>OX940789.1:26010582-27341884 GCA_954870985.1 Trifolium fragiferum | reverse complement strand
GCAAATGAGCCGAAGACAAAACAAGCAAAGTGGCCGATGTGGGTCTTTGTGTTGTGTAACCGGATCCGCACGATCATAATTTAACGGACGGAGGGGATTAATTGTATGCTGGGCGGCGTCATTTTGTCTTGCTGGGCAAGTTGACTTTACATGGGCCAAGCCCATTTGTGCTTCTTCATATGCATGCCGCTTGGCATGTTGTTTGAGCGGGGTGCACGTGGCTGATTGAGAGATGGGCCACGCAGGTGTGGTCCATATGGGCTGCACTTATGTGGCCCTTTTTGTCCCATTTCGGTCATTTTCGGTCCGTTTTCGCTTCTTTATTCAACTCGAATGATTTTTATCTGATAAAATAAAATACCAGGAATTAATAACGATTTATTATATAAAGTTACGAAATTGAAATAAAAATAACTGAATTATTATGTTAATTTAACTAAATAAATAGTGCATTTTCCGATGTATCAAACTCCCCTAAACTTGAATCATTGCTTGTCCTCAAGCAATTTAGCTTGCATATAGAAACATTTTAAAATGCGAAGCAATTTACATAGACAGACTCAGACAAACATCATCACAAATACTCATACGCGGTCAAAAATTTAAATCGGCTAAGATTCGTTAATTAGGTGCTTATTCAATCAAGAAGGGTATTTCAACTACACACAAAGTTCTCCCTCTTATAAATACCGAATTTGAATCAACCCGTTGTACTAAAATCTAAATCTTCTCCTTTGTTTTATCCTTTTTCATTCGAGACAGTCACATTAAGACCCTTTATCTATGTCACACACATGGTAAGAAAGCCGGTTAGCGTCATCATTCATTCTTTTCTTTTTGCAATAAAGCTTGATGTGCACAAAATTTTTGTATCACTTCATAAGCATTATTCATATATATATATATATATATATATATATATATATATATATATATATATATATATATATATATATATATATATATCTTTTATTTTTTTTCAAGGTTTAACCGTATTACCACAGTATGACCTTTTACTTTCTATCTTTTACCTACTTAATGTGTGACTTTATAGATGGTGTCCGACTGGATAGATAAACTACTTAAGGAATCCACAAATTTAAATAAGAAGATTTTGGCACAACGGTTATTCAAATTGATATCTATACTAGGGAGACTTTCGGGTGTTGGAAAAATACCGATTTGTTGAAAAATTCCCTAATTTTCTTAACTTAGCCTCTTGTCTTTTCTTAACCTATATACTTTCGAAGTGAGTCGTTTATTCTAAATCTTTAGAAAAATTTTAAATTGGCTCAAGAAAAGGAAAAATTTTAAAAAAAATACCAGAGAATGACTATAAATTTAATTAATTTATTTTTTTATTATGCGAAAGGGAAATTAAACTAATAGAAATTGAAATAACTGAAAATAAATGAAAGCGGTAAAACTCCTCCCCTAAACTTAAATCCAACAGTGTCCTCCCTGTTTGCGACTCAAGAGTTAGAATTGGAGTGTAAAACCTGGAGTGGTGTGAAAAATCATGGGGGAGGCTGCTGATAATTCTGAAATTTGTTGAACTGGAGCCTCAAACCGCCTAACTCTTGTGTAATGTTGTCTAGTTGTTGCTGACGGTGTTCTTCTGAACTCTCTCATCTATGGTATTTTGTCTTGATGAGGGGGAACTACCTGCAAAAGTGTTAGAAAAATGTATAGTGTGTGCAAGTGGAACAATATTGGCGCCCCCACCAGCAGCGACATTTGGAGAAATGTGCGAGGGAGCTCTATTATTCTCATAGTAAAAATTATTATTATTACGCACATCCGTACGCGTTAGGTTAGGAAGAATAAATCCATTAAAGACGCGATTACTAATCATAAGATCAAATCTATCATCGCTTCTCGATCTCACTAAGTTCATGCTCCTAACCATATCTTCATCAATTAGGCGAGTTGGAATATGAGTTAAATTTTCTAAATTTCGCAACATTAAACATTCGAGAATAAATAGTGTCACTAGAACTCTTAGTATCAGGCATGATAGTAACAATTAAAGAGCTAAGAAATTCTAGAGTTAGCTGAGCATAAATAGGATTTTTCTGAGATAGGAGATAATTTAAATTTAGATTATTAAGCATGTAATTTACGCTATCTAGCAATCCTAATTCTCTTAAAATAAGTTTGTCTGCATACCTTGTTGCTAGGATTTCTCTTATCCTCAACTCCTCATAATTTTGAAATTGCTTAGTTCCTCTTCTAAATACTATTTCATAAGCTATTTTTGATATAAAGAGATATGAATGTTTTATGAAAATTTTTAAAAAGTAGAAAAATGTATGAGAGTTTGTTTGATGATTTATTGAAAGAGTATGCATGAATTTATAACCATTAAAAAGCATAACTCTACAGACACATGGTCCCACCAATTTTTAATTCAATTGTTTGCATGGTGAGGTGTTGAGAAAAATTATAAGGACAATTTTTGCATGCATGTAGTGCACACCATATGTAACTTGCAGCCTTGAACATGTTTGTTCTATAATGCATAGGCGTGTATGTGTGATTTTTGTTTCATCATGCACGTTAGTAACAAATATGATAAGATGCATCATTGAATATATTCTGACCACAAAAATTGATATATGTAATTGCATGTCTATGATACTGATAAATAGATTGATAGAGAAACATATAGAAGTACAATAATAAATACTAATAAAAGCATATAATAAATACTAATTTAATTTTATAGCGTAAACTCAAAAGAAAAATTTAACGGAAATAGAAATTGTAATTCAAACCAAAGTAATGTGAAATAAAGCAAATATCGTAGTCAAAAGCGGGAAAATAAATAATCCTCTTCTCCCCCAAACTTATTTAAAGCATTGTCCTCAATGATTGGGCGAAGAAGAAAATTGCGGTAAAATAAATATGACAATTAGCCACTTGGATTGAAAGCCCTCTTAAAGCCGGCTAACTCGTTGGAAAAGTTTCCAGACTGCTGAATGACAATATCCATGAAGTTGGTAAAATCCTCGCGAAGCGTCTCTAGCTTTGTTTCCAGATTAGCTATGGCAGTGGTATGATCAACCAGGGGTGGAGATGTGGTGGACTCAGCAGGCTGGATAGGTGATAACGATCCAGGTGTATAGTAAAACGGAGGGTTCTCAGGATCGTTTTCAGCTTCTTCTTCTAAGTCATAGAGCCAATTTTTCTTATCATGCAAGTTTGTTCTGTCAGGATTTGGCAAGGTCAAGTCGTGGACAGGTGTATGATTAACAAGCAGTTGATAAGGGCCAGGACCAAGATTACCTATGAGGTGACGGTTAAAGCAAAATATGACATCCATATATCGGAAGCCACTAGCATAGGGTGCTCCAAATGATACAATCTGATCAAGGTGGGTTTGGAGACCTATCTTTTTAGCTAGGAAGGTAACGAAACCGCCTATGATGATACTGCGATTCATGTTCTTAGAGAGCTTATCAAGCTTGGCTAGCATGAAAGTTGCAATGTTAACAGGGCGACCCTGGGAAGCACAGAATATTATGAATAGTTCTTCTTTAGAAACAGATGTATTGTATTCTGGCTTTGCAATGATGGTGTGAGCAAGGATCATGTGGAAATATCTGATAGCCGGGTTATGGATCTGGGTGCTAACTCTATCCTCAGGTTCACAGTTAGGGTCTGCAGAGATACTTCCCCATAAGTTTTGCAGCTCATAATTCATGAATTCATCCTCTTGAATTTGGGTCACAGCATCTGGGCTAGAGGGTGCAGACAAAAGCTCAGCTAAACCTTGATGGCTAAAGCGGTAGGGAATCCCAAAAAGCCTAAATTTAGCAAGTCCTTTATGGATAGAATATCCATAGTTAGGGTCGTATTTGAAAGAGCTCAGAAATTCAAGTGTAAGGTTACGATAGGTAGGCAAGCTAGTAAGGTCTAGGTTATCCCATCCCAACTGATTGATCATGAATCTGACGCTCTCAGTAACGCCTAATGCCGCCATTGTTCTAGTCTCCGGGTAAATTTGAAACGACATTTCTCTCTTGAAAAGCTCTTCGAAGCGCATTCTCTGGATATTGCTACCGAAATGAACGAGCATGCTATCGTGATACGCCATTTCACTTTTTTTTTTCTTTTACTATTAAATTAGGATCTGATAGTTCAAGTAAGCAGTCATACGCGTTAGTAATAGTCATAATAAATTTTCGCTTAAAAAAAAATCAAAAAGAGAATAAAAACAAAAAGTAAAATAAAAACCATGGGTTGCTTCCCATGCAGCGCTTTGTTTAACGTCGGTAGCTCGACTGTCCTAGATTAAAATCTAAGTTTTAGTGCTTAAGTTTCATTCAAGGACCGGACCAACGGGAACGGAGCTTTCCAGGGAAGAGTTTAAGTCTAGAATTAAAAAGAAGCACTAATTCTCCTATCTTGAATTCTTTTTTAAGTATGCGCTTGTTATGCCATTTTTGTGTTCTTTCCTTATAAATTTTAGCATTCTCGTAAGCGTTCATTCGGAGCTCTTCTAGTTCATGAAGATCAAGAATTCTTTTCTCGCCCACTGCTTTGTAATCCATATTTAGTGCCTTGATAGCCCAAAAAGCTTTATGTTCTAGTTCTATTGGCAGGTGGCACGATTTTCCATACACTAGATTAAACGGTGTAGTTCCTATAGGGGTTTTAAATGCTGTCCTATAGGCCCACAAAGCCTCGGGGAGTTTATATGACCAATCTTTCCTAGTAGCAACTGTTTTTTCTAAAATTCTTTTAATTTCTCTATTTGAAACTTCTACTTGCCCACTAGTTTGTGAGTGGTAAGGGGTTGCTATTTGGTGTTTTATCCCATATTTAATTAATAATTTTTCAAAGATTTTAGATATGAAATGGGAGCCACCGTCACTAATGACGAGGCGGAGTGTACCAAATCTAGGGAGGATTATATTTTTAAACATTCTAATTACTACTTGTGTGTCATTAGTAGAGGAAGCTATAGCTTCAATCCATTTAGAAACATAGTCGACAGCGACAAGTATATATTTATTTCCACCAGAAGATGGGAAAGGTCCCATGAAATCTATTCCCCACACATCAAAGATCTCTACCTCTAAAATTCCTTTTTGTGGCATCTCATCGCGTCTAGATATGTTGCCGGTGCGTTGGCATCGGTCGCAATTTTTAACAGCGATGTGGACATCTTTCCATAGGGTAGGCCACAAGAAACCAGCTTGCAAAATCTTGGCACATATCTTTGAAGTGCTAGCATGCCCTCCATAAGGGGCAGAATGGCATTGGGAAATTATATCTCCCATTTCTTCTTCAGGGACACCATGACGAAAGATTCCGTTGGGGCCTCTTTTAAAGAGTAGGGGTTCATCCCAATAATAGTTTTTAAGCTCATGGAAGAATTTCTTCTTTTGTTGATAGGTTAAATCTGGTTGAAGGACTCCGGCTGCTAGATAGTTAACGAAATCAGCATACCATGGTAAAGTGTTTTTGGCGGAGCAGACTTCTCCTATTGGCTGCATGGTATTGGATTCGTTTAAGGAAAATTCGGCTGAAATACTTTCTAACTGAGCTACGAGTCGTTCATAACGGAAATCATCATTAATGGGTATTGACTCGGGCTCAATGCCTTCTATCCTAGACAAATGATCAGCTACTACATTTTTAGTTCCTTTTTTGTGTAGGATCACTAGGTCAAATTCTTGTAAGAGTAGGATCCATCTTAGAAGCCTAGGTTTAGCGTCCTTCTTATTTAATAGGTACCTAATAGCAGCATGGTCAGTGTAAACAATTATTTTAGATCCTATTAGGTAAGATCGAAACTTATCCACTGCGAATACGACAGCTAGGAGCTCCTTTTCAATGGTGGCGTAGTTCATTTGCGCAGGATCTAGTGTTCTACTTGCGTAATAGATCGCATAAAGCTTCTTAACTTTTCGTTGTCCTAAAATTGCGCCTATAGCGTAATCACTAGCGTCACACATGATTTCAAAGGGTAGGCTCCAATCAGGTGGTTTGATAATTGGTGCAGACATAAGAGCTGTTTTTAATTGTTCGAACGCTTTTAAGCATCCATCGTCAAAGATAAACTCAGCATCTTTCATTAATAAGCCAGTCAGAGGCTTGGTGATTTTAGAGAAGTCTTTAATGAATCGTCGGTAGAAATCGGCATGTCCTAAGAAACTGCGTACTTCTCTTACTGTTTTTGGGGGTGGAAGGTTTTCTATGACTTGAATTTTAGCTTTATCTACTTCAATCCCCTTATCGGACACTACGTGTCCAAGAACTATTCCTTGTCGGACCATAAAGTGGCACTTTTCCCAATTAAGCACAAGATTTACTTTTACACATCTTTCAAGCACTTTTTCTAGGTTCGACAGACAACTTTCATAGCTTTGCCCACAAACAGAGAAATCATCCATAAAGACTTCCATGATGTCATTTATAAAATCTGTGAAGATCGCCATCATGCATCTCTGAAAAGTTGCGGGAGCATTGCATAGTCCAAAGGGCATTCGTCGGTAAGCAAAAGTTCCATAAGGACATGTGAAGGTGGTTTTCTCTTGGTCATCAGGATGAATAGGGATTTGGAAGAATCCTGAATTACCATCTAAGTAGCAGAAATATGAATGTTTAGCCAATCGCTCGAGCATTTGATCAATAAAGGGTAGAGGAAAATGGTCTTTTCAAGTGGCTTTGTTTAGTTTCCTATAATCTATGCACATTCTATGGCCAGTTACAACTCTTTGTGCTATAGATTCGCCTTTTGCATTGGTTACAACTGTAACTCCTCCTTTCTTTGGTACGACATGTACTGGGCTTACCCATTTACTGTCGGATATCGGGTATATGATTCCTACTTCTAGAAGCTTTTGCACTTCTTTCTTAACTACCTCACTTAGAACTGGATTGATCCTTCTTTGGGGTTCTCTAGAGGTTTTACCATCTTCCTCTAGCATAATACGGTGCATACATATCGAAGGACTAATTCCTTTTAGGTCAGTGATGTTATACCCTAAGGCAGTTGGGTATTTTCTTAGAATGTTTAGAAGTTTTTCAGTTTTTAGCTTTCCTAGGTCTGCACTGACTATTACTGGTCGTTCGAGGTCTTTATCTAGGAATTCATACCTTAAATATTCTGGTAGGGCTTTGAGTTCAATAGTTGATTTTTCAGGGAGGGGTGTAGGTTCTGGCTTAGTTTCTAAACATTCAGCTAGGTTAACTTCATCAACTGGTTGAGTTTGAGGAATGAAAGTTTTCAGAATTTCAGAATACTCAGATTGATTCCTCTCCACTTCTTTTCTACATTCCTCGATGATGTCAAGCATGTAGCATTCATCGTCTATGGCTGGTGCTTTCATGAATTGAGTTAAAATAAATTCAACTTTTTCTTCACCCACCTCAAAAGTGAGTTTTCCTCTCTTTACATCTATTATGGCACCGGCAGTTGCTAGGAATGGCCTTCCTAAAAGGATAGGTGTATTGGAATCTTCTCTTATGTCCATAACTATGAAATCGGTTGGGATAAAGAATTGACCTACACGTACGGGCACATTTTCTAAAATACCTAGAGGGTATTTGACAGAACGGTCAGCAAATTGTACGGACATTTTTGTTGGTCTTAGTTCTCCCATTTTCAGTTTTTCACATAAGGCTACGGGCATTAAACTGATACTTGCTCCTAAATCACATAGGGCTCTATCTATTACGTACTTTCCAATGACACAGGGTATGGAGAAACTTCCTGGGTCTTTTAACTTAGGGGGCATTTCGTTTTGTAATATGGCACTACACTCGGCAGTGAGCATGACGGTCTCATCATCCTCGATCCTTTTCTTATTAGTCAAGATTTCTTTAAGAAACTTAGCGTACGAGGGCATTTGTGTGATAGCTTCCGTAAAAGGTATTGTGATGTTTAGTTTTTTTAGAAGCTCTACAAATTTCTTAAACTGCCCTACGTTTTTGGATTGTACTAATCTTTGAGGATACGGGATAGGTGGTTTATATGGTGGGGGAGGAACGTAAGGTTTCTCTTTCTCTTCGGTTTCCTCTCCACTATCCTTCTTTTCTTTTGGTTCACTCTCCTCGGTTGGTTTATTAGAACCTTGTTGCACGGCTGGGCTATCGGGTTTTGAACTTGTTGGTTCATCTAGTTGTTTTCCACTTCTCAATATAATAGCATTAGCTTGTCCTCTCGGATTTTGTTGTGGTTGTCCAGGAAATGTTCCTGCAGGTGCAGATGTAGATTCTTGTTGTTGGGCTACTTGTGAAATTTGAGTTTCAAGCATTTTATTGTGTGTGGCTAGGATATCTAATTTGCTTGTTAATTGCTTAATTTGCTCACTAGTGTGAGTGTTGGTTTGAGCCTGAGAAGCTATGACGTCTTCCATCATTAATTCAAGGTTAGATTTCCTAGGAGCATTTTGAGCAGGGTAGGCAGGCTTTTGGAATCCTGGTGGTGCAAAAGTAGGTGCTTGGCCAGGTGCATATAGAGCGTTGTTGCTTTTGTACGAAAGGTATGGATGGTTCCTCGGACCTTGGTTGTAAGGGTTTCCTTGAGTGTAGTTCACTTGGTCTGGGGAAGCTTCCGTCAAGAGTTGACATTCAGCGACAGCGTGCCCTTGAATTCCACACAGTTCGCAGTTTGAAATTGTTGCAGCCACGGTGGCTGTAGGTGTTGTGGTCATACTCTCCATCTTTTGAGTCAGAGCTTCAAGTTTGGCTTTAACAAGGTCAAGCTCACTTACTTCGTACATACCGCCTTTCGTTTGAGGTTTCTCTACAGTTGTGCTCTCGTTTCCCCATTGATAATGGTTTTGGGCCATGCTCTCAATGAGTTTGTGGGCTTCATTGTAAGGTTTATCCATCAGTGCGCCACCAGCAGCGGCGTCTATGGTCATTCTTGTGTTATACAAGAGACCATTGTAGAAGGTGTGGATAATCAACCATTCTTTGAGTCCATGATGTGGGCATAGCCTAATCATGTCTTTGTATCTTTCCCATGCTTCGAAAAGAGACTCGTTGTCTTTTTGTTTAAATCCATTAATTTGGGCTCTTAGCATAGCAGTTTTGCTAGGTGGGAAGTATCTGGCTAAAAAGACTTTCTTCAACTCATCCCATGAGGTAACTGAGTTGGATGGTAGGGACTGGAGCCAAGCTCTAGCTCTATCTCTTAACGAGAAAGGGAATAAACGAAGTCTTATAGCTCCGAGACTGACACCATTTGCTTTGATTGTATCCGCATATTGCAGAAATATGGATAAATGTAGGTTAGGGTCGTCCGTGGGGTTTCCAGAGAATTGATTTTGTTGTATTGCTAATAACAACGAGGGTTTAATCTCAAAATTATTTGCTTCAATAGCAGGAGCAGCGATGCTATTATGGGGTTCCTCTTGCGAAGGGATAGCATAGGACGAGAGTGGCCGATTTTGAGGTAATTCAGCCATTTCTATAATTGGTTCTTCGACTACTTCGGGAGTTAGAGTTTCTAAAATAGGAGGATCTTCTATTACGAGATTTTCTAATTGGGTTTGAATATTTCTAATTTGATTTTCTAAATTTCTGCGTCTTAAAAAACGTTCTGGTTCGTTAACGGGTTGTTCAATATTTTCGCCTCGAGAGCGAGTACTTGGCATACAATAAAAATAAAATTGCCTTAGTCTATACGGTGTAACACTGGAGTTACGATATCGACTAAATTGGTCCCCGGCAGCGGCGCCAAAAACTTGATCGGTTGTACAACGTGACTGCAAGTATACAGTCTTGTCGTGTAGTTTTAAAAAGATATCGAACCCAAAGGATCAACAGTCGATCTACCGTTATCTAATGCTACTGTGTAAATCTAAGGCTTAATGATTAAATTATAAAATATAATTTTTTTTAGGATTTTTAAATTAAATTGGAATAAGTATTACTAGGATGTGCTTTTAATTGCTTCAGAGGGTTCAGTATTTAAATCGTGCTAGATAAAATATTTAGTTTTCGAAACTATATTGTTTTAAAATCACTAATCTCAGCTCTCGCAAATCTTGACTAGTATTATATATTATAAAGGTGGTGCTTAACTCTCGTCCTCACACCCGCTAATAAAATATTTTTTGAAAAACAATATAGTTTAATTAACTCTAAACCCAACTCTCGTTGCTGATTAAAATTAATGTTCAGTTTTTACTATCTAGTAAAAGTCTCACGCTCTCGCTCTATTGATTTTTACTTTAATTAATTTTCACTCTCGTGACAAATTATAATCATTAAATTAAAAACTGCTTTTTGAAAACTCGTTAAAAACAATCGCACGAATTATCTACCGAACCCCTATTAGCTTCTATCTACACATCCTAGCAATATTAAATTAGCTAGACATAACTAAAACTAAAGACATAAAAATAAAATAAGCAAATAAATAAAAAGACATAATAAAAATAAAAGCAAAAATTAAAAACATAAAATAAAAGCAATAAAATAAAGACAAGAAATAAATAAAACAATAAAATAAAATAAGAACCTGAATTAAAAATGCCGAAAGTACGGACACCGAGAGTAAAATTTTAAACTAAAACTCTCAACTCTCAACTTTTACATGGGCCAAGCCCATTTGTGCTTCTTCATATGCAGGCCGCTTGGCATGTTGTTTGAGAGGGGTGCACGTGGCTGATTGAGAGATGGGCCACGCAGGTGTGGTCCAATGGGCTGCACTTGTGTGGCCCTTTTTGTCCCATTTCGCTCCTTTTCGGTCCGTTTTTGTTTCTTTATTCAACTCGAATGATTTTTATCTGATAAAATAAAATACCAGGAATTAATAACGATTTATTATATAAAGTTACGAAATCGAAATAAAAAAAACTGAATTATTATGTTAATTTAACTAAATAAATAGTGCATTTTCGGATGTATCAACAGATGATAAGGCACGAGAAGGAATTATCTGTCTGGGACATAAGCAGATAAGTTAGGGAGTGAACTCGTTCCATGTTCCTATGTCTAATGGATACCCAATCAAATATAGTTTGGTTCAATAAGCTTAGCTTATCAAAGGTCCCAAGGAATTATCATGAATTTGGAATCTAACTTCTATTGGTTCCTGCTTAAATCAGGGTATTGAGGGGCACTCTTAATAGAAATCTGACTAACTCTAACAGATTCCTAATTCGAAGGTCTGAATAAAAGAAAATGCCAAGTGGCTGATAAGGAATAAATCTAACTTAGTTACTTTAGATACGGAATAACTACATAGGTACTCAACGATTGATCTAGGTGGCTGAAGGCATTTGACGATGACTTCCAATTTGCTAATCTGATCGAGGTTTGAATGCTAGTGGTTCGGCACTAAGGTTGATTTCAAAGAGATAGACTGTTCTACTGTAACGAGCTCCTATTGATATGTACTAGGTGATAAGATAGCGGCTGACATCTAAGGAAATTAATAATACGGGTGGTTCAACTTAGTTCCTCTCACAAGGTACCTACCTAAGCCACGACACTAAGCTGCTAATGTAGAAGATGCATGATAGTGTTAAGCAGGCTACCTGGTAACTAAGTATGATCAAGAAATATTTCTACTTGTCATTTCGGGTGAGGTTATGCTCCAAGTGGTTTGGTGTGATCTCTAATGTAACGTGTTAGGCTGAGACTATCTTAGTAGACCTATAATAATTTCCTAAGTGGTAATATGACAGACCGGAAGGTAAGAAGGTGTTGAATCGAAGGCAGTCTAATTCAACTATTTCCTATATGCTTGGTTGGGTAGTTTACTGACACTAAGTTACTAACTCGAGGTTAGTGGATAACTACACCTAACAAGTCCATATGGGTACTAAGTTAATAAGGTGAAATTCCTAACTGGCACATCTAATAATGCTCAATCTTTAGTGGTAAGGCACAAACATTGAGTGCTTATTAAGAAGGCTAACTCGGTCTGATTCTGGTTTCTACTGCTCATAAATGATGCCTTATGAATTAAGTCAGGTATCTAAATGGTGTTGTGAAATGATTCCTAATTGTTACTCTAATCAAGGTTGATCTCTAATGGTTTGCTGATTTAACTGACCTAGGCTGATATCGCTAAAAGGAAATTCTATTTGTTACGCTAAACAGATCCTGGCTTATAACGTTATAGTAGAAATGCGAGTTATAATGTGAAAAGCTGATATATTCCTAGGGAGGCATTAAGAATTGGCTTCCTATAGGCTAATCCATTGGGAAGTTCTCAGATGAGTGTTGTTATGGGTGAATATTCCAACTTGATTTCTTTAGTATGGTATTGAACAAATCTAACATCACTGGTGAATCTCACGGCTGACAGGTAAGGTTAAGTATCTAGGAAGAGTTCTGCTTTTCTGTAAGTTGAATCTTACTTGGCTTACGTGTTTCTTGTAAACATGTTCGCAAGAAGGTATGGTTATTCTCAAGTCCGTGGAATTTACCTGACACACGGTGTCAGTTGGATACTATAATGACCTACACACCTACGTTCTTCCATGAACAATTCTACTTCGAGTGATTAGTACTTCCATCGAACTGTTCTTAATCCTTACAATTCTAACATCGACTTCATTGCATACTCCGAAATGTCATATCACTATCGATTCCAAACCATATACTCCGTCTTAATCCTTTATATACTCGCTGGTGTTACACCACTTACTTCTGTATTTCAAACTACTTCAACTTTAACATCCGGTTAAAGAGAACTTCTTGCCAATGACTACTCCTGACTTTGCACTTCCACTACGATCTTCTTACTTGACGGCCTTGGTCCACTTCGATTCTCAACCGTAATACCCTGCCTACCATGCACAATACTGAGTTGTACGGGCTCAGCATGTGATGGTTTCAGCGTAAACAGTCCAGACTCCAAAGGGTCCGTACTTCTTAGGAAGGAATTGTAATGACTCATGGCAAGGTCCAATACTGGATCGACCTGCTTTGATACCAATTGTAACGCCCCAACTAAAATGTCTAAAATATTTAGTTGGAACATTAATAACTGGAATCTGAGTGCATTAAATTATAAAGGGATTAACTGAAATATAAATTATCATTAAGATAATATTAGAATGTTCAATACAAACAACGGAAAGAGTTGATAACAGAATAACAAGCTAGTTAAAACAAGGAAGAAGAATAAATCTTCTAAGCTGACAATCCAAGCTCAGCTCAAATCGTCATATCCATCCTGGTCCCTGCTCTGAAATAACCTGTCTTACCTTAAAAAAAAAATGGAGTGGGGTGAGACTACTAAGTCTCAGTGAGTCCTACTATCCTCCTAATGGCGACTACGCCGGGTACCTAATCAGTCCATATATCATTCTAACATATCATAACATAATCATAAACAAATTTAAAGTGTATCACAGAGAATGTCTTATTAATTTTATTCTGCTAAGACACTTTGAGGTGAGCATGTCTCGAAGGCCCGCCATATCCGTCAATCGATTCGACCACGACATTAAGCTCACAATCATTTTCCTAATGGGTTGTTCCATTGGAAGCCCATAAGCAGCATACTAAACCGCACATGATTGAGTGATACTAATTGTTGAGTTACATACTACCATAATTATCCCAAACCCGGGGAGCATACATCATTTCTAAATTCCTAGGTCATAACCTATGATTGCATCATGATTACAAATTATACATATTCTATATTAATTATATTATTGCAAGAAATATCAATTTAATCCGAGGATCTAAAATGAGTGTAAGGTTTTGAGAAAAATAATAAAAATTAGGGTTATTCTGACTTTACCCGCCACGATGAGCAATCCAGCAAGCCCAGGCAAGTGATCATGTTCTGGTCTGAATGAGCTCGCCCGGCCAGCAAGTGCTCGCTGGGCGAGCAGAAGCTCGCCGGGCTAGCAAATGGTCGCCGGGCCACTCATCAGCTGCCCAGAAGATCATCACTCGCAAGAAGGCTCGCCGGCTGCTCGCCGGGCGAGAACTGCCCCTGTTTTGCAAAAAATCGTACTTTTCAAGAAAATCACCTACAATCCTCAAACTAAACCTATGCCATAATATTATAGATATAAAATACGACAGTTTGGATAGGAATTTGGGAGTTAATTCCTCTCACACATATTTTCCCTAATTTCCTAGTGTTAACATGCAATATTGATTTCAGGGGAAACTAAACTACCTAGCCTAAGAACCCACCTGTAGAGAAGCTTTAATCCTTGTTCCTTGGCTCTACAGCAGCTGCAAAAATTCCCAGCAACAGCCCACGAATCCCTCTAGTTTTTGTTCTAAGATGCAACCTCTAGTTTTTGTTCTAAGATGAGGAGATTGTTTGATGAACAATTTGGCTGAAGATAGGAGTTATTAATAGTGGAATTATACTGAGAACACAGTGGGTGTTCTTGTTTTTATGTTTAAACTTACATGCAATGCCTTTGGTTAGAAGAGAAGGGTGGGGTTTATATCCTTGTTGTTGTTGTTGTTGTTGTTGTTCTAGCTTGACATAAAGAGTGGAATTTTACAGAGAATCTCTCTGTTTGTTGCTGCATTGTGATGATAGGTTTTGAATATAGGATAATGTTTGGTGTGGAGTAATTAACAAGATGTGATGGTAAGGTGAAGAAGGCTTGGAAGCTTGATGTTTGTTGTTGTTGGCCATGAGGAGGAAGAAGAGAGGAGAGGATTTATGTTCCAAAATTCTGATGTAGTGTGTTATGAGAAAGTGAATTGCATGCAATGTAAGTGGGTGGTGTAGTGGGATGTTAGTTGCATGTAGTAGTGTAGGTGGAAGGTGAGGTGTTAGCTTGAGGTGTAGTGTGAAAGTGAGTGGAAATGTGAGTCACAAGGGAGAGGAGAGGAATGGATGGAAAATTGGTTTCCTTGTGGTTTAATTTAATCACAAATGTACTATCATTGTATTAGTGTGTAGTTTAGTTTCAAAGAATACTCCTAATTTACACATAATACAATAAAGTCCCAAGATTTAATTAATTAACTACCTCTAATTAATCTTGAATTAAGTGAACAAGCCCTAATTGAGATTAATTAGGTAATTGAAAGGGTGGGATGTTACAATCTACCCCCCTTAAAGAAATTTCGTCCTCGAAATTAAGAAATTTATCTTAGAAAGAATAGGGATAATACTTCTACATATCGGATTCCATTTCCAAGTGAATTCCTTGTCAGGGGATTGAGTTCATTCCACTCTGACAACGAGAGTTTCTCCTGTTTCGAAAGATCTTAACACCACGAGCGACTATACTTACTGAATTCGGCTGATAAGTTAAGGCTAACTGAAGATTATTCTCTAGATGATGATAAGATCGGGAGTGAATTTCCGAAGTTGAGACACATGAAACACGTCGTGTAACCCTGACCTGAATGAAGATAGAGCTAACTGATAGGTCACTGAACCGACGCGTTGGAAGATCTGATGAGGTCTTATATACTTCGGATGGAATTTCTTCATTTGAAAACACCTCGTAGTTCCAACTTTGTTGTTATTCTCAGGAATACTTGATTACCTTAATTCCTTTGGAATAAAACTTTCCTCTTTCAAAGGTTTATTCGTCCAAAACTGACCATCCTACTATATTTTCACCTGATCCCGCACTGCGTGCTCTGATCCGACTACTTATAGTCATCTCCTTTTCATCTGTGTCATCATGCCGTTACTCCAATTTCATCTAACACAGTGACGCATCATCTCTTCTTTTCCAATTAAACTTCTACCATTACTACGTCTTTCATTGAATAATTCCACAAAGTAACACTTGTTTGGCTTTATGAAAGAAGGTAGGTGACTGCATTCTCAATACTTTACTACAGTCCAACATGTTCACGATACCTTAACATACTGTACTCCTTATCATCTCACAATACACTTCCATAGGTCGGTATCTGGCCTGGTCGTCACTATATGAATAGCTGAATGGGTAAGTTTAAGTGTTGATATTAATAATCAAAAAATTTCTCTTCAGAGTTTTCTCAATTCTGAATGCTGCAGCTCGTGACACATCTCACGTACCACTGTACCATAGTGCCGTATAAAGATTCTAGGATTAATCAAAATATAAAACGAGTGGAGAACGCTTAAGCACTATAGATCCTTTCGTCAATGAGTTAGACTCATCTGCAACAGGGTCCATAGTACTACCGAATTTTCCACCTCCTATTTCAATCCATCCTAGCACAACATTGTGGTCGAATAATACATTTGACATGTCGAAGAACTGATGTTCAAATCTTCCTTTAAGGATATGGTTAGGTTGGTTGGATACTCTACTGATAGATTGAGGCGAAGGCATCTGGCTGACGTGATCGGATTCTAATGATGGCTAACGGAAGATTTGCACATTTAACATCGAGAATGGATTTAAATCCCTTGTCCAATAATAGTCAATGTGCCATTGTATGAATTGAATTTGCAATAAGGAACTCTTTTACTCTACACGAGAATTTAATTTATGATGATCTGAGTCTATCGTTGATAACGTACAGAAAAACTGAATCAATTGGCAGAGAATGAAATGATTCAAACTCGAACCCAGGGAATAGTTTTGATGAGGTATCTAGATACTAATACTTCTACTAGCTCCTATTTCTATGTAACTGGAAAGATCTGAAAACTATCTGGAATTCAGCTGATAAGACTCTGAAAGTTTACCCAATGCACTGAAAATAATGATGGGTCGTTCAGGTGCACAAAGACCTATATGATTAACTGATACTGATACGGAACAAAATAGTTCGGCGGATAATTGACTAATGATACTGATTAAAAGATCGATACGATGAGTGAGAGCTTGGACTGAATTTACACGTGTCCTCTCCAGATAAACTGGATTCCACGGATTATATTTAGTTACTAACAACATAACTGAAAGGCTAAAAAGATTGAACAGGATTACTTAAAAGTGATGTCCCACAATGTCAGTTTGACTGACCGATATCAAAGAATTTGGAAAGTTTACATTTCAACTACTCCGGGTGATAATTACGACTGACAGATGATAAGGTACGAGAAGGAATTATATGTCTGGGACATAAGCAGATAAGTTAGGGAGTGAACTCGTTCCATGTTCCTATGTCTAATGGATACCCAATCAAATATAGTTTGGTTCAATGAGCTTAGCTTATCAAAGGTCCGAAGGAATGGTCATGAATTTGGAATCTGACTTCTATTGGTTCCGGCTTAAATCAGGGTATTGAGGGGCACTCTTAATAGAAATCTGACTAACTCTAATAGATTCCTAATTCGAAGGTCTGAATAAAAGAAAATGTCAAGTGGCTGATAAGGAATAAATCTAACTTAGTTACTTTAGATACGGAATAACTACATAGGTACTCAACGATTGATCTAGGTGGCTGAAGGCGTTTGATGATGACTTCCAATTTGCTAATCTGATCGAGGCTTGAATGCTAGTGGTTCGGCACTATGGTTGATTTCAAAGAGATAGACTGTTCTACTGTAACGAGCTCCTATTGATATGTACTAGGTGATAAGATAGCGGCTGACATCTAAGGAAATTAATAATACGGGTGGTTCAACTTAGTTCCTCTCACAAGGTACCTACCTAAGCCACGACACTAAGCTGCTAATGTAGAAGATGCATGATAGTGTTAAGCAGGCTACCTGGTAACTAAGTATGGTCAAGAAATATTTCTACTTGTCATTTCGGGTGAGGCTATGTTCCAAGTGGTTTGGTGTGATCTCTAATGTAACGTGTTAGGCTGAGACTATCTTAGTAGACCTATAATAATTTCCTAAGTGGTAATATGACAGACCGGAAGGTAAGAAGGTGTTGAATCGAAGGCAGTCTAATTCGACTATTTCCTATATGCTTGGTTGGGTAGTTTACTGACACTAAGTTACTAACTCGTGGTAAGTGGATAACTACACCTAACAAGTCCATATGGGTACTAAGTTAATAAGGTGAAATTCCTAACTGGCACATCTAATAATGCTCAATCTTTAGTGGTAAGGCATAAACATTGAGTGCTTATTAAGAAGGCTAACTCGGTCTGATTCTGGTTTCTACTGCTCACAAATGATGCCTTATGAATTAAGTCAGGTATCTAAATGGTGTTGTGAAATGATTCCTAATTGTTACTCTAATCAAGGTTGATCTCTAATGGTTTGCTGATTTAACTGACCTAGGCTGATATCGCTAAAAGGAAATTCTATTTGTTACGCTAAACAGATCCTGGCTTATAACGGTATAGTAGAAATGCGAGTTATAATATGAAAAGCTGATATATTCCTAGGGAGGCATTAAGAATTGGCTTCCTATAGGCTAATCCATTGGGAAGTGCTCAGATGAGTGTTGTTATGGGTGAATATTCCAACTTGATTTCTCTAGTATGGTATTGAACAGATCTAACATCACTGGTGAATCTCACGGCTGACAGGTAAGGTTAAGTATCTAGGAGGAGTTCTACTTTTCTGTAAGTTGAATCTTACTTGGATTATGTGTTTCTTGTAAACATGTTCGCAAGAAGGTATGGTTATTCTCAAGTCCGGGGAATTTACCTGACACACGGTGTCAGTTGGATACTATAATGACCTACACACCTACGTTCTTCCATGAACAATTCTACTTCGAGTGATTAGTACTTCCATCGAACTGTTCTTAATCCTTACAATTCTAACATCGACTTCATTGCATACTCCGAAATGTCCTATCACTATCGATTCCAAACTACTTCAGCTTTAACATTCGGTTAAAGAGAACTTCTTGCCAATGACTACTCCTGACTTTGCACTTCCACTACGATCTTCTTACTTGACCGCCTTGGTCCTCTTCGGTTCTCAACCGTAATACCCTGCCTACCATGCACAATACTGAGTTGTACGGGCTCAGCATGTGATGGTTTCAGCATAAACACTCTAGACTCCAAAGGGTCCGTACTTCTTAGGAAGGAATTGTAATGACTCATGGCAAGGTCCGATACTGGATCGACCTGCTCTGATACCAATTGTAACGCCCCAACTAAAATGTCTAGAATATTTAGTCGGAACATTAAAAACTAGAATCTGAGTGCATTAAATTATAAAGGGATTAACTGAAATATAAATTATCTTTAAGATAATATTAGAATGTTCAATACAAACAGCGGAAAGAGTTGATAACAGAATAACAAGCTAATTAAAACAAGGAAGAAGAATAAATCTTCTAAGCTGACAATCCAAGCTCAGCTCCAATCGTTAGATCCATCCTGGTCCCTGCTCCGAAATAACCTGTCTTACCCAAAAAAAAAAATGGAGTGGGGTGAGACTACTAAGTCTCAGTGGGTCCTACTACCCTCCTAATGGCGACTACGCCGGGTACCTAATCAGTCCATATATCATTCTAACATATCATAAACATATTTAAAGTGTATCACAGAGAACGTCTTATTAATTTTATTCCGCTAAGACACTTCGAGGTGAGCATGTCTCGAAGGCCCGCCATATCCGTCAATCGATTCGACCACGGCATTAATCTCACAATCATTTTCCTAATTGGTTGTTCCATTGGAAGCCCATAAGCAGCATACTAAACCGCACATGATTGACTGATACTAATTGTTGAGTTACATACTACCATAATTATCCCAAACCCGGGGAGCATACATCATTTCTAAATTCCTAGGTCATAACCTATGATTGCACCGTGATTACAAATTATACATATTCTATATTAATTATATTATTGCAAGAAATATCAATTTAATCCGAGGATCTAAAATGAGTGTAAGGTTTTGAGATAAATAATAAAAATTAGGGTTATTCTGACTTTACTCGCCACGATGAGCAATCCAACAAGCCCAGGCAAGTGATCATGTTCTGGTCTGAATGAGCTCGCCGGGCCAGCAAGTGCTCGCTGGGCGAGCAGAAGCTCGCCGGGCTAGCAAATGGTCGTCGGGCCACTCATCAGCTGCCCAAAAGATCATCACTCGCTAGAAGGCTCGCCGGCTGCTCGCCGGGCGAGAACTGCCCCTGTTTTGCAAAAAATCGTATTTTTCAAGAAAATCACCTACAATCCTCAAACTAAACCTATGCCATAATATTATAGATATAAAATACGACAGTTTGGATAGGAATTTGGGAGTTAATTCCTCTCACACATATTTTCCCTAATTTCCTAGTGTTAACATGCAATATTGATTTCATGGGAAACTAAACTACCTAGCCTAAGAACCCACCTGTAGAGAAGCTTTAATCCTTGTTCCTTGGCTCTACAGCAGCTACAAAAATTCCCAGCAACAGCCCACGAATCCCTCTTGACAGAATTTGGAATTTGGTGAAAGATGCAACCTCTAGTTTTTGTTCTAAGATGAGGAGATTGTTTGATGAACGATTTGGCTGAAGATAGGAGTTATTAATAGTGGAATTATACTGAGAACATAGTGGGTGTTCTTGTTTTTATGTTTAAACTTGCATGCAATGCTTTTGGTTAGAAGAGAAGGGTGGGGTTTATATGCTTCTTGTTGTTGTTGTTCTAGCTTGACATAAAGAGTGGAATTTTACAGAGAATCTCTCTGTTTATTGCTGCATTGTGATGATAGGTTTTGAATATAGGATAATGTTTGGTGTGGAGTAATTAACAAGATGTGATGGTAAGGTGAAGAAGGCTTGGAAGCTTGATGTTTGTTGTTGTTGGCCGTGAGGAGGAAGAAGAGAGGAGAGGATTTATGTTTCAAAATTCTGATGTAGTGTGTTATGAGAAAGTGAATTGCATGCAATGTAAGTGGGTGGTGTAGTGGGATGTTAGTTGCATGTAGTAGTGTAGGTGGAAGGTGAGGTGTTAGCTTGAGGTGTAGTGTGAAAGTGAGTGGAAATATGAGTCACAAGGGAGAGGAGAGGAATGGGGGGAAAATTGGTTTCCTTGTATTTTAATTAAATCACAAATGTACTATCTTTGTATTAGTGTGTAGTTTAGTTTCAAAGAATACTCCTAATTTACACATAATACAATTAAGTCCCAAGATTTAATTAATTAACTACCTCTAATTAATCTTGAATTAAGTGAACAAGCCCTAATTGAGATTCATTAGGTAATTGAAAGGGTGGGATGTTACACTACTGGAGAAAAGACTTCAAAGAAAAAGAAGCAGGTCGTGGCTATCAGTGATTCTAACACTAATGTCGAAACAAATGTCTTAGACATCACGACCTCTGGGAGAAAGAGGATTGGAGGAAGAAGAATTCCAGCAAACATTCCTCCAGCTCCAATGGACAGAATTTCTTTCCATTCTGAGGAAACTGCTCAAAAGTGGAGTTATGTCTACCAAAGAAGAATAGCACAAGAGAGAGAACTCAACCAACAAGCTCTCGAATGTGAAGAGATTATGGAGCTATTGGAGAAAGCTGAGCTGATGAAGACTGTCAAGGACATGGGAGATTGCTATGAGATGCTTGTGAAGGAGTTCATAGTGAACATCACAAGTGCCTGTAGTGAAGGTAGTGAAGAATTCAAGAAAGTCAGAGTAAGAGGAAAAGATGTAAAGTTCTCTCCTACAACCATCAATGAATATCTTGGAAGAAATCCATCGACTGAAACTGGTGAAGCTGATCTCCTGCAAGAAATAACCAAAGAAATAACTTGAGGCCAAGTGAGTGAATGGCCTAAGAAAGGGTTATTATCTACAGGCTGCCTGAGTGTAAAATATGATATCCTAAATAGGATTGGAGCTGCAAACTGGGCACCAACCAATCATGGCACTGGGATCACTCCAATGCTGGCAAAGATGATCTTCCTCATAGGAACAAATAAGAAGCTCAACTTTGGTGATCACGTCTTTAGTCAAACCATGAAGCATGCTGACACATATGCAGTGAAGCTGCCTATTGCATTCCCTTGCCTTATAACTGGAATGATTTTAAGGCAATATCCAGCTATCCTGCATCCTGATGAAGCTCCAACAAAGAAACCACAAGTCCTTAGTTTTGACTACAAGCTCTTTGCTGGTACACATGTCCCAGACATTGTGTTCCCAAAGATGAAGGAGGTGGGTGAAGCGTCAGGCTCTATGCCTAGAGCAAACAAGGAGGATGTTCTTGCTGAACTGATGCAAATATCCAAAACCTTGGGAGAAACCATCAAGACCAGCACAGCAAGAAAACAACATGTGGACAATCTAATCATGTCCATACAAGATGCTGCTGCAGAGGGAGAAGAGAATGAAGAAGGTGGAGATGGTGAAGAAGCAGAAGAAACTTGAAGAACATACCTTAGGTATAGGAAAATAAGTACTTTGTGTATTTTTCCTTTTTTCTGTTCATCTTCTGTAAGGTTTGTGGTCTACCAAATGTCCTAGACATTGGAGACATTGACATCCGGCACTATGTGTGCAACTTTTGTAAGCTGTATCTCTCATTTATCAATAAATGAATCTACTTTCCTTACCTTTGTCAAATTATGGTAAAAAGGGGGAGAAATAATTGATGATAAGAACAGCTCTTTGGCAAGTAGAATTACTCTCTTGCTTTACGGATGAAATTAGCAAGCTTTTAAAAAAAAAATTAAAAACTAAAAATCTATGAAGGTGTGAAAACACAAGAAGGTGGGTTGAATTGTGTTTTGGGTAGTTTTAAAAACTTCTTCAAAGTTTTGCAACTTATCAGATTTCGCAGCGGGCCAAGTTTAAACACAAACAACTTCTAGGATGGTGAAAGCGATAACAGAGCAGGAAAGAGTAAAACAGAGAAAAGAGAGAAGAGAGAACACAAGAGATTTATACTGGTTCCTCTCACAAACCGAGAGTAGTCCAGTCCCCTTGCACTTCCAAGGGATTTCACTATAATCACACAAGATTACAAATGCTCAAGCCAACAGCAAGAGACTTCCTTTGCTCAAGTAACACCTTACAAGAGACTTCCAAATGCTTAAGCTTACCAGCAAGAGACTTCTAACACAAAAAGAAAATACAATGTTTGAACAACTGATAAATAATATTAGAGTTCTGAGAACAAAGAAATACAACTTAAATAACAAGACTATTCTTAGAATTCTTGAAAAGAAAACTAAGGTTCAACAACTGATAAGTCAGAAGTTGAAAACTGTTTGTCTTGAATTTTGATATAATCTCAAGTTGTATCTAAGTTAAAAATGCTCTTTGAATTTTAGCAGAATAACAGCTCTTTTGTTCTTCGCAAGTGTGTTGTCTCGTCTTCAAATTCTTCCTCCTTTTATAGATGAAGTTGGAGCGTCTTGAATTTGAGCGGACAATGATGAATTCAGCTACGTAGTACTGTACTATTGTTTTCATTTGAAATGTGCTTATCCAAATCAAGTAAAGATCAAAATCTGAGCCTTGATTTTGAATATTCGCCCAAATCAGGACAACAAAGTTAGTACAATAGTACAAACGTCATTATCATGAGGATAACGGTCTGAAAGAAGTTCTTCTGCTCCTTCAGATCTTTGCCAAATAGATGATAGTCGTTAATGAGAATAGAATGTTCTTCTGGCGTCCTTTGCTGTTTCATCGTCATCAGAATCTATAGATATTAAATTTGCTTCTGATGAGTTCAACTTCTGGTTGACTTTGACTTGCAACTTCTGATGACTTCAACTTCTGGTGTTGTCTTCAGAACTTGCATTTTCCCAACTTCTGGGGATACTTTAGCATAGCAACCAGAACTTCAATTTCTAGTGAATATAAATGTTAACTTGTATATCTGCACACTAGAGTAAATTATCAGTATTCCCTATTGTATATTGAATACTATTGTTATCATCAAAACTACTTGGGTTATATTAGAACCAACTTTGTTCCAACAATCTCCCCCTTTTTGATTGATGACAAACCAAGTATTAATTTACAATGGTTGTTATTTTACTCACATAATTGCATCCTTCAGGTTTATGAGTTTTGCAAGCTCCCCCTGAGTTCAGTAATGAATGATTAAAATAGTTTAAAATTTTAATATTGAATCCAGAACTTCTATATACATTTGACTTCCAGAAGATAGGTTTGCAAGCTTTCTTCTTTGATCAGATCTACCTAAGAGAAAAGTGCAATCTTCTCTTACGTGTATCATGTATAGAAAGTTCTAATCTCAATAGAAAAAATTTCTTAGATAAAAAATATTGATAACTGATAAAATGTAATAACTGAAACCTAATGAAATTAAAATATTTTGAATTTGGCTTCAGTTAGTGTTCTTTAAATTAATTTACTCTTACTCCCCCTTTTGTCATTAAACAAAAAAAAAAAAACGGTTAAGAATAAATGAACACGTGACTAAAGAATTAGTCAAGTCAAGAATAAATTAAAACAGATGATAAAAACCACAATTAGTTAATGCAAAAACGAAAAACGAGGTAACTCCTACCAACCAAAATAGCTATAAAAGCGCACCAACTCTTTGTCATTTCACTCAACGCTTCCATGATATTTCTTCAACAAAATGAGAGAAAATATTTGTGAGGATAGAAGAGTGATTGAGAGAAATGGGTTTATGAAATTTTCAAAGAAGAACCAGAGAAGGATCTTATCAACGATAGATGCAATCCCATGGAATATGATGTCTAAGAAACATCTGAAGATGGTGAAGAGCTTTGCTCCAAAATCAGACGCAAGTTTCTCAACCATCTTCTGTTCTTAGAAGATCAAAGAGTTCTTCTTATGCAGGAGGATGAGCAAGAGTCTCTGAAGACAAGCTCCAAGTTTACAAAACAGTAAATTTGTAGCTCGAGAGGTTTAGGTTACAAGCTCCCAGGTTGAAGTTTGGGACACCATCCTCTTCAGCTCTCTTTTAACTCATCTTCTTGTAAAAATTTCCTTTTAGGTTTAGGTAGGTTTCTAGATTTATGCAAAAAATTGCTCTTAGAGCAATGATGAAATGCAAAAAAAAATGTAATGCAGTTTTATATAAAAAAATTTAAAAGCAATTGAGTTTATGCAGTTATTTTTATGCAGCAATATAGATATCTACTGAACATAATAAAGAAAATAAACCAGCATAACCCAACCAAAATAACATAAAACAAAAATTCAAGATAGTAACAAACAGATCCAAAACAACAAAGTTCAAACAGAACATGATAAAACAGAACATAAACAAAATAAAACAAAGAAATCCTCGGGTTGTGAGGGGTTAGAAGGGTTCTGCATCTTGGCTTGACGTTGTTTCAAAGCTTCTTCTGAAATAAGTTGTAGCCTTTTGAACACATCTTCTGAGTCCACTCTGCCAATCAGATGTGCAGAATCAGAGTCCACCTGAATAATCTTTTCCATTTCTTGAGCATAGAAGGTGGAAAACTGATCTACAGCCTTTGTCATGACCAGCTTCATCTTCTCATCATATATCCTCTTGGCTCTTCTAATTCTGTTCTCTTCAGCCTTGTATTCAGTGAACTTATGCCTTGCAATGTTCATGATAAAGTTCCTTCTGTATTGAGAACTAAGATCACTCATCATTTGCTTGCACATATCCGAAATAGCAGTACATTCTTCATCCACTTGGTCAGGTGCAATAGCAAGGGCAGGCAGATCTTGGTGAAGTTCCTGAACTTTGTCATTAATGCCCATCAGCACACGTTTAACATCTTCTGGTGTGATGGCTCTGTGAGGTGTAGGAACAGATGAAGATCAGGGTTTTTCTAGGATAACTGAGGGATGAATGGTAATTTCTTGTTCTGATGGAAGGGGTGTAATGACTTCTTCAAAAGTTCTAAGATAGTCATTTTCTGCATTTGTGAGTTGAGGGGTTTGAGATTTTTGAGTTGAGGGGTTGTGAAGTTCCAACTCTAATTGTTGTAAAGCATTTGCAGGAATGCCAGTTTCAACAATGGCTTCAATGGGAGAAGATTGATGTTCAGATAATGTCTTCTCTGAGTCATGGGAACTAGGTGAAATAGGTTTAGCAGACACATGTGTTGAAGATGCAACAAGGGTGCTCACTTGAGGAATAGCTTCAGAAGTTGCAACCTCTGCATTAACTTCTGATGCTACCTTCTCAATATTCTCCATAGAAGTAGGAGTAGAAACACCTGTTTCTGTAATCAGGGATAAAACATGTTTAGAGAATTGTTTCATAGAATCAGCGGATGGTACAAAGCTAACCACTGGTGTTTCAAGAGAAGCACTAGTAGAAACTTCTTCTATACAGTTGGATTTAGGTTCTAAATCTGAAAAGATTTTTGAAAAAGAGTTTTGAACTGGAACTGTATAGGGGATGTTTTTAGCATGCTTTGGACCATTAATGACATAATCAGGAATATCTTTAACATTGATCTTTTTATAAATACCTTGATTTGCCAACCTTTGCACTAACTCAGCTTTAGGAATGGGAGTATCAAGAAATTAATTAGGCTCAGCTTCTACTCCACTTTCCCAGCTAGTTTCTTCACAAGCTTTATAAAGCTCCACTTGCTTTATGGCTTCCTCACGCTCTTCATCATCATCATCCTCTACAAGAATCAACCTTTGCTTCCTCTTCCTCTTCAAGTTTGTTCTGGCCTTCTTAATAACTTCTGGAGCAGCCATTGCAGCAGATCCAGAAGCACTAGCTTCCTTAATTATTTCCAACTCTGTCTCTGCTTGAATAGCAGGCTCAGAGTTCCCAGGGTTCACTTCTTCTACAGCAATCTTCTTACCAACAACTTCTGAGGTACTCCTAACACCAGAAGTACTTCCAGACTTCTTCTGGGGTGTAGAGCTTCTTGCTCTCTTGGGTTTAGATTCTGTTGCTTCTGATTTCTTACAGCTTTCTTTTTCTTTGTTTGAACAGGCAACATATATCTTGTGGCTAGTCTGTCTTCCAACTTCTGATCATCTCCTCCTTCCATAAGTTTCTTATGCATACCAGCAATGAGAGAAACTTCATCTCTAGACACAGAGGTGAGATAGAAGTGCTTGTCACTTTCTTCCTTCCTTGGTTTATACTGAACTTGTGGTGTAATCAAGGGTCCTTGAGTCTTCAACACTTTCTTCACAATAAAACCACTTATCACAGAGGGATAAGCATCAATGACGGATCCATAACCAGGGAAAACAGGTTTCAGAGAGTGAATCAAATAACTTCTGTGAAACATGAAGGATAGGAATCTGCAGTAATGTGCATTTGTTGTACCCTTGGTTTGACTATCAGAGATAGCTTTACACATGTGCTCAAAGATAACCTTGGCAAAGTTCACCTCAGCCTTTGTTCCTAAATAATATAAAACTGTTTTATAATGATTGGAAACTTGGTCAGATGAACCAACCTTTGGTAACAGAGAGTCACACATAATCTTGTAAAGTATCTTGTAGTATGGCTTCATGTCATTGTTGTTTTTGGAAGTAGAATTCTTGCCATAGATTTCCTTTTGTATGTAGTGACTAATATCTTCAGAGGGGTAAGGAACAATACCAGTAAATGACAACTGAGCTGCTTGCCTAATGTGCTCATGTCTGATCCTAATGCAGACACCACCAACCTCTGAGCGAATCTCTTTGCCCAGATACTCTTCATTAGGTATTGTGTCGCTGAGAGCTACTTCTGCCTTCATCCAAAAATCCTTCACTATTTCTGGATAGACAGGTCCATTTAAACAATCTAAGAAAGTTATCAACTTTTGCGCTTCAAACGCTTCCTTGATCCCTTTAGCACCGCTCGCTCTAATTCCTTCAAAGTCGACTGTTCTTTCAATATGAAGAAATAGGTCTGAAATAGGAAAACCTACTTTGTCTTTAGAAAGAACACCAGGAGTAGAGGCTTTAATGTCAGCAATCGGTGGTACATTGATATATCTTTCTCCTTGAAATTGATTGCGCTTGATAGAAGATGCCATGATTCTGAGTTTGGGGGTTAGGGTTTGCTAATTTGAGAGAAGAAAGAAATTGCTCTGAGTTTTAGAAGAGATGAAAGTGTGGGTAGTGAATGTGCAAATGTGTGAATGTGAACAGATACTGTTTAAAAAAAAAAAAAAAAAACAAAACCGCGCAAAAACGTACTAATTGAAAGGACAGGGGTAAAAGAGTAACTTAACAATTCACAAAATGAATTTAGAACACAATCATCACTAAACGACTTCTTTCTCTAATAGCAACCAGACACGTGTATTAGAAGGTTAATTAAATATCTGACACGTTAGCAACAACAGTTGAAGAGGTAACTCAACAGTTACTGCCACGTCACGTTCAGAACCACTCATATAAACTTTTGATAGAAATACCAGAAGATGGTTTGTCAACTTCTGATACACAAGTTCTGACTCCCCCTAACTTCTGATAAAGATACCAGAAGATGGTTTGTCTA
The DNA here is from genome assembly GCA_954870985.1 of Trifolium fragiferum. Lineage (NCBI taxonomy): Eukaryota > Viridiplantae > Streptophyta > Magnoliopsida > Fabales > Fabaceae > Trifolium > Trifolium fragiferum. Next base: position 27,313,716 of record OX940789.1, on the reverse strand, counting down.
AACTTCTGATAGAAAGATCTGACTCCCCCTAACTTCTGATAAACTTTCAGAACTTCCTAAAATAATATTCTTCACCAGAGTTCAGCTTATTCACAGATTTCCATCATATTAAGATTCCTTTTGATAGAATCAAATCTTTCAACAGCTAAGGGTTTTGTAAAGATACCAGCCCATTGATTTTCAGTATCAATAAACTTGAGATCAATTACACCCTTCTGTACATAGTCTCTTTTAAAATGATGTTTAATCTCAATATGCTTAGCTCTTGAGTGTAGAATAGGATTTTTAGAAAGATGAATGGCAGCAGTGTTATCACAATATAAAGGAATATTATGACTGCTTATTTGATAATCTTCCAATTGATATTTCATCCAAAGTAGTTGTGTACAACACTTGGCTGCTGAAATGTATTCTGCTTCTGCTGTTGACATAGCTATGGTGGTTTGCCTTTTACTGGCCCAAGAAATCAAATTCTCACCAATGAATTGACAGTTTCCACTAGTGGATTTTCTTTCAAGTTTATCACCAGCATAGTCAGCATCACAGAATCCAATCAGTTTGTAATCATTAGATTTCTGATACAGCAATCCAATGTTACAAGTAGCCTTCAGATATCTAAAGATTCTTTTTACAGCAGTAAAATGTGATTCTCTAGGATCTGATTGAAATCTTGCACACAGACATACACTGAATAAGATATCAGGTCTAGAAGCTGTTAGATAGAGAAGAGATCCAATCATACCTCTATATAACTTCTGATCAACTTTACCTTCAGACTCACCTTTGCCAAGACTTGATGTAGGATGCATTGGAGTGTTCATGGGTTTGCAGTCTTCTAAATTGTACTTCTTCAGAAGATCTTTGATATATTTTGACTGATGAATGAAGTTTCCTTTCTTTGCTTGATTGATCTGAATTCCCAGAAAGTACTTCAATTCTCCCATCATGCTCATCTCAAATTCATCTTGCATCATCTTAGAAAAGTTCTTGCATAGTCCAGCATTTGTTGATCCAAAAATGATGTCATCAACATAGATTTGAATGATTAGAATGTCTTTCTTCATGGTCTTCTTGAATAGTGTATTGTCAACTTGACCTTTTACAAAACCATTGTCAACCAAGAAGTTACTTAGTCTCTCATACCATGCTTTGGGAGCTTGTTTGAGTCCATAGAGTGACTTCTTTAGTCTGAACACATGATCTAGATTTGAAGTATCTTCAAATCCTAGAGGTTGTTTGACATATACTTCTTCAGAGATCACACCATTTAGAAATGCACTCTTAACATCCATTTGATAAAGAGTAATGTTGTTGGTGATAGCATAAGAAAGAAGTAATCTTATAGCTTCCAATCTTGCAACTGGAGCATAAGTCTCTGTATAATCAATGCCTTCTTGTTGACTGTATCCTTGTGCAACAAGTCTAGCTTTGTTTCTTGTTACTTCTCCTTGTTCATTCAGCTTGTTTCTATACCCACTTTGTTCCAATAATGTTCTTGCCTTTTGGTTTGGGTACCAGATCCCATACATCATTCCTTTGAAATTGATTCAGTTCTTCTTCCATAGCAACTATCCAAGCATCATCAAATAATGCTTCATCAGTGGTTTTAGGTTCAATCAAGGAAACTAGACCAAATAAGGATTCTTCATCCCTAAAGCTTGATCTTGTTTTCCTAGGACTGTTCTTATTACCAATGATAAGCTCTTCAGGATGTGATGACTTATACTTGAAAGTATTCTTGGGAATAGTTGTTTCTTCTTGATCAGGATCTTCAGTTGGTGTTGTTTGATGATCATCAGATTCTGGAACTTGATTGTTCTCTGGTGCTTCCAGAAGTTCAGGAGTGGGAATAAGTTCACAACCTTCATCTTCTGAGTCTTGAGAATCTGAAATTTCTATAGAAGGCTCTGACTTTTCATGATCAGGCGCTTTATCATCAAACCTTACATGCATAGATTCTTCAACTGATTGAGTTTCAGAATTATACACTCTGTATGACTTGGAGCGCTCAGAATATCCAATAAAGATACCCTTACTAGCTTTAGAGTCAAATTTCTTTAGATAGACTTTAGTATTCATAATGTAACAAGTACAACCAAATTGGTGAAAATAAGAAATGTTAGGTTTCCTTCCTCTAAAAAGTTCATATGTTGTTTTATTCAGAATAGGTCTAATATAGATTCTGTTCTGAATATAACAAGCAGTGTTTATTGCTTCTGCCCAGAAAAATTTTGCTAAAGAATGTTCATGCATCATGGTTCTAGCCATCTCTTACAAAGATCTGTTCTTTCTTTCTACAACTCCATTTTGTTGTGGAGTTCTAGGAGAAGAGAACTCATGGAAAATTCCATGTTCTTCACAAAAGTTTTCAAAAGGTTCATTTTCAAATTCTCCACCATGATCACTTCTAACTTTTAAAATTCTTAAATCTTTTTCATTTTGAATTTGGGCACAGAAGACACTAAACTCTTCATATGTATCATTCTTAGATTTCAGAAATCTTACCCAAATCCATCTACTATAATCATCAACAATGACTAGTCCATACTTCTTTCCATTGAGTGAAGCAGTGCTAACTGGTCCAAACAAATCAATGTGCAGAAGTTCTAAAGGTCTAGAGGTAGAAACAATGTTTTTAAGTTTAAATGAGCTTTTGACAAGAGTCACAAAGAAAATCTGAGTGATAAGTCAATTTAGGAAGGCCTCTCACAAGATTGTCTTTGCTAAGCTTGGAAATTAATCTCCAGTTAGCATGACCCAATCTCTTATGCCAAACCCATTTCTCATCACTAAGAGTCAATAAACAAAGCACATTCTGATCTTCCAGATCAGATAAATTAACTTTATAAACATTGCCCTTTCTACAACCTTTAAACAAGATAGATTTATCAGAATTGTTAATTACAGTACATGAATTCTTATTAAACACAACATCATAATTACTGTCACATAATTGACTTATGCTAAGTAGATTATGTTGTAGTCCATCAACCAACCAAACATCAAAAATAGCAAGAGAAGAATTACCTACTTTACCTATACCAATGATTTTGCCTTTCTGGTTCCCACCAAATCCTACAGTTCCTCCCTCTCTCAGAGTCAGGGTGAGGAATAAGTGCTTGTCTCCTGTCATGTGTCGTGAACATCCACTGTCCAGATACCATGAGCTTTGCCTTTTTCTTGGGGTGCATACCTGCAGTAAACATTATCTCTGACTTTGGTACCCATATTCTGATGGGTCCTCTAAAGTTAGTTCTTTTATCCTTCTTCTGTCTCTTGTAATTTCCAGAGGGTCCATAGTGAGGTGAGCCTTTAAAAACAGGTTTAGGCTTAACATTTCCTTTGGACCTTGACCCAGAGTGTGTCAGCAAACCAGCTTTCAAGTTTGTACAGCCTGATCTCATGCCCCGAATACTCATAGGCTTGAAGATCTTCTGTACTCCTTTATAAGACGTGGATACTGAAGCAATGGGAGCAGAAGTTTTCAAAGACTCCACGCTTACTTGAGCATCTGACACTTTTGGATTTTATGTACCATTACTAGAAACAAAATTAGAATAAAGATCAGAAGATGTTCTGCTAATATACACAGACTGATTTGAGTTTCCTTTCACATTACTCCCCAAACCTTGTCTAGTGTATTTGCCAGCACCATAAATCATAGAGGCTAATTTATGCTTGTCAATATTGTGATGAACAAACTCTTGAAGAGCAATCTCATGCTTATCATAGGGTTTATTACATGTTCTGCAACCATTTTCAAGAACTTGAATAGTCTTTAAGGACTTCTTATAGTCTTCTTGAATATGATTGACTATATCATTGAGCATGTCAAACTTTTGTTTAAAAAGCTCTAGCTCATTTGATTTTTCCATGTATTTCATCACAGTATCTTTCAAAGCCTTAGAGAGTTGAGTATCAGATAGTTTAGAAATAACCTGTTCAATATCTTCTGAATCTGACTCAACATCACTTTCAACATCTGACTCTGCTGTGGCCATGAGTGCCAAGTTAGCTTCTGCATCTTCAGCTTCATCATCAGACAGCTTGTCAAGATCTTCCCATGTAGCTAGAAGACTCTTCTTAGCTTTGTTCTTGAAAGTGCTCTTTCTTCCTTTTCCCTTGGTGTTCAAGTCAGGACAATCAGCAATGAAGTGTCCAGGCTTGTTGCAGTTAAAGCAATTTTTAGAATCATCCTTCTTATCTTTGTTTCCAGAACTTCTGTAACCAGAACCTTTGGATCCAGAACTTCTACCAGAGTATCTTGGTTTTCTTCTTGCCCACTTCTGGAACCTCTTGGTCAGAAGTGCAAGTACATCATCATCTGATCCCTCTACTTGATCATCTGCAGAAGATTCTTCTGTCTCAGATTCAACAACCTTAGCCTTGAGAGCCTTAGAAGGTCCAGAAGTAGCTGGCAGAGCCAAGGACTTCGTTCTCTTCTGAGGTTCATCAGAGGATAGCTCAATTTCATGACTCATGAGTGAACTAATTAAACCCTCTAGGCTTAGGGTGTCTAAATCATTTGCCTCCTGAATAGCAGTGACCTTAGGTCTCCACTTAGCAGGTAAGCTTCTAAGAATCTTCTTCACATGATCAGAAGTAGTATAACTTTTCTTCAGAACTTGAAGACCTGCAACCAGAACTTTGAATCTAGAAAACATAGATTCAATGTTCTCATCTTCCTACATTCTAAAGAGTTCATACTATTGGATCAAAAGTGTTGCTTTTGCCTCCTGCACTTGTTTGTTTCCATCATAAGATGAGCATAAAGAATCATAGATACTCTTAGCAGTAGATTTATCTGTGATCTTAAGGTACTCTTCATGAGATATGCAGCTTATCAAGATATCCTTGACCTTGTGGTGCTTCTTGTACGCTTTCTTGTCCTTGTCAGTGAAAGCTTGCCTTGTATCACAATCTAATCTTCCTCTTTCATCCAAACCTTCAAATGTAGCCCCTCTTTCAACTAAGTCCCAAAGTTCATCATCAATACCAACTAGGTGACTGTAGATTCTATCTTTCCACCAAGAGAAGGTAGAACCATCACCACTGAACTTAGGAGCTTTGCTGTTGTTGTTTTTATCATCAACATCATAGTTGAAAGGAATAGACATTCCTTCAGTTTTCTTCTCACCAGATCCAGATCCAGACATAGTGTTTTGACACAACAAGTAACTGTCTCACTGCAAAGTGATATAACAGAACCGGGCTCTAGATGCCAATTGAAGGTGTGAAAACACAAGAAGGGGGGTTGAATTGTGTTTTGGGTAGTTTTAAAAACTTCTTCAAAGTTTTGCAACTTATCAGATTTCGCAGCGGGCCAAGTTTAAACACAAACAACTTCTAGGATCGTGAAAGCGAAAACAGAGCAGGAAAGAGTAAAACAGAGAAAAGAGAGAAGAGAGAACACAAGAGATTTATACTGGTTCCTCTCACAAATCGAGAGTAGTCCAGTCCCCTTGCACTTCCAAGGGATTTCACTATAATCACACAAGATTACAAATGCTCAAGCCAACAGCAAGAGACTTCCTTTGCTCAAGTAACACCTTACAAGAGACTTCCAAATGCTCAAGCTTACCAGCAAGAGACTTCTAACACAAAAAGAAAATACAATGTTTGAACAACTGATAAATAATATCAGAGTTCTGAGAACAAAGAAATACAACTTAAATAACAAGACTATTCTTAGAATTCTTGAAAATAAAACTAAGGTTCAACAACTGATAAGTCAGAAGTTGAAAATTGTTTGTCTTGAATTTTGATATAATCTCAAGTTGTATCTAAGTTAAAAATGCTCTTTGAATTTTAGCAGAATAACAGCTCTTTTGTTCTTCGCAAGTATGTTGTCTCGTCTTCAAATTCTTCCTACTTTTATGGATGAAGTTGGAGCGTCTTGAATTTGAGCGGACAATGATGAATTCAGCTACGTAGTACTGTACTATTGTTTTCATTTGAAATGTGCTTATCCAAATCAAGTAAAGATCAAAATCTGAGCCTTGATTTCGAATATTCGCCCAAATCAGGAAAACAAAGTTAGTACAATAGTACAAACGTCATTATCATGAGGATAACGGTCTGAAAGAAGTTCTTCTGCTCCTTCAGATCTTTGCTAAATAGATGATAGTCGTTAATGAGAATAGAATGTTCTTCTGGCGTCCTCTGCTGTTTCATCGTCATCAGAATCTACAGATATTAAATTTGCTTCTGATGAGTTCAACTTCTGGTTGACTTTGACTTGCAACTTCTGATGACTTCAACTTCTGGTGTTGTCTTCAGAACTTGCATTTTCCCAACTTCTGGGGATACTTTAGCATAGCAACCAGAACTTCAATATCTAGTGAATATAAATTTTAACTTGTATATCTGCACACTAGAGTAAATTATCAGTATTCCCTATTGTATATTAATACTATTGTTATCATCAAAACTACTTGGGTTATATTAGAAACAACTTTGTTCCAACAAGCTATGCTAAAACAAGTGTGTCCAGAGCAAAATTTAAAATGCTCAATATGAACCTCTAAGAAGTCTAGTGAGTCTTGATCACTCTGATTAAGTACTTTCTGCTGCAACTCAAGACTTTGGTTCACTAAGTCACTAGGTATCTCATTCCTGGACTTAGAAAAATTCATTGTAATGAATCTTGTGAAGACAAGACTAAGACTGTCTCATACTATAAAAGGTTCATCACACATTCAAGATTGAAGAAGTCCTGAATATTGAAGACACACAAGATTCTGAAGATCAAAGACATTGAAGACATAAAGATTTCAGAATTGAAGATTGCATCAACAGAGATCAATTTGAAGATTGAAGAATTTGATGATTGAAGACTGAAGAGTGCACATTCAACAAAGTGGTTTGTGGTTGTTTTAGCCATAATTTGCCAAAGGGGGAGATTGTAGTTCTTCTGAGATTGGCTGCATCATAAGGCTAAAACAACTTGGTCAGAGTGACTTAACTGAAGCACCAATGCTGAAGTAATTAAGTCTAAACCACTTGTGCATATTGAAGATGTGCAGATGCAACATGTTGAACAAGATGTCCTAGACATCTTGTCACTGGGTTTAGAGCATGCATAGGCAGCATGTCGAATAAGATGTCCCAAGACATGTGGGTAGGACATCTTGACCCAGTTCAGCTTAAAAGATAATGATTATCCATTAAGCGCGCGTGTTTGTTTTAATTTGAATAAAACGCGAATCTTTTAGTAACAAGCTGAGATTAAGATTAATGATAAAGTTTGTTATTAATCCTATGTGTTAGATACGATTGGATTCGTATTTAATTAGTGGATAGAGATTGATTCTTTATCTTTGTGGAGTTTGTTTTGAAACAAGTTTGTTTTAAAACTAATTCTTACTTGAGTGCATCTGAAAGACTGAAGATTATCTGAAGAATTGCACGCCTATATAAAGGACTCAACATAGAGCTTAAAACTCAACCAACAATAACTGAAGATTGTGATTCCAAAGTTTTGTACCCACTGTGCAAAACACCAAGTGGCTCTTAGTATTGTTCTTGATACTTTGAAGCTTTGAGTCGTTGAATGTTGCCATTCAACTTTGTCTTTTAAACTGTGTAAGTTTAAAGTTGTTTCGTCACTTGGGATTAGTGATTAGAGGGAGTTGGGTAGGTTCTCATATTCAGGGGGAGTTAGCCCTTGAGTAGAAGATTACTAGGATTAAGAAAAGGCGTACATGCCAAAAGGTGTTTGGTAGTGTTGTAAGACTAAGTAATAATTCGGATTAGTAGTGTTCACTTCCTGGATTGGTATCCTCCAGAGTATGGTTGTTTAGCGCCAAACTGGGTTAACAAATCACTGGTGTTATTTATTGCTTTTATTTACTTCAGTACTGCAATAAATCGTGATCCTCATAACCAGTTGTCTAACCAGTTGTCTAGGACATCTGGACTGCTGACACTTTGTCCTAGACATTGTGTAAGACATTTGTCCTGTCAGAGAACAGAATTTCAGATTCAATTGTCCCTCATCGATCATTGATTGGAAAATATGTTATTTGAATCTATACGGTTCTAAATTCGATAAAATGGAAGGATGATAGTGTGTCCAAATAATATTTGAATTCAAAATTTGATAGTTGGATTTCTAATTTTAATTGACAATATTATTTGCTGAAATGATGGAGGATATGTAATTGAATTGAGGGAATCTTGTTAGCTTGTTTGAATTGAATTTACAATTTTATGTTTGGATTGAATCGACAATATTATGTCGTGAAATGTCTGGTCTGTAATTGAATTGACGGATTCATGTCGGCTCATATGAAATTGAATTGATGGATTTATGTTAGCTCAGGAAATCGAATTGACGAATTATAACACCCCACATATTTATCTAGAATAATAGTGGAATATTATTACCGGTAACTGAGTACATTATCATTACATTAAGAAATTACGCACACGCAGGTGCCAAATACAACAAGAGTTGAGGAATAACAGCGGAAACGACAAGATAACAACACTGAGAGATAACTAGTACAACAAAACACAACAGAAATAGAAAGCATGAAAGAAATGCCGTCCAAAGCACATCCATGAGCACACCAACCAGCATACCTTTAGCCAACCTGCTTATCTGAAGAAAAAAAATAGAATGGAGTGGGGTGAGACTACTAAGTCTCAGTGGGTCCTACTACCCTCCTAATGGCGACTACCCCGGGGCACCTAATCTGTCATAACATATTCATAGCATAATATCATAAGGCATAATAAATAAAGGTGTAACACAGATAACAACTCTTATTGATTTTAACCGCAAGGACACTCTGAGGTGAGCATATCTCAGAGGTCTGCCTTGTCCGACGAACACGACGTGTTCCGGCATACAGCTCACAATAATTCCTGATGGATGCTTCCGACGGAAGTCCATAGGCGATATCACAAATCGCACATAACTGACTGATACTAATTTAATTCATTCTACCATGACTTCCCAAACCCGGGGAGCATACATCATCTCTAATTTCCTAAGTCAAGCCCTAAGAGTCCGACTGCGATGACCTCCTGTTAACATTATATAATTTATATGACTGCAAAATAACTATCTCTGATGAGGATATAAAACGAGTGATCAAATATTTTGAAAATGGAAAAGATGAGTAAATTCTGGGTTAGCTCGCTACGGCGAGTTACCTAGCTCGCCATGGCGAACTTCCAAGTTCTGACCTAAACAACTCGCTAGGCGACCTAGAGCTCGCCATGGCGAAATTCTTCAGCCCAGAACCTTCAGCTCGCCATGAAGGCTCGCTAGCAACTCGCTATGGCGAGTTCATGCAGAAACTACCCTGTTTTACGAAAATCATCAAATTTTGAAAGTTACACCTACAATCCTCATCTAAGACAGTGCAGAAACATAAAATAAATAATATAGAACAGAATAGAGTGAAATTTGGTGGTTAATTTCCCTCACACAGTTATACCTATTAAATTTCCTTAAGTTTGCATGCATAGTTTGATTTGGGAATTCTAACTACCTAGCCTAAGAACCCACCTGGATTGAAGCTTTAATCCTTGCTTATGGGCTCTACACAGCTACTGAAACCTTCCCTAGCAACCCACGAACAGACTTGACCAGAAAGGAGTTAGTGGCTTCAGATTTCTGAAGTTCCAATGAGAAAAGGGAAAGCTTGCATGTATTAACTTGAGCTTAGTGGGTAATGAGGTGTTGATCAAGTGGTGTAATGAGACACCATGAGAGGGTGAGTCACATGAGGGAGGGAATAATTCAATCTTTGTGTTAATTAATTCAAACTCATGAGGTTAGTGTTTTAGTGTGTAGCTTAGCTTTAATTGGAATTACTAACTCACACACACAATACACTTAAATCCTATGATTTAATTAATCAAACACTTCTAATAAGTTCTAATTTTATTAGAAAAACTCTAATTTAAAATTAGTTAGATAATTTAAAATTAATCAAACACTTCTAATGGTTGCTCGCTAAAAGGCTCGTCGGCTGCTCGCCGGGCAAGATATGTGTAAACAACCCCTGTTTTGATATTTTTCAAATTTTTCAATAAAACCACCTACAATCCTCAAACCAAACCTTTGTAGTAACGTTGTAAACATAAAATATGACAGTTTGGAGAAGAATTTGGGAGTTAATTCTTCTCACACATAAATTCCCTAAATTCCGTAAGTTTGCATGCAAAGAGATTAATGGGGAAAACTAGCTACACTAGCCTAAAGAACCCACCTGAATTGATATTAACTCAGAAGCTTTACGAATTCATTGCTAAACCATAGATCCACATAACTTCCAGCTCTTGTTTAATCCATTTCCTAATGACCGCTTCAGACCTCTAACTTCGGAACAACTTACAGACTTCATTCCTTGGCCTAAATTCACGAAATTGGTCTCCAAACGACCGGAATTGAGTTAGCTTTCCATACCAAGAAGCGGTAACAGAATCAGAGCTATAGAGAAGGAGAAATTACCTTTTGAATAGAGCTCTGTTCAAACACGATTTTCTGGAAATTCTGGGTTGAACAGTCAACTTCAAAAATTCGCCCAGAATTCGTTTCTCGATGAAAATTCATGAAACCAAAGCCAAAATGAGCGTATTCAAGTTAGCTTTCTATTCCAAAAAGAATCATTCAAAACGGAGTTGTGAGGAGAGATCACTGACCATTTTTCTGAAGGTGTATTTTCAAATACGGGTTTCAAAAGATTATCCCAATTTCTCTTGTTTTTCTCCAACAATCACCATATTGAAATAGCTCAATCCATCACATGCAAGTTGAAAATCTGTTAGTTGAGTCACGGCTGAGAGAGAGCACGAATTTGAGAAGTAAAGAGTGGATTGGAATGTTTCTTACCTTATCTTGAAGCTTAAGGTGAGAGGAATTCATTCATGCTCTTGCATGTTGATTTGGTTGAGAAATTGTGAGGAATTGATGAGTGAGAGGGATGAGGGAGTTTTGAATACCTTCAGGTTGTGTTGCTGAAGTTTGTGAGAAGTAAAAATGAGTCTTTTACTCTTGCATGCATTTAAATATAAGTGGTGGAGTGATTGGAAGTATATGTTGAGGTGTTAGCACATTAAAGAGTGTAGGAATGAGGTGTTGATTTGTGAGGAGTGACTCACAAGAGAGAGAAATTGAGAGGGAGGGATAAATGATCTCTTGTGTCAATTAGTTCACAAATGGGGGAGTAGGGTATTGGAGTGTAATTTAGACTCAATTGGAACTTCTAAATTTACACATAATACACTTAAATCTCAAAACTAATTTAACCAATCTGCTCTAATTAATTCTAATTTATTAGACAAGGCTCTAATAAAATTAATTAGGTAATTGAAAGAGTGGGATGTTACAATCTACCCTCCTTAAAGAAATTTCGTCCTCGAAATTAAGAAATTTATCTTTAGAATGGATAGAGTCATCATTCTCCGCGACAGATTCCCATTTGTGAGTGAGTTAGTCATCATGGGACTGAGTCCATCCGACTTGGATTATTGGAATTATCTTGTTCCAAAGGATCTTAACTTCATAATCAACTATACGAACTGGATTCGGCTGGTAAATTATGTCTGACTGAAGATCAATCTCTATAGGCTGATAAAGATCGGGAATGAATTTCCAAAGGTGAGACACAAGAGACTCGTCGTGTAACCCTGACCTGAATGGAGATAGAGTTAACTGACAGGTTACTGAGTTGACGCGTCGAAGGATCTAATAAGGTCTTATACACTTCGAATAGAATTTCTTCGTTTGGAAACACCTCGTAGTTCCAACTTTGGTGTTATTCTCAAGAACTCTTGATTACCTTTATTCCTTGGAATAAAACTTTCCTCTCTCAAAGGGTCATTCATTCCAAGACTGATCATCTAACTATGTTTTCGCCTGATCTCGTGCTGCGCACTCTGATCCCACTACTTATAGTCATCCCTTCTGTCTATGCCACCGCGACCGCATTCTATTTATCTGAGCACTAGGACACCATCTCCTTTTTATCTAATTCAACCTCTACCATTACTACGTCCTTCATTAGTTAACTCCACAAAGTAACACTTATTTTACTTTGTGAATATAGATATGCGACGGCATTCTCATTACTCTACTACAGTCCAACAGGTTCGCGCCACCTTGACATAACGTACTCCTTATTATCTCATACCACACCTTAACGGGTCGGTATCTGACCTGGTTGTCGCTATAAGAATAGCTGAATGGGATAAATTTAAGTGTTGATGTCAATAATCCAAAATTTTCTCTTTGGGGTTTTTCTCAATTCCGAACGCTGCAGCTCGTGACACGTCGCACGTACCACTGTCTCGTTCATGTTGTTTAAAATACTCCAGGATAGATCAGAATATAAAACGAGCGAAGAACGCTTAAGCACTATAGATCCTTTCGCCAATGAGTTAGACTCATCTGCAATCGAGTCCTTAGTACTTCAGAATTTTCCACCTACTATTTCAATCTATCCTAGCACAACATTGTGGTCGAGTAGTACATTTAACATATCAAGAACTGAGGTTTGAATCTTCCTTCAATGATTCGGTTAGATTGGTTGGTTTGATAATTTTGCTGACAGGCTTACGTGATCGGATTCTAACGGTGGCTAACTGATTACGGAAGATTTTTCACTTTTAACACGGCGACTGAATTTAAATCCCTTGTCCAATAATTAGTCAATGTGTTAGTGTAAAAAATTGGATTCCCAACTAGGAAATCCTTTTACTCTACACGAGGAATTGATTGATGACGATCTGAATCTATCGTTTGATACTGCACAGAGAAACTGAAACAGTCGGCAGAGAATGGAATGGTTCAAACTCGAATTCAGAGAATACCGTTGATGAAGTATCTAGATTCTACTACTTCTACAAGCTCCTATTTCTATGCAACTGGAAAGATCTGAAAACTAATTGGAACTTAGCTAATAAGACTCCGAAAGATTAATCAACGCAATTGAATTAATGATGGGTCGTTCAGGTGCACGAAGACCTATATGATTAACTAATACGGACACTGAACGGAAAAGTTCAGCGGATAATTGACCAATGATGTTGATTAAAAGATCGATACGATGAGTGAGAGCTTGAACTGAATTTACACGTGTCATCTCCAGATAAACTGGATTCCACGGATTTTATTTAATTACTAACAATGTAACTGAAAAGGCTGAAAAGATTGAACAGGATTACTTGTAAGCAAAATCTCACAATGTCGGTTTAACTGACCGATGTCGAAGAATTTGGAAAGTTTATCTTTCACTACTCCGAGTGATAATTACGACTAACAGATGATAGGGCACGAGAAGGAATTATCTGTCTGAGACATAATCGGGCAAGTTAGGGAATGAACCCGTTCCATGTTCTCATGTCTAATGGATACCCAATCCAACATAGTTTGGTTCGATGAGCTTAGCTTATCAAAGGTCCGAAGGAATGGCCATGAATTGGGAATTTGTCTTCTAATTGTTCCGGCTCAACTCAGGGTATTGATAGGTACTCTTAATGGAAATCTAACTGACTCTAACAGATTCCTAACTCGAAGGTCTAAACTAGTACAAGTGTTGAGTGGTTGGTAAAGGATATATCCAACTTAGTTATTTTCGATACGAGATAACTACGTAGGTACTCAACGATTGATCCAGGTGACTGAATGCATCTAAGGAAATTAATAATACGGGTGGTTTAACTTAGTTCCTCTCACAAGGTATCTACCTAAGCCACGACATTAAGCTGCTACTGTAGGAGGTATATGATAGAGTTAAGTAGGTTATCCGAATACTAAGTATGGTCAGGAAATGTTTCTACTTGCAATTCCGAATGAGGTTATGTTCCAAGTGATTTGGTGTGATCTCTAGTGTAACGTGTTAGGCTGAGACTATCTTATTAGACCTATAATTCCCTAAGTGATAACATGAAAAGCTGGAAAGTAAGAGGCCGCTAAATCATAGGTGGTCTAATTCGACTAATTCCTATTTTCATGGCTGGGTAGCTTGGAACACTAAGTTACTGGTTCATGATAAGTGGATAACTATACCTAACAAGTCTATACAGATACTAAGTTTATAAGGTGAAATTCCTGAATGATACATCTAATACTGCTCAACCTCTAGTGATAAGGTACAACTATGGGTTGTCACTTACAAGGCTAACTCGGCTTGATTCTTGTTTCTACTGCTCACGAATGATGCCCTACGAAATAAGTCAGGTATCTAAAGGGTGTTGTGAAATGACTCCTAATGGTTACTCTAATCCAGGTTAATCTCAAATGGTTTGCTGAGTTAACTGACCTAAGCTGGTATCGCTAAAAGGAAATTCTATTTGTTATGCTAAACGGATTATGGTTTCTAGCGGTATGGTAGGAATACGAGTTACGATGTTGAAAAGCTAAATTATTCTTAGGGAGGCATTAAGAGTCGGCTTCCTATAGGATAATCTATTGGGAAGTTTTCAGATGAGTGTTACTATGAGTGAATATTCCAACTTGGTTCCTTTAGTATGGTATTGAACCGATATAACATCACTGGTGAATCTCACGGCTGACAAGTAAGGTTAAGTATCTAGGAAGAGTTCTGCTTTACTGTAGGCTGAATCTTACTTGGCTTTCGTGTTTCTTATGAACATGTTCGCCAGAAGGTATGGTTACTCTCAAGTCCGGGGAATTTACCTGACACACGACGTCAGTTGGATACTATAATGACCTACACACCCACGTCCTTCCATGAACAATTCTACTTCGAGCGATTAGTACTTCCATCAAACTATTCTTACCCTCTACAATCTTAACAACTGTTCCTTTACCATCTCTAGAATTTCCTACTACCAATGGTTTTAATCCATATAATCCATCTTAACTCTTGGTATACTCGTTGGCGTTGCACCACTTACTCCTTCGGTCCTAACTATTTCAGCTCTAACATCCGGCTAGAGAGAATTCTCGCCAATGATTGCTTCTAAACTGCATCCCCACTACGATCTTCTTACTTAACCACCGTGGTCCACTTCGGTTCTCAACCGTAATACCCTGCCTACCATGCACAATACCGAGCTTATCAGACTCAGCACGCGATGGTTTCAGCGTAAACAGTTCAGACTCCAAAGGGTCTGTACAACTTAGGAAGGAATTGTAATGACTCATGGCAAGGTCCGATACTGGATCGACCTGCTCTTATACCAATTTTAACGCCCCAACTAAAATGTCTAGAATATTTAGTCGGACCATTAATAACTGGAATCTGAGTACATTAAATTATAAAGGAGTTAACTGAATAATATATTATCATTAAGATAATAACTGAATATTTGATACAGACAGCGGAAATGAACTACAGAAAGATAATAAGCTAAATAAAACAAGGATGAAGACTAAGTCTTCTAATGCTGACGATCCAAGCTCAGCTCCAATTGTCAGATCCATCCCGGTCCCTGCTCCGAAGTAACCTGTCTTACCTAAAAAAAATAAATGGAGTGGGATGACACTACTAAGTCTCAGTGGGTCCTACTACCCTCCTAATGGCAACTACGCCGGGTACCTAATCAGTCCATAGAATATTCTAAACATATCATAATCATAAACATAATTAAAGTGTATCACAGAATACGTCTTATTAATTTTATTCCGCTAAAACACTTTGAGGTGAGCATGTCTCGAAGGCCCGCCTTGTCCGTCGACCGATTCGATCACAGCATTAAGCTCACAATCATTTTCCTAATGGGTTGTTCCATTGGAAGCCCATAAGCAGCATACTAAACCGCACATGATTGACTGATACTAAGTTGAGTTTCATACTACCATAATTATCCCAAAGCCCGGGGAACATACATAATTCTAAATTCCTAAGTTATACCCTAGTATTGTTTCGTGATAACAAACTACTCATACTTCATATAAATTACATTACTACAAAAATACCAATTCGATTCGAGGATATAAAATGAGGGTATAACTTTTTATGAAATGATAAAAATTAGGGTTGTTCATACTTCTCTTGTCTAAGAAGCAATCCTACGAGCCCAAGCTAGGAACCATGGTCTGGTCTGGGTTATCTCGCCGAGCGAGCTAATTCTCGCCGGGCCAGCCAATGCTCGCCGGGCTAGCAGGAGCTCGCCGGGCTAACAAAGGCTTGCTGGGCCAGTAAAGGCTCGCCGGGCTATTCAAACTCTGCCCAGAAAATGATTGCTCGCTAGAAGGCTCACCGGCTGCTCGCCGGGCGAGATATGCATAAACAGCCACTGTTTTGATATTTTTCAAATTTTTCAATAAAACCACCTACAATCCTCAAACCAAACCTTTGCAGTAACGTTGTAAACATAAAATATGACAGTTTGGAGAAGAATTTGAGAGTTAATTCTTCTCACACATAAATTCCCTAAATTCCTTATGTTTGCATGCAAAGAGATTAATGGGGAAAACTAGCTACACTAGCCTAAAGAACCCACCTGAATTGAGATTAACTCAGAAGCTTTACGAATTCATTGCTAAACCATAGATCCACATAGCTTCCAGCTCTTGTTTAATCCATTTCCTAATGACCGCTTTAGACCTCTAACTTCGGAACAACCTACAGACTTCATTCCATGGCCTAAATTCACGAAATTGGTCTCCAAACGACCGAAATTGAGTTAGCTTTCCATACCAACAAGAGGAAACAGAATCAGAGCTACAGAGAAGGAGAAATTACCTTTTGAATAGAGCTCTGTTCAAACACGATTTTCTGGAAATTCTGGGTTGAACAGTCAACTTCAAAAATTCGCCCAGAATTCGTTTCTCGATGAAAATTCATGAAACCAAAGCCAAAATGAGCGTATTCAAGTTAGCTTTCTATTCCAAAAAGAATCATTCAAAACGGAGTTGTGAGGAGAGCGCACAGACCATTTTTCTGAAGGTGTATTTTCAAATATGGGTTTCAAAAGATTATCCCAATTTCTCTTGTTTTTCTCCAACAATCACCATATTGAAATAGCTCAATCCATCACATGCAAGTTGAAAACCAGTTAGTTGAGTCACGGCTGAGAGAGAGCACGAATTTGAGAAGTAAAGAGTGGATTGGAATGTTTCTTACCTTATCTTGAAGCTTAAGGTGAGAGGAATTCATTCATGCTCTTGCATGTTGATTTGGTTGAGAAATTGTGAGGAATTGATGAGTGAGAGGGATGAGGGAGTTTTGAATACCTTCAGGTTGTGTTGCTGAAGTTTGTGAGAAGTAAAAATGAGTCTTTTACTCTTGCATGCATTTAAATATAAGTGGTGGAGTGATTGGAAGTATATGTTGAGGTGTTAGCACATTAAAGAGTGTAGGAATGAGGTGTTGATTTGTGAGGAGTGACTCACAAGAGGGAGAAATTGAGAGGGAGGGATAAATGATCTATTGTGTCAATTAGTTCACAAATGGGGGAGTAGTGTATTGGAGTGTAATTTAGACTCAATTGGAACTTCTAAATTTACACATAATACACTTAAATCTCAAAACTAATAAAACCAATCTGCTCTAATTAGTTCTAATTTATTAGACAAGGCTCTAATAAAATTAATTAGGTAATTGAAAGAGTGGGATGTTACAATCTACCCCCCTTAAAGAAATTTCGTCCTCGAAATTAAGAAATTTATCTTTAGAATGGATAGAGTCATCTTTCCCCGCGACAGATTCCCATTTGTGAGTGAGTTAGTCATCATGGGACTGAGTCCATCCGACTTGGATTATTGGAATTATCTTGTTCCAAAGGATCTTAACTTCATAATCAACTATACGAACTAGATTCGGCTGGTAAATTATGTCTGACTGAAGATCAATCTCTATAGGCTGATAAAGATCGGGAATGAATTTCCGAACGTGAGACACAAGAGACTCGTCGTGTAACCCTGACCTGAATGGAGATAGAGTTAACTGACAAGTTACTGAGTCGACGCGTCGAAGGATCTAATAAGGTCTTATACACTTCGGATAGAATTTCTTCGTTTGGAAACACCTCGTAGTTCCAACTTTGGTGTTATTCTCAAGAACTCTTGATTACCTTTATTCCTTGGAATAAAACTTTCCTCTCTCAAAGGGTCATTCATTCCAAGACTGATCATCTAACTATGTTTTCGCCTGATCTCGTGCTGCGCACTCTGATCCCACTACTTATAGTCATCCCTTCTGTCTATGCCACCGCGACCGCATTCTATTTATCTGAGCACAAGGACACCATCTCCTTTTTATCTAATTCAACCTCTACCATTACTACGTCCTTCATTAGTTAACTCCACAAAGTAACACTTATTTTACTTTGTGAATATAGATATGCGACGGCATTCTCATTACTCTACTACAGTCCAACAGGTTCGCGCCACCTTGACATAACGTACTCCTTATTATCTCATACCACACCTTAACGGGTCGGTATCTGACTTGGTTGTCGCTATAAGAATAGCTGAATGGGATAAATTTAAGTGTTGATGTCAATAATCCAAAATTTTCTCTTTGGGGTTTTTCTCAATTCCGAACGCTGCAGCTCGTGACACGTCGCACGTACCACTGTCCCGTTCATGTTGTTTAAAATACTCCAGGATAGATCAGAATATAAAACGAGCGAAGAACGCTTAAGCACTATAGATCCTTTCGCCAATGAGTTAGACTCATCTGCAATCGAGTCCTTAGTACTTCAGAATTTTCCACCTACTATTTCAATCTATCCTAGCACAACATTGTGGTCGAGTAGTACATTTAACATATCAAGAACTGAGGTTTGAATCTTCCTTCAATGATTCGGTTAGATTGGTTGGTTTGATAATTTTGCTGACAGGCTTACGTGATCGGATTCTAACGGTGGCTAACTGATTACGGAAGATTTTTCACTTTTAACACGGCGACTGAATTTAAATCCCTTGTCCAATAATTAGTCAATGTGTTAGTGTAAAAAATTGGATTCCCAACTAGGAAATCCTTTTACTCTACACGAGGAATTGATTGATGACGATCTGAATCTATCGTTTGATACTGCACAGAGAAACTGAAACAGTCGGCAGAGAATGGAATGGTTCAAACTCGAATTCAGAGAATACCGTTGATGAAGTATCTAGATTCTACTACTTCTACAAGCTCCTATTTCTATGCAACTGGAAAGATCTGAAAACTAATTGGAACTTAGCTAATAAGACTCCGAAAGATTAATCAACGCAATTGAATTAATGATGGGTCGTTCAGGTGCACGAAGACCTATATGATTAACTAATACGGACACTGAACGGAAAAGTTCAGCGGATAATTGACCAATGATGTTGATTAAAAGATCGATACGATGAGTGAGAGCTTGAACTGAATTTACACGTGTCATCTCCAGATAAACTGGATTCCACGGATTTTATTTAATTACTAACAATGTAACTGAAAAGGCTGAAAAGATTGAACAGGATTACTTGTAAGCAAAATCTCACAATGTCGGTTTAACTGACCGATGTCGAAGAATTTGGAAAGTTTATCTTTCACTACTCCGAGTGATAATTACGACTAACAGATGATAGGGCACGAGAAGGAATTATCTGTCTGAGACATAATCGGGCAAGTTAGGGAATGAACCCGTTCCATGTTCTCATGTCTAATGGATACCCAATCCAACATAGTTTGGTTCGATGAGCTTAGCTTATCAAAGGTCCGAAGGAATGGCCATGAATTGGGAATTTGTCTTCTAATTGTTCCGGCTCAACTCAGGGTATTGATAGGTACTCTTAATGGAAATCTAACTGACTCTAACAGATTCCTAACTCGAAGGTCTAAACTAGTACAAGTGTTGAGTGGTTGGTAAAGGATATATCCAACTTAGTTATTTTCGATACGAGATAACTACGTAGGTACTCAACGATTGATCCAGGTGACTGAATGCATCTAAGGAAATTAATAATACGGGTGGTTTAACTTAGTTCCTCTCACAAGGTATCTACCTAAGCCACGACATTAAGCTGCTACTGTAGGAGGTATATGATAGAGTTAAGTAGGTTATCTGAATACTAAGTATGGTCAGGAAATGTTTCTACTTGCAATTCCGAATGAGGTTATGTTCCAAGTGATTTGGTGTGATCTCTAGTGTAACGTGTTAGGCTGAGACTATCTTATTAGACCTATAATTCCCTAAGTGATAACATGAAAAGCTGGAAAGTAAGAGGCCGCTAAATCATAGGTGGTCTAATTCGACTAATTCCTATTTTCATGGCTGGGTAGCTTGGAACACTAAGTTACTGGTTCATGATAAGTGGATAACTATACCTAACAAGTCTATACAGATACTAAGTTTATAAGGTGAAATTCCTGAATGATACATCTAATACTGCTCAACCTCTAGTGATAAGGTACAACTATGGGTTGTCACTTACAAGGCTAACTCGGCTTGATTCTTGTTTCTACTGCTCACGAATGATGCCCTACGAAATAAGTCAGGTATCTAAAGGGTGTTGTGAAATGACTCCTAATGGTTACTCTAATCCAGGTTAATCTCAAATGGTTTGCTGAGTTAACTGACCTAAGCTGGTATCGCTAAAAGGAAATTCTATTTGTTATGCTAAACGGATTATGGTTTCTAGCGGTATGGTAGGAATACGAGTTACGATGTTGAAAAGCTAAATTATTCTTAGGGAGGCATTAAGAGTCGGCTTCCTATAGGATAATCTATTGGGAAGTTTTCAGATGAGTGTTACTATGAGTGAATATTCCAACTTGGTTCCTTTAGTATGGTATTGAACCGATATAACATCACTGGTGAATCTCACGGCTGACAAGTAAGGTTAAGTATCTAGGAAGAGTTCTGCTTTACTGTAGGCTGAATCTTACTTGGCTTTCGTGTTTCTTATGAACATGTTCGCCAGAAGGTATGGTTACTCTCAAGTCCGGGGAATTTACCTGACACACGACGTCAGTTGGATACTATAATGACCTACACACCCACGTCCTTCCATGAACAATTCTACTTCGAGCGATTAGTACTTCCATCAAACTATTCTTACCCTCTACAATCTTAACAACTGTTCCTTTACCATCTCTAGAATTTCCTACTACCAATGGTTTTAATCCATATAATCCATCTTAACTCTTGGTATACTCGTTGGCGTTGCACCACTTACTCCTTCGGTCCTAACTATTTCAGCTCTAACATCCGGTTAGAGAGAATTCTCGCCAATGATTGCTTCTAAACTGCATCCCCACTACGATCTTCTTACTTAACCACCGTGGTCCACTTCGGTTCTCAACCGTAATACCCTGCCTACCATGCACAATACCGAGCTGATCAGACTCAACACGCGATGGTTTAAGCGTAAACAGTTCAGACTCCAAAGGGTCTGTACTACTTAGGAAGGAATTGTAATGACTCATGGCAAGGTCCGATACTGGATCGACCTGCTATGATACCAATTGTAACACCCCAACTAAAATGTCTAGAATATTTAGTCGGACCATTAATAACTGGAATCTGAGTACATTAAATTATAAAGGAGTTAACTGAATAATATATTATCATTAAGATAATAACTGAATATTTGATACAGACAGCGGAAATGAACTACAGAAAGATAATAAGCTAAATAAAACAAGGATGAAGACTAAGTCTTCTAATGCTGACGATCCAAGCTCAGCTCCAATTGTCAGATCCATCCCGGTCCCTGCTCCGAAGTAACCTGTCTTACCTAAAAAAAATAAATGGAGTGGGGTGACACTACTAAGTCTCAGTGGGTCCTACTACCCTCCTAATGGCGACTACGCCGGGTACCTAATCAGTCCATAGAATATTCTAAACATATCATAATCATAAACATAATTAAAGTGTATCACAGAATACGTCTTATTAATTTTATTCCGCTAAAACACTTTGAGGTGAGCATGTCTCGAAGGCCCGCCTTGTCCGTCGACCGATTCGATCACAGCATTAAGCTCACAATCATTTTCCTAATGGGTTGTTCCATTGGAAGCCCATAAGCAGCATACTAAACCGCACATGATTGACTGATACTAAGTTGAGTTTCATACTACCATAATTATCCCAAAGCCCGGGGAACATACGTAATTCTAAATTCCTAAGTTATACCCTAGTATTGTTTCGTGATAACAAACTACTCATACTTCATATAAATTACATTACTACAAAAATACCAATTCGATTCGAGGATATAAAATGAGGGTATAACTTTTTATGAAATGATAAAAATTAGGGTTGTTCATACTTCTCTTGTCTAAGAAGCAATCCTACGAGCCCAAGCTAGGAACCATGGTCTGGTCTGGGTTATCTCGTCGAGCGAGCTAATTCTCACCGGGCCAGCCAATGCTCGCTGGGCTAGCAGGAGCTCGCCGGGCTAACAAAGGCTTGCTGGGCCAGTAAAGGCTCGCCGGGCTATTCAAACTCTGCCCAGAAAATGATTGCTCGCTAGAAGGCTCACCGGCTGCTCGCCGGGCGAGATATGCATAAACAGCCCCTGTTTTGATAGTTTTCAAATTTTTCAATAAAACCACCTACAATCCTCAAACCAAACCTTTGCAGTAACGTTGTAAACATAAAATATGACAGTTTGGAGAAGAATTTGAGAGTTAATTCTTCTCACACATAAATTCCCTAAATTCCTTATGTTTGCATGCAAAGAGATTAATGGGGAAAACTAGCTACACTAGCCTAAAGAACCCACCTGAATTGAGATTAACTCAGAAGCTTTACGAATTCATTGCTAAACCATAGATCCACATAGCTTCCAGCTCTTGTTTAATCCATTTCCTAATGACCGCTTTAGACCTCTAACTTCGGAACAACCTACAGACTTCATTCCTTGGCCTAAATTCACGAAATTGGTCTCCAAACGACCGGAATTGAGTTAGATTTCCATACCAACAAGAGGAAACAGAATCAGAGCTACAGAGAAGGAGAAATTACCTTTTGAATAGAGCTCTGTTCAAACACGATTTTCTGGAAATTCTGGGTTGAACAGTCAACTTCAAAAATTCGCCCAGAATTCGTTTCTCGATGAAAATTCATGAAACCAAAGCCAAAATGAGCGTATTCAAGTTAGCTTTCTATTCAAAAAAGAATCATTCAAAACGGAGTTGTGAGGAGAGAGCACAGACCATTTTTCTGAAGGTGTATTTTCAAATACGGGTTTCAAAAGATTATCCCAATTTCTCTTGTTTTTCTCCAACAATCACCATATTGAAATAGCTCAATCCATCACATGCAAGTTGAAAACCAGTTAGTTGAGTCACGGCTGAGAGAGAGCACGAATTTGAGAAGTAAAGAGTGGATTGGAATGTTTCTTACCTTATCTTGAAGCTTAAGGTGAGAGGAATTCATTCATGCTCTTGCATGTTGATTTGGTTGAGAAATTGTGAGGAATTGATGAGTGAGAGGGATGAGGGAGTTTTGAATACCTTCAGGTTGTGTTGCTGAAGTTTGTGAGAAGTAAAAATGAGTCCTTTACTCTTGCATGCATTTAAATATAAGTGGTGGAGTGATTGGAAGTATATGTTGAGGTGTTAGCACATTAAAGAGTGTAGGAATGAGGTGTTGATTTGTGAGGAGTGACTCACGAGAGAGAGAAATTGAGAGGGAGGGATAAATGATCTCTTGTGTCAATTAGTTCACAAATGGGGGAGTAGTGTATTGGAGTGTAATTTAGACTCAATTGGAACTCCTAAATTTACACATAATACACTTAAATCTCAAAACTAATTTAACCAATCTCCTCTAATTAATTCTAATTTATTAGACAAGGCTCTAATAAAATTAATTAGGTAATTGAAAGAGTGGGATGTTACACAAACTCTAATTTAAAATTAGTTAGATAATTTAGAAGTTGGGATATTACACGGATTATGTTGTCCCATGAAATTTAATTGGCGAAATTATGTCTGATTATGAAATTGAAATTTACGGATTTATGTTGGCTCTAATCAAATTGAATTGACGGATTTATGTTGGATATAAAATTGAAATTTACGGATTCATTTTGGCTCTAATGAAATTGAATTGACAGATTTATGTTGGCTTGTGAAATTGAATTGACAGATTATGTTAGCTCATGAAATTGAATTGACGGATTTATGTGGGATCATGTAATTGAATTGACGGATTAATGTTGGCCCTTATGAATTTGAATTGACCGATTTATGTTGGCTCATTAAATGGAATTAACGGAAACTTGTCGGGTCGTTTGAATTTACGAATACTAATTTACTTATTTTGAATCATATACCCATTCTTCCAAAGGTACCTACTCTTCTAAACTTGGTTCTATAGTTGGATTCTATAGTTCTCTCAAACATATTCATAACATGAAATTCATGATATGTGGACCTTATATGAAATAAAAGTAGGAACATGAGAAATTTAGAGATTATACAAAATGTGAAGTTTAATATTTGAGCTTGTCTAGTTGGATTCAATTGTCCCTAATCGATCATTGATTGGAAAATATGATATTTGAATCTATACAGTTCTAAATTCGATAAAATGGAAGGATGATAGTGTGTCCGAATAATATTTGAATTCAAAATTTGATAGTTGGATTTCTAATTTTAATTGACGATATTATTTGCTGAAATGGTGGATGATATGTAATTGAATTGAGGGAATCTTGTTAGCTAGTTTGAATTGAATTTACAATTTTATGTTTGGATTGAATCGACAATATTATGTCATGAAATGTCTGGTCTGTAATTGAATTGACGGATTCTTGTCGGCTCATATGAAATTGAATTAACAGATTTATGTTAGCTCAGGAAATCGAATTGACGGATTATGTTGTCCCATGAAATTGAATTGGAGAATTTATGTCGGATTATGAAATTGAAATTTACGGATTCATGTTGGCTCTAATCAAATTCAATTGACGGATTTATGTTAGATATAAAATTGAAATTTAGGGATTCATGTTGGCTCTAATGAAATCAAATTGACACATTTATGTTGGCTTGTGAATTTGAATTGACAGATTATGTTGGCTCATGAAATTGAATTGACGGATTTATGTGGGATCATGTAATTGAATTGACGGATTCATGTTGGCTCTTATGAAATTGAATTGACAAATTTATGTTTGCTCATTAAATGGAATTGACGGAAACTTGTCGAGTCGTTTGAATTAACGGATACTAATTTCCTTATTTCAATAATATATCCATTCTTCCAAAGGTACCTATTCTTCTAAACTTGGTTCTATAGTTGGATTCTATAGTTCTCTCAAACATATTCATAACTTGAAATTCTTGATATGTGGATCTCATATGAAATGAAAGCAGGAACATGAGAAATTTAGAGATTATACAAAATGTGAAGTTTAATATTTGAGCTTGTCTAGTTGGATTCAATTGTCCCTCATCGATCATTTATTGGAAAATATGATATTTGAATCTATATGGTTCTAAATTCGATAAAACGGAAGGATGATAGTGTGTCCGAATAATATTTGAATTCAAAATTTGATAGTTTGATATCTAATTTGAATTGATGGAATCTTATTAGCTCGTTTGAATTGAATTTACAATTTTATGTTTGGATTGAATCGACAATATTATGTCGTGAAATGTCTGCCCTGTAATTAAATTGACAGATTTATATAGGCTCATATGAAATTGAATTGACAGATTGAATTGACGGATTTATATTAGCTCATATATGAAATTGAATTGATGGATTATGTTGTCTCATGAAATTGAATTGGCGAATTTAAGTCGGATTATGTATATACGAATAATTTTGGTGCCCCTACAAAATTGGGGTCCCGGGCTGGTGTCCGAACTCAACCTTGTATAGCGTCGCCCTTGTGAGGAATCATAGAAAGTTGAATACTATTTGAAATGTATTTTTATTTTTGGCAAGTCTTGTGTTAGAACACATTTAAATTAATTTAACATTTCTATATGTCTGATCGTAGACCTTTTACTTTTCGCTATAAAAGGCAGAACACAATTTCAATTTAGCTTAGAATCTAGTTTTTGTTGCTCAATATTATTTTATTAAAGTTTTGATAATCCTTTGCATATTTGGATATTGATGTAGTAACACATGGTTATAACTATTATATGTTATCATGTGTGTCAAAAAAAACTATTATATGTTATCCTTTGTTTATTTGGGTATTGATTGAATTTGAAGTTTCCGATGAAAGTTGAAACTTTATTGTATTAGCCTTTTTAATGAACTAGTAAGAAGTGGAAGTTTCCAACGACAATAAATTCTATAATGATTCTGGTGATCTTATCATACACAAGGTTTGTTCATCTCTTTCAAATTTCTCCAATTCACTAGTTAATAATTCCATTGATCAATAATGAAAAGATAGTAACTACTAAATTAACCCTTTTAATGAACTAGTTAGTGATCAATAATGAAAAGATAGTAACTACTAAATTAACCCTTTTAATGAACTAGTTAGTTGTGTGCTACATTAATGAGTTTTTCACCTAACAGATTTTCTTCACTCGAACCTATAACAAGAGGAAGCAGTGGAAGTTTCCAACGATAACAAATTCTAAATTCGATAAAATGGAAGGATGGTAGTGTGTCCGAATAATATTTAAATGCAAAATTTGATAGTTGGATTTCTAATTTGAATTGATGATATTACTTGCTGAAATGATTGATGATATGTAATTGAATTGACGGAATCTTGTTAGCTCATTTGAATTGAATTTACAATATCATGTTTGGATTGAATTGAAAATATTATATCGTGAAATGTCTAGTACATAATTGAATTGACAGATTCATATCGACTCATATGAAATTGAATTGATGGATTTTGTTGTCTTGTTGGATCATGAAATTGAAATTTACGGATTCATGTTGGCTCTAATGAAATTGAATTGATTGATTTATGTTGGCTCATGAAATAGAATTGACGGATTTATCGATCATATAATTGAATTGATAGATTCATGTTGGCTCTTATGAAATTGAATTGACAGATTTATATTGGCTTATTCAATTGAATTGACGGAAACTTGTCGGGTCGTATAAATTGAATTGACGCATACTAATTTCCTTATTTTCAATCACACCCATTCTTCCATAGGTACCTATTCTTCTAAACATAGTTATGTAGTTGGATTCTAAAGTTCACTCGAACATATTCATAACATGAAATTCATGATTTGAGAACCTTATATGAAATGAAAGTAGGAACATGAGAAATTTAAAGAGTATTTGAGTTTGTCTAGTTGGATTCAATTGTCCCTCAACGATCCATAGTTCTAGAGTTAGATTCTATAATTCTCTAAAAAATATTCATAACATGATATGACGACCCTAGATGTATGAAAGTAGGAACATGAAAACTTTAGAGAATATACAAAAATGTGGAGTTTAATATTTCAATTTGCCTAATTGGATTCAATTGTCACTCGTCGACCCTTCATTGTAAGATATGATATTTGAATCTATACGGTTCTAAATTCGATGAAATGGAAGGATGATAGTGTGTTCGAATAATATTTGAATGCAAAATTTGATTGTTGGATTTCTAATTTGAATTGACGATATTATTTGCTGAAATAGTGGATGATATGTAATTCAGTTGACGGAATCTTGTTAGCCCGTTTGAATTGAATTGACAATATTATGTCGTGATATGTCTGATACGTAATTGAATTGAGATTCATGTCGGCTCGTATGAAATTGAATTAATGGATTTATGGTTACTAAGGAAATTGAATTCACGGATTATGTTGTCTCTTTAAATTGAATTGGCAGATTTATGTTGTATCATGATATTGAAATTTACCGATTAATGTTGGCTCTAATGAAATTGAATTGAAGAATTAATGTTAGCTCACTCATGAAATTGAATTGGCGGATTTTTGTTGGATCATGTAATTGAATTGACGGATTCATATTGGCTCTAATGAAATTGGATTGACGGATTTTGTTGTCTTTTGAAAATGAATTGGTGGATTTATGTTGGATCATGAAATTGAAATTTACGGATTCATATTGGCTCTAATGAAATTGAATTGATGGATTTATGTTGGATTATATAATTGAATTGACAGATTCATGTAGGCTCTTATGAAATTGAGTTGACAGAGTTATGTTGGCGTATTAAATTGAATTGACGGAAACATGTCAGGTCGTATAAATTGAATTGACGGATACAAATTTCCTTATTTTCAATCACACCATTCTTCCAAAGGTACCTATTCTTCTAAACTTAATTCTGTAGTTGGATTCTCAAGTTCACTCAAACATATTCATAACATGAAATTCATGATATGAGAACCTTATATGAAATGAAAGTTTGAACATGAGAAATTTGAAGAATATTTTAGCTTGTCTAGTTGGATTCAATTGTCCTTTAACGATCCTTAGTTCTATGTTTGATTATATAGTTCTCAAACCTATTTATAATAAGAAATTCATGGTTTGACGACCCTATATGGAATAAAAGTAGGAACATGATCAATTTAAAGATTATACAAAATGTGATATTTAATATTTGGGCTTGTCTAGTTGAATTCAATAGTCCCTCAATGATCTTTAGTTCTAGAGTTGGATTTATTAATTCTCTAAAATTATTCATAATATGAAATTCTTGATATGACGACACTAGATGTAATGAAAGTAGGAACATGAAAACTTTAGAGATTATACAAAATGTGAAGTTTAATATTTGAGTTTGCCTAATTGGATTCAATTGTAACTCATCAATCCTTAATTTGAAAATATGACGTTTGAATCTATACGGTTCTAAATTCGATGAAATGGAAGGATGATACTGTGTTCGAATAATATTTGAATGCCAAATTTGATAGTTGGATTTCTAATTTGAATTACCAATATTATTTGCTGAAATAGTGGATGATATACAATTCAGTTGACGGAGTCTTGTTAACTCGTTTGAATTGAATTGACAATATTATGTCGTGATATGTCTAGTATATAATTGAATTGAGATTCATGTCAGCTCGTATGAAATTGAATTGACGGATTATGTTGTCTCTTTAAATTGAATTGGCGGATTTATGTTGGATCATGAAATTGAAATTTACGGATGCATGTTAACTCTAATGAAATTATATTGACGGATTTATGTTGGTTCATGAAATTGAATTGACGGATTTATGTTAGCTCACTCATGAAATTGAATTGACGAATTCATATTGGCTCTAATGAAATTGAATTGGCGGATTTATGTTGGATCATGAAGTTGAAATTTACGTATTCATGTTGGCTCTAAAGAAATTGAATTGATGAATTTATGTTGGCTCATGAAATTGAATTGACGGATTTAGGTTAGATCATATAATTGAATTGACAGATTCATGTTGGCTCTTATGAAAATTAATTGACAGATTTATGTTGACTTATTAAATTGAATTCACGGAAATTTGTCGGGTCGTCTAAATTGAATTGACGGATACAAAATTCCTTATTTTCAATCACCCACATTCTTCCAAAGGTACATATTCTTCTAAACTTAGTTCTGTAGTTGAATTCTAAAGTTCACTCAAACATATTCATAACATGAAATTCATGATATGAGAACCTTATATGAAATGAAAGTAAGAACATGAAAAATTTAAAGAATATTTAAGCTTGTCTAGTTGGATTCAATTGTCCCTCAACGATCCTTAGTTCTATGTTGGATTATATAGTTTTTAAACATATTTATAACAAGAAATTCATGATATGATGACCCTATATGGACTAAAAGTAGTAACATGATGAATTTAGAGATTATACAAAATGTGATGTTTAATATTTGAGCTTGTCTAGTTGGATTCAATTGTCCCTCAATGATCCTTAGTTCTAGAGTTGAATTCTATAATTCTCTAAAAAATATTCATAACATGAAATTCATGATATGAGGACCCTAGATGTAATGAAACTAGGATCATGAAAACTTTAGAGATTATACAAAATGTGAAGTTTGATATTTGAGTTTGCCTAGTTGGATTATATTGTCACTCATCGATCCTTGATTGGAAAATATGATATTTGAATCTATACGGTTCTAAATTCGATGAAATGGAAGGATGATACTGTGTCCGAATAATATTTGAATACAAAATTTGATAGTTGGATTTCTAATTTGAATTAACGATATTATTTGCCGAAATAGTGGATGATATACAATTCAGTTGACGGAGTCTTGTTAAATCGTTTGAATTGAATTGACAATATTATGTCGTGATATGTCTAGTATGTAATTGAATTGAGATTCATGTCGGCTCGTATGAAATTGAATTGATGCATTTATGGTTGCTCAGGAAATAGAATTGACGGATTATGTTGTCTCTTTAAATTGAATTGGCGGATTTATGTTGGATCATGAAATTGAAATTTACGGATTCATGTTAACTCTAATGAAATTATATTGACGGATTTATGTTGGTTCATGAAATTGAATTGACGGATTTATGTTAGCTCACTCATGAAATTGAATTGGTGGATTTTTGTTGGATCATGTAATTGAAATGACAGATTCATATTGGCTCTAATGAAATTGAATTGACGGATTTTGTTGTCTTGTGAAATTGAATTGGTGGATTTATGTTGGATCATGAAGTTGAAATTTACGTATTCATGTTGGCTCTAATGAAATTGAATTGATGGATATATGTTGGATCATGAAATTGAATTGACGGATTTATGTTGGTTCATATAATTGAATTGACAGATTCATGTTGGCTCTTATGAAATTGAATTGACAGATTTTTGTTGGCTTATTAAATTGAATTGACGGAAATTTGTCGGGTCGTATAAATTGAATTGACGGATACAAATTTCCATATTTCCAAACACCCCCATTCTTCCAAAGGTACATAGTCTTCTAAACTTAGTTCTGTATTTGGATTCTAAAGTTCACTCAAACATATTCATAACATGATATTCATGATATGAGAACCTTATATGAAATGAAACTAAGAACATGAGAAATTTAAAGAATATTTGAGCTTGTCTAGTTGGATTCAATTGTCCCTAAATGATCCTTAGTTCTATGTTGGATTATATAGTTCTGAAACATATTTATAACAAGAAATTCATAATATGATGACCCTATATGGAATAAAAGTAGGAACATGATGAATTTAGAGATTATACAAAATGTGAAGTTTAATATTTATGCTTGTTTAATTGGATTTAATTGTCCCTCAATGATCCTTACTTCTAGAGTTGAATTCTATAATTCTCTAAAAAATATTCATAACATAAAATTCATGATATGATGACCCTAGAAGTAATGAAAGTAGGAATATGAAAACTTTAGAGATTATACAAAATGTGAAGTTTGATATTTGAGTTTGACTAGTTGGATTCAATTGTCACTCATCGATCCTTTATTGGAAAATATGATATTTGAATCTAAATGGTTCTAAATTCGATGAAATGGAAGGATGATACCGTGTCCGAATAATATTTGAATGCAAAATTCGATAGTTGGATTTCTAATTTGAATTGACGATATTATTTGCTGAAATGGTGGATGATATGTATTTCAGTTGACGGAATCTTGTTAACCCGTTTGAATTGACAATATTATGTCGTGATATGTCTGGTACGTAATTGAATTGAGATTCGTGTAGGCTCGTATATAATTGAATTGACGGATTTATGTTAGCTCACTCATGAAATTGAATTGGTGGATTTTTGTTGGATCATGAAATTGAATTGACGGATTCATATTGGCTCTAATGAAATTGAATTGACAGATTTTGTTCTCTTGTGAAATTGAATTGGTGGATTTATGTTGGATCATGAAGTTGAAATTTACGTATTCATGTTGGCTCTAATGAAATTGAATTGATGGATTTATGTTGGCTCATGAAATTGAATTGACGGATTTATGTTGGATCATATAATTGAGTTGACAGATTCATGTTGGCTCTTATGAAATTGAATTGACAGATTTATGTTGACTTATTAAATTGAATTCACGGAAACTTGTCGGGTCATCTAAAATTAATTATCGGATACAAATTTCCTTATTTCCAATCACCCCCATTCTTCCAAAGGTACATATTCTTCTAAACTTAGTTCTGTAGTTGGATTCTAAAGTTCACTCAAACATATTCATAACATGATATTCATGATATGAGAACCTTATATGAAATGAAAGTAAGAACATGAGAAACTTAAAGAATATTTGAGCTTGTCTAGTTGGATTCAATTGTCCCTCAACAATCCTTAGTTCTATGTTGGATTATATAGTTCTCGAACATATTTATAACAAGAAATTCATGATTTGATGACCCTATATGGAATAAAATTATGAACATGATGAATTTAGAGATTATACAAAATGTGAAGGTTAATATTTAGGCTTGTTTAGTTGGATTTAATTGTCCCTCAATGATCCTTAGTTCTAGAGTTGAATTCTTTAATTCTCTAAAAAATATTCATAACATAAAATTCATGATATGACGAACCTAGATGTAATGAAAGTAGGAACATGAAAACTTTAGAGATTATACAAAATGTGAAGTTTGATATTTGAGTTTTCCTAGTTGCATTCAATTGTCACTCATCGATCCTTGATTGGAAAGTATGATATTTGAATCTATATGGTTCTAAATTCGATGAAATGGAAGGATGATTCCGTGTCCGAATAATATATGAATGCAAAATTTGATAGTTGGATTTCTAATTTGAATTGACGATATTATTTG
Organism: Trifolium fragiferum; assembly: GCA_954870985.1. Taxonomy (NCBI): domain Eukaryota; kingdom Viridiplantae; phylum Streptophyta; class Magnoliopsida; order Fabales; family Fabaceae; genus Trifolium; species Trifolium fragiferum. The sequence continues at coordinate 27,281,116 of OX940789.1, read as the reverse complement.
CTGAAATAGTGGATGATATGTAATTCAGTTGACGGAATCTTGTTAGCCCATTTGAATTGAATTGACAATATTATGTCGTGATATGTCTGGTACGTAATTGAATTGAGATTCATGAAGGCTCGTATGTAACTCAATTGATGGATTTATGTTAGCTCACTCATGAAATTGAATTGGTGGATTTTTGTTGGATCATGTAATTGAATTGACGGATTGATATTGGCTCTAATAAAATTGAATTGACGGATTTTGTTCTCTTGTGAAATTGAAATGGTGGATTTATGTTGGATCATGAAGTTGAAATTTACGTATTCATGTTGGCTCTAATGAAATTGAATTGATGGATTTATGTTGGCTCATGAAATTGAATTGACGGATTTATCTTGGATCATATAATTGAATTGACAGATTCATGTTGGCTCTTATGAAATTGAATTGACAGATTTATGTTGACTTATTAAATTGAATTGACGGAAACTTGTCGGGTCGTATAAATTGAATTGACGGATACAAATTTCCTTATTTCCAATCACCCCCATTCTTCCAAAGGTACATATTCTTCTAAACTTAGTTCTGTAGTTGGATTTTAAAGTTCACTCAAACATATTCATAACATGAAATTCATGATATGAGAACCTTATATGAAATTAAAGTAGGAACATGAGAAATTCAAAGAATATTTGAGTTTGTCTAGTTAAATTCAATTGTCCCTGAACGATCCTTAGTTCTAGAGTTGGATTCTATAATTCTCTAAAAAATATTCATAACATGAAATTCATGATATGACGACGCTAGATGTAATGAAAGTAGGAACATGAAAACTTTAGAGATTATACAAAATGTGAACTTTGATATTTGAGTTTGCCTAATTAGATTATATTGTCACTCATCGATCCTTGATTGGAAAATATGATATTTTGTAACATCCCATCTTTAATTAATGAAGACTATTAATTAGAGATAATTGTTGGAGTCTAATTGAAACATTTCTATTATTAAATGAAGTGAAAATTGTATTTTGAGTAAGAGAATGCCAAACCAATAGTCAAGAGGTATGATTTGTGGCTATTTGATGACATAGTGCACATAGAAATTTTAATGAAGTCTCATGTGCATAAAAGAAGTAAAAAACCAGAATTTGATTTACTTTCCCATTCCTCTTCTCTCTCCCACGCCTAGTCTCTCTCTATATGCTCTCATTCATTTATCTCCTCTGAAGGTGTGAAAACACAAGAAGGGGGTTTGAATTGTGTTTTGGTAGTTTTAAAAACTTCTTCTAAGTTTTGCAACTTATCAGAATCAGCAGCGGAATATTTTAAACACAAACAACTTCTGCACGAAAGTAAATGAAAAAACAGAGGAGAGAAAGAAGAGATGAACACACAAGATTTATACTGGTTCCTCTAAGAAATCGAGAGTAGTCCAGTCCCCTTGCACTTCCAAGGGATTTCACTATAATCACACAAGATTACAAATGTTCAAGCCAACTGCAAGAGACTTCCTTTGCTCAAGTAACACAATACAAGAGACTTCCAATGCTCAAGTTCACAAGCAAGAGACTTCTAAAACAAAGTTACAAAGACAATGTTTGAACACTGATAAACAATATCAGAGTTCTTAAAACAAAATAATACAACTTTAAAAACAAGACTTATCTTAGAATTCTTGAAAAGAAAACTAAGGTTCAACAACTGACTAGTCAGAAGTTGAAAACTATTTGTCCTGAATTTTGATATAAGCTCAAGTTGTATCTAAGTTAAAAATTGCTCTTAGAAATTCAGCAGTATAACAACGCTTTTGTTCTTGGTAGATGTGTTGTTGTTGTCTTCAAATTCTTCCTCCTTTTATAGATGATGTTGGAGCGTCTTGAATTTGAGCGGACAAAGATGAAAACAACTACGTAGTACTGTACTATTATTTTCATTTGAAATGTGCTTATTCAAATCAAGTAAAGATTAAAATCTGAACCTTGATTTCGAATATTCGCCCATATCAGGAAAATAAAGATAGTACAATAGTACAAACGTCATTATCATAAGGATAACAGTTTTGTAAGAGATTTCTTCTGGCTCTCCTGAATTTGCCATATAGATGATAGTCATTATAAAGAATAGAATGTTCTTCTGACAAATTCTGCTGTTTCATCATCATCAGAATCTTGAGATGAAACTCTGCTTCTGATGAGTTCAACTTCTGGTTGACTTTGACTTGGCAACTTTTGGTGACCACAACTTCTGGTGTCATTCTTCAGAACTTGTTTTTCCCAACTTCTGGGAGCGCTTTTTAGCATAGCAACCAGAACTTCAATTTCTAGTGTATATAAAATTTTAACTTATATACCTGCACACTCGTGTAAATTATCAGTACTCCCTATTGTATATTAATACTATTGTTATCATCAAAACTACTTGGGTTATATTAGAACCAACTTTGTTCCAACATCCTCAACAACAACAACAACATCACTCCTCCCTTCTATTTCTCTCTCCGTGAAACCTACTATCACCACCAAATTAACCCAAATTCAATTTGTCCACTTCATGAAATCAAAACCCATTGCATGTGCAACTTACCTTTCAAAATCACCCTCAATTGAACTCTCAAAGAGACAAACTTAGCTCCCTCCCCTTCCTCTGCCATCGTGATTCAAAGGTCTCCTATGGCTCAAGTTCATTTTCTTGCCTTTTCTTTTGTTGCAAGACCTTGCATGTTGAGTTTCAACTTGGGAATTGAACTGTTGAATAATCCAAAGAGGTCTGGAGATGTGTTCAAAGGTGGGGTTCTGATGCTGAGATTTTGGCTACGGGTTCTACATGTTCAAGTCTTATCATCAACACTGTGTGCTCATCAAACGAGGTGGGTTCTTAGGCTAGTCTAGTTAGTTTCCCCAATTTCAATATTTTGCATGTTAACTTAGGAAATTAGGGATTAATTGTGTGAGGAGAATTAACTCCCAAGTTCTCTTCTATTATGTCATATATTATATCTATTATGTGTTTGCACTGTTTTATTTGAGGATTGTAGGTTGTTCCTTTGAAAAATCTTTGAAAATCGCAAAACAGAGTGCTTTCTACACTAGCTCGCCATAGCGAGCTGCTAGCGAGCCTTCATGGCGAGTGAACAATTTCTGGGCTGATGAAACTCGTCATGGCGAGCATTTACTCGCCTAGCGAGTTGATTTAGGTCAGACCTTGTTAGTTCGCCATGGCGAGCTGGTGACTCGCTGTAGCGAGCAATGTGCAGAATGACCTTTTATTTTCGTCTTTCTAAAAATTCAACACTCGTTTTATATCCTCGAATAATTCTGATATTTTGCAGATTACATAATTAATATAATGTGGTACAGGAAGTCAAACACAATTGGAATCTTAGGGAATAACCTAGGAAATTAGTTATAATGTATGCTCCCCAGGTTTTGAGAAATTATGGTAGTAAGAACAATCAGGATTTAGTTAGTATCAGTCAATCAGGTTTGACGTTTAATGTCGTCTATGGACTTCCAATGGGAGTATCCATTAAGATATGTTTTGTGAGCTGTATGTCGTGATCGACTCGGTCGACGGACAAGGCAGGCCTCCGAGACATGCTCACCTCGGAGAATCCTTGCGGTTAAAATGAATAAGAGTTTGTCTATCAGTGTTACACCTTTAATTTTATGCTATTAAGTTATGATAAGAATAATTATGTTATGACTGATTAGGTATCCCCCGGTGTAGTCACCACTAGGAGGGTAGTAGGAATCACTGAGACTTAGTAGTCTCACCCCACTCCATTCAATTTTTTTAGGTAGACAGGTTATTCGGAGCAAGGACCAGGTTGGATCTAACGATTGGTGCCGAGCTTGGATTGTCAGCTTAGAAGACCTTGTCTTCTTCCTTGTTTTTATTTAACCTGTTATACTGATAATCTTTCTTTTTCCGCTGTTTGAATTAGATATTCTTAATGTTATCCTAGCGAAAACAAGATATTCAGTTATTCCCGTGTAATTAATGTACTCAGATTTCAATTATGTATGTTCCGAAAAAATATTCTAGACAATTTAATTGGGGTGTTATATATTTGAATCTATACGGTTCTAAATTCGATAAAATGGAAGGATGATAGTGTGTTCGAATAATATTTGAATGCAAAATTTGATAGTTGGATTTCTAATTTGAATTGACGATATTATTTGCTGAAATGGTGGATGATATGTAATTCAGTTGATGGAATCTTGTTAATCCGTTTGAATTGAATTGACAATATTATGTCGTGATATGTCTAGTACGTAATTGAATTGAGATTCATGTCGGCTCGTATGAAATTGAATTGATGAATTTATGGTTTCTCGGGAATACAATCTAATATGATCCGCCACGCCACTTGATCACTGAGGGCTCAAGAAGCCATTATCGTCCTCACGACCCACGGCCTCGGACATGAATCCATCGTCTGGATGAGGGTAACCCGTTCATGTTTCATTGTAAGGGTCACCACAAGTACCACATAATACAAATACCAAATATGGAAAGCAAATAAACATTTATCATTTTTTTCTTAACAAGCATTATAATTCAAATGCACACATAGCCTATCAATGCAGACTCTACATGATTGTAATCACCCTACCCGGGACTGTTTCACATGCATGAATTCCGGAATTTAACCTCTCCGCAGAGAGTCGTAGGTCCATCTCCTACTAAACCCCGCAGGGCATCAATAAAATCCCAACGGATTAAGGTGGATCCACTCCCGCAATTACACCTCTTGGTCCACTCCCGCAACCACTTATTGAACTCAATAAAATCCCGCAGGATTCAGGTGGGTCCACTCCCGCAAGCTCACCCCGTGGTCCACTCCCGCAACCACGTACTATGAATGCATGAGCATACGATTCCCCATATATGCTAATGCAACAATTACATACCTTCCAAGCATATGTAATTCAATCACAACAATCATACATATATTTCCAATCATATGTAAACAACTACAACAATCATACATATATTTCCAGTCATATGTAAACAACACACGTATTGTAAACAATTTCTCATCCCGAGAATACATCACACATACATGCCAAGCACTCAAACACACCACAAACAAAGCATACATACATGCTATCAAAGGAAATAATACAAAAAGAAAGGTGCCCTTACCTCAGCAAGCATTCCAACACGCACAACTTACATTACGCGAGCAATAACCGTCCCTCTCAACGAAATCTCCAATTCGGCTAATCCTCTTAACCTTTTACAAAACATAATTTATCTAAGTTAATACCACATTCTAATTGGTTACTCAAATAAGTCCTAGATCGGCTACTAATGGATCAAGACCTATGGATTCAATTGTCACTCATCGATCCTTGAGTGGAAAATATGATATTTGAATCTATATGGTTCTAAATTCGATGTAATGGAAGGATGATACTGTGTCTGAATAATATTTGAATGCAAAATTTGATAGTTGGATTTTTAATTTGAATCGACGATATTATTTGCTGAAATGGTGGATGATATGTAATTCAGTTGACAGAATCTTGTTAACCCGTTTGAATTGACAATATTATCTCGTGATATGTCTGGTGATAAGTGCTAAAAAGTAGTAAATTTACATATATATTTTAAGCACTTATTGATTTGTTTTGTAAGTTATTTGAAGTAAAAACCTCAACTATTTGTAAATATTAGTCTTTACTAGCAAACTAATATTTTAGCTATTTTGATTTATTTCACTTTACTTTTGTATGTTTTTGTGAGATTTATGATAAGTGTCAATTTTATATATAAATGATTTAAATTAAAAATACTTATTAACTTAATTTTTGTTGAAAATATATTGATATATCTCCTAGTTTATAATAAATAATATATATCATTTTATTAATTATATTATTATTATTATTATTATTGCTTTTATATAAATTTATATATTATAGGTTTTAAAAGAAAACAAAAGCAAGTGGCTTAGAAAGAAGAAGCTGAGACGGTTAGTCAAGTGGCACATATGGTCAAGTGGAAAAAAACATGCATTCTTAATGCTAAAGAATTGAAAACAAGAGAAAGGGAGGCGGTGGTTTAAATCAACAAACGCTTATGGTGAAGCAAGCTTTGAACTATGACTGCATAACAACACTATAAAAAGGGGAGTTCAATAGAAGATTGGGGCACTTCATTCATTCTCACACGCAGCAACACACGAGACACAGAGGGAAGGAGCAAACGATTCCCACGAGACAGAGAGTGACCAAGAGGAGCGGCGGAATCATCGATTCATCTTTCCATCTCTTCTAGTTATGTATTGTAAGGTTATCATGTATAACTAATTCTCTTTGTTATTGGAATTAGGTTTAGTTGATTATAATTTTCATGTAGACTCTTATTCTGGCTGATTAGATGCCATCTCTTTGTTATTGGAATTAGGTTTAGTTGATTATAGTTTTATGTATTGTAAGGTTATCATGTATAACTAAATTTAGAAAGTATATAATCGATTAAAGGTTTGCAATAGAAGAGTAATTAACGATAACTAATCCCAGTAACTTTGTCTCCTTGTTATTTCTTCCCGAATTTATCTGCGTTGTAAGTTTGAATGTTAATGAACAAACTTCTTTTCAATACTTAAAATTATATTAATTGTTGAACGGCATCGATATCGCATCAGTCCCTGTGGAGACGATAATATAAAAATACTTACTTTTGTACTTTAACATCTGGTACGTAATTGAATTGAGATTCATGTAGGCTCGTATGTAATTGAATTGACGGATTTATGTTAGCTCACTCATGAAATTGAATTGGTGGATTTTTGTTGGATCATGTAATTGAATTGACGGATTTTGTTGTCTTGTGAAATTGAATTGGTGGATTTATGTTGGATCATGAAGTTGAAATTTACGTATTGATGTTGGCTCCAATGAAATTGAATTGATGGATTTATGTTGGCTCATGAAATTGAATTGACAGATTTATGTTGGATCATATAATTGAATTGACAGATTCATGTTGGCTCTTATAAAATTGAATTGACAGATTTATGTTGACTTATTAAATTGAATTCACGAAAACTTGTCGAGTCGTATAAATTGAATTGACGGATACAAATTTCCTTATTTTCAATCACCCCATTCTTCCAAAGGTACATATTCTTCTAAACTTAGTTCTGTAGTTGAATTCTAAAGTTCACTCAAACATATTCATAACATGAAATTCATGATATGAGAACCTTATATGAAATGAAAGTAAGAACATGAGAAATTTAAAGAATATTTAAGCTTGTCTAGTTGGATTCAATTGTCCCTCAACGATCCTTAGTTCTATGTTGGATTATATAGTTTTCAAACATATTTATAACAAGAAATTCATGATATGATGACCCTATATGGACTAAAAGTAGTAACATGATGAATTTAGAGATTATACAAAATGTGATGTTTAATATTTGAGCTTGTCTAGTTGGATTCAATTGTCCCTCAATGATCCTTAGTTCTAGAGTTGAATTCTATAATTCTCTAAAAAATATTCATAACATGAAATTCATGATATGAGGACCCTAGATGTAATGAAACTAGGAACATGAAAACTTTAGAGATTATACAAAATGTGAAGTTTGATATTTGAGTTTGCCTAGTTGGATTATATTGTCACTCATCGATCCTTGATTGGAAAATATGATATTTGAATCTATACGGTTCTAAATTCGATGAAATGGAAGGATGATACTGTGTCCGAATAATATTTGAATACAAAATTTGATAGTTGGATTTCTAATTTGAATTAACGATATTATTTGCCGAAATAGTGGATGATATACAATTCAGTTGACGGAGTCTTGTTAAATCGTTTGAATTGAATTGACAATATTATGTCGTGATATGTCTAGTATGTAATTGAATTGAGATTCATGTCGGCTCGTATGAAATTGAATTGATGCATTTATGGTTGCTCAGGAAATAGAATTGACGGATTATGTTGTCTCTTTAAATTGAATTGGCGGATTTATGTTGGATCATGAAATTGAAATTTACGGATTCATGTTAACTCTAATGAAATTATATTGACGGATTTATGTTGGTTCATGAAATTGAATTGACGGATTTATGTTAGCTCACTCATGAAATTGAATTGGTGGATTTTTGTTGGATCATGTAATTGAAATGACAGATTCATATTGGCTCTAATGAAATTGAATTGACGGATTTTGTTGTCTTGTGAAATTGAATTGGTGGATTTATGTTGGATCATGAAGTTGAAATTTACGTATTCATGTTGGCTCTAATGAAATTGAATTGATGGATATATGTTGGATCATGAAATTGAATTGACGGATTTATGTTGGTTCATATAATTGAATTGACAGATTCATGTTGGCTCTTATGAAATTGAATTGACAGATTTTTGTTGGCTTATTAAATTGAATTGACGGAAATTTGTCGGGTCGTATAAATTGAATTGACGGATACAAATTTCCATATTTCCAATCACCCCCATTCTTCCAAAGGTACATAGTCTTCTAAACTTAGTTCTGTATTTGGATTCTAAAGTTCACTCAAACATATTCATAACATGATATTCATGATATGAGAACCTTATATGAAATGAAACTAAGAACATGAGAAATTTAAAGAATATTTGAGCTTGTCTAGTTGGATTCAATTGTCCCTCAACGAACCTTAGTTCTATGTTGGATTATATAGTTCTCGAACATATTTATAACAAGAAATTCATGATATGATGACCCTATATGGAATAAAAGTAGGAACATGATGAATTTAGATATTATACAAAATGTGAAGTTTGATATTTGAGTTTGCCTAGTTGGATTAAATTGTCACTCATCGATCCTTGGTTGGAAAATATGATATTTGAATCTATATGGTTCTAAATTCGATGAAATGGAAGAATGATACTGTGCCGAATAATATTTGAATGCAAAATTGGATAGTTGGATTTATAATTTGAATTGACGATATCATTTGCAGAAATGGTGGATGATATGTAATTCAGTTGACGGAATCTTGTCAACCCGTTTGAATTGACAATAATATGTTGTGATATGTCTGGTACGTAATTGAATTGGGATTCATGTGCTCGTATGTAATTGAATTGACGGATTTATGTTAGCTCACTCATGAAATTGAATTGGTGGATTTTTGTTGGATCATGTAATTGAATTGACGGATTCATATTGGCTCTAATGAAATTGAATTGACGGATTTTGTTGTCTTGTGAACACTACAACATTTTACGCTTTTGGCAACGCCAGGAAACCGTTGCTTATAGCACCGAAACTGTTGCCGAAATCTTTACGCAACGGTTTTTCGGGCATGGGATATACGGCCGTTGCCTATTCAAAGAGGCGACGGTTTTTTAAATTTTAGCAACGAATTCTTGAAACCGTTGTTGTACATATGATAAGGCAACGGTTTTTTCACAGGTTTCAAGCAACGGTTTTTCACTAGCAACGGGATATAATCGTTGCTAAAATAACAAGAGGCTACGGTTTTATATAAACAACAGGAATATAACCGTTGCCAATAACCTTTGTAAAGACAACGGTTTTCATTAAGCAACACTTTAAATGCGTTGCATATAAATCAAATTCATTGAATAAATTGATTTTATCAATTAATCTGCTGTTATATATGTATAATATATATTACATTATACAATTTTGACTTTTGACGTTTGACTTTATTTGTTTATATGTTGATACAATTGTAGTTGTCATGATTTATGCAACATTCTCAATAAAATTATAGTAATTGAACACAATAATTTCATAATAAATTGTTCAATATGTAGTACTTTTCAAAATAGATCCAAGCGATATAAACTACAAGATAACTATTCAAAATAGATCCAAACGATTTTAACTAGAGGTTAACTATATGTAATTACTAAAAGCAAAACATAATTCTAATCTTGAATCAATGTTGGTCATCATGATATTCATCATCATCTTCTTGAATATCTTCTTGGTCATAAGGATCATCATCATCTTGAGCATCTTGAAGATCATCATCTACGACATGTCAGAAATTATAAAAAATTCAGTATAAAAAATAAAATAAACAGCTATGTATGTAATCCAGATGAATATTAGAATTTTAGAACTCTTACTATAGCAACTTGTGTTTCTCCATCAATCTCTTTTCCTTTCCAATTTTTTTTTTTTTTGCGAGTTTCAATAAACACATCAGCTTGGGAGACTTCTCCACCCTTCTTTTTCCGCTACATTAGTAATCATAGATTGAGAAAACAAATACTAGTTAAACCCGTGTTGCATTGTCGTGCATTTTAAATTAATGGTAATGTGGCTCAATGAGTGAGTGTGTGTTCAATAGGTGTGACATAGTTTGTCCATAAGAGTTCACTCAATTAGAATTCAGCCAATTAGTTGAATTTCCCAATCTTAGGATTTCCTTTCCAAATCTCTTGTAGTAAAGTCCTCTAAAAGAAAAACAGAAAAATATCATACCTTTATGTACGAATTCTAGCAAAATTTGTTGGTCCCAAATATAGGTATAAAATTTCAAGAGGTCAAAATGGAAATGTTCAAATAAATGCAGAAAATCTCACCAGCCTAAAATGGAGGTATTCCACTCAAAAGAATGTAAAGGATAACATCAGCACTCCAAATATCTGCTTTAGAACCATAACGCTTTCTGAAAACTTCTGAGGCAACATAATATGGGCTGCCAAGCACATCAATAAACGTATACTGGACAAATTAGCAGCATCTCAGATCCAACATTAATTGTATAGTATATATGACAAATGATTATGATTATATCAGTCCTCAAAAACCAAAAGTATACCGGTTCTAAAAATCATGTTCTAAATTTGCCATAAGATAGATAGAGAGCATAGTAACATTAACATGTCATTACTTTTACCAGTTCATGAGGTTATCATACATTATTCTGCTCATGTGACTTATACACTAGAAATTGGTGACTTATACATTAGAAATATATTCCATTATTTCTACTCTAATATCAAATGCTTATCATTCAACTACTATATTTAATAATAGTAGGATGTCTAAGGCATACTGAAACAAGACCACCATATCAATATTCTTCTTTATATATCAATATAAGAAATAGGAAAGTTAAAATGAATAAACTATGAAGCACATACATATTCACGGATATTGAACACGACACAAATACTAACACGTCGACACCGATAATAATTTGAGAAAAATATCAACAAATATCACTACAAACTGAATTATACATGATGTTATAAAAACTAAAGAATCAGGATTCAAATTACAAAAAAAAAAAAAAAAATTACATAGAAAATGAAAATTCAAAAGCATAATCATCAAAAGCATATCATTAGAACGAGGATACAACCTAAGTAGAATGTCAATCATATTCCCAAACTAATTTACAAACTTTTTGGGACTAAACTTATAAAATGAAAATTCAAAGATAAGAATTCTCAGTTACTAAACCACTGATTTCTATAAAACCTCAGTTTGTGATTTTAAAAATCAATGATAATAATAATCATAATCATCCACAAGATCCACAAACTTATGAAACTTAAAAAATAAAATGTTGCATGTTTATCCCGTTTCAACCACCTATAACCATATAAACTCAGCAAAATACCAAAAGATTTTTTTTTGAAAAGGCTAATTTTATATATATAAAGAAGTGTTTTAGCACAAGGAATGTTAGTGACACTAAGGTACAGATTGCAAACAAAGCAAAGAAACTATACAAAAACAACCATAGGGCATCCCCAACAAGCAAAATACCTAAAAAATAAGCCAAGAGCTAAGTGCTGCTGACTTTTCCATAATGCAAACCAAGAAGAAAAAGTCCTGCAAAACAGCAGGCCATCCAGACACCGCAGCACCACCGAGCAATTGGCTGCAATTTCACCGCGCTAGACATAACAAAGGTTCAACTCGCAATTCATAGAAAAGGGAAGGCGCTACCTTGGATTGACTAAGTCACCACTCCCACGTCGAGACTATCACTTCATCTACCACCTCCGTTATATCTCTCCTACCAGTTTCAAACATAATGGAATTCCGCCGTCGCCAAACTGTCCATACCACAATGCTCCAAATCACCGACAGTCCTCTGCGAATATTCTTACCCCCAATCTGATTAAGGTGGTTGAGCAATGAAAACAGTTTATGAGGAAGAGAGAAAGGGATATCAAGCCAATCAAACACCCTTAATCAAAAGATTTAAATAGATATGAAATTATCATAAAACACATACGCTTGGAAACAATAATCCAAGTACAATCCAAAAATGAAAAATTGCCCCCAATGTCAAACAAAGCAAATTGAAATAATACCAAGCAAACTCCCAAACTACAATTCTCCATTAACTTAATAATATACAACAGACTGCAGGAACCAATTTTCTTAAACTATACCTGAACTACTTTGCACTGCGGGTACGGTACCGGTGCCCGTGTACAGGGTACGACATTTTTTAAAAAACTAATGAAAAGCCATTTAATCACAATCACATTAAACAACATCAAGCAAAACAAACAAAAAGAATAAAAAGCCATTTCATTATACCCTAGAAATTAAAAGATTAAATTTGTAAGCGACACAATTGCTGAGATAATAATTTGATTGAGGGGAAATGAAAAATGGGAGAAGAAAAAGGCACCTGCGCTGCAGAAAGTTGGTGGGTCTTGCCGCAAGTTCTTGAACTCTTTCGGGATATGCTTTGAAGCCATGGATGAGAGTTTGGAGTTTCAGATCTGAATTCAAAAAAATATCAGAATGGAAACCCTAGATATAAACATTTAGAAAACTATTTCCCAGGCATTGACTGAAACAAAAGAAGATTACAAACCTGAGCTTAGTGGGTTTTGGTTTGCGTTTGTTATCGGTCACAACCAGAGAGCTTCAATCGTCGTTTAGAGCATCAATCGAGGGTTTTTATGTGATTAGGGTTTGGGATTTCGTTGGAATGTATTGAGTCTTACAAGTCAGAAGAAATCGAGTGAAGGAATCAATATGGAAGAAGAAGAGGGAACCGAAGGAAGAAGAACAAGGAGAAAAATCGATGGATAACGGAACCTAAGCTTGGTGCGTTTTGTGAACATAGTGTGTTGTGTGTCTTGCGAGTGTTTTGGCCTTTGGGTTTATTAAACAAGTTTTATGTTTTTTTCTTTTTTGAAATAAATGAACTCTACGGTTTTACAAGTTTATAGGCAACGCTTTATAAGGGTGGCCTAAACTAATACAAAACCGTTGTTAGAAGTGGTTCTTGCTACGGTTTATTACAAGTTGCCTGTCGATTGACAAAAGGCAACGGCTATATAACACCAACGCTTATAAAACCATAGTCTAACATGAATAGGCGACGGTTTTGGCCAGAATAGTGAATAAAACGGAGAAACCTGGCAACACGTTAAAGTCGTTGCCTAAGATAACTTCTAGCAACGGTTTTGAGGTCGTTGCCTATTGTTTCGTTGCCTAAAGTCAAAAATGCTGTAGTGGAAATTGAATTGGTGGATTTATGTTGGATCATGAAGTTGAAATTTACGTATTTATGTTGGCTCTAATGAAATTGAATTGATGGATTTATGTTGGCTCATGAAATTGAATTTAGGCATCGGAGTGTCTGCAGGTACAAACACCCCCTCCGGTTTCAAAGTTATCATCACTACCGCACGTGTCTAGCAGCTGGCCATCGATTCAACCTCCGGTTCAGATACGATCAACAATCATTTAGTAAAAGAGTCTCCAAGTTAATTAACTTGGTTATAGATTTTGGAAGCACCTTAATCTGGTCACAATCAGAAAGATCAAGATATCGTAGATATTTCAGCATACAAATACAAGATGGAATCTTCTTTGTATTAGTGTGATTAAGATTTAACACACGAAATTGTTTACAACTTGTCAAGATCGAATGACAAACAGGCTCTTCTAATGATGCGTCAATATGCCACAAATGTTCTTTGCAATGTAGTGGTAATAGAAATGTTCTTAATTTGCTTGCCTTGAAAAGAGAATTTGGAGCTTGCCATGAAGAGTCCAATGCAAAGCCAAAAGAGACATGACGAGTTTGCTTTTCGATATTTTGCTCTTTTTTATTAACTATGACATAATCATTTCTTGAAACAAATCTAGCTAGATCAACCACAAGATCATGCATTTTGAAATACAAGGTGTCACCAAAGACATCTTTATGTACATCTTGAAAAAACGATCTATGAACTAATGTCATGAGGTACTTATCACCACTATCTTCTAAATTTGCACTTTCATCAGATGACTCAACAAACCCTTGTGCAATCCAAAGTCGAATCAACTTGGACTTCTCAATACGATAATCTTTTGGAAACAGAGAACAAAAAGCAAAGCACTTTTTCAGATGAAAAGGTAGATGATCATAACTTAGTTTGATAAGGTAGGCACTTTTTTTTTTTTTTTTTAAAACACCAGACAGAGTGCGCGGAAAATATTTTACAAGAGCCGGCATTATTCATACAACAGGACTAAAGCAATAATAGTACGACCAACAAGGTGACTGAAATAGTACTATATGCATCATAGTGCTTCCCGGAGAAGCAAAGTGTGTACCTGAATACTTACATCCCAAAATATAGCAGTCTAGATCACAAGTATAAATACTCAGATACAGTTTATCCAAAAAAGTCAGAATAAAACTCCCTAACCAAAAAGCACGGTGTACAACACACCGGCATAAACCTAACTAGATATACCACGCCACTCAATCACTGGGGGCTCAAGAAGCTACCGTCGTCCTCACGACCCACGGTATCAGGCGGGAATCCATCGTCTAGGGTGGGAGGAGCCCGTTCATGTATTATGGCAAGGGTCACCACACATATACATATATATAATACACACCGAATATACACATACCAAATACGGAAAGTAAATAGACATTTAGCATTTCCTTCTCAACAGGCATTATAATTCAAATGCACACAAAGCCTATCAATGCAGACTCTACAATGAGCGTGGCACCAATCACTGGCTGCCACATGCATGAATTCCGGAATTTAACCTCTCCGCAGAGAGTCGTAGGCTTCATGTGGACACCAATCACTGGCTGTCGCACACCTACTAAACCCCGTAGGGCAGGTGAAGCCACACAGACTATAACACCAAGGTGAAGCCACACAGACTCTAACACCAACTCAATAAAAATCCCGCAGGATTAGGTGAAGCCACACAGACTCTAACACCCGGTGCTTAGGTGAAGCCACACAGACTCTAACACCCGTACACGCAACTATGAAATGCATGAGCATATTTTATATTTCAGCATATATAGGGCAGTCACACAGACAAATCCCCGGTGAAGTCACACAGACAAACACCCATGTAGTCTCCACTGACATACACGTTCCATACATGCTCATGCAACAATCAATATACATACACATATGTAATCATCCCCACATACCAATACATATATTCGCAAATCATATGTAAGACATACGCATGTATTTTAAACAACTTCTCGTCTCGAGAATACATAATTCATACATGCCAAGCATTCAAAACACACCACAACAACAAACATACACACATGCCATTAACGAAAAGTAAGACAGAAATAAAGGTGCTCTTACCTCGGCTAGCATTCCAACACGTACAACTTACCCTATGCGAGCAATATCCGTCTCTCTCGACGAAGTCCCCAATTCGGCTAATCCTCTTAACCTTTTACAAAACATAACTTATCTAAGTTAATACCACATTCTAATTGATCACTCAAATAGTCCTAGCTCGGCTACTAATGGATCAAGGCCTTTGGTCGTTTCTCTTATAACTAACAAGGCTCGACTTGTTTTCAAAACGACTCTTAAGAACAATAACTCTTTAAAGAATAGTTTCTTGTTGCAAAAGCGTCATTAAATAAATTAAAACTATTTTCAAACTTTTTCACAAAGCAGAATACTTTTTCAAACAACTTATGCCTTAAATCATAAGTTTAAAATATTTTAAAACTAAACAAGTTTAACTAAAACTTTTCTCGTTCGACTTATAACAAAATACTTTTCGCCCGTACGTAACTAAAACGTTTTTCGAAATAGTTCATAAACCTCAAACTCTTAAAACATAAATCCTCGACAATACAGTTTCAAACTAAAACGGCCATAACTTATTCAATCTCTATCCGATCGAGACGAGCCATACGCCAAATTCATCGTCTCAAAAAGGCGGATTGAATGGTTAACTTTCTAGGACAAAATATAAATTTTAAAATGGACGAAAATGCCCTTCAAATTTCGGCCAGTAGCAAAAATTCCTCAAAACCAATTTTTTTTTGAAAATCAAACATAGCTAAAACACTTATACAATACTAATTTCACATAAACCATCCAATCTGATTTAATTCCACACTTAACAACTTTTTCAAAACCCTAACTTCATAAATCATAAAAATTTGGGGTTTTTGCTTTCTCACAATTTATTTCGAAAATTAAACTCATAAAACAACTAGTGCTAGTTTGTATTTCATGGAAATCATATCATAAATTGATTTCAAACATTTATCAAAAATCACCCAATTTCTAAAATGCTCACAATCCAAATTTCTTTTTAGATCTATAATCACAAAAGCTCATCCAACAATATTAACAAAAGAAAAACAAAACTTAACACAAATCTTTTTGAACATAAAATTAAACAATTCCAAACACAATTTTTCTCTTGGATATATCACTAACTAACATGGATCTATACCTCTAACAAAGGAAAAATTTAAAACTCATACTACACCTATCAAAAGGCCAAACGGCCAAGCTAGAAAAAGGAAAGGAATGAAATTCTTACCACTTTGCTCATACCAAAAGCTTCACCAAGTTACAAGGATCCATTCTCACTCTAAGCTTTTCTCCTAATTCCTTCTAGATCTTTCACAAAATGAATTTTCTACACTTAATAAATTTTGGTTTTGTAAGAATGAGAGGGAGGGAGTTCACGGCTGAGGAATAGAAAAGGAAGGAAGGGAAGCTTCATGACATAGCCTATTTAAAGATTCCATCAACTAATCTTGGCCCTTGGATCAAATAGTAAAAAGTTGCAAGACTAAATCCTAGCCATTCATTCAAACTTGGTCACCAAGCAACTCACATAAATATCTAGATATTTTGTGAGCTTGCCAACTCATCTCACTCAGTCCCCCACGTTCGCTCTTAAACGAGCCGTATCTCGCGTACCGATAAACTTTACGGAAACAGAAAAATTGTACCGTAAACCTTTTAATAAAAACAATACACAAATTTTCGAATGAATTTTATTCCGAATAAATTTTCGCTCCTAAGCTCGTAAAAATATAATGAGATTAAATTATCATCACAGTCGATATATAAAGCTCCCATTTAAATTTTTACTAAAAATAGAAACAGTAAAAATTTCTAACAACGGGTAACATTCCTACTCGTTTTTCCAAAAACAGAGAAAAACTAAAACTCGTAATTCTGACTTCGCAGAAACGTTCTCATAGATAAAAGAAGACTATGAAACAAAAGTCTGTGCCTTTCCAGCGCACGAGCACAAAATAGGCTCCAACTCAGCAAAAAAGCTATTATTGCGACGATACTCACAAAACCACTTAACAAAAGCCCTAATATTCTAAGTCAATACTTATTTTCCTCACACAAAAGGTACCGTGGAATTACAGGTCTTACAATTTGCAGCAATACTTTTCACATCAAAACTTTTTACATCAGAATCATCGTCTGCAACACACACCCATTTTTTCAATTCAAAATGTTGTTGGACTATCTTATCATTGTACACAAGTTGAGCAAGTGCAGTCTTTCCAAGTCCTCCAATTCCAATGATGGAAATAACTGAAACATTTTCTTTGACATCGATGTCAGTGTCCAACAATAACCGCATCAAATCCTTCTTTTCCTCGTCTCTTCCTATGACTTCTTCCTCACGAATGAAGGAATGAGTTTCTCTTTGTCTCATAACTCGTTTTTCAGGAGTGCGGTTAATAAAATTGAAACGTTTTCTATCAACATTAAGATTCTCAATTTTCTTCTTAAGTTCCTTAATCTTTTGAGCCATTTTGAAAGAAAAAAGAAGTTGGTTGGAAGAAGAGAAGAAGATGTGAACCTTTTTGATCTTTTTGTCTTTCGTCAGCACTTGACGCCTCAAGTCTTCGGTAAAAACATCATCAAGAGCATCTTTGAGCTTCTCCAACCAAACTTTAACTTGATGGTTGTTGTTCCTCTGCATCCAAAACCACAGCCTTGATCTCAGACATGTTTTCCACCAACTTCTCAAGATCATCTCTCACGTTCCAAGCTTCAACGGTTATTGAACCCAACTTCCATATCAGTTTCTCAATCATGTTGAACAGAAAACGTTCAGCCATTTCTCCCAACGTACAATTGAAAAAGGTATAAGAAGTTTTAAAAGATTGAATTCAAAGCACAAAAGAATGTCAACCATAAGAATTTCTTATAAGTTCTAATACAACTTATAAGAATGTCAACCATAGCATCTTTTAACATGTCCTGGATTCCTTAAGGACTTAAATTACATGCGATCAAAAGAGCTTGCAATCTGCAGTTAGAGAAAATTTAACTGTTCAATTAAAATTGGACGATTCACGTATAAAACAATTTTTCTCTTTCATTTAAAATATTTTAATTTTGAACCGTTCGATCTTAATCGAACAGCAGAATCTTCTCTGAGTGCGGTGCTGCATGCAATATGTATCTAACTGGTTCTTTAAATTACTGATGTAATAAGCACAAGGAAAGCTTCTTTAATTATTAAATAATGCACTCATCACTGTCATCAGTCATCACACCATATAATGGTAAGAAAAAGTCTTAAGGATAAACTCGTTCTAACATATATTCCAAATGTTGAATTAATAAGTCATGTTTTCAGAGCTTCAGAAGTTGGAGAAGCTTCAGAAGCTGAGCAGAGCTTCAGAAGCTGAGCAGAGCTTCAGAAGTTCTGGTGCTTCAGAATCTGAGCAGAGCTTCAGAAGTTCTGGTGCTTCAGAATCTGAGCAGAGCTTCAGAAGTTGAGAAAGTTTCTGAAGCTAGTAATAGTTAGTTTGTTATAGTTTTTTGTTTTGTCTTAGGTAGTTAATATACGATCGCTTGGCAGTGAAGCAAGCCCCCATTTGTATATAAATACCTTTGCCCCATGTGGATGAATAACAATTAACTCTTTTTCTTAATTCTCGTCTCAATTCTCTCGTTCTATTCTCTCTAATTTCTCCCAAAATTATCACATTGTCCCAACAAATTGGTATAACAGAGCCCGGTTGTGATTCACGTTTTGCATTGATTCTTTGATCAAGAAACAATGGCGAACAATGGCACAACCTCATCACAATTTCCTGCAAATCTTCCAGTTTTCAAAGGTGAAAACTATGATCGTTGGTGTGCGCAGATGAAGGTCATTTTCAGGTTTCAAGATGTTCTTGAAACTGTTAATGATGGAGTACCAGACTTGGCTGCAAATGCTGATGAAGCAGCAAGAGCCTTGCATCGCGAGTTGAAGAAAAAGGATGCAAAAGGTCTGTTCATCATACATCAGTGTGTGGATCCTAATATCTTTGAGAAGATCATTGAGGAAGAGTCTTCTAAAGGTGCTTGGGATACATTGAAAAAGATTTATGGAGGTGATGAAAAACTGAAGGGTATCAAGCTGCAAGCTCTGAGGAGACAATATGAAATGTTGGTGATGAATGATCAAGAAACGATAGCTGAGTATCTTTCAAGAATGTTGAGTATCACTAATTTGATGAAGTCAAATGATGAAGCTCTGTCAGAGAGGTCCAAGATTGAGAAGGTTTTGAGAACCTTGACTGAGAAATTTGATCACATAGTAGTAGCAATAGAAGAATCAAAGGATTTGACCACTATGAAGATAGAGGAGCTCCAAGCTTCATTGGAGGCACATGAACTGAGAGTCAAGCAGAGGAGCTCAAATAAAGCTATTGATCAAGCTTTGCAGGCAAAGTTTCAGAAAGGTTCCAAAGGGAAAAACAAGAAAAAGAAAGAAGATTCAGAGAATGATGGCAAGAACCTTAAAGATTCAGAGTCTAGCAAAGGTAACAAGAAAGGTTCAAAGAAAAAGATTAATAAGAAGGATGTGAAGTGTTATAATTGTCAGAAGCTTGGCCATTATGCTAGAGAGTGTCACTCTAAGAAAGTTGAGAGAAGTGACAAGGATGAAGCTCAATTGGCAAAGGGAAATGGTAGTGACTCTGATGATTCCCTGCTCATGGCAATTACAAACACTGACGCTGATAAATCCAACTTGTGGTATCTTGACACTGGTTGTAGCAATCACATGACTGGCAACAAGAAGTGGTTCTTGAAACTTTCAAAGGATTTGACCACTATGAAGATAGAGGAGCTCCAAGCTTCATTGGAGGCACATGAACTGAGAGTCAAGCAGAGGAGCTCAAATAAAGCTATTGATCAAGCTTTGCAGGCAAAGTTTCAGAAAGGTTCCAAAGGGAAAAACAAGAAAAAGAAAGAAGATTCAGAGAATGATGGCAAGAACCTTAAAGATTCAGAGTCTAGCAAAGGTAACAAGAAAGGTTCAAAGAAAAAGATTAATAAGAAGGATGTGAAGTGTTATAATTGTCAGAAGCTTGGCCATTATGCTAGAGAGTGTCACTCTAAGAAAGTTGAGAGAAGTGACAAGGATGAAGCTCAATTGGCAAAGGGAAATGGTAGTGACTCTGATGATTCCCTGCTCATGGCAATTACAAACACTGACGCTGATAAATCCAACTTGTGGTATCTTGACACTGGTTGTAGCAATCACATGACTGGCAACAAGAAGTGGTTCTTGAAACTTGACTATTCAGTGAGACGGAATATCAAGTTTGCTAATAGCAGCCAGATCACTAGTGAAGGTATGGGGACAATTCTTGTGCAGAGAAAAGATGGTCAAGAATCCTTCATTAATGAGGTATTGTATGTTCCTTCTATAACAAGTAATCTGATTAGTCTTGGTCAATTACTTGAAAAGGATTATACAGTGACAATGGCTAATAAAGAATTGAAGATTCATGATGCTAAAAGTAGGTTAATCCTAAGAGCTCCATTGTCAAGCAATAGAACCTTTAAGGTTGAAATCAATGTGATTGATTTCAAGTGCTTAGCCTCAGTCACTAGTACAGAAGAGAATTGGATATGGCACCACAGGTTTGGACACTTAAACTTCAAAAGTTTAAGCATGTTGAATTCCAAGGAGATGGTTCATGGCTTGCCTCAGATCAGAGCACCAAGTGAAATGTGTGAGGAATGTTGTGCAGCAAAGCAGGCCAGAAATTCATTCAAGAATGAATTACCTATGAAATCAACTCAGAAGCTAGGAATGGTGTACTCAGATGTGTGTGGTCCATTTGAGGTGAAATCCATTGGAGGCAACAACTATTTTCTGACATTCATAGATGATTGTACTAGGCATGTTTGGCTCTACCTTATCGAAAAGAAAAGTGATGTATTTACCAAGTTCAAGAAATTTAAGACACTAGTTGAAAATCAAAGTGGATTTAGTGTTAAGAAATTGAGAACTGATGGAGGTGGTGAATACACTTCACATGAATTTGCAAAATTCTGTGAAGATGAAGGTATAGAGCATGAAGTCACTGCACCCTACACCCCTCAACACAATGGTGTAGCTGAGAGGAAAAATAGAAGCATCATGAACATGGCCAGAAGTATGCTTAAAGCTAAGCATATGCCTCATAAGTTTTGGGGTGAAGCAGTCTCTACAGCAGTTTACATCATCAATAGAAGTCCTACAAAGAGGTTACAAGACAAGACTCCTCATGAAGCTTGGACAGGTTTGAAACCAAGTGTTAGTCATTTTAGAATATTTGGCTCACTTTGCTTCAAACATGTTCCTGATCAAGTTAGAAGAAAACTTGATGATAGAAGTCAGACAATGATATTGTTAGGTTATCATCCCACTGGTGCTTACAAATTGTACTCACCTAGAGATAACAAAGTTGTGATTAGCAGAGATATCAGGTTTGATGAATCAAAGGGTTGGGATTGGACTGAAGGCACAAGTGCTGAAGGCTCAAGTCATGATGAGATTATAATACTGTGTCTGTATGTTGATGATTTGTTGATCACAGGATCAAACAAAGCTGTGCTAGAGAGATTCAAAGCAGACATAATGAAGGAGTTTGAGATGACTGATCTGGGAGAGCTATCATATTTCCTTGGCATGGAATTTGTGAAAACAGATAGAGGCTATTTCTTGCATCAGAAGAAATATGTCATTGACATATTGAAGAGGTTTCACATGAGCAATTGCAACCCTGCAATTACTCCTATGGAAACAGGTGTGAAGCTGAGCAAGAATACTGAGGATGAGTTGATTGATTCAACACTGTACAGACAGATCATAGGATCATTGAGGTACTTGTGCAATACTAGAATTGATTTATGTCATAGTATTGGTCTGCTGAGCAGATTTATGGATCAACCAAGGATGAATCACTTGACTGCTGCAAAGAGGGTCCTTAGATATGTGAAAGGAACCATTGATCATGGCATTTTAATTCCAAACCAAAGGAACAGTAGCAAGAAGCTAATGGCTTATGGTTACTCAGATTCAGACTGGGGAGGAGATCAAGATGACAGGAAGAGTACTGCAGGATACCTGTTCATGATAGGTAATGCACCAATCTCTTGGTGTTCTAAGAAGCAAGGGATAGTGGCATTGTCATCATGTGAAGCTGAGTATGTGGCAGCTTCATTTGCAGCTTGTCAAGCAAATTGGATTGAGATGTTGCTCACTGAATTGAATGCAGTAGAGACAACAAGGATGAAGCTACTCATTGACAACAAGTCAGCAATTGATTTGGCTAACAACCCAGTTAGTCATGGAAGAAGTAAGCACATTGAGAGGAGGTTTCATTTTTTGAGAGATCAAGTGAACAAAGATAAGCTTGAGGTGGAATATTGCAATACTGAGATCCAACTTGCAGATATTCTAACCAAACCTATGGCTAAGGCAAGGTTTGACACTCTGAAGAAGCTTATAGGAATGAATGCTTTGGAAAACATGCCTTAGGAGGTGTGTTGAATTAATAAGTCATGTTTTCAGAGCTTCAGAAGTTGGAGAAGCTTCAGAAGCTGAGCAGAGCTTCAGAAGCTGAGCAGAGCTTCAGAAGTTCTGGTGCTTCAGAATCTGAGCAGAGCTTCAGAAGTTCTGGTGCTTCAGAATCTGAGCAGAGCTTCAGAAGTTCTGATGCTTCAGAAGCTGAGCAGAGCTTCAGAAGTTCTGGTGCTTCAGAAGCTGAGCAGAGCTTCAGAAGTTGAGAAAGTTTCTGAAGCTAGTAATAGTTAGTTTGTTATAGTTTTTTGTTTTGTCTTAGGTAGTTAATATACGATCGCTTGGCAGTGAAGCAAGCCCCCATTTGTATATAAATACCTTTGCCCCATGTGGATGAATAACAATTAACTCTTTTTCTTAATTCTCGTCTCAATTCTCTCGTTCTATTCTCTCTAATTTCTCCCAAAATTATCACATTGTCCCAACACCAAAGACACCAATTAAATACTGAATATATAAATTTTATAAATAAAAATAATAACTTTTAATGTTTTTCTTACATAAAGAAATTCAATGCAATCAAAATATTATGAATACAACAAGATATCTATTCAAAAATACTGCAACTAGTCTTAGAATATATCACTCTAACTAATATATGAGCAACACTATTTACATATCATTCAATAAACTTCACCTCATAATTAGAAGATAAATACATAATAAACGTTAAATAAATCAATTTTCAAATCAAAATTTGTTTATTTAATTTTTTAACAATCTTTAGCCTTTTATAAGCATATTTCGGGGAAGTTACTTAAAACAATATTTGAAAAAATAGTCTTACTAATATGTGACCTTAGAGCACATATACATGTTAATGTTAATGTTAAGATACCTAAAATTATAAGAATGGTTTGCTGGTTGAGGATTGATGGGACGTTTGTCACTTCAAAAAGTATGACCGATGTTGCGTCAAATGATAAAATTTAAAAGTATGTTTTTGTACAGTGTATGTTTTGTTCAGATTTGCAAATTTGCTTCAATCCAATGATTCAATGGTTTTAGAGTCACCAACGTTGTAAATCCGGAGGCATGACTATTCCGAACACTTGAATTTTGTTATATCAATTGTAGGCTTTGTTATATTTGTAGATATTACACCGTTTTATGCTATTAACTCAGATGCCATGACCATGACTTTGTCATATTTGTAAACATTAGACCGTTTTATACTATTAACTCGAATGTCGTGACTTTGTTCGCAGATTCATCATTTTTAATTATTTTGCAGAAATAAATAATAATGTACACCTTTTTTGTATGAAAAACAATACAGCTCAGAAAATAATATAAATTTCTATTTTGAAGCTTCACTTTTCAACTTTTCTGGACATTTCTATTGCCACTCCCCTGATAACTTGCAACAACACATTCTTTCTCAAAATATTCATTATTAATGCCATTCCTTTCCAATCTAGAATTTTCAAGAAGTTGCATCTTCACCTTATTTATTTACACAATTTCTCATTAGAGTTAGCAACCAATACAAGGAAACACCACTGCCATAATAAACTACACCTTCAAAACAAACCAAAAGCATAGAAACACAGAGAAGAAAGAACATGTCTCTGTTTCAAACCCTATTGTTGAACCAAAGTGACCCCTTTGATCATTTCCAAGCTTTTCACAATAGGAATATTAACTCATTTGATTATGAATCGAACATAAAAATGGATTGGAAAGAGACCCATGATTCCCACATCTTTGAACTTGATCTTCCGGGGTTTACCAAAGAGGATGTGAAGATTGAGTTACATGAAAACAGAGTACTCTGCATCAAAGCAGAGAAGAAAACAGAACAAGAAGATGAAACTGAAGAGAAGAGACTCAAGTTTCATTGCAGGGAGAGAAGGAACAATGAATTGTTCTTGAGGGAGTTTAGATTACCTGAGAATTCAAAAGTTGATGATGTCAAGGCTTCAATGCACGATGGAGTGTTAACTATAATAGTTGCTAAAGATGAAACAAAAAAGAAGAACAAGCATAAGAAAAAGGTTAAGATTTGTGAAGAGGGTAGTGATGGTGTTTCTCACAAAGGAATTGGACGTTTTGTTTGTTGTAAAGTTTAGAATTTTCTAAGTTGTCTCATCTAAATGTGTAGAGTTGGGTGAAGGATTTGTAAAATATAGTTGTTCTATCTTTTGTGTGATTTGTATTCAGAAAATTTGATGTTTTGAGATAATAGTAGTTGCATTTCTTGTTTCTTAATGTAATTTGTAAAATATTGAAATTCTATTTGCTCTAAGTAAATGGACACTCCGTTCTATCTATTTGAAAATATAGAAATGATTTGCATGAACTAGGTTGTTCTATTTTGTGAATGTATTAATTAAGAAAAGAGAAATTAATCGATGAATTGTTGCATGTGAAGGTGTGAAAAATACAGGAGGGGGTTAAATTGTGTTTTAAAGTTTTTAAAATTTATTCTAAGTTTGTAATTTATCAGAACGTGCAGCGGATTAAGAACACAATAAGAGAAGGTAAGGAAGAGAAAAAGAGAGACACACAATACTGGTTCCCTTCACAATGATATCTGATTCTAACACAAAAGAACTAGTTTCCCTCCTTACATTGTTAGTTTGCTGAACCACAACAATGTTTGGGTTTAGATTCAGCCCTGACAAATCTTTCACCACATTGTTAATTTTTTTTTTGTATTTTTTCAATCTTATATGCCATTTTGCGGCGAAAAACAATTTTGTTTGGAGATAAAGAATGAAGTACATGTCTCATTTTGTTCTTATAAGATTCATCCATTTTGTTTCTCATATCTTCAATAAGAAATTCATCTAGCAAATCATCAAATGGATGAAGCACATCATATTTGAGTCTTCTTATCCAGATTTGCACAACATGACTTTGCTCTTGTTTCTCCTCAGCATCAAGGAGCACTGCTCTGATCGATTCAACTGCATCAAAAACACCATTAATTCGTCCAAATTCACGAAAGGCTGCAGAAGTCAATCTATCAAAAGAAAATTTTCAATATTCCAACTAATTGTGTTAACAAGAATAGTTTAGAGACTTGTGCAGAGGCCATTAATTTTTATTCGATATTTAAGATTAACATTATATTAATGTAAAAATATACTATATAGAATAAAATATTTAAAAACTTGTTATAAAATATGGTTAAAATATAAGTGAAACTATTGTGTTATTTTTTATAAAACTTATTAAATGAATAAATTTGTTTTTGTTTTATAAAAATAGTTATTTTCCAGGTATATTTTTTAATAAATTATAATTACCTACAAAAAAAAAAAAAACTTATTTCTACGTGGGTGTCTGCATAATTATTCATTACTCTATTCATCAGGATGTGGAGCTTTGGAGGATCTATACTACTTAATCCCTCTAGTCTTGATTATAAGAAACAAAAAAAAGGCACACCCTTTAAGAAGAGTGGATAAAGTATAGAAAAAAATATGAAATTTACACTTTTATCCTTAAAAAAAAGGTCAAGTCTTGGAAACCGTAGTAATGATTATAGGCTTGTAGTAGTATGAAAAATATTGGAAAAGTAAAACTAAGGAGTAAACCACCAAATTAGTCTCTGACTTTGTAACTCGCTTTCAAATAAGTCCCTGACTCTGTCAATATCTCAAATTAGTCCTTATCTCTGTCAAACGTTTCTCAAATTGGTCCCTCCATTAAATTTCGTTTGCTGACTGTGTTAACTCTGCTTACATGGACCGTTAAGTGCTGCAGAAGTCAATCAAAAACACCATTAATTCGTCCAAATTCACGAAAGGCTGCAGAAGTCAATCTATCAAAAGAAAATTTTCAATATTCCAACTAAATGTGTTAATTGTTTTAACAAAAATAGTTTAGAGACTTGTGCAAGGCCATTGATTTTTATTCGATATTTAAGAATAACATTATATTAATGTATAAATATACTATATAGAATAAAATACTTAAAAATTTGTTATAAAATATGGTTAAAACTATTGTGCTATTTTTTTATAAAACTTATTAAATGAATAAATTTGTTTTTGTTTTATAAAAATAGTTATTTTCCGTGTATATTTTTTAATAAATTATAATTACCTACAAAGAATAACTTATTTCTATGTGGGTGTCTGTGTAATGATTCATTACTCTGCTCATCAGAGTGTGGAGCTTTGGAGGATCTAAACTACTTACTCCCTCTAGTCTTGATTATAAAAAATTAAAAAAAAAAAAAAAGCACTCCCTTTAAGAAAAGTGGATAAAGTATAGAAAAAATATGAAATTTACACTTTTAAAGTTGGAATATTCGAAATAAATATAATGATTGTTGTAGTTTTTGCTTATATTTAAGACTTTCTAATTTTTTTTATTTTTTTCTTATATATGAGACCAGAGGGAGTATTTTTGAATTTTGACTTTTTTGGGTCGCTATGGAATGGTGTCATTCAGTGGTTAGGTGTACAATGAGTTCTCCCTAACAATGTTACTTCCTTTGCTCTTCACTTTTGCGGAGCTCATTGTTTCTGCAAAGATACTAGGGCGTGTTTTCAAGCAATTTGGTTAGCATTTGTTTGGACCATTTGGAAAGAAAGAAATAATAGAGTTTTTGACCATTATGAATCATCACCTGACAAGTTGATTTACAATATTAAATTACTTGTGTGGTGGTGGCCGAGAGCTAGGAAAAAGACTTTTGTTTCGATTTAAATGTTTGGTTGCTTAATCTCTCCGCTTGTTTAGGCTTTTTTGTTTGAAGTTGATCTTTTTCTTTTGATTGTTTGGTTTCTAAACACTTTTTCGATTTTTTAGGCACATCTTGTGCTTAAATTAATTTAATATTATTTGGCTTCTTCAAAAAAAAAAGTAGTTGGTTCTTATTAGAGTAAAATTATATTGAACCGTAGAAAATTCGTAATATTATTGAAAATGATAAGGACAAATTAGCAAACTTGATAGTAATCAATTTTTTTGTTGACTAAGTGTCCATTTGTAATAGTTTATTTTTTAGTTTATGCAAAACAATTTATGTGAATAAATAAGTTTTTATGTATTATTGTAAGTTTGTCAAGTTAGATTATGAAAATATAGTTTAATTTTGAGCTTATGCAAAACAATTTATGTGAATAAATAAGTTTTTATATATTATTATAAATTTGTCAAGGTAGATTATGAAAATATAGCTTATAAAAATAGAGTTTGTTTTCGTTAGTAGAAACTTATAAATTTACATAAAAACTTATTTATTTGCATAAACCATTTTGCATAAGCTCAAAAATAATCTATTCCAAATAGGGCCTAAATAAATGTTCTATAATATTTTTTATGATATATCATTATTAAAACTTTTTTTTTTCAAGGATCATAAAGACCTTAAAATGCTTTTAGTTTAATAATTTAACTATTTAAATTTTTTGCTTACCAGTTTAATGTTATAAATTTGAAAAGATAATTGTTCCTCACAAACTAATAAAGTTTAAAGTGTTAAACTACTAGCCATAATAATAATATGGATTTAATTATGCTTTTGATCACTACAATTATATATTGTTTTAAAAAGAGTTCCTATAAAATAAAATATTTGATTTTAATCTCTACAATATCTCAAAACTTTTAAAATAACCTCGGACTGGATTTTTTGATGATATTGCAGGGACTAAAATCAATTTTTTATTTTTTTACAGGGATTAAAATTATTTTTTTTATTTTTTTACAAGGGCTCTTTTCAAAACAAGACATAATTGTAGGGACCAAAAACTTATTTAAAAATTGGCCACGTCAACTCTAAGTCCAGTCAAAGGCTATTTTAAAAGTTTTGAGATATTACATAAATTAAAATTAAATTTTTTTTTATTTTAGAGGAGCTCTTTTCAAAACAGGACATTATTGCACGACAAAAAACATATTTAACTATAATAATAATAATAATAATAATAATAATAAGACGCAATTAAAAACGTCATTTGAAATGCCATGTTAACTTTTGTAAGAAAAACGGAAACTAATAAAATTGAAGACTAAAAGGAAAGTAGTTCGAAGGAAATTTTTTAAGAAACTAAAAATTAAAGTTTGTATATAAAAAATGTCCGTCTTAATTTATTTTAAATTTTTTTATTCAATAAAATGAGATGTTAGGTTAAATGGGTTTTTTAAAAAAAATTCTTAATAGAAAAGAATTATTTAAATTTTATGAGTAAAATATATGAATAAAAGATTTTTTAAGCTAAAATTATCAAACAACTTTAACTCTTTTTATTTTAAAAGTTATTATTTTCACTTTTAACTTTCAGATAGTTTTTAAGACCTAAAAAGATATAATTAGACCTAAAAAAATTAAGCCAAGCGATATCTTAAATGGACTAAATTTTTTCGTTACGGATGAAAGAACATACTCCTTCCGTTTCTTTTTACTTGTCTTTTTAAAATAGTAACACCAAATTAAAGAAGTATATTTTTGCACTTTATCTTCGCATTATATCCTCATTTTAATCTACCAATAAATTCCTATATATTTGCATTCACTTTTTTTTCTTCAATAAATTAAATATATTATGTACCAAAAAAACAAAATTTAATATGTTATGTACCAAAAAAAATAAAAATAAAAAGATTTAGTTTTTTAAATATATAGCAGTTTTATTGAAAAATGGTAAGAGCAATTGACAAAGGATATAATTGACAAATCATACCCGTAAAATACTAAAAGGACAATTAAATAGGAACATTAAATTTAACACTAAAAAATAATTAAAAAGGAACGGAGAAAGTATTAAATAACAACTAGTGTGTAAAAAAAATATTAACAACTAACAGTTTCAATTGTTTTAGTGAAAGTATTAATTAGATGAATAGTTGAAATTAATTCACCTGTTGATCAGGCTAGCAGAAACAGCATATGGAATTTGTTCAGCCATCCTTCAGAAATCAGAAATAGCAAAGAAGAACAACAGATTGATAAGACCAAAAAAAAAAAAAATACGAATCACAGATTGATAAAGTGGAAATTCGGAAAGTTTGAGAGTTACAGTACAATGAAAAGATCTAGGAAAAGCATCGATGCATATATTATATGGCAAATTCTTAACTATCTATTAAAGGAAATTGGGCTGAGTGACCCATCCTATTTGTAAAAATTTGAATAGTCGAAATGATATCACTTTTATTTTTATTAAAAGATGTGTAGTTTTTTAATTTCAGACACTTATTCCATGTAATTAATGATTTGTTTGTTCAAAGTAAAGTTATTACGTTCCCAAGTTTCAAAGAATGTTCTTCTCTCTCACATGAGCTTGGTGCAGCACATCGGTTGCACTTATCCTCTAAACCCTGATGCACCTCTCTCTCCTTTAATATCAAGTTGTAAAGTAACAAACTCATATGAGCTTTAATTTTTATATTTTTAAAACCAAACAAAAATTGCAGATTTGCTCTAATATAGCGTGATTAGTAGCAGCTACCTGGGCCAATATATTATAGGCTTATATGAGCTTTGATTTTTGGTGTTTTGTTTAACACTTTTTTTAATCAAAATTAAAATCATAAATATATTAAAAATTATTTGTCTGATAATTACGGGTTATTAATTGTGATTTTTTATGTTAAAATTGATTTGAAACATAATCTACATGTACGGGTCAGAAACCTGGTCGCAGTGACCCGCCCGCTAGAGGTTGAAGATAAACTTTCTGTCTTCTGTTGTTACCGGTAACATATATGTACATCACGAAACTAAACATTAGCTTATTTCACCCATGGGTTTTGGGTTCAAGCCTTAGTAAAGGCATTTTTTTATGTTAATTTGAATTTTTTTTAAACTATTGATTGTGAGTTCAATCCTTAATTAAACCAATTTTTTTTTCTTCAATTTTATTAATTTCTATTTTAAAAAATAATTAGATTTATTTCTTTTTTTTTGGCAAAAAATCTAACTTGAACTAAAAATTAATTATAAATTTAAATTTTAAAATTAACGAAATTTAAATGTCCGATTGTCAAATATTTTTTTACTGCAAAATATTTAATTTTTGTTCCTAACGATTGTGGATAATACTCTTTAAAAGTTTTGTAAAAAAAATACTCTTTAAAAGTAAAAGGGTATTACTCATCTCGATTTATGTTTTAGTTTATGTCCAAATTCAATCTTTCTCTAAAAAATCTAGTCCTGATCCTAATTATCAAAAACAAAAACAACATCAAGCTCTAGGTCAAACTCTAGTATTAATCGAGAATTTCTCTAAAAAAATAAAGTCTAATCTTAACTCTATTATTAACCGAGTATTATACTCCGGTTGAAGTTAATGGCTTAAAAATTGTATAAATAAAATAAATATAAAAATAAAATATATTTTAACTTAAAATATTTTGTTATATTTAGAAATTAAATTTAATATGATATTTAGAAATTAAAATTTTTATTTAAAAATTGTATGTAATAATTATATATATTTTTACTAAATTTAATAATTATATTTAAGATGTAAGAATCTTCGTATTGGACCAACACATGCACTTCGATTTAAGTTAAGTAGAAAGAACACTAGAGTATGACCTAGACGTACACTTTGGTTTAAGTTCAGTACTAAGAACCTTAGAACTTGACTTGCACGTATACCTCGGTTTAAGAATTTAAATAATTAAAATTTATATTTAATAGTGGTATTTAATATATTTAAATTCAATATTAATTATATTTAGAAATTAAATTTAATATTTAAAAATTATATCTATACTATTATTATTTGCCTTCCTCAAAGTAAAAAGTACACTTGGCGTCCTCACGTTGCTTTTCAAGTAGCAAATTCATATATGGCATTATTTTAATAATGTGGCGTCTATGTGGCGCTTACGTGTCTTCTCTTTACAACCTAAAGGGACATGGTTCAATTCCCACTTACAACAAAATATTAATTTTATAATTTTTTTTGTCTTTCTTATTTTTCCTTTTTTTTTTTTACCTATTATTGATTTATTATGAAACAAAAAAATAATATAGATATTAAGATTGGAATGAATTCTATAGGATAAGTACCAAAAAAGAATCTATTGTCAAACAAAAAAATAGAATTGTCTTGATTTGTTTTTTTTTTTTACCAATTATTCAATGGATTGCCCAAACAAATAATAATGAACCTTACAAAATAAAATAAAAAAAATTAATTAAAAGATAATATATATTATAGTAAATTATATTACCCTCTCTTGAGAGGTGCTTAAATTACATTACTCTCCCCTCTTATGTTAAAATATATATTTTCCTCCCCTCTTATACAAAATATATTAGAGATAATTACTCTCCTCTCCCTTAAAAGAAATTTGAATTTCATCCCCCTTCCCCCCTAATATTAAAACATATATTTTTCTCTTTTAATCAAACTTCATTTTAACTTTTTACACGAGCTTTATTAATTCTTTACGCAATTTGAAATAAATCTCTTCCGTTAGTTCATATATCTTTGAATATTTTAATGGAACATCTTATAAAAATAATTAAGATTTGAGACCTAAAGTTATGTTCATGTTGCTTTGTATATTACACGGGTTTGATTTAGTTCTTCATACTATAAGAAATTATTCTCTCCTATTAAATCAAATATCTCTTGAAATTTTAACCAAATATTTTACGCATATAATTAAGAGCTAAGGTTATAAGGCCTCTTCCATTGAATCATATCTCTTTGAATAATTTACTTGAATATTTTATATAAATAAATAAGTTATAAGGCCTAAGGTTATGGTCCAGTTGTTTTACTCATTACACGAGATTGATTAGTTCTTCACACCGTAATAAATTACTCTTTCCTATTTGAGCAAATCTCTCTTGAAATTTTAATTGAACTGTTTACAAGTATTATAGAAAAGCAAGACCTGAGATTATAGTGTCAATTGATTTACTTTTTACACGAGCTTGAATAAGTTCTTCACACCTGTAAAAGATTATCCTCTTATGTTATATGAAATTCATTTTGATACCTTAATCAAAAAATTTACAAAAATAATTAAAATGTGAGACCTAGGATTATGGTGTCAATTGTTTTACTTTTTACACATGTTTGATTTAGTTCTTTACAATGTAAGAGATTATCATCTTCCGTTAGAACAAATTTCTCTGGATATTTTAATTGAAGTTTTTACAAAAATAATTAATAATTGAGACCTTAGGTTATGATATCAATTGCTTTACTTTTTACTCGGACTTCATTTAGTTCTTCAAGTCGTAAGAGCGATTATCCTCTTCCATTGGATCATATCTCTTTGAATAATTTACATGAACATTTTATATAAATAAATAAGTTATGAGGCCTAAGGTTATGGTCCGGTTGTTTTACTTATTACACGAGATTGATTAGTTCTTAACACCGTAATAAATTATTCTTTTCTGTTAGAGCAAATCTCTCTTGAAATTTTAATTGAACTTTTTACAAGTATTATAAAAAAAGCGAGACCTTATATTATAGTGTCAATTGATTTACTTTTTACACGAGCTTGATTAAGTTCTTCACACCTGTAAGAGATTATTCTCTTATGTTATATGAAATTCATTTTGATATCTTAATAAAAACAATTTACAAAAATAATTAAAATATGAGACCTAGGGTTATAGTCTCAATTATTTTACTTTTTACAGATGTTTGATTTAGTTCTTCACACCGTAAAAGATTACTCACTTCTATTACATCAAATCCCTTTTGAAATTTCACTTGAACTTTTAAAAAAGAAAAATTTAAAACGCAAGACCTAAAAATACAATCTCAATTGCTTTACTTTTTACACGTTCTTTATTTATTTCTTCACATCTTAAGAGATTTCAATTTTCCGTTAGAATAAATTTTTCTTGATATTTTAATTGAAGTTTTAAAAAAATAATTAAGATGCGGGACCTAAGGTTATGATCTCAATTACTTTACTTTTTACATTGATATTATTTAGTTTTCGCTGTAAGAGATTACACTCTTCCGTTAGTTCAGATATCTCTTGAAAATATAATTTAACATTTTACAAGAATAACTGAGATGTAATAGATTACGAGCTTTACTTTTTACAGAGGCTTAATTTAGTTCTTCACACTGTAAGAAATTACTTTCTTTTGTTAGCTAGATGTAATCGCTCTTAAAATTTTAATTGAACTCTTTACAAAAACAATTAAGAAGACCTAAGATTATGGTCTCAATTGCTTTATTTTTATACACGGGCCTGATTTTAGTTCTTTCTACCGTAAGAGATTAACCCTCATTTGTTAGATTAAACTCCTTTTAATATTTTAATTGAACATTTTATAAAAATAACTAACATTCGAGGTTTAAGGACATCGTATCAATTTTTTATTTTTTTACGTGAGTTTAATTTAGTTCTTCACACTTTAAGAGATTATGCCTCTTCCGTTTGACCGGATATCTCTTTGAATATTGTAACATCCCGCTCTTTCAATCACCTAATTAATCTATATTAGAGACTCGTCTAATAAATTGGAATTAATTAGGGGATTAATTAAATTTAATTAGAGCTTGTCCAATAATTCCACAATTGATTAGAAGTAATCAATTAATTAAGTCTTGAGAAATTAGGTGTATGATGTGTAGAAATTAGAAATTCTAAATGAACTCAAACTACACATTAACACTTTAATCTCACACTTGAGAATTAATTAACACTAAGACTCAATCTTTCCTACCTCAATTTCTCTTGCTAGTGATTCATTTCCCACTCAATCTAAAACTCTTTCTCCTTACAACATCTCACCTTATGACTCATTCCCATTTTAAATACCAAGCCAACACCACATCTTAAGCCATGAGTCACCTTTCCACTTTAATCCTCATGCCTTACACTACATGCAAATCGCCTTAATTATTTCTCATTCACACACTTCAGAAAATTAGAGCTCCTCACTCTCTCATTTATCTTTCTCTCACGCCTACACCAACAACAACAACAAGACTCTATTTAAATTCATAAACCATCACATGCAAAATCTTGTTGTTTCCTTAGTAACCATGCACTACTCCATCCTTGTTTACAGAGATTGCTTACCTACCACCACAGCTTAGAGAATGCCTCAGAATCTCTCATCTTTCCCCATCCATTTTTCAAAGCAACAACATTTTCATTCATACACTTTTTCTATCCAATAAGATTAAATGCAAACCAAACTCAGAACCAACTCATATACTGTTGTATCTCAGAGAATCAGCTGTAAATAACTCTTATCATTAGTTCAATTGATAATCAAACAAACACATTTCTACCCCAAAGGTTCCAAGTTCATCATTTTCAAATATTTCTCCAAATCTGTCCAAGTTAGTTCGTGTAACATCCCATATTTTTTTGTGTCATTATTTAATAAAATTTCAAACTGAATCCCTTTTTTTCTTCTTTTAACAAAAAAAACTTTATTCAAAGAACTCATTTATTTTTGAACAAGAATAATGATACTGCTTCTTTTAATAAATCTTCTCAAAATAGAGAATTCGAGTTTCCTTACAACAATGAAACCGGAAGTGAAAAATTAGACTTAAATATTTCTAAGACTAAAACTCTGAGTCGTTAACTACCCAAATACACACAACCTAGCTGGTCTTGACTCTGGTGCTTGTGAGAATGTCTCTCAACAAGGCTAACAACACTGTCCTCGGATCTCGGAGCCTCAGTCTACATGTCGCCGCTCTTTTCATAAACTACTGGATTAGTAACCTGGCCAAATTTATACATGAGGGTCTCTCCAAAACATAAGAAAACATATCAATCAAGCATGCATATATACATATTGAAAGCACATAGATTATCAACAATAAGACAAGTAGATATCGATCACTTACCACCCATCATCATCATCATCATCATCACACTCCCCGATGCTTCACCAAATCCTAGATGTTAGTCTATATGATACTCTAATGCACCCTATATGATCCGGATATCACCGCTCCGCAGAGTAAATTGTCCCACCATTGGACAATGTCCCACCATTGGACACAATACCCCACCGTTGGGTATTAAGGTTCGGTACCCCACCGTTGGGTATTATTTCGAACCACACCAATGCATGTATGAATGTCCTATCACCGCTAAATTAATCACATCAAAAATTACTCACACCGAGTAATCATTCAAAACCACCTTGTTTACTCCGGTTTAAAGCCAATATCTCTCCAATAATAATCTCATTCACCAACCAAATTACATCGATGATAACCCAATTAGCAAATCAAAAGTCATAATAAGTCAACGAAGAAAATAAACTCAAGCATCACAAGAATTCATATATCATTTACGCACACCACAAAAATTACATGTAAGCATATGTGATAAATAAAGCAAACAAACAACGGAGGACCCTCTTACCTTTAAAATAAGTGTATGCGACGGTCTTCGTTCCACTAGCTCTAAGTCAACCTTCAAAATTGAATATTAACCGACTTAATTCCAAATCTCATTAACTCTAAATTTTAATTTAAGGTTTGGGTTCAGTTAAGGTATGATCTGCTATTAGCCACTTATTTCATTTTTAAAATAAGACTTCTGTTGGCATAGTGATGAATGATGCAATATGGGTGTTGCCATTGTTATTGTTCCTGATAGTTGTATTAATTGGTTTAATGTCAGGTAGCTGCATATATGTTCAATTAAGCCTAATAGAATATGTATGTAAATAAATACCAGTGTGCACGTATTGGATTTTGTTCAATTCAAATTTATATGTATATGTCTAATGTTCCTCTATAACATGAGGTGATCAAGATTGATTGCTCACTAAACCGACACCTAACAATAATTAGACATATTTCCAAGAATATAATTATGTTAGGCATTAACATTAGATTATGTGGTGGCATAGTAACAATATAGGTATATACCGACTCAACTTCTTAGTGTTCACAATAACCCCTCTCCCTCTTATACTACGGTCTAAATAAATAATAAATAAGGCATGACTTTCTGGTCTTCTAATAACAAGAGTACTAACAAAATTAGAATAACAAGAGTTACCTGTGATGAACTCAGATATTGACTTTATATAGTTTGATCTATCCCTTGGTTCTCCTCTCCCTTTCTAAACTTTCTGTGTGTTTTCTTTCTAAATATTTCTTTTTCTTTATTTCTCCATGTAAAACAGAAAGTGTAGATTGGTTACTAATAGTCTCTCTATTAACCCACTTCCCAAAATAAAAGGCTTTATCCTCATAGAGTAGAAAGTGGGATCGTGATCAGCTAAATAGGAAAATATGATGCTATTTGTTACTAATAAAGAAAAACGTGTATATACAAAAGGATAACGTGTACGTCCGATCCTATCCATAATAATATAATTAAAGTGATAATAAGAAATTATTAAATAATTAATTATTCATGAACAAGAATAAAATACTTTTATACTGAATTATAAAAAATATTTTAGCATATAAAATTATAAAATACCCGGATCTTACATCCTACCCACCTAAAATAGTTTCGTCCTCGAAACTTGACACTAGCGAGAACACCGAGATGGTTCTCTTATTTATTATTAATAATAGACACTAACTCATTCTAGTCACGGTACTTCAATCAATGTGATCCTCTTGTGAAGAAGTTTCCCTTCCCTCCATGATATACACACGTCCTGGTGCATTCTGACGTGTCGCTTTAGTGGCAGCCGGTGTGGCTGTAGCATTTGCAACCTTGCAGTCCTTAGATTCATGTCCCGGCTTGCGACAGTTGTAGCATAGTTTATCCTTGGCAGTACACTGAGGAGCATAATGATCTGGATCCCCGCAACGATAACAGTAAGGCTTTGTCGTCGAGAGTTCTTGAGAACGCTCGTATGGCTTCTTTCCTTGACCTTCCCGTCCACGATTCTGGTTGTTTGAGCGGATTGACCCCCCAGAGTTATTGTTATTTCCCCTATTCATCCTTTTGTTCTTCATTGTCTCTATATCTCTACACTTCTCGACCAAAGGATGAAACTGTCGAATTCCCAAGGGCATTACCGAGTCTTGAATCTCATACTTCAACCCGTCTTGAAACCGATGACACATGTAGACATCATCCACACCCTCTTCAAAGAATTTGAAGTATCTAGATAGCGACTCAAATTTCGCCGCATATTCACCTACAGACATATTTCCCTGACGCAACTTCAGGAAATCATCACCCAACTTAGTCTTGGCACTTTGAGGAAAGTACCGATTCAAAAACTTTCTTTGGAAAACCTCCCAAGTGATTTCTTCTTGAGCAGCCTCTGCTATACGTCTTGCACTCTTCCACCAGTAGTCAGCATCTCCGCGCAATTGATAGGCGGCACACGTCACCTTTGATTCCTGAGGACAGTTGGTTGCTTCAAAAATTCTTTCAATTCCTTGCACCCACAAATCGGCCTTTTCTGGATCTACTTCCCCTTTAAACTCAGGTGGGTTATGGCGACGAAATTCCGTCAATCTCCTAGACTCAGCTGTCGCTTCTTCCCTCTGTTGCTTTTGTAAATCTCGTTGAGTCTTGGCAGCAGTTTGTGCAGCAACAGCAGTGGCCATAGTAGTCATGGCTTGGGCCATCTGGATCATTTCATTGTTAGCAGCAGCATTAGGGGCACGTCTTGGAGGCATTGTTTCCTGCAACCCTCAACACGTCAGTATTGTGTTTTCGAAGGAGACTAATAGTATTACTATGGCATAGTAATCTACCTACTTGTGCTTAAGCACAACTTCTCAATAAAGAACCATTCAAATAAGATTCAACTGGTGTATATAACAACATCATCCCTTGAGGACTCCCGAGGACATGGCCAGCACTACGATTCGCACAACTACCCAACCAACTCTATAGTCCGAACTAGATCGAACTGCTCTGATACCAACTGTAACATCCCATATTTTTTTGTGTCATTATTTAATAAAATTTCAAACTGAATCCCTTTTTTTCTTCTTTTAACAAAAAAAACTTTATTCAAAGAACTCATTTATTTTTGAACAAGAATAATGATACTGCTTCTTTTAATAAATCTTCTCAAAATAGAGAATTCGAGTTTCCTTACAACAATGAAACCGGAAGTGAAAAATTAGACTTAAATATTTCTAAGACTAAAACTCTGAGTCGTTAACTACCCAAATACACACAACCTAGCTGGTCTTGACTCTGGTGCTTGTGAGAATGTCTCTCAACAAGGCTAACAACACTGTCCTCGGATCTCGGAGCCTCAGTCTACATGTCGCCGCTCTTTTCATAAACTACTGGATTAGTAACCTGGCCAAATTTATACATGAGGGTCTCTCCAAAACATAAGAAAACATATCAATCAAGCATGCATATATACATATTGAAAGCACATAGATTATCAACAATAAGACAAGTAGATATCGATCACTTACCACCCATCATCATCATCATCATCATCACACTCCCCGATGCTTCACCAAATCCTAGATGTTAGTCTATATGATACTCTAATGCACCCTATATGATCCGGATATCACCGCTCCGCAGAGTAAATTGTCCCACCATTGGACAATGTCCCACCATTGGACACAATACCCCACCGTTGGGTATTAAGGTTCGGTACCCCACCGTTGGGTATTATTTCAAACCACACCAATGCATGTATGAATGTCCTATCACCGCTAAATTAATCACATCAAAAATTACTCACACCGAGTAATCATTCAAAACCACCTTGTTTACTCCGGTTTAAAGCCAATATCTCTCCAATAATAATCTCATTCACCAACCAAATTACATCGATGATAACCCAATTAGCAAATCAAAAGTCATAATAAGTCAACGAAGAAAATAAACTCAAGCATCACAAGAATTCATATATCATTTACGCACACCACAAAAATTACATGTAAGCATATGTGATAAATAAAGCAAACAAACAACGGAGGACCCTCTTACCTTTAAAATAAGTGTATGCGACGGTCTTCGTTCCACTAGCTCTAAGTCAACCTTCAAAATTGAATATTAACCGACTTAATTCCAAATCTCATTAACTCTAAATTTTAATTTAAGGTTTGGGTTCAGTTAAGGTATGATCTGCTATTAGCCACTTATTTCATTTTTAAAATAAGACTTCTGTTGGCATAGTGATGAATGATGCAATATGGGTGTTGCCATTGTTATTGTTCCTGATAGTTGTATTAATTGGTTTAATGTCAGGTAGCTGCATATATGTTCAATTAAGCCTAATAGAATATGTATGTAAATAAATACCAGTGTGCACGTATTGGATTTTGTTCAATTCAAATTTATATGTATATGTCTAATGTTCCTCTATAACATGAGGTGATCAAGATTGATTGCTCACTAAACCGACACCTAACAATAATTAGACATATTTCCAAGAATATAATTATGTTAGGCATTAACATTAGATTATGTGGTGGCATAGTAACAATATAGGTATATACCGACTCAACTTCTTAGTGTTCACAATAACCCCTCTCCCTCTTATACTACGGTCTAAATAAATAATAAATAAGGCATGACTTTCTGGTCTTCTAATAACAAGAGTACTAACAAAATTAGAATAACAAGAGTTACCTGTGATGAACTCAGATATTGACTTTATATAGTTTGATCTATCCCTTGGTTCTCCTCTCCCTTTCTAAACTTTCTGTGTGTTTTCTTTCTAAATATTTCTTTTTCTTTATTTCTCCATGTAAAACAGAAAGTGTAGATTGGTTACTAATAGTCTCTCTATTAACCCACTTCCCAAAATAAAAGGCTTTATCCTCATAGAGTAGAAAGTGGGATCGTGATCAGCTAAATAGGAAAATATGATGCTATTTGTTACTAATAAAGAAAAACGTGTATATACAAAAGGATAACGTGTACGTCCGATCCTATCCATAATAATATAATTAAAGTGATAATAAGAAATTATTAAATAATTAATTATTCATGAACAAGAATAAAATACTTTTATACTGAATTATAAAAAATATTTTAGCATATAAAATTATAAAATACCCGGATCTTACAGTTCGTGGCTGTAGCTGGGTGGTTTGTAGCTGTTAGAGAACTCAGGAACAAGGATTTAAAGCTCCAAATCCAGGTGGGTTCTTAGGCTAGTTAGTTAGTTTAATCAAAATTATGAAATGCATGCAATTATAGGAATTAATAGGTATAACTGTG
The DNA here is from genome assembly GCA_954870985.1 of Trifolium fragiferum. Lineage (NCBI taxonomy): Eukaryota > Viridiplantae > Streptophyta > Magnoliopsida > Fabales > Fabaceae > Trifolium > Trifolium fragiferum. Next base: position 27,239,974 of record OX940789.1, on the reverse strand, counting down.
TGTGTGGAAATTAAGCCCCAATTTCCACTCTATTCTGTTCTATGATATTTATTTTATGATTCTGCATTATCTCAGCTAAGGATTGTAGGTGATACTTTCAAAATTGATGATTTTCGTAAAACAGAGTCAATTCTGCATGAACTCGCCATAGCGAGTTGCTAGCGAGCATTCATGGCGAGCTCAAGGTTCTGGGCTGATGAACTTCGCCATGGCGAGCTATAGCTCGCCTAGCGAGTTGTTTAGGCCAGGACCTGTAAGTTCGCCATGGCGAGCTTGGTAACTCGCCGTAGCGAGCTAACCCAGAATTCACTCACTTTTCTATTTTCAAAATACTTGTCACTCGTTTTATACCCTCGACTGAGATAGTTGTTTTGCAGTATTATGAAATTAAATAATATAAACAGGAGGTCATCACAGTCGGACTATTAGGTGATAACATAGGGAATTAGATTATTGTATGCTCCCCGGGTTTGGGAATTATTGGTAGTATGTTATGAACCTAGAGATCAGTCAAATAAAACATGTTTATGATATCAGTGTGGACTTCGTTTTAGATGTTCCATTAGAAAATTTATGTGAGCTTTATGCCGGAGCGCTTTCTGCTCGCGGATAAGGCGAACCCCTGAGACGTGCTCACCTTAGAGGGTTTGCGGTTTAAAATGAACAAGATAAATTCTGTGTTACACCTTTAATTATACTGCTTATGATAATTATGTTATGAATTAGATTACGATATGACTGATTAGTAGCCCCGGCTTTATAGCCTAGGAGGGTAGTAGAATTCACTGGGACGAAGTGACTGTCTCACCCCACTCCCTTTTCGATATAGGTAAGACAGGTTATACCAGGAGCAGGAACCAGGTTGGATCTGACGATTGGAGCCATGCTTGGATTGTTAGCTATGAAGACTTAGTCTTCATTCTTGCTTTTGTTTAACTTGTTATTCTTTTGTATAACTCTTACCGCTGTTGTATTGAACATTGTAATATTATTCTAATGATATTGCATTTTTCAGTTATAATTCTTTTAGTTTAATGTACTCAGATTCCATTTATTAATGTTCCGACTAAATATTCTAGATAATTTAGTTGGGGCGTTACAAATGGTATCAGAGCAGGTCGATCCAGTATCGGACTGTGCCATGAGTCATTTCAATCCCTTCCTTAGTAGTACGGACCCTTTGGAGTCTGGACTGTTTACGCTGAAACCATCGCGTGCTGAGTCTGATCAACTCAGTATTGTGCATGGTAGGCAGGGTTTTACGGTTGAGAACCGAAGTGGACCACGGTGGTTATGTAAGAAGATCGTAGTAGAGATGCAGTTCAGAAGCAATCATTGGCGAGAACTCTCTCTAACCGGATGTTAGAGCTGGAATAGTTAGGACTGAAGGAGTAAGTGGCGCAACGCCAACGAGTATACCAAGAGCTAAGATGGATTATTTGGATTGAGACCAATGGTAGTAAGAAATTCTAGAGATGTCAAGAGAACAATTGATGGAAGTACTCTCGAAGTAGGAATGTTCATGGAAGAACGTAGGTGTGTAGGCCATTCTTGTATCCAACTGACACCGTGTGTCAAGTAAAATTCCCCGAACTTGAGAAGTAACCATACATTCTGGTGGACATGTTTATAAGAAACACGTAAGCCAAGTAAGATTCAACCTTCAGTAGATCAGGACTCTTCCTAGATACTTAGCCTTACCTGTCAGACGCGAGCTTCGCCAGTGTTGTAAAATCTGTTTAGTACCATACTAGAGAAACCAAGTTGGAATATTCATCTGAGAACTCCCCAATAGATTATCCCATAGGAAGCCAACTTTTAATGTCTCCCTAAGAGTAATCTAGTTTTTCAACATCGTAACTCGTACTCCTACCATACCGTTAGAAGTCAGGATCGGTTTAACATAACAAATAGGATTTCTTTTTCGATACCAGCTTAGGTCAGTTAACTCAGCAAGCCATTAGAGACCAACTTGATTAGAGTAACAATTAGGAATTATTCTTCAACACCATGTAGATACCTGACTTAATTCATAAGGCATTATTCGTGAGCAGTAGAAACAAGAATCAGCCGAATTAGCCCTTGTAAGTAGCAACCATAGTTGTACCTTATCACTAGAGGCGAGCAGTATCAGATGCAATAGTTAAGAAATTCATTTCCTAAACTTTTACCATATAGACTTATTAGGTGTAGTTACTCCATTATCTTGAGCTAATAACTTAGTGCCATTGAATACTCAACCAAGCATATAGGAATTAGTTGAATTAGATTGCCCTCGATTCAACACCTCTTTACCTTTAGTTTGTCCTATTGCCATTTAGGAAAATTATTATAGGTCTAGTAATATAGTCTCAGCTTAAGTACTATACCAGAGATCCTACCAAATCACTTGGAGCGTAACCCCATCCGAAATGACAAGTAGAAATATTTCTTGACCAAACTTAGTTGCCAGGTAGTTTACTTAACACTATCACGTATTCCCCACTTTAGCAGTCTAGTGTTGGAGCTTAGATAGATACCTGGTGATAGAATTAAGTTGAACCACTCGTGTTAGTAAGTTATTTTGACGTTAGCCTCATCTAGTACATTATCTATAGGAACTCATTGCCATATAGCAGTTTACCTCTTGAGATCGATATTAGTACCGTATCACTAACATTCAAGCCTCGATCAGATTAGCAAATCAGGAGTTTTCATTAGCGCCTTCAGCAATCTAGATAAATCGTGGAGTACCTATGATAGTTATCCCGAACGGAATCGCTAAGTTGGATTTATTTCTTATCAGCCATTTGGAATTTCAATTATCCAGACCTTCGAGTTAGGGATCCATTAGAGTTAGCCAAATTCCCTTTAAGAGTGCCCTCAATAGTTTGTTTGAGCCGGAACCAATAGCATTCGAATTCCAAATTCATGATCCTTCTTTCGGACTTTTGATAAGATAAGTTCGTCAGACCAAACTATGATGGATTGGGTATCCATTGAACATGGGGACATGAACGGGTTTACTCCCTAATCGGTCTAATTGTGTCTAGGACAGATAATTCCTTCTCGTACCCTATTATCTGTTAGTCGTAATTATCACTCGGAGTAGTTGAAAGGTAAATTTTCCAAATTCTTCGACATCGGTCAGTTAAACTGACATTGTGGGACTTCGCTTATAAGTAATCCTGTTCAATCTTTTCGACCTTTCAGTTACGTTGTTGGTAACTAAATATATTCGTGGAATCCAGTTTATCTGGAGAGGACACGTGTGAATTCAGTTCAAGTTCTCACTCATCGTATCGATCCTTAAATCAACATTGTTAGTCAATTATCTGCCGAACTAATTAATTTAGTGTCAGTATCAGTTTGTCACATATGTCTTTGTGCACCTGAACGACCCATCATCATTTTCAGTGCACTGGGTGTATTTTCGGAGTCTTATCAGCTATCTTCCAGTTAAGTTCAGATCTTTCCAGTTACGTGGAAATTAGGAGCATGTAAGTAGTAGAATCTAGATACTTCATCAACGCTATTCTCTGAATCCGAGTTCGAACCATTCCATTCCTTGCAGACTGTTTCAGTTTCTCTGTACAGTATCAACGATAGATTCAGATCGTCATTAATCAAATCCCTCGTGTAGAGTATAAGAGTTCCCTTATTGCGAATCCAATTTATACGCCGACATATTGACTATGGTAAATGAAGGATTTAAAGCCATTCTCTGTATTGAGTGTACAAATCTTCCGTATTTAGTCAGTCATCATTAGAATCCAGTCACTTTAGCCAAATTCTTTCATGCCAACCTACCAGTAACTTATCCAGCCAACCTAACCATATCATTGAAGGAAGAATTCGAACCTCAGTTCATGATATGTTAAATGTACTACTCGACCACAGTGTTGTGCTAGTATGGATTGAAATAGTAGGTGGAAAATTCTAAAGTACTATGGAATCAGTTGCAGATGAGTCTGACTCATTGGCGAAAGGATCTATAGTACCTAAGTGTTCTTCACTCGTTTTATATTTTGATTTATCCTAGAATTTTTATACGGCACTATGTGACAGTGGTACGTGTGACGTGTCACGGGCTGCAGTGTTCGGAATTGATAAAAACCATAAAGAGAGAATTTTGGATTATTAACATCAACACTTAAACTTATTCCATTCAGCTATTCATATAGCAACAACCAGGCCAGATACCGAGCTGTAGAAGTGTGGTGCGAGATAACAATAGGTAAGATATGCCAAGTGTATTTTGTGGAATTATACAATAAAGGAGGTATTATTGGTGAAAGTTAATGGGAGAAGAAGAGATGGTGCGTCACTGTGTTAAATGGATTTGGAGTAAAGTCGTGATGACGCAGATGAAAGGTGAATGGCTATAAGTAGTCGGATCAGAGTGCGCAGCACGAGATCAGGCGAAAACATAGTTGGATGATCAGTCTTGGGATGATTAACTCTTTGAGAGAGGAAAGTTTTAATCCAATGAATAAAGGTAGTTAAGAGTTCTTGAGGATAATGCCAAAGTTGGAACTACGAGGTGTTTTCAAAACGAAGAAATTCTGTCCGAAGTATATAAGACCTTCTCAGATCCTTCAACGCGTCGGTCCTGTAACCTATCAGTTAATTCTGCTTCTATACATGTCAGGGTTGGACGACATGTTTCACGTGTCTCAGCTTTGGAAATTCATTCCCGATCTTTACCACTCTTGAGAGGTTGGTATTCAGTCAGCCTTAATTTATCGGCCGAATCCAGTTCGTACTGTTGATTATGAAGTTAAAATCCTTCGGAACAAGAAAATTTCAATGATAAGAGTCGAATGGTCTTAGTCTCATGACGACTAACTCACTCAGGAACGGAAACCTGTCATGAGAAAAGTTATTCCTATCCTTCCTAAAGGTAAATTTCTGAATTTCGAGGACGAAATTTCTTTAAGGGGGGTAGATTGTAACATCCCGCTCTTTCAATCACCTAATTAATCTATATTAGAGACTCGTCTAATAAATTGGAATTAATTAGGGGATTAATTAAATTTAATTAGAGCTTGTCCAATAATTCCACAATTGATTAGAAGTAATCAATTAATTAAGTCTTGAGAAATTAGGTGTATGATGTGTAGAAATTAGAAATTCTAAATGAACTCAAACTACACATTAACACTTTAATCTCACACTTGAGAATTAATTAACACTAAGACTCAATCTTTCCTACCTCAATTTCTCTTGCTAGTGATTCATTTCCCACTCAATCTAAAACTCTTTCTCCTTACAACATCTCACCTTATGACTCATTCCCATTTTAAATACCAAGCCAACACCACATCTTAAGCCATGAGTCACCTTTCCACTTTAATCCTCATGCCTTACACTACATGCAAATCACCTTAATTATTTCTCATTCACACACTTCAGAAAATTAGAGCTCCTCACTCTCTCATTTATCTTTCTCTCACGCCTACACCAACAACAACAACAAGACTCTATTTAAATTCATAAACCATCACATGCAAAATCTTGTTGTTTCCTTAGTAACCATGCACTACTCCATCCTTGTTTACAGAGATTGCTTACCTACCACCACAGCTTAGAGAATGCCTCAGAATCTCTCATCTTTCCCCATCCATTTTTCAAAGCAACAACATTTTCATTCATACACTTTTTCTATCCAATAAGATGACATGCAAACCAAACTCAGAACCAACTCATATACTGTTGTATCTCAGAGAATCAGCTGTAAATAACTCTTATCATTAGTTCAATTGATAATCAAACAAACACATTTCTACCCCAAAGGTTCCAAGTTCATCATTTTCAAATATTTCTCCAAATCTGTCCAAGTTAGTTCGTGGCTGTAGCTGGGTGGTTTGTAGCTGTTAGAGAACTCAGGAACAAGGATTTAAAGCTCCAAATCCAGGTGGGTTCTTAGGCTAGTTAGTTAGTTTAATCAAAATTATGAAATGCATGCAATTATAGGAATTAATAGGTATAACTGTGTGTGTGGAAATTAAGCCCCAATTTCCACTCTATTCTGTTCTATGATATTTATTTTATGATTCTGCATTATCTCAGCTAAGGATTGTAGGTGATACTTTCAAAATTGATGATTTTCGTAAAACAGAGTCAATTCTGCATGAACTCGCCATAGCGAGTTGCTAGCGAGCATTCATGGCGAGCTCAAGGTTCTGGGATGATGAACTTCGCCATGGCGAGCTATAGCTCGCCTAGCGAGTTGTTTAGGCCAGGACCTGTAAGTTCGCCATGGCGAGCTTGGTAACTCGCCGTAGCGAGCTAACCCAGAATTCACTCACTTTTCTATTTTCAAAATACTTGTCACTCGTTTTATACCCTCGACTGAGATAGTTGTTTTGCAGTATTATGAAATTAAATAATATAAACAGGAGGTCATCACAGTCGGACTATTAGGTGATAACATAGGGAATTAGATTATTGTATGCTCCCCGGGTTTGGGAATTATTGGTAGTATGTTATGAACCTAGAGATCAGTCAAATAAAACATGTTTATGATATCAGTGTGGACTTCGTTTTGGATGTTCCATTAGAAAATTTATGTGAGCTTTATGCCGGAGCGCTTTCTGCTCGCGGATAAGGCGAACCCCTGAGACGTGCTCACCTTAGAGGGTTTGCGGTTTAAAATGAACAAGATAAATTCTGTGTTACACCTTTAATTATACTGCTTATGATAATTATGTTATGAATTAGATTACGATATGACTGATTAGTAGCCCCGGCTTTATAGCCTAGGAGGGTAGTAGAATTCACTGGGACGAAGTGACTGTCTCACCCCACTCCCTTTTCGATATAGGTAAGACAGGTTATACCAGGAGCAGGAACCAGGTTGGATCTGACGATTGGAGCCATGCTTGGATTGTTAGCTATGAAGACTTAGTCTTCATTCTTGCTTTTGTTTAACTTGTTATTCTTTTGTATAACTCTTACCGCTGTTGTATTGAACATTGTAATATTATTCTAATGATATTGCATTTTTCAGTTATAATTCTTTTAGTTTAATGTACTCAGATTCCATTTATTAATGTTCCGACTAAATATTCTAGATAATTTAGTTGGGGCGTTACAAATATTTTAATTGAAATTTTTTACAAAAAATAATAAAGATGTGATGTTTAAGATTTTGGTTTCAATTATATTTTACTTTTTACACCGGCTTGATTTAGTTCTTTCCGTTAGATCAAATACATTTTGATATTTAATTGATTTTTTTTTACCTATTAGTCAAGATACAAGGCTTAAGGTTAGATGCTCTTGAATGAGTTATTCATCCCATAAAAGATTATCCTCTTCCATTAGAACAAAACCCTTTTGATAGATTAATTGAATTTTCTACCAAAATAAGAATAAAAGAAATATATGTGCACATTAAACTCTAAAATCACTAATTCTAACAAAAAGAGTTCAAAATCATTATATTTTTTTGAATGAAAGCTAACTCATATATAACGCGGACAATTTTACACTTCTAAAATATTAATTAATTTCAAAATAGAATTATATATATATATATATATATATATATATATATATATATATATATATATATATATATATATATATATAAACAAGCATTTTTAAAATTTTTTTTTTAAAAAAAAAGAATTTCTAGCCCGTGTTTGGCACGGGTGTCCATACTAGTTAATAATTAAATTTTGGAAGTAAGAACCTTCGTATTGGACCAACACATGTGCTCCGATTTAAGCTACGTAGTAAGAATCCTAGAGTTTGACCTAGACGTACACTCCCATTCAAGTTCAGCACTAAGAACCCAAAAATTTGACTTACACGTATATCTTGGTTTAAGAATTTAAATAATTAAAAAATATATTTATAGTTGTAATTAATAATTAAATTCAATATTATATTTAAAAATTAAATTTGATATTTAAAATTTCTATTTATAATTAAATATAGGAAGTCCTAACCTTCGTATTGGACAAAAACATATACTCCAATTTAAGTTACATAGTAAGAACCTTATAGTTTGACCTAAACATATACTCTATTTTTAGTTTGACCTAAATGTGTACTTCGGTTTAATAATTCGAATAATTATAATTTATATTTAATAATTGCATTTAATAGTTAAATTTAATATTATATTATAAAATAAAATTTATATTAAAGAATTGTATTTAATAAATTAATATTAATAATTTATATTTAATAAAAATTGTATTGGACCAACACATGTACTCAGATATTTAAGTTAAGTTTTAAGAACCCTAGAGCTTGACCTAGGCATACACTCCAGTTTAAGTCAAGTACTAACACTAGAATTTGACTTACACGTATACTTCAGTTTAAGAATTTAAATAATTAATTATTATATTTTATAATTGCATTTAATAATTAAATTAAATGTTATAAAAGAAATTAAAATTTATACTTAAATAATGTATTTAATAATTAAATTTAAAGAGTAAAAACTTTCGTATTGGACCAACGCATGAACTATGATTTAAGGTACATAATAAGAACCCTTAAGTTCGACCTAGACATGCACTCTGGTTTAAGTTAAGTACTAAGAACCCTAAAATTTAATTTACTCATATACTTTGGTTTAAGAATTTATATATTAAAATTATATTTAAATTCTATATTTAATAATTAAGTTTTATATTATATTTATAAATTAAAATGTATATCTAAATTTTGTATTTAATGATTAAATTTAAGTAGTAAGGACATCCGTATTGGACCAACACATGTACTCAGATTTAAGTTAGGTTTTAAGAACCCTAGTGTAACGCCCCAACTAAAATTATCTAGAATATTTAGTCGGAACTTTATAAACTGGAATCTGAGTACATTAATTAAAAAGAGTTAACTGAATAATATGATTATCATTAAGATAATAATGAATATTCGAATACAAACAGCGGAAAAAGAACTACAGAGAGATAACAAGATAAATAAAGCAAGAATGAAGACTAAGTCTTCTAATGCTGACGATCCAAGCTCGGCTCCAATCGTCAGATCCATCCTGGTCCCTGCTCCGAAATAACCTGTCTTACCTATATCGAAAAGGGAGTGGGGTGAGACAGTCACTTCGTCCCAGTGAATTCTACTACCCTCTTAGGCTATAAAGCCGAGGCTCCTAATCAGTCATATCATAATCTAATTCATAACATAACTATCATAAGCAATATAATTAAAGGTGTAACACAGAGTTTATCTTGTTCATTTTAAACCGCAAACCCTCTAAGGTGAATACGTCTCAGGGGTTCGCCTTATCCGCGAGCAGAAAGCGCTCCGGCATAAAGCTCACATAAATTTTCTAATGGAACATCTAAAACGAAGTCCACACTGATATCATAAACATGTTTGTATTTGACTGATAACTAGATTCATAACATACTACCAATAATTCCCGAACCCGGGGAGCATACAATAATCTAATTCCCTATGTTAACACCTAATAGTCCGACCGTGATGACCTCCTGTTTATATTATTTAATTTTATATAACTGCAAAACATTATCTCAGTCGAGGGTATAAAACGAGTGACAAGTATTTTGAAATTGAAGAAAATGTGTGAGTTCTGGATTAGCTCGCTACGGCGAGTTACCAAGCTCGCCATGGCGAACTTACAGGTCCTGGCCTAAACAACTCGCTAGGCGAGCTAGAGCTCGCCATGGCGAAGTTCATCAGCCCAGAACCTTGAGCTCGCCATGAATGCTCGCTAGCAACTCGCTATGGCGAGTTCATGCAGGATTGACTCTGTTTTGCGAAAATCATCAATTTTGCAAGTATCACCTACAATCCTTGGCTGAGATAATGCAGTATCATAAAATAAATATTATAGAACAGAATAGAGTGGAAATTGGGCTTAATTTCCACACACACAGCTATACCTATTAATTCCTAAAATTGCATGCATTTCTTAAATTTGATTAAACTAGCTAACTAGCCTAAGAACCCACCTGGATTGGAGCTTTTACTTGCTTCCTGGGCTCTCTAAATCAGCTACTGCAACCCTCAGCTAACCCACGAACTCCAGACCAAAAATTGAGACTTCGACACTTTTGAAACCCTCTAACTTGGACTACGAATTTGTGAAGTGTTTGATGAATTTCTCAGCTGAATTGGAGGGCTATTTATAGTTGAGTTCTGATGTTATACACAGTAGTGGTTTTGTTCTAAGCTTTGGGGTGCATGCATTGCCATTGGCTAGTGATAAGGTGCAGATTGAAGTTGTTGTTGTTTTGTGAATTGGCTAGGAATTGATGAGAGTTTTCAGAGAGAATCTCTGTTACTTGTGCATGTGAGGAATCTCTGGTTCATTACTACTGTGGAGGAATAGATTTATAGTGTTAAAAGACAAACATGTGAAATGGGGGTTGATTGAAGAAATTGGAGTCTTATGGTTGTTGTTTGTTTGGGCGTGTGAGAGAGAGAGGAGAGCTTAGTGGTTCTGAATTTTCTAAGTTACAATGAGAAGGAGGTAGCTTGCTTGCATGTCTTAGGAGTGGTTAGGATTTGAGTGGAAAGATGACTCACACATGAGGTGAGGTGTTGGCTTGCTACTAACAAAATATTGAGTCATGAGTGAGAGAGAGAGCTCACGAGGGAGAGAAGAGATTGGGAGGGAATTTGAATTCTCTTGGGTTAATTAGATCATAAGCATGGGGTTAAAATATGAGTGTGTAGTTTTAAGCTTAACCAAAACTCTTAATTTTACACATACTCCACTAAAATCCCAAAACTCAATTAATTTAATCACCTCATAAAAATTCTAATTTTATTAGAAAGTCTCTAATTAAAATTAATTTGGGAATTTTAGAATTTTAGAATTTGGGGATGTTACAATCTACCCCCCTTAAAGAAATTTCGTCCTCGAAATTCAGAAATTTACCTTTGGAAGAGTAGGAATAACTTTTCTCATGACAGGTTTTCCGTTCCTGAGTGGGTTAGTCGTCATGAGACTTAGCCCTTCCGACTTTGGTTAAAGAAATTTTCTTGTTCTGAAGAGTCTTAACTTCACAATCAACTACACGAGCTGGATTCGGCTGTTAAGTTAATGTTGACTGAATATCAATCTCTAAAGAGTGATAAAGATTGGGAATGAATTTCCGAGTTGAGACACATAAAACACGTCGTGTAACCCTGACAAGGATATAATTAGAATTAACTGATAGGTTACAGGACCGACGCGTTGACGAATCTGATAAGGTCTTATATACTTCGGATAGAATCCCTTCGTTCGAAAACACCTCATAGATCCAACTTTGGTGTTATTCTCAAGAATCACTTAATTACTTTTATTCCTTGGAATAAAACTTTCTTCTCTAAAAGGGTTATTCGTCCAAATTTGATCATCTAATATATTTTCGTCTGATCTTGCGCTGCGCACTCCGATCCGACTACTTATGGTCATCCCCTTTTTACTCTGCGTCATCACGACCTTACATCAGATTCACTTAACGTAATGACGCATTATCTCTTCTTTTCCAAATAAACTTCTTACACGACTACATCTCTCCTGGGATGACCTCACAAGTGCACTTGTTTTACTTGGTGAAAGCAAGTATGTGACGGTACTTCTCAATCCCCTACTACGGTCTCATATGTTCGCGACATCTTAGCAATATCGTACTGAATATTATCTCGCACTACCGTTCCTCATGTCGGTATCTGACCTGGTTGTTGCTATATGAATAGCTGAATGGAATAAGTTTAAGTGTTGATGTCAATAATCCAAAATTCTCTCTTTAGGGTTTTTATCAATTCCGAACGCTGCAGTTCGTGACACGTCACACGTACCACTGTCCCATAGTGCGGTATAAAAATTCTAGGATTAATCAAAATATAAAACAAGTGAAGAACACTTAGGCACTATAGATCCTTTCGCCAATGAGTCAGACTCATCTGCAACTGATTCCATAGTACTTTAGAATTTTCCACCTACTATTTCAATCCATCCTAGCACAACACTGTGGTCGAGTAGTACATTTAACATATCATGAACTGAGGTTCGAATTCTTCTTTCAATGATATGGTTAGGTTGGCTGGATAATTCACTGATAGGTTGGCATGAAAGAATTTGGCTAAAGTGATTGGATTCTAATGATGGCTGACTAGATACGGAAGATTTGTACACTCAACACAGAGAATGGCTTTAAATCCCTCATTCGCCATAGTCTATGTGTCAACGTATGAATCGAATTGTAATAAGGAAACTCTTATACTCTACACGAAGAATTGATTAATGACGGTCTGAATCTACCGTTGATACTGTACAGAGAAACTGAAACAGTCGACAGAGAATGGAATGGTTCAAACTCGGATTCAGAGAATAGTGTTGATGAAGTATCCAGATTCTGCTATTTATACAGGCTCCTATTATCTACGTAACTGGAAAGATCTGAATTTAACTGGAAGTTAGTTGATAAGACTCCGAAAGTATATCCAAGGTACTGGGAATAATGATGGATCGTTCAGGTGCACAAGGACCTATGAGATTAACTGATACTGACACTAGTCTAAATAGTTCGGCCGATACTTGACTAATAATACTAATTAAAAGATTGCTATGATGAGTAAGAGCTTGAACTGGATTACACGTGTCTTCTCCAGATAACTGGATTCAACGAATTATATTTAGTTACTAACAACGTAACTGGAAGGGTGAAAAGATTGAACAAGATTACTGATAAGTGACGTCCCACAGTTGTCAGTTTGACTGACCGATGTCGAGGAATTTTGGAAAGTTCACCTTCCAACTACTCCGAGTGATAAACTACGACTGACAGATGATAGGGCATGAGAAGGAATTATCTGTCCGAGACATATTCAGACGGACTAGGGAGTGAACCCGTCCCATGTTTCCATGTCTAATGGATACCCAATCCAGTATGATTTGGTTCGAAGGATTTAGCTTAACGAAGTTCCGAAAGAAAGGTCATGAAATTGGAATTTTAACCTCTACTGGTTCCGGCTCAAATTAGGGTATTGATAGGCACTCTTGATGGAAATCTGACTAACTCTAACAGGTTTCTAACTCGAAGGTCCGGATGATTTGAAAATGCTAAATGGTTGATAATAAATAAATCCAACTCAGTTATTTCCGATACGAGATAACTAACATAGGCAATAAACGATTGATCTAGATGGCTGCAGGTGTCAATGTTAACTTCTGACTTGCTAATCTGATTGAGGCTTGAATGCTAGTGTTACGGCACTAAGGTTGATTTCTAAAAGATAGACTGTTCTACTATGACGAGTCCCTATTGATAATGTACTAAATGACAAGATAGTAGGCTGGCTTCTAAGGTATTTACTAGCACGTGTGGTTCAACTTAATTTCTCTCACAAGATATCTACCTTATCCACGACACTAAGTTGCTAATATATGAGTTACATGATAGTGCTAGACAGGCTTCTAGGTAACTAAGTATGGTCAAGAGATATATCTACTTGTCATTCCAGGTGAGGTTATATTCCAAGCGGTTTGGTGTGACCTCTACTATAATGTGTTAAGCTGAGACTATCTCACTATACTTATATCAATTCCCTAAGTGGTAACATGACAGATCGAAAGATAAGAAAGTGTTGAGTCAAAGGCAGACTAATTCGACTATGTTCCTATATGCTTGGTTGGGTAGCAAATGATACTAAATTACTGGTTCAAGATAATTGAATAACTAAATCTAATGCGTCTATATGGTAAAACATTTAGAAGGTGGAATTCCTAACTGTTGGATTCTGAAAGCGCTCAACCTCTAGTGGCAAGGTACAACTATCGGTTCTTACTTACGAGGACTAATTCGGTTAATTCTTGTTTCTACTGCTCACGAGTGATGCCTTATGAATTTAGTCAGGTACCTACATGGTGTTGAAGAAAATAATTCCTAATTGTTACTCTAATCTAAGTTGGTCTCTAATGGTTTGCTGAGTTAACTGACCTAAGCTGGTATCGAAATGGAAATTCTATTTGTTATGCTAAACAAATCCTGGCTCCTAACGGTATGGTAGGAATACGAGTTACGAGGTTGAAAAACTAGATTACCCTCAGGGAGGCATTAAGAGTCGGCTTCCTATAGGATGATCTATTGGGAAGTTTTCGGATGAGTGTCACTATGGATAAATATTCCAACTTGGTTCCTCTAGTATGGTATTGAACAGACCTAGCATCACTGGTGAATCTCACGGCTGACAAGTAAGGTTAAGTATTTAGGAAGAGTTCTGATTTACCGAGGGTTAAATTTTACTTGGTTCACGTGTTTCTTGTAAACATGTTCACCAGAAGGTATGGTTACTCTCAAGTCTGGGGAAGTTACCTGACACTCGGTGTCAGTAGATGCTACTATACCCTATAAACTTACGCTCTTACATGAACAATTCTACTTCGAACGATTAGTACTTCCATCAAACTGTTCTCACTCTCTATAATCTTAACAACTGCTTCCTTACGATCTCCAGAATTTCCTACTACTGTTGGTCTTAATCCATCTTAAGTCTTGGTATACTCGTTGGCGTTGCACCACTTACTCCTTCAATCCTAACTATTTCAGCTCTAACATCTGATTAGAGAGAATTCTATCCAACGATTGCTTCTGAACTGCATCTCCACTACGATCTTCTTACTTAACCACCATGGTCCACTTCGGATCTCGACCATAATACCCTGCCTACCATGCACAATACTGAGCTGATCAGACTCAGCACGCGATGGTTCCAAACAGTCCAGACTCCAAAGGGTCCGCTCTACTGAGGAAGGGATTGTAATGACTCATGGCAAGGTCCGATACTAGATCGACCTGCTCTGATACCAATTGTAACGCCCCAACTAAAATTATCTAGAATATTTAGTCGGAACTTTATAAACTGGAATCTGAGTACATTAATTAAAAAGAGTTAACTGAATAATATGATTATCATTAAGATAATAATGAATATTCGAATACAAACAGCGGAAAAAGAACTACAGAGAGATAACAAGATAAATAAAGCAAGAATGAAGACTAAGTCTTCTAATGCTGACGATCCAAGCTCGGCTCCAATCGTCAGATCCATCCTGGTCCCTGCTCCGAAATAACCTATCTTACCTATATCGAAAAGGGAGTGGGGTGAGACAGTCACTTCGTCCCAGTGAATTCTACTACCCTCCTAGGCTATAAAGCCGGGGCTCCTAATCAGTCATATCATAATCTAATTCATAACATAACTATCATAAACAATATAATTAAAGGTGTAACACATAGTTTATCTTGTTCATTTTAAACCGCAAACCCTCTAAGGTGAACACGTCTCAGGGGTTCGCCTTATCCGCGAGCAGAAAGCGCTCCGGCATAAAGCTCACATAAATTTTCTAATGGAACATCTAAAACGAAGTCCACACTGATATCATAAACATATTTTTATTTGACTGATCACTAGATTCATAACATACTACCAATAATTCCCAAACCCGGGGAGCATACAAGAATCTAATTCCCTATGTTAACACCTAATAGTCCGACCGTGATGACCTCCTGTTTATATTATTTAATTTTATATAACTGCAAAACATTATCTCAGTCGAGGGTATAAAACGAGTGACAAGTATTTTGAAATTGAAGAAAATGTGTGAGTTCTGGATTAGCTCGCTACGGCGAGTTACCAAGCTCGCCATGGCGAACTTACAGGTCCTGGCCTAAACAACTCGCTAGGCGAGCTAGAGCTCGCCATGGCGAAGTTCATCAGCCCAGAACCTTGAGTTCGCCATGAATGCTCGCTAGCAACTCGCTATGGCGAGTTCATGCAAGATTGACTCTGTTTTGCGAAAATCATCAATTTTGCAAGTATCACCTACAATCCTTGGCTGAGATAATGCAGTATCATAAAATAAATATTATAGAACAGAATAGAGTGGAAATTGGGCTTAATTTCCACACACACAGCTATACCTATTAATTCCTAAAATTGCATGCATTTCTTAAATTTGATTAAACTAGCTAACTAGCCTAAGAACCCACCTGGATTGGAGCTTTTACTTGCTTCCTGGGCTCTCTAAATCAGCTACTGCAACCCTCAGCTAACCCACGAACTCGAGACCAAAAATTGAGACTTTGACACTTTTGAAACCCTCTAACTTGGACTACGAATTTGTGAAGTGTTTGA
This sequence comes from Trifolium fragiferum, assembly GCA_954870985.1. Taxonomy (NCBI): domain Eukaryota; kingdom Viridiplantae; phylum Streptophyta; class Magnoliopsida; order Fabales; family Fabaceae; genus Trifolium; species Trifolium fragiferum. The sequence goes on along the minus strand of OX940789.1, from coordinate 27,223,858 downwards.
TGAATTTCTCAGCTGAATTGGAGGGCTATTTATAGTTGAGTTCTGATGTTATACACAGTAGTGGTTTTGTTCTAAGCTTTGGGGTGCATGCATTGCCATTGGCTAGTGATAAGGTGCAGATTGAAGTTGTTGTTGTTTTGTGAATTGGCTAGGAATTGATGAGAGTTTTCAGAGAGAATCTCTGTTACTTGTGCATGTGAGGAATCTCTGGTTCATTACTACTGTGGAGGAATAGATTTATAGTGTTAAAAGACAAACATGTGAAATGGGGGTTGATTGAAGAAATTGGAGTCTTATGGTTGTTGTTTGTTTGGGTGTGTGAGAGAGAGAGGAGAGCTTAGTGATTCTGAATTTTCTGAGTTACAATGAGAAGGAGGTAGCTTGCTTGCATGTCTTAGGAGTGGTTAGGATTTGAGTGGAAAGATGACTCACACATGAGGTGAGGTGTTGGCTTGCTACTAACAAAATATTGAGTCATGAGTGAGAGAGAGAGCTCACGAGGGAGAGAAGAGATTGGGAGGGAATTTGAATTCTCTTGGGTTAATTAGATCATAAGCATGGGGTTAAAATATGAGTGTGTAGTTTTAAGCTTAACCAAAACTCTTAATTTTACACATACTCCACTAAAATCCCAAAACTCAATTAATTTAATCACCTCATAAAAATTCTAATTTTATTAGAAAGTCTCTAATTAAAATTAATTAGGGAATTTTAGAATTTTAGAATTTGGGGATGTTACAATCTACCCCCCTTAAAGAAATTTCGTCCTCGAAATTCAGAAATTTACCTTTGGAAGAGTAGGAATAACTTTTCTCATGACAGGTTTTCCGTTCCTGAGTGGGTTAGTCGTCATGAGACTTAGCCCTTCCGACTTTGGTTAAAGAAATTTTCTTGTTCTGAAGAGTCTTAACTTCACAATCAACTACACGAGCTGGATTCGGCTGTTAAGTTAATGTTGACTGAATATCAATCTCTAAAGAGTGATAAAGATTGGGAATGAATTTCCGAGTTGAGACACATAAAACACGTCGTGTAACCTTGACAAGGATATAATTAGAATTAACTGATAGGTTACAGGACCGACGCGTTGACGAATCTGATAAGGTCTTATATACTTCGGATAGAATCCCTTCGTTCGAAAACACCTCATAGATCCAACTTTGGTGTTATTCTCAAGAATCACTTAATTACTTTTATTCCTTGGAATAAAACTTTCCTCTCTAAAAGGGTTATTCGTCCAAATTTGATCATCTAATACAATTATAATTAAAAATTGTATTTAATAATTAAATTTAAGGAAAAATAACCTCCGTATTGGACCTACACATGTACTCCGATTTAAGTTACATAGTAAGAACCCTAAAGTTTGACCTAGACTTACACTTCGGTTTAATTTAAGTACTAAGCAACCTAAAATTTAATATTGTATAAAAAAATCCTTTCAATATATTATATTTTTGTTTTTATTTTTCTATTTTTAATCTTTTTTATTCCAAATTTTATGTTTTGTATCTTCTGTTTTGATTTTAATTTTTATGTTTTGCATAATTTTTAACTTAGAGAAAATTACATTTGAAAGTAAAAGATTTGAAATTTGTTAAGACAAATTATATTTCTCTTAGGGCCGCTTGGATTAACTTATTTTTGAGTTTATGCAAATAGTTTTTGCAAATTTTATGTATTACTAGTTTTGAGACTATAACACCCCATAGATAAATCTAGAATAATCATGGAATATTATTAAAGGTACTGAATTCATTATTATTACAACAGAAGTTTAATTGCACACACTGGTGTCAAATACATCAAGAGTACATGAAATAACAGCGGAAACAAACGATAACACGATAAGATAAAATAAGGAAGCAAGAATCAAATGCAATCCTCCAAACAGCAGCAGCGACTCCAACACCAAGGCTTACCTAATCAACCTGTTTTCCTGTTTCAAATAGGGAGTGAGATGAGACAGTCACTTTGTCCCAGTGAATTCTACTACCCTCCTAGGCTATAAAGCTGGGGCTCCTAATCAGTCATATCATAATCTAAATCCATAGCATAAATATCATAAGCAATAATGTAAAGGTGTAACACAGAGTTATCTTGTTCATTTTAAACCGCAAACCCTCTAAGGTGAGCACGTCTCAGGGGTTCGCCTTATCTGCGAGCAGAAAGCGCTCCGGCATAAAGCTCACATAAATTTTTCTAATGGAACATCTAAAACGAAGTCCATACTGATAACATAATCATATAATTAATTCGACTGATCACTAAATTATTAACATGCTACCAATAATTCCCAAACCCGAGGGCACATGCCATATTCTAAATTCCCTTAAGTTATTTCCCTATGAATTCAACTGTAATTGACCTTCTGTTTGACATCAATCAATATACATTTCTGCAAATAACAATCTTTAATGAGGATATAAAACGAGTGTTGCATTTATCTTTGATAACAAGAAATTAAGTCATTTCTGGGTTTACTCGCTACGGCGAGTCACCAAGCTCGCCATGGCGAACTAGCAGGTACTGGCCTAAACAACTCACTAGGCGAGCAGATGCTCGCCATGGCGAAGTTCTTCAGCCCAGAACCTGGAGCTCGCCATGAAGGCTCGCTAGCAACTCGCTATGGCGAGTTCACACAGAAGTGCCTCTGTTTTGCGAAAATCTTTGAATTTTATAAACCACACCTACAATCCTCATTCAAGACAATGCAGAAACACATTTTAAATGATATAAAACAGAATAGCATGAATTTTGGGAGCTAAATTCATACACACAGTTATTTCCTATAAATTCCTATGTTTGCATGCATTTCATAAATTTAGGAAAACTAGCTAAACTAGCCTAAGAACCCACTTGGAAATTGAAGCTTTAACCCTTGTTCTAAGCTCTACTAACAGCTACTGAACCTCCTAGCCAACCCACGAGCTCTGGACGGAAATGGAACTTGGATGAGCTTGGAACCTCTAAGACACTCTATGATTTGGAATGTGTTTGATGAACGATTCAGCTGAAATATATGTTATTTATAGTGAGATTTTCTGATTCTAAACAGTAGAGAAGTTGTTTGATTCACGAATTTGCATGTTGGCCATTGGTTGGTTTTGAGGTGAGTTAAGGGTTGTTGTTGTTTTGTAACATGTGAGGCTTGAATGGTATAGCTCAGATGAATTCCTTTGTTCTGAAGAGTTGCAGATAAGGAATCTCTACTGTATTAAGGATGGAAGTATTTGCATGTGATGGATGATTCCAAACTTTAGTGTTAGTGGAAAATTTGGGATTTTGGCTTGTGTTGGTTGTTGTTGCTCGTGAATGAGAGAGCAAGAGGGAAGCTAGGTGTGGTTTTCTGTAAGACCTGTAATTCCATGGTACCTTTTGTGTAAGGAAAATAAGTATTGGCTTAGAATATTAGGGCTTTTGTTTAGTGGTTTTGTGAGTATCGTCGCAATAATAGCATTTTTGCTGAGTTGGAGCCTATTTTGTGCTCGTGCGCTGGAAAGGCACAAACTTTTGTTTCATAGTCTTCTTTTATCTATGAGAACGTTTCTGCGATGTTAGAATTACGAGTTTTAGTTTTCTCCGTTTATTGGAAAAACGAGTAGAAAATGGTACCCGCTGTTGAAAAATTTACGGTTTCTGTTTTCCGTCGAAATTTAACCACAGACTTTATATATCGGTACGAGTTAGAATCTGGAGTCAGAATATTTTTGGGAGTTTAGGACCAAAATTTCAGTCAGCAAATAAAGTTTAGCGATAATTTTTGGAAATGTTTTACGACGGGCAATTACCTCGTAAGTTTTCTATTGTTCACAAGATAGACCGTCGACGGAGTACGACTCGTCTGCGAGCGCAAAGAAATATCTAAGATATTTTCAAAAAGGTAATGATTACCCTTTTTGATCCAATGGATAGGGTTTAAAAGTACATTGGGGCACTATTTGATCCAAGGAATGGTATTGATCAAAATCACTTTGGCTAGAATGGTCTTAATACATGAGATCAAAGTGAGCAAAATTGGAAAATATATACTCCCTCTCCTCTCTCGGCCGACTCTCACTCTCTCACTCTCATAACTTCAAATTTCTTCTTTCCTCTCAAGAGCTTGGATTGGATTGTGCTAGGAAAATCATTAAGGAAGCTTGATCATTCTTCTTCTTGAGGTAACAAGACCTCACTTCTCTTCTTGTTCTTTGATTTTCTCTTAAGTTCTTAGATTTTCAAAGTTTACCAACTAGTGGTCTTGAGGAAAAATTTGTAGAACATGTTGGAATCGAGATATGATTGGATTTTATGGTTCATGAGTGTTAGTAAGAAAACATTAGTGAAGCAAGTAAGTGATTCTCATGGTGATTTAAATTTCACAAATTTTGTTGGTAAGGGTTTTGAAGAAAATGACTTAAAATGATTTTATCTTGAGTTTATGACATGAGATTTTAGTTTTGAAGTTAGATTAGAGCTTAGTGACAAAATGGATTTGTGATTATGAAATTTGTTTTGAAAAATAAGAAAAAAATTTATCTCGTGTTCTTGAGCGACTCGAAGAACATAATTTAGAAAAAATTTGTTTCGAGTCTCAAAAGTAGTCGGGTACACGATTGAATGTCTTTACAAACTAATGGATGAAGGTTAGGTTTTCAAATGAAAAATGTGTGGTGTTGGCCCTTTTTACCTCTCTTGGCCGTGGCACCCATATAGGGTTCGAGAAATCGAATTTCGAAAATTGTTTGAAGGCAAATAGCTTCCCATAATCATAGTTTAATTGTTTGATTGGTTATGGGATGGTTTGAAAAGAAAATAGAGTACTTGCCTTAAGAAAAACCATATTTGAGAATTTTCGAAATTTGCGATTCGACTCTATAATTTCTAAATCGTTTTGGTAAGTGCTAGTTAGGTATTATGGGATATTACCATGCATTTAGAAGTGAAAAATTTTGTGTGATAGGGTGTTTTTGAAAAAAATGGCCGTGGTTTTTTTTTAAGGGTAAGGGAGAAATTCCAAAAAATTTTCTAAGTCCACAAATGTGTGAAAAATTGTCTATGTGTTGGTCAATCATAGTTTGAAGAAAAATGAGTATAGGAAAGGTTGTTAGAAAGAAAAAAATGTGTAACTTGTAACGCAAGAAAACTTCGATTTTTCATTTAAAATATTTTTGAAAAGTTTTAGTTGTGTTTCAAATGGTTTGGATGTGTGGGAAACAAGTCCTTGAGGTGGAGAATCCAAAATGGTTTTAGTTTATGATTTGAAAACAAAATGATTTTCATGTAATAAAAATAGTACAAATAACTTCGTGAATTTTTAAACACTATGAGGAGAACCTGAGATCACTGAGGGATAGCTTTAGAAAGTACCTTGAACTCCACTGGAACTTTAGGAACAAGTTTCGTTTCGATAGGATAATCGAGGAATATTTTACTGATTATACGCTGCTTACTTTTAGGTAGCGCGCATAATAGTTTAGACGAGAAAAGAATTAAGGAAAGCTTGCCGAGGTAAGGGCACCTTTATTTCTGTCTTACTTTTCGTTAATGGCATGTGTGTATGTTTGTTGTTGTGGTGTGTTTTGAATGCTTGGCATGTATGAATTATGTATTCTCGAGACGAGAAGTTGTTTAAAATACATGCGTATGTCTTACATATGATTTGCGAATATATGTATTGGTATGTGGGGATGATTACATATGTGTATGTATATTGATTGTTGCATGAGCATGTATGGAACGTGTATGTCAGTGGAGACTACATGGGTGTTTGTTTGTGTGACTTCACCGGGGATTTGTCTGTGTGACTGCCCTATATATGCTGAAATATAAAATATGCTCATGCATTTCATAGTTGCGTGTACGGGTGTTAGAGTCTGTGTGGCTTCACCTAAGCACCGGGTGTTAGAGTCTGTGTGGCTTCACCTTGGTCTTATAGTCTGTGTGGCTTCACCTGCCCTGCGGGGTTTAGTAGGTGTGCGACAGCCAGTGATTGGTGTCCACATGAAGCCTACAACTCTCTGCGGAGAGGTTAAATTCCGGAATTCATGCATGTGGCAGCCAGTGATTGGTGTCACGATCATTTTAGAGTCTGCATTGATAGGCTATGTGCGCATTTGAATTATAATGCTTGTTGAGAAGGAAATGCTAAATGTCTATTTACTTTCCGTATTTGGTATGTCTATATTCGGTGTGTATTATATATATATGTATATGTGTGGTGACCCTTGCCATAATACATGAACGGGCTCCTCCCACCCTAGACGATGGATTTCCGCCTGATACCGTGGGTCGTGAGGACGACGGTAGCTTCTTGAGCCCCCAGTGATTGAGTGGCGTGGTATATCTAGTTAGGTTTATGCCGGTGCGTTGTACACTGTGCTTTTTGGTTAGGGAGTTTTATTCTGACACTTTTGGATAAACTGTATCTGAGTATTTATACTTTTGGTTTAGACGGTTGTCTTTTGGATTGTAAATATTCAGGTACACACTTTACTTCTCGAAAGTACTTTTATGTATGATTAGTATTATGCCGATGTTTTGGTTGTACTAATATATATATAATTAGTCCTGTGGTATGATTAATGCCGGCTCTTGTAAAATATTTTCCGCGCACTCTGTCTCGTGTTTTTTGTATAAAAAAAAAATAATGCCCCTTTTTGGGCTTTGAAAAATCGGGGTGTTACATTGTGGTATCAGAGCTCGCCTTTAGATCATCAAAGGGAAAGTGTGTCGTAGAGTTGTCAGTCCAAAGTCAGTCAGAATATAGCTAGAGTTGTGTTAGTTCTAGCGATCGGTTTTTGTTGTGTTGTGGTTACGTGGTTATTTTTTTCTTGAGTCTAGCATGGGATATGCTCAGGCACTGGATTATTTCTTACTGAAGTACTTTAGGGAGTGAGACTTTAGTAAGTAGAATTGTTGAAACCCCCGAGCCTTGGTCGAATTTAGTCGACAAGTGTCTCTGAATTCCTTAGACAGAGTGGTCCGAGGAGGATGGACTTGAGGCGAACAAGAACTTCAAGGGATTCTTGTAGTAATATAATGAATTGGAAGTGACATTGGTCGTTGTAACTCAGATGTGCTGAGTATGGACGAGTGGGCGTCATACTGATAAAGGATTGCGAGTAATGATCGGATTGGGACGACCTTTTGAAGAAGATATTGGATGTCCGTCGGGTGAGTTAGGGCGGGACTTGATGAAGTCCGTCGGTTGCCAAGGGGATGTGGCCACTGTGGAATTGTGGACCAGGCAGAGATGTCAGTTGGATTTAATTACGATGATTGGATAATCATTTGGGTGATTCGTATTGCAATTAAAGTGTGTTGCACGTCAAGAGTCAGTGAACTTGGTGGTGTTAGAAGACGGTTGCACGAACGATGGGTACCTTAAGGGTTTAAGTTAAGAGATTGAGATAAACTAGATTCGAAAATGAGATTATTATGGATGAATCTCGTGATGATTAAGGGTAAGAGACCAAATATCACATGGATAAGTGACAATCTATACGTAGTTAAGGAGATAGTAAGTATAGATGTCGATGTGAGACAAAACTATAGGTAATCATTGGTTGGATAATTATGGTTTTGGAGAGATGTTTAGGTTAGAACGAGGAGTTCAACTGTGGAAAGTAAGTTACATATCACGGATATGTGATACTAGATGTGTGTAGTATGAAAATACCTAGAGAATTGTAGCAGTGTAAGCTAGAATTGTTAGTTAATGACAGTTAAACTCTAAGAGAAAGTAAACACATTGAGTAATTCTTAAGTGATTAGTCAAAATTATTGAGTAGTTTGAAGAGATTAGTCAAGATTGAGTATAGATCCTGTGTGGATGTGCATTTAAGTTAATGATTTTGATCGACCAAGAGGGTTGAAGGACCAAGTAGTACCTTGAAATTATGGAATCATAGGAGTTGAGGTAACCAAATGTTAAGAAATTCAGGTCATGGACGACAATATTTTGAAATTTTCTAGAAATATCAAGTTGTGATTAGACAAGGATTCATTCGTAAGAATATTGAGATAGTGAGGATTACTATAAAGAAAGACCCTGTGCTATATATTAGGATTTAATGGATGGGTCTAGATGGTAAGACATGTTATGAATAAGTAAGAGAGAAGCACATAAGAATGTGGCTTATGTCAATTAAGGATTAGCGGAAGGATTCACACATAATTTGGAAAATTATGATTGTGCGTGTATCTTAAGGATTCGAAAGCACCACCTGAATGGATGTCATGGAGGTGTGTGTGTTGTATGTGGAAGTAAAAAGGGTAAGCAATTATCTAATGACAAAGTTTGGTGGAAACTAATAGAAATTGATTCATTGTAGTTGTTACAATAAGGATAGGCGTAACATAGAGGAAAATGCGCATTGAGAAAACGAATGATTTTGGTCGTTGACAGCAGAAGCGGTTGAACGGCGGTTGAGGTGAGAAATATCTCAAGATATGATTGGGTGTAGGAATTTACTCTAAGGGTAAGATGTTGGAACAATTAAGAATGGTCAGGGTGAGAAGCTCTTTTGAGTAAAAGTGAATATAATGATAAGAGGAAGAAACTCAAGAGAGTTTAGAAATAGAATGAGAATACGACGTGGAATGGTTTAAGCCGACGATGGCAGTCAACGAGGAGAAATGTTTTATGCTAAGGCAGACAAGGATAAGCTAAGTATTAATTTGGAAAATTATGTGGGCGCCTGAAGGATTGAATTTTCGGGAATTTGTGATTTGGATAAAAGGAGTTACAGTGAAGTAGATGGTATCGTCTTGCATGCGCCAAGAAAATTTGAGGAGTTGTAATCATCAACCGAATGTTGGGGTGATGTCATTAAGCTTATGGTTAGAACGAGATTTGAAAGTGAAAGTGTACAGTTCAGCACGGTTATGAGATTAAATGAAAAATTAAGGACTTATAGATATCGGTGAAATTGTGAAATTCTATAGAGATGACAACTTCTTTCGGAGTCTAATGGTATGGGTGGTACTTGCCATGGTGGCCTTGTACTTACTGTTTTGAACGATACTAAACGGATGTTTCGTGAGTGGAAGCATGAGATTTTAAGTGTTGTGTTGGAGTATTGTGGCTCGTCGCCGAGATCGAAGTAGTAAGAGATTGAGGTAGTAAGAAATTGAGGAAAACAGTAAGAAAACTTCGAAGGAATTGTTAGACCCTTGTGCCTCGGATGACCTGGAGCACAAGTGGAAGGGAGCATTATGAAAGTTAGGTAGAGATGGTCTAAGCCACCATCATGATTGTTGGCTATCTATTGACAAATTGAGGAACTGATCATCCTTAATCTCTTGTTAGTAGTAGACGAAATCGTGTTGACTGGAATTGACCAGTTTTTGCTAGCTTTGGTGGTGCACAGAGAGTTTCAGTGTTTCTTTTTGGAGGGTAGCCGTCACCACTTTGTGTGGGCCTAGTGGAATAGGCTATGTCGTGGAAACGTAAGAGGTGACCCTGGAAATTTGTCGTGTTGACCTAGGGTCTTCGAGAACTAGAGTTGTGAACCTTCGTAGTGAGGTTAGTTTTTGAGTGGTGAACTCGTTGTGTGATGTCTAGCTTTGCGTCTAGAGTTTGGAACCAGTGCGACTATGTAGAGGGTTGCGATTTGTGCACAGTCGTGCCAGTGTGGTGGTGATAGCATCTGTGTGGCATCACCTGGTGTTAGCGTCTGTGTGTGGCTACACCTAATCCTACGAGACTCTATTGTGTTAGTGATAGTACAAACTAGTTGAGTTGTTACTCTTACTTTTAGTTTCGAGGACGAAACTTCTTTTTGGAGGGTAGTAATGTAAGACCCGTAATTCCATGGTACCTTTTGTGTAAGGAAAATAAGTATTGGCTTAGAATATTAGGGCTTTTGTTTAGTGGTTTTGTGAGTATCATCGCAATAATAGCATTTTTGCTGAGTTGGAGCCTATTTTGTGCTCGTGCACTGGAAAGGCACAAACTTTTGTTTCATAGACTTCTTTTATCTATGAGAACGTTTTTGCGAAGTTAGAATTACGAGTTTTAGTTTTCTCCGTTTATTGGAAAAACAAGTAGAAAATGGTACCCGCTGTTGAAAAATTTACGGTTTCTGTTTTCCGTCGAAATTTAACCACGGACTTTATGTAATACCCCACATTATTATCTAGAATATAATGCAGAATATTATAAATAGTACTGAGTTCATTACAATTACATTATTCAATTAAGCACGCACAGGTGCAGAAATACAAACGAGTTCAAATAACATAGCGGAAACGAAAGACAACACGAATAAATAATGAAGAAAGCATAGAAAGACTAAATGCGATCCTCCAAACAGCAGCAGCGACTCCAACACCAAGGCTTACCTAATCAACCTGTTTTCCTGTTTCAAAAAGGGAGTGGGGTGAGACAGTCACTTCGTCCCAGTGAATTCTACTACCCTCCTAGGCTATAAAGCCGGGGCTCCTAATCAGTCATATCATAAACTAAATCCATAGCATAATTATCTTAAGCAATAATGTAAAGGTGTAACACAAGTTATCTTGTTCATTTTAAACCGCAAACCCTCTAAGGTGAGCACGTCTCAGGGGTTCGCCTTATCCGGGAGCAGAAAGCGCTCCGGCATAAAGCTCACATAAATTTTTCTAATGGAGCATCTAAAACGAAGCCCATACTGATAACATAATCATATTATTAATTCGACTGATCACTAAATTATTAATATGCTACCAATAATTCCCAAACCCGGGGGATCATACAACCTTAATTCTAAGTTATCCCTAATTTTCAGAATTGTGTCTGACTTTCCGTACAATATTAAATACATTATACAACTGCAATTTATCTTTCTCAGGTTATGATATAAAACGAGTGATTAAATCATTTTTAAAACTGAAAAGTGAAGTAATTCTGGGCTAGCTCGCTACGGCGAGTTAGCAAGCTCGCCATGGCGAACTTACAGGTACTGGCCTAAACAACTCGCTAGGCGAGCTAGAGCTCGCCATGGCGAAGTTCTTCAGCCCAGAACCTTGAGCTCGCCATGAGTGCTCGCTAGCTACTCGCTATGGCGAATTAAGTCAGAAAGACCCCTGTTTTACGAATTTTCAATATTTTCAAAGATTCACCTACAATCAAACTCTGAGAAAGTGCAGTTATACAATATAGCCAATATAAAACAGAATAGAAGAGAATTTGGGAGCTAATTCTCCTCACACAATTAATTCCTTATTTCTTAAGTTAACATGCAAATTCATAGATTAAGGGAATTTTAACTAAACTAGCCTAAGAACCCACCTGGATTGAAGCTTTTCCTTGCTTCCCGGGCTCTCTAAGGCAGCTACAGCAACCTCCTAAAGGCCCTCGAACTGACTGGACCAGAATTGGACTTTGACACTTGAAAAACACCCTTAAGCTTGACTACGAATTTGATTGTGTTCGATGAGTTGGTTTGCTGAGTTAAAAGGGGTATTTATAATAGGTTTCTGAGGCTTTCTACAGTGGAGAGTTTGACTCAGTTGGTACATGCATGCATTTCCATTGGTTTGCAAAAGAGGTGAGAGGTGATTTTTGTTGTTTTACATCTTGTGATTCATTGGGAAGAGGATGCTTCAGAGATTCTTGCTCTGATGTAGTGTGGTTGAGGAATCTCTAAGATTTTACAGAACTTATGAAAAGCCAAAGACTTGAATTAAAGAGAGGTGTAGTGTTTTGGAAGCTTGTTGGGGTTGTTGTATTGTTGTGGGTGTTCATGTGTGAGAGAAGGGAAGGAAAGCTTGGTAGTGGATCAGTTACTGAATTTTGAAATGAATAGAGAGAGTTTGGTTTGCATGTGATACTCCTAGGTACTTAGTGTTGTTGAGGTGTCCTCTCACAAATCAAAGAAAGGAATGAGTCAGGGGTGTATGTGGCACGAGAGAGTGAGTGAATTTGAGGGAGGGAAATTGCTTCTTAGTATTAATCATTCACAAGTGAAAGCTAATAATATTAATGTGTGAGTTAGGTTCAATTAGAGTTCCCAATTTTACACATAATATAATTATTTTCACGAATTAATTAATTAACCACCTCTACTAAATTAATTCTAATTTAATAGATAATTTCTAATAATAAAAAAAAATTAATTAGGTGACTTAGAATTTGGGGATGTTACAATCTACCCCCCTTAAAGAAATTTCGTCCTCGAAATTCAGAAATTTACCTTTAGAATAGGTGAGGATAACTGTTTATCATGTCTGATTCCAATTCCCATGTGTATTCGCCGTCCGGAGACTGCGCCCATTCAACCTTGACAATGGGAATCCTCTTGTTTCGCAGAGTTTTGACATCACGATCGACAATTCGGACTGGATCAGGTTGATAAGTTAGATCTGGCTGAAGATCAATCCGTTCAATTGCTATTGGCTGATAGGGATCTGGAATGTACTTGCGAAGCTGAGAGACATGGAACACGTCGTGTAACCCTGACATAGAAGGAGGAAGAGCTAACTGATAGGCTACTGAACCAACGCGTCGAAGGATTTGGTAGGGTCCAATATATCTTGGACAGAGTTTCTTGGTTCTAAACACACCACGTAATCCCAACTTCGGAGTAACCTTCAAGAACACATGATCTCCTTCATCAAATTCCAACGGTCTCCTTCTTCTGTCGGCATAACTCTTTTGCCGACTCTGCACAACCTTCATCTTTTCACGGATTGACTTAACCTTTAAAGTCGTCTCTTGTATAAGGTCTGGTCCAAGCAATCCGCGATCACCGGCTTCCGTCCAACACAAAGGAGTTCTACACTTTCTTCCATATAAAGCTTCAAACGGTGCCATCCCGATACTGGAATGGTAACTGTTATTATAAGAGAATTCAATCAAGTGCAAGTAGTTGCTCCAACTACTGCCATCTTCCAAAACACATGCACGAAGCATATCGTCAAGAGTTTGAATAGTTCTTTCAGACTGTCCATCTGTCTGAGGATGATGCGATGTACTCATTCTCAATCGAGTACCCATCGCATGCTGGAAGGCTTTCCAAAATCTAGAAGTAAAGATTGGATCACGATCTGAAACGATGCTGAGTGGCACACCATGCAATCTCACAATATGCTCTATAAAAATAGCTGCATACTGCGTGGCCTTATAGGTAGATCTCACAGGAATGAAGTGAGCTGACTTGGTCAATCTATCCACAATTACCCAAATTGAATCTTGACCCTTCTGGTTTCGGGGTAATCCACTTACAAAATCCATAGTGATGTGTTCCCACTTCCACTCTGGAATTTCAAGTGGTTGCAACTGACCTCCAGGCTTCTGGTGTTCAATCTTCACTTGTTGACAAATCAAACATCTAGACACAAAATCTGCGATTTCGGCCTTCATGTTCGACCACCAGTAATTCTGTTTCAAGTCGTGGTACATTTTGGTGGATCCTGGATGAATCGAGAATCCACTTTTGTGTGCCTCGTCAAGAATCAGCCTTTTCAGTTCATCGTCATTTGGTACACACAATCTTCCATCATACAACATGTCACCATCCGATGCAATTGAGAACTCTGGGTTATTCAATCTTCTTTGAAGGTCCATATCACTTCGTTGCGCCTGCACTACCCTCGAGCGCAGATCGCATGCCAACTCCAAACGGTTGATTCTAATGCCGCTCTTTCTGTACACAACATTCAGATTCAGGTCTCTGAACTTCTCATACAATCCACACTGTTGCATTAAGAGTTCGGAAGCATATAAAGCTTTCCTGCTCAAGCGTCTGCCACAACATTCGCTTTGCCAGGATGGTAGTTGAGATTGAAATCGAAGTCCTTCAAATATTCCATCCACCTACGCTGCCTCATATTCAGGTCTTTCTGATCAAACAGGTATTTCAGACTCTTATGGTCGCTGAAAAGGTCAAATTGGACACCATACAAGTGATGCCTCCAGATCTTTAGAGCGAAAATAATTGCTGCTAATTCCAGATCATGGGTTGGGTAATTTTGCTCGTGTGGTTTCAATTGCCGCGAGGCATATGCTACCACAGCTCCATCTTGCATTAGAACACAACCAAGACCTTTATGTGATGCATCGCAATACACCACGTACTTCCGATTAGGATCAAGGATGACCAATACTGGAGCACTGGTTAACTTTTCTTTCAACGTCCTGAAACTCACTTCACAATCAGCATCCCAAACAAAAGGAGTACCTTTCCTGGTCAATCGGGTCAAGGGTAAGGCGATTTCCGAAAATCCAAGAATGAATCTCCGGTAATAACCTGCTAATCCCAAGAAACTTCTGACTTCTGATACATTGTTGGGTCTTTCCCAGTTAAGAACTGCTTCTACTTTGGATGGATCAACAGATACACCGCCTTGGGAAATGACATGTCCCAGAAATTTAATTTCTGAGAGCCAGAATTCGCACTTGCTGAACTTGGCGCATAACTTCTTCTCTCGCAGAACTTCCAAAACAATTCTGAGATGTTCAGCATGATCCTCTTGATTACGAGAATAGATTAAGATATCATCTATGAAGATGACAACAAACTTGTCGAGGTAAGGCTGAAAAATCCTGTTCATGTAATCCATAAACACAGCAGGAGCATTTGTCAATCCAAAAGGCATAACTAGAAATTCGTAATGCCCATAACGCGTCCTGAATGCCGTCTTAGACACGTCTGAGGATTTGATTCTGATTTGATGATAGCCGGAACGAAGATCAATCTTTGAAAACACAGTGGCACCTCTGAGTTGATCTAAGAGATCATCAATCCGAGGTAGTGGATACTTGTTTTTGATAGTCACTTTATTGAGTTGGCGGTAATCAATGCATAAGCGCATAGTACCGTCCTTCTTTTTCACAAGTAACACGGGTGCTCCCCAAGGAGAGACACTTGGACGAATGAAATGCTTCTGGAGTAGTTCCTCAAGTTGAGTTTTAAGCTCATGAAGTTCTAATGGAGACATTCTATAAGGGGCAACTGAGATGGGCTGTGAACCCGGAACAAGATCTATAGAGAACTCTATTTCACGTTCGGGAGGGAGACTCATAATATCATCAGGGAAAACATCTAGATACTCGCTAACTATAGGGATATTGCTAGGACTCAAACTAGACTCATGATCAATAGTGAACAAGACACTGAAACACTTGTTGCTGGCACCTAAATACTGGATCATCTGGTGAGTGTTTTGCAATAAAGCAGATAAGGCACTACTTTCTGCAGAAGTTTCTGAAGGAATGAACAAATTCTTTTCCGCACAACCAATGTACACGGTATTGGCTGAGAGCCAATCCATGCCAAGAACGACATCGAAGTCCTTTAGAGGTAGACATATTAAATCAATGTGGTAGACCTTACTTTCCGACTAAGATGGGACAATTTTGACAGACTTTCTTTGAAGTGACTCTGCCGCCAGTAGCGACAGCGACAGACATTGGGGGTACGAGAGGTACAGAAGGAATTCCTAACCGCATGACACAGTCTACGGCTATAAAAGAGTTGGTGGCTCCACAATCAAAGAGTACTAAGACCTTAGACTGTCCTAACAAACATACATCCATAATTAAAGCATTATTAGATCTTATTTCACTGCAGTCTAAAGAATATACCCGACCTTTATTCTTTGCGGATCCACTGGATTCACCGTGCTTCTTCAACTTCGGACACTCATTCCTGAAGTGCCCAGGTTGCTTGCAGTAATAGCACATATTCTTGCCTTTCATGCATTCTCCGCTGTGAGGATATCCACAGTCTGAACAGTTCTTGGGCGAGCGTTGAGAGTGACTCTGCTTGCCCATGCTGGAGTTACCCTTAGACTTCAAGTTCAAACCAAACTTTCCAAACAAACCCTTCTTCTTCTGATTCACCTCATTCTTCTCCTTGTGGATGTTGCTGAGACCTGCTTCGGCGTGATAGCTCTTTTGCACTAGATCACCAAAACTAGTGATCTGCTGCATTGCTACGTTGTGGGCTATGTCAGCTCGAAGCCCTATCCTGTATTTCTTCATTTTCCAGGCCTCAGTAGGGGCATCGTCACCATCAGCAACATACCGGACCAGCTCATTGAACTTCATGGTATATTCAGCTACCGTCAGACTACCTTGCTTCAACTCAGTTAATTCCCGTTCCATCTGGAATTGGTAGCTCTCAGGGATGTAATGGCCAATGAACAAACGCCTGAAATTCTGCCAGTTAATCTCTGTATGGCTGGCTTCCATGTACTGCTTGGTACCTTCCCACCAATTGCAAGCGTCACCCCTGAAGATGCGGGAGACGAAAGTTACTTTATCTGTCTCTGAGCAAGTCATGGAGTCCAGAATGCCAGTCATTCTCTGCAACCATTCTCTGGCCTTTGCGGGATTATATTCACCATAGAACTCTGGAGGGCTCATTCTACAAAATTCTCGGAAAGCAGCGCTCGACCCCAAGTTCTGAGGAGGGGGAGCATTCATGTGCTGCTGAAACATGGCCATAAACTCCTGATGCTGTTGCGCTTGTTGGGCTTGAAACTGCTGATGCTGATGCATCATCTCTGCCCACATGTTGGCGTTAGCATCTCCAAACACTTGCGGTTCTTCTTCTTCTTCTACGTTCTGCCTTCTTGGTGGCCTTCCAGGTCCTCGTCTCTCTCCAGACATTTCGCTCTAACTGCCAATATCAAATCAAGTTAGCTAGGCCTAAAGTGACATGACATCTAGAACGTATGTAGGGAAACTAGACAACTACTGGGATTGGAATAGTAATACTAATGAACTCACGCAAGATCTGAATCGACCTGCTCTGATACCAAATGTAATACCCCACATTATTATCTAGAATATAATGCAGAATATTATAAATAGTACTGAGTTCATTACAATTACATTATTCAATTAAGCACGCACAGGTGCAGAAATACAAACGAGTTCAAATAACATAGCGGAAACGAAAGACAACACGAATAAATAATGAAGAAAGCATAGAAAGACTAAATGCGATCCTCCAAACAGCAGCAGCGACTCCAACACCAAGGCTTACCTAATCAACCTGTTTTCCTGTTTCAAAAAGGGAGTGGGGTGAGACAGTCACTTCGTCCCAGTGAATTCTACTACCCTCCTAGGCTATAAAGCCGGGGCTCCTAATCAGTCATATCATAAACTAAATCCATAGCATAATTATCTTAAGCAATAATGTAAAGGTGTAACACAAGTTATCTTGTTCATTTTAAACCGCAAACCCTCTAAGGTGAGCACGTCTCAGGGGTTCGCCTTATCCGGGAGCAGAAAGCGCTCCGGCATAAAGCTCACATAAATTTTTCTAATGGAGCATCTAAAACGAAGCCCATACTGATAACATAATCATATTATTAATTCGACTGATCACTAAATTATTAATATGCTACCAATAATTCCCAAACCCGGGGGATCATACAACCTTAATTCTAAGTTATCCCTAATTTTCAGAATTGTGTCTGACTTTCCGTACAATATTAAATACATTATACAATTGCAATTTATCTTTCTCAGGTTATGATATAAAACGAGTGATTAAATCATTTTTAAAACTGAAAAGTGAAGTAATTCTGGGCTAGCTCGCTACGGCGAGTTAGCAAGCTCGCCATGGCGAACTTACAGGTACTGGCCTAAACAACTCGCTAGGCGAGCTAGAGCTCGCCATGGCGAAGTTCTTCAGCCCAGAACCTTGAGCTCGCCATGAGTGCTCGCTATGGCGAATTAAGTCAGAAAGACCCCTGTTTTACGAATTTTCAATATTTTCAAAGATTCACCTACAATCAAACTCTGAGAAAGTGCAGTTATACAATATAGCCAATATAAAACAGAATAGAAGAGAATTTGGGAGCTAATTCTCCTCACACAATTAATTCCTTATTTCTTAAGTTAACATGCAAATTCATAGATTAAGGGAATTTTAACTAAACTAGCCTAAGAACCCACCTGGGTTGAAGCTTTTCCTTGCTTCCTGGGCTCTCTAAGGCAGCTACAGCAACCTCCTAAAGACCCTCGAACTGACTGGACCAGAATTGGACTTTGACACTTCAAAAACACCCTTAAGCTTGACTACGAATTTGATTGTGTTCGATGAGTTGGTTTGCTGAGTTAAAAGGGGTATTTATAATAGGTTTCTGAGGCTTTCTACACTGGAGAGTTTGACTCAGTTGGTACATGCATGCATTTCCATTGGTTTGCAAAAGAGGTGAGAGGTGATTTTTGTTGTTTTACATCTTGTGATTCATTGGGAAGAGGATGCTTCAGAGATTCTTGCTCTGATGTAGTGTGGTTGAGGAATATCTAAGATTTTACAGAACTTATGAAAAGCCAAAGACTTGAATTAAAGAGAGGTGTAGTGTTTTGGAAGCTTGTTGGGGTTGTTGTATTGTTGTGGGTGTTCATGTGTGAGAGAAGGGAAGGAAAGCTTGGTAGTTTACTGAATTTTGAAATGAATAGAGAGAGTTTGGTTTGCATGTGATACTCCTAGGTACTTAGTATTGTTGAGGTGTCCTCTCACAAATCAAAGAAAGGAATGAGTCAGGGGTGTATGTGGCACGAGAGAGTGAGTGAATTTGAGGGAGGGAAATTGCTTCTTAGTATTAATCATTCACAAGTGAAAGCTAATAATATTAATGTGTGAGTTAGGTTCAATTAGAGTTCCCAATTTTACACATAATATAATTATTTTCACGAATTAATTAATTAACCACCTCTACTAAATTAATTCTAATTTAATAGATAATTTCTAATAATAAAAAAAAATTAATTAGGTGACTTAGAATTTGGGGATGTTACACTTTATATATCGGTACGAGTTAGAATCTGGAGTCAGAATATTTTTGGGAGTTTAGGACCAAAATTTCAGTCAACAAATAAAGTTTAGCGATAATTTTTGGAAATGTTTTACGACGGGCAATTACCTCGTGAGTTTTCTATTATTCACAAGATAGACCGTCGACGGAGGACGACTCGTCTGCGAGCGCAAAGAAATATCTAAGATATTTTCAAAAAGGTAATGATTACCCTTTTTGATCCAATGGATAGGGTTTAAAAGTACATTGGGGCACTATTTGATCCAAGGAATGGTATTGATCAAAATCACTTTGGCTAGAATGGTCTTAATACATGAGATCAAAGTGAGCAAAATTGGAAAATATATACTCCCTCTCCTCTCTCGGCCGACTCTCACTCTCTCACTCTCATAACTTCAAATTTCTTCTTTCCTCTCAAGAGCTTGGATTGGATTGTGCTAGGAAAATCATTAAGGAAGCTTGATCATTCTTCTTCTTGAGGTAACAAGACCTCACTTCTCTTCTTGTTCTTTGATTTTCTCTTAAGTTCTTAGATTTTCAAAGTTTACCAACTAGTGGTCTTGAGGAAAAATTTGTAGAACATGTTGGAATTGAGATATGATTGGATTTTATGGTTCATGAGTGTTAGTAAGAAAACATTAGTGAAGCAAGTAAGTGATTCTCATGGTGATTTAAATTTCACAAATTTTGTTGGTAAGGGTTTTGAAGAAAATGACTTAAAATGATTTTATCTTGAGTTTATGACATGAGATTTTAGTTTTGAAGTTAGATTAGAGCTTAGTGACAAAATGGATTTGTGATTATGAAATTTGTTTTGAAAAATAAGAAAAAAATTTATCTCGTGTTCTTGAGCGACTCGAAGAACATAATTTAGAAAAAATTTGTTTCCAGTCTCAAAAGTAGTCGGGTACACGATTGAATGTCTTTACAAACTAATGGATGAAGGTTAGGTTTTCAAATGAAAAATGTGTGGTGTTGGCCCTTTTTACCTCTCTTGGCCGTGGCACCCATATAGGGTTCGAGAAATCGAATTTCGAAAATTGTTTGAAGGCAAATAGCTTCCCATAATCATAGTTTAATTGTTTGATTGGTTATGGGATGGTTTGAAAAGAAAATAGAGTACTTGCCTTAAGAAAAACCATATTTGAGAATTTTCGAAATTTGCGATTCGACTCTATAATTTCTAAATCGTTTTGGTAAGTGCTAGTTAGGTATTATGGGATATTACCATGCATTTAGAAGTGAAAAATTTTGTGTGATAGGGTGTTTTTGAAAAAAATGGCCGTGGTTTTTTTTTTAAGGGTAACGGAGAAATTCCAAAAAATTTTCTAAATCCACAAATGTGTGAAAAATTGTCTATGTGTTGGTCAATCATAGTTTGAAGAAAAATGAGTATAGGAAAGGTTGTTAGAAAGAAAAAAATGTGTAACTTGTAACGCAAGAAAACTTCGATTTTTCATTTAAAATATTTTTGAAAAGTTTTAGTTGTGTTTCAAATGGTTTGGATGTGTGGGAAACAAGTCCTTGAGGTGGAGAATCCAAAATGGTTTTAGTTTATGATTTGAAAACAAAATGATTTTCGTGTAATAAAAATAGTACAAATAACTTTGTGAATTTTTAAACACTATGAGGAGAACCTGAGATCACTGAGGGATAGCTTTAGAAAGTACCTTGAACTCCACTGGAACTTTAGGAACAAGTTTCGTTTCGATAGGATAATCGAGGAATATTTTACTGATTATACGCTGCTTACTTTTAGGTAGCGCGCATAATAGTTTAGACGAGTAAAGAATTAAGGAAAGCTTGCCGAGGTAAGGTCACCTTTATTTCTGTCTTACTTTTCGTTAATGGCATGTGTGTATGTTTGTTGTTGTGGTGTGTTTTGAATGCTTGGCATGTATGAATTATGTATTCTCGAGACGAGAAGTTGTTTAAAATACATGCGTATGTCTTACATATGATTTGCGAATATATGTATTGGTATGTGGGGATGATTACATATGTGCATGTATATTGATTGTTGCATGAGCATGTATGGAACGTGTATGTCAGTGGAGACTACATGGGTGTTTGTCTGTGTGACTTCACCGGGGGTTTGTCTGTGTGACTGCCCTATATATGCTGAAATATAAAATATGCTCATGCATTTCATAGTTGCGTGTACGGGTGTTAGAGTCTGTGTGGCTTCACCTAAGCACCGGGTGTTAGAGTCTGTGTGACTTCACCTAATCCTGCGGTTAGGTTTTCAAATATTCTCTTATTCTCTTAATGATAATATATCATTCGGTTATTTCTTGTATAATTTATTGTACTCAGATTCCAGTTTTAATGTTCCGACTAAATATTCTAGACAATTTAGTTGGGGCGTTACAATTGGTATCAGAGCAGGTCGATCTAGTATCGGACCTTGCCATGAGTCATTACAATCCCTCTCTTAGTAGTACGGACCCTTTGGAGTCTGGACTGTTTACGCTGAAACCATCGCATGCTGAGTCTGATCAACTCAGTATTGTGCATGGTAGGCAGGGTATTACGGTTGAGAACCGAAGTGGACTACGGTGGTTAAGTAAGATGACCCTAGTGGAGATGCAGTTCAGAAGCAATCATTGGCGAGAATTCTCTCTAACCGAATGTTAGAGCTGAAATAGTTAGAACTGAAGGAGTAAGCGGTGTAACATCCCACCCTTTTAATTACCTAAATGATATTTATTAGAATCTTGTCTAATAAATTGATATTAATTAGAGGTGATTAATTCATTACTTAAAAGAGAACAAGGTGTTTTATGTGTAAATTAGGGAATTACTAATTTGGATTAATTTAGCAAGAGAGGTAATTTTTCCCTCCACTCAAAACTCTTCTCCAATGAGTCACTTCTCCACTCACCTTGACCAACTCCACAACACAACACTACATAAGCTCCCCTTCACTTCCAATTCATGCAAAAAAAAAAAACACAACTTTCATTTTCTTCATTTTATCTAAATCAGAAATTGAAGCTCTTCACTCCTTATTCCTTCTTCTTCTCACGCCAAAACACCATCAGCAACAGCACCTAGCCTCTACACTTTCTTCTTCATGACTCAACCTCACCAAACCATGCTCTTGTCTTTTCTAATCTATCTCCAAAGCTTCATTAACTCCTTAATAACCAAACCAAGTTAATGCATGGCTGTTTAGGCTTCTGGGTTCTTGTTCTGGATGTTGGAAATCAAGGAAAAGTAAGAATTTCATCATCCATTTTCTTTCTAATGTTATCTTGACCAAAACCCCTCTTTGATTCAATCCTTATCTCAAACCCTAAACTAATCTTGTGGTTACTGCATGTCCCTTATTTCGTAATCAATGGCTCTGGGGACGTGCAAGAATTGAACCTCAGCTGAAGGGAATCATTGGGTGGAAGAAAGAAGCAAGAACCATGATGTTGTGTTGCTGAGCTGAGCAACTCGCCATGGCCAGCTATGCTACTCGCCATGGCGAGTAAGACAGGAGCAGAAATTGCTCTTCAGCTCAATTTCTTCGTATTCTGGTCGTTTGGTGAGCTCTTACCGTTCTTTTCGCGCTCTGTCAAGCCAAGTTCATACCAATAACATACGTCAGAATGATCTCCACTCCAATCCTTGCAAACTAAGGCTAGGTAAAGTCAAGCTCAACTCCCTCATTCAATTCTAAATTCGTATTTTCCTTACTAACTAAACCGAGTTATCTTGCATGTTGGGTATGCTGTATTCTGAGTTGCTGCAAGTGATGCCTTATTAACCAAGAAAGTTGGAAGGGTCATTACTCTCACAATCTTCAAATTCTGTCAAATGGATTCATGGGTGTAGCTGAGGAATTTATAGCTGAGTAGAGCCCAAGGAGCAAGTTAAAGCTTCTATTAACAGGTGGGTTCTTAGGCTAGTGTAGTATAGTTTCCCAAAAGTTATGAAATTGCATGTGAACATAGGAACTCAATAGGTATAGCTGTATGTTTGGAATTAATCCCAAATTTCATTCTATTCTGTTCGTATTATTTATTTTATGTTTCTGCAATGTTTCAAACGAAGGTTGTAGGTGAATTTCTTGGAAAATATTGATTTTCGTAAAACAGGGTAAATTCTGCATCTACTCGCCATAGCGAGGTGCTAGCGAGCCTTCATGGCGAGCTGAAGGTCCTGGGCTGTAGAACATCGCCATGGCGAGCTCTGGCTCGCCTAGCGAGTTGTTTAGGCCAAGACCTGTAAGTTCGCCATGGCGAGCTTGGTAACTCGCCGTAGCGAGCTAACCCAGAATTTACTCCCTTTTTCATTTTCAAAACTCTTGATCACTCGTTTTATACCTTCGTCTGAAATAGTTATTTTGCAGTCATATAATTTATATAATATAAACAGGAGGTCAATGCAGTCGGACTATTAGGTGATAACATAGGGAATTAGAATATTGTATGCTCCTCGGGTTTGGGAATTATTGGTAGTATGTTATGAATATAGTGATCAGTCAAATATATATATATATGATTATGGTATTATGGTGGACTTCGTTTTAGATGTTCCATTAGAAAACTTTGTGAGCTGCACGCCGGAACGCTTTCTGTTCGCGGACAAGGCAGGCCTCTGAGACATGCTCACCTCAGAGTGCTTGCGGTTTAAAATCAACAAGATTAACTGTGTGATACACCTTTATTTAATTATGCTTATAGTATTATGTTACGAATCAAAACATGATATGACTGATTAGGTACCCCGGCTTTATAGCCTAGGAGGGTAGTAGAATTCACTGGGACGAAGTGACTGTCTCACCCCACTCCCTTTTTGATATAGGTAAGACAGGTTATTTCGGAGCAGGGACCAGGTTGGACCTGACGATTGGAGTTGTGCTTGGATTGTCAGCTTAGGAGATTATTTCTTCTTCCCTGTTTTAGATTAGCTTGTTATTTTGTTAACAACTCTTTCCGCTGTTGTATTGAATATTGTAATATTATTCTAATGATATTGCATTTTTCAGTTATAATTCTTTTAGTTTAATGTACTCAGATTCCAGTTATTAATGTTCTGCGGACCCTTTGGAGTCTGGACTGTTTACGCTGAAACCATCACATGCTGAGTCTGATCAACTCAGTATTGTGCATGGTAGGCAGGGTATTACGGCTGAGAACCGAAGTGGACCACGGTGGTTAGGTAGGAAGATCGTAGTGGAGTAACAGTTTAGAAGCAATCGTTGGCGAGAATTCTCTCTAACCGGATGTTAGAGCTGAAATGGTTAGGACGGAAGGAGTAAGTAGTGCAGCGCCAACGAGCGTACCAAGAGTTAGGATGGAGGTACTAATCGCTCACGGAAACTCGTAGGTGTGTAAGTCATTTTAGTATCCAACTGACACCATGTGTCAAGTAAATTCCCCGGACTTGTGAGTAACCAAACCTTCCGGTGAACATGTTTACAAGAAACATGTGAGCCAAGTAAGATTCAATCCTCAGTAAACCGAGACTCTTTCTGAATACCTAGTCTTACCATTCAGCCGCGAGATTTACCAGTGCTATTAGATCTGTTTAGTACCATACTAGAAAAAAAAAAACAAGTTGGAATATTCGTCGGAGGAATTCCTAATAGATTAGCCTATAGGATGACAACTCGTAACACCTCCCTAAGAATAACTTAGCATTTCTACGTCGCGACTCGTATTCTTACCGTACCGCGAGAAGTCAGAGTTTGATTAGCATAACAAAAATGATCTCATTTCCGATACCAGCTTAGGTCAGTTAATACAGCAAAACTTTAGGGATCACTCTTGATTAGCGCAATGATTGGGAATCATTTTACGACACCATTTGAATACCTAAGTTAGTTCGAGAGACACCAACCTTGAGTAGAAGAAACCAGAGTTGAACCGAAGTAGCAATCAATAGTTGTACCTTACCACTAGAAGTTGAGCAATATCAGATGTACCATTAGGAATTTCACCTTATTAACTTAGTATCCATATGGGCTTGTAGGTGTAGTTGTCCACTTATGTTGAGCTAGTAACTTAATGCCTTAAACTACCCAACCAAGTGTATAGGAAATAATAGTCGGATTAGATTGCCTTCGATTCAAAACTCTCTTGCCTTCCGGTATGTCCTGTTGCCACTTAGAGAACTATTATAGATCTAGTAAGATATTCTCAGCCTAACACATTATATTAGATCAAACCCAGCCTACTTGGGACATAACCTCAATCGGAATGACAAGTAGAAACATCCTTGACCATACTTAGTACCAGGGAGTCTGTCTAACACTATCATGCGTCTCCTACTTTAACAGCTTAGTGTCGTGACCTAAGTGAATACCTTGTGAGAGAAATTAAGTTGAACCACCCGTAGTATTAATTTCCTTAGGAGTCAGCCATTACCTTACTATCTAGTGCATTATCACTAAGAGCTCGTTATAGTAGAGCAATCTATCTCTTTGAAATCAATCTTAGTGCCTCATCACTAGCAATCAAGCCTTGATCAGATTAGCAAGTCAGAAGTTATCATTAACGTCTTCAGCTACCTTGACCAACCCTTGAGCATCTATGTTAAATTGTCCCGAAGCAAAATAACTAAGTTGGATTTATTCCTTATCAGCCATTTAGCATTTTCAATTATTCAGACCTTCGAGTTAGAAACTTGTTAGAGTCCGTCAAATTTCCGGTAGGAGTGCCTATCAATAATCTGAATCGAACTTGAATCAAATGATGTCAAATTCTAAACTCATTATCCTTCCTTCAGACCTTAATAAGCTAAGTTCTTCGAACCAAACCATTTTGGATTGGATATCCATTGGACATGGAAACATGGAACGGGTTCACTCCCTAACTTGTCTGATTTTGTCTAAGACAGATAATTCCTTCTCGTGTCTCATCATCTGTCAGTCGTAATTATCGCTCGGAGTAGTTGAAAGCTAAACTTTCCAAATTCCTCGACATCGGTCAGTCAAACTGACAACTGTGGGACGTCACTTACCTGTAATCTTGTTCAATCTTTTCAGCCTTCCAGTTACACTGTTTGGAACTAGATATAATTCGTCGAATCCAGTTTATCTGGGGCGGACACATGAAAATTCAGTTCAAGCTCTCACTCATCGTAGCGATCTTTTAATCAATATCATTAGTCGATTCTCCGCCGAACTATTCTACTCAGTGTCAGTATCAGTTTATCGCATAGGTCTTCGTGCACCCGAACAATCCATCATTATCTCCAGTACATTGGGTATACTTTCGAGTCTCGTCAGCTAAATTCCAGTTAAGTTTCTGATGTTTCCAATTACATAGAAATAGGAGCTAGTAGAAGTATTAGTATCTAGATATCTCATCAGAACGATTCTTTGAAGTCGAGTTTGAACAAATCCATTCTCTATGTTAAATGTGCAAACCTTTCCGTATTCAGTTAACCGTCATTAGAATCCAATCACTTTAGTCAGATTCTTCCATGTCAGCCTATCAGAGAATTATCCAGCCAACCTAACCGTATCTTTGAAGGAAGATTCGAACCTCAATTCTTGATATGTTAAATGTACTACTCGACCACAGTGTTGTGCTAGGATGGATTGAAATAGTAGGTGGAAAATTCTGAAGTACTATGGACTCAGTTGCAAATGAGTCTAACTCATTGGCGAAAAGATCTATAGTGCCTAAGCGTTCTTCACTCGTTTTATATTCTGATCTATTCTGGAGTATTTTAAACGACATGAACAGGACAGGGGTACGTGTGACGTGTCGCGAGCTGCAGCGTTCGGAATTGAGAAAAACCTCGAAGAGAAAGATTTTGGATTGTCATTATCAATACCCGAACTTATTCCATTCAGCTATGCATATAGCAACAACCAGGCCAAATACTGACATGAGGAACGGTAGTGCGAGATAATAATCAGTATGATATTGCTAAGATGTCGTGAACATATTGAACTGTAGTAGAGGATTGAGAAGTACCGTCACATACTTGCTTCCACCAAGTAAAACAAGTACACTTTGTGAGGTCATCCAAGAAGAGACGTAGTAGTGTAAGAAGTTTATTTGGAAAAGAAAAGATAATGCGTCATTACATTAAGTGAATCTGGTGTAGGGTCGTGATGACGCAGTATAAAAAGGGGATGACCATAAGTAGTCGGGTCAGAGTGCGCAGCGCAAGATCAGACGAAAATATATTAGATGATCAAATTTGGACGAATACCCCTTTCAGAGAGGAAAGTTTTATTCCAAGGAATAAAAGTAATTAAGTGATTCTTGAGAATAACGTCAAAGTTGGACCCATGAGGTGTTTTCGAACGAAGAGATTCTATCCGAAGTGTATAAAACCTTATCAGATCCTTCGACGCGTCGGTCCTGTAACCTATTAGTTAGCTCTATTTCTATCCATGTCAGGGTTGCACGACGTGTTTCAGATGTCTCAACTTCGGAGACTCATTCCCGATCTTTATCACTCTTTAGAGATTGAAAATCAGTCAGCCTTAACTTATCAGCCGAATCCAGTCTGTATAATTGATTGAGAAGTTAAGATCCTTCGGAACAAGGAAATTCCAATAAGCAAAGTCGGATGAGCTCAATCTCATGACGACTAACTCACTCAGGAACGGAAACCTGTCATGAGAAAAGTTATACCTATCTTTCCTAAAGGTAAATTTCTGAATTTCGAGGACGAAATTTCTTTAAGGGGGGTAGATTGTAACATCCCACCCTTTTAATTACCTAAATGATATTTATTAGAATCTTGTCTAATAAATTGATATTAATTAGAGGTGATTAATTCATTACTTAAAAGAGAACAAGGTGTTTTATGTGTAAATTAGGGAATTACTAATTTGGATTAATTTAGCAAGAGAGGTAATTTTTCCCTCCACTCAAAACTCTTCTCCAATGAGTCACTTCTCCACTCACCTTGACCAACTCCACAACACAACACTACATAAGCTCCCCTTCACTTCCAATTCATGCAACAAAAAAAAAAACACAACTTTCATTTTCTTCATTTTATCTAAATCAGAAATTGAAGCTCTTCACTCCTTATTCCTTCTTCTTCTCACGCCAAAACACCATCAGCAACAGCACCTAGCCTCTACACTTTCTTCTTCATGACTCAACCTCACCAAACCATGCTCTTGTCTTTTCTAATCTATCTCCAAAGCTTCATTAACTCCTTAATAACCAAACCAAGTTAATGCATGGCTGTTTAGGCTTCTGGGTTCTTGTTCTGGATGTTGGAAATCAAGGAAAAGTAAGAATTTCATCATCCATTTTCTTTCTAATGTTATCTTGACCAAAACCCCTCTTTGATTCAATCCTTATCTCAAACCCTAAACTAATCTTGTGGTTACTGCATGTCCCTTATTTCGTAATCAATGGCTCTGGGGACGTGCAAGAATTGAACCTCAGCTGAAGGGAATCATTGGGTGGAAGAAAGAAGCAAGAACCATGATGTTGTGTTGCTGAGCTGAGCAACTCGCCATGGCCAGCTATGCTACTCGCCATGGCGAGTAAGACAGGAGCAGAAATTGCTCTTCAGCTCAATTTCTTCGTATTCTGGTCGTTTGGTGAGCTCTTACCGTTCTTTTCGCGCTCTGTCAAGCCAAGTTCATACCAATAACATACGTCAGAATGATCTCCACTCCAATCCTTGCAAACTAAGGCTAGGTAAAGTCAAGCTCAACTCCCTCATTCAATTCTAAATTCGTATTTTCCTTACTAACTAAACCGAGTTATCTTGCATGTTGGGTATGCTGTATTCTGAGTTGCTGCAAGTGATGCCTTATTAACCAAGAAAGTTGGAAGGGTCATTACTCTCACAATCTTCAAATTCTGTCAAATGGATTCATGGGTGTAGCTGAGGAATTTATAGCTGAGTAGAGCCCAAGGAGCAAGTTAAAGCTTCTATTAACAGGTGGGTTCTTAGGCTAGTGTAGTATAGTTTCCCAAAAGTTATGAAATTGCATGTGAACATAGGAACTCAATAGGTATAGCTGTATGTTTGGAATTAATCCCAAATTTCATTCTATTCTGTTCGTATTATTTATTTTATGTTTCTGCAATGTTTCAAACGAAGGTTGTAGGTGAATTTCTTGGAAAATATTGATTTTCGTAAAACAGGGTAAATTCTGCATCTACTCGCCATAGCGAGGTGCTAGCGAGCCTTCATGGCGAGCTGAAGGTCCTGGGCTGTAGAACATCGCCATGGCGAGCTCTGGCTCGCCTAGCGAGTTGTTTAGGCCAAGACCTGTAAGTTCGCCATGGCGAGCTTGGTAACTCGCCGTAGCGAGCTAACCCAGAATTTACTCCCTTTTTCATTTTCAAAACTCTTGATCACTCGTTTTATACCTTCGTCTGAAATAGTTATTTTGCAGTCATATAATTTATATAATATAAACAGGAGGTCAATGCAGTCGGACTATTAGGTGATAACATAGGGAATTAGAATATTGTATGCTCCTCGGGTTTGGGAATTATTGGTAGTATGTTATGAATATAGTGATCAGTCAAATATATATATATATGATTATGGTATTATGGTGGACTTCGTTTTAGATGTTCCATTAGAAAACTTTGTGAGCTGCACGCCGGAACGCTTTCTGTTCGCGGACAAGGCAGGCCTCTGAGACATGCTCACCTCAGAGTGCTTGCGGTTTAAAATCAACAAGATTAACTGTGTGATACACCTTTATTTAATTATGCTTATAGTATTATGTTACGAATCAAAACATGATATGACTGATTAGGTACCCCGGCTTTATAGCCTAGGAGGGTAGTAGAATTCACTGGGACGAAGTGACTGTCTCACCCCACTCCCTTTTTGATATAGGTAAGACAGGTTATTTCGGAGCAGGGACCAGGTTGGACCTGACGATTGGAGCTGTGCTTGGATTGTCAGCTTAGGAGATTATTTCTTCTTCCCTGTTTTAGATTAGCTTGTTATTTTGTTAACAACTCTTTCCGCTGTTGTATTGAATATTGTAATATTATTCTAATGATATTGCATTTTTCAGTTATAATTCTTTTAGTTTAATGTACTCAGATTCCAGTTATTAATGTTCTGACTAAATATTCTAGATAATTTAGTTGGGGCGTTACAAGCGGGGCAACGCCAACAAGTATACCAAGAGTTAAGATGGATTGTATGGATTAAGACCAATGGTACTAGGAAATTCTGGAGAGTAAGAACAGTTTGATGGAAGTACTAATCGCTCGAAGTAGAATTGTTCATAGAAGAACATAAGTGTGTAGGTCAATTTAGTATCCAGCTGACATCGTGTGTCAGGTAAATTCCCCGGACTTGAGAGTAACCATACCTTCCGGTGAACATGTTTACAAGAAACATGTGAGCCAAGTTAAACTCAACCCTCAGTAAATCAAGACTCTTCCTGAATACCTAGTCTTACCTTTCATCCGCGAGATTTACTAGTGCTGTTAGATCTGTTTAGTATCATACTAGAGGAACCAAGTTGGAATATTTATCTGAGAACTTCCCAATAGGTAGTCCTATAGGAAACCAACTCTTAATGCCTCCCTTAAGATAATTCAGCTTTCCGATTAATGACCCGTATACCTACCTTATCACTAGAAATCCGATTTGAACCGAGTTAGCTTCTCTAGGTAGCAACCAATATTTATACCTTTATTGGTAGAAGTGAACATCAACAGATAAAACCAGTTAGGAATTACACCTTATAGATTGGATTACCTATGTAGCCTTGTTAGGTATAGTTAATCACTTATAGTGAACCAGTAACTTAGTGTTTCAAGCTACCCAGCCATGAATATAGGAATTAGTCGAATTAGACCACCTTGATTTAACGGCCGCTTACCTTCCAGCTTGTCATGTTACCACTTAGGAAATTATTATAGGTCTAATAATATAATCTCAACCTAACACGTTACATTAGAGATCACAACAAATCATTTGGAACATAACCTCACCGGAATGACAAGTAGGAATATTTCTTGACCATACTTAGTTATCAGGTAGCTTACCTAACACTATCATATATTTCTTACATTAGCAGCTTAGTGACGTGGTTTAGGTAGATACCTTATGAGAGAAACTAAGTTGAACCACCCGTGTTATTAAGTTCCTTAGATTCCAGCTATTATCGTATCACCTAGTACATTATCAATAAGGAACTCGTTACAGTAGAACAGTCTACCTCTTGAGATCAGCATTAGTACCGAATCATTAGTATTCAAGTCTCGATCAATTTAGCAAAATCATGAGCTATCATTAGCGCCTTCAGTCATCTAGATCAATCGTTTATTACCTATGTTAGTTATCTCGTATCGAAAATAACAGAGTTGGATTTATTATCAGCCATTTAACATTTTCAATCATCCAAACCTTCGAGTTAGAAATCTGCTAGAGTTCGTCAAAGATCCATTAGGAGTGCCTATCAATACCCGAAATTGAGACGAAACCAATAGAAGTCAAATTCCAAATTCATGACCATTCCTCGGACCTTCGATAGACTAAGCCCATTGAACCAAAACCATGTTGGATTGGGTATCCATTATACAAGGGAACATGGAATGGGTTCATTACCTAACTTGCTCGATTATGTCTCGGACAGACAATTCCTTCTCGTGTCGTATCATCTGTCAAACATAATCATCACCTGGAGAAGTTGAAAGATAAATATCCAAAATTCTTAGACATCGTTAAGTAAACCGACCTTGTGAGACCTTACTTACAAGTGATCTTGTTCAATCTTTTCGACCTTTCAGTTACGTTGTTAGTACCTAAAATTCAAGGAATCTAGTTTTCTAGAGAGGACGTGTGTAAATTCAGTTCAAGCTCTCACTCATCGTATCGATCCTTTAATCAGCATTATTAGTCAATTATCTGCCGAACTAATTAATTTAGTGTCAGTATCAGTTAGTCACATATGTCTTTGTGCACCTGAACGACCCATCATCATTTTCAGTGCATTGGGTATATTTTCGGAGTCTTATCAGCTATCTTCCAGTTAAGTTCAGATCTTTCCAGTTACGTAGAAAATAGGAGCATGTAAAAGTAGTAGAATCTAGATACTTCATCAACGCTATTCTCTGAATCCGAGTTCGAACCATTCCATTCCTTGCCGACTGTTTCAGTTTCTCTGTACAGTATCAACGATAGATTCAGATCGCCATTAATCAAATCCCTCGTGTAGAGTATAAGAGTTCCCTTATTGCGAATCCAAATTATACGCCGACATATTGACTATGGTAAATGAAGGATTTAAAGCCATTCTCTGTGTTGAGTGTGCAAATCTTCCGTATCCAGTCAGCCATCATTAGAATCCAAATTACTTTAGCCAGATTCTTTCATGTCAACCTATCAGTGAAATATCTAGCCAACCTAACAATATCATTGAAGGAAGAATTCGAACCTCAGTTCTTGATATGTTAAATGTATTACTCGACCATAGTGTTGTGCTAGGATTGATTGGAATAGTAGGTGGAAAATTCTGTAGGACTATGGAATCGGTTGCAGATGGGTCTGACTCATTGGCGAATGTATCTATAGTGCTTAAGCGTTCTCCACTCGTTTGATATTTTGATTAATCCTAGAGTTTTTATACGGCACTACGGGACAGTGGTACGTGTGACGTGTCGCGAGCTGCAGCATTCAGAATTAAGAAAAAACCTCGAAGAAAAAGATTTTGGATTGTCATTATCAATACTCAAACTTACCCCATTCAGCTATTCGGATAACAACAACCAGGCCAGATACCGACTTGTGGAAGTGTAGTGCGAGATAATATTGAGTACGGTATTGCTAAGATGTCGCAAAAATTTTGGGGACTGTAGTAAGTATGGAGAAATGCAGTCATCTA
This sequence comes from Trifolium fragiferum, assembly GCA_954870985.1. Lineage (NCBI taxonomy): Eukaryota > Viridiplantae > Streptophyta > Magnoliopsida > Fabales > Fabaceae > Trifolium > Trifolium fragiferum. Next base: position 27,191,325 of record OX940789.1, on the reverse strand, counting down.
CCTGTTTTCATAACGTCAAACAAGTTTTACTCGTGGAGACATTCAACGAAAAATGTAGAAAGAGTAGAAGTTTAATTGGGTCAGAAGAAACGGCGCGTCTTTGTGTTAGACAAATTGGAATAAGATCGTAATTACATAGACAAAAAGAATGACTATAAGTAGTCGGATCAGAGTGCGCAGCACGAGATCAGACGAAAATATAGTAGATGATCAGATTTGGACGAATAACCTTTGAGAGAGGAAGGTTTTATTCCAAGGAATAAAGGTAATCAAGAGTTATTGAGGATAACTCCAAAGTTGGAACTACGAGGTGTTTTCAAAACGAAGAAATTCTATCCGAAGTATATAAGACCTTATCAGATCCTTCAACGCGTCGGTTCAGTAACTTATCAGTTAGCTCTATCTTCAATCAGGTCAGGGTTACACGACGTGTTTCAAGTGTCGCAACTTCGGAAATTCACTCCCGATCCTTATCATCCTCAAGAGATTAACCTTCAGTCAGCCTTAACTTATCAGCCGAATTCAGTGCGTATAGTTGATCGTGAAGTTAAGATCCTTCGGAACAAGAAAATTTCAATAATCAAAGTCGGATGGGCCCAGTCTCATGACAACTAACTCACACAGGAACGGAAACCTGTCATGAGAAAAGTTATTCCTATCTTCCCTAAAGGTAAATTTCTGAATTTCGAGGACGAAATTTCTTTAAGGGGGGTAGATTGTAACATCCCGCTCTTCCAATTACCTAATTAATTTTTATTAGAACCTTGTCTAATAAATTAGAATAAATTAGAGGTGATTAATTAAATTAAGTCTTGAGAGTTAAGTGAATTATGTGTAAAATTAGAAGTTCAAATTGAACCTAATCAAAACACTAACACAATATCTCATAGACTTGTAAATTAATTAATTCTAAGAAATCAAATTCCCCTCCATTCTTCAAGTCTCTTTCTCTCATAGAAACACCTCACCCTTGTGACTCACTCATTTTTCTCTCATGACTCATTACACCTTTCTCCCACCATGCAACACATCACTACCCTATGTTACTAAACTAGGAATGCATGTCAAGTTTTCCCTCACTCTCAAACTCTCTCTAATGACTCACCTCTCCACCATTTTTCCCTCCACTAGAAATGCATGCAATTGTAAGTAGTGGGTAGTAAGCTTAACTCACTTATTTCCTTCACAACATGAGAACAAGAAAATCCATAAAACCTCTCTTCTCTCACAAGTTGCAATAATAACAACACACCCTCAATTCCTCAATTTCTTCTCAAACACAAGAGCCTTGTTATTTTATCGTTGGTCTCATCTTTACCAAACAACACACCGAGATCATCAACATGCTGTAACAAAATCAGAAATCAATCTTAAACTTTTCTTCTCATTTTCTCAAATGTTCATCCATTAAGCTACACCAACAACAACCCATGATCTTCACTTCATTCTCCTACTAAATAGCTTTGCATGCTTGATTCGGATGTTTTTGGGGCTGTACTTGATGATTAAGAATAGTGGGTTGTTGGAATTATCAAGTTTTAGAAGCTTTGGAAGTGGATTAATGAAGATTGGAAGGATGAATGTTCAAACCCGTGTTCTTGGATATACCTCCACTAAACCGGTAATTTCTCACTCATCGTAACTCTGTTTTTAAATCCGTTTGTTGCTGTGGTTAGCTAACGGAAATACGGTCGTTTCTATGTCAATTTCACGAATTGGGGAGCAATGTTGAGTTCGTGAGACGCTTCTGAAGTCAGGGGCAGAATTCAGAATTTCTCTTCGGATGTAGCTTTCGAGTCAGTGGTTGTCTGTGGAGTAGTTTTCCTTAAAGCCTCTGAGATTAATCTCAATTCCAGGTGGGTTCTTAGGCTAGTGTAGTTTAGATTCCTAAATTATGAAATATTGCATGTTAACATAGGAATTAGGAATTAATTGTGTGAGGAGAATTAGCTCCCAAATTCTCTTCTATTCTGTTATATATTACTTATATTATGTATCTGCACTTCCTCAGAGTTTGGTTGTAGGTGAATCTTTGAAAATATTGAAAATTCGTAAAACAGGGGTCTTTCTGACTTAACTCGCCATAGCGAGTTGCTAGCGAGCACTCATGGCGAGCTCAAGGTTCTGGGCTGAAGAACTTCGCCATGGCGAGCTCTAGCTCGCCTAGCGAGTTGTTTAGGCCAGTACCTGTAAGTTCGCCATGGCGAGCTTGTTGACTCGCCGTAGCGAGCTAACCCAGAATTGCCTCACTTTTCCTATTTTAAAAATGGTTGTTCACTCGTTTTATATCATTATCTGAGGAAGATATATTGCAGATGTATAATGTATTTAATATGGTACGGAAAGTCAGGCACAATTCTGAAATTAGGGATAACTTAGAAATTAAGTTTGTATGTTCCCCGGGTTTTGGGATAATATGGTAGTATGTTAATCAATTTAGAATCAGTCAATCATGTGCGGTTTAGTATGCTGCTTATGGGCTTCCAATGGAACAACCCATTAGGAAAATGATTGTGAGCTTAATGCCGTGGTCGAATCGGTCAGCGGATATGGCGGACCTTCGAGACATGCTCACCTCGATGTGTCTTAGCGGAATAAAATCAATAAGATATTTTGTGTGTTACACTTTAATCAATTATGTTCATGATATTATAATGTTAGCTATTATTATGGACTGATTAGGAGCCCCGGCTTTATAGCCTAGGAGGGTAGTAGAATTCACTGAGACGAAGTGACTGTCTCACCCCACTCCCTTTTCGATATAGGTAAGACAGGTTATTCCAGGAGCAGGAACCAGGTTGGATCTGACGATTGGAGCCATGCTTGGATTGTCAGCTTTGAAGACTTAGTCTTCATTCTTGCTTTTATTTAGCTTGTTATCTTATTATAGTTTCTTTCCGCTGTTTGTATTAAATATTCTCTTATTCTCTTAATGATAATATATCATTCGGTTATTTCTTGTATAATTTATTGTACTCAGATTCCAGTTTTAATGTTCCGACTAAATATTCTAGACAATTTAGTTGGGGCGTTACAATAAGTATATTTTTTTATTAGGTTCTTCCATATTTAAAAGTGATAAGGACAAATTTGGATTTTTAATAGTAGTTTCTTTTAATATATTGTAAGTAGATGATAATTATCAATGAAAAATATTTATCCAAATTTTTTATACATGAGCGAAAAATATTTGTCCATGATTTTTTATATTTATCGATAAGAACTAATTGTCTTGTTTTAAAAAACTATTAGTTAATTGTTATGTTTATCTTTAGATGTGGTTTCTATTGCTATTTTTATGTATAAATTTATTTTATTCTCTTTTTTTAAAATATATATTTAGAAGTATTTTTTTTATGAGTAGATTTGTTTTATGCTTATCCTTTTTTTGTATCTTTTTTTCATGAGGAGATTTGTTTTATGTTTATCTTCTTTTTTATTTTTTTGTTTTGTATTTTTTTTTAATTTAGAGTTAAAATTACATTTAAGGGCATAAATGGTGAAATATTATTAAACGTGTTATGGACAAAAAAGGTTTTTTGGTAGTAGTTTCTTTTAATATATTGTAAATAGATTATAAGTTTGTCAATGTAGTTTATGATAAAAATAAATTATAAAAATACAATTTTCGTTAGTCTGAACTTATAAAATAGCATAAAATTCAATTTATATTGCATAAACTAAAAAAATAAGTCAATCTAAACGGACTTTTATATATTGCTATCAGTAAATATTTTTTTTCTATTGATATGTATAGATTCATATATATTTTTTTGTATTTACGTTATTACTTTTTTTTTGGTGCTATACGTTATTACTTTTTTAATTATTTTTCTAAACTTTTTTTAGTAAAATTACAATACAAAACTTGAAATATTATTAAAAACGATTAGTACAAATTAATAAATTTGCTATTAATCAATTTATTATATTATTAGAAGTAGATAAAAGCATTGAACTCACAACCAATAGTTTTTTCAAAAATAAAATCAAGTTACCAATACACCAAAAGGTATTCACATGTATTTAGTATTCTTCCTAGTTGTTTCATATACTCCGTATATATCATCACAATACGTTTACGTTTTTTAAAAACAAACTAGTTTTGAGACCCGTGCGAGGAGACCTGTGCGAATAGCCATGCGAGGAGACCCGTGCGAGACTTTTATTTATAAAATATTATTAAAATATAAATGACGTCGTATACAAAAAAATAAATAAAAATAATAAGTGACGTTATACAGCTATTTTTTTATAAAAGTTATTAAATTAAGTAATTTTTTCATTAAAACGACTGTCCCATGTATTATTTCATGAGTAGAAATTCATCAAAAATTGTTCCGTGTATTATTATAATATATTATTCAATTTCTTTTTTTATTAAAACATTTGTCCCGTATAAGATTTTTTTTTATAAAAACAATTGTCCCGTGTGTGTTACTATAATATATATTTACCCCGTAATTATTTATTATAAAATATTGTTTAAATATAAGTGATGTAACGCACAAACTAAATTGTCTAGAATATTTAGTCGGAACATTAAAACTGGAATCTGAGTACATTAAATTATACAAGAAATAACCGAATAATATATTATCATTAAGATAATAAGAGAATATTTGATACAAACAGCGGAAATAAACTATAATAAGATAACAAGCTAAATAAAAGCAAGAATGAAGACTAAGTCTTCATTGAAGGTGTGAAAAACACAAGAAGGGGGGGTTGAATTGTGTTTTGGTTAATTTAAAAACTTCTTCTAAGTTTTTCAACTTATCAGATTTCGCAGCGGGCCAAAATTCAAACACAAACAACTTCTGGTGAAGATACAGAAAACAGAGTATGAGAGAAATAAAACAGAGAGAAGAGATGACACAAGAGATTTTATACTGGTTCCTCTCACAAACCGAGAGTAGTCTAGTCCCCTTGCACTTCCAAGGGATTTCACTATAATCACCAAGATTACAATTGCTCAAGCTCACAGCAAGAGACTTCCAATACTCAAGTAACTCCTTACAAGAGACTTCCAATGCTCAAGCTCACAAGCAAGAGACTTCTAACACAAAACAAATACAATGTTTTGAACGACTGATAAACAATTATCAGAGTTCAGAGAACAAAGAAATACAACTTAATATAACAAGACTGTTCTTAGAATTCTTAAAGAAAACTAAGGTTCAACTACTGACAGGCCAGAAGTTGAAAACTAATGTCTTGAATTTGAAAAATCAACTCAAGTTGTATCTTAGTTAAAATAGCTCTTTGAAATTTAGCAGAATAACAGCTCTTTGTTCGTAGTTGTGTTGTATCACGTCTTCAAATTCTTCCTCCTTTTATAGGCGTTGTTGGAGCGTCTTGAATTTGAGCGGATACTGATGAAAGCAGCTAGCACTAGTGTAAAATGGGGATTTCACACCTATTTTTTGGAGATATTACACCAATTTCGATCCGGTGTGAACTCAGCCGGTGAGATATGTGCAAGAAATTTACACCCATTATAAAACAGGTGTGAAAAGGATTATATTATACTGATTTTTAATTAAAAAAGGTGTAAAATGCATATTATTTACACTTAATTACAAGAATTTGACACCTATTTTTAATTTTAATAGATGTAAATTGTGTGTTGTTTACACTATTTTTTTAATGATTTTACACCTAATTTATGTATAATGAATGTAATGTGTATCATTTACATTGAATTCCAATACTTTACACTGTTTTTACAAGATAGCTGATGTAAAATATACAATTTTATTTTATAAATTCTAAATATTCATTAGCCAAATCATTCTTGAAACAAAACAAAAATCAAATTCTTAAGTAATTTGTACCAAAAAATCATACATTAAACATAAGCTATATTTATATTTTGTTTTCAAATCCATTCATCTTGTTGTCTTTTCTTCGTTTTTCTTGATGATCTTGTTGCTTTAACTTTTCAAGCACTTGCATTTGACACTCTTGTTTTTATTCTTCAACCATTTGCAAACAAATTGAGCCATGAGTTGTAGAGTTTTGTCGATTTAATATCTATACATTCAAAAACAAATAAATTAGGAAACTATATAGTAAAGAATTAATTGACTTTTTACCAACAAAAAAATTATTAATATATTGACCTACATCAATGGCAACAAAACAAATAATCCGACAATCTAAAGAATTAGTGAAAAACAATTGAACTTTCCTACCTACAATTCATCACATGCTTTAAAGATTTAATGGATATGTAGAGTTTCCAATCATGATCTTCTTTGAATACTTACTAAATGAATTCATGAAAGAAATATTACACTATTATTTCTTTGAATTCCCACTATCATAATTGAAAGATCTCAACCATATAAAATTTTCAAAGAAGACTCAATAATCATGTTAAAGAATGTGTACAAGAGTTTGGAGACAAGGTAAACAAGAAGTAACTAAAATACAAAATCATCATAAGAGAAACCCTAGGGTAAGAAGTAAGAACCCTTCTTATTGTAGATACAAGGATGAAGAGATAATGATAAAGATTAAGAAATATGTTTACTTTTATATTAGAATAGAAAACAAAGAGATAAGAGGGGGTGTGAACGGATGAGCGCAAACGGAAAGAGTCGGCGACACCGGTGGGGTGTGGTGGAGAGAGATGGTGGTGGAAGAGAGGGGTTTATAATTTGAGTGAGATAGATGGGTATGTAGAGAGGAAGAGTTTGTTTCTTTTTTTTTTTTTTTTCCATTAATGAAGATAAGTTTGTTTGATACATTCCAAATATAAAAAAGTTTGTTTCTATTTGTAAGGAATAATGTGTAACTAACTACTATATTAAATTTCTTTTGAAGCAAGTTATTATTAAATATAAGTCTAGTTTGTCTCACCTTTTTTATATAACAAGTGTATTATAAATTTTGGGTGAATCCCCTTTAACTATTACACCTATTTCTTTAAATATGGTGTCTAATATTACAACATATCTCTTTTACATCTAGTTTTTCTCACCTTTTTTATATAACAAGTGTATCATAAATTTTAGGTGACTAATCTTTCAATATTACACCATTTTCCTTTAAATGTGGTGTCTAATATTACAACATAACTTTTTTACACCCATTTTCAATTAAACAAGTGTAATATCTCTAATTATATTCTTATTTTTCCACTAGTGTAGGTCGTACTGTACTATTGTTTTCGTTCGAAATGTGCTTATTCAAATCAAGTAACGATCAACTTCTGATCCTTGATTACGAATATTCGCTCAAATCAGGAAAACAAAGTTAGTACAATAGTACAAACGTCATTGTCAAGAGAATAACGGTCTGAATTAAGTTCTTCTACCTCTTCAGATCCTTTTCCATATAGATGATAGTCGTTAAGGTAATGGAATGTTCTTTGACATCTTCTGCTGTTTCATCATCATCAGAATTTGCAGATAATCAATGATCTTCTGATGACTTCATCTTCTGGTTGACTTTGACTTGCAACTTCTGATATTTTGAACTTCTGTGTTGGCTTCAGAACTTGCATTTTCCCAATTTCTGGGGATACTAGAACGTGGCAACTAGAAGTTGAATCTTCTAGTGTATAATAAATTTTAACTTGTATATCTGCACACTAGAGTAAATTATCAGTATTCCCTATTGTATATTAATACTATTGTTATCATCAAAACTACTTGGGTTATGTCAAAACCAACTTTGTTCCAACAATCTCCCCCTTTTTGATTGATGACAAACCAAGTATTAATTTACAATGGTTGTTATTTTAATCATATAATTCATCCTTCAGGTTTATGAGGTTTGCAAGCTCCCCCTGAGTTCAGTAATGAATGATTAAAATGGTTTAAAATTTTAATGTTGAATTCAGAACTTCTGTATACACTTTGACTTCTAGAAGATAGGTTTGCAAGCTTTCTTCTGTTGTCAGATCTACCTAAGAGAAAAGTGCAATCTTCTCATACGTGTATCATGTATAGAAAGTTCTGATCTCAATAGAAAAATTTCCATAGAGAGAAAATATTGATAACTGATAAATATGTAATAACTGAACTTAAATGAAATGAAAAAATTTAATTTGGCTTCAGTTAGTGTTCATAAATTAATTTACTCTTACTCCCCCTTTTGTCATTAAACAAAAAGAATAATAAAAAGGGTTAAAGAATAAAACAGAACACGTGACTAAAGAATTAGTCAAGTCAAAAATATGCATTAAAATAGATGATAAAAACCATAATTAGTTAATGCAAATGCTAAAAACGAGGTAACTCCTACCAACCCAAAATTGCTATAAAAGCACACCAATTCTTTGTCATTTCACTCAACGCTTCCATGAGAGAAAACAAATTCTTCATCAAAATGAAAGAAAATATTTGTGAGGATAGAAGAGTGATTGAAAGAAATGGGTTTAAGAAATTTTCAAAGAAGAACCAGAGAAGAATCGTAATATCATTAGATGCAGTCTCATGGAATATGATGTCTAAGAAACATCAGAACATGTTGAAGGTCCTTGCTTCAAAATCAGATGCAAGTTTCTCAACTTTCTTCTGTTCTTAGAAGATCAAGAAGTTCTTCTTATGCATTAGGATGAGATGGAGTCTTGACAAGAGGCTCCAAGTATACAAGACAGAAGCTTGTAGCTCGGGAGTTTTAGAGGCTCCCAGGTTAAAGTTTGGGGCCCAATCCTCTTCAGCATCTCTTTCTCATCATCTTGTAAAAATTTCCTTTTAGGTTTAGGAGGATCAGATTTTCATGTTAAAAACATCTTTGCTCAGAGAGCAATGATGAAATGCAAAAAACATGTAAAATCAAAGCAATGATGAAATGCAAAAACTATTGTAATGCAGTTTTTATATGAATGAAAATTGTTTGAATGCATGTTTATGTTTTATGTTTATGCAGCAATTTTATATATAGATCTATCTTCTGAACAATAAAGAAAATAAATCAACATAATCATAACTGCAATATCATAAACCAAAATAATTATCCAAGACAATAATCAAACAGATCCAAAAATAAAATTGTCTAAGCAGAACATGAACAAAACATGATTGAAAACAAACAACAAATAAAACACAGAAATCCTAAGGTTGAGAGGTAAGAGAGGGGTTCAGCAGTTTGTCTTGAAGCTTCTTCAGAGCTTCTTCAGATATAGACTTCATTTTCTGCAGCACAACTTCTGTACCCATCTTATCAACCACAGATTCTGATTCAGAGTCCACCTTGACAATCTTTTCCAGTTCTTGCTCAAAGAAGGTAGAAAACTGATCCACAGCCCTATTCATTACCAGATTCATCTTCTCTTCATGCAACCTCTTTGCTCTTCTGATCCTATACTCTGCAGCCTTATACTCAGTAAACTTGTGCCTTGCAAGAGTCATGATATAGCTTCTTCTGTACTGAGAGCTAAGATCATGCATCATCTGAGTGCACATAGTTGCAATAGCAGAGCATTCACCATCCATTTGATCAGGTGCAAAACCAAGAGCAGGAAGATCCTTATGAATATCCTTAACCTTGTCATTAATGCCCATCAACACACGTTGAACATCTTCTGGTGTGATGGCTTGAAGGGTGGTAAGGACAGATAAAGATGAGGGCTTATCTAGGATATTTGAGGGCTCAGGTGTTTTAGTTTGTTCTGTTGGAGGGGTAATGACTTCTGCAAAAGTGTTCAGGTAGTCATTTTCAAAAGTTGTGAGTTGAGGGGGTTGAGATTTTTGAGGTGAGGGTTGATGAAGTTCCAACTCAAGTAGTTGTAAAGCTTTGGCAGAAGTGCCAGCTTCAACTAGGGTTTCAGTTTGAGAAGCCTGATGATCTGATAGGGTTAGGAACATGAACAGCAGGGGTAATCTCTTGGAGAATAGCTTCAGAAGTGGCAACCTCTGCATTAACTTCTGTTGCTATTACTTCAACATTCTCCACAGAAGTAGGAGTAGAGACATCTGCTTCTGGAATAGTAAACAATGCATGTTTAGATAACTGTTTCAAAGGGTCAGAAGATGGTTCAATGCTAACAGCTGGTGTTTCAAAAGAAGCACTAGCTGAAACTTCTTCTATACAGTTTGGTTGAGGAGTTAAATCTTTAAATATTTTTGAAAAAGAGTTTTGAACAGGAACTGTATAGGGGATGTTTTTAGCAAACTTAGCAAGCTTTGGACCATTAATGACAAAATCAGGAATACCATTAAAATTGATCTTTCTGTAAATACCTTGATTTGCCAACTTTTGAGCTAACTCATCTTTGGGAATGGGAGCATCCAGAAAATCATTTTGATCAGCTTCAATCCCACTTTCCCAACTTGTTTCTTCCCAGGTCTTATACATTTCAACCTCAGCAATAGCAGCATCACGCTCAGCATCCTCATCTGATTCAAGAATCAGCAACTTTTGCTTTCTCTTCCTCTTTGGATTAGTTCTGCTTTTCCTAACAACTTCTGGAGCAGCAGGTCCAGAAGCACTAGCCTTCTGAGAGGCTTCAGCATCAACCTCTGCTTGAGCAGCAGGTTCAGAATGTTCAGGGTTCATTTCTTCAACAACTATACTCTTACCAGCAACCTCTGAAGTCTTCTTCACACCAGAAGTATTTCCAGACTTCTTCTGGGGTGTAGAACTTCTTGTCCTTTTAGATTGTGGTTCCTCAGATACAGATTCTGTTCTTCTTGTATTCTTCTTTTGCTTCACTTGCACAGGCAACAACCTCTGTGTTGTTAGTCTGTCTTCCACTTTAACATCAGTTCCTTCTTCCAGAATTCTCTTGTGCTTGGCAGCAATTTCAGCAACTTCTTCTATAGACACACGAGTCATGTAGAAGTACTTGTTGCTCTCATCCTTCCTTGGTCTATATTGATTCAGAGGAGTAATTACAGGTCCTTGAGTCTTAAGGACTTTCTTTACACTCAAACCACCAATCAGAGAGGGATAAGCATCAATGCTAGATGCATAACCAGGAAAAGTGGTTTTGAGAGATTGAATCAAATAACTTCTGTGAAACATGAAAGAGAGCAGTCTGCAGTAATGAGCATTAGTCCTACGCTTGGTCTGACTATCAGTGATGGCTCTACACATGTGCTCAAAAATTAGAAGGCCACAATCCATTTCAACCTCCTTTCCAAAATAATATAAAGCAAGTTTATATAAGTTGGAAACTTGGTCAGATGAACCAACCTTGGGTAAAATTGAGTCACAGAGGATCCTGTAAAGCATCTTGTAGAAAGGTACCATGTCGTTGTTGTTCTTGGATGTAGACTTCTTCCCATAGATTTCCTGTTGAATAATAGGACTCACATCTTCAGCATTAGATGGAATAATACCGTGCCGGGGTAACTGTACTGCTTGTCTGATATGCTCTGGTTTAATTCTGATTAGAACACCACCAACTTCTGAACGAATTTCCTTGCCATAGTATTCTTCTTCAGGAATCTGATTGCTCACACAAACTTGTGTCTTCATCTAGAAATCTTTAACAATCTCTGAATAGACAGGTCCATTAAGGCAATCTAGGTATGTTGTCATCTTCTGATGGACAAATACTTGCTTCATATTCCCACAACCATTAACCCTTAGAGCTTCGAAATCAACCTGTCTTTCAATGTGAAGAAATAATTCCGAAATAGGAAAAGTTACCCTATCCGGAGTAACAACACCAGGTTTTGATCCTTTGATATCAGCAATTGGGGGTACATTCGTGTTTCTTTCAGCTTGAGTTTGAATACGCTTGACAGAGGAGGAGGCCATGATTCTGAGTTTAGGGGTTAGGGTTTGCTAAAGTGAGAGAAGAAAGAATTGCTCTGAGTTTTAGAAGAGATGAAAGTGTGGGTAGTGATTGTGTAAAGTGTGTGAATGTGAACAGTTAGTGTTTAAAAAGGAAAGAAAAACAAACCGCGCAAAAACGTACTAACTGAAAGGACAGAGGGGGGGTAAAAGAGTAACTTAACAATTCACAAATGAATTAGAACACAATCATCACTAACCAACTTCTTTCTCTAATAGCAAACAGACACGTGTATTAGAAGGTTAATTAAATACCTGACACGTTAGCGACAGCAGTTGAAGAGGTAACTCAACAGTTACTGCCACGTCACGTTCAGAACCACTCACAATCTTCTGATAGAAATACAGAAGATAGATTTGTCAACTTCTGATACACAAGTTCTGACTCCCCTTATCTTCTGATATTAAATACCAGAAGATGGTTAGTCTAAACTTCTGATAGAAAGTCTGACTCCCCCTAACTTCTGTTAAACTTCCAGAATTTCCTAAAATAATATTCTTCACCAGAGTTTCAGCTTATTCACAGATTTCCATCATATTAAGATTCTTTTTGATAAAATCAAATCTCTCTACAGCTAAGGGTTTTGTAAAGATATCAGCCCATTGATTTTCAGTATCAATAAACTTGAGAACAATTACTCCCTTCTATACATAATCTCTTATAAAATGATGTTTAATCTCAATATGCTTAGCTCTTGAGTGTAGAATAGGATTTTTAGAAAGATGAATGGCAGCAGTGTTATCACAATATAAAGGAATATTATGACTGCTTATTTGATAATCTTCTAATTGATATTTCATCCAAAGTAGCTGTGTACAACACTTGGCTGCTGAAATGTATTCTGCTTCTGCAGTTGACATAGCTATGGTGGTTTGTCTTTTACTGGCCCAAGAAATCAAATTCTCACCAATGAATTGACAACTTCCACTAGTGGATTTTCTTTCAAGTTTATCACCAGCATAGTCAGCATCACAGAATCCAATCAGTTTGTAATCATTTGATTTCTGATACAGTAATCCAATGTTACAAGTAGCCTTCAGATATCTAAAGATTCTCTTTACAGCAGTAAAATGAGATTCTCTAGGATCTGATTGAAATCTTGCACACAAACATACACTGAATAGTATATCTGGTCTAGAAGCTGTTAGATAGAGAAGAGATCCAATCATACCTCTATATAACTTCTGGTCAACTTTACCTTCAGACTCACCTTTGTCAAGACTTGATGTAGGATGCATTGGAGTGTTCATGGGTTTGCAGTCTTCAAGATTATACTTCTTCAGAAGATCTTTGATATACTTTGACTGATGAATGAAGTTCCCTTTCTTTGTTTGATTGATCTGAATTCCCAGAAAGTACTTCAATTCTCCCATCATGCTTATCTCAAATTCATCTTGCATCATCTTAGAAAAGTTCTTGCAGAGTCCAGCATTAGTTGATCCAAAAATGATGTCATCAACATAGATTTGAATGATCAGAATGTCTTTCTTCATGGTTTTCTTGAATAATGTATTATCAACTTGACCTTTAACAAAACCATTGTCAACCAAGAAGTTGCTCAGTCTCTCATACCAAGCTCTGGGAGCTTGTTTGAGTCCATAGAGTGACTTCTTTAGTCTGAACACATGATCTGGATTAGAAATATCTTCAAATCCTGAAAGTTGTTTGACATATACTTCTTCAGAGATTACACCATTTAGAAATGCACTCTTAACATCCATCTGATAAAGTGTAATGTTGTTGTTGACAGCAAAAGAAGTAAGCAATCTTATAGCTTCCAATCTTGCAACTGGAGCATAAGTCTCTGTATAATCAATGCCTTCTTGTTGACTGTATCCTTGTGCAACAAGTCTAGCTTTGTTTCTTGTAACTTCTCCTTGTTCATTCAACTTGTTTCTGTATACCCACTTTGTTCCAATAATGTTCTTGCCTTTTGGTTTGGGTACCAGATCCCATACATCATTCCTTTGAAATTGATTCAGTTCTTCTTCCATAGCAACTATCCAAGCATCATCAGTTAATGCTTCATCAATGGTTTTAGGTTCAATCAAGGAAACTAGACCAAATAAGGATTCTTCATCCCTAAAGCTTGATCTTGTTTTCCTAGGATTGTTCTTATTACCCATGATGAGCTCTTCAGGATGTGATGACTTATACTTGAAAGTATTCTTGGGAATAGTTGTTTCTTCTACTTCATGATCTTTTGATGATCATCAGATTCCAGAACTTGATTATCCTCTGGTGCTTCCAGAAGTTGAGGAGTGGGAATAGGTTCACAATCTTCTTTTTCTGAGTCTTGAGAATCTGAAATTTCTATAGTAGGCTCTGACTTTTCATGATCAGGCACTTTATCATCAAACCTTACATGCATAGATTCTTCAACAGATTGTGTTTCAGAATTATACACTCTGTATGACTTGGAGCGCTCAGAATATCCAATAAAGATACCCTTACTAGCTTTAGAGTCAAATTTCTTTAGATAGACTTTTGTATTCAGAATGTAACAAGTACAACCAAATTGGTGAAAATAAGAAATGTTAGGTTTCCTTCCTCTAAAAAGTTCATATGTTGTTTTATTCAGAATAGGTCTAATATAGATTCTGTTCTGAATATAACAAGCAGTGTTTATTGCTTCTGCCCAAAATGATTTTGCCAAGGAGTTTTCATGCATCATGGTTCTAGCCATCTCTTGCAAAGATCTGTTCTTTCTTTCTACAACTCCATTTTGCTGTGGAGTTCTAGGAGAAGAGAACTCATGGAAAATTCCATGTTCTTCACAAAAAGAATCAAAGGGCTCATTCTCAAACTCTCCACCATGATCACTCCTTACCTTTAAGATCCTCAAATCCTTTTCATTCTGAATCTGGGCACAGAAGACACTAAACTCTTCATATGTATCATTCTTAGATTTCAGAAATCTTACCCATGTCCATCTACTATAATCATCAACAATGACTAGTCCATACTTCTTTCCATTGAGTGAAGCAGCACTAACTGGTCCAAACAAATCAATGTGCAGAAGTTCTAAAGGTCTAAAGGTAGAGACAATGTTCTTGGGTTTAAATGAGCATTTGACAAATTTCCCTTTTTGACAAGAGTCACAAAGAGAATCTGAGTGATAAGACAATTTAGGAAGGCCTCTTACAAGATTGTCTTTGCTAAGCTTAGAGATTAATCTCCAGTTAGCATGACCCAATCTCTTATGCCAAACCCATTTCTCATCACTTAGAGTCAACAAACAAAGCACATTCTGATCCTCAAGATCAGATAGATTCACCTTATACACATTGCCTTTTCTACAACCTTTAAATAAAATGGACTTGTCAGAATTGTTAATTACAGTACATGAATTCTTATTAAACACAACATCATAATTACTGTCACATAATTGACTTATGCTAAGTAAATTATGTTGTAGTCCATCAACCAACCAAACATCAGAAATAGAAAGAGAAGAATTACCTACTTTACCTATACCAATGATTTTGCCTTTCTGGTTCCCACCAAATCCTACAGTTCCTCCCTCTCTCAGAGTCAGGGTGAGGAACAAGTGCTTGTCTCCTGTCATGTGTCATGAACATCCACTGTCCAGATACCATGAGCTGTGTCATTTCAGACTTTGGTACCCATATTCTGATGGGTCCTCTATAGTTAGTTCTTTTATCCTTCTTCTGTCTCTTGTAGTTTCCAGAGGGTCCATAGTGAGGTGAGCTTTTGAAAACAGGTTTAGGCTTAGCCTTTCCTTTGGACCTTGACCCAGAGTGTGTCAGCAAACCAGCTTTCAAGTTTGTACAGCCTGATCCCATGCCCCGAGTACTCATAGGCTTGAAGATCTTCTGTACTCCTTTATAAGACTTGGATACTGAAGCAATGGGAGCAGAGGTTTTCAAAGACTCCACGCTTACTTGAGCATCTGACACTTTTGGATTTTCTGTACTACTACTAGAAACAAAATTAGAGTAAAGATCAGAAGATGTTCTGCTAATACACACAGACTGATTTGAGTTTCCTTTGACAGTACATCCCAAACCCTGTCCAGTGTATTTGCCAGCACCATAAATCATAGAGGCTAACTTGTGCTTGTCAATATTGTGATGAACAAACTCTTGAAGAGCAATCTCATGCTTATCATAGGGTTTGTTACATGTTCTGCAACCATTTTCAAGAACTTGAATAGTCTTTAAGGACTTCTTATAGTCTTCTTGAATATGATTGACTTTATCATTGAGCATGTTAAACTTTTGCTTGAAAAGCTCTAGCTCATTTGATTTTTCCATGTATTTCATCACGGTATCTTTCAAAGCCTTAGAGAGTTGAGTGTCAAAGAGTTTAGAAATAACCTGTTCAATATCTTCTGAATCTGACTCAACATCACTTTCAACATCTGATTCTGCTGTGGCCATAAGTGCCAAATTAGCTTCTGCATCTTCAGCTTCATCATCAGACAGCTTGTCAAGATCTTCCCATGTATCTAGAAGACTCTTCTTAGCCTTGTTCTTGAAAGTGCTCTTTCTTCCTTTTCCCTTGGTGCTCAAGTCAGGACAATCAGCAATGAAGTGTCCAGGCTTGTTGCAGTTAAAGCAATTCTTAGAATCATTCTTCTTATCTTTATTTCCAGAACTTCTGTAACCAGAACCTTTGGATCCAGAACTTCTGCCAGAATATCTTGGCTTTCTTCTTGCCCACTTCTGGAACCTCTTGGTTAGAAGTGCAAATACATCATCATCTGATCCATCTTCTTGATCATCTGCAGAAGATTCTTCTGTTTCAGATTCAACAACCTTAGCCTTGAGAGCCTTAGAAGGTCCAGAAGTAGCTGGCAGAGCCAAAGACTTCATTCTCTTATGAGGTTCATCAGAGGATAGCTCAATCTCATGACTCATGAGTGAACTAATCAAACCCTCTAGACTTAGGGTGTCCAAATCCTTTGCTTCCTGAATAGCAGTGACCTTAGGTCTCCACTTAGCAGGTAAGCTTCTAAGAATCTTCTTCACATGATCTGAAGTAGTATAACTTTTCTTCAGAACTTGAAGGCCTGCGACCAGAACTTTGAATCTAGAAAACATAGATTCAATGTTCTCATCATCCTTCATTCTAAAAAGTTCATACTGTTGAATCAAAAGTGTTGCTTTTGCCTCCTGAACCTGTTTGTTTCCATCATAAGATTAGCATAAAGAATCATAGATACTCTTAGCAGTAGATTTATCTGTGATCTTAAGGTACTCTTCATGAGATATGCAGCTTATCAAGATATCCTTGACTTTGTGGTGCTTCTTGTACGCTTTCTTATCCTTGTCAGTGAAAGCTTGCCTTGTATCATAATCTAATCTTCCTCTTTCATCCAAACCTTGAAACGTAGTTCCTCTTTGAACCAAGTCCCAAAGGTCATCATCAATACCAACTAGATGACTTTAGATTCTATCTTTCCACCAGGAGAAGGTAGAACCATCACCATTGAATTTAGGAGCTTTGCTGTTGTTTTTCTCCTCAGCCTCATAGTTGTAATGAATCTCGGTTTTCTTGTTGTTGTTACCAGGTTCACCCATAGTGTTTTGTCACAACAAATAACTGTCTCACTGCAAAGTGATATAATAGAACCGGGCTCTAGATGCCAATTGAAGGTGTGAAAAACACAAGAAGGGGGGGTTGAATTGTGTTTTGGTTAATTTAAAAATTTCTTCTAAGTTTTTCAACTTATCAGATTTCGCAGCGGGCCAAAACTCATACACAAACAACTTCTGGTGAAGATACAGAAAACAGAGTATGAGAGAAATAAAACAGAGAGAAGAGAGAAGAGATGACACAAGAGATTTTATACTGGTTCCTCTCACAAACCGAGAGTAGTCCAGTCCCCTTGCACTTCCAAGGGATTTCACTATAATCACCAAGATTACAATTGCTCAAGCTCACAGCAAGAGACTTCCAATGCTCCAGTAACTCCTTACAAGAGACTTCCAATGCTCAAGCTCACAAGCAAGAGACTTCTAACACAAAACAAATACAATGTTTTGAACGACTGATAAACAATTATCAGAGTTCAGAGAACAAAGAAATACAACTTAATATAACAAGACTGTTCTTAGAATTCTTAAAGAAAACTAAGGTTCAACTACTGACAGGCCAGAAGTTGAAAACTAATGTCTTGAATTTGAAAAATCAACTCAAGTTGTATCTTAGTTAAAATAGCTCTTTGAAATTTAGCAGAATAACAGCTCTTTGTTCGTAGTTGTGTTGTATCACGTCTTCAAATTCTTCCTCCTTTTATAGGCTTTGTTGGAGCGTCTTGAATTTGAGCGGATACTGATGAAAGCAGCTAGGTAGTACTGTACTATTATTTTCGTTTGAAATGTGCTTATTCAAATCAAGTAAAGATCAACTTCTGATCCTTGATTACGAATATTCGCCCAAATCAGGAAAACAAAGTTAGTACAATAGTACAAACGTCATTGTCAAGAGAATAACGGTCTGAATTAAGTTCTTCTGCCTCTTCAGATCCTTTTCCATATAGATGATAGTCGTTAAGGTAATGGAATGTTCTTTGACGTCTTCTGCTGTTTCATCATCATCAGAATTTGCAGATAATCAATGATCTTCTGATGACTTCATCTTCTGGTTGACTTTGACTTGCAACTTCTGATGTTTTGAACTTCTGTGTTGGCTTCAGAACTTGCATTTTCCCAATTTCTGGGAATACTAGAATGTGGCAACTAGAGTAAATTAGCAGTATTCCCTATTGTATATTAATACTATTGTTATCATCAAAACTACTTGGGTTATGTCAAAACCAACTTTCTTCCAACATTCATCGCTGACAATCCAAGCACAGCTCCAATCGTCAGGTCCAACCTGGTCCCTGCTCCGAAAATAACCTGTCTTACCTATATCGAAAAGGGAGTGGGGTGAGACAGTCACTTCGTCCCAGTGAATTCTACTACCCTCCTAAATGGCAACTATGCCGAGGCACCTAAGCAGTCATATCATATATATATATATATATATATATATATATATATATATATATATATATATATATATATATCTTAACATAGTAACATAAAACATAATATAAGGTGTGTCACAGATTATTAGTCTTGTTGATTTTAACCTCAAGGCACACTGAGGTGAGCATCTCTCAGAGGCCCGCCTTGTCCGCTGAACACGACGTGTTTCCGGCATACAGCTCACAAAGTATTCTTTGATGGAAGCTTCCGACGGAAGTCCATAAGCAATATCATAATCGCACATAATTTGACTGATGCTAAGTAAATTCATAAACTACCATAATTATCCCAAACCCGGGGAGCATGCAAATCTTAAATTCTAAGTTATACCCTAAGGTTCATATTGTGCTTGACCTTCTGTTAAATATTAATTAAATTGTATATCTGCAAGTTATCTATCTCGGCGATGATATAAAACGAGTGTCTTTAAAATAATTTAGAAAAGAATTATAGGTATTTCTGCACTTAGCTCGCTACGTCGAGTTACCTAGCTCGCCATGGCGAACAGCAGGTCCTGGCCTAACTCAACTCGCTAGGCGAGCAACTGCTCGCCACGGCGAGTTTCATCAGCCCAGAACTTGGATGCTCGCCATGAACACTCGCTAGCAACTCGCTATGGCGAGTTCATGCAGAAAGTGCCCTGTTTTACGAAAATCATCAATTTTGAAAAGTTACACCTACAATCAACTTCTGAGATAGTGCAGATACGTAAAATAATTAATATAGAACACAATAGAAGAGAATTTGGGATCTAATTCTCCTCACACAATTAATCCCTAAATTTTCCTAAGTTAACATGCAAATATTTAATTTGGCGAAAATTAACTAAACTAGCCTAAGAACCCACCTGGAATTGAGATTAACTCAGAAGCTTTAAGGAAAACTACTCCACAGACAACCACTGACTCGAAAGCTACATCCAAAGAAAATTCTGCACTCTGTCCCTAACTTCAAACGTGTCTCCAGAACTCGTTACTGCGTTAGAATTCACGAAATTGGTCTCCAAATGACCGGGAATGAGTTAGCTAACTAGAACAAAAAGAATCAACGCAAACGGAGTTGTGAGGAGAGAGCACTTACTGATTTAGTGCAGCCCTGTCCAACACACTTCCTGATTCGAACCTCCAACTTAAAAAATTCACGAAAAATTCATTTCTTAACGAAAATGCATGAAACCAACGCCAAAATGAGCGTAAACAAGTTAGCTAATTACAGGAACAAGAATCGTTCGAATTCGACTTACAGAGAGGAAATGGTTGCAGTTTGAATGGAGCTCTGTTAATTCCTCACCAATTTTGCTTCCAAATTCATTCCCAAGGCTTAGTGTTCCTTATAAACTCACATGCAAGATGAAATTCATATTTTAGTTAGGATGTGGAGCACGAAATTGAGATAAGGAGGAGGAGTTAGAACTCAAGACTTACCTTT
This sequence comes from Trifolium fragiferum, assembly GCA_954870985.1. Lineage (NCBI taxonomy): Eukaryota > Viridiplantae > Streptophyta > Magnoliopsida > Fabales > Fabaceae > Trifolium > Trifolium fragiferum. The sequence continues at coordinate 27,171,138 of OX940789.1, read as the reverse complement.
CCTTGAAGCTTGAGGTGTGGGGAATCCACTTATGTTCTTGCATGTTGGTTATGGTTAAGTAGAATGAAATGGAGTTAGTGTTTGTGATGCTGCAGCTCGTGTGAGCTTGAAGAGGAAAGGAAGTGAATTGTTTTTGCTATGAATGGTTAAAATGAATTGAAGCAAGGGTTAGGTCCATATATACTAGTATAACAATTCTTACTCTATTTACCAAAATGCCTTTGTAACTATCCATTTCACTTACAAGTTAACTCTAATTCTACACCCTTATTTTAGTCACTTCAATATATAAATTTTTGGTAAGAAGCTCTAATTATTATTACTTCTAATAATTAGGTGGGATGTTAGAATCTACCCCTCTTAAGAGAATTTCGTCCTCGAAATTTGAAAACTTCACTTAACACCAGGTATCTTTCCATGATTACATCTAAATTCTCAACTTCAGTCCATATTACATTTCTCAGATGCCCTTTTGCGCTACTCCTTCTTAGTTTAGTTCTTCAGGCACATAAGTATCTCCATTTTTCCTTTCACACACATAGATCCAAACTTCCACTTATACGTATCATATCTTCCGTACGTTCATTAATCATCCTACATTCACATATACCCAATCTCTTGGAATAGGACTTTCCTCTCTCAAAGGGTTGTGGGCCTAAAGGCTGGTCATCTGACTACATTCTCACCTGATCCTGTGCTGCGCATTCTGATTCAACTGCCCACTGACATTCTCTTGACTGTGTCAGTACAACCTTAGTTTATACTTTCTGAACACAGTAACACGCCATCTCGTCTTACCCGACTTAACTTCTACCGTCAATACGCCTTATGTTGGATAACATCACAAAGTAATACTTGTTTCACTTTGTGAAGACAGATATGCGACTGCATTCTCAACATTCAACTACAGTTCCACATGTTCGTGACACCTTAACATACCGTACTCATTATTATCTCACACTACACTTCAACAGGTCGGTGTCTGGCCTGGTTGTCGCTATATGAATGGCTGATTGGTATAGGCTTGAGTATTGATATAGACAATCCAAAATCTTTCTCTTCAGGGTTTTTCTCAATTCCGAATACTACAGCTTTTAACATGTCACTTGCACCACCATCCCACAATTGTCGTTTAAATACTCCAGGATAGATCAAAATATAAAACGAGTGAAAAGTGCTTAAACACTATAGATCCTTTCGCCAATGAATCAGACTCATCAGCAACCGAGTCCATAGTACTTCAGAACTTTCCACCTACTATTTCAATCCATCCTAGCACAACACTGTGGTCAGGTAATACATTTAACATATCAAGAACTGAGGTTCGAATCTTCCTTCAGTGATACGGTTAGGTTGGCTGGACAATTCACTGATAGGCTGACACGCAAGAATCTAGCTGACGTGATCGATTCTGATGACGGTTAACTGAATACGGAAGGTTTGCACATTTAACACAGAGAGTGGATTTAAATCCTTTGTCCAAGAATAGTCAATGTGCAATTGCAAAATGGAATTCTCAATAAGGAAACTCCTTTTCCCTTCTCGAGAATTTGATTTATGATGATCTGAATCTTTCGTCGATAATGTACAGAGAAACTAAAACAGTCGGCAGAGAATGAAATGGTTCAAACTCGAATTTCAGAGAATAGTTTTGATGAGGTATCTAGATACTAATATTTCTACTATCTCCTATTTCTTCGTAACTGGAATTTAGCTGACGAGACTCCGAAAGTATACCCAATGCAATGGAAATGATGATGGATCGTTCAGGTACATGAATGCCTATATGATTAACTGATACTGACACTGAGCAGAATAGTTTGGCGGATAATTAACTAATGATACTGATTTAAAGGATCTTTACGATGAGTGAGAGCTTGAACTGAATTTTCATGTGTCCGCTCCAGATAAACTGGATTCTACGAATTATATTTAGTTACTAACAATGTAACTGAAAAGACCGAAAAGATTGAACAAGATTACAGATAAGTGACGACCCACAGTTGTCAGTTTGACTGACCGATGTCGAGGAATTTGGAAAGTTTACCTTCCAACTACTCCGAGTGATAATTACGACTAACAGATGATAGGGCACGAGAAGGAATTATCTGTCCGAGACATAATTGAGCAAGTTAGGGAATGAACCCATTCCATGTTCCCTTGTATAATGGATACCCAATCCAACATGGTTTTGGTTCAATGAGCTTAGCTTATCGAAGGTCCGAGGAATGGTCATGAATTTTGGAATTTGACTTCTATTGGTTTTGGCTCAAATCAGGGTATTGATAGGCACTCTTAATGGAAATCTGACTGACTCTACAGATTCCTAACCCGGAGGTCTGAATGAATGAACATCCCAAGTGGCTGATAAGGAACAAATCCAACTTAGTGATTTCACTTCGGGCATCTAACATGGATACTCAACGATTGATTTAGGTAGCTGAAGGTGTTAATGATAACTTCTGATTTGCTAATTTGATTGAGACTCGAATGCTAGTGGTTCGACACTAAGGTTGATTTCTAAGAGATAGACTGTTCTACTGTAACGAGCTCCTAGTGATAATGCACTAGATAATAAGGTAATGGCTGACGCCTAAGGAAATTAATACTACGGGTGGTTCAACTTAATTTCTCTCACAAGGTATTCACTTAGGTCACGACACTAAGCTGTTAAAGTAGGAGACGCATGATAGTGTTAAACAGACTCCCTGGTACTAAGTATGGTCAAGGATGTTTCTACTTATCATTTCGATTGAGGTTATGTTCCAAATAGGCTGGGTGTGATTTCTAGGATAACGTGTTGAGTTGAAACTATCTTATTTGGCATGTAGCAATATCCTACGTGATAACATAACAGGCTGAAGTGTAAAAGAATGTTGAAGCTAAGGTGGCCTAAATCGACTATTTTTCCTATATGAATGGTCGGGTAATTTACTGACGCTAAGTTACTAGCTCAAGATGAGTGGACAACTACACCTAATAAGCCCATATGGATACTAAGTTAACAAGGTGAAATTTCTAATGGTACATCTAATAGTGCTCAACCTCTAGTGGTAAGGTACAACTATTGGTTTTTACTTACAAGGCTAATTCGATTAATTCTTGCTTCTACTGCTCACGAATGATGCCTTATGAATTAAGTCAGGTATCTACATGGTGTTGAAAAATAATTCCTAATTGTTACTCTAATCAAAGTTGGTCTCTAATAGTTTGCTGAGTTAACTGACCTAAGCTGGTATCGAAAAAGAAATCCTATTTGTTATGCTAAACAGATCCTGGCTTCTCGCGGTATGGTAGGAATACGAGTTACGATGTTGAAATGCTAAATTATTCTTAGGGAGGCATTAAAAGTTGGCTTCCTATAGGATGATCTATTGGAAAGTTCTTAGATAAAAATTCCAACTTAGTTCCTCTAGTATGGTACTAAACAGATCTAACAACACTGGTGAAGCTCACGGCTGACAAGTAAGGTTAAGTATTTAGGAAGAGTTCTGATTTTCTAAAGGTTGAATCTTACTTGGCTTACGTGTTTCTTGTAAACATGTTCACCAGAAGGTATGGTTACTCTCAAGTCCGGGAAAGTTACCTGACACACCTACGTTCTTCCATGAACAATTCTACTTCGAGCGATTAATACTTCAATCAAACTGTTCTTACTCCTTTAGTCCTAACTATTTCAGCTCTATCATCCGGTTAGGGAAACTTCTCGCCAACGATTGCTTCTGAACTGCATCTCCACTATGATCTTCTTACTTAACCACCGTGGTCCACTTCGGTTCTCAACCGTAATACCTACCTACCATGTACAATACTGAGTTGATCAGACTCAGCACGCGATGGTTTCAGCGTAAACAGTCCAGACTCCAAAGGGTCCGTACTACTTTGAAAGGGATTGTAATGACTCATGGCGAGGTCCGATACTAGATCGACTTGCTCTGATACCAATTGTAACGCCCCAACTAAATTGTCTAGAATATTTAGTCGGAACATTAAAACTGGAATCTGAGTACATTAAATTATACAAGAAATAACCGAATAATATATTATCATTAAGATAATAAGAGAATATTTGATACAAACAGCGGAAAGAAACTATAATAAGATAACAAGCTAGATAAAAGCAAGAATGAAGACTAAGTCTTCATGGCTGACAATCCAAGCACAGCTCCAATCGTCAGGTCCAACCTGGTCCCTGCTCCGAAAATAACCTGTCTTACCTATATCGAAAAGGGAGTGGGGTGAGACAGTCACTTCGTCCCAGTGAATTCTACTACCCTCCTAAATGGCAACTATGCCGAGGCACCTAAGCAGACATATCATATATATATCTTAACATAGTAACATAAAACATAATATAAGGTGTGTCACAGATTATTAGTCTTGTTGATTTTAACCGCAAGGCACACTGAGGTGAGCATCTCTCAGAGGCCCGCCTTGTCCGCTGAACACGACGTGTTTCCGGCATACAACTCACAAAGTATTCTCTGATGGAAGCTTCCGACGGAAGTCCATAAGCGATATCATAATCGCACATAATTTGACTGATGCTAAGTAAATTCATAAACTACCATAATTATCCCAAACCCGGGGAGCATGCAAATCTTAAATTCTAAGTTATACCCTAAGGTTCATATTGTGCTTGACCTTCTGTTAAATATTAATTAAATTGTATATCTGCAAGTTATCTATCTCGGCAATGATATAAAACGAGTGTCTTTAAAATAATTTAGAAAAGAAGTATAGGTATTTCTGCACTTAGCTCGCTACGGCGAGTTACCTAGCTCGCCATGGCGAACAACAGGTCCTGGCCTAACTCAACTCGCTAGGCGAGCAACTGCTCGCCACGGCGAGTTTCATCAGCCCAGAACTTGGATGCTCGCCATGAACACTCGCTATGGCGAGTTCATGCAGAAAGTGCCCTGTTTTACGAAAATCATCAATTTTGAAAAGTTACACCTACAATCAACTTCTGAGATAGTGCAGATACGTAAAATAATTAATATAGAACACAATAGAAGAGAATTTGGGATCTAATTCTCCTCACACAATTAATCCCTAAATTTTCCTAAGTTAACATGCAAATATTTAATTTGGCGAAAATTAACTAAACTAGCCTAAGAACCCACCTGGAATTGAGATTAACTCAGAAGCTTTAAGGAAAACTACTCCACAGACAACCACTGACTCGAAAGCTACATCCAAAGAAAATTCTGCACTCTGTCCCTAACTTCAAACGTGTCTCCAGAACTCGTTACTGCGTTAAAATTCACGAAATTGGTCTCCTAAATGACCGGGAATGAGTTAGCTAACTAGAACAAAAAGAATCAACGCAAACGGAGTTGTGAGGAGAGAGCACTTACTGATTTAGTGCAGCCATGTCCAACACACTTCCTGATTCGAACCTCCAACTTAAAAAATTCACGAAAAATTCATTTCTTAACGAAAATGAATGAAACCAACGCCAAAATGAGCATGATCAAGTTAGCTAATTACAGGAACAATAATCGTTCAAATCTGACTTACAGAGAGGAAATGGTTGCAGTTTGAATGGAGCTCTGTCCAGAACACGGGGTTTTCTAATTCCTCACCAATTTTGCTTCCAAATTCATTCCCAAGGCTTAGTGTTCCTTATAAACTCACATGCAAGATGAAATTCATATTTTAGTTTGGATGTGGAGCACGAAATTGAGATAAGGAGGAGTTAGAACTCAAGACTTACCTTTCCTTGAAGCTTGAGGTGTGGGGAATCCATTTATGTTCTTGCATGTTGGTTATGGTTAAGTAGAATGAAATGGAGTTAGTGTTTGTGATGCTGCAGCTCGTGTGAGCTTGAAGAGGAAAGGAAGTGAATTGTTTTTGCTATGAATGGTTAAAATGAATTGAAGCAAGGGTTAGGTCCATATATACTAGTATAACCATTCTTACTCTATTTACCAAAATGCGTTTGTAACTATCCATTTCACTTACAAGTTAACTCTAATTCTACACCCTTATTTTAGCACTTCAATATATAAATTCTTGGTAAGAAGCTCTAATTATTATTACTTCTAATAATTAGGTGGGATGTTACAAGTGACATCCTATACAAAAAATAAAAATAAAAATAAAAATAATAAGTGACGTTATTCTGCTATTTTTTTATAAAAGTTATTAAATTAAGTAAATGTTTTCATTAAAACAATTGTCCCGTCCCGTGTATGATTTTTGTATAATAAACTATAATTAATAATAAAAAATATTTATTATTTAATTCATTTTTTTTATTAAAGCAATTGTCCCATGTATGATTAATTTTTTTTTTTAATGAGTAGATTTGTTTTAGGCTTATTTTTGGATTGTTTTTGTTATTTTTGTTTTGTATCTTTTTTGTATGAGTATATTTGTTTTATGCTTATTTTCTTCTTTTTATTGTTATTTTTGTTTTGTACATATCTTTTTTCCGGTTTAGAGTTAAAATTACATTTAAGGGCATAAACTGTGAAATATTATTAAACGTGCTAAGGACAAAATAGATTTTTTAGTAGTAGTTTCTTTTAATATATTGTAAATAAATAGATTCATCAACAATTATTCCGTGTATTATTATAATATATTATTCAATTCCTGTTTTTTTATCAAAGCAATTGTCCCATTTAAGATTATTTTTTTTTATTAAAACAATTGTTCTGTGTGTTACTATAATATATATTTACCCCGTAATTATTTATTATAATATATATTCATCAATAATACACTTCTTTTGTATTTTTTATATAAGAGTAAACAAAATTAAATAGATTTTTTTTATAAGAAATATAGAGTACAACTTAACTATTATATAGAAAAATAGTAAATTGAAAAATATAATTTCTTCTATCTCTATTATATACATAGCGAAATTCCCACGGAGCTTTCTCGTGCATTCTCAAGAAAAATTGCATAGGTGGCATTCAATTAAAGTTTATTAGAAAATTGTTTATGTGGCATTCAATTAGAGATTCTCTATTATTTTTGTATCTTTTTTGTATATATTTTTTTTATTTTAAAAAAAACTCATTATTTAAAAAAAAACTCAAAAAAATATCTCTCTAACAAACTTTGTTAATCGGATATATATTAATTAACAACTAAATTAATCGGATATATAAGCATATACAATGGATATATGTTATTTGTTCTATTAATAACTAAATTAATCGGATATATATAATTTTATTTTTTCTGAAATAGGATCTATATAAGCTTATAGAATATTGTTCCTTAACCTAATTTTTAATACTCATCCAATTTCAATTATTTCTAAAACCAATATATTACACTTTCAATTCTCACTTTCACAGTTGTTAAATTCATTCCTTATTCCTCATAACCGTGCTTCAAAAATCTGTTTCTTATACGTTTCTATAATTTATGGTTTTATGCTTATGTTTAATTATTCTTTTTAATTTTGATAGGATAATATCATGGTGGAAGTGGAGATACACAAAACAACAAATAATTTTGTTAGCTAATTAAGGTGAATGTTTATAGAACATGTTTTTTTATTTTTATTTGTGCTTTTTTTTACTCAAATATTCATGATTGTTTTAATTATTGTTGAAAGACTTTATATTGTTCAAAAACTGACCACATTCATAATAATTTTATGTTTCTCTTCGGATTTTTTTACGGAGCATGTTAATAGTGTTATGCTTGTGAATCTTCTCATTCATTATCCTATGTTTGAGTTTATTTTAATATGCATTCAATCGTAAAACTTTTGTTTTGATATAATGTTTATTTACCGGAAGACTAAATATGTGTTTAATAATTATTCGCCTTTTATGCTAATACAGGCGGTGGTCAAGATTGGTATTAACTACGTGTTGCAAAGAAAGGAAGGTTGGATAAAATTGGGGAGTCTACTCTATATTTCTATGTGTGCGGAACTATTTATTTGTAATTTCTAAGGGGACCTGTAATTTTAGTCATATTAATACGGGGTTTAATTATTATTTTTTTAAAAAAATTTTATACCGGAGTATGTATTTATACTTATATATATTAATACATTGGACTATAATTTTGTAATTTATACGATGACCTATATTTTACTTATATATTGATATAAAGACCTATTATTTTTTATTTTTTACGGAGATCAAGGTCAATACTAAATAGTCTATTCTTATGTAATTTATACTAGAACCTATATTTATGTATATATTAGTATGTCAGCCTATTTTTATTTTTTATATTTCAACGGGGACCCATAATTCTACGTATATATTAATATTGTGACCTTTATTTTTTTTGTAATTTATAAGAAAACCTATATTTCTACTCATATGTTAAGATTATATATATACTCCTAGGATTATGAAGAGGCTCTGCTAGGGCACACTCAACGGGGACCCATAATTCTACACACATAATACGTAAGATTATATATATACTCCTAGGATTATGAAGAGGCTCTGCTAGGGCACACTCATGGCTACCATCTGTAGCTGGCCGTGCTTGGCCAGCCCTACTCCTCCCAAATCGCCGCCTGTTTCTTCTCCTCAACAAGGGCGTTCTTTTGCTCAAGTCCTTCATACTGCGTGCGAAGTTTTGGTTAGTCAGCTTCCTCTTCCGGCGATCAAAGGCGACTCTTTACACATCAAGATCACTCAATCGGAATACGAAAAGGGTCTCAATGACTGTAAACGTAATCTCCATGGTCGGTTAATGTTCAACAAAGGTGATCGCCCGTTAACGGCTAGGGATTTAAAGGTGAAGTTGTCGGCGTTGTGGAACCCTAGTTGTCCGTGGCACTTGGTGTCTCTAGGGAGGGGTTTTTATGAATTTCAGTTTACCTCTTATGAGGACATGCGTTTAGCATGGTCGATGGGATCAATTAACCTCAAACCAGGGATCTTGAGATTGTCAAAGTGGACGAACGATTTCAATACTTCTGAACCACGACAAACTCATGCTCAAATCTGGATTAGGATTATGGAATTGCCTCAAGAGTATTGGCGACAACGTACGTTGTTTGAAATTGCTAGTGCGGTTGGTACGCCGCTCACTTTGGATGACTCCACTACTCGAAGGGCCTTTGGTCATTATGCTCGCATGTTAGTCGATATTGATTTGTCCCGCCGTTTGTTTGATGAGATTACGGTAGAACGGGATGGTTATGAATTCAAGGTTGAAGTCGTTTATGAGCGCTTGCCATTGTTTTGCCCTCACTGCTCCGCTATAGGGCATGATCTTTCTTCTTGTCGAAAGTTACACCCCGCTAAAGATTCGGCTCCTAACAAAACCACCGCTGCTGTTAAGAAACATTCTGCAAAATATATTGTTAAGGGCTCCAATTTGGTGAATCAGCCTGTTCCTTTTCCCAAGAAATCTTTGACCCCGAATCCGGTCCCGACTGCACCCTTATTGACGAATATTATTGCGGCACTTGATGACAATCCGCTTCGGGGTTTTACGCTACTGCCTTCAGCCAAGCAACCGGCGACTGAGACCGCGAAGCCTGCTGCATGCGCGCCTGGACGCGTTTTGAGCCTGGCCGAGCAGCATGCCGCGCGAACGCCTGTACGCGTCCTGCCTGGGCCTGATTTGAAAGCGATCGATTCTGGTGTTGTTGCTTCGTCCAATTTGCGTGATGGTGAGTTAGAAACTGCCCAGCCCCGTGGTGTTCTTGAAACTACGGTAAATTATGCCACCACTGAGGCTGCTCCTAAGGATGATGATATCGAAGGTGTGACTTGCTTTGTATCGACATGTGTTGGTGATGCGGCTGGACAAGGTTCCTCCCCGATCTTAATGCCGGTTGACAGTGCAGTGCATACGGATATTGTTACGGTTGAGGAAGTCGAGGGAGACTCGGATTCGATGGGTGACGATGACATTGTGGATGTGGTAGCGCAGGCTGCTGCGGTTACAACTCTTGGTGGGCAGCAGGAAGCTATAGTACAACGTATTGAAGAGCCTACAAACATTGTTACAGTGTCTGTGCCAACGTTACAGCAGGTTGTTATCGATGATGCGGAGAAAATCAAACAGGCTTGGCTCGCTAGAGCCTATGAGGTTGTTTCGGATGATCCTCCATTCACTCCATATGTTTCTAAGGCTCGAAAGAAGCAGCTAAAGCTTGCACATAGCACCGGTCATTATAACACCCGATCTAAGGGTTCTATCCCACCCTTTTCTCAATGAAGCTCTTATTTTGGAATATTCGAGGTATTGGCAATGTCCTCTCATATTGCCTTGCATAGTTTATGTCAGATTCGTAAACCAGATATTATTTTTATTGCGGAGCCTATGGTAATGTGCACACAAATTCCGGGTCGTTTTTGGAGAAGTTTGAATGTTTTCGCTTATTTGGAGTTCTTTCATGATCGAACCGGCTGCACCTTTTATCGGGTTTCCTGAATGGAGTTTTGAGTACTATGTTTTTCTTTAGTAGTATGTTCCGCTCTTATTTTCTCTAATGGGTTTGGTGCTGCCCCCCCATTTTGTACATACTTTTTCTCTTTTTTTAATAAAGTATTATGAGTACTTGGCATAGGATTAGACCCTACGACGGGTGCCAACCTAGTTGGAATTCGTTCTAGGCTCTTTGATGTCATTATACTCTTAGTTTACCAAAAAAAAAAAAAAATTACTCAAATAATATTTAAAATAAAATATAAAAATAATATTAAAAAGAAAACTATCCCGTGCACGACACGGGCGAATATCTCTATCTCTATTATATACATAGCGAAATTCCCACGGAGCTTTCTCGTGCATTCTCAAGAAAAATTGCATAGGTGGCATTCAATTAAAGTTTATTAGAAAATTGTTTATGTGGCATTCAATTAGAGATTCTCTGTTATTTTTGTATCTTTTTTGTACATTTTTTTATTTTAAAAAAAACTCATTATTTTAAAAAAAAAAAAACTCAAAAAAATATTTCTCTAACAAACTTTGTTAATCGGATATATATTAATTAACAACTAAATTAATCGGATATATAAGCATATACAATGGATATATGTTATTTGTTCTATTAATAACTAAATTAATCGGATATATATAATTGTTTTTTTTTTAAATAGGATATATATAAGCTTATAGAATATTGTTCCTTAACCTAATTTTTAATACTCATCCAATTTCAATTATTTCTAAAACCAATATATTAAACTTTCAATTCTCACTTTCACAGTTGTTAAATTCATTCCTTATTCCTCATAACTGTGCTTCAAAAATCTGTTTCTTATACTTTTCTATAATTTATGGTTTTGTGCTTATGTTTAATTATTCTTTTTAATTTTGATAGGATAATATCATGGTGGAAGTGGAGATACACAAAACGACAAATAATTTTGTTGGCTAATTAAGGTGAATGTTTATAGAACATGTTTTTTTATTTTTATTTGTGCTTTTTTTTACTCAAATATTCATGATTGTTTTAATTATTGTTGAAAGACTTTATATTGTTCAAAAACTGACCACATTCATAATAATTTTATGTTTCTCTTCGGATTTTTTTACGGAGCATGTTAATAGTGTTATGCTTGTGAATCTTCTCATTCATTATCCTATGTTTGAGTTTATTTAAATATGCATTCAATCGTAAAACTTTTGTTTTGATATAATGTTTATTTACCGGAAGACTAAATATGTGTTTAATAATTATTCGCCTTTTATGCTAATACAGGCGGTGGTCAAGATTGGTATTAACTACGTGTTGCAAAGAAAGGAAGGTTGGATAAAATTGGGGAGTCTACTCTATATTTCTATGTGTGCGGAACTATTTATTTGTAATTTCTAAGGGGACCTGTAATTTTAGTCATATTAATACGGGGTTTAATTATTATTTTTTTAAAAAAATTTTATACCGGAGTATGTATTTATACTTATATATATTAATACATTGGACTATAATTTTGTAATTTATACGATGACCTATATATTACTTATATATTGATATAAAGACCTATTATTTTTTATTTTTTACGGAGATCAAGGTCAATACTAAATAGTCTATTCTTATGTAATTTATACTAGAACCTATATTTATGTATATATTAGTATGTCAGCCTATTTTTATTTTTTATATTTCAACGGGGACCCATAATTCTACGTATATATTAATATTGTGACCTTTATTTTTTTTGTAATTTATAAGAAAACCTATATTTCTACTCATATGTTAATATGAGGTCTATTTTTTTATTTTATTTTTTTGTAATTTATACTTGAGCCTACTACCATACTCAAATTAATACGGGGCCTTTTGTTTTAAAATTTCTACGATGACCTATATTTTTACTTTTATATTAATACATAGGCTTATATTTAGTAATTTCTGATGGACACCAATATTTCTACTCATATATCAATATAGGAGTCTATTTTTATCTTCCATATAATTGAAACTATAACCTTTATTTTTACTCATATATTAATTTATGGAGGATATATTTCTACTCATACATTAATACAAGGCTTATTTTTTGTAATTTATACTAGATCCAATTTTTATTTTACGGAAACTACATCCCTTATTTATGCTCATATTTTAATACGTACGGGGATGAATATTTTTATATTCTCAATTATTTAGTTTTAATACGTAAGATTATATATATACTCATATTAATTTATACCAAATTACTCAAATAATATTTAAAATAAAATACAAAAATAATATTAAAAAGAAAACTATCCCGTGCACGACACGGGCTAACATCTCTATCTCTATTATATACATAGCGAAATTCCCACGGAGCTTTCTCGTGCATTCTCAAGAAAAATTGCATAGGTGGCATTCAATTAAAGTTTATTAGAAAATTGTTTATGTGGCATTCAATTAGAGATTCTCTGTTATTTTTGTATCTTTTTTGTATATTTTTTTATTTTAAAAAAAAAAACTCATTATTTTAAAAAAAAAAACTCAAAAAAATATTTCTCTAACAAACTTTGTTAATCGGATATATATTAATTAACAACTAAATTAATCGGATATATAAGCATATACAATGGATATATGTTATTTGTTCTATTAATAACTAAATTAATCGAATATATATAATTATTTTTTTTTGAAATAGGATCTATATAAGCTTATAGAATATTGTTCCTTAACCTAATTTTTAATACTCATCCAATTTCAATTATTTCTAAAACCAATATATTAAACTTTCAATTCTCACTTTCACAGTTGTTAAATTCATTCCTTATTCCTCATAACTGTGCTTCAAAAATCTGTTTCTTATACTTTTCTATAATTTATGGTTTTGTGCTTATGTTTAATTATTCTTTTTAATTTTGATAGGATAATATCATGGTGGAAGTGGAGATACACAAAACGACAAATAATTTTGTTGGCTAATTAAGGTGAATGTTTATAGAACATGTTTTTTTATTTTTATTTGTGCTTTTTTTACTCAAATATTCATGATTGTTTTAATTATTGTTGAAAGACTTTATATTGTTCAAAAACTGACCACATTCATAATAATTTTATGTTTCTCTTCGGATTTTTTTACGGAGCATGTTAATAGTGTTATGCTTGTGAATCTTCTCATTCATTATCCTATGTTTGAGTTTATTTTAATATGCATTCAATCGTAAAACTTTTGTTTTGATATAATGTTTATTTACCGGAAGACTAAATATGTGTTTAATAATTATTCCCCTTAATACGTAAGATTATATATATACTCATATTAATTTATACCAAATTACTCAAATAATATTTAAAATAAAATATAAATATAATATTAAAAAAAAAAATTTATCCCGTGCACGGCACGGGTTAAGATACTAGTTTACAATATATTAAAAGAAACTACTACCAAAAAACCTCTTTTGTCCTTAGCACGTTTAATAGTATTTCACCGTTTATACCCTCAAAAGTAATTTTAACTCTAAACTCAAAAAAAAAAAAAAATACAAAACAAAAATAACAAACAAAAAAAGAGAAGATAAACATAAAACAAATCTATTCATAAAAAAAATATAAAAAAAAAGAACAAAAAAAAATCATAAAACAAATCTACTCATAAAAAAATATTAAAAAAATTAAGAGAATAAAACAAATCTACTTTACAATATATTAAAAGAAACTACCACCAAAAAACCTATTTTGTCCTTAGCACGTTTAATAATATTTCACCGTTTATGCCCTTAAATGTAATTTTAGCTTTAAACTGGGAAAAAGATAAGTACAAAACAAAAATAACAAAAAAATAAGATAAGCATAAAACAAATATACTCATAAAAAAAAGATACAAAACAAAAAAAAATCCAAAAATAAGCCTAAAACAAATCTACTCATAAAAAAAATAATTTTTTTTTAAAAAAATAGAATAAAATAAATATACTCAAAAAAATAGCAATAAAAAATACTTTTGAAGATAAGCATAAATTTTTTTTTTGTTTACTCTTACATAAAAAATACATGAGAAGTGTATTATTGATGAATATATATATTATAATATATAATTACGGGGTAAATATCTATCTATTTACAATATATTAAAGGAAACTACTACTAAAAAGCCTATTTTGTCCTTAACACGTTTAATAATATTTCACCATTTATGCACTTAAATGTAATTTTAACTCTAAATTGGGAAAAAGATAAGTACAAAATAAAAATAACAAAAAAAAAAAAAAAAAGATAAGCATTAAAAAAATATACTCATAAAAAAAAGATACAAAACAGAAATAACAAAAAAATCCAAAAATAAGCCTAAAACAAATCTACTCATAAATTTTTTTTTTTAAAAAAATAAGAATAAAATAAATATACTCATAAAAATAGCAATAGAATAAATGAGAAGTGTATTATTGATGAATATATATTATAATAAATAATTACGGAATAAATATATATTATAGTAACACACACGGGACAATTATTCTAATAAAAAAAATTAATTTTACACGGGACAATTGTTTTAATAAAAAAACAAATTGAATAATATATTTGTAACGTCCCAACTAAAAATATCTAGAATATTTAGTCGGAACATTAAAAACTGGAATCTGAGTACATTAATTAAAAGAAATATAACTAAATAATAAATTATCATTAAGATAATTTTAGAATGTTCGATACAAATAGCGGAAAAGAACTGTAACGAGAAAACAAGCTAATTAAAAACAAGGAAGAAGAATAAATCTTCTAAGCTGACAATCCAAGCTCGGCTCCAATCGTCAGATCCATCCTGGTCCCTGCTCCGAAATAACCTGTCTTACCTATATCGAAAAGGGAGTGGGGTGAGACAGTCACTTCGTCCCAGTGAGTTCTACTACCCTCCTAAAGGCTATAAAGCCGGGGCACCTAATCAGTCGTAACATATTCATATCATATTGTCATAAGCATAATTAAATAAAGGTGTATCACTGATTAATCTTGTTGATTTTAAACCGCAAGCACTCTGAGGTGAGCACGTCTCAGAGGCCTGCCTTGTCCGCGAACAGAAAGCGTTCCGGCGTGCAGCTCACAAAGTTTTTTACTAATGGAACATCTAAAACAAAGTCCACACGTGATAATATAATCACATACATAATTGACTGATTCTAGATTAATTACATGCTACCATAATTTCCCAAAGCCCGGGGAACATGCAACCTGAAATTCTAAGTTATACCCTAATATTCATATTGTGTTTGACCTCCTGCACTATTTTATATTTATTACATGATTGTGAAATAGCTGAATTAATTTGAGGATATAAAACGAGTGTGGATTTTCGAGAAAATGAAAAAGTAAGGCTTTCTGCACATTGCTCGCTACAGCGAATTACCTAGCTCGCCATGGCGAATGATCTTGTAATGGCCTGAACAACTCGCTAGGCGAGCAGACGCTCGCCATGGCGAGATTCCTCAGCCCAGAACTTGATGACTCGCCATGAGTGCTCGCTAGCAGATCGCTATGGCGAGCTCATGCAGTAGACCCTCTGTTTTACGATTTTTGTAGAATTTTCAATTTTAACACCTACAATCCTCATATTAAATCATCACAATCTATTATATATATAATATAGGGCAAAATGGAAGAGAACTTGGGAGTTAGTTCTCCTCACACAATTAATTCCTAATACCCTAAGTGAACATGCAAAGTTTCATAAATTGGGAATTTAACTAAACTAGTCTAAGAACCCACCTGATAAAAGAAGCTTTAACTTGCTCCTTGGGCTCTGCACAGCTACAAAATCCTCAGCTACACTCACTAACCCCTTTTGGACAGAATTGAAGGATGATGATCTTTCTAATTTGTTTGGTTTCACGGAATTACTTGCAGCACCTCAGAACTCAGCATATCCAACATGCAAGATGATCCGGATTAATTAATAAGGAAAGCACGAATTTAGAATTGAATGAGGGAGTTAAGTTTGTCTTTACCTAATCTCATTTTTCATGGATTGGAGTGGAGACAACTCTGAGGTATACCTTTGTCACAAACTCAGCTTGACAGAGCGAGAAATGAACGTTTGAAGCTCACCAAAAGGTCAGAACACGAAGAAATTGAGCCGAGGAACAATCCTGTCCCTGTCTAACTCGCCATGGCGAGTACCACAGCTGGCCATGGCGAGTTGCCCAGTCTCAGCAACTTCAACCACGCATTTTTGCTGTATTTTCCAAAGTTTTGCTTACCCACAGCACCCAAGGCAGTCCCAGAATGATAGAACCCGTATTTTGAAGTATAAAACACATGCAATCAACACTAGAAGTGTAGGGTTAGGATTTGAGAGTTTTGAATTTCTTTAAGGGAAGTTGGTGAGTTCATGTAGATTGAGCTACTTTGATGAATTTGTAAAAGGTGTAGGGAGTGTAACTCTAACTTGATTCTTTGCATGTGGTAATTTCTGTAGGAAATGAGGCTTTGTGTAGTGTTAGGCATAAGAAGTCTTAATTTATAATTTGAGAGAATTAGAAGCTTGATGTTATGGTGATGTTGTTGTTGTCACGAAGAAGAAGAAGAAGAGAGAAAGGGTGGGCTTGAGAGCTTTCAGTTTTGCTGAAGGTGAATAATGTTTCATCTTTGCATGCAAGTGAGTGAGTTAGAATGAGGGGGAGTGGTTTTTGAGTGGAAGCATGAGTCATCTTATGGCTATGAGGTGTTGCCTTGTGATGGAGAGAAAAGGTGAGTCATAGAGGTGACTCATACAAGAGTGAAAGGGGAAAGGATTTGAATTTCTTGCTTGATTAGTTCCCAAGTGTGAGATTAAGGCTCTAGTGTGTAGTTTAGATCTTAATTAAAAATCCAATTTACACCTAATTCACCTAGTTCTCACATTTTAATTAAACTCCTTCTTTTAATTCTAATTTTAATAGAAAATTTCTAATTAAAATTAGCTAAGGGATTTAGAATTCGGGGATGTTACAATCTACCCCCCTTAAAGAAATTTCGTCCTCGAAATTCAGAAATTTACCTTTAAGAAAGATAATAGCAACTTCTCTCATGACAGGTTTCCGTTCCTGAGGGAGTCAGTCGTCGTGAGACTGAGTCCATTGGACTGGGATTACTGGAATTTTCTTGTTCCAAAGGATAAAACTTCACAATCAACTACACGAACTGGGTTCGATTGATAAGTTAAGGCTGGTTGATTAACAATCTCTAAGGAGTGATAAAGATCGGGAATGAATTTTCGAAGATGAGACACATGAACCACATCATGTAACACGGACATGGATAGAAATAGAATTAACCGATGGTTACTGAACCGACGTGCTGAAGGATCTGTTAAGGTCTCACATATTTCCGATGGAATTCTTCGTTTGAAGACACCTCATAATTCCAACTTTGGCGTTATTCATCCAATTGATCGTCTAATTATATTCTCATCTACTCTCGCGCTGCGCACTCTGATCCAACTACCTACAGTTATCCCCTTTTTATATGCGTCATCACGGTCTTATTCTCCAGTTGTCAAAACACGGTGACACGCCATCTCTTCTTTTCCAATTTAACTTCCGCCTTTACTACGTCTCTCATTGGATAGCCTCACGAGGTAACACTTGTGTTACTTTGTGAAAGCAGGTATGTGACGGTATTTCTCAATACTCTACTACAGTCCAATATGTTCGTGACATCTTAGTAATACCGTACTCACTAATATCTCACACTACACTTTCACAGGTCGGTATCTGGCCTGGTTGCCACTATATGAATGGGTGAATGGGATAAGTTTAGGTATTGATAATGACAATCCAAAATCTTTCTCTTTGAGGTTTTTTTCTCAATTCCGAACGCTGCAGCTCGTGGCACGTCACACGTACCACTGTCCCATAGTGCCGTATAAAGATTTCTAGGATTAATCAAAATATAAAACGAGTGGAGAACGCTTAAGCACTATAGGTTCTATCGCCAATGAGTTAGACTCATCTGCAATCGAGTCCATAGTACTACAGAATTTTCCACCTACTATTTCAATCCATCCTAGCACGACACTGTGATCGAGTAGTACAATTACATGTCAAGAACTGATGTTCGAATTCTTCCTTCAATGATACGGTTAGATTAGCTGGATAATTCACTGATAGGCTGTCATGAAAGAATCTGGTCAAAGAGATTGGTTTCTAGTGACGGATAATTGAATACGGGACTTTGCACATTCGACACAGAAAATGGAATTGAATCCCTTGTCCAGGAATATTCGATGTGAAATTGTGAGAATGGAATCTGCAATAAGGAAACTCTTTCGCTCTACTCAAGAATTTGATTTATGATGATCTAAATCTACAGTTGATAACGTACAGAGAAACTGGAACAGTCGGCTGAGAATGAAATGGTTTAATCTTGAACTCAGAGAATAGTTTTGATGAGGTATCTAGATACTAATACTTCTATTAGCTTCTATTTCTACGTAACTGGAAGAGCTGAAACCTAACTGGAAAATTAGCTGATAAGGATCCGAAAGATTTAACAACACGATTGAGTTACTGATGAGTCGTTCAGGTGTACGAAGATCTACACGATTAATTGATACTGACACAGAACAGAATAGTTCGGCGGATATTTGACTGATGATAAAGATTAAAGATTGAACAGGATTTGCTTGCAAGTAAAGTCTCGCAATGTCAGTTTAACTGACCGATGTCGAAGAATTTGGAAAGTTTACCTTTCAACTACCCCGAGTGATAAACTACGACTAATAGATGATAGGGCACGAGAAGGAATTGTCTGTCCGCGACATATTCAGACGGACTAGGGAGTGAACCCCCATGTTCCCATGTCTAATGGATACCCAATCTAGTATGATTTGATTCGCAGAACTTAGCTTATAAAAGATCCGAAAGAATGGTTATGAAATTGGAATTTTTAACCTTTAATGGTTCCAGTTCAAGTCATGGTATTGATAGGCACTCTTAATGGAACTCTAACAAACTCTACAGATTTCTAACTCGAGGATCTAGATGATTTGAAAATGTTAATGGCTGATAATAATTAAATCCAACTCAGTTATCTTCGACACGAGATAACTATCACAGGTACTCCACAATTGATCCAAATGGCTGAAGGCATTATTGATGGTTCCTGAGTTACTAATCGTATTGAGGCTTGGATGCTAATGGTTCGGCACGGAGGTTGATCTCTAAGAGACTGACCGCTTACATCATTGAGTTCCTATTGATAATGTACTAACTGACAGGATAGCAGACTGCCGTCTAATTAATTTACTAATACAAGTGGTTCGACTTAAATTTTCTCACAATGTATCTATCTGAGTTACAACATTAAGCTGCTATTGTAGGTATTGCGTGATAGTGCTAATTAAATTATCTAGCAACTAAGTTTTGGTTAAGAAATATTTCTACTCGCCACTCCGGGTGAAGGTTATGTTCCAACTGATTTGTTGTGATTTCTAATGTAACGTGTCAAGCTGAGATTAGCTTACTAGTCCTATAGTGATTTCCTAAGTGGTAACATGACAAGCTGGAAAGTAAGAGGTCGCTGAATCAAAGATGGTCTAATTCGACTAACTCCTAAATTCATGGCTGGATAGCTTGGAGCACTAAGTTACTAGTTCACTATAAGTGATTAACTATACCTAACAAGGCTACATAGGTAAATCCAACCTATAAGGCGAAATTCCTAATTAGTTTACCTGTTAATATTTACTTCTAGCAGTAAGGTATAAATATTGGGTGCTACCTAGAGAAACTAACTCGGTTCAAATCTGTTCCTATTACTTAAGGTGGATGTCTCTTGAAATAACTGACCTAAGCTGATATCGGAAAAAGAGATCCTATTAGTTACACTAATCAAACTCTGGCCTCTCGCGGTATGGTAAGAATACGAGTTGCGATGCTGGTAAGCTAAATTATTCCTAGGGAGACATTAAGAGTTGGCTTACCATAGATTAATCTATTTGGGAAGTTCAAAGATAAGGGTTTGTCATGGTCTAATATTCCAACTTGGTTTCTCTAGCCATGGCATTGAATGGATCTAACAACGTTGGTAAATCTCGCGGCTGAAAGGCAAGACTAGGTATTCAGGAAGAATCTTGGTCTACTGAAGATTGAATTTTTAATTGGCTCACATGTTCCTTGTAAACATGTTCACCGGGAGGTAGGGTTATTCTAAGGTTCGGAGAGGTTCGCCCGACACACAATGTCAGTTGGACACTGTTATAACCTACCCACTAACGTTCTTACCCGAACAATTCTACTTCGAGCGATTTGTACTTCCAATAAACTATTCTTACTCTCCAGAATTCCCTACTACCATTGGTTTTCATCCATAATCTCCATTTAACTCTTGGTATACTCGTTGTCGTTGCACCAGTTACTCCTTCAATCCTAACTATTTCAGCTCTAACATCTGGTTAGAGAGAATTCTCGCCAACGATTGCTTCTGAACTGTAACTCCACTACGATCTTCTTACTTAACCACCGTGGTCCACTTCGGTTCTCAACCGTAATACCCTGCCTACCATGCACAATACTGAGTTGATCAGACTCAGCACGCGATGGTTTCAGCGTAAACAGTCCAGACTCCAAGGGTCCGCACTACTAAGGATGGGATTGAAATGACTCATGGCAAGGTCCGATACTAGATCGACCTGCTCTGATACCAATTGTAACGTCCCAACTAAAAATATCTAGAATATTTAGTCGGAACATTAAAAACTAGAATCTGAGTACATTAATTAAAAGAAATATAACTAAATAATAAATTATCATTAAGATAATTTTAGAATGTTCGATACAAATAGCGGAAAAGAACTGTAACGAGAAAACAAGCTAATTAAAAACAAGGAAGAAGAATAAATCTTCTAAGCTGACAATCCAAGCTCGGCTCCAATCGTCAGATCCATCCTGGTCCCTGCTCCGAAATAACCTGTCTTACCTATATCGAAAAGGGAGTGGGGTGAGACAGTCACTTCGTCCCAGTGAGTTCTACTACCCTCCTAAAGGCTATAAAGCCGGGGCACCTAATCAGTCGTAACATATTCATATCATATTGTCATAAGCATAATTAAATAAAGGTGTATCACTGATTAATCTTGTTGATTTTAAACCGCAAGCACTCTGAGGTGAGCACGTCTCAGAGGCCTGCCTTGTCCGCGAACAGAAAGCGTTCCGGCGTGCAGCTCACAAAGTTTTTTACTAATGGAACATCTAAAACAAAGTCCACACGTGATAATATAATCACATACATAATTGACTGATTCTAGATTAATTACATGCTACCATAATTTCCCAAAGCCCGGGGAACATGCAACCTGAAATTCTAAGTTATACCCTAATATTCATATTGTGTTTGACCTCCTGCACTATTTTATATTTATTACATGATTGTGAAATAGCTGAATTAATTTGAGGATATAAAACGAGTGTGGATTTTCGAGAAAATGAAAAAGTAAGGCTTTCTGCACATTGCTCGCTACAGCGAATTACCTAGCTCGCCATGGCGAATGATCTTGTAATGGCCTGAACAACTCGCTAGGCGAGCAGACGCTCGCCATGGCGAGATTCCTCAGCCCAGAACTTGATGACTCGCCATGAGTGCTCGCTAGCAGATCGCTATGGCGAGCTCATGCAGTAGACCCTCTGTTTTACGATTTTTGTAGAATTTTCAATTTTAACACCTACAATCCTCATATTAAATCATCACAATCTATTATATATATAATATAGGGCAAAATGGAAGAGAACTTGGGAGTTAGTTCTCCTCACACAATTAATTCCTAATACCCTAAGTGAACATGCAAAGTTTCATAAATTGGGAATTTAACTAAACTAGTCTAAGAACCCACCTGATAAAAGAAGCTTTAACTTGCTCCTTGGGCTCTGCACAGCTACAAAATCCTCAGCTACACTCACTAACCCCTTTTGGACAGAATTGAAGGATGATGATCTTTCTAATTTGTTTGGTTTCACGGAATTACTTGCAGCACCTCAGAACTCAGCATATCCAACATGCAAGATGATCCGGATTAATTAATAAGGAAAGCACGAATTTAGAATTGAATGAGGGAGTTAAGTTTGTCTTTACCTAATCTCATTTTTCATGGATTGGAGTGGAGACAACTCTGAGGTATACCTTTGTCACAAACTCAGCTTGACAGAGCGAGAAATGAACGTTTGAAGCTCACCAAAAGGTCAGAACACGAAGAAATTGAGCCGAGGAACAATCCTGTCCCTGTCTAACTCGCCATGGCGAGTACCACAGCTGGCCATGGCGAGTTGCCCAGTCTCAGCAACTTCAACCACGCATTTTTGCTGTATTTTCCAAAGTTTTGCTTACCCACAGCACCCAAGGCAGTCCCAGAATGATAGAACCCGTATTTTGAAGTATAAAACACATGCAATCAACACTAGAAGTGTAGGGTTAGGATTTGAGAGTTTTGAATTTCTTTAAGGGAAGTTGGTGAGTTCATGTAGATTGAGCTACTTTGATGAATTTGTAAAAGGTGTAGGGAGTGTAACTCTAACTTGATTCTTTGCATGTGGTAATTTCTGTAGGAAATGAGGCTTTGTGTAGTGTTAGGCATAAGAAGTCTTAATTTATAATTTGAGAGAATTAGAAGCTTGATGTTATGGTGATGTTGTTGTTGTCACGAAGAAGAAGAAGAAGAGAGAAAGGGTGGGCTTGAGAGCTTTCAGTTTTGCTGAAGGTGAATAATGTTTCATCTTTGCATGCAAGTGAGTGAGTTAGAATGAGGGGGAGTGGTTTTTGAGTGGAAGCATGAGTCATCTTATGGCTATGAGGTGTTGCCTTGTGATGGAGAGAAAAGGTGAGTCATAGAGGTGACTCATACAAGAGTGAAAGGGGAAAGGATTTGAATTTCTTGCTTGATTAGTTCCCAAGTGTGAGATTAAGGCTCTAGTGTGAAGTTTAGATCTTAATTAAAAATCCAATTTACACCTAATTCACCTAGTTCTCACATTTTAATTAA
The DNA here is from genome assembly GCA_954870985.1 of Trifolium fragiferum. NCBI lineage: Eukaryota > Viridiplantae > Streptophyta > Magnoliopsida > Fabales > Fabaceae > Trifolium > Trifolium fragiferum. Next base: position 27,147,778 of record OX940789.1, on the reverse strand, counting down.
ACTCCTTCTTTTAATTCTAATTTTAATAGAAAATTTCTAATTAAAATTAGCTAAGGGATTTAGAATTCGGGGATGTTACAATATTATAATAATACATGGAACAATTGTTTATGAATACATATTATAATAATACACGGGACAATTGTTTTAATAAAAAAAAATTAATCATACACGAGACAATTGCTTTAATAAAAAAAAGAATTGAATAATAAATATTTGTTATTATTAATTATAGCTTATTATACAAAAAACATACACAACAAATAAACTCATAAAAAAATTATTTTTTTAAAAAAAAAGAGAATAAAATAAATATACTTATAAAAATAGCAATAGAATACATGAGAAGTGTATTATTGATGAATATATATTATAATAAATAATTATGGAATAAATATATATTATAGTAACACACACGAGACAATTGTTTTAATAAAAAAAATTAATCTTACACGGGACAATTGTTTTAATAAAAAAAGAAATTGAATAATATATTTTAATAATACATGGAACAATTTTTGATGAATATATTATTGATGAATATATATTATAATAATACACGGGATAATTGTTTTAATAAAAAAAATAATTAATCATACACGAGACAATTGCTTTAATAAAAAAAAAAAGAGTTGAATAATAAATATTTATTATTATTAATTATAGCTTATTATACAAAAATCATACACAACAAATCAACTCATAAAAAAAATATTTTTTTAAAAAAAAGAGAATAAAATAAATATACTCATAAAAATTGCAATTGAATACATTTTTTTTTGACGCAAGCAATTGAATACATGAGAAGTGTATTATTGATGAATATATATATTATAATAAATAATTACGGAATAATTTTATATTATAGTAACATACACGGGACAATTGTTTTAATAAAAAAAATTAATCTTACATGGGACAATTGTTTTAATAAAAAAAGAAATTGAATAATATATTATAATAATACATGGAACAATTGTTGATGAATATATTATTGATGAATATATATTATAATAATACACGGGACAATTGTTTTAATAAAAATAAATAAATTAATCATACACGAGACAATTGCTTTAATAAAAAAAAGAATTGAATAATAAATATTCGTTATTATTAATTATAGTTTATTATACAAAAGTCATACACGGGACAATTGTTTTAATAAAAAAAATTACTTAATTTAATAACTTTTATAAAAAATAGTAGAATAACGTCACTTATTATTTTTATTTTTTTTGTACACGACGTCACTTATATTTTAACAATATTTTATAAATAAAACCCAATAGACTCGTGCGAATGCACGGGTCTCAAAACTAGTTTTTTTATGAAATAGAAGATTTGAAATATTTTTAAGAATTTATTAGGACAAATTAAGATTTTTAGTAGTAATACCTTTAATATATTTGGCCCGTTTGAATTTGACTTATTTTTAAGCTTATGAAAATAATTTATGATTATAATTTATAAATAAACTTTTATATCATTTCATAAGTTTTTTTACGCATGTTAATTAATAAGTTTTCATTGGCAAAAATTATATCTTTATAAATTGTTTTCATAAACTACATTAAAAACTTATAATTATACATAAAAGCTTATATTTTGCATAAGTAATTTCGCATAATATCGTAAATAAGTCAATACAAACGGTCCATTGTATTTTTGTTTGTATGTTCTTTTATTTTTAAGCTCACAAATAAGTATCTTCTTTTATTAGGTTATTCTATTTTTATTTTTATATATAAGTTTTTATATGTTAAATTGAGTTACTATTTTTTCATTAAAAAAAGTTACTATATTTAGCGCGTATCTCTTATCGTAATTTTTGTTTCTATTTTTATACGTAAATTTATTTTAATTAATTTTGTTTTGTTCCTATTTTTGAAGTTAAAATAAAATAGATTGGATTATTATTTTTTTTAGAGTTGATTTCGTTTGCTATTTTGGAAAGTTTCCTTAGTTTACTGATGTGGTTTTTAATGTTATTTCTATGAGAAGATTTTTTTTATGATTATCTTTCTTTCGGGTCCGGTTACTGTGCTTAAGGAATCCTTATGCACGCTGCATAAGCGAAGCCCAGCCCAACTAAATTACTGCGCCCACCTAACCCATTTGCTGATACACCTGCTTCCCTCACCAACTCAACTAACGGTTATCATCCAACGAACGGTTACTTCCCATTTCTTCATACACGTCGTTTTCGTGACCAAAACCAACACCACCTCTCGTCATCGCCTTCGCCGTCACCTGAAAACCACGTAATCAGTGTCGCGCAACCATCATCGTCATCATCATCATCACTTTTCATCATCATTGTTCATCATCACCATGGAACGGAAGCAACGTAATCAGGGACCATCTATACGCAAAGAAAGCAACATTATCAACGATACACTTGCACATACTAGGAAGAAGAAATCAAAATAGGTTTGAACTTCATCAATGGTTTTTGAAAGTTTAATTAGTAGTTTGAAATCGTTTTGTTTAATTTGTAAAGTAATTGCATGTGTGTAAACCTAAGTTGTAACATCCCCAAATTCTAAAATCATATAATTAATTTTAATTAGAGTTTATCTACAAAAATTAGAATTAATTAGTGATAGTTAAATTTAAATAAGTCTTGGAGTAAGGAAGTTATGTGAAAAATTAGGAATTTTAATTAAAAACCTAAACTACACATAACTTTAAATCCTTATAGTGATTTAATTAAAGGATGAGAATCAAACTCTTCTCCCTAATGAGTCACTAATCCACTCAAAACCTTGCTAATCTTCTCATGGCAACACCTCATTGCAACTAGTGACTCATTCTTCCAATTAGTAAACCACCACTTAAGTTACATGCAATAAGCTAGAGCCATCTTTCTCATTTTTCTCAACACAGCAAAATTCTGAAAGCAATTCTCCTCTTCCTTTCTCTCTTTCACGTGAAACAACAATAACACCACAAGTTCCAAATTTTGCTCTACACCAATAACTCACAAAATTGTCATTATCCTCACAAACACTACACTCAAACAGTAATCAAAGCTTCAGAGATTCCCCTCTGTAGATAATCAGTCCTGAACCACTTTCCTTTCCTTACCCCAAGCATCACATGAAGCAAAACAACAATTTCTCTTCTATCACCTCATTTTCAACCAATGGTGTTGCATGCACAACAAGAACCTGATAAACCACATATGGCAATATCTCAGAAAACCCAACTATAAATAACCCTCAACCTCAGCCTTCCAAATCATCAAACACATCTTCAATTTCTCTTAGTAAGAGTTCCAAGAGTCTAGAGTTCAAACTTTGGTCTGAGGTTCGTGGGGCTAGATAGAACTTGCTGTAGTTGTAGAGGAACTCAGGAGCACGATTTAAAGCTTCTTTCAGGTGGGTTCTTTAGGCTAGTTTAGTTAGAATTCCCTTAAATTATGAATTTGCATGTTAACTTAAGAAATTAAGAATTAATTGTGTGAGGAGAATTAGCTCCCAAGTTCTCTTCTATTCTGTTATATATTGACTATATTATATATCTGCACTTTCTCAGAGTTTGGTTGTAGGTGAATCTTTGAAAATATTGAAAATTCGTAAAACAGGGGTCTTTCTGACTTAACTCGCCATAGCGAGTTGCTAGCGAGCACTCATGGCGAGCTCAAGATTTTGGGCTGAAGAACTTCGCCATGGCGAGCTCCAGCTCGCCTAGCGAGTTGTTTAGGCCAGTACCTGTAAGTTCGCCATGGCGAGCTTGCTAACTCGCCGTAGCGAGCTAGCCCAGAATTGCTTCACTTTTTTTTAGTTTTAAAAATGATTTAACCACTCGTTTTATATCATAACCTGAGAAAGATAAATTGTAGTTGTATAATGTATTTAATATTGTACGGAAAGTCAGACACAATTCTGAAAATTAGGGATAACTTAGAATTAAGGATGCATGTTCCCCGGGTTTTGGGATAATTATGGTAGTATGTAACTCAACATTTAGAATCAGTCAATCATGTGCGGTTTAGTATGCTGCTTATGGGCTTCCAATGGAACAACCCATTAGGAAAATGATTGTGAGCTTAATGTCGTGGTCGAATCGGTCAGCGGATATGGCGGACCTTCGAGACATGCTCACCTCGAAGTGTCTTAGCGGAATAAAATCAACAAGATACTTTTGTGTGTTACACTTTTATTAATTATGATTATGATATGTATTATGATAGATTACCAATTATGGACTGATTAGGTACCCCGGCTTTATAGCCTAGGAGGGTAGTAGAATTCACTGGGACGAAGTGACTGTCTCACCCCACTCCCTATTTGAAACAGGAAAACAGGTTGATTAGGTAAGCCTTGGTGTTGGAGTCGCTGCTGCTGTTTGGAGGATTGCATTTGATTCTTGCTTCCTTATTTATCTTATCGTGTTATCGTTTGTTTCCGCTGTTAATTTTTGTACTCTTGATGTATTTGGCACCTGTGTGTGCAAAGAACTTTGTTGTAATAATAATGAATTTCAGTTATCAATAATAATACTCCTTGATTATTCTAGATTTATCTATGGGGTGTTATAATTGGTATCAGAGCCTGGTTGAATCAGATCTTGCGTGAATTCATTAGTATTACCATTCCAATCCCAGTAGTTGTCTAGTTTCCCTACATACGTTCTAGGTGTCATGTCACTTTAGGCCTAGCTAACTTGATTTGATATTGGCAGTTAGAGCGAAATGTCTGGAGAGAGACGAGGACCTGGAAGGCCACCAAGAAGATAGAACGTAGAAGAAGAAGAACCGCAAGTGTTCGGAGATGCTAACGCCAACATGTGGGCAGAGATGATGCATCAGCATCAGCAGTTTCAAGCCCAACAAGCGCAACAGCATCAGGAGTTTATGGCCATGTTTCAGCAGCACATGAATGCTCCCCCTCCTCAGAACTTGGGGTCGAGCGCTGCCTTCCGAGAGTTTTGTAGGATGAGCCCTCCAGAGTTTTATGGTGAATATAATCCCGCAAAGGCCAGAGAATGGTTGCAGAGAATGACTGGCATTCTGGACTCCATGACTTGCTCAGAGACAGATAAAGTAACCTTCGTCTCCCGCTTCTTCAGGGGTGACGCTTGCAATTGGTGGGAAGGTACCAAGCAGTACATGGAAGCCAGCCATACAAAGATTAACTGGCAGAATTTCAGGCGTTTGTTCATTGGCCATTACATTCCTGAGAGCTACCAATTCCAGATGGAACGGGAGTTAACTGAGTTGAAGCAAGGTAGTCTGACGGTAGCTGAATATACCATGAAGTTCAATGAGCTGGTCCGGTATGTTGCTGATGGTGACGATGCCCCTACTGAGGCCTGGAAAATGAAGAAATACAGGATAGGGCTTCGAGCTGACATAGCCCACGATGTGTCAATGCAGCAGATCACTAGCTTTGGTGATCTAGTGCAGAAAAGCTATCATGCTGAAGCCGGCCTCAGCCACATTCACAAGGAAAGGAGTGAGACCACACAGAAGAAAAAGGGTTTGTTTGGAAAGTTTGGTTTGAACTTGAAGTCTAAGGGTAATTCCAGCATGGGCAAGCAGAATCACTCTCAACGTTCGCCCAAGAACTGTTCAGACTGTGGATACCCTCACAACGGCGAATGCATGAAAGGCAAGAATATGTGCTATTACTGCAAACAACCTGGGCACTTCAGGAACGAGTGTCCGAAGTTGAAGAAGCACGGTGAATCCAGTGGATCCGCAAAGAATAAAGGTCGGGTATATTCTTTAGACTGCAATGAAATAAGATCTAATAATGCTCTGATTATGGATGTGTGTTTGTTAGGACAGTCCAAGGTCTTAGTTTTGTTTGATTGTGGAGCAACTAACTCTTTTATAGCCGTAGACTGTGTCATGCGGTTAGGAATTCCTTATGTACCCCTCGTACCTCCAATGTCTGTCGCTGTCGCTACTGGCGGCAGAGTTACTTCAAAGAAAGTTTGTCAGAATTGTCCCATTCTAGTTGGAAGTAAGGTCTACCACATAGATTTAATCTGTCTCCCACTAAATGACTTCGATGTCGTTCTTGGCATGGATTGGCTCTCAGCCAATATCGTGTACATTGGTTGTGCTGAAAAGAATTTGTTCATTCCTTCGGAAACCTCTGCAGAAAGTAGAGCTCTGTCTGCTTTACTGCAAAATACTCATCAAATGATCCAGTACTTAGGTGCCAGCAGCAAATGCTTCAGTGTCTTATTCACGGTCGACTTTGAGTCTAGTTTGAGTCCTAGTGACATTCCTATTGTTAGCGAGTATTTAGATGTATTTCCTGAGGATATCATGAGTCTCCCTCCCGAGCGTGAAATAGAGTTCTCTATAGACCTTGTTCCAGGTTCACAGCCCATTTCAGTCGCACCTTATAGAATGTCTCCACTAGAACTTCATGAGCTTAAAACTCAACTTGAGGAACTACTCCAGAAGCATTTCATTCGTCCAAGTGTCTCTCCTTGGGGAGCACCCGTGTTACTTGTGAAAAAGAAGGACGGTACTATGCGCTTATGCATTGATTATCGCCAGCTTAACAAAGTGACAATCAAAAACAAGTATCCGCTACCCCGGATTGATGATCTCTTAGATCAACTCAGGGGTGCCACCGTCTTTTCAAAGATTGATCTTCGTTCCGGCTATCATCAAATCAGAATCAAATCCTCAGACGTGTCTAAGACGGCATTCAGGACGCGTTATGGGCATTACGAATTCCTAGTTATGCCTTTTGGATTGACTAATGCTCCTGCTGTGTTTATGGATTACATGAACAGGATTTTCTAGCCATACCTCGACAAATTTGTTGTCATCTTTATAGATGATATCTTAATCTATTCTCGTAATCAAGAGGATCATGCTGAACATCTCAGAATTGTTTTGGAAGTTCTGCGAGAGAAGAAGTTATATGCCAAGTTCAGTAAGTGTGAATTCTGGCTCTCAGAAATTAAATTTCTGGGACATGTCATTTCCCAAGGCGGTGTATCTGTTGATCCATCCAAGGTAGAAGCAGTTCTTAACTGGGAAAGACCCAACAATGTATCACAAGTCAGAAGTTTCCTGGGATTAGCAGGTTATTACCGGAGATTCATTCTTGGATTTTCGGAAATCGCCTTACCCTTGACCTGTTTGACCAGGAAAGGTACTCCTTTTGTTTGGGATGCTGATTGTGAAGTGAGTTTCAGGACGTTGAAAGAAAAGCTGACCAGTGCTCCAGTATTGGTCATTCCTGATCCTAATCGGAAGTACGTGGTGTATTGCGATGCATCACATAAAGGTCTTGGTTGTGTTCTAATGCAAGATGGAGCTGTGGTAGCATATACCTCTCGGCAGTTGAAACCACACGAGCAAAATTATCCAACCCATGATCTGGAATTAGCAGCAATTATTTTCGCTCTAAAGATTTGGAGGCATCACTTGTATGGTGTCTAATTTGATCTTTTCAGCGACCATAAGAGTCTGAAATACCTGTTTGATCAGAAAGACCTGAATATGAGGCAGCGTAGGTGGATGGAATATTTGAAGGACTTCGATTTCAATCTCAACTACCATCCTGGCAAAGCGAATGTTGTGGCAGACGCTTTGAGCAGGAAAGCCTTATATGCTTCCGAACTCTTAATGCAGCAGTGTGGATTGTATGAGAAGTTCAGAGACCTGAATCTGAATGTTGTGTACAGAAAGAGCGGCATTAGAATCAACCGTATGGAGTTGTCATGCGATCTGCGCTCGAGGATAGTGCAGGCGCAACGAAGCGATATGGACCTTCAAAGGAGATTGAACAACCCAGAGTTCTCAATTGCATCGGATGGTGCTATGTTGTATGATGGAAGATTGTGTGTACCAAATGACGATGAACTGAAAAGGCTGATTCTTGACGAGGCACACAAAAGTGGATTCTCGATTCATCCAGGATCCACCAAAATGTACCACGACTTGAAACAGAACTACTGGTGGCCGAACATGAAGGCAGAAATCGCTGATTTTGTGTCTAAATGTTTGGTTTGTCAACAAGTGAAGATTGAACACCAGAAACCTGGAGGTCCGTTGCAACCGTTAGAAATTCCGGAGTGGAAGTGGGAACACATTACTATGGATTTCGTTGGAGGTTTACCCCGTAACCAGAAAGGTCAAGATTCAATTTGGGTAATTGTGGATAGATTGACCAAGTCAGCTCACTTCATTCTTGTGAAATCTACCTATAAGGCCGCGCAGTATGCAGCTATTTTTATAGAGCATATTGTGAGGTTGCATGGTGTACCCCTCAACATTGTTTCAGATCGTGATCCAATCTTTACTTCTAGGTTCTGGAAAGCCTTCCAGCATGCGATGGGTACTCGATTGAGAATGAGTACGTCGCATCACCCTCAGACAGATGGACAGTCTGAAAGAACTATTCAAACTCTTGAAGATATGCTTCGTGCTTGTGTTCTGGAAGATGGCGGTAGTTGGAGCAACTACTTGCACCTGATTGAGTTTTCTTACAATAACAGTTATCATTCTAGTATCGGGATGGCACCGTTCGAAGCCCTATACGGGAGAAAGTGTAGGACTCCGTTGTGTTGGACGGAAGTCGGAGATCGCGGATTGTTGGGACCAGATCTTATTCAAGAAACAACCTTAAAGGTTAAATCAATCCGTGAGAAGATGAAAGTTGCACAAAGTCGGCAAAAGAGTTATGCTGACCAGAGAAGGAGACCTTTAGAGTTTGATGAAAGAGATCATGTGTTCTTGAAGGTTACTCCGAAGTTGGGATTACGTGGTGTGTTTAGAACCAAGAAACTCTGTCCAAGATATATTGGACCCTATCAAATCCTTCGACGCGTCGGTCCTGTAGCCTATCAGTTAGCTCTTCCTCCATCTATGTCAGGGCTACACGACGTGTTCCATGTCTCTCAGCTTCGGAAGTACATTCTTGATCCTTATCAGCCAGTAGAATTGGAACAAATTGATCTCCAGCCAGATCTAACTTATCAGCCAGATCCAGTCCGAATTGTTGATCGTGACGTCAAAACTCTACGAAACAAGAGGATTCCCATTGTCAAGGTGGAATGGTCGCAGTCCCCGGACGGCGAATATACCTGGGAGTTGGAATCGGACATGATGAACAGTTATCCTCACCTATTCTAAGGTAAATTTCTGAATTTCGAGGACGAAATTTCTTTAAGGGGGGTAGATTGTAACATCCCCAAATTCTAAAATCATATAATTAATTTTAATTAGAGTTTATCTACAAAAATTAGAATTAATTAGTGATAGTTAAATTTAAATAAGTCTTGGAGTAAGGAAGTTATGTGAAAAATTAGGAATTTTAATTAAAAACCTAAACTACACATAACTTTAAATCCTTATAGTGATTTAATTAAAGGATGAGAATCAAACTCTTCTCCCTAATGAGTCACTAATCCACTCAAAACCTTGCTAATCTTCTCATGGCAACACCTCATTGCAACTAGTGACTCATTCTTCCAATTAGTAAACCACCACTTAAGTTACATGCAATAAGCTAGAGCCATCTTTCTCATTTTTCTCAACACAGCAAAATTCTGAAAGCAATTCTCCTCTTCCTTTCTCTCTTTCACGTGAAACAACAATAACACCACAAGTTCTAAATTTTGCTCTACACCAATAACTCACAAAATTGTCATTATCCTCACAAACACTACACTCAAACAGTAATCAAAGCTTCAGAGATTCCCCTCTGTAGATAATCAGTCCTGAACCACTTTCCTTTCCTTACCCCAAGCATCACATGAAGCAAAACAACAATTTCTCTCCTATCACCTCATTTTCAACCAATGGTGTTGCATGCACAACAAGAACCTGATCAACCACATATGGCAATATCTCAGAAAACCCAACTATAAATAACCCTCAACCTCAGCCTTCCAAATCATCAAACACATCTTCAATTTCTCTTAGTAAGAGTTCCAAGAGTCTAGAGTTCAAACTTTGGTCTGAGGTTCGTGGGGCTAGATAGAACTTGCTGTAGCTGTAGAGGAACTCAGGAGCACGATTTAAAGCTTCTTTCAGGTGGGTTCTTTAGGCTAGTTTAGTTAGAATTCCCTTAAATTATGAATTTGCATGTTAACTTAAGAAATTAAGAATTAATTGTGTGAGGAGAATTAGCTCCCAAGTTCTCTTCTATTCTGTTATATATTGACTATATTATATATCTGCACTTTCTCAGAGTTTGGTTGTAGGTGAATCTTTGAAAATATTGAAAATTCGTAAAACAGGGGTCTTTCTGACTTAACTCGCCATAGCAAGTTGCTAGCGAGCACTCATGGCGAGCTCAAGATTTTGGGCTGAAGAACTTCGCCATGGCGAGCTCCAGCTCGCCTAGCGAGTTGTTTAGGCCAGTACCTGTAAGTTCGCCATGGCGAGCTTGCTAACTCGCCGTAGCGAGCTAGCCCAGAATTGCTTCACTTTTTTTTAGTTTTAAAAATGATTTAACCACTCGTTTTATATCATAACCTGAGAAAGATAAATTGTAGTTGTATAATGTATTTAATATTTTACGGAAAGTCAGACACAATTCTGAAAATTAGGGATAACTTAGAATTAAGGATGCATGTTCCCCGGGTTTTGGGATAATTATGGTAGTATGTAACTCAACATTTAGAATCAGTCAATCATGTGCGGTTTAGTATGCTGCTTATGGGCTTCCAATGGAACAACCCATTAGGAAAATGATTGTGAGCTTAATGCCGTGGTCGAATCGGTCAGCGGATATGGCGGACCTTCGAGACATGCTCACCTCGAAGTGTCTTAGCGGAATAAAATCAACAAGATACTTTTGTGTGTTACACTTTTATTAATTATGATTATGATATGTATTATGATAGATTACCAATTATGGACTGATTAGGTACCCCGGCTTTATAGCCTAGGAGGGTAGTAGAATTCACTGGGACGAAGTGACTGTCTCACCCCACTCCCTATTTGAAACAGGAAAACAGGTTGATTAGGTAAGCCTTGGTGTTGGAGTCGCTGCTGCTGTTTGGAGGATTGCATTTGATTCTTGCTTCCTTATTTATCTTATCGTGTTATCGTTTGTTTCCGCTGTTAATTTTTGTACTCTTGATGTATTTGGCACCTGTGTGTGCAAAGAACTTTGTTGTAATAATAATGAATTTCAGTTATCAATAATAATACTCCTTGATTATTCTAGATTTATCTATGGGGTGTTATATAAGTTTTGATTTGGGGGAAATCATATACTGAAATGATATAGTTTACAAATTGTATATATTATTTGGATGCTGGTAATTTTTTTTTGATCTAGGCTATCATTGAAACCAAAATAGCCCTCTTATGGTTTCAATGATAGCTAAACAAAAGATAGTTTCAGAGCTATTTTCAGATTGAGTAGGAATGGAGCAAAAATAACACTTGTTTGGTATTAGATTGTGTTATTTCTCAATGATTTTTGTTTAGTGATATAGGTTACAACAATGACTTTGCTATTTTTGAATGGTTTCTTTTGACTGATACAGTGTTAATTTTTCAATGAATTCTTTTGACTGACTTTGCTATTTTTGTTTGGAAATGAAATAATTTATGTATAATTAAAAAATGATTGGGCTGAAATATTTGTTTCTTTGTTGAGATGAGTTACTTTGCTTCATTTGGTTTACATGTTAATTTGGTTTGAGCATTCCTGTTTGTTGTCATGGAAACCATAAGTGTGGCTAAATGGTTTCAATGTATTTGTTTCTGAAACCAAATTAGCCCTCTTATGGTTTCAATGTATTATGAAATATACACTTCCCTTATGCCTTATGCCTTAAGCACATTACATTAGAAGATCAAATTTATTTAATTTTTTTTTTCAGTACTAGACTATAATAGATGTTGATCTTGACAATTTTGGTTGGCCTTAGTAATATTTCAATACGTTTTGTTGCGTTAGCAGTTGCTATTTGACCTTTGCTTGAATATGTGAAACAATCAGCAGTATATAGAATGTAGTTGTATGTGTTTGTGTGGTAGGTCTTGGTGAGTCAAGCTTGTGTACATAGTTGTTTATTTTTTAAGTTGGTTTGTATTAATGTTACTTTTTTTAAGTGCATATGTAATTTAGATAAAACTATTTGACTGTAATTTGGTCTTGAAACCATAAGTGTGCCTTGATGGTTTCACTTGATACGTATCTGAAACCAAAGTAGCCCCCTTATGGTTTCAATGAATTTAAATTATACTTAGAGTATTTAACTTATGTTCTACCATGATATGAAAAACTTATAGTATTTGACTTATTTTCTGCCATATGAAACCATACTTAATAGTTTCATTTGATACAGGGGAAAGAATCAAAGGAACTATAGCAAATGCCATCATTTAGTATTGGATTGACACCGTCAGATGACGATAAAAGGAATAAGAATGATTCGTTATCTGGTAGTGATCAAAAAAATGAGAGGGGACGTGGCAAAAACAAGAATCAAAAAAAGAATGAACAGACAAAACGTGGTGAGAGCATTGCTTTTACATCTCGTGGTCGTAAAAAGAGAGCAACGATGGCAACACAAGATTCTGAGGAAGCAAGCTCGGGTGAAGAAAATGTGAAACAAGTTATTGTGACAAAAGATCCTGATGCGGATGCAAGACTGAGGCATAAGATGAGTGTACCTAAGGTCTACGAACTTATGCATTCAGTAAATGCCAAAAAAAGGAAACAGGATATAATTGACCAACTACACGAGTGTGGCTTTGGAGGGATAATGCATATATGCAACTGGAAAAGGATCCACACCTTTTTTGTGGATTGGGTTGTCAAGAGATTTGAACATGAGCATATGTGGATAAGGTTGAGTGATACAGAGGTTCTGATGTTGAAAGAGGATGATGTGCATAGAGTCTATGAACTACCAACGGCTGGAAAGAAAATAGACACTGACCTTTGCTCTGATGGAGCAATTAAAAGGCTGAGGAAGGAATTAGGATTGATTGGAAATTATTCTCCAATTGTGAAAGTTGCAGAATTGGAAAGCTCACTGAAGACAATAGAGAAACCTAGAACATGGGTGAAGGGTGCAATTTGTTACATCATTCACAACATTTTGTGCCCAACTAATAGAGGCAATGTGTCTCTCCAGTATGCAGATATTTTGGAAGATCCAGCTGGAGTATCTTCATATAACTGGTGCTCACATGTTTTGGACTATATGAAAAAAGGCTTGCAATCTCCAGATGTTTTGAATCCACTAGCAGACTTCCACTTTTTAATGGTAATGATCTAACCTATGTTTAATTCCTAATTGTATTTGCATCTTTTATATCTTTTATATCTTACATCTTTTAACTGAAACCATTAGTGTGTCTTAATGGTTTCATTGTATTTGCATCTGAAACCAAAATAGGCCTATAATGGTTTCCATTAAATATCCATATTTTAGAACTACTTGCAATAACCTATGTTTAATTGCTAATTGCTGTTATTATCCTTTATATCTTATATCTTATAACTGAAACCATGAGTGTGTCTTAATGGTTTCATTGTATTTGCATCTGAAACCAAAATAGGCCTATAATGGTTTCCATTAAATATTCAAATTCTATTCAACATACAAATATTCTAATTTATGATCTATGCTTGGGAGTTGTGATGTGACACAATATTAACTAATTGTTGCAGATTAATTACATGGAGAAAATGGGGAAAAGAAGTCCATTTTTGACAGGAAAATACAATCGGCCATCACTCCGTGATTGGGATGTCAAGCTGGCAAACCAAGAACTTCAAAAGATCCATGATATTATGGGGCTTGAGAATGGACTGACAGCCGGGGTAACAAGACTTGATAATGGACTCCCAGCTGGGTTACCAAGTCTGAATAGAACCGCAGGAAGTCCGATTGTATTGTGCTTTGATGCAGACACTTGTCCACTGTCTAAGGTGATTGTTATTGATTCTCATGTACTGTATTTTCTTTTCAAATGCTAATTGAAGATAAAATATTGGAAATCGTACCATAGATGTTTCTTAATGGTTTAACTTGTGATTGTCCTTGGCAGGCAGAGATGTATCTTACTCACTGTAGGTCTTGTATAAATGTCTATACAAAAACCGCAGAAACATTGGAAAGAAGAATAACTGAAGCAAATGCCGAAACTTCAGGAAAAGATAATCCAATTGAAGTAGAAGGTGAAAATGAGAGGAATAAAAGTTCCAATATTGGTATTGTACCTGAAACTGGAAGGTACTGCATTTAATTTAACTTTTTATGAAAATTAAATTTTGCTGCATTAGTTTATGAAAATTCACATTAATGATTTCCAGGTTGAATGATGATGATGATGTTGGAAAAAGAACTCAACCGGAAGAGAGATACTGCATTTAATTTGGTTTCAGGACCTTTCCTTAATATATTTATTCATATTGTATACAACATAAATAATATAACTGAAACCATAAGTGTGACTTATTGGTTTCACTATAGTTGTTTCTGAAACCAAAATAGCCATCTTATGGTTTCCAATACATATTCTTATTTAATTCAACATTAAAATGTTGTTTCTGAATGCTTTATGATTGGGAGTTGTGTTGTGACTTTCTGAAAATTCAATAATGTAGGTTAAGTAATGATAATGATGAAGAGGATGACAAAAGCATTTGTCAAAATAGCAATAAAGATGACAATGACAAAGTTGAACATGACAAGGATGAGGACGACGATGAAGAAGATCAGATCAGTCCCAATCTCATTGATGATGCAGTGCCGACAGCATGCAACATCATTGATGATTCAATGAAAGTAACACCTAATGATGATGCAGGCAGCATGCAACATGACAACTATGAAGAGAAAGATGAAGAAGATGAGATCGCTCCAAAAATCATTGATGATGCAGTGATGGCAGCATGCAACATCACTGATCATTCGGTGAAGCTGACACCAAATGCAGGCCTCACATTAACTCAGGAAACTATCTTGAAGTTTCCAGAGTTTTTTGATCGGGCTGAAGCTTCTAACAAAAATGTTTCGGTGTCACAGGGGGCTGAATCAGCGACATTGGAAACTATGTTGAAGTTTCCTGAGTTTTTTGATGCAGAGTAAGACAGCTTAACTTTAAAATCGTTTGTCAAATGGTTTTCATATAAAATGTTTGAAAACTAAAGTATTGTTTTGATTGTTCCAGGTTGATTAAAGATGCTCCAGTACCACAAGTTTCAGTGTCACAAGACACAGAATCAGCCACAAATGAAACAATCCTGAAGTTCCCGCAATATTTTGAAGTACCCAATCAATGCCGTGCGCTAGTGTTGGTACCAAATGTGTCGCAAGGGGAGAAGTCTGAAGAATGTGACTCAGACACTGTCATAAAGTAAGAATCAAACAGTGTGATAAGTCTAATATTATTTAAATTCTGCAAAAAATAACACTATTATGTAATATTATTTCACAGTGCAACTCCAATAAAGACAATGCTTCCAGATGAAATAATTGACATCGACAATGTCACACCAAAGAAAAGAAAGAGGCATAATGTGCTTTACTCTGATAGGACGTACCCTGAGCGTCGACGGGTGGTGAAGAAATCAAAATACCTTGCAAGTCCGTATGATGACGCTGTCCATGAGTCTAGTACAACTGAGTTGCAGAAACAATTGTCAACATATGCTTGGAGCCCAGATCTTGATTAGTAAGTTAAAAATTGTTTCTTATTTAGCTTAGTGCAAATGTGGTTGTTTTATTTGGTTTTGAAGTTGTTTGTGAATTCTTAATGAATGAGAAACCATAAGTTTAGCTTAATGATTTCACTGAATGTGTATCTGAAACCAAAATAGCCCTCTTATGGTTTCACTAGGTTGTGTAATATAAATGAAACCATGAGTGTGGCTGAATGGTTTCACTGTATTGATTTCTGAAACCAAAGTAGCCCCCTTATGGTTTCAGTTATAGTGTGGCATTTGTTTGATGGTTTCAGCACTCAACATAATCAATTATAAATGAAACAATAATTGTGATTGACCCTTGTATTTGTTTTGTTTGGTTTTTAATCAGTTGTTTGAATAATGTTTTAAAATTAGCTGTTTGTGAATTCAAAACCAATGTGAAACCATAAGTGTGGCTTAATGGTTTCACTGGATATGTATCTCAAACCAAAAAAGTCTCCTTATGGTTTCACTAGGTTTTAATTATTTGGCCTTACTTATTGTATAGGTTCTAATGAAAAACCATAAGTGTAGCTTACTTTAGTGTTCTCAAATTAAATATTATTACCAATACTAAATGCTTAATTATTATATAGGTATGAAATTATGTACTGCTCCAACAACAAGGCTCATTTTTATTCTCTACAAAGAGATGCTTTATGGACCCTTCAAAAGGATGAATGGGTGTCATGCCTGGTCATAAACAGCTGGGTTAATTGTCTGAATTGGGATCAACAGGGTAGCATGACAAAACTGGTGACACCATTACTTACTTATGTATGTATCACAATCCATTAATATTAAAAATTTACATAATATTGTTTATTTTACATAATATTGTTTATTTTACTCATTTTATATAAACAGTTTGACCAGGAAAGAATGCCTCCTGTAAGTAGAAATATTGCAGGCTGGAGATTCCTCGAGAGACTCAACCAATTCAAATACATGGAATGGAAGGCCATTGACCCTGAAAAGCTAGAATACGTAAGTCTCTTTTCAAAACCTTTCAGATACATGGTTTATGATAATGATTTTAGTATTAAAATTTTAGTTAAATAATGTGATTCTAATACTATGTTTGCCATGGTGGAACAGATCATGACACCAGCAATAGTTGGTAACCCAGGAAGCCATTATGTCTGCTTCGTTGTCAATCTCAAACACCACAAATTCCAATTCCTGAACAGTTTGACGGGTGTAGGAGAAAAATTGGAAACCAAGGATGGTGAACCAACCTCATACAAGAAGCTATTTGATGTCTGGGTAAATGAGGTAGAAGCATTTGTGGATGAATTGTATAAGCAAAGGAAAATGAAAATGCCTTTCTCCTTCATCACATTCACTTGGGATACACCAAAGGTTCCTACACAGATTGATTCGGACAATTGTGGTGTATTCTGCATGAAGTTTCTAGCTGAATGGGGAGGTGAAATACAATCTTTCAAAGGTTGGTCTAGACTCAAAAAGCATGCAAAGGTTGCAAAAATTATGGATCTTCGGATCGATATATGTTCAGAAATCTTAAGCCATCTAAGCAATTCAATGAAAGATGAAGTGAAAAAGCTTGCAATTTCATACTATGAAGAGCTGCTTCAAAAGATGCCAAGTTGTTCTGTTAGAAACCATTAGTACTGTTAAATGGTTTCAAGGTGCTTTATCTTGAAACCATTGGTATTGCAAAATGGTTTCAGCATCTTTTGATAGGGTTGTATTCATAGTTTGTTCTCTTCTGGTCATTAGGACACTTTAATTGACAAAACACTCTGTTGCTGATTTTATGGATTGTTTTAATGTTTTTTTCTTTTTGGGACAAGTTATGTTCAATTTAATGATTAGTTTTAATGAATTGCTCTTTGTAGATTATGAAATTTAATTCTTAATCAATCTTTACTTTAGTCGTACCATATAATATACACACATGAAAATGTAGTTTTCACTGTTTAAAAAACAAGCTTCAACAACTATCAAATTGTAAAATTTAAAATATATAGATTTTTTTTATATATGATATATTAAAATACGTATGTAAATGTTCATTGAAACCATAAGAGGGATACTTTGGTTTCAAAAATAGATGCAGTGAAACCATTCAGCCGCACTTATGGTTTCATTTAATTATTCAATAGTCTTGATTATCTATACTTCTATACTAATAGATAAAGGCAAAACACCATTTTGGTGTAGCCTTTTCTGGAATTCCAATAATACCCTTTAACTTTCAAAAACCAACATTTTACTAAAAAAACTTCCAAAACCAACTTTGTTTTTTTTTTTTAAATCATTTATATATGTAACTATGATAAGTTACCTATGGTTTGGACCATTAATGCATGTAAAGTACATTTTTTATTTTGAGAGAAACTAAAAATACATATATTAATTATTATAAAAACCAAATTTATAATAAATCACTATGTATAATTTATATATGTTAGCAAACTAATAAACAAAGGTCACACAAACGGGCGCTAGTTTGTATAATAACAATAATCTATGATTTTATTTGATTACATTTAATTATTCGATGTGTTTGATAATATGAGTTTATTTTGTCTTCACAACCCATTCAACAATAATAATGGTTTTGATAAAAAATTCTTTTTCAATAAAATTTAAATATATAGATTTTTTTAAAGAAATTATTACTGCATATTTGATTTTTTTTAAAGAAATTACTTATATGATATATCAAAATACATATATAAATGTTCATTGTTTCATTGAAACCATAAGAGGGGTACTTTGGTTTCAGAAATATATGCAGTGAAACCATTCAGCCACAATTATGGTTTCATTTACATTATACCAAACAAGGATGGATTCAGGTATAAAGAGACATAAATGATGATATCAAAATAATTTATATAATATGAATAGTCTTGATTATTTGTATAATAACAATAATCTATGATTTTACTTGATTACATTTAATTATTCGACATGTTAGATAATATGAGTTTATTATGGCTTCCCAACCCATTCAACAATAATAATGCTTTTGGTAAAGAAATTTATTTCAATAATATTTGAATATACATATTTTTTTAAAGAAATTATGACTGTATATTTGATTTTTTTAAAGAAATTACTTATATGATATATTAAAATACGTATGTAAATGTTCATTGTTTCATTGAAACCAAAAGAGGGCTACTTTGGTTTCAGAAATAAATACAGTGAAACCATTCAGCCACACTTATGGTTTCATTTATATTATACCAAACAAGTATGCATTCAAGTATAACAGACATAAATGATGATAATCATTCTATCTAATACAAATAAAATATATGTCTAATGATCGATATCTTATAATCATCAATACATACCAACAAAGAACATGAAAATGACGAAGTACGATTCCTACAAGTCTAATGGTTTTGTAACAAAGTTTAGTACAAACTGTTAACATGAAACAAAATAAAAAAACAAAAACAAATGTAAAAATATCAATCATTAGCCTCTTTTTCCTTTAAAGCCTCATCCTCTCTTTGTTGTCTCTGCCACTCTAATTTCATTTTCTGGCGTTCCCTAACAATTTCATAATCACTTTTCATTCGCCTCTTTGATCTAATTGGATTTGGTCTTACTTTGAACTTTGGAGCAGTAGACTTTACCCCATCAGATGGTTCACCAACAGTAGTTGTATTGGAAGACTTAGATGGCGTCACAACAGGTGGTTCTGTATGAATACCTATACAATTATCAAAAAAATTCATCAATCATTGTGCAGATAAATTGAATACTCAAACCCTCAAAACAAATGACACAACAAAAGCACTTGTAACCATAAGAAGGCTACTTTGGTTTCACTAACAAAGACAATGAAACCATTCAGCCATACTTAGGGTTTCAGTTATAACACACAGACAGCCAAGGTAAAAAACATAGTTCAAAAGAAAATATTGAAAACCTTTGGACATAAGCAACTCCTCTGCCTTTTCCCCAGCTTCAAGTACACCATTAAGGAAAACTTGAGAAGCCTCAGGGTCTGTACAAACACGTGTACAAAGCTGGATTGTAACAGCACAAATTTGTTGATATCTTTGTGCTTGAGTCGTGCCTTCAGTGCCAGCATTGATGGTAGGTTTGAGCTTATCAATTGAATGACGAACATCTTTAGTCCACCGCTTCAACACATATTCTGCAGGTATCGTCTTCAAACTATGATATTGCATAGAACCACCTAAAAATTCCAATATTTTAAAAACGTGCCGACATAAAAAACCCCTGTTCTCAAACATACGACATGTGCAGCTAATATGTTTTGTCCTAATATCGATTGTCACAACCCTTTCATCAAGTCGATCATGCTGTTCAAAATTTGGGGAAAGGTTTTGTAAGACCCGAAATTCCACGGTACCTTTTGTGTGAGGAAAATAAGTAATTGGTTGGGAATATTAGGGTTTTTGTTAAGTGATTTTGTGAGTATTGTCGCGATAATAGAATTTTGCTGAGTTGGAGCCTGTTTTGTGCTCGTGTGCTGGAAATGCACAGACTTTTGTTCCTTAGTCTTTATTTATCTATGAGAGCGTTCATGTGTCTTCAGAATTTCAAAATTTGACTTTCTCCGCTTTTTGGAAAAACGAGTAGAAAACTATACCCGCTGTTAGAAAATTTACGATTTCTGTTTTCCGTCGAATTTTAATTAGAGACTCTATATATATCGACGCGAGTTGGAATCTGGATTCAGAATATTTTTGAGAGCTTAGGATAAAAGTTTCAGTCGGAGAATCAAGTTTAGCGATAATTTTTAGAAATGGTTTACGGCGAACTTTTATTTCGTAGATTTTCTATTTTCGCGATTTTATCGGTACGCGAGATACGACTCGCCTGCGAGCGAGCGCGAGAGCTGAGTAGCGTAAAGTGAAAATATCTAGATATTTCTTAAAGAGTAATCATGAGTTTTGTGTGTGAGTGAGTGATCCAATGGCTAGGGTTCAATCTCACAATTTTTTTGCTTTGATCCAAGGGCTATGATCCATCAAGACTTCTTATACTATGATGACTTAGAAAAATTAGAGGAACTCATTCACTCTTTCTCTCTTAGCCGTGAACTCCATTCCATATTTCCCTTCATCACAAAAATTTCAATCCTTCACCAAATCACTTGATCTTAGGCTTGTTGGATCATAAAACTTGCAAAGAATCATCTTCTCTTGAGGTAACTAACCTCTTCCCTTCTTTTGTTGGTTCAAACTCTTAGAGTTTAGGATTTTATGGATTATGTTCTTGACCAAATTTTCTTAGAACTTGGTTTTAATTAGTTTTTGTTCCATAGAAATTATTCATGAGTGTTAGACTAGCTTGTTCAAGCTTAGTAGTGTTGATTTCCATAGAGTAATGAGTTTTTCATGAAATTTTGAGTTAGAGCTTTCATGAGAAATTTGTCTTGATCATGAGCATGAATTTTTATTAGTGATTGTGTTTATGATGTTGTTTTTGAGCTTTTTATGGGAATGGATATATGATAAATGGTTTTGTTTTGGAAAACAAGAAAATATATTTTGTGTGTTCATGGGAATTTTGAGAAAACTCTTATGACTTTTGAATTGTGTGTTGGAAATGTTTTGGTTGTTCAAATTTATGATTTTGGGAACTAATTGGTTAATGCTATGCTTTTGAAATGAAAGAAAATTGGAACTAGGTATGTTGTTGTTGTTTTGGCCGTGGCCTTTGTGTGTGTATGATCAAGGAGTTGCAAAATTTTAAGTCCTAATTGGGAGGCAATGATCATGGTTTTCATAGGGATGATATAGAGGTTTTGTTTGGAAAGAAAACTAGTAACTTGTGATTTAATTGCACAAGTGAAAATTTGTAAAGTTTTGAAGAAAAAAAAAATAGTATTCTTTGATTCAAATGGTTTGGTATGAGAAGTTGATCACTCTTGAGAAAATTAGTAATAATGGGAGTGTTTTAAACTATGTTTGTTTTGTGAAAAACAATATTTTGGTTTGATTCCAAATCTGGTCGAAAATCTTGAAGGGTATTTAGGTCATTTTAAAATTGTTGTGAACTGGAAACTTAACCATTTGATCCGTCCTTTCGAGACAAAAAATTTGGCGTATGGCTCGTCTCAATCGGATAAAAATTGTATGAATTATGGCCATTTTATTCGAGAAGTGAAAACTTGTAACTTGTGTTGCAAGAAAACTTTATTTTCGGTGAAATTTTTTGAAGAGTTGTTGGGCTGTTTTCAAATGGTTTTAGTGTGTGGAATTGATTGCTTTGGTGTTAAAAAAAAAAGTATTTCATTGTTTGATTTGAAACGAAAATATTTTCGTGAAGTGAAAATAGTGTATTTAACTTCATGAATTTTTTATCAATATAGGGAGGTCTCGTAATCACTATCCGAGAGTGTTAGAAAGTACCTTAGACCCCTCTAGATTTTTGGGTTTTAGTTTCGTTACGATAGAATACAGTGGGAGTATTTTATTGACATTACGCTGCTTAAATTTTAGGTAGCGTGAATTGTAGAGTTGTACGAGAAAAGTTAGTGGAAGTTTGCCGAGGTAAGGGCACTTTCTAATGATTTCATATACCTCGAAATATCGAGTGCTTTTTATGCATGTGTAATTGTTGCTTGAATATGTGTATTTGTTTAATGTGATGCAATATGAATTATGAGCATGGTTGTTTCGTGATGTATTCTTGTGACGAGAACTTGTTGAGAACATGCTATATTCTACACATGTTTGAGTGGTTGTTGTAAATTTCATATGTATGAATACTATGAAATGTTGATGCATGTACTTGATTGAAGATCTCGTTGTGCATGATGCTTGTTGTCTTACATATGATTTTGTTAGAAATATATGTATTGACGTGGGGTTGAGAATTACATATGCATGATTGGTATGTAATTGATGCATTGGCATAGATAAGATGTATCGTATGCTCATGCATTCATAGTTGTGGTTAGAAGACCACTGGGTGCGATTAGAAGATCCACCTTAATCCTGCGGGATTTTATTGAGTACAATACGTGATTAGAAGATCACAGGGTAGGATTAGAAGATCCACCCTAATCCTTCGGTTAGAAGATCGTCGAGATTGTATTGATTAGTGATTAGAAGATCACGACTCTCTGCGGAGAGGTTAAATTCCGGAATTCATGCATGTGAAACAGTCCCGGGTAGGGTGATCACAATCATATAGAGTCTGCATTGATAGGCTGATTGTGCATTTGAATAATGTTGTGTGTGATTGATAGACTACCCGTGCACTTAAATTCTGTGATGTGTGATTCATATGATAAATGAGTATATGCTGCCATGTATTGTATATCTTGTGTTGCGTATTTTTGGTTATATGTTATTTTTAGATCGTGACCCTCTACGAGCATTTTTAGGGATTTATTTGTACCGCGTGGAGAAGCGGCAAGGCTTGAAGCTGTTTGTGGGTCTTCGTCATCCAGTCATCTTTCGTTAGAGTTTAAAGATCAGCTTAGGGGTAGTAGTTTAAGAGTCTTGTTTACTCTTCTTTATGCTTCCCTGCATTTGTATTCCAAACTTGTAGTTTGATGTTTTATTTGGAATAAATGATGTCGTTATGTTTGTTTAGACATAGCGTATGGTTTATATTCTTAAACTTGATTTGTGAAAACGATTTATAAAAGAGGCATTGCATTCCGATCGTTATTTTGAAAATGGTTTACTCTGATTTAATTTAAGTTCGATCGTGAATGTTTTATTTCAAAGTCCTTGTTGTTTTAAAAAAAAAAAAAAAAAAAGCCTACTTTTGGGCTTCGAAAATCGGGGTGTTACAGGTTTTCAGAAATTTCTTCATCCAAAAAATTGCGGTCTGAATGCCCATCATTAGCATCATCATCATAATTAGCACCACCTACTTCCTTAGGTTCATCAAGCTGTTCAATTGTAAAAACTTTGAAAACCTTGTTAAAGGCAGAACATTGAGTTGTGACCTCTTCATAGAAGTATTTGAAGGAAAGATCATACTGTCTATGAATGAATGCAAAACATGCTGGGGTGTACTTGTTTACAACAGACCGCATCAGTTGACTATTGGGATAATTGTTTTTTGATCTAGTGTTTGCAGCCTTAAAATCCAACTCAGCATGCTTATCCCTCAATCTCTGAACCATGATATTAAAATGGCTAAAAAATTGAACTAGAGAATGGTCAGGTTGCAGAAAACCACGAAGAAACGCATTAAAGGACTCACTTAATTGGGTCGTTTTCAAACCAGCTGTGAAATGCGACTTGACCCAAACTGACGACCAGTGCATACGATTCTTGTGTGTTTGAACAAGCCAACTAAAATCAGAAGTTGGCCTTCCACCAAAGCAGTTTTTCATCATCTGATCCCAGTTGTAATCAAAATCCGATTCAGTCTCAACATTTGAAATCAAATAATTGAACTCATTGAAAAATGCAGCATTTGCACGAGACCCCATATTTTTTTTTGCATTCTCTGACATATGCCATGAGCAAATGCCATGAAAAACACCCTCAAAAACATTAGGAATTGACTTCAACAATGCAGGCGCCTGGTCTGTGCATATGGATTGTGGTTTCTTATTAGACATACACCTCAAAAAAGTCGTAAACAACCAATCAAAAGTTGCTGAAGTCTCATCATACAAAAGGGCAGCACCAAATAAAACACTTGTCCGATGATTGTCAAAGCCCATGAATGCAGCTGAAATGTAAATAAACCAAATCAGGGGGAAAATGCATATATAAAAGGACCATTAATATTGAGATCAAAAATATAATCCCCAGCTAATAACAACCTAGTGAAACCATAAGGAGACTATTTTGGTTTCAGATACATATCCAGTGAAACCATTAAGCCACACTTATGGTTTCTCATTGGTTTTGAATACACAAACAGCTAAGATTAAAACATTATTAAAACAACTGCTTAAAAACCAAACAAAACAAATTCAAGGATCAATCATAATTATTATTTCACTTAGAATTGATTATCTTGAGTGCTGAAACCATCAAACAAATGTCACACTATAACTGAAACCATAAGGTGGCTACTTTGGTTTCAGAAATAAATACAGTGAAACCATTCAGTCACATTTATGGTTTCAGTTATATTATAAAACCTAGTGAACCCATAACAGGGCTATTTTGGTTTCAGATACACATTCAGTGAAACCATTAAGCTACACTTATGGTTTCTCATTGGTTTTGAATTCACAAACAACATAAAAACCAAATAAAACAACCATTTTGCCACACTATCAGCAGGAACATGTACTGCAAGGATCAATCATAATTACATAAGGATAAATTGAATCCCTAATTACTAGTAACTGCTACTTATAATTGATTATGTTGGGTACTGAAACTATCAAACAAATGCCACACTATCATTGAAATATAAAATAGAGCAACTAAAAGGACACACAGCAGATATCAAAATTATGGTTTCAGTTATATTATAAAAAACACTTAAACCATAAAAGGGCTATTTTGGTTTCAACATGTTAACAAGTGAAACCATTACTAATGATAAATGGTTTCAGTATGATATACAAAGAAACCATTATTATTGGTAAATGGTTTCAACATATTCAACTTACCTATACTATTCATGGCAACACAATATATAACATAATGGAATAAAAACAATAATTTTTAACCTGGTAGAAGTTCAAAACAACTAACCTAAAGGGCGATACTGGTTGTTGGTTCGGTAAGTTGTATCAAATCTTATAACATCACCAAATAAAGCATAATCAAGCTGCATAATCCCATCTGCCCAAAAAATACTAGCTATATCTTCTGCTGCATCAACTTGAATATCATAATAAAAGGATGGTTTCGACAAAGCTTCATTCCTAAAAAATTCTTGAATCACAGTTGCCTCACCAACCACCATCTCTTTCGAACGGATTGTCATCAAATAATTTTTTAAATCCGAAAATCGAAAAGGCAAGTTATCTGTGCCTCCAACACCCTGACCCATGACCTCATATGAAGTTCTCATTGACATCACATCTTACGAATTGATTACAACGAGCTGTCCTTGCACTTCATTAACTTCCCTAAACGATCTCAAGTAACGTCCATGCTCTGGTTTATGTAACTGATGACAATGGGCCACATCCCATTTATATATCTTGTAAACATTCAGAGTTTCATCTAACTTTAAAGAAATCGCAGCTGTACAACCAATCCTTTCCTCTGCTTTTTCTTTTACTTTCTCAAATTCAACAACAACAAGACTCTCTGATTTTGGCTTGTTCTTTGGATCCAACAAACTTCCTTTCTTGTAACCTTGTTTGTTACAACCATAACGTAGATAGTGATATCTATCAGATGGCTTATTTTGTGAATTCTTTTTTGATCTCAACAAAGTCCGAACTGAAAACCCACTTTTAAATGCATAGTCTCCATAAAATTTTTCAACTTCTTCAACAGATTTAAAAGCAAGAGACTCCCAAGTTTCTTTTTTAGTAGGAGAGTAACATTGAAATGTATCAAGAAGTGTTCTTGAACTATCAGCCTGTGTGTTTGAACTATCAACAACGGACAATGGGAGTATTTCAGATGAAGTTGACATCGAATCCATTAAAAACAGCAACAATCCCTATAAACAAAGATCATGTAAAATTTAGTTAACCACTAGAACAACAACCAAAGTAACATGCATAAAGTAGTGTACTTAAAAATCATTTACATAGAAAATTGTTGTTCTTGAAACCATTCCTCTATATTCATGGTTTCAAGGTATAACAGCTGGAAACCATTTAACATTCATTATGGTTGCATATAAATTTAAACATATGACAATATGCTGCTAATGAAACATTACAATTAATCCACTACTATGAAGACCTACAGCCCAAAATTAATCAACATTACAATTCATTGGAGGTTACACAATGAATCCACTTAAATTTCATCGACATTAAACATTAAGAATGTAGAATTTGGTTTTGCATTGATACTTGAAATAGTTGAATTGAAGGTTTCACTTTCACAGGATCTCCGGTGTCTCTACACATGTTTGGTGAGATCAAAAGCAAAATTTGAAGAAGAAGAAGAAGATACAATAAAATGTAAGAGCTTGGAGCAAAGCAACTCCTCACCAATTACAATTGAAATTGCAAGCTCCATCTTTGCTATGACATAATCACTCTCCTAACAAGTATCTTAATCCAACTACAGCAGCATGACTTCTACATATCCATATAAATCAACCCCAAAAATCAGTATAAAGCATTTAAGTATCTTCTTAATGGGGCTTATTGATACAAAATTATGATTTCTCCCTTCATTCAAATTTGTTGGAATCAAAATACTAAAAAAAATTTACAGGAGAGACTTGCAACTCAATCCCATTTTCACATCTTGGGAATTATTGAAGTTTTGTGGTCTGAGAAGCTGCTAACCTTTTACTACTCAATCCCATTTTCACTCTTTGGATTTAGATTTCACAAATAAACAACTTAATACAAACTCATTGTGTCTATTAACATCAGTTACATCACAATCAGTACTAACTACAAATTGTTGTGTATTACTGTTAGTTTTACCATCTTCAACAACAATTCCTATACAACAACCTAGTTCAAGGATCAATCATAATTATTAAAACAACTGCTTAAAAACAAATTCAAGGATCAATCATAATTATTATTTCACTTAGAATTGATTATCTTGAGTGCTGAAACCATCAAACAAATGCCACACTATAACTGAAATCATAAGGTGGCTACTTTGGTTTCAGAAATAAATACAGTGAAACCATTCAGTCACATTTATGGTTTCAGTTATATTATAAAACCTAGTGAACCCATAACATGGCTATTTTGGTTTCAGATACACATTCAGTGAAACCATTAAGCTACACTTATAATTTCTCATTGGTTTTGAAAGTATCTTCTTAATGGGGCTTATTGATACAAAATTATGATTTCTCCCTTCATTCAAATTTGTTGGAATCAAAATACTAAAAAAAATTTACAAGAGAGACTTGCACCTCAATCCCATTTTCACATCTTGGAAATTAGTGAAGTTTTGTGGTCTGAGAAGCTGCTAACCTTTTACTACTCAATCCCATTTTCACTCTTTGGATTTAGGTTTCACAAATAAACAACTTACTACAAATTCATTGTGTCTATTAACATCAGTTACATCACAATCAGTACTAACTACAAATTGTTGTGTATTAGTGTTAGTTTTACCATCTTCAACAACAATTCATATACCTCCTCAAATCAGCAAAAAAACAACAACCTAATGATTCATATACCTCCTCATGAAAATCAACAAATAACCACAAGCATCCAGAAATTAAATCAAAAAGAAAAACAAACATAATAAATCAAAATCAAATTTGAAATCAATTTTCTGTGCAACACCAACCTTAACGTGATTCCAGAAAATTGGCGGCGATGGCGATGAACGATGCAATCAGTGACGGAGATGATGATTCCGGAGACGGTGATGATGATTTCGCCGTCGGATCTCGTCGGAGGAGAGCTCGTATAGCTGCGTGTGAACTTCCGTGAATTGTGTAGAGAAACCGTTACCCGCGCGTGTGAAAATTCCGTTAATTGCTGGGATGGCTATGATCATAACACGTGGCAGAGGGATCTGGTGGCTAATATTTACTTATGCACCCTGCATAAGTATAATGTTTAAGCATAATAACTTTGACCCTTTCTTTCTTATTTTTTTATTAATTTAGAGTTTAAATTACATTTAAGGGCGCAAAACTTCAAACATCGTTAAAAGTGATAAGGACAAATTTGAATTTTTAAAAGTAGTTTCTTTTAATATATTGTAAGTAGATAATTATTGGTGATAAATATTTATCCAATTTTTTTATGCATGAATAAAAAATATTTGTCCATGATTTAATATATTGTAAGTAGATAATTATTGGTGATAAATATTTATCCAATTTTTTTATGCATGAGTGAAAAATATTTTTCCATGATTTTTTTATTTTATCGATAAGAGCTAATTGTCTTGTTTAAAAAACTATTATTTAATTCTTATGCTTATCTTCAGAAGTATTTTCTATTGCTATTTTTATGAGTATATTTGTTTTATTCTCTTTTTAATTTTTTTTATGAGTAGATTTGTTTCATGCTTATCTTTGGATTTTTTTTGTTATTTTTGTTTTGTATCCTTTTTTTATGAGTATATTTGTTTTATACTTATCTTCTTGTTTTTTTGTTATTTTTGTTTTGTACATATCTTTTTCTCAATTTAGATTTAAAATGACATTTAAGGGCATAAACGGTGAAATGTTATTAAACGTATAAAGGACAAAATAGATTTTTTATTAGTAGTTTCTTTTAATATATTGTAAATAGAAATCATTATACAGGCCAACCTTAGTATAAATTTTTACAAAAAAGGGTCTTGCCAAGAGTTGAACCCACCACCTGTGCGTTGAAAGCTTAACGAATAACCACTACAGCAAAGATACTGATTATTTATTTATTTGTTTTTAAATATATATATATATATATACATACCAAATACTTGCGTCCAAAACGAATGTCACCTTCAACCTCCAGCGGGTCACTTTGACCCGGATTCAGACCCGCGCGTTTCAAACCAATCTTGACATAAAAAATCGCAATTGATGACCCAGAAACGTCGAACAATTAATTTCTAATATGTTTTTTATTTCAATTTTGATTAAAAAAGTGTTAAATCAAATACTAAATCAAAAGTGACAAAATGTGAACAAGTAGCCAGATTTGATAAAGAACAGCCCAGATTTGTTGAGGAACTACCTAGATTCGATACATAAATTTAGATGTATTTCTCGGTCAGATCTAAAATGAAAATGCCAGATTATCGATGTCTCTCTTGTCATAGTCTTCATCTTTTTGTTTATCACATATTGAAGAAAAAGAAAGAAAAAAAATTCCAGAAGCAGAAGATGGTGATGGTGAGTTTTGTTGATTAATTGCTTGATTGTGATTATTTATTTTTAAGAAAAGTAAAACAAACAAATAATATTAAAAAAGAAGACGAGATAAGCTTCTTGTTTGTGTAAGTGACTGGCTTGCTGTCTATGGTAGGGAAGCAACGGAGCAACAATGGAGAAAAATGGGAGTTTTGGTTGTTGGGGTGATAGAAAAAGGAAAATGATTTTTTTGTGAATTGAAATATGTGTGAATCTACAATTATAAAAAGTTATATTGCCACAATTAAAAACTAATTGTATTTTAATGATATTATAAATGACATTTTAATGTACCATTACATTTGAGACACTTAGGATGGGCTTATGACCCATTTTCATGTGATGGATAGTCAAGTTGTCACCATATTATATATCTTGACTAAAAGTTGGACAGAAATGTAATTACGGATTGGAAAGAATAATATAAGTTAATGCTAAGATAAATTTATTATTCTAACAAGTTTTTTTAATATCTGTATTTTTTTACGGAGGTTCCTGCACTAAAGAAAAAATAGACCATTTGGTTTTGGTGAATGTTCAAATTTTATAATAATATGTGATTTAACAAATTTTTATAATCATGTGCGATTTAATAAATATATATACAGTTTATATATACTCAAGAAATAAATATACAATTAAGTATGATTATATAAAAAATATATATACATTAATAATTAATTATTAAGTAATAGAAAGCTGGATAACATGCCAACGTTGGTGTTTCCGCTGGTAGTGATAATTAATAATGTAATGTAATATGATCAATTAAAAAAACATGCAACGAATACAACCATTGGTCTTTCCACCGGTGGTGATAATAATAATGTAATGCACTGGATTATTAAGTTTTATTTGAAATTTAAGTTGGTCATTATATTAACCTAAAATTTTATTTAGGATAAAATATTTAAAAATTTGTTATAAATTTTTTTTTTTAAAAAAGAAAATATTTTTATAATATAGGTTAAATTTTTTTTCCTAAAATTTTGTTTTCCAAAATATATGTTAAACTATGTGTTCTTTCTTGTAAAACTTAAAAAATTACTAAATATATTGAAGTGTTCTCCTCCTTCTTTATCGAGTATGCTCATATTTCAGGTCACCCATCTGTGCAATGAAAAGGAATAAAAGGAGCATATGGAGATGGAGCAAAGTTGCTCTCATGCTAACTAGTGCCCCGATACACTAATTAAAGAAGTAAAAGAGGAAAATTTTGCATTGAATTTGAAAACAACATTTCTTTTAGTTTAAGAATATTTAATATACAAATACTAAGGTATATTTCTTATATTTTAACAACATTTCTTATATTTTTTCATAATTTAATTTGTTATTTCTTCCTGTCATTTTAAAAAGAGACATTTTTTCTTTTTAAATTAATATATTGAGTCGATGTAGAGAATCCAACCGGAGGAAATGGGAATGGAAGAATCTTCATTGTTTAAACAAATTTGTCATGTATATCACTTTCCTTTTATTATATCGTTGAATATTGCCTTGAAATCGTAAAAATAAAAAAAAATCATGTTTTTTTTAGAGCTTTTGTCAATTTACGTCTAGGCGTGAGATGCTGAGCCAAGGCGTGAGATACTGGGCCCAGGCGTGAGGTGCTGCGCCCAGGCGTGTAGACTGTAGAGATGGGATCAGTTCTGCCTGTTTACGCCCAGGTGTGGGAGGATGTGCACAAGTGTGGGTGCGCGAGCCATTATATTGGTTATGCGTTTTCTGATTTTTTTTAAGAGGTTTTTAGGGTTTCTGAAGTCAACGAAAAGACTAGGGTTAATGTAGAAAGATCTTCGGAAGACTCTAGGTTTGGGGAAACATTCTACCAACTTGGGAAATACTTGTTAATTGAATCTCTTGGTCACGGGAAGAAATTCGGGACTACGGTAGAATTAGAAAAACTCTAATTCTTGTAACTCTTGTGGAGAATCTCATTGTAATCAAGATTTCTATTGAAAGTGGAACGGAGAGGTGCGCTCTCTCCCCCAGAGTAGGTTCATTAACACCAAACTGGATCAACAAATTATATTGTGTCTTTTGTCTTTTCGTCGTTTATTTGTTCGTGATTATATTGTTTGGTTCTCCCTTGTTTGGTTTCTTGATTCTATTTGCTCCACGCATAACAATTTTATTGGTGTGGTAATCGAATTCCCGACAATTGGTGCCCATCATTGGGCAAAGGATCAAACGAATTAGGCACCATGAGAACGAAGTGGAAAATTGAGAAGTTCACTTGGAGTAACGACTTCGGGTTGTGGAAGGTGAAGATGAGGGCAATTTCAATCCAACATAAGTGTTTTGAGGTGCTAAAGGGTAAGACATTGATGCCGACAAATCTCTCTGTTGCGGAGAAAACTAAGATGGATGAGAAATCACTTAGTGCTATCATTTTGTGCCTCGGTGACATGGTGTTGAGAGAGGTAGCCAACGAAATTACAGTTGTGGAGATGTGGACCAAACTTGACTCATTGTATATGACCAAGTCTCTGGTACATTGATAAAAGGAATTTCTGCAGTATTTTAGGTAGTATTATTACTAGTAAAATGACCAAGACAGGCCCAAATATCGACAAAAACCTAAAGAATCAAGAAAAAGCTTCACGACAAAGTGAAGACACGCAAAAGACAAGAAAAAGCCCAAAAATGAAGAAAAACAGCCCAGCGTGTCACGATGGCACTCAACGTGACACGATGGAGGCTACTTGCTCGCCAAGACAGAATCAACTATATTTCTGAAGAGAATCTTAGCATCGTACCACGATGACGCTCAACGCAGTACGATGGAATTGCTTAGTGACCACGCTGATGAAACGCACAGGATCAGTTATATTTTTGAAATGAATCTGCCCATCGTGCCACGATGGACCTAGCGTGGCACGATGGCTTGCTGAGGCCCATTACGAAAAGTATAAATAGAGCCTCCATAATTCATTATTTTTCATTCAGAAATCGAAGAACTTTATATTCCTTTTGGAGAGAAGTTCGGAGGAGCTCTAAGGGCATAATTTTCTCCCCTTACGGGAAAACTAACTCAGCAAGGTATGAATTATTTAGGCTTTTCTATTAGATTCTTGTAATTTAATTATGTTTAGTATTTTGTAATAAATTCCTTAGGTTGTGGTGGAGAAGATGAACTCCCTGATGAATACTTGGGTCATGTAATTGAGTCAAAGTTATAATAAATCGCATTTATAAATTATTATTGTTATTTGTTTTCTTGCTTTAACAACGTTAGTCGGAATCTGGCCGGATAAACGGCAACGCCTTAGAATAAATAATTAGGGTTTACTTTAATTGTAGCATATTAGGGTTCTCACTATTATTTGTCCGGAATTAGTAATAAATAACACTAGATTGAAGAAACGGTAAAACATCTTGAACTAGTTATGACTTAATAATTAGAGGAGGAATCAGGAACTAGTTGTAACATAACAATTGGATACTGAACAAACCGCTACTAAGATCTAGGGGCAATAGATGGTCGATGGTCATAATGCATGTATGTAAATAACTCTATCTAGTAATTAGGGTATGTGACAAAGCGAGGTTAGGCTCTCGTAGGTGCCTTAGTTGCAAAAGTAGGGAGACTTTGCCTACATAGGGTACCAGTAAGGTGCTACTAAAACAAGGATAGAATCGACACCCGATAATAATACGAATGACTATCTTATACACCGATTATGCCAAGTATAAAGGAGGGAGTAAGTTCAACCACCATACCTATCCTCTATGTTTCTGAATCAAAACTTTTACTTTTATTGCAACGCATATCGCTATTTTTACAAATTAAAAACCTTTTTTTCCTAAAAACCAAAGCGAATGCAAAAACACACGAACTAGAATAGCATTAGCGAAGGTTTGACACGATCCCTGTGGATACGAACTCATTCTAGACACCTAAGTCATATGAAAATCTCAAGGATGCTTTGCTTTATTGCAAAGAGGGCACTATCACTTTGGAAGAAATTCAATCGACTTTGAGAACTAAGGAGTTGTCTAAGTTGAGAGACTTTAAGGTTGATGATAGTGGAGAAGGCTTGAGTGTGGCGTGGGGTGGAAGTGAGAACGAAGGAAAAGGGAAGGGGAAGAAGAACTCATCCAAGTCTAGGCCAAAGGGTGATAGTGGTGGCAAGTTTAAATATCATTATTGTCAAAACCTGCTCACTTCAAGAGGGACTGTCCTCGGAGAGGAGGCGGTGGTAGTTCGTCGGCTCATATTGCCGTTAGTGATGAAGCTTGTGAGGCAGGCTATGGGAGTGCGGGAGCACTTATAGTCACAAGCTGGGAACCATAGATGATTTTTCAGCCTGAAGAGACGGTGGTAAGAATACTCAACATCAGCCTGGAGAGACGGTGGTAAGGATAGTCAACATCAGTCTGGAGAGACGGTGGTAATAATACTCAACATCAGCCTGGAGAGGCAGTGCTAAGAATACTCAGGTTACTACTGAAACAACAATGTTGTTATGAGGATGTGAAGGCACTAGTGGAAGTTAGGAATCAATGGAGTATTGAGTCATGGACTCTGAAAAGTTCTATCACATGTGTTCAAAGAATGGATACTTTTGGACTCTAGAGCTAGTTGAAGGTGCAGTTGTTCATCTTAAAGGCGGGAAACCTTGTAAGGTTCAAGATATGGTGAGGTTCTTTTACATGATGCGAGGTATATTCTTAACCTTAATGTGGTCATGCATTTTGTTACTAGTGGAAATTTTCATGATGTGGTCAAGTTGTGAAACTTCTGGTGCAACTTGTTAGTGACATGAGTTTTAGTTGGACTAGTGAATAGGTGGTAGAACTAAACAAGAAGTGTTGAAACTAACAATGGCTTGAAGTGTGTTTCAGAGTAGTTGTAAATTTTTGTGTTACAAGGTGGGAAACATAGTGGATATACCGATTTGAATCTTTGGTAGAGAAATCTCGATTTAAGGTGGAGTTTGTTACTAGTGGGACTAGAGGAAGACTAACAATCAGCAACAACTCTTTGCTATCTAATTAGAGATAGGGAAGAGAGTGGTAATGTTGCACCACAGTGGTATGGCTATGGAGACCTTGTGGGTTATATTCCGATTGTGTCTGAAGAAGTGTAAAACTTGAAAGATCTTCAGGGAGGTAATAGGAAGGTGGTGACAATTAGACTTGTGAACTTATAGGGCTATTGAAGGTAGTTGGATACAAGAAAAGTTCAATGTTACAGCTTGTGGAACTTAACTAAAAATCAAAGGTTAAGTTGAGTGGCAAGCAATTCTTCAGGAGTATGGGCATGAACAATCCAGGGGCTGAAGAGTGTACGATGGTGCTTGTAGAATTGTCCTAGAAATTCAAGGACAATTGGAGGCAAGCGTTTCTTCGAGAGTACGGAGCGGTTCACTTTGGGGTTCGAAGAGGATGTGGTGTAAACAAGTGGAGCAGTATGATGGTTGATGGGAAGTTGGCATCACCGTCGATTTAAAGGCAAGGTGGAGATTGTTGAATATTGCCTTGAAATCGTAAAAATCAGAAAATCGTGTTTTTTGGGGAGCTTCATCCAATTTACACCTAGGCGTGTAGAGCTGGGATCAGTTCTGCCTGTTTACGCCCAGGCGTGGGTGCGCGAGCCTATATATTGGTTATGCGTTTTTTGACTTTTTTAAGAGGTTTTTAGGGTTTTCTGAAGCCAACAAAAAGACTAGAGTTAATAGAGAAAGTTCTTAGGAAGACTCTAGGATTGGGGAAACATTCTATCACCTTGGGAAACACTTATCAATTGAATCTCTTGGTCATGGGAAGAGATTCGGGACTAGGGTAAAATTAGGAAAACTCTAATTCTTGTAACTCTTGTGAAGAATCTCATTGTCATCAAGGTTTCTATTGAAAGTGGAACAGAGAGGTGCTCTCTCCCCCATAGTAGGTTCATTAACACTGAACTGGGTCAATAAATTCTATTGTGTCTTTTATCTTTTCGCCGTTTATTTGTTTGTGATTATATTGTTTGGTTCTCGCTTGTTTGGTTGCTTGATTCTATTTGCTCCACCCATCATAAGTTTATTGGTGTGGTAATCGAATTCACAACATATATAGACCCTATAACAGTTACAAACATACATTCATCACGACATATCTACAATCTACATTCTCATACAATTGTTTCCATTTCAAATATGATGTCAAGGTGGTTAGTATACATGAATTGATTGACATTGATGCAAGGTGTTTTATGAGATTATGTACGTGGTTGAAGAGCTTCCACCATAAGTTTTCAACCTGTATTTCGACATGTGAAAATTCTTGGAGTGGTTTAGCTTCAAGTGATACTCTTAATGATGGAGTATATAGTTCTTTTAAACTATGATTTTCGGTGAAGACAATGTGAATATTGTTGGACTGATTTAGCTTCAAGTGAATATACTTTTTTATTGTGGAGTTTGATAGTTCTTTTGAACTATATTTGTCGGTGACGACAATGGAAGCATGTGTATTATTTTGAATCATGCTGGAGATGGTTGAAAATATACATGTGAAAAGTCCGACATTTAGAATTGTTAAGATTACTTAAAATCGTCCGAAAAATCTAAAATCGGCTTAAAACCCTAAAATCATCTATAAACCCTCAAATCGGCCAACAACCCAAAAATGGACCTTAAACCCGGGTAGGACCCTAAAATCAGCAAAAAAAAAATATCTAAAATCAACCCTAATCCCCACCTGAACTAAAAAATTGACCGAAAACCTAAAGTCTGCTATAAATCCAAAAATCGACCCTAAACCCAACATGAACCCTAAAATCGACTGCCAATATAATCGGCAAAAAACACTAAAATCGGCTGAAAACCCTAAAATCGATCTTAAAACCGACATGAACCCTAAATTTGGTTTTTGTGCAAATTTTAGGGTTTATGGCCAATTTTATGTTTTTTACGAGTATAATTAGGGTTTATGTTGGTTAACCTGCAAGATCAGGATTTGGGTCGACTATAGGGTTTCTTGTCTATTTTAGGGTTCAGGTCTAGTTTAAGGTCAATTTTAAGGTTTTGTATCGATTTTAGGGTTCAAGTCAGGTTTAGGGTCGATTGTAGGATTTAGGCCGGGTTTAGGGACTAAATTAGGATTTTCGGCCGATTTAAGGGTTCATATGTAATAGTCCCTCAATTCATACATTTGACAATTTTATCAGTATTTGCAAAATCATATACTCCTGCCGTTTCTTTTTACTTGTCTTTTAGTGTTGAATTTAGCGTTCCTATTTAATTGTCCTTTTAGTATTTTACGGGTATAATTTGTCAATTATATCCTTTGACAATTCCTCTTACTTTTTTTCAATAGAACTAATTAATGCTATATATTTGAAAAACTAAATCTCTTTTAAATTTGTTTTTTTGGTACATAACATATTAAATTTTTATTTTTTTTGGTACATAATATATTTAATTTATTGAAGAAAAAGAAAAGTGAGTGCAAAAAAATAGGAATTTATTGGTGGATTAAAACGAGAGTATAATAGAAAGATAAAATGCAAAAATATACTTCCTTAATTTGATATTACTATTCTAAAAAGACAAGTAAAAAGGATCGGAGGGAGTAATTGTTTGAAGAATTATTTTGTAATTTATTGTTTCCGACAAAATCCATATATATATATATATATATATATATATATATATATATATGTATGTATGTATGTATAGTAGATTATATCATATCTAGAAACCGGATCCGACTACTTTGAATGATTTATTGTAAAAGAAATTATAATTTTATATAACGTGTGTATATATATATATATATATATATATATATATATATATATATATATATATATATATATATATAATGCAAAAAAAAGGTAAAAGAAAATTGGTCATAAAATAAAGTAAAAAAAAAAACATAATTTCTTTTATGATAAAACATTAAAAGCATTTGGATTCAGTTTCTATATATAAGTCATCCAATAATTAAAGTGTATTATAACTTTGACCATTTTTTATTTTTGATTGAAAACATTAGTAAAAAAAATAAAATAAAGCATATTATAACTTTGACCATTTTTTTTTATTGAATATACATTAGTAAAAAAATTGATTAAATAAAATCATAAGACCTTTACAAAATCATTTTCTTTTTTTGATGTAAACACAAACAATCCTACCAACCCATTGCTTCTCTCCCCCTCTAAAGTTCAAATATAAAAACGAGAGATTAGAGAGCTGACCATAAGTTGCATGTATTAAAATGGCTAAAAGAGCAGTGCTGATAGGATGCAACTATCCAGGTACAAAAGCTGAGCTTAAAGGGTGCATTAACGATGTATGGAGGATGCACAAATGTCTCATTGACAAATATGGATTCTCAGATGAAGATATCACTGTTCTCATTGATACCAACCGTTCTTACACCCAACCTACGGGTAAAAACATTCGATTTGCCATCTCAAAGTTGGTCCGATCAGCTCAACCTGGAGATGTGCTCTTTGTCCACTACAGCGGTCATGGCACCCGTCTTCCTGCTGAGATCGGGGAGGACGATGATACTGGCTATGACGAGTGCATTGTTCCTACAGATATGAATCTCATCACTGGTTGGTTTTTTCCTCTTGTTTACTTTATATTTGATGTCTTTTTCATTATTATTGCTGCTGCTGTTATGATGATGATGAAGCATACATTATGTCTCAAACTTGTTTGGTTTAAGAAAACTTTTTTATGTTTTCAATCTATCTTCGTTTAAGAAAACTCCAGTCAATCAAATAATTTAGAGATAGAGGCAAATTTTGGATTTTAACTTTTGTATTATTTTTTTGGCTCAGATTTATTTGCTTTATAATTTTGTTTTGATTTAAACAATTATCATTTCATGTACCATTCAACAAAAATAGTGATTTTGTTGATTTTTATTTAATGGTATTCAAATCTGAATAATTACTCTTATATGTGCTCAAATTTTGGTGCCTCTTAACGTTAATGGTATTTTTTTTTATATCATATAATAATATTCCAATTTTCTTGAAAACAAAATTACAATTTTTTTTTAACTTTCACGACCAGTTTAATCTGGTTCAGGGGTCAGTTCTGGCATCAAGTGGTTCCAGTCATGACAATGTAAATATAAAATATTACACATTTAATAAAACATAACTTTATCAAATTTTGTCATATCTTGTGACTATGTATATTGGAGTAGTAAAAAATAAATGCAAAATGAATTTCATTGTCATGACTCTTTGTTAAGTGATGCTAACTATTATTTTTGGACTGCCAAACAGATGAAGATTTCAGGAATTTTGTAGAAAAGGTACCCAAAGGTTGTAGGATTACAATTGTATCAGATTCCTGTCACAGTGGAGGATTGATCGAAGCGGCAAAGGAGCAAATAGGAGATAGTACAAAGGAAGGGGGACAAAATTCATCCTCAGGCTTCAGAAATTTCCTTACCAGAACTGTGGAAGATTCCATCAAGTCTCATGATATTGGAGAAAAACATGTTGATCTTTACCATTGGGACCGTAGCTATGTGAAGAATAGGTCTTTGCCTCTTTCAACTCTTATTGAAATGCTAAAGCTGAAAACCGGAAAAGATGATATCGAAATTGGAGAACTAAGACCTACACTATTTTATATCTTTGGGGAAGATGCTAGTCCTAAAGTTAAGAATTTCATTAAGTTTGTTTTGAACAAACTTAAACATGGAGGTGGTGAGAATGAAGGTCATGGAGGAATTTTGGGGCTGGTGAACAATCTTGCTGAAGGGCTACTTAAACATACACTGAATGACAACGATGAGGAAAGCGAAAATCCTGATGAGACTGCACAAGAAGCATACGCTACATCAACTAAGCGCAACATTGTAGATAGTGGAATTCTACTCAGTGGTTGCCAAACTGACCAAACTTCAGCAGATGCAAGTCCTAATGGAAATTCTGATGAAGCTTATGGGGCGTTTAGTAACGCAATACAAGCTATAATTGCAGGGAAAGATGTAGTTACAAATCGAGAGGTTATCTTGAAGGCTAGGAAGAAACTTCATAGGCAAGGTTATACTCAGAAGCCAGGACTCTATTGTAGTGACAACAATGTCGATGCTCCTTTTATATGTTGATTTGATAGTGATACATCTTGTGTTTATTTGCATGTACTTTTATGAGTTTTGATCAATCAATGTTGCACAAAAGAAATACGTATTTTATGTTTTGTTATAAAATAATATGTAGCATATGATTTTCCAATAATAATATGTAACATTCAACATAATCGAGTTCAATATATTATATCATGTGAAACTGAAGCATCTATAGTATTTCCCTATGTCAATGATCACCCATATAGAGATATAAAATTTTGAATTATACACAAAACTGGGTGATGTAATGAAAAGATTGAATTGGAGATCGCACAACTGTGTTTCATCTCAAAAAATTCAGCAAAAAGCTTAAGACTTTACCTAAAACAAGAAATGCTTGCAATCTTCAAAAAGTATATACGTTTGGTGCCTCAGGTCATTCATCCAGTTCTATAACAAGAGGAAATAAATTATATTACCAATCGTTAGTTGGTTCAGTGGTGATTGGCGCTGAACTTGGTAGGGAGGACCACGGTTCGATCCCCCGCAACTGCGATCGGGAGGGGGCTGGAACCACTTGATGCCAGAACTGACCCCCGAACCAGATTCAACTGGTGGTGAAAACCGAAAAAAAAAAAAAAAAAATTATATTAGTATACGCATCCCCTTGGAAATAAGAACTTTAGGAAAATTCAAACAAAAGTCTACGACATATTTGTAACTAAGAATAATTAAGAAGAAAAAAGAATATAAAGTTATTAATGTTGAAGTCTTTTAATGTAACAAAAGTCAATCCTTTCTATTTGGATATGAGTTTTATTGTTGCAAAAATAATAAACAAAATTTTACTAAGACTATGATTTATATAAAATTTTAGTTTATTTAGATATTATTATCATAGAATTTCACTTTAGAGTGTAAAGTCAGTAATTTCGGCTATCGATTAATAAATCAAAGATAGATATTATAGGTACACCATAACAAATCACGGGTTTGTATCTTAGAATGGAAAGTTGGGTCTAACTCAACCCTTGATTGTCTCACTTTTTCTCAGTTAACACATTACTTACTTTAGAGGATCCAAATCCCTTTGAATTATACTAATTTCTATTAAACTTTTTTTTTTGCTTTCGCACCGGTTTCCGACCCACCGAAGGTGGGCGACTAATCCGGCTCGTACGTAAAGTCATGCGCACTACCCAAGCGTTGTTTCCCCTGGAAATCGAACCCGGTATTCTCTGGGTACGTCTTTGGATGATTAATTGATATACAAATTTCTACCAACAATCCATGCCTAAAGGCAAAGTGGTACTTTATGATTTTAATTTGTATATTTGAGCAATGTGCCTATCTTATCGAATTCGCTTATCCTATTAGTCTCTATTCTATCCTGACCACCAAACGGATCCTTAAGTTTATTCACTAAAAAGCATGATAACAGTTTTTTTAAGATCTATTTCCATTTTCTTCTACACGAAAGCAAACCGTAAAAGCAAGTCCATGTGCAGATGCTTTTAAGAAAAAGGTAGTAGGATGGAGAGAAAAAGAAAGAAACCTTCAAGCACAGTTTCAACTGCTTCATTAGGTACAAGAAGCCCAACAAAACGTCTATTATCTGATGTAGTTTCAACACGAACAATGCGTAACATCTTATCCATTTGTCGAGCCTGTACATATTTTAAGCAAGGTATAATGCTCCAATGATTAAACAATGCACAAGGCTCAACAGAATCAGCACATTATGAGTTGGTGAAATACCTGGTTAGAAAGAACCATTTGTATGTTTCCCCAAACAGGAAGAATGGCACCACCTAAGACATTTACTTCCTTTAGTCGTGAGCCAACTGAACAAAAGTTACCAAACTTACAATTGGGACCGTGCTTGCACTAGACAACGAAGGTAAAATAGTCAAAATGTGAGATAATGTGAATTGAAATAGTTCAATTGCGAGAAATAACTTAAGGTATATATACATGTTTAGCTGAAGCTTCATATTCGTCCTCCCAAGCAATTTTGGCCTCCTTTAAAGATGAAACTTTGGAATATTTTCTAGTTAATTCTTCTATATTTATATCCCTACAATTTCAAGGGAAAATGGGTAAACAAGAAAATTAAACTAAACAAAGGTCAAGTAACTAAAATACATACCGAGGTGATTCTCCGGTAGTGGGACGAACTATCTTATACATATCCGAATCCGAACTGAAACAGAAACAAGAACAAACATCATGACATCAGTAAATGAAACTAGAAAGCTTTAAAATGTATTTACCTAGGGATGTGTCCCCTCAATATCTATACATTCATCTCGTGTAACTATGTATTTCTTGGATTCATAAATTGAGAGACTAACTTTATTTGATTTCTTTGATCTTTTCATAGTATCATACTAAAAGAAATTTATCCCTTTGACCGCTTATCCTTTTATCCAAGTGGTAAACATGGTTGAGAGATGGCATGATACATGGGTATATAAGTAGCGGCCATCCTCACCTTACAAGCTGGTTTTGTAAGGCTGAGTTAGGCCCAATAAAAAATTATAATAATACTAGTTATAGTTGTTAGGGTAATCCAAGATAAGAGGAAGAAGATAACAAGTAAGAACTAGAGAGAAAACTAGGAGGAAAGTGTTAAGATTTATTGATAAGGAAAATAGAGAATGAGTTGTGTATACAATGCATGAGGCACATGCTTATTTATAAGGAAAACTCCTAACACATCTATTACTTGTAACACAAGTAACCATAACTAACTAACTCAAGGTAGTTATGTAACCACCTCCTAACAACCTTTTAACTACCTAACCAAGTCTAATAGGATTGAAGTTATAAAACATCATGCTCCCTTAACTTCAAGCCTAAGCAAACTTGTCTGTCCTTCAGAAATCCTTCAGAGCTGCAAACTTGTCTGTCCTTCAGAAATCCCTCAGAACTGCAAACTTGTCTGTCCTTCAGAAATCCTTCAGAACTGCTTCAGAACTTGTCTGTCCTTCAGAAATCCTTCAGAACTGCTTCAGAACTTGTCTGTCCTTCAGAAATCCTTCAGAACTTGCCATGCTGGGCGCGCGCGCCTGACACACACCAAGTTCACTTCTGAGCTTCAAAAACCTGTCTGTTTTCAAACTCTTAGTTAGAGCATCTGCAACCTGAGTATCTGTTGCACAATGCCTGACATCTAAGCTACCTTGATTCACCTGCTCCCTCAAGAAATGAAACCTAGCCTCTATGTGTTTGCTTCTACCATGCAAAACTGGATTCTTGGCTAAGTTTATAGCAGACTTGTTATCAATCTGCAGAACCACAGGTTTCTCTGCTTCAATTCCTAGCTCCTTCAACACAGTCACAATCCACAAAGCTTGGCATGCTGCATATGCACCTGCTATGTACTCAGCTTCACAAGAAGACAATGCAACAACTGGTTGTTTCTTAGAACACCAAGCAACAGGAGCCTCCATAAATCTGAAGAAATACCCAGTAGTACTCCTTCTATCTACTTTGTCACCACACCAATCAGCATCAGAGTAGCACACAATCTCAAATTTCTCATTCAGAACT
Organism: Trifolium fragiferum; assembly: GCA_954870985.1. Lineage (NCBI taxonomy): Eukaryota > Viridiplantae > Streptophyta > Magnoliopsida > Fabales > Fabaceae > Trifolium > Trifolium fragiferum. The sequence goes on along the minus strand of OX940789.1, from coordinate 27,104,621 downwards.
GACTTTGGAAAAAGAATTCCAAACTCCATTGTGCCTGCTATATACCTAAGTATTCTTCTAGCTGCATTCATGTGTGACCTTCTAGGCTTATCCATGAATCTACTTACAAGCCCAACTGCAAAGCATATATCTGGCCTGCTGTTGCAAAGATATCTCAATGATCCAACAATTTGCTTGAAAATTGTAGGATCCACAGTCTCTTCTGTCTCATTCTTCTCTAACTTCAAGTTCACCTCCATAGGAGTTGCAGCATAGGTACACTCAGTCATGTTGAACCTCTTTAGAATTTCTCCTGCATATTTTCTCTGATGCAACAATAGACCTTTACCATTCTTCAGAAGTTCAAATCCTAAGAAGTAAGATACTTCTCCCAAATCTGTCATCTCAAATTCAGTTTTCATTACTTCTTTGAATCTCTCTATCTCAGCTGTGACACTTCCAGTTACTAGCAGATCATCAACATACAAACATATCAGAATGATGCTTGAAGCTGCTTCCTGCACATATACTCCATATTCTGACTTGCATTTCCTGAAACCTTGTTTCACAAGAAATCCATCTATCCTTTTATTCCAAGCTCTTGGAGCTTGTTTCAAACCATATAGAGCTTTGTTCAATCTGTAGACCATGTCTTTCTTCCCTTCAATCATGAATCCAGGTGGCTGAGTTACAAAAACAAGTTCTTCTAATGGACCATTAAGAAAGGCTGACTTAACATCCATGTGGAACATAGGCCATTTCCTTGCATTAGCTACAGCTATGACAAGTCTCACAGTCTCAATTCTTGCCACAGGTGAGTAGATTTCTGAGTAATCTATTCCTTCTTTCTGCAGAAAACCTCTTGCCACCAGCCTTGCCTTATATTTTGCTATAGAATTGTCAGGATTTAGCTTCAGCTTGAACACCCATTTTACTTCAATTGCCTTCTTATCTGATGGAAGTTTAACTAACTCCCAAGTTTGATTTCTCTCAATTGAAGCCAACTCCTCCTCCATAGCTCTCTTCCATTTCTTGTGTTTCAAGGCTTCTGTGTAATTGATAGGCTCAGAACCAGCCATCAATGCAATATGAACTAAGTCACCATCTGCATTTACCTCATTATCATTAACAATTTCACAATCCTGCAATCTAGCAGGAATGTTCCTTGTTCTGGCAGGCCTGTCTCTAGTCACAGCTGCAGGTGCTTCATTCTCATCACTAGAATCACTATCTTCTTCATTCATGATTGGATTTAATTGAGCTCTGCTTGAACTGCAACCAGCAATCCAATCCCAGGATTTCTCTTCATCAATTACAACGTCTCTGCTGTAAATCATTTTCTTTGTGACAGGATCATATAGCTTGTAAGCACCTGTGACATGGTATCCTACCAAGATCATGGCTTCACTTCTGTCATCAAGCTTCTTCCTTTTTGCTTCAGGCACATGCTTGTGACATAGAGCACCAAAAATTCTGAAGTGACTTACACTAGGTTTTCTACCACTCCACACTTCCTCAGGTACTTTGTCTTTCAGCTTCTTGGTTGGACACCTGTTCAACACATACACAGCAGTGTGAACTGCTTCACCCCAGAAAGCTTTAGGCAGGTTCCTATGCTTCACCATACACCTTGCCATATCAAGAATAGTCATGTTCCTTCTTTCAGCTAAGCCATTGTGTTGAGGTGTATAGGGAGCTGTGACTTCATGTTCTATACCTTGTTCAACACAAAATGACTCAAACTTCTTGGAAGTATACTCACCTCCACCATCTGTTCTGAGAGCTATGATCTTCTTTCCACTTTGATTTTCAACTAATGCCTTAAAATTTCTGAAGACATCAAATACTGCATCCTTGGTTTGAATCAAGTATATCCACATCTTCCTGCTATACTCATCAACAAAGGTAACAAAATATCTATTACCACCAAGTGAATTCACATCAAAGGGACCACACACATCAGAATGCACAACACCTAGTACACTTGATGATCTCATAGGCAAACTCTTGTTGAAAGCATTTCTAGGTTGTTTACCAACTAAGCAACCTTCACATACTCTTTCTGAAGCTTCAATCTTAGGCAGGCCAAGTACCATTCCTTTGCTCCCTAGCTGATTCAGATATTTGAAATTCAAATGTCCAAATCTCAGGTGCCATAGCCAATTCAACTTCTCATCTGTTACTACCTTCATACACTGAACAGTGTTTGTGTGAATCAAAGTTCTGAAGGTTCTATTCTTGGCCAAAGGAGTCCTCAGAATTAGGTTATTTGCAGGATCATAAAGTTCAAATTTCTCTTTCTTAATGATAACTGAAAAACCTTTTTCTGCTAACTGTCCAACACTCAGAAGATTACAATCCATACCTGGTACAAACATCACATCTTCAATTACTGCAGTGCTTCCATTGCTCCTCTTGATAACCATGTTACCAATGCCTTCTGACTGCAATGAACTGCTATTGGCCAGCTTCACTTTACTTTTCTTTCCAGAATCGAACTTCACTAACCAGTTTTTGTGACCAGTCATGTGGTTGGAACACCCTGTGTCTAAGAACCAAGTCTCAGCATCAACTTTATCTTGTGATTCTACCTCTGATAATGTAGCCATGAAAGTCACAGCTTTGTCTTCAACCTTTTCTTGCACAAGTTTTGCTTCATCATCAGAGTCTTGGCCCTTTTCTTTGCCTTTCTTGAACCAACAATCTGAAGCATAGTGTCCCCATTTCTCACAGTTATAGCACTGAATGTGACTCTTGTCCTTGCCTTTCCCTTTCTTTGAATTTGATGTTCCTCCTCCTTTCTTGAAGGATTCAGATTTTCCATCAAATTTTTTCTGAGAGCCATTCTTTCCCTTATCTTGATTTTTCTCTTTGTGACTGTTAGCTTTCTTGTAAGCCTGAACTTGTAAGGCTTGTACAGATTCTTGAACCCCTTTCCTTTCATTTATCATCAACTCATGTGCTTCTAAAGATCCGACAAGATCCTCCAACTGTAATGTAGCTACATTCCCAGTTTCTTGGATGGCAACAATGACATGATCAAAATTTGGAGTTAGAGTTCTCATTACCTTCTCTACAATCATCCTATCTGTCATCACCTCACCACAGCTCTTCATTGTATGGACAATGCCTTGAACCTTCGACACATAGGCTCCAATGGATTCACTCTTATCCATCTGCAGAAGCTCATATTGCCTTCTCAGAGACTGCAACTTCACTCCCTTCACCTTTTCTCCTCCTTCATAATATTTCACCAAAATATCCCAGGCTGCCTTAGAGGATTCAGCACTAGATATCTTGTCAAAATTTGCAGAATCTACTGCAGCTTGAATTGCATACATTGCCTTGCAATCCTTCTTCTTTAAGTCTTTGTGTGCTGATCTCTGAGCTTCAGTGGCATTCCCCACCAAGTCTTGCACACCATTAACCACCACTTCCAATGTATCTTGAAAACCAAAGAGAGACTTCATCTGTTTGCTCCATCTTTCCCAATTCTTGCCCTCAAGAATTGGAAGATTGTTTGGTAAACCATTCCCTGACATTGTTTCTGAATGAAGGAAAATGTAAACACCAAACAAGACTGAATCTTTGTGCTTTCTACACTAAGAACCAAAGGGCTCTGGATACCAATTTGTTAGGGTAATCCAAGATAAGAGGAAGAAGATAACAAGTAAGAACTAGAGAGAAAACTAGGAGGAAAGTGTTAAGATTTATTGATAAGGAAAATAGAGAATGAGTTGTGTATACAATGCATGAGGCACATGCTTATTTATAAGGAAAACTCCTAACACATCTATTACTTGTAACACAAGTAACCATAACTAACTAACTCAAGGTAGTTATGTAACCACCTCCTAACAACCTTTTAACTACCTAACCAAGTCTAATAGGATTGAAGTTATAAAACATCAATAGTTTTGTAATGATAATCAAGGGTCCGCCAAATACAAAAACAAAGAAATAGAGATGCATGTAATGCATAGGATTCAAGTGAGGTAGATGAAATGAAATAGAGCAATACTTCAACTGTAATTTTATGTTGTCACAGAAAAGAGCCACTCAAGCTTACAGAAAATTTACCATGCAAGTTGCAACTATAAAACAAGCAATGTTATATGGGACTAAATGTTTGGCGATAAATAACCAATGAGAAAGATTCTATAAATGTTGAAATTAAAAACTTTAATTCATTGAAATTGTATCATTATATAACAAGTACCACAAACACCAAACACAATACCTTTTAAATGCTAAAATAACACGACATTTTCCCAACCACTGCTTCTTGGACTTGTAGAAGCCATCACCAGATGAAACAAATTCAGCTTTCTGCTTCTCATTCAGCTTGGTATTTGCCAACTGACGCGTAAATGATATCAGCAAAATATGTATGTTAGAGTAAAGCACAATTTAGTTAAGACATCTGAGAAAGCATTTGCACCTCCCATGAAACCCCACGATCCAAGATGAATGTGAACAGAACAGTTGAAGCACCACTCATTTGATCAACATAGACTGTCTGCAACAAAGGAAAGTTATCTTCAGTCTTAAATTTTCTATACAACAACATATGAAAATGAGTGGCAGCAAGATGTTTAGGACGAAAATAAATACCTTTGGAGTCCCTTTCAGGTTAATGACATTAGCTTTCAAGTGAATAATGCCTCTGTCAAGGCTACCTTCAATGCGAGCTTTTTGAACAACAAGATCCAATTTATTCACAAATAACTCAAATAGCCTGTTGATACAGAAACAAAAAAACAAAAAAACAAAATAAAAATTAGTGTATTGAACAAAATGCTGAAAGTAGAAGTATCAAATTATTTCATTCACAAATTATAAACCTATTCTGAATCTCAGGAGCTATTCCCAAAAGCTGGTTGAGAAATCGACCAACTGTAAAGTTTCCTTTTTTTGAAACAACATCATCTAATTAGTAGCCAACTGAAATAAGAGCAACTCCTGCCTGTCTAAGAAAACCTTTGGTTGTATCTGGTCCGTCAGATAAGCATCCTGGACGGACAACAGAAAGATGAACCTAAAAATCACTACTTTTATCAGTAGATGGATTGGAATAATTCATTTCCTATTAAACTGGTATTGACAATATGCACATTTGTTATTTTCAACAAAAATTATATACCGTCTTCATTATATCTCTGTACAAAATCTTCAGAGCCTTCATCCCGTAAGCACTTTCATAATTATATGCACTTAATGAAGGTCCAGCCCTGTAATGAAGGCAAGAACAACATCGGGTAAGATGTTAAAATTTATCCACGGTGGCTCACTAGAAACACAACTGATGAATCCAACTTACTTGCGATCCCCTTGAGTCAAAGCCCCAAGGGATTCTAATCTTTTAGCAACAGCTGATGCAAATCGGCGTTCTCCACCAAGGTTTGTAAATAATAATCTGAAGAACATTTACAAGGATAAGAAACTGGGTCAAACAGGTGTAACTGAGTTCATGGGAATCATGAGAGAAGAATACAGAGTGGGGGATGCAATTTTTGGGGAAACACGAATTAAATAGTATCTCAGACAAACCTTGGATTCTGGTCGGAGAACCACACTCTCTTGGTGCTATTAATAAAATCATTTCTCCTTTCTTTCTTAGTGAATATATCATTTTCTATATTCCCTCAGTCTCATATTAAGTGTCACATTTGTAATATTTTCTTGTCTCGTTACTTGTCATTTTAGAACACCAATGAACGATTAATTCTTTTTTCCCCTAATACTCTTATTTATTGTACATCAACCCACCAAACTATTTCACTAAGACAATAACTAATTTATCAATAAAGGTATACTAGTCAAAGAAACTCATTTTATCAAGAAAACTATAATCAATAATTTTTGTAAAAAAAAAAAAAAGAAAAAAGAAATGCTACGGGCAGAATATGATTCACTTGTTTCTGAGCAGAATATGTACGAAAACCCATCAAAAAAATAGGACAGAAAAAGCTGCTGATACAATGGATAGAAATATTTTCAAACAGTTTGATTACCTGATTTTTCACTCTTTTGTCTGCATGCAATGAAACGCCGGCTGATCCAGCTTCAGAGATGATAACCACTAACTTCTCACCATCCAGGAAGAGCTTTTTTTTCATTCATGTTGACCATCTCGGGAGTGACATTTTTTCTGTAGTGTAGGGAAAAACACAAAACTAATTCAGCGATCATGAGTCGATGTTTACCAATTAGATATGGGGACATTTTGCAACTCACGCATTTCGAGTCAGACAAACCACACCGGTTCCACTAGTGTTCCTCTCAAGAATTCTTTTCCTTCCTGTAATTTCTGCAATTTTGTAATGGCCTCCTAACTGCATCAAAAATTCATTTATAGAGTCTAGTAAAAGAACTATACTTTGGCAATTGGCATAAATTGCAGAGCATAAAATAACAACATACATATTTTCAAAGCAGTTACTTTTTTAATTGTTATGGGACTAGCATTGACCAACAAATATGTACCTTTAAGTTGCTATCTTCCTGGTAACAGTTAACAAAATGCTCCAAAAAGGAAATACTTTAAAGAGGAAGATGAGAATGAATCAATGAAGGACCATTTACCTGGTCAATAATATCATCCAAGGGATTGTTTGGAAGATCCAAAGCATGAATCATCTCTAATATTTTTTTCTTGCTCGTCATAGGTTTGAATCCTACACACATGGCATCAAGTCAATTCGAGAAAGTTTTTTAAAAGAATAATTGAATAAAACATTAAATAAAACACTTATAACAAACACGACATGTATATACCTGGGTAAATTTCAAGATTTTCTAGATCTGGGTAATTATCTTCAACAAATTTTAGCAGCAACTCACGAGGTCTAGAAATGAAGTCATCAAGTTCATAGCCCTATAAAACACAATAAATAAATAAAACACATAATGCAACTGAAATGCAGGAAATATTGTTTTATACGAAATGAAAAAGGATCCAAACAGTAAAATACACACATATTTAGAAACAGCTTCCTCCGTCCTTGCTTCCCCGGTGCTCTGCAGACCTATGACTACACACTTGTCCTCCTGTAATGCTTGTTTCACTAGTCTCACTACAGTAGGGACTTTAGCAAATATACACAGGTGTCTAAAGAAGCGTTGCAATTTTACAAGGAAAACGGACAATCCCAAAACCTCAGTTAAGAATAAATGTCTATTAGACATGAAGAACTTGTCTCTAGGCGACCACATAGACTTAATACCTAATGGCTTGACCAGTATAATCCCCATCGGCTACCTTTCACATATATCAAATTCTCATACAAATCCACCCAAACTTCTGTAGCCTTTTTAAATGTATCCTATGAAATTTGATAAGCACATACATCATTAGATAAAACTATTTGCATACACATAGACTACACCTTTTGATGTGGGTGTTAAGTGTGCAGAATTGTACTTTTGAAATAAAAAACAACGGAAAACACTAGAGCATCGTCTACTCTAATTACCTTGCCAATTTTGAGCATCACCCAGTGGCTACAGCATTGGATGAAGGATGAGCAACAACTAGGATTGTCTTAATCACTACCCTTCCCTCCCTTTTATAACAGATTTATTCCCATAAAATGCCACTAGCTACCATAAAATACCGCTAACTCTTCTTCTCCTCCATTCTAATTACTTCTATAACAGTGCTCGTGTAAAGTGGGCTCAATAATTGGGCCAGCTAGCTAGCATACTGGATCTTGGTATTTTATCAGAGAACCAACTCCAATAGCATTTTATAAGAACCCCGGGCAGTTGGGAAACCCTCCCTTAAAAGCTAGCTATCAATGGGGAAGAATCAAACCACCTTAATACTCCATGGAGCATTCATACTGCTCAATATGAGACTTAAGCACTCCATAATACCCGAGTACCTATTATAACTAAGGTTTATAACCTAAAAGTCATGGTTCCTCTTGTTTGAGTGCCCCGTATTATGGTCGATGAAAGAAAATCAGTCATGAGGTATTTATATGAAGAAATGGAGAAAACAACAGAAGCAATTATGACATAAATATATCAACTACTATAGCACTATTTAAGGCATACCCAAGTGCAACTATGACATTTCATCCCAACAATGAACATTCCACCACTAACATTATGGTACAAGAACAATTGTCTGAGATTGGTAATATGCTCAAAGAAATTAGTTGTCATACCATCATTTTATCATCTAATTTTGCTTCAATAATATCAAACTCAGCACCCTTGTAGCTAAGCGTACGACATAAATACATGCCCCTGAAATTAGAAAAATGAAGCAGAATAACATATACTTCCGATATATATATATATATATATATATAAATGCATATATAACACCGAGAATGGGAGTGTTTGTAGAAATGTTATAACCTTGCTTTTATGTCCATTGCAACTAGCTCTAGAGCTCCAACGCCCCCTTTTCCAAGAGCCTCTGGATTCATCATCTCATTTATTAACTTTAAACAATTACAGGGTGAGGGCCAAAGGTCACATGCAGGAAATATAGGTATATATGCAAACAGATAAATAATAACAATGTATAAATCTTCTATATGATGCAGCAATAGTAAGTTGAACTTAAATATCGTTGAGTTAGGCATTAATGTTGTAAAGATGTGGTTACATTTGTAGTTATTATAGGCATACATTTTGTAATTATTAGAAGTTATTGCATTCCACCTATTAAACAGACCTATAAGGAATAGCATAGTCTATATTAGTGCACGTACTTCCTCCGTAACACTTTATAAGCAAGATTGACTTTTTAGATTCATTATAGATTTAATGTATCTGGTCTATATTGTAGACCAAATACATTAAATCTACAATGACTCTAAAAAGTCAATTTTGCTTATAAAGTGTTACGGATGGTGTATTCTATTTGCAATGAAATTATTCAAAAATACCAATTAAAATTGGAAACTAAATCAAACAGTCGCTTTTAAGATTGATCGTCATCTTGATTCAAACATGCTTTTAGGCTCTATTTGAGAGTTAAGTCGGGGAGGGCTCTATTTGAGAAAGGGAAACAATGATAGTCCCCCACCGTAAATGTAATACTTCAAATCACCCATCATCGAGAGCCAAAAGAGTCACTGTCAACTTCCTCTCCGCGTTCGTGACCACATCAAACACATGCAGCCAACCTTATCTGCACCAAACCCTTGCCATAATCATGGAAGTTGATACCACTTCCACATCCTTATAACCCACAACACCATCCATGGTCATGCATAGAGATCTATAGTGTCGCATGTTCAGATTGAACTTTAGGAATGCAAATGGTCCAAATTGTTAACTTGAACACTAGATCTAGCAAAATAACATTTTGAAAATAGAGGTGGCGAATACGCATTTTTGGATCGGTGTCTCGGGTGATAGACATTGCCCTTTAAATAATTAATTAAAAAATTACAACTGTTATAAAACAAATAGTTAACAAAAAAATAGAACAACGATGTGCCTCGTTATTAGAGCAAGTGTTCATAAGGAAGTGTCAAAGTGTTTGCCCGTAGCACTCATCAAAATAAAATATAAAGAAAAAAAGTGACCGGTCATAGTTACTATTTTGATAAACAAAAGGATAAGATAATAGAAAGACCACTACCTAGAAAATAATCAAAATCACGGAAATAAGTCCCATCTCCCCAAAGTCCAAGTCGAACCATATAAGCCATATTGCGAGGTTCAGATGCACCAGTAGCTGAGCAATAAATAACACGAGCTTCAGGTAGTTGACTTGAGCCTGTCAAATTAGATTGAAAGAACTTGGTGTAATACATAAACTAAAATAATAACTACAGAATAATTATTTCATTTTAAAATTAACATTGACACAGTTAGAGTGCAAAATCAAAGGGAGGGAAGGTATGAAGAGAGACAATGAGGAAGAGTTTTATCTTAAGAAAATTGCGGTTAACCGTATTGAATTTCGCTGTTTAAAAAAGGAAACTTTAAAACACCACTTAGAATGTGTCTATATGCATGTAGAAAAAGAAGCACAAATAGAGGCAATCAATCAAAAAAGAAGCACAAAAAGCTTTTATAACCACATAAAGTCAAAAACGTATTGTTCACATTAAAAAAAAAAATGAGGGACTCAAATGGTAAAAGAAAAGAGTGATATTAGAAGCTTTCCATTACAGAGTAAGATGAACAAACCTGGATATATCAAGTACAGCTTTACCAGTTTTTGTTGATTTCTTAGCCTTTTCGGGAACCAAATTTTTTGCTTTATGACACTGTAATGAAGCCACTCACATTCTTTAGAAACAAAGAGTACATATATAAATTAAACACAAAAAATACTTGAAATACCAATTAATAATAATATACTTCAAATTAAACGATGGAAATACCAGTTCACATGAGGAATAGTATCAGCCTAAAAAAGTTGGATACCTCATCAAAAATTATAAGACCATCAAACTCAGGTCCACACCACTCCACAAGTTGTTGCATACGTGTACAATCTTTGTTAGTTGATGCTATGAGACAATGGTATGTCAAGAAAATAACTCCCTCCCTAACTCCAACAGTCTCCGAGTCAAGCTTAGTATAAGGTAGTTTGTTCAAAGCATGAACTGGATAGATTCAAGAAAAATATATATATTTAAAAGCATAATAATTCTTGCAATATTCAAACCACAATTACAAGAACTTTTCAATGAAGAATCTTAGCCAAGGAAGGAAGCCAAAAAACAATCCGAAAAACGATAAAATAAGAATTATCAGACGAAAAAAAAGAGATAGATTTATCAACAGATAATGAAAATCCTTGAAATATAGTTAGCATGTCTAATAAAATGATAGGCAACTTATATTAATCAATTGACTTATTCTGAATAATATTTCAAAATGGATCTTTATAATTATTTTTTTATTAAGGGACTTGCTAAAATATGATAAATTCGGGTTGGGTCGTTAATATTAATAAAGATAAAGATAAAGAGAGCGAGATATTGTGGGGAGAACTAGTAAACCTTAATTAAGGTGAATTTACCTAGAGCCTAAAGCCATGTACCAAAATAATGGGCTATATGTGAATTGTGGGAAATTATTTTAAACAAACTTTTCAAGTTATGAAAACAGAGTCTGTAGGTCTCAGTATCAGTTTCGCCTTGAAGCCCCAAGGCTCTCTAAAGTCTAAAGCAAGTCCCCAAAGTTCTCTTGTAGTGCATTTGGGAATCAAGCATATCAAGTTGAAATGTTTGTTGACAATGACAGTTATTACCAACACTTGATGTTTGTTTTATAACAGCACCTGAATAAGTATTAAGTGCTTGGTTGTATTGTATGGAAGTTGTTCAATCAGACTAATTCACAACTTAGAATATATCTAGTTTCCTTTTTCTCTCAAACACTTTCTGGAGTTTTGTCTTGTTTCCTTTTGTGCTCAATACTAATCCACTGTTCTTGAATATATTTTTCATCTCTAATTAAATTCCTTCTTTTGTTGTACTGAAAAGTGTGTATACTTCTCAAATATTGACTTCATATACTTTTCTTTTGCTGAGAAAAACAACACATGCCACATATTTCATAGTTTTATCAAAAATAAGCAATTCAAAAGACCACCATTTAGAAAGTAGAGAAATCATAAACTTGGAATGCTAATCTTACATAGAAGAAAAACATACAATAAATTTGAAATCTTTGTAGACAGAGTTCTAGTCTTATGAGTGATATTGACAAGTTTCTTCATGAGTCACTCATATCATCCAAATCTTTGTAAACATACCTTCAATGCAACTTGCACCCATATCATCCAAATCTCTTCTAGCATCAAACTTCAAGTCTGAAGCAACAGAAATCCACCTGTGTATGATCATTGAAATAAGAACTAAACAAGAATAAATGAAATATCAATGCAAGTTGAAATTACAAACAAAAGTATGTGTGCTTTTACAATACATACAGCTTGTTGAAAAGTGAATGTTTATATAAATTCTTAATAACAGACACAGCCATGCTTTCATGCTCAAACCTCAAATTGTGACCTAAACTTACAAGGCTTTTTTCCTCCCATGTTGTGATAGGACTACTAATATAGATGCCCAAGCTCTAAGAGTTTATGTTAGGAAAAATTCTAGAAATAGGAATAATTAATGCTTTGTATTAGTTGTTATGTTTTTAGTTTGTTTTCTGTTTTAAAAAGTTGGTTACCAAGGTAGTTAGGGGTTGTTAGCTGACCTTGGTTTTAGGAGTCAGTTGCTAAAAGACCTTCTCCCCTACTCCCTTGTACAGAATGTCTATATATAGACTTTTCTCCCCCTTTAGAAGGATTATCTTTTGGCTTGTGTTTAGTAGCTGGGAATCACCAGTTGTGGGGAGTATCTTCCTCGGTGTATCTTTTCTTTTCTTTTCAAATTTAATAAACATCCGGGGACGAATAAATTCCCCTTTCACCCAGTCTGTTCCAGTTCTTATCCAAGGGAACTGTAACAATTGGTCCGACCTACCGTCACGATGGTAAGTGCCACAGAAAACCGTTTGAATGCTCTAGAAAACTGGACAAACGATCAAGACGTCGTGATTCAAGAACTGAAGTCAGATACGGGGCAACTGAAGGCAGATACTCAAGAACTTAAGGCAGATACGGGGCAATTGAAGGCAGATACATTGCTATTGATGGAAGGTGTAGATGAATTGCGAATGGGGTTCAAGAAATTGATGCAAGAATTCAAGAAAATAGCAATTCCTAAGGGTGGGAAGCCTATCAAAACCAAGACATCACCAGAAAACTCCTCTGGAGATGAAGATTCCGATGATGATGACGAAATCCCTCGTTCTTGGTTAAAGAAGGTTGAATTACCTACTTTTCAGGGTCAAGATCCGTTTGGGTGGCTGCAGAGAGCTGAAAAATTATTTGCTCTTCAGAAAGTAAAACCCAAGAAACGCCTTCACATTGCACACATCAGTATGGAAGGTAATGCTCTTTCTTGGTTTCAATTTTGGCAAGAAAATACCAAGAAATCAACTTGGGAATGTTTCTCTGAGGCATTGCTGCGAAGATTCAACACAGAAAATCAGGGCACAGTCTATGAACAATTGAAACGCATCAGACAACGTGGCCGGGTCACAGATGTCCACAAAAGAACCTGAGGGTCTTAATTTTGGGAGACGATGATGTCATCCATGACAATGGGGAACTACAGAAGTGCGAGGTCGAGATTGACTCTGAGGACGAAGTCCTAGATGAAATAGAAAAAGAATGTAAGGTGATGGATTTATCCTTATGTTCAGCAGGCGGTTTGACCCAGCCCCATACAATGAAGCTTCAAGGAAAAATTCTTCACCATCCTGTCCAGGTTCTAATCGATAGTGGGGCCAGCCACAACTTCATCTCAACAGAGTTGGTAAATAAATTAGGGCTGACAGTGGAGCCTACAATGTCTTATAGAGTAAGACTAGGTGATGGTAAAGGCAAGGATACACAAGGCTGTTGCAGGGGGTTAACAGTGCAGCTCGGTGAACATCTTATGTTGGGGGATTTTTTCTTGTTTGAACTGGGGAATGTAGATGTTGTTCTGGGTGTGGCATGGCTGGCTACCTTAGGAGAGGTCAAGATGAACTGGAGAAACTTGACCATGAAATTTATGGTTCGAGGCAAAAATGTGGAAATAAAAGGTGACCCTACATTGTCTAAAACCTTGGTATCTCCTCAAGCATTGATGAAGATGACTGAGGTGGAGGCAGTATCTATGCTTTGGGGGATTGACATAGCTACAGACAAAATGGGTCCTCCAATTGATGAGAAATTACCAACAAAGAAGCGGTATGCATTACAAAAAATTCTAGATACCTTCGGCCAAGTTTTTGCCGATTCCAAGGGTTTACCTCCACGTCGCAGCGTTGATCATCGCATCCCAATTAAGAGTGGGGCTAATCCAGTTAATGTAAGACCTTACCGGTACCCCCATCTACAAAAAAATGAGATCGAAAAACAAGTGGGTGATATGTTGAGTGCTGGCATCATTAGACCCAATAATAGTCCTTACTCTAGTCCTGTTATTTTGGTAAAAAAGAAGGATGGTAGTTGGCGTTTTTGTATTGATTACAGGGCATTAAACAAAGCAACAATTCCGGATAAATTCCCCATACCGGTCATAGAAGAGTTACTGGATGAGCTACATGGAGCAAGGTATTTTTCAAAGATAGACCTCAGGTCCGGTTATCATCAGATCAGAATGCATGATGAGGATATTCCTAAAACGGCATTCCGAACTCATCACGGACATTATGAATCTTTAGTCATGCCGTTTGGTCTAACGAATGCACCAGCCACTTTTCAGTGCGCCATGAACGCCACTTTCAAACCTTATTTGAGGAAATTCGTTCTGGTCTTCTTTGATGACATTCTCATATACAGCACCACTTGGGAGGAACATTTGGAACATGTCAAGCAGGTACTGAATGTTCTACTTCAACACCATTTTTATGCCAACTTAAAGAAATTTGAGTTCGGGCAAACTATGGTAAGATATTTAGGACATGTTATTTCTCATGAAGGGGTAGCTATGGATCCTCAAAAGGTGGCAGCAGTTTTAAATTGGCCTATACCAAAAACAATAAAAGCCTTGCGTGGATTTTTGGGGTTGACCGGCTACTATAGAAGATTCATATCTAATTATGGCATCATCGCAAGACCTTTGACAAACATGTTGAAGAAGGGCAATTTTCTTTGGAATTCAGATAGTACTGAAGCTTTTCAGAAGCTGCAAACAGCCATCACTACAGCCCCAGTTCTGACCATGCCTGACTTTGAACAACTGTTTTCCATTGAATGTGATGCTTCAGGTAAAGGCATTGGTGCTGTATTGACTCGGAACAAGAAGCCAATCGCTTTCTTCAGCAAGGCATTGGCGGACACTTCTCTCTCCAAATCAATTTACGAAAAGGAACTGATGGCCTTAGTCTTGGCCATACAACATTGGAGGCCTTATTTGCTTGGAAGAAAATTTACAGTCTATACTGACCAGAAAAGCCTAAGGCATCTTTTAGAACAAAGGATCACCACACAAAACCAACAAAATTGGCTAGCAAAATTGCTAGGATACGACTTTGACATCATATATAAAAAGGGAACAGCTAATCAAGTGGCAGATGCTCTTTCAAGGAAATCAGAGGAGGCGGAACTTCAGGTGTTAAGTAAATCTTTTTGGCAAGATGTGACTTCCATTTCCGACGAGATTCAACGGGATCCTTTCTTAAGCAAAATTTGTGAAGAACTACTAAAAAATCCAGAGACTAATGGGAACTACACTCTTGAAAATGGCAGACTGCATTACAAAGGAAGATTGGTCTTGTCAACTACTTCTACTTGGATTCCTAAATTACTGCATGAGTTTCACACATCCCCTACCGGTGGTCATTCTGGAGTTTTTCGTACTTACAAGCGAATAGCTCAATCTTTGCATCGGAAGGGTATGAAAACAACTATAACAAATTATGTGGCATCCTGCCATATATGCCAAAGAAGCAAATATCAAGCATCCTCCCCTGAAGGCCTCCTACAACCTCTCCCTATACCTAACGCTGTTTGGGAAGACATAAGCATGGATTTTATAGTAAGTCTCCCAAAATCCAAAGGTTATGATGCTATTTTGGTGGTGGTTGACCGACTAAGTAAATATGGCCATTTTATATTAATCAAACATCCTTATTCCGCAAGATCTATTGCTGATGTGTTTGTAAAGGAGGTGGTTAGATTACATGGAATCCCAGCATCAATTGTCAGTGACAGAGATCCCACATTTTTTAGTAACTTTTGGAAAGAGTTGTTTAGAATGCAAGGGACAACTTTGAAAATGAGTACGGCATATCACCCTGAATCTGATGGCCAAACTGAGGTTCTAAATAGGACCTTGGAGACATATTTACGGTGTTTCTGTTCTGAGCAACCTAAGGTGTGGCCTGATATTCTTCCATGGGCTGAATATTGGTAGAACACTAGTTTTCACGGAGCTGCTCAATGCACACCATTTGAGACGGTTTACGGCAAAGCCCCACCTTCATTAACCAGATTCATTCCAGGTGAAACCTTGGTGGAAACTGTAGCCCAAGATCTTATGACTAGAGATGAAGCCCTTAAGCAATTGAAATTCCATCTACAAAAAGCTCAGAACCAAATGGCTAAGTTTGCTAATCGTCATAGGAAACCTACCAAGATCAAGGTAGGGGATTGGGTTTACCTGAAAATACGGCCTCACAGACAAATGACAATGCCGACGAGGTTACATCCTAAGTTATCTGCCAGGTATTATGGCCCGTATTTGGTCTTAAAACAGGTCGGTGCGGTGGCGTTTCAAGTGCAGTTACCTGCAGGAGCTCGTATTCACCCAGTCTTTCATGCGTCTCAGTTAAAACTTGCAGTGGGTGACAATAAGGTCGAATCTATGCTACCTGCAGAATTACAGGACCAGAGCTCTGATTTTACACCTCTGCAGGTCATGGGAACTCGTGTGATACATCAGCAGGGTACACCAGTTCAACAAGTTTTGATTCAGTGGCATAATCAGTCGGCAGATGAGTCTACCTGGGAGGACTTCAATACAATCCAACACCAGTTTCCAGATTTCAACCTTGAGGACAAGGTTGATTTTAGGGGGGTGGTATTGATAGGACTACTAATATAGATGCCCAAGCTCTAAGAGTTTATGTTAGGAAAAATTCTAGAAATAGGAATAATTAATGCTTTGTATTAGTTGTTATGTTTTTAGTTTGTTTTCTGTTTTAAAAAGTTAGTTACCAAGGTAGTTAGGGGTTGTTAGCTGACCTTGGTTTTAGGAGTCAGTTGCTAAAAGACCTTCTCCCCTACTCCCTTGTACAGAATGTCTATATATAGACTTTCCTCCCCCTTTAGAAGGATTATCTTTTGGCTTGTGTTTAGTAGCTGGGAATCACCAGTTGTGGGGAGTATCTTCCTCAGTGTATCTTTTCTTTTCTTTTCAAATTTAATAAACATCCGGGGACGAATAAATTCCCCTTTCACCCAGTCTGTTCCAGTTCTTATCCAAGGGAACTGTAACATGTTGCCAGTTCTCCCAAATTAGCCCAGCAATTGTTCGACCTTTACCGACACCCGCTCCATCGCCGATAAAGAATCCAGCCCTTGCACCACTTTGAATGTGTTGAAGATGTCTCTGCCATGGAAACAAGCATCATACATATGATAGCTAAATTATAATTATTATCAATTATTAATATTCAATCAAGTGGTGAGAGAAACCTGACAAGCATAAACCAAAGTTTCAATTTGTAAGCATGACAAAATCTTCAAACTTTCCAACTCATCCTTAATCTTTGGATTATAAGTAGGCTCAGGTGGCTGCACTGCAGACAAGGAAGACGTTTCCACAATCGGATCTGGGTGGGGATGTCCAATAGATAGCTTTGATGGCAGCTGCATAACAAGAGACATTGATGTTCGATAAATTAATCGAAACAAAGTTTTAATATAAATTCGTCTCTCGATTCTATAACTCACATAATCTGTAAAGGTTTCTCCGAGCATACCATCATCATCTTCATCCATCTCTACTTCTTTAACCAGCTGATATATTTTCATATTCAAAGAAGAAATAAAGCATGAGATACAAGGATAGTAAAAATGAAGGTGCATTCTAAGGTATCATCGAGTTTAGTTGGGTGCAGATACTTATAGACAAAATTCCTTTTTTTATGGGTTATCATATTATTGGTATGAAGTTTTCACTGCCATCTAGTGGTGAACCTGTGGAGCACACAAGGTGGATTGTCCCTTCCAACCAACTTCTTTTCATGCACAAGAACCTAGAATGGAACCCCTTGCTACTTGCTTAAGGAGTCCAAGACTCATATCAAATTTAACCAATTCATTGTCGGTAGGCAAGATTCATTTAAAATTTAAATTTTTTAAAAGTAAATTAATATAAAAATATGACATAACACTAAAATTTTGCCTACGGGGTACCCGTACCCAGTACCAAACTAAACTCTGCAATACCGGAGTGTTCACCAAAAATAAAAAGATATACAATAAAGATTTCCCAAGACGTCAAAACATTAAAAGGAAATTGATAAACACAATTCATGGGAAGTTAAAGAAAGAAAAGAAAATATAATAGAACATTATTCCCCTGAACTAACATTCTTATAGATTCTGGTATTCTGCTTATCAATAATAAAATCAAGGCTTAAATAACCTTTTGGTCCTTGTCAGTACGCAAATTTTTTGTTTTAGTTCCCATATCATTTTTTGTTGCAAATATACCCCTGAATGTGCAAATTTGTTGATTTTTGTTCCTCCCGACTGCGTTTGTAGCTAATTAGCTACAAATGTACTTGTTTTTTAACGGGAGGGACTAACACCAACAAGATTTTCACATTAAGGGGTATATTTGCAACAAAAAACGATACAGAAACTAAAACAAAAAATTCACATACATACAAAGACCAAAAGGTTATTTAAGCCTAAAATCAAACGAACATTCCAAAACTGTTTTCCTACCAATTAAGAAACCCTCCAAAATATATCTTGCACAACAAGTTAAATCAACAACAAAAAATCACATTTAATAATTTAGGTTAGCAATTTTAACTTAATAAAAATTACATTTTGTTTTTATAAAAAAAAAAATATTTAAAATGTTTTTGTTAAGTTAGCATAGTAGGATCATCACATTTTATATGTAGAAGCTGAGATTCAAACGCCGAACACTCCCTTTTTTTTTTTTTTTACAATGGAGTCGAGCATCAACCCAGACCTCTAGTACTACCCAAACCCCCCACACTGAACCAAATCTAGTGGTGTAACCAATTTCATTTGAAACTTTTTAAAAAAAAAACTCTTTTAAAAAAATTAATAAAAAAATTGATACAATAGAAAAATCAATTATAAAATTATTTTAAAAAAAAAAAAAAACTAAAATAAACATTCATCGCATGAAATTCCAATTTCCACCAAATTCAATATTAGGTCAAAATCAAATCAACAAAAAAAGCAACAAAAACCAAAAGCACCATAGTAAACAAAACCTCACTGTCTTCTTCTACTTCTTGAAGATGACGATGACGATCAACATAAACACGATGACGATGACGATCAACATAAACACGATGACAGTGAGGACAAATGAACTTGGAGAGACTACTATGTCTATTCAACACACCGTTACAGCTGGAACAATGATTGTAAGCAGGGGATGGAATTTGACGGTTAAAAAGAGTCGATAACTTCATCACATCATTTTTATGTTGCTGTGGGAAGCAGCGTTGTTGGTTGCGGCGCCAAATGGAGGAAGCGTCGGGAAGAGGCGGTGGTGGTGGTTGTTGTTGTAAAATTTTGAGATCAGGACGAGAGTGGGAACTGGGAAGTTGAACGGAAGAAATTATTCTTTTCAACTTCTGATATATATCCACGGTGGTTTCTTTAGTTTCTTTCGGCATAGTTGGTGAGTCGATGGATTAATAAGTTTTGGTTTATAAAATTGATCTAAACCAGAGGAAGAAGAAGAAGAAGAGCGGGAACAGAGATGAAGAAGGGTTTAAGGGGTTTTGTTTATTTGGTAAAGGGTTTAAGGGTTTAAAAGAGGAAGATAATAAAATACTGTAAGTCTGTAATATCTATACTATTATTATTTGCCTTCCTCAAAGTAAAAAGTACACCTGGCGTCCTCAAGTTGCTTTTCAAGTAGCGCCTTCCTCAAAGTAAAAAGTACACTTGGCGTCCTCACGTTGCTTTTCAAATAGCAAATTCATATCTATACTATTATTATTTGCCTTCCTCAAAGTAAAAAGTACACTTGGCGTCCTCATGTTGCTTTTCAAATAGCAAATTCATATATGGCATTATTTTAATAATGTGGCGTCTATGTGGCGCTTACGTGTCTTCTCTTTACAACCTAAAGGGACACGGTTCAATTCCCACTTACAACAAAATATTAATTTTATAATTTTTTTTGTCTTTCTTATTTTGCCTTGTTTTTTTTTTTTTTTACCTATTATTGATTTATTATGAAACAAAAAAATAATATAGATATTAAGATTGGAAGGAATTCTATAGGATAAGTACCAAAAAAGAATCTATTGTCAAACAAAAAAATATAATTGTCTTGATTTGCTTTTTTTTTTTTACCAATTATTCAATGTATTGCCCAAACAAATAATAATGAACCTTACAAAATAAAATAAAAAAAAAATTAATTAAAAGATAATATATATTATAGTAAATTATATTACCCTCTCTTGAGAGGTGCTTAAATTACATTACTCTCCCCTCTTATGTTAAAATATATATTTTCCTCCCCTCTTATACAAAATATATTAGAGATAATTACTCTCCTCTCTCTTAAAAGAAATTTGAATTTCATCCCCCTTCCCCCCTAATATTAAAACATATATTTTTCTCTTTTAATCAAATTTCATTTTAACTTTTTACACGAGCTTTATTATTCTTTACGCAATTTGAAATAAATCTCTTCCGTTAGTTCATATATCTTTGAATATTTTAATGGAACATCTTATAAAAATAATTAAGATTTGAGACCTAAAGTTATGTTCATGTTGCTTTGTATATTACACGGGTTTGATTTAGTTCTTCATACTATAAGAAATTATTCTCTCCTATTAAATCAAATATCTCTTGAAATTTTAACCAAATATTTTACGCATATAATTAAGACGCGAAACATAAGATTATAGTCTCAATTGTCGTTACTGTTTACATACGTTTGATTTAATTCTTCACACCGTAATAGATTACCCTTTTCTGTTAGATTAAATCCTTTTTGATATTTTAATTGAAAATTTTGTAAAAAAAATTTAAGATGTAAGGCCTAAGGTTATAGTTTCAATTGGTTTTTTTTTACACGGGCTTGATTTTGTTTTTCACACCGCAAGAAATTACTCTTTTCTATTTGATCAAATTCATCTTAAAATTTTAATTGAAATTTTTACAAGAAATTTTATTTGAACTATTGGATCAAGAAATGCCTAAGAATATTGTCTCAAATGTTTTACTTTTGATGACTTTATTTATTTCTTTACGCCGTAAGAGATTATCATCTTCCGTTAGAATAAATTTCTCTGGATATTTTAATTGAAGTTTTTACAAAAATAATTAATAATTGAGACCTTAGGTTATGATATCAATTGCTTTACTTTTTACTCGGCCTTCATTTAGTTCTTCAAGTCGTAAGAGCGATTAGCCTCTTCCATTGAATCATATCTCTTTGAATAATTTACTTTAATATTTTATATAAATAAATAAGTTATAAGGCCTAAGGTTATGGTCCAGTTGTTTTACTCATTACACGAGATTGATTAGTTCTTCACACCGTAATAAATTACTCTTTCCTATTTGAGCAAATCTCTCTTGAAATTTTAATTGAACTTTTTACAAGTATTCTAGAAAAGCAAGACCTGAGATTATAGTGTCAATTGATTTACTTTTTACACGAGCTTGAATAAGTTCTTCACACCTGTAAAAGATTATCCTCTTATGTTATATGAAATTCATTTTGATACCTTAATCAAAAAATTTACAAAAATAATTAAAATGTGAGACCTAGGATTATGGTGTCAATTGTTTTACTTTTTACACATGTTTGATTTAGTTCTTTACAATGTAAGAGATTATCATCTTCCGTTAGAACAAATTTCTCTGGATATTTTAATTGAAGTTTTTACAAAAATAATTAATAATTGAGACCTTAGGTTATGATATCAATTGCTTTACTTTTTACTCGGACTTCATTTAGTTCTTCAAGTCGTAAGAGCGATTATCCTCTTCCATTGGATCATATCTCTTTGAATAATTTACATGAACATTTTATATAAATAAATAAGTTATGAGGCCTAAGATTATGGTCCGGTTGTTTTACTTATTACGCGAGATTGATTAGTTCTTAACACCGTAACAAATTATTCTTTTCTGTTAGAGCAAATCTCTCTTGAAATTTTAATTGAACTTTTTACAAGTATTATAAAAAAAGCGAGACCTTATATTATAGTGTCAATTGATTTACTTTTTACACGAGCTTGAATAAGTTCTTCACACCTGTAAGAGATTATTCTCTTATGTTATATGAAATTCATTTTGATATCTTAATAAAAACAATTTACAAAAATAATTAAAATATGAGACCTAGGGTTATAGTCTCAATTATTTTACTTTTTACAGATGTTTGATTTAGTTCTTCACACCGTAAAAGATTACTCACTTCTATTACATCAAATCCCTCTTGAAATTTCACTTGAACTTTTAAAAAAAGAAAAATTTAAAACGCAAGACCTAAAAATACAATCTCAATTGCTTTACTTTTTACACGTTCTTTATTTATTTCTTCACATTTTAAGAGATTTCAATTTTCCGTTAGAATAAATTTTTCTTGATATTTTAATTGAAGTTTTAAAAAAATAATTAAGATGCGGGACCTAAGGTTATGATCTCAATTACTTTACTTTTTACATTGATATTATTTAGTTTTCGCTGTAAGAGATTACACTCTTCCGTTAGTTCAGATCTCTCTTGAAAATATAATTTAACATTTTACAAGAATAACTGAGATGTAATAGATTACGAGCTTTACTTTTTACAGAGGCTTAATTTAGTTCTTCACACTGTAAGAAATTACTTTCTTTTGTTAGCTAGATGTAATCGCTCTTAAAATTTTAATTGAACTCTTTACAAAAACAATTAAGAAGACCTAAGATTATGGTCTCAATTGCTTTATTTTTATACACGGGCCTGATTTTAGTTCTTTCTATCGTAAGAGATTAACCCTCATTTGTTAGATTAAACTCCTTTTAATATTTTAATTGAACATTTTATAAAAATAACTAACATTCGAGGTTTAAGGACATCGTATCAATTTCTTATTTTTTTACGTGAGTTTAATTTAGTTCTTCACACTTTAAGAGATTATGCCTCTTCCGTTTGACCGGATATCTCTTTGAATATTTTAATTGAACTTTTTTACAAAAAATAATAAAGATGTGATGTTTAAGATTTTGGTTTCAATTATATTTTACTTTTTACACCGGCTTGATTTAGTTCTTTCCGTTAGATCAAATACATTTTGATATTTAATTGATATTTTTTACCTATTAGTCAAGATACAAGGCTAGATGCTCTTGAATGAGTTATTCATCCCATAAAAGATTATCCTCTTCCATTAGAACAAAACTCTTTTGATAGATTAATTGAATTTTCTACCAAAACAAGAATAAAAGAAATATATGTGCACATTAAAGTCTAAAATCACTAATTTTAACAAAAAGAGTTCAAAATCATTATATTTTTATGAATGAAAGCTAACTCATATATAACGCGGACAATTTTACACTTCTAAAATATTAATTAATTTCAAAATAGAATTATATATATATATATATATATATATATATATATATATATATATATATATATATATATATAACAAGCATTTTTAAAATTTTTTTTAAAAAAAAAAAAGAATTTCTAGCCCGTGTTGGGCACGGGTGTCCATACTAGTTTATAGGGCTTAATTACAGTTTTGTTCCCCCTACTTTGCTCTTTTCACAGTTTTGGTCTCACTATTTTAATTTCAACCAGTTTTAGTCCCTCTTATTCAAATTTGGTCTTATGTGTCTGTTGGATATGCCTTGAAATCTCGGTAACAAAGAAGTCAGAAAAATCCTGCGAATCTGTCTCCTGCGCTGTGCGCCGGGAAGGACCTGGAAAGTGGTTTTGGCTCTGTTTGCTGCGCCGTGCGCGGGATAGCTGGCACTGTGCGCGGGCGCGTGAAGACTTGGAGATTTGTTTGAAAAATATAATTACAGTTTTGCTCCCCCTACTTTGCTCTTTTCACAGTTTTGGTCTCACTATTTTAATTTCAACCAGTTTTAGTCCCTCTTATTCAAATTTGGTCTTATGTGTCTGTTGGATATGCCTTGAAATCTCGGTAACAAAGAAGTCAGAAAAATCCTGCGAATCTGTCTCCTGCGCTGTGCGCCGGGAAGGACCTGGAAAGTGGTTTTGGCTCTGTTTGCTGCGCCGTGCGCGGGATAGCTGGCACTGTGCGCGGGCGCGTGAAGACTTGGAGATTTGTTTGGAAAATATATTTTCTTGGAGGATATTCTGACTTGGATTTGTTTTGTTTTAAAATAGATTCTGTTTGTTTTTAAATAGGATATATTTAAAAACAATATGAGATTTGGTTTTATTTTAAAAGATTATCTTTTAAAATAAGTAGGCATATAATTTTCTATAAATAGGAATTGTCTTATTCATAGAAAGAGAGAGGAGAGAGGACAGTTGGGGTTTGCCACCACAAAAGGCTAGGGTTTTGAATCCTAGGGCAAACTATTCTTGGGAACATCTTGTGGGTCACCTTGGGTAGCTAGGTCAAATTGAGTCTCTTGGCCACGGGAAGAGATTCGGGTTTTGGGTAGAATTAGGGTTGCTAATTCCTTGTACCCAATTGTGGGAAACTCTTGTAAAGTGGTGACTATTTGATCATAGTAGAAAGGAAGGGATGCTCCATCCCCCAGATTAGGTTCATTAACACCGAACTGGGTAAACAAATTGATCGTGTGTTCTTTATCTTCTTGCCATGTTTTATTGTTTGAATTATTGCATCATCGTCTCTATCCGGTCCTTATTATTTGGTTGCTTGTCACGCTTGCCCCACACATCAGTTTCTTATTGGTGTGAGTTATGTCGAATTCGCAATAATTGGCGCCCACCGTGGGGCAAGGGGATCATTCGATTCAAGTACCATGGGTTTGAAGGAGGATACTGAGATGTTCAACGGGAGTAACGACTACGGGTTGTGAAAGGTGAAGATGATGGCGGTGTTAATTCAGAACAAGGGTTGAGGCGTTGAAGGGAGAAGCACGATTGGAGAGGTCTTGCTTATCACAGGAGGATGGTTGGTGTACTTTGGTGGAATCTCAGTTTGAGGTGGAGTCTTCCAATAGGGGGAGATAGTCAACATTGACTCTCGGGTATCTAATCGGAGATAGGGAGGAGAGTGGTTGTGTTGAGCCAAAAGGGAACCATGGAGGCCTTGTGGGAAACGTTTCAATTGTGGCTGAAGAAGTGCAAGACCTTGAGAAGATCTTCAGGGAGGCAATTGAAAGCAATCTTGATCAAACTGTGGAACTTGTAGGACTGCTGGAGGTAGTCGGGTGCAAGGGGAGTTTGATGTTGCAGCTTGTGGGGCCACCTAAGATTCCAAGGTTGGTCCAAAGCCAAGCAATACTTCGAGAGGACGGAAGGCGCTCCAGGGGTCGAAGGGTGGTGAGGCTTGTAGGGCTGTCCTGAAATCCGTGGATAATCAGAGGCAAGCAATACTTCAGGAGGACGGAAAAGGTACAATCCGGGGGCTGAAGAGGGTAAGGTGGAGCTTGTATGGTTGTCCTAAAATTCCAAGGACAATTGGAGGCAAACGTTTCTTCGAGAGTACGGAGCAGTACACTCCGGGGGTCGAAGAGGGATGGTGAAGCTTGTTAGCTATCTAAAATCCGATGATAGTGGGGAGCAAGCGTTTCTTCAGGGGAGGTACGGACTTGACCAGTCCGGAGTCTGAAGAGGAGGTGGTGAATCTTGTGGCTATCAAAATCCTATGGTAGTTGGAGACAAGACCTTCATGAGGGCGGATGGCATTCCGAGAAATGAAGAGGTAGAGGTACGACTTGTGGTTCTAGCAAGAGTTGTTGGAAGCAAGTGGAAGAGGTCAAGGTTCAAGTGGGACTTGGACTTGGCCGGTGATCTTGAATAGAAGATTCAAGATGGAGGGAGCAGTGCGGTGGTTGAGCGGATCACCATCGATTTAAAGGCAAGGTGGAGAATTGTTGGATATGCCTTGAAATCTCGGTAACAAAGAAGTCAGAAAAATCCTGCGAATCTGTCCCCTGCGCTGTGCGCCGGGAAGGACCTGGAAAGTGGTTTTGGCTCTGTTTGCTGCGCTGTGCGCGGGATAGCTGGCGCTGTGCGCGGGCGCGTGAAGACTTGGAGATTTGTTTGGAAAATATATTTTCTTGGAGGATATTCTGACTTGGATTTGTTTTGTTTTAAAATAGATTCTGTTTGTTTTTAAATAGGATATATTTAAAAACAATATGAGATTTGGTTTTATTTTAAAAGATTATCTTTTAAAATAAGTAGGCATATACTTCTCTATAAATAGGAATTGTCTTATTCATAGAAAGAGAGAGGAGAGAGGACAGTTGGGGTTTGCCACCACAAAAGGCTAGGGTTTTGAATCCTAGGGCAAACTATTCTTGGGAACATCTTGTGGGTCACCTTGGGTAGCTAGGTCAAATTGAGTCTCTTGGCCACGGGAAGAGATTCGGGTTTTGGGTAGAATTAGGGTTGCTAATTCCTTGTACCCAATTGTGGGAAACTCTTGTAAAGTGGTGACTATTTGATCATAGTAGAAAGGAAGGGATGCTCCCTCCCCCAGATTAGGTTCATTAACACCGAACTGGGTAAACAAATTGATCGTGTGTTCTTTATCTTCTTGCCATGTTTTATTGTTTGAATTATTGCATCATCTTCTCTATCCGGTCCTTATTATTTGGTTGCTTGTCACGCTTGCCCCACACATCAGTTTCTTATTGGTGTGAGTTATGTCGAATTCGCAACAATTGGCGCCCACCGTGGGGCAAGGGGATCATTCGATTCAAGTACCATGGGTTTGAAGGAGGATACTGAGATGTTCAACGAGAGTAACGACTACGGGTTGTGAAAGGTGAAGATGATGGCGGTGTTAATTCAGAACAAGGGTTGAGGCGTTGAAGGGAGAAGCACGATTGGAGAGGTCTTGCTTATCACAAGAGAATGGTTGGTGTACTTTGGTGGAATCTCAGTTTGAGGTGGAGTCTTCCAATAGGGGGAGATAGTCAACATTGACTCTCGGGTATCTAATCGGAGATAGGGAGGAGAGTGGTTGTGTTGAGCCAAAGGGGAACCATGGATGCCTTGTGGGAAACGTTTCAATTGTGGCTGAAGAAGTGCAAGACCTTGAGAAGATCTTCAGGGAGGCAATTGAAAGCAATCTTGATCAAACTGTGGAACTTGTAGGACTGCTGGAGGTAGTCGGGTGCAAGGGGAGTTTGATGTTGCAGCTTGTGGGGCCACCTAAAATTCCAAGGTTGGTCCAGAGCCAAGCAATACTTCGAGAGGACGGAAGGCACTCCAGGGGTCGAAGGGTGGTGAGGCTTGTAGGGCTGTCCTGAAATCCGTGGATAATCAGAGGCAAGCAATACTTCAGGAGGACGGAAAAGGTACAATCCGGGGGCTGAAGAGGGTAAGGTGGAGCTTGTATGGTTGTCCTAAAATTCCAAGGACAATTGGAGGCAAACGTTTCTTCGAGAGTACGGAGCAGTACACTCCGGGGGTCGAAGAGGGATGGTGAAGCTTGTTAGCTATCTAAAATCCGATGATAGTGGGGAGCAAGCGTTTCTTCAGGGGAGGTACGGACTTGACCAGTCCGGAGTCTGAAGAGGAGGTGGTGAATCTTGTGGCTATCAAAATCCTATGGTAGTTGGAGACAAGACCTTCATGAGGGCGGATGGCATTCCGAGAAATGAAGAGGTAGAGGTACGACTTGTGGTTCTAGCAAGAGTTGTTGGAAGCAAGTGGAAGAGGTCAAGGTTCAAGTGGGACTTGGACTTGGCCGGTGATCTTGAATAGAAGATTCAAGATGGAGGGAGCAGTGCGGTGGTTGAGCGGATCACCATCGATTTAAAGGCAAGGTGGAGAATTGTTGGATATGCCTTGAAATCTCGGTAACAAAGAAGTCAGAAAAATCCTGCGAATCTGTCCCCTGCGCTGTGCGCCGGGAAGGACCTGGAAAGTGGTTTTGGCTCTGTTTGCTGCGCTGTGCGCGGGATAGCTGGCGCTGTGCGCGGGCGCGTGAAGACTTGGAGATTTGTTTGGAAAATATATTTTCTTGGAGGATATTCTGACTTGGATTTGTTTTGTTTTAAAATAGATTCTGTTTGTTTTTAAATAGGATATATTTAAAAACAATATGAGATTTGGTTTTATTTTAAAAGATTATCTTTTAAAATAAGTAGGCATATACTTCTCTATAAATAGGAATTGTCTTATTCATAGAAAGAGAGAGGAGAGAGGACAGTTGGGGTTTGCCACCACAAAAGGCTAGGGTTTTGAATCCTAGGGCAAACTATTCTTGGGAACATCTTGTGGGTCACCTTGGGTAGCTAGGTCAAATTGAGTCTCTTGGCCACGGGAAGAGATTCGGGTTTTGGGTAGAATTAGGGTTGCTAATTCCTTGTACCCAATTGTGGGAAACTCTTGTAAAGTGGTGACTATTTGATCATAGTAGAAAGGAAGGGATGCTCCCTCCCCCAGATTAGGTTCATTAACACCGAACTGGGTAAACAAATTGATCGTGTGTTCTTTATCTTCTTGCCATGTTTTATTGTTTGAATTATTGCATCATCTTCTCTATCCGGTCCTTATTATTTGGTTGCTTGTCACGCTTGCCCCACACATCAGTTTCTTATTGGTGTGAGTTATGTCGAATTCGCAACAATTGGCGCCCACCGTGGGGCAAGGGGATCATTCGATTCAAGTACCATGGGTTTGAAGGAGGATACTGAGATGTTCAACGAGAGTAACGACTACGGGTTGTGAAAGGTGAAGATGATGGCGGTGTTAATTCAGAACAAGGGTTGAGGCGTTGAAGGGAGAAGCACGATTGGAGAGGTCTTGCTTATCACAAGAGAATGGTTGGTGTACTTTGGTGGAATCTCAGTTTGAGGTGGAGTCTTCCAATAGGGGGAGATAGTCAACATTGACTCTCGGGTATCTAATCGGAGATAGGGAGGAGAGTGGTTGTGTTGAGCCAAAGGGGAACCATGGATGCCTTGTGGGAAACGTTTCAATTGTGGCTGAAGAAGTGCAAGACCTTGAGAAGATCTTCAGGGAGGCAATTGAAAGCAATCTTGATCAAACTGTGGAACTTGTAGGACTGCTGGAGGTAGTCGGGTGCAAGGGGAGTTTGATGTTGCAGCTTGTGGGGCCACCTAAAATTCCAAGGTTGGTCCAGAGCCAAGCAATACTTCGAGAGGACGGAAGGCACTCCAGGGGTCGAAGGGTGGTGAGGCTTGTAGGGCTGTCCTGAAATCCGTGGATAATCAGAGGCAAGCAATACTTCAGGAGGACGGAAAAGGTACAATCCGGGGGCTGAAGAGGGTAAGGTGGAGCTTGTATGGTTGTCCTAAAATTCCAAGGACAATTGGAGGCAAGCGTTTCTTCGAGAGTACGAAGCGGTACACTCCGGGGGTTGAAGAGGGATGGTGAAGCTTGTTAGCTATCTAAAATCCGATGATAGTGGGGAGCAAGCGTTTCTTCAGGGGAGGTACGGACTTGACCAGTCCAGAGTCTGAAGAGGAGGTGGTGAATCTTGTGGCTATCAAAATCCTATGGTAGTTGGAGACAAGACTTTCATGAGGGCGGATGGCATTCCGAGAAATGAAGAGGTAGAGGTACGACTTGTGGTTCTAGCAAGAGTTGTTGGAAGCAAGTGGAAGAGGTCAAGGTTCAAGTGGGACTTGGACTTGGCCGGTGATCTTGAATAGAAGATTCAAGATGGAGGGAGCAATGCGGTGGTTGAGCGGATCACCATCGATTTAAAGGCAAGGTGGAGAATTGTTGGATATGCCTTGAAATCTCGGTAACAAAGAAGTCAGAAAAATCCTGCGAATCTGTCTCCTGCGCTGTGCGCCGGGAAGGACCTGGAAAGTGGTTTTGGCTCTGTTTGCTGTGTCGTGCGCGAGATAGCTGGCGCTGTGCGCGGGCGCGTGAAGACTTGGAGATTTGTTTGGAAAATATATTTTCTTGGAGGATATTCTTACTTGGATTTATTTTGTTTTAAAATAGATTGTGTTTGTTTTTAAATATGATATATTTAAAAACAATATGAGATTTGGTTTTATTTTAAAAGATTATCTTTTAAAATAAGTAGGCATATACTTTTCTATAAATAGGAATTGTCTTATTCATAGAAAGAGAGAGGAGAGAGGACAAGATGTAGAGAGTTGGGGTTTGCCACCACAAAAGGCTAGGGTTTTGAATCCTAGGGCAAACTATTCTTGGGAACATCTTGTGGGTCACCTTGGGTAGCTAGGTCAAATTGAGTCTCTTGGCCACGGGAAGAAATTCGGGTTTTGGGTAGAATTAGGGTTGCTAATTCCTTGTACCCAATTGTGGGAAACTCTTGTAAAGTGGTGACTATTTGATCATAGTAGAAAGGAAGGGATGCTCCCTCCCCCAGATTAGGTTCATTAACACCGAACTGGGTAAACAAATTGATCGTGTGTTCTTTATCTTCTTGCCGTGTTTTATTGTTTGAATTATTGCATCACCGTCTCTATCCGGTCCTTATTATTTGGTTGCTTGTCACGCTTGCCCCACACATCAGTTTCTTATTGGTGTGAGTTATGTCGAATTCGCAACAGTGTCAAAGTCCACATATATTAATATTTTCCATGTCACTAATTATGTTTATTTTAATATATTTAAAATAAAAACACAAAAATTAAAATAGTAAAATAGCAATTATTATAAACCAAAAAAATAAAATAGAAAATTAAATTGTTATTATTTGATTCCATAAATAAATAAGAATCAAGAACCCTAAAATAGAAACAAATTACCAAATTTCTCAAATCTCTACTTCTCTCCATCGAAGTAAGAATCATACAAATCCCCAAATTTCCTTGCTCCACTTTTTCGCTCCTCTTTTTATTCTTCCTCTTCAATTGTCTTGGCCTTGTTCCACTTCTTTTTGTTCTTCTTCTTCAATTTTCGTTGGTAATGAAATCATTGTTGCTCGAAAATTGTTATTTGGTTACTCCTCCTTATGAATTTCGATTTTTCTCTCCTATATTTCTGATTGTACAAAGTTCTTCTTTTCAGTTACAAGGAAGAAAGGGCCTCCAGGTTTCTGATGTTCAATCTTAACCTGTTGGCATACCAAACACCTGGACACAAACTCTGCAATTTCTGCTTTCATATTCGGCCACCAATAATTCTCCTTCAGATCATGGTACATCTTAGTGGATCCATGATGAATCGAGAACCCACTTTTATGTGCCTCTTCCAACATCAACCGTTCCAGTTCATCATTCTGTGGTACACACAATCTACCTTGGTAGAGCATGACACCATCAGAGGCTGTTGAAAATTCAGGGTTGTTCAACCTTCGCTGCAGATCTGTGTCATCTTGTTGAGCTTGTACTATCCTCGAGCGCAAGTCACAAGATAACTCAATTATGTTGATTCTTATACCGCTCTTCCGATACACAACATTCAGATTCATGTCTCTGAACTTCTCATAAAGACCACACTGATGCATTAACAGTTCAGAGGCATACAAGGTCTTCCTGCTTAAGGCATCTGCCACAACATTCGCCTTACCAGGATGATAATTGAGGTTAAAATCAAAGTCCTTTAAATACTCCATCCACCTTCGTTGTCTCATGTTCAGATCCTTTTGATCAAACAGATACTTCAAGCTTTTATGGTCACTGAAAAGATCAAATTGGACACCATACAAGTGATGTCTCCAAATCTTTAAAGCGAAGATAATAGCTGCTAGCTCCAGATCATGAGTTGGATAATTCTGTTCGTGTGGTTTCAATTGCCGAGAGGCATATGCTACCACTGCACCATCTTGCATTAGTACAAACCCAAGTCCTTTATGCGATGCATCGCAATACACCACATATTTCCGAGTTGGATCAGGAATCACCAATACTGGTGCACTTGTCAACTTTTCTTTCAAAGTTCTGAAACTCAGTTCACATTATGCATCCCACTCAAAGGCAGCTCCTTTTCTTGTCAATCTAGTCAAAGGTAGAGCAATTTCCAAAAACCCTAAGATGAATCTCCGATAATAGCCTGCCAAGCCTATAAAACTTCTGACTTCAGACACATTCCTGGGTCTATCCCAATTGAGCATAACTTCTACCTTGGATGGGTCAACTGCCACACCGCCTTGCGATATGACATGCCCCAAAAAGTTGACTTCGGAAAGCCAGAATTCACATTTACTGAACTTAGCATCAAGCTTCTTTTCTCTTAAGATTTCCAAAACAATTCTCAGATGTTCAGCATGTTCTTCAGGATCTCGGGAATAGATCAAAATGTCATCTATGAAGATAACAACAAACTTATCCAGATAAGGTTGGAAAATCCGATTCATGTAGTCCATGAACACGGCTGGAGCATTAGTTAAACCAAAAGGGATGACAAGGAATTCATAGTGTCCATAACGCATTCTGAAAGCAGTCTTGGACACGTCTGATGATTTGATGCGAATCTGGTGGTAACCAAACCGAAGATCTATTTTTGAAAAGACAGTAGCACCTCTAAGCTGGTCCAAAAGGTCATCAATACGGGGCAAAGGATACTTGTTCTTTTTATAGTGACATTATTGAGCTGACGGTAATCAATACAAAGGCGCATTGAACCGTCCTTCTTCTTAACCAACAGAACTGGTGCCCCCAAGGAGTGACACTAGGACGAATGAAGTGCTTTTGGAGTAATTCTTCTAATTGAGACTTAAGTTCATGTAACTCTAACGGAGACATTCGGTACGAAGCGACTGATATGGGCTGGGAACCAGGAACGAGATCAATGGAAAATTCCACTTCTCTCTCAGGAGGTAAGTTCACAATATCGTCTGGAAAGAGATCTAAATACTCACTAACCACTGGAATATCTGAAGGGCTCAAACTGGGCTCGGGGTCGATGGTAAACAGAACACTGAAACATTTAGTACCGACACCTAAGTGCTTGATCATTTAATGTGCGTTTTGAAGCAAAGCAGAAAGAGCTCTACTCTCTGCAGAAGTTTCTGTAGGAATGAATAA
This sequence comes from Trifolium fragiferum, assembly GCA_954870985.1. Taxonomy (NCBI): domain Eukaryota; kingdom Viridiplantae; phylum Streptophyta; class Magnoliopsida; order Fabales; family Fabaceae; genus Trifolium; species Trifolium fragiferum. The sequence goes on along the minus strand of OX940789.1, from coordinate 27,071,768 downwards.
GTTCTTTTCAGCACATCCTATGTGCACGGTATTGGCAGATAGCCAATCCATGCCTAGGACCACGTCGAAATCTTTCAAGGGCAGACATATCAGGTCTATGTGATAAACTTTACTACCCACTCGGATTGGACAGTTCTGGCAGACTCGTTTAGAAGTGACTTTGCCGCCAGTGGCAACAGCGACTGCCATTTGGGGTATCAAAGGAACAGAAGACAGTTTAAGTCGCTGAACACAGTCAACAGCTATAAATGAATTGGTAGCTCCACAATCAAACAATACTAAAACTTCTGATTGACCCAACAAACATATATCCATAATTAATGCATTATTAGATTTAACCTTTTCACCGTGAAGTGAGTAAACCCGACCTTTGCTTTTTGACGCACCACTGGAATCTCTATGCTTCCTGAGCTTTGGACACTCCTGCTTAAAATGGCCAGGCTGCTTGCAATAGTAACATATATTCTTCCCCTTCATACACTCTCCGCTGTGGGGGAAACCGCATTCTGAACAATTTCTCGGCGAACGCTGGGAGAAACTCTGTTTTCCCTTGCTAGTAGAACCCTTGGTTCTCACTTGTAAATTGAACTTCCCAGAGTCCCTTCTTTTCTGATTCACTCTATTCTTCTCCTTCTAAATGTTGCCAAGATCTGCCTCTGCATGGTAGCTCTTCTGCACAAGCTCTCCAAAGGAGGTGATGTGCTGCATTGAGACGTCATGCGCAATATCTGCTCTCAAACCGATCCGATACTTTTTCATTTTCCAAGCCTCGTTAGGAGCATTGTCTCCATCTGCCACATAGCGAACCAATTCATTAAACCTCATTGTGTATCAGCCACAGTCATAGCTCCTTGCTTCAATTCTATCAACTCACGTTCCATTTGGAATTGATAACTCTCTGGAATGTAGTGTCCCACGAAGAGTCGTCTGAAATTTCCCCAATTCATCTCCATATCACTTGCCACCATATAAGTATGGTTCCATCCCACCAATTGCACGCGTCGCCCCTGAAGAAGTGGGAAACGAATACAACCTTGTCAACCTCTGTGCAATCCATTGATTCCAAAATCCCACTCATACGCTGGATCCATTCTCTAGCCTTAGCCGGATTGTATTCTCCGTAGAATTCCGGGGGACTCATTCTACAGAATTCCCTAAAAGCGGCACTTGTGCCCTGATGCTGAGCAGGAGGTTAGTTCATATGTTGCTGAAACATATTCATGAATTCTTGGTGTTGCTGGGCCTGCTGTGCTTGGAATTGCTGGTGTTGATGCAGCATCTCCGCCCACATATTTGCATTGGCATCACCGAACTCTGCTGGTTCATCGTCAGCTTGCCTCCTCGGTCTACCAGGTCCTCGTCTTGCTCCTGACATGCTGCTCTAACTGCCAATATCAAGTCAAGTTAGCTAGGCTTAAAGTGACATGACACCTAGAACATACGTTAGGAACCTATACGACTACTGGGATTGGATTAGTAATACTAATGAACTCACGCAAGATCTGAATCGACCTGCTCTGATACCAATTATAACACCCCACATATAAATCTAGAATAATAGTGGAATATTATTATCGGTAACTGAGTACATTATTATTACAATGAGAAATTACGCACACGCAGGTGCCAAATACAACCAGAATTCAAGAAATGCAGCGGAAACAACATGATGACAACACTAAGAGAAACTAGTACAACAAAACACAACGGAAATAGAAAGCATGAAAGAAATGCCATCCTAGCAAAGCCACGAGCACACCAACCAGCATACCTTAGCCAACCTGCTTACTTGAAAAAAATTGAATGGAGTGGGGTGAGACTACTAAGTCTCAGTGGGTCCTACTACTCTCCTAATGGCGACTACGCCGGGGCACCTAATCAGTCATAACATATTCATATTCATAACATATTATCATAAAGCATAATAAATAAAGGTGGATCACTGATAAACAAACTCTTATTGATTTTACCCGCAAGGACACTCTGAGGTGAGCATATCTCAGAGACCTGCCTTGTTCGACGAACACGAAGTGTTCCGGCATACAGCTCACAAAACATATCTGATGGATACTTCCGAAGGAAGTCCATAAAGCGACATCACAAATCGCACATAATCGACTGATACGAATTAATTCATGCTACCATAATTTCCCAAACCTGGGGAGCATACATCATTTCTAAATTTCCTAAGTCAAACCCTAATAGTCCGACTTTGATGACCTTCTGTTTAGCATTATATAATTTATATGACTACAAATTATCTATCTCTAATGAGGATATAAAACGAGTGTTCAAATATTTTGAAAATGGAAAAGTAGGGTAAATTCTGGGTTAGCTCGCTACGGCGAGTTACCTAGCTCGCCATGGCGAACTTACAGGTTCTGACCTAAACAACTCGCTAGGCGAGCTAGAGCTCGCCATGGCGAAGTTCTTCAGCCCAGAACCTTCAGCTCGCCATGAAGGCTCGCTAGCAATTCGCTATGGCGAGTTCATGTAGAAGTCACCCTGTTTTGCGAAAATCATCAAATTTCAATAGTTACACCTACAATCCTCATCTAAGATAGTGCAGAAACATAAAATAAATAATATGAGACAGAATGAAGGGAAATTTGGGAGTTAATTCCCCTCACACAGTTATACCTAATATTTTCCTTAAGTTTGCATGCAAAGTTTGAAATTGGGAATTCTAAACTACCTAGCCTAAGAACCCACCTGGATTGAAGCTTTAAACTCTTGCTTCTGGGCTCTACACAACTACTGCAACCCTCCTAGCTAATCCCACGAACTCTGGACAGAATTGGAACTTTTGACACTTGAAAACCCTCTAGCTTGCTCTAAGAATTGGAATGTGTTTGATGAATTGAACCTCTGAGGTGAAGGGCTATTTATAGTGGATTTTCTTGTGAGTTTTAACAGTAGTGATGTTGTTCTGAACCTATTTGCATGTAATGCTATTGGTTGGAAAATAGGTGATGAGGAAGGGGTTGTTTTTATGCATCTTATGCATCTTGTGATGAGTTGGAAATTGGAAAGGGTAAGTATTTCTGAATTGATTCTTGGTCAGATTCTGCATGAGAGGAATCTCTGCAAGTTAGTGGGATATGGTGTGATGCTTGTGATGAGAAATGACAAATATTGGTGTTGGAAGTGAAAGGGAATCTTGGAACTATGTTGTTGTTGTTTCACGAGGGAGAGAAGAGAAAATGAGAGAAAGCTCTAGCATTCAGTTTGATGAAGGTTGTCATAAGGAAAAATGAAAGTAATTGCATGTTATTAACTTGGGGCTTAGTGGGTAATGAGGTGTTGATCAAGTGGGGCAATGAGTCACCATGAGAGGGTGAGTCATAGAGGTGAGTCACATAAGGGAGGAAATTTTAAACCTTTTGTGTTAATTAATCACAAGAGTAGATTTAAGGTACTAATTGTGTAGTTTAGAGTTATGTGGAATTACTAATTCATACACATATTACACTTAAATCCCATGATTTAATTAATCAATCACTTCTAATTAATTCTAATTTTATTAGACAAACTCTAATTTAAAATTAGTTAGATAATTTAGAAGTTGGATATTACATGATATTATGTTTAAAATATTGTCAACAAATAAAAAATTTTAAGTTTAAAATTTTATGATCTTAACTGTCTCATGTATAATATTAATTCTAAAACATCATAAAAAAGTAATTATATTTTATTTTTAAACTGTCCCACGTATAATTTTAAGTATAAAATATTACCATTGATTTTTCATTGTTATTATCTTTGACCATAATATTATCATATTAATAATTTAATTGAGTTATTGATAATTTAAATGAGTTATTAATAATTTAAAACTAACTAAATTGAATTTTACTTTGAAGTCCATATAAACTTGGATTATTTTTTTGGAATCCGTATAATTCTCTCCTTCATTTCTCTTGCTATTTCTCTCACTTCAAAGTTAGAAACTTTTCCCCGTAGCCTAACCTAATAAGCATAAAAGCTCTCCTCCCTCGCACAAACCCTAGCCGCCACCTATTGTTGCGGTGCCCCACCACCAATCCATCTCAAATGACCATACCGAAACTATCACTCTCTTTCTCTCATCGTTTACCTTCTTTTAATCCATTTAATTTTTCAAAATTGCGATGATTTTACTGAATCTCCACCGCAAAAAACACCATTTCCGGGTATCTATAATTCGTCCATGGAGTTTAGCACCGAATTCATAATGTTTAACATGTAAGTTCTCTTTTAACACGTTTATTTTTCGATCTATGCCCCAACTACTGCGAATTCGTACATAATTTTTCCCAAAATAAGTAGTCTGTATTTTTTTCTATTTTTGTTTGTAATCTATTTTTGCCATTTTTTAGTTCCTGCATTTTTTCTGAAATTTGTTTTGGTTCTTTTTTAATTAGTCGCAACATTCTCTTTTTTTTTTAATCTATATTAGTTTCTAGATCTACAATAAATCAATAATTGATGAACTGAATAAAAAAAAATACTACTATTTTTTTTATAAGTTGGCGTGAGAGTGAGATTTAGACAATTAGTTGTCTTTTTTTTTTTCTAAGGAAAATAAAATTATTTTGTTCTTCAATGTCTTTCCTTATTTTTTTCATTAAATTTTGTATACATTAGGTATATTTTGAATTTATATAATTGATTGTGAAATCAAATTTTCATCTCCTTTCTTTTTGGTTTTTTTTCTTCCATTTGGCGTCACCTGCAAAAACATAAAAATTTGAATAAAAACAAAAATAATGAAAATGGTACATAAGGATGCAATGCTGTTTTTTTTTAATTGAAAAAGTACATAGTTAAAGTTGTTATTCATGTTCTATGTTTATTTTTTGGATAGTGAAAGTTGTTATCCATCTTCAAAATGTTGTGCAGCTGTGTTACTTTTTGCAGAATGTTATTTTATTTGTTCCTATCAAATGGATCATAATATGTCTGATATAATAATGTTGATGATTACATGAATTTGCTCCTAAAGCACCACAATTATCAACTAAAAGTGGTATAGAAAAATATTAATATGTTTGATGAAGAAACACATTCTTTTTTTTTTTTTTTTTAAAAATCTTGCTCCTTTTTCGTCACAAGAAAACACATTTGTAAGCGTTTCAAACAAGAGAATATCAAAATTAATTAATATTTTTTCCATAATATTTTATGTATTTTTCACCATTTTTATTTAATATCTTGTATTTCTCATTATATTTAATTGTTAATTTATTTATCTACAAATTTATTAAATTAAATAAATTTTTATTTTTATTTAGACAAAGTTAAAAAAATAAATAGAAATGACCACTTGTTAATAATGGGTACGAGTTGTATGATACTCAAAGTGATATCACCACTGGAGCAAAATATGTACGAGTTGCAAAAGTATTACTTGACATTGTAACAACACATGTAAATAATCTATGGTACTCAAAGTGGTATCAATACTGGAGATGCTCTTACATTATGGCAACAGACGATTAATCATCCAGCTCTATAACCTCTGTTAAACCTACATAAGATGTCCTTAAACCTGCAGAAGATATATTGGCACGAAAAAAAAACTTAATGAGTTTGACTGGCTCCAAAAGATTATTTAGATAAACTTAATAGGGGCAACACCAGCAGCAAGACCATCACTTTCACAACAAAGAGGGGTAACACCACCCATAAGAGTTACATTCCCAAAGACTGGATGTGACACGAATTAACCTGACTTCATGTATTTCATTTCTAATCCAGTGATCCGTTCGGACTATCCTAAGTAGCAAGCAACTAGGGGTGTACATGGATTGGGCAAATCCGGTTGACCCAACTAAACCCACTCAATCCAACCCAAAAAAGTGGGTCGGATCGGGCAATTGGGTGGATGTGGGTTTCAAAATGAAAAACCCATATAAAAAATCGGGTTTCGGGCAAAACCGGACCCAATCCACAAAACCCACTAACCCAATAATGTTATGCTTTTTTAAAAATAATTTTTATAAAAATATTAAAAGTTTGTCATTTGATAGTTAAATATTTTTAATAGTAAAAATAAGTTATGCCATATTTTAAAAAAAAAAAGATTAAGTAATTTTTATACAACAAATACGACGATTCATGGTTTAATTATTTAATAGTAAAAAACAAAACAAAAATCATTCGGTAATCCAATATCTAATTCAAAAATTAAGCGTTTTACCCGACCAAAATGAGTGGTTATTTTTATAGTAGAAATAAAGTTATACTATTTTTAATAAAATACAATTGTTGAGTTATTTTTATGAAAAATAAATGATAATTTGCATTTATTTATTTAATTTTAAAAAACAAAAAAATAATTTGGGTAACCCACAATCCAACCCAATCCAACCCGGAAATTAGTGGGTTTATCCAACCCGGCCCAATGTTATAACGGGTGGTTATTTTGTCGAACCCAATCCGGAGTACCATATGTGGTTCGGGTTTTGGTTTTAGCTAAATCCAACCCAATCCGGCCCACGTACACCCCTACAAGCAACCATCAACATCAGAGAAATTTGAAGAATCTGACTATTCGAAGAGCTACTTTATTTTGGAAGTATTTAAGATGTATTTTGATAATTTGAAATTGACTTATTTTGGATGTAATTTGAACTTATTTTGGATGTAATGTAATTTGAATTTGAACTATAAGTGACGTGGAGTCTAGGAGACATTTGCCACGTCACTCTTAACGGAACAAACAAACGGAGGAGGGTATTTGATTGACTTTTTACAATTACAGAGGATATTTACCTATTTTAAAATTGCAGGAGGATATTTGACGAATTTTGAAATTGCAGGGGTTTTTTTTGACCTTTTACTCTTTAGATAAAAGTAGTACTACTTATTTTTTGGGTAGTTCATTGGGGACTATATTATAGTGGAGTAGTTCATTTTTCTCACACGTATCAAAATAAATGCTTCCTTATTTTTTGGGTCCTTCAACAAAATTTAGCTATATATGTGTGGGGATATAATTTGTTTAGTTATCCAACGGATTGATCATTATACTATGCAATTAATAGCCAGCAAAGAAATTGTTATTTTCAAGCATTCAACTCATCAGTATATTTAGTCAAAAAAAAACTCGTATCAGTATATGTTACGCTGATAAGATTTTAAATTTGCAAAATAAAATAAAATTAGTAGGCCTATTTGAGTCATTCTATGATTGTTCTTATAGGTTCTTAAACTTAGTGTCTTAAGGCCCTTTTGGTTCGAAGGAGAGAAAAAGGGAGGAATGAAAATTGCGGAAACCAATGTATGAATATAGACTAATGTTAGTCTATATTTATGCACATTAGTCTATATTTATATATTGGTTTCTGTAATTTTCTTTCCTCCCTCTTTCTTTTCCTCATTCCAAACGGATCAGTCTCCTTTTGTGTTTATGGTAATACACATGTGCAGAGCATTTTTTTATATACATTTTAATATATGAAATTTTGTTTAATTGTTTTTATATTCTTATCAATGGAACTGTTCATCATGCTCTTTTTTGTTGTTGTGCGTAAACTGTTAATCATACTTATAAGTTATAATATATCAAAATGATTGAAGTATCTATTTAAAAAAAATAGGTATTTATTTATGTATAAAAATTTCAATATATCAAATTTCTGTTTAGTTGTTAATATATTCTTTTATCAATAAAGTTGTTCATCATACTTTACAAATCCTAGTTATAACATATCAAAATGATTTTTTTTTTTTACTAAACATATCAAAATGATTGAAGTATATGTTATTGTAAAAAAAATATATATATATTTATTCATATATTACAATGTGCACCTTTGATTTCAATTGTGTCATTTATATAAATCAACGAATAAAATAGCAAGTTATTAATAACAATCTGCAGTCATTTCATTTAATTAATAAAAACGGAGTATATCATGATACCCGGACAAACATAATGAGTTCAAGTTTAACACAACACAGCGGACACAAAACAACGATCAACAAAAAATAAGAAACATAGTTCAACCCAATACGAAACTAAAGCATTATCATAAAACAAAATGTGAAACAACAGCTAGACTTATTGATATTATCTTTTTCAATCATAATCAATCATCATTTTCAATCTTGACACAAGCAAGCTTACCATGACTTCCTTCCAACACTATCTGAACTTCTTTTCCTGGTTGCAGAATGAGGGATGAGAAGCTATATAGTGTAAAAAATAATTTACCACTCTTAATACACAAAGCTTTTATTTTTTCTCCTGCAAATCCACTTTGATGTGAAATAGTTGGAATTGGCCACAAATTCAGCAAGGTACCAAATAAGAAGACTCACCTTGTTGAGGAAAAACAACACCACGATCAGTTTTCAGCACCAATCTCTAACTCTCTACATCGCAACGAAGACTGGATTGCATGAAATTGTCGGAGGAGTGTGTCCATGAGCGCCACTCAAGGATATTTGAGATTCAGATTTGAAAATTAGGAGAAGAAGAGAGTATGGGAAAAAACAAATAACAGTTTTGAGTTGGAGATTGATTTTTATTTGAGAATGGAGAAAATGAAAGAGAAAATGCTTCAGATAGAAAGGGTAGAAAGAGGATGCAGTTTGGGAAGATGAAAGACCTGTACTCCAAAGGATGTTATACTCGTGCTTTGATAGTAGTGGAAAATAAAAAGTTCCAATTGCTAGTTCAGATAGTATAGCAACAATCAATGTTTGCTATTTTTTAGGAAAAGGTTGTTGATAGAAATCCTTGGAAAACCTCACATAGAGCAGTCCAACATTTAAGGAGCTGTTGGTTAGCGTCTAAGCATTTAATTTGGCACTATTATTCCAAGAAAGGTATTTGAAAAAACATAATAGTTTGTGTACCTGATAGGGTTTTAAAAAGAAAATAGATGGGCAATTAATGAATGGCCGAATTTTAGTTGGGATAGTAAGCTAGCAATTAAATTAGGTGTTAATTACATCAGATTGGTGCCCATTAGCAAGGGTAATTAGGGTTTAGGAAGTTGCTTCTTATTCCCACTTAATATAATAAAGATGGTACTAGAGCATGGTTCGATCTGCTTTGGAGTTCCCAACAAAATTTGGGAATGCGTTTGCTTTGCTTATTGAGGATTGGTTCCACTTCTATTGAAGAAAATATTTGATTTTGTTATTGTGCTTCGACTGCTAAAATAAAAACACAATCGCATAGAAAGGTGCTTTGTTTGGAGCGCAAATTGATTTTGGAGGAATCTAAATGGGCTGCCGTTTGTTTTTAGCATAGGCGTTGCAATGGGTTTATGAGGTGTGATTTCTCATGGCTTGAAACATTTCTTCTTTCTTTAATTGGTTGTTCAAAGGTCTGGTTTTGTTTTAGTGGGAATTATTTCTTGTATCCTTATAAGTTTTTTGGCAGGAGTAATTTATTTGGTTTTATTCTGGATCTGTTCTATTTGCTTATGCATGATTTTTTATCGTTTAGTTTCTCTCTATATTAGTTTGGTTTCCTCTGTTGGTGGTTTAGTTTTATTTGGTTTGATTCCTCTCTAATTGGTTGTTTCTTCGTCTACCTAATTGATTTTCTGTCTCTCCTGATTGATTCCTATGTTTGATTGTTTCGGATTGTTTTATTTTGTTTGACTCATTTTGGGTTCAGTTTGTTTTGGTTCTGTTTCGTTTGGTTATGCTACATTTAGTGTAGTTTGGTTGGATGTGGTTTTGATTTGATTTGATTATGTCTGGTTCCATTTAGTTTGGTCTATTTGCTTCGTTTGTTTTGGTTCTGCTCCTTTCTCGGTTCAGTTCTATTTGGTTTGATACTGTTTGGTTTTGTTTGTTTGGTGATTCATGATAGTACTCACAATCTGTCTAGTGAGCGATAACTCACAATCTGTCTGGTGAGTGAATTCTCACAATCTGTCTTGTAAGCGAATGCTTGCAATCTGTTTGGTTCAAATGAGTTGGATTTGATATGATCGGTGTGATTTGGTTCTCTCTTTTGATGGTTCATCTCGATGGTTCTTTGTTTTGGCTTCTTGCTTCATCTTTGGTTGTTCAACGACGTTGACAATGCAATTAGTTAGTTTAGTTTAATTTTTCAGGGTTAACTTTTGTAACAAGCTTAAAGCTTAGTAAGTTTCAGCTTGAGGGGTAGTGTTTGAAGTTTATATTTTTTAGTATGTTTTTCGTATTTTGTTTGACAAACTCACAATGCTTCTTTTTTATGCATCATGAGTTTGAGGGTAGGTGTTAGATAATAAAGTAATGAGCTATGTTATTGGGCCTGTTAGTTTAGAGTCCATTAAGTTTTATATATATAATCTCTAGTAACGTTTTGTAATGTTAAGCTATTGAACTCTAATGAAACCTTTTTGTATTTATCTCTTCTCTAAAATTGATTGATCGTATTTAACAACAAGTTGATACATCATACCTGCTTAGAAAGAGCCTTTTTTATTTTTCCCCAAATAGGAAGAATGACACCACCTAAGACATTTACTTCTTGTAGTCTTGAACCAACTGAACATGATTTACCATTCTTACAATTGGGACCATGCATGCACTGACAACAAAGGTAAACAGTCATAATGTGAGATAATGAATATCCATGAAGTTAAAATTACGATAAATAACTAACAGTATATATACTTGTTTAGATGAAGCTTCATAATCGTGTTCCCAACGAATTTTGGCCGCCTCTAAAGATGAAACTTTGGAATATTTTCTAGTTAATTCTGCGAGATGCATATCCCTAAAATTGTAGGGGAAAATAGGTAAACAAGACTGTTAACTAAAAGAAGGACAAGTAACTGAAATACATACCGAGGTGATTCTCCGGTGGTGGGACGTACTATCTTATACATAGCTGAAGCAGAACTGGAACAAAAAGAAGAACAAACGTAATGACGTCTGTAAATGAATCCAGAAAGCTTTACAATGCATTTGACTGTGACGAACTATCTTACACGCATAAAGCCATGAAAGCAAATGGAATTTGTTTTAATAGAAAACATGAAATGTAAAATGTAGCAAAGGTATATTAATTCTAGTTTTGGAATGAAAAGCAAGGGTCCATCAAATACAAAAAAAAAGAAATAGAGATACATGTTTGTTGCGATAGAAAAAAGCCACACAAGCTTACAAGATATTCACCGTGCAAATGTTACATGGGACTAAATGTTGGGAAATTAAAAACCAATGATAAAGAGACTATAAATTATTGACAAAATAAATTGTCATCAATTGAAACTGAATTGTTATACAATTACGACAAAAATCAGAAACAATACCTTTCAAATGCTAAAATAAGATGGCGTTTTCCCATAAACTCACTGCTGGATATGTAGAAGCCATCACCAGATGAACCAAATTCAGCTTTCGGCTTCCCTTTCAGCATGGTATTCGCCAACTGATGTGTAAATGATATCAGTAAAATATGTATGTTAGAATAAAGCAAAATTTAGTTAGGACATCTGAGAATGCATATGCACCTCCCATGAAACCCCACGATCAAAGATGAATATGAACAAAACAGTTGAAGCGCCACTCAATTGATCAACATAGACTGTCTGCAACAAAGGAAAGCTATCTTCAGTCTTAAATATGAAAATGAGTGGCAGAAAGAAGTTTAGGACAAAAATAAATACCTTTGGAGTCCCTTGCAGCTCAATGACATTAGCTTTCAAGTGAATAATGCCTCTGTCAAGGCTACCTTCAATGCGAGCTTTTTGAATAAGAAGATCCAAGTTATTTATAAATAACTCAAATAGCCTGTTGATACAGAAAAAAAATTAGTGTATTGAACAAAATGCTAATAGTAGAAGCATCAAATCATTTCATTCACAAAATGCAAACCTATTCTGAGTCTTAGGAGCTATTCCCAAAATCCGGTTGAGAATTCATCTAATAGCATCCTTATTTTGGGTTCCTTTTTTAGGGCTTCCTTTAAATATAAGAAGTCAACATTTATCAGTAAATGGATTTGAATAATTTATTAAACTGGAATTGCCAATATGCACATTTGTTATTTTCAAGAAAAATTATACACCGTCTCCATTATTCCTCTGTACAATTTCTCCGGAGCCCTCTTCCCATAATCATTCTCATAATTATATTCCCTTAATGAAGGTCCAGCCCTGAATGAATACAAGAACAACATTGGCTAAGATATTAAAATATATCCACATTGGCTCACTAGAAACAACAATTGATAAATCCAACTTACCTGCGATCGCCTTGAGTCAAAGCCCCAAGGGATTCTAATCTCTTAGCAACAGTAGATGCAAATCGGCGTTCACCACCAAGGTTTGAAAACAGTAATCTGAAGAACATTTTCAAGGATAAGAAATTGGGTTCAACAGGTATACTATCTAAGCAATATCAACGAGAATAAGATTTATAGTGTTTTGTGTCCCACATAGCTCGGCTTAGAATTGAGAGTTTGGTCTAACTCAATCCTACAAAATCGGCTTGTATGGTGAGGATTGCCTTTACTTTATAAACATATATTCAGACTATTTCGCAATCAATGTAGAACTTCTTAACAACTCGAAAATTCAAAGACCAAATTAATCAACAATGCTTAGTGACCTGTATTGTGGTGCTGAGACTTGATTTGATCTATGAGTTCTTCCAAACTGCTGAATTGCTCAGTCGGCACTCCATGGAAGTTCTAGTGTTATATGAACCCTTCTTTTCTATTTTGTAAAGGTTAAAGAGAACAAAAAAACAAATTAAGCATAAAATAAGTACAAAACCCATCAACATAATAGGACATAAAAATACTACTGATTTCTCACTGGATCGGGCTTGGCTGACGTTTTAGCGGGAAAGTCACGGTGACTTTGGCCCAATCACATCCGTTTGATCGATCGTGTGATCCAAATTATGCCACATGTCCCTTCCTATTCTTTAATGTTAAAGTTAAAAATTGGGAATCTGAAAAAAGAAAAGAATAATTACTGTTCATCTTCCATTGCCATTGCAGCTGCATCTCTCCACTGATGCTGAATTTTTTTTATGCTTCAAGTTTTTTATATTGTCCCCTGTTTTGTTAACTAAAAAAAATATATTGCCCCCTGTTTAAGATATGAACAGTGTTCGTGAAATTGCTTCTGGGTTTTTTCAATCGCTTTCAAGTGTTACTCTTTACATTTTCCCTCATCATCATCCCCTATTTTGATTGTATTATATTATAAAAGAAAAAATTTCAAAAAAAGAAAAGAAAAGCAATAGACTGTATGTTGGTGGCAGCGAGAAGGTCGAAGAAGCGTGTAGATCTGTGGAGGGGCGGTGTAGCCAGCGCAGATGGGCGGAGGACGGGCGGCGGAATCAGTGCATATCCGCGGAGTAGCGTTGTGGTTTTGCTGGTTTTTGAAGCGATGGTGTTTGAACAGTCCCATCTATTTTAACCTTTATTTAAATAAAAAATAAAGAGCAGGACATATGTCACTATATGAAACATGAGATTGATCAAACGGCTATAATAGGGCCAACGTCACCGTGACTTTCCCGCTAAAACGTCAGCCAAGCCCGATCCATTTCTCACTCTTCTGTCTGCCTGCAAGGAAACACCAGCTGATCCCGCTTCAGAGATGATAGCAACTAACTTCTTTCCTTCCATGAAGAGCTTTTTTTCATTCATGTTGACCATCTCGACAGTCACGTCTTTTCTACAGGGCAAAAAACACAAAAAGCTAATTCAGCTAGGACGATCAATGTTTATCAATTAGATATGGAGATATTTTGCAACTCACGTATTTCGAGGCTGATAAATCACACCCATTCCACTAGGGTCTCTGACAAGTCTGATGATGAAGGAAGAAGAATTGAATTTCGAGGACGAAATTCTTTTAAGGAGGGTAGAATGTAACATCCCGACTTTAATTAATAGGAGAAATATTAATTGGAGGTAATTATTGGAGACTAATTGTAAACAAGTGGATAATTAAAACGGAAACTAAGAGAAGGGCATACTTGGAATTGGTTAAATGAGATTTTATGCATATATAATAAACCACCTCAAGCATTCTATTCTCATTTCCATTTCATTTTCTCTCTCACACAAACAAGAAACAAGCTGAGCAACTCTCTTCCTTCTTCTCTCCCTCGTGCAGCAACAACCCCATCTCACCATCATCACTTCTTCAATCAAACCTCACATGCAAATGAATTTCTAGAGTCCTCTTAGTTTAAGCCTCAAACCAAGGTAATATTTGAACCAATCCTCCATTCCTTTCTTAATTTCGTGCTTCATTTTCATTATTCCAAGGGCTTAAACTCTGACTTGTTTCATGTAATGGATTTGCACAACTCATCAAGGTAGTTGTTGAAGAAAACAAGAAGGAATTGGGTTAAGTTTGATGAAACCCGTAATCTAGAACATGGCTCAAGTCAAAAGGTAATTTCTCCCTTTCTGTAGGTCTGATTTTGATTCCGCTTGTTGGTATGGAAAGCTAACCCAATTCCGGTCGTTTGAAGATCAATTTCGTATATTTTGGTGGAGAAACGAAGACTGGGTGAATTTTTTGAAGTTGGAAGTTCGAAACAGGAAATGTGATGAACAGGGCTGCACTAAATCAGTAAGTGTTCTTTCCTCGTAACTCCGATTCAAACGATTCTTTTTGGTATAGTTAGCTAACTTAAATCCGGTTGTTTTGGCACAAGTCTCGTGAATTTTAGTGAATAAATGTGTTCTGGGGACGTGTTTGAAGTTCAGAGTCTGATGCAGGATTTTTCAGAAAATCTGGGTTGGAGTTGAAGGCTAGCTAAGCGAGCTCCAGCGTGGCTTAGCGAGCAGGTCGAAAGAAATCCACAGTTTTTCATACAAATTGAGCCTCTCGGTGCTTGCCAAAGACCTTATTCAGGTGGGTTCTTAGGCTAGTTTATTTAGATTCGCCAATTATGAAATTTTGCATGTTAACTTAGGAAATTAGGAATTAATTGTGCGAAGACAATTAACTCCCAAATTCTCTTCCATTCTGTAGTATATTATATCTACTATATGTTTGCACTGACTTATTTGAGGATTGAAGGTGTTACTTTTGAAAAATGGTTGATTTTCGTAAAACAGGGCACTTTCTGCACTCACTCGCCACAACGAGCTTCTAGCGAGCACTCATGGCGAGCTAGAAATTTCTGGGCTGATGAAACTCGCCATGGCGAGCTCCTGCTCGCCTAGCGAGTTGATTTAGGCCAGGGACATGCTTCTCGCCATGGCGAGCTAGTGACTCGCCGTAGCGAGCACTTGCAGAATGGACTTTTAACTTCAAATTTTCTAAAATTCAACACTCGTTTTATATCCTCGAATATCTCTGATGTTTTGCAATCATGTGATTAATATAATGTTATACAGGAGGTCAAACACAATTAGAATCTTATGGTATAACTTAGGAAATTATAGTTGTATGCTCCTCGGGATTGGGAATTTATGGTAGAATGAAACTCAGTAACAATTAGTATCAGTCAATCATGTGCGGTTTAGTATGCTGCTTATTGGATTCCATTGGAATAACCCATTAGGAAAATGATTGTGACCTTTATGCCGTGACTCACTGGGTTGACGGACAAGGCGGGCCTCTGAGATATTCTCACCTCAGAGTGTCTTAGCGGATTAAAATCAATAAGACGTTATTTGTGTTACACCTTTAATTGTGAAATTATGTTATGATATGATTTAGTATGTATCTTGGACTGATTAGGTACCCGGCATAGTCGCCATTAGGAGGGTAGTAGGACTCACTGAGACTTAGTAGTCTCACCCCACTCCATTCATTTTTTTTAGGTAGACAGGTTATTTCGGAGCAGGGACCAGGTTGGACCTGACGATTGAAGCTGAGCTTGGATTGTCAGCATGAAGACCATTGTCTTCTTCCTTGTTTTAGATGAGCCTGTTATTCTGATGTTATATTCCGATGTTCTGTATTGAATTTCCTATTGTTATCATCATGATGATGTGTTATTCAGTTAACCCCTTGTAATTTAATGCACTCAGATTCAATTATGTACATTCCGACTAAATATTCTATACATTTTAGTTGGGGTGTTACAAATTGGTATCAGAGCAGGTCGATCCAGTATCGGACCTTGCCGTGAGTCATTACAATTCCTTCCTAAGTAGTACGGACCCTTTAGAGTCTGAACTGTTTACGCTGAAACCATCATGTGCTGAGCCCGTACAACTCAGTATTGTGCATGGTAGGCAGGGTATTACGGTTGAGAACCGAAGTGGACCAAGGTGGTCAAGTAAGAAGATCGTAGTAGAAGTGCAATTCAGAAGTAGTCGTTGGCTAGAATTCCTTCTAACCGGATGTTAGAACTGAAGTAGTTGGTGCTACAGGAGTAATTAGTGTAACGCCAACGAGTGTGCAAAGATTTGAGGAGTAGTATATGGATTGAAACCAGGATTGAAACCAACAGTGGTAGGAAATTCTGGAGATTATAAGGAAGCAGTTGACGAGATTGTAAGAATTAAGAGCAGTCAGATGGATGTGGTAAAATTTTGAAGTAGAGTTGTTAAGGAAGAATGTAAGTGTGACGTTGTACTAAAGTACATAGTGTATAACAGTATTCAACTGACACCGTGTGTCAGGCAAACCTTCCCAAACCTGAGAGTAACCATACCTCCTCGTGAATATGTTTACAAGAATCATGTGAACCAAGTAAGGCTTAACCTTTAGTAGATCAAGCCTTTACCTAAATACTTAACCTTACCTTTCAGCCGCGAAATTCGCCAATGCTGCCAGATCACTCAACTACCAAATTAGAGAAAACAAGTTAGAATACAAACACATGTCAGCATTTATCTGACAACTTCCTATTAGATTACCCTTTGGAATGTCAACTCCTAATGCCCTTCCTAAAGAAATTTCAGTTTTTCAGTTCATAACTCGTATTTCTGCTATACCGCTAGAAGCTGAACCCTATTTAGCATAACAAATAGAATTTCCTTTTAGCGATACCAGTCTATGTCAGTAAATATAACAAACCATTAGGGGTCAAACCTTGACTGGAGTAACAAGTAGGAATCATTTATAACGCTATTAGGCCCCTAAGCTAATCCGTGGGGTACCATTATTGAGTAGTTAGAAACCAGAATAAAATCGAGTCAACATTTAAAATAGCAACCAGAATTCGTATCTTACCACTAGAGGTTGAGCGTTGTCAGATGTACCATTTAGGAATTCCACTTTATAACACTTTTTACCATATAGACTTGTTAGGTGTAGTTATTCAATTATCTCGAACAAGTAACTTAGTGCCATAAACTACCCAACCAAGTATATAGGAAAATAGTCGAATTAGACCACCTTCGATTCAACACTCTCTTATTTTCCAGCATGTCATGTTACCACTTAAGGAATCACTATTGGCCAAATAAGATAGTCTCATCTTAACACATTATATTAGGGAATCACACCAAACCATTTAAGACATAACCTTATCCGGGATGACAATTAGAAACATCTTTTGACCATACTCATTTACCAAGGAACATACTAAACACCATCATACTTTGTTTCCAAATTAGTAGCTTAGTGTCGTAGCTTAGATAGATACCATGTGAGAAAAATCAAGGTTGTACCACCCATATTATTAATTCCTTTAAACGCAAGCCTACTATATTACCACCTAGAATGTTACCATTAGATGCCTGATATAGTAGAGTAGTCTATCTCTTTGGAACCAATCTTAGTGCCGAATCACTAGCATTCAAGCCTTGATCAAAATTAGCAAATCAGAAGTTATTATTAACGCCTTCAGCCACCCAGATCAATCGTTTGAGTACCTATGTTAGTTACCCAGAAACGAATAACTAAGTTCGGATTTATTCTTCACCAGCCACTCGACATTTTCACCTATTCAAACCTCCGAGCTAGGAACCCAACAGAGTCAGTCAAATTTCCATTAAGAGTTGTCAGCCAGTAACCTGAATTGAGCTTGAACCCAGTAGTGGTCAAATTCCAATTACATGACCATCCCTTCGGACCCTCACTCTACTAAATTCGTCGGACCAAACAATACTGGATTGGATATTCCCAAGTCATGGGAGCATGAACGGGTTTACTTCCTAGCTTGTATGACTATGTCTTAGACGGATAATTTCTTCTCTCTCGTGTCTTATCGCCTATTAGTCATGTTTAACACCCGGAATAGATTAAGATGTAAACTTTCCGAATTCCTTGATATCGGTCAGTCAGACTGACATTGTGGGACGTCGCCTGTAAGTAACCATGTTCAATCTTTTCAACCTTTCAATTACGTTGCTAGTAACTAAATATGACCCGTGGAATCCAGTTACTCTGGAGAGGTCACGTGTAGATTCAGTTCGAACTCTCTCTCATCTTATCGGTCTTTTATCCAGTGTTATTAACCAATCGTCGGACAAACGATTCTGATCAGCATCTGTGTTAGTAAATCACTTAAGTATTCGTGCACTCGAACGACTCATCATTATTTCAATTGTATTGAGCGACCTTTCAGAGTCCTATCAGCTAAATTCCAAGAAAGATCAGATCCTCCCAGTTTCGATGAAAATAGGAGTTATTAGGAAGATTAGTA
This sequence comes from Trifolium fragiferum, assembly GCA_954870985.1. Taxonomy (NCBI): domain Eukaryota; kingdom Viridiplantae; phylum Streptophyta; class Magnoliopsida; order Fabales; family Fabaceae; genus Trifolium; species Trifolium fragiferum. The sequence goes on along the minus strand of OX940789.1, from coordinate 27,053,243 downwards.
TTAAGATGCCTTACCAAAACTATTCTCTGAGATCACGTTTAGACAATTTCATTCTCTGCCGACTGTTCCAGTTGTTCCTGTTCGTTATCAGTAATTGATTCAAATCAATACAAGTCAAATTACTAGGGCAAAGTAATGGATTTCCTCTGTTGTTTTTGATGCATACACTGGTCCATTAACCATTCTTAGTCTAGAAATTCAATCCACTCCCTGCGATAGATGTTCAAATCTTATGTACACAATTAGCCACATTTAAAATCCGACCACGTTAGCCAGGTTTCCTTCACATTAGCCTGTCAGTAAACTATCAAACCAATCTAACCGTACACTTGGAAGAAGATTCGAACCCCGGTTCCTCTACACGTTAAATGTACTGCTCGATCACAGTGTTGTGCTAGGATGGATTGAAATAGTGGTGGAAAATTCCGTAGTACTATGGATTCGGTTGTAGATGAGTTTAACTTATTGGCGAAAGGATCTATAGTGTTTATGCGTTTTCTACTCGTTTTATATTTTGATCAATCCTGGAGTATTTAAACGACACATATGGGGCAGTGGTACATGTGACGTGTTATGAGCTGCAGTGTTCGGAAATGAGAATGACCTTGGGAAAGAAGATTTTTGGATTGTCATTATTAATATTCAAGCTTACACCATTTAGCTAGACAAGTAACGTCAACTAGGCCAGATAACGACCTGTTAAGTCCGTTGAGTAACGAAGTTGTTTCTTGTTTTAATAGAAGAAAGATAACTGTAGGGACCAGTAAGGGAAGGAGTTAAACAGGATCAGTTCTCGAATCTCATCAGTAGAGTAAGTACTAGTACTGTTGAATCAACTGAGTTACCACAAGTGGATTACGTTGGGAAGGAGAAATGTGATGTAAAGAGCGACGTGTTGAGAAACGTTTGGAGTGTGAGATAACGTTGAGTACTGTATGTTGAAGAGTAGAGAACATGTCAGAATGTAGTAGAGTGATGAGAATGCCGTCGCATACCTTCCTTCGCTAAGTGAAGCAAGTATTGCCTCGTGAGGTTATCCAACAGAGGGCATATTGACGATAGAAGTTAAGTCGGGTGTGACAAGATGACGTGTTACCAAGTAAATAGTAGACTAAGGTTGTAGTGACGCAGATCAGAGGATGACAATAAGTAGTAGAATCAGAGTGCGCAGCACGAGATCAGATGAAAATGTAGTTAGATGATCAGCCTATAGGCCAACAACTCTTAAGCGAGGAAAGTTTTATTCCAAGAAATCGATTATGAATGACCACAAGACGATTAGTACGTCCAGAAACTGTGAGTCATGACCAGTGGAGAGGAGGAACCTAGAAATTTTGGCACAGATATTGACAATTTATTCTAATGATGAAGGAAGAAGAATTGAATTTCGAGGACGAAATTCTTTTAAGGAGGGTAGATTGTAACATCCCGACTTTAATTAATAGGAGAAATATTAATTGGAGGTAATTATTGGAGACTAATTGTAAACAAGTGGATAATTAAAACGGAAACTAAGAGAAGGGCATACTTGGAATTGGTTAAATGAGATTTTATGCATATATAATAAACCACCTCAAGCATTCTATTCTCATTTCCATTTCATTTTCTCTCTCACACAAACAAGAAACAAGCTGAGCAACTCTCTTCCTTCTTCTCTCCCTCGTGCAGCAACAACCCCATCTCACCATCATCACTTCTTCAATCAAACCTCACATGCAAATGAATTTCTAGAGTCCTCTTAGTTTAAGCCTCAAACCAAGGTAATATTTGAACCAATCCTCCATTCCTTTCTTAATTTCGTGCTTCATTTTCATTATTCCAAGGACTTAAACTCTGACTTGTTTCATGTAATGGATTTGCACAACTCATCAAGGTAGTTGTTGAAGAAAACAAGAAGGAATTGGGTTAAGTTCGATGAAACCCGTAATCTAGAACATTGCTCCAGTCAAAAGCTAATTTCTCCCTTTCTGTAGCTCTGATTTTGATTCCGCTTGTTGGTATGGAAAGCTAACTCAATTCCGGTCTTTTGGAGATCGATTTCGTAAATTTTAGTGGAGAAACAAAGGCTAAGTGAATTTTTTGAAATTGGAGGTTCGAAACAGGAAATGTGATGAACAGGACTGCACTAAATCAGTAAGTGCTCTTTACTCGTAACTCCGATTCAAACGATTCTTTTTGGTATAGTTAGCTAACTTAAATCCGGTTGTTTTGGCACAAGTCTCGTGAATTTTAGTGAAGAAATGAGTTATGGGGACGTGTTTGAAATTCAGAGTCTAATGCAGGATTTTTCAGAAAATCTGGGTTGGAATTGAAGGCTAGCTAAGCGAGCTCCAGCGTGGCTTAGCGAGCAAGACGAAAGAAATCCACAGTTTTTCATACAAATTGAGCCTCTCGGTGCTTGCCAAAGACCTTATTCAAGTGGGTTCTTAGGCTAGTTTATTTAGATTCTCCAATTATGAAATTTTGCATGTTAACATAGGAAATTATGAATTAATTGTGCGAAGAGAATTAACTCCCAAATTCTCTTCCATTCTGTAGTATATTATATCTATTATATGTTTGCACTGACTTATTTGAGGATTGAAGGTGTTACTTTTGAAAAATGGTTGATTTTCGTAAAACAGGGCACTTTCTGCACTCACTCGCCACACCGAGCTTCTAGCGAGCACTCATGGCGAGATAGCAACTTCTGGGCTGATGAAACTTGCCATGGCGAGCTCCTGCTCACCTAGCGAGTTGATTTAGGCCAGGGACATGCTTCTCGCCATGGTGAGCTAGTGACTCGCCGTAGCGAGCACCTGCAGAATGGAGTTTTAACTTCAAATTTTCTAAAATTCAACACTTGTTTTATATCCTTGAATATCTCTGATGTTTTGCAATCATGTGATTAATATAATGTTATACAGGAGGTCAAGCACAATTGGAATCTTAGGGTATAACTTAGGAAATTATAGTTGTATGCTCCCCGGGATTGGGAATTTATGGTAGAATGAAACTCAGTAACAATTAGTATCAGTCAATCATGTGCGGTTTAGTATGCTGCTTATGGGCTTCCATTGGAATAATCCATTTGGAAAATGATTGTGACCTTTATGCCGTGACTCACTGGGTTGACGGACAAGGCGGGCCTCTGAGATATTCTCACCTCAGAGTGTCTTAGCGGATTAAAATCAATAAGACGTTATTTGTGTTACACCTTTAATTATGTAATTATGTTATGATATGATTTAGTATGTATCTTGGATTGATTAGGTACCCGGCGTAGTCGCCATTAGGAGGGTAGTAGGACTCACTGAGACTTAGTAGTCACACCCCACTCCATTCATATTTTTTTTAGGTAGACATGTTATTTCGGAGCAGGGACCAGGTTGGACCTGACGATTGAAGCTGAGCTTGGATTGTCAGCATGAAGACCATTGTCTTCTTCTTTGTTTTAGAATAGCCTGTTATTCTGATTTTATATTTCGCTGTTCTGTATTGAATTTCCTATTGTTATCATCATGATGATGTGTTATTCAGTTAACCCCTTGTAATTTAATGCACTCAGATTCAATTATGTACATTCCGACTAAATATTCTAGACATTTTAGTTGGGGTGTTACAGTGTACCTCATTAAATGGATTTCTTCACTTGATATTCAATAATAAGAGCATCTTTATAGCTGTAATTTCACCACATGCTCATAGAGGACATTTGATTGATGGTTAATGGGAGAAGTTTTATCCTTTGGTTCATTCTTCAATGTTGAGTAAATTCATCCTCTTAGATATTCTCTAAAATAATATCATCCTTGTGGAGTAACTTTAGGTTGTAGGAATGAAGAGGATATCATATTTAGAAATATTTACTCATGACTCAATGTTGTAATAAGAAACATTGTGATTCCATCATCATTTGAGTTCCCTTGAGAACATGCTTATTCATCTTCCATTGTCTTCAAAAGAATATATAGTTCTCATTCCACCAATGGTACTTTTAACCGATTCCTTATGAATTCAGAACTGAAAAATGATTCTAGAGATCCTTAGGTAGATTTTATCAATGGTCAAAAAGGTGATTGTTTAACCAGGTTGGTTGTGAAATTAAAACCTTTGCAGGGAGAACATTCTCAGGTTGATCTACTGGACGAAACACTACATCAAGTAACTCGTCCAAGTTACTTTCTTTTTCAAATTCCTCTCTTTTCTGTTTGTTTCCAACCTTAGTAGTAGAGTCTTCAAAATTAACAATATCCTTTTTCATAAGATGAATATTTGAAGTCAAAGGTATTGCAAGAGTTGACCATTTTCTCAATCTTAAAGTCAATCTTGTAGATAAGAAAAAATGTTGGTGATGATCATCCCATAAGGAAGAATAAATTTCCTTGTTTTAGCCTCTGTTATTCTTTGCTTCCTTTTCTTAGAAATACAAAATGTTGACGCATGTTGTGAAGAAACTTTTATTCTTTCTTGAGAGTTGATGAGGGAGATTCTTCCATCTTAGTACCAATTTCATTGAGCATCTCCAATATTAAATTGTTTCTTCATACTCTTAGAGTGGTGTACCAATATCATTGCTCATTCCAATGGAAAGCATTCTTATTATATCAATAGAGCTTTCAATGATTTCATTTTGAGGATGATGATAAGTCAACTTCCAATTCTTTGGATGAATTTGTAAAGATGATGGTTGAACAATTTCAATCTATTGATCCATGATTTCTTGTCGTTGTTCATTAACATCAACATCAACACCATTATCGTATCTACTCTTCATATCAAACTCATCAAAAGTAATATGCATATATTTTTAAACTTTGGGCTTTGAGATTGCATATTCTATAATATTCAGAGAGTATCCCAAAAAAAATATGCTTATGATATATTGAAACAATTTCTCAATGTTTTATTTACTATGCCAAAAATATTAATGACATCAACAATATAAAATCATGATATGATTGAATTTCTATATTTTCAAAATGGCATGAAGTTTTACTCAAGATAGAAACAAGATTCACAAATATATCATGTAATGTCTATGACTTCTTTCAAAAGTACTTTTCAATCTTTGATTAAAAAATATTTCATGCATTGAATTTTTCTTTTATAAAACTCTATTTTTGCTGAAATTCTAAGTCAAGAAAAAACAAGTGAAATACCATTTTCATCAAAGAAAGTTGTGAAATAAAGTTTTTCATAATCTCCTCATGATCACTACTTATACAAAAGATTGTTGAGCTTTTAACAAATGAACCCTTTTTCAAAGAACTTTAAAAGTCTTAAAAGAAATCATTCTTATGCTTCAAGAATAAATTTCAAATGAATTTTTGAATAAATCATCAAGAATAAAAAAAATCATAAGACTTGTAGTTTTGACAAATACAAAATAAACCAATATAAAGTGGTTCAAGAGGTTTTTGGTTGAAATTGTAATTTTGAAATAAATATAACTCTTGACACAATAAATACAAGTTTACAAACTATATCTTTTTCTAAAACAATTTTTTAAAAATATCTTACCAGACCAAATTTGAATACATTTGCAATAGTTTTCATACTAACTAGACAAACTCATTTATGCCAAAATGATTTATCTTTTTCAAAAGACTTTAAAACATGATTTTGTTTAAAAATCATTCACTAAAAAATCATGATCATGAGGATGAATATGAATTAACTTCAATTCCAATTTTGACAAAATTTAATGAAGTTATATGTTAAACCTTTCACATAATGACCATCCTTAATTTATGCAAAATCATTTTACTAATGATACATGTACCTTGAGTGATTTTTGTCAACGTTTCCAAAGGTTGTAGATTCTGCATTCCTTCCTTTTTAATTGTGAGGAAATATTATTTTTCCAAAATCATATTCTTTGAGCATCAATTTTCCAAGTCTCAAGGCTTTTTCTTGATTGCTTAAAGATATTCCTTTTGTTGCCATCATGGATTTCTTCATGGAAGCGAGCTTTCTTTGCATTTTCTTGTTGCGAGGACATTTAGTTTTTGAATGTCCCTTCTTTTTGCATTTATGGCATGTACTTTGATTTGCAGGTTTTGACACCACTTCTTCCTGAATCTTTTCCTCTTACACTATTAAGTGCTTAAACCTTAGAGGCAGAGCTCTGATGCCAATTGAAGTTGAAGAATTAGTCACAAGAAAAGGGGGGGGTTTGAATTGTGACCCTTTTAAAAATTAATCCTACATTCTACAAAATTGATCTCAAGTGTATACTTGGATAAATGTTAGTGAATTATAGAAGAGCTTGGTCTGAGAACGTTCTCTACTATAAAACAGATTGTTCTGAGAACGTTCTCTACTACATGAGAATTCAAATTAAATGTAAATGAAGTGGTTTGTGTGATGTGTGTTTACAGAAAATAAAGAGTTAAAGGTAAGAGAGATTCACACACAAAAGTTATACTGGTTCACCCAAATCCCGGGCTAGTCTCGTCCCGTCCCCACGCCTGTGAGTTTTCCACTATGATTTTTGAGATACTATCGATCTCAAATACAAATCTTCTTTGATCTAAACCAAGATCAAAAACCTTAAGCCCTGCAAGCTTAAATCTACCCCAGCTACAAGCTAGTAAGTGTGTCACTCAATCAATAGTTACGTATTGATTTGAGCCAATCTCTCTTTTACAAAGAGATGTGGATCACAAAGCTTACAAATAAACTCAACCTAGTTGAGAAGCTTAGAAAATTACACTCAGTACACTCAATAATATTTGATCCAATAGTTGATAGAGAGTTGGAGTGTGAGTGGTAAAATCAAGAGACAAAGATGCAATCACTTAAAAGTGGATTGTGTTGAAAAGTGGTCTCTTGAAATATTTGCTTGTAGAAACTCAAAGGTTAGTTTGAGAAGCAAATAAAAAATACTCAGTAAACTAATAAGTATGATGAGAATGAAGATCTTGAGTTTGAGTGATGAAAGAAGAGTTTTGTGACTTGTTGACAAAAACAAGTGTTTGATGATTTGTAGCTTCAACTCTTACTCTTAAAAGGTAACCAAGTGCTCTATTTATAGCTGAGGTATGTCCTTGCATTGCTTGGTGATGAAGCATAACCGTTTGCAACGGATATATGCTTAAAACTTCTTCAATAAGATGTCAGCTCATGAAATTCAAAAGTTGCTGAGCTTGTGAGAACATTCTGAGAATGTTCTTGGATTTGAGCCTTGTCTTGATTCTCAAAGGAGCGTGGTAAATGAGCTAGCTGTGAGCTGTAGATGATTCATTGAAGCTTGCTCATCAAGAATAGCCGTTGTTGATCTTTTGAGCACGTGAAACATAGTTGTCCAGAGGTTTGAATATTTAAATGATGAAGAACCTCTTTCTTCAGAACATTCTCCAATCTGGGTAGAGGATGAACTTGTTCTTCAAGGAAATATAATCAAGAACGTTCTGAGAACTTGTTCGTCCTTTATGCACTATTCACTTGTACTTGTTGATCACAAAGTCTTTGGAGAGAGAAGGATCGCATAAGAGAAGGTTGCTTCTTCTTGATTCTAAAAGGAGCATGTGAGATTAGCTTGTAGGGAGCTGTAAATGATCCCTTCTTGCTTTTTCTTCAAGGATAATCGTTATATTTCATTTAAGCACGTTTTAATTCGTTTTTCATGAGTTCTAATATTTAAATGATAAGAACATCATTCTCCTAGAACGTTCTAAGAACGTTCTCCAATCTGGGCAGTAACCTTGGTTTCCAAGGAGCTTTGATTCTTCTCTGAATAACCAGCTGTAAAGGTAGAGAGATGCAGTTGTATGTCTTTTAAGTACTATTCACCTTATACTATCAAAGTACAACTTTCTTGGAGAAGAATAGCACATGTGGGAGAATGTTCATTTAATATTCCACAAAAGGTACATGCCATCTCTTAGTTAGAAATGAGTTAATGCAAGCCCATTGGTCTATGAAAAATTTGTCTAACACAAAATAGACAGCTTATGATCTTTGTCTTGAATCAAATCCATAAGCACATTCTTGATCCTTAACTTTGGCCAAAGAGGAAAGTCCCACTTTCACTCATATATTCCTTGCCTTAAATGACATTAATACTGTTGTGATTCTATGAGTGAATTCCAACGAAAAATGCTTCTTTGTCTTGTACATAGTTAACTTAAAGAAATAAGTGCTTTTGCATTGAAGCTTGTTCTTGGTGAGAATGAAGCATGAACTGGAGAATGTTCTCAGAACATTCTTGAAACAACATTCAAGATTTTCACGAGGAGTGAGACATTTGAACTTGATCAATCAACCTTGAAATCTTGTTGCAAAACTTCCCACAATTCATCTCTGATGTTTTGCACATATTGTTGTTTGTTCATTGAGTATTTTTAAGATTCTTTAGTGGAGGCGTGAGTATACTCATCATTGAAAATGATTAAAACTTTTATGCCTTGTGCATAACTCCTTTGAAAAACTCTTGGAACATTATTTTCAAACATTGTTGTTGAGTCCTTCGTATTGGCTGCATTTTTGGTGATCAGGATGCTATGCAAGATGCTCCAACATCGTGTTCGTCATCGTGTACTCTGAAGGCGCGCGTTCTATTTATGGAATGATTTATGTTTTCTCTTTCATGAATCTTGCATGGCGCGTTTGTGTTTGGACTTTATTGAGGATCATCATTTATTACTTCAGATCCTTGACTTGACTAATTAATGAAGAATATTCTTGAAGATTATTTTAGGAAAGAATCCTTTTTAATTAATGTGGTCAAAGGCTTGAGTCAAGAAGAATCAAGGTCTTAATTGTTTCAGAATCAAGGACTTTGCTGGAGTATATATATGTAGTGCAAAACCTAATTTGAGGTTGTTGTTCACGCCGTTGTTATTGAGTCTAGTGCTTAGGTTTTGCGTGTGTTATTTGTGAGCCTTCCTTGTGTCACCTTGATACAAGCTAAGGACGTGTTTCTATTGAGTTGTAACTTGTGATCCTCTCCTAAGCTTTGAAGTACGGAGTTAGGGTTATGTGTATTTGTGCACTCTAAGCCTTTAGGTACGAGTGTTAGTTTTTAGGAGTGTGTCTCCAAAACTTTTCTTGTGTGTGTTAAAAATCCTTGCTGTTTGTAAGGTTGCAAGGAAGTGAGATCAGGTATATCTCAGATCTAGGCTAGGACCCTAGGTTATAGACAATAGGGGAGTTGCTAGATGGAAAGGGCATAACTTGAGAGTTAGTGTCATCAGTCTAGGGCTATTGCTTATTGGACATCTTCCTGGATTGGTATCCCCCAGACTAGGGCTTGCTTTGAGCGCCGAACTGGGTTAACAAACACCAAGTGTCTTTTACTTGCTTTCTGTTATTTGGTTTATTTATATTAAGTTACCAGCGCAGCAGGATGCTATAGCATCGTGTGTAGCATCACGTTTTGAGGACCAAGAAGCTATAGCATCGTGCTTAGCATCGTAACACGCGTGCCAGGAATTTCAATTGGCATCAGAGCAGGCACCCTGCCTGTTTCTAGGGTGAGATCCAGGACCTAATATTTCTGGCATTATGGAGAAGGAAGGAGGATACATGAATAGACCACCATTGCTCAATGGATCAAACAACTATGATCACTGGAAATCCAAAATGACCGCATTTTTAAGATCCATTGATAGCAAAGTTTGGAAAGCTGTTTTGACTGGATGGGAACATCCCACTGTTGCTAGCAAGGAAGGAACCTCAACAGGAGTGAAGAAACCAGAGGTTGAGTGGACTACAGAGGAAGAGGCTGCAGCTCTTTACAATAACAAAGCCATTTATGCTTTATTCAATGGGGTTGATGCAAATGTTTTCAAGTTGATCAAGAACTGTGTGTCAGCTAAGGAAGCATGGGAGATATTGAAGACTTGCTATGAAGGTACCACAAAGGTAAAGCAATCCAAAATTCAACATCTCACATCTAGGTTTGAAACTCTCAAGATGAAAGATGATGAGAGCATTCAAGATTTTCATATGACACTCTTGGATATTGCAAACTCTTTTGAAGCCTTGGGAGAAAAAGTATCTGATGAGAAATTGTCAAGAAAACTACTCAGATCCCTTCCCAAGAGATTTGACATGAAGGTGACAGCCATTGAGGAAGCACATGACATTTCAACTATGAAGATGGATGAATTGGTTGGCTCACTTCAAACCTTTGAGACTGTTCTTGATGAGCGTGGTGAGAAGAAGACCAAGAGCATTGCATTTGTCTCTAATGCTGATGATAACAATGATCAAGATGAAGATGAGGAAGAAGAAAGCATTGCTGATGCTATAGTCATGCTTGGCAGACAATTCAACAAAGTACTGAAGAGAGTTGATCGCAGAAATCGTCAGAATGCTCCTGGCATCCGACCCGACATCAACAAACAACAGAACAATTTCAAGAAATTCAAACCTGAAGAAAAGAACAGCCAAAGCAAGGGTGTTCAATGCCATGAGTGTGAAGGGTATGGTCACATAAGAACAGAATGTGGAACCTATCAGAAAAGACAGAAAAAAGGTTTGAATGTTTCTTGGTCAGATGAAGATTCAGAAGATGAGCATGAATCAGCTAAGCATGTAACTGCACTAACTGGAATTTGTACTCCAGACAGTGATACTGAGGAAGAAGGAGATGTGGCCTATGAAGAACTGGCAAGCACTTACAAGGAGCTACTGTCAAGATTTGAAGAAATGTGTAGAATTCTTGAGAAGCAGAAAAAGACAATCAATCTGCTTCAATCAGAAGTAAAGGCTCAAACTGAGAAGGCCTCTGAAGCTCAAGAAGAAGCTGCCCTTGCAAATGCTCAAATGGAGGACTTGAAGAAACGTGTGGGTCAATTAAGCTCTGGAACAAATATTCTAGAGGAAATTCTTGAAGGTTTACCAAATGGTAAGGCTAAAGCAGTAGGTTACAATTACTCTCATTTGAACAAATATCAACAGAATCTTGAGACAAAATTTAAATCTGCTGAAGACGTCTTTGACCCTTGCACTGGTGCCACGATGCTAAAGCATCCTGCACAGCATTCCAAAACCTATCCTGTTCCCAAGTTTGCTTTGGAATCCAACCCAAAAGGTCATCAAAGGCCCAAAATCCAAAGAACATACAGAAGGTGGGTTTGTCATTACTGCGGAAGAAGAGGTCACATCAGGCCATTTTGCTACAGACTTCATGGTTACCCTGTTCAGCAACCTGAAGCTAATGAAACAAAGGAAGATGTGAAACAAGAAGTCCCTGTGAAGAAGGAGTGGAGGACTAAGACAGAAAATGTAGGTTTGATTGCACATACCTCCTTGAGAGCATCATCAAGGGAAGATTGGTATTTTGACAATGGGTGCTCCAGGCACATGACTGGTGAAGAAAAGTTTCTCAGAAACCTAAAGCCATACAAAACCAGTTTTGTTACCTTTGGAGATGGTGCTAAGGGAGAAATTCTTGGAATTGGAAATTTAGTGAAACATGGACTGCCTAATTTGGAGAATGTTCTGTTAGTAAAGGGACTCACAGCAAACCTAATAAGTATCAGTCAATTGTGTGACCAAGGGTTGAAGGTTAATTTCACCAAGACTGAGTGTACTGTGAACAATGAAGAGAATCAATTGTTGATGAAAGGAACCAGGTCCAAGGATAATTGCTACCTCTGGATACCTCATGAGGAAGATCTGAACACCACCTGTCTCAGTACAACAACAGATGAAGTGAGACTGTGGCACCAGAGATTAGGCCATCTACACTTAAAGGGGATGAAGAAAGTTATTACATCAGAAGCCATTAGAGGCTTGCCCAAACTGAAGATCACAGAAGGGAACAAGTGTGGAGAGTGTCACATTGGTAAGCAAGTCAGGATGTCACATCCAATGCTAGAGCATCATACAACCACCAAGGTTCTTGAGCTACTTCACATGGATCTCATGGGTCCCATGCAAGTTGAAAGTCTTGGAGGAAAAAGGTATGCATTTATTATGGTAGATGATTACTCAAGGTATACCTGGATAGATTTCATAAGGGAAAAATCAGATACCTTTGAAGCATTCAAGGAGCTATGTCTGCAAGTTCAAAGGGAAAAGGCAAGTAGTGTGGTAAAGATCAGGACAGACCATGGAAAGGAGTTTGAGAACTCTAGGTTTGATGAATTCTGTGCCTCTGAAGGAATCAAACACGAGTACTCCTCAGCTACCACTCCACAGCAAAATGGGATAGTTGAAAGGAAGAACAGAACTATTCAAGAGTCAGCAAGAGTCATGCTTCATGCCAAGAATGTCCCCTACTATTTTTGGGCTGAAGCTATGAACACTGCCTGCTACATTCACAACAGGGTCACTTTGAGAAAAGGTACCACATCTACTCTGTATGAACTATGGAAAGATAGGAAACCAACTGTAAAACATTTCCATGTATTTGGAAGCAAGTGTTACATTCTGGCTGATAGAGAACCTAGGAGGAAACTTGATCCAAAGAGCCATGAAGGGATTTTTCTAGGATATTCTCCAAACAGCAGAGCCTACAGAGTATTTAATTCCAAGACTCAGGTAATGATGGAATCCATAAATGTTGTAATCCAAGACTCTACTCTGGAAGAAACTGTTGATAAATACCAGGGTACTCCTGTTGTACATGATGCTGAACAAGATGCTACAGCATCTGAACATCCAGTTGAAGGTCAGTTTGATGAAGAGATTGAAGAAGAGATTAATGCCACAGATTCTGGAGATCAAGCTCAAAAGAAAGGACCTTCAGTACGTGTACAGAAGAACCATCCCACAGAGTTGATCATAGGCAACCCAGAACAAGGGATAACCACTAGAAGGACAAATGATGTGGTTTCAAACTCTTGTTTTGTGTCACTATTTGAACCCAGAAATGTCAAGGAAGCTTTATCTGATAGTGCATGGATAGAGGCTATGCAGGAAGAGTTGAATCAGTTCAAAAGAAGTGAAGTGTGGGATTTGGTCCCAAGACCAAAAGATGTGAATGTGATTGGTACCAAGTGGGTGTATAAGAACAAATCAGATGAAAATGGGATTGTCACCAGGAACAAAGCAAGGCTTGTGGCACAAGGATATACTCAAGTTGAGGGATTAGACTTTGAAGAGACCTTTGCACCTGTGGCAAGGTTAGAATCCATCAAACTTCTCTTGGGAGTTGCTTGCATCCTCAAGTTCAAGCTCTACCAAATGGATGTAAAAAGTGCCTTTCTGAATGGGTACCTACAGGAAGAAGTGTATGTTGAACAACCAAAAGGCTTTGTTGATCCTGAGCATCCAAACCATGTCTACAAATTGAAGAAAGCTTTGTATGGCTTGAAGCAAGCACCCAGGGCTTGGTATGAAAGATTAACTCAGTTCTTAGAAGATCAAGGCTACAGGAAGGGAGCCTCAGACAAAACTTTGTTTGTTAAGCAAGAAAAGGGTGAATTCATCATAGCTCAAATTTATGTTGATGATATTGTTTTTGGTGGGATGTCAGACAAGATGGTACAGCATTTTGTCAAGCAGATGCAATCAGAGTTCGAAATGAGTCTTGTTGGGGAATTGACATATTTTCTTGGGCTGCAAATCAAGCAAATGGATGATACTATATTTATCTCTCAGAGTAAGTATACAAGAAATATTGTCAAAAAGTTTGGTATGGAAAGTGCCACATCCAAGAGAACACCAGCACCAACTCATCTGAAGCTCACTAAAGATGAAAAAGGAATAAGTGTAGATCAAAGCTTATATAGAAGCATGATTGGAAGCCTGCTATACTTGACTGCAAGTAGGCCTGATATCACCTATGCTGTTGGGGTTTGTGCCAGATATCAATCTGATCCTAAGGTGAGCCATTTGACTCAAGTCAAAAGAATTGTGAAGTATGTGAATGGAACTAGTGAATATGGAATAATGTACTCTCACTCTGAAGATTCTAAGCTTTTTGGGTTTTGTGATGCTGATTGGGCTGGGAGTGCTGATGACAGAAAAAGCACTTCAGGTGGTTGTTTCTTCTTAGGAAATAACTTAATTTCTTGGTTTAGTAAGAAGCAAAACTGTGTGGCCTTATCTACAGCAGAGGCTGAGTACATAGCTGCTGGTAGCAGTTGCTCACAACTTGTTTGGATGAAGCAGATGCTGACTGAGTATGATGTTGTACAAGATGCTATGACATTGTATTGTGACAACATGAGTGCTATAAACATCTCAAAAAATCCTGTTCAACATAGCAAGACTAAACATATTGATATTCGCCATCACTTCATAAGAGATCTTGTTGAGAGCAAAATTGTTACTTTGGAGCATGTTGGCACAAAAGAGCAAGTGGCAGACATTTTTACAAAAGCTCTTGATGCTGTGCAGTTTGAGAAGCTGAGGGGCAAGTTAGGAATTTGCCTCCATGAGGAGTTATAGCAGTTACCGTTAGTGGCGCGTGCAGCAGTTATTTGCCTTCTTCAGAGGCTGCACGTTAATCAAGGCAATCATGGCCTAATTTCCTCCTTAAACACGCCACTACACCTAGTTGGTTATTTTTGTTTCAAATCTTTAACCTTTGATTCTTTCCCTTTTTATTTCACTCTACACTATAACTTCTCCACCTCTCCATCAAATCTCTCCATTCAACCCTCACAACTCTCTCACTCCCAATCCTACTTTCTCATTCTTGCCGTCACAATGTCTTCCCCTGTTAACTCTCCCACCGTCGCCTCTCCTGCACAATCTCCACCCCATGATCAACAGCCCGATTTCATCACCAATGCTGTTCCCCTCACCACCATTCATCCTTCTGTTGCCTCTGTCCTTAACAAAAGCTCTTCCTCTAAACCCAAGTCATCGAAGAAAGGCAAATCCACGGGGAGTAAGAAACCAAGGGTGAAGAAATCCAAATCTCGTTACAACTCCGATTTCGACATGCAAGCTTTTCTTTTGGCCAATCAGGGCTCTGAGGAGTTGGTTGTTCCATCTGTTGTTACAGCACCCACTCGTAGTGAGCAGATCGAGCCTGATACTGTTCAAATCCCTAATGCTGAAAAGGGGGAAACTGAGTTGGAAACTGAGAAGACACAATCCCCTGCTCCTAACGTTCCACAAGAAGATGAACTCAATGAGGAAGACCATATTGTTGGTGATGTGCTACAATCCTTGGCTAATAGCATCTCTCAAGAGGATGCTGCTCCTGATGCTTCAGCATCTCAGGTACAAGAAGAAGCTGACAAGGATGTTGTTGAAGATGCTTTAGCATCTGATGCTGAGCCTGACCAAGGTGCAGATCTGAATCCTGCTGATGTGGAAGCAAGTGAGGAAGAAGAAGTGGTTGTGATCAAGTCTGTTGGGTCTTCTCTTGCAGGCAAGACTGGCATTGGTAGGCGTCTCAGGGAAAGAAAAGGTAAAGAAACTGAGGTGGTAAAGGAGACACCTAAGTCTATGAAGAAGAAAAAGGGTGTGGCCACAAAGTCACCTAAGAAGAAACTTGTGGGGCCCAGTAGAAGCTCTAGCAAGGTTGAGATTCCTGTTCAACCAAAGAAGAAGGCTTCTAAAAGAAAGAATGTGAGTGACTCTGAGTATGAAGCTGAGCATGATGCTCCTATCATTACACCTTCTCCTCAGAAAAGGTCCTTGAAAAGGAAGAAGGTTATTACTGATGTGTCTGATGATGATGATGCTGAACATGATGCTCCTAGCATCACAGCATCTCAGAAGAGAGTTGGCAGAAAACTCGTGCCAACCAATGTTCCTGATGTCCCCATAGATGATGTTTCCTTCCACTTTGTGGACAGTGCCAAGAAGTGGAAATTTGTGTTTGCAAGAAGGATAGGGCTGGAAAGAGAGTTGTCTGATGAGACTTTGGCTTGGAAGGAGGTAGTTGAACTGTTGGAAGATGCTGGGCTGATGAGAACTGTCAGTGGCATGAGCACCTGCTATGCCAAGCTTGTAAAGGAGTTTGTGGTCAACATTGCTGAGGACTGTGACAATCCTCTCAGCACTGAATATCAAAAGGTCTGGGTTAGAAACAAGTGTGTGGAGTTCTCCCCAAAAATCATCAACAAATATCTGGGTAGGCAAGAAGAGGATTACACTGCTCTTGATGTTACCAACAATGAAGTGTGCAGAACCATCACAGCCAATCAGGTCAAGGTGTGGCCATCTAAAGGTAAAGTACCCTCTTGTATGCTGTCTGTGAAGTATGCTGTTCTGAACAGAATAGGGTCTTTGAACTGGGTTCCTACAACCCATACATCTCATATTGCCACTGGTCTAGCTAGATTCATATACTCTATTGGTACTGGCACTGTTGCTGATTATGGAGCTTACATTTTTGAGCAAACCATGGCTCATGGCAAGTCTTGGGCAATCAAGATGCCTATAGCTTTTCCTAGTCTCATCTGTGGAATTATTCTTGATCAACACCCTGGTATTCTGAAAGCTACTGATGAACCTCTCAAAAGAGAACCACCTCTGTCTCTACATTTTAGGCTGTTTGAAGGGACCCATGCTGCAGATATAGCAGGGCCCATGATTAAGAAGTCTGTACCTAGGCAAGATCCTCCTCCAACTCTGAGTAGGAAGGAAATGATTGCCTCTTTGGAAGCAACTGTGCAAGCTCTGGATGAGCAAAAGAAAGGGCTTGAGCTTGTTATATCTGCCCTGAAGAAAGAAGAAGCTGAGGAAGCAGGTCCTAGTTCTGGTACTGCAGTTGGTAATGATGCTAAGCAGGATGCTGCAGCATCTGATGCAGAAGAGAATGAAGATGCTGGTGGTGACACAGAGGAGCTGGAGGTGACTGATTCCAGCACTTCTGAGTGAAGACTGTCTGCTTGTGGAGCTGATTAGCTACTTTTTGTTACTTTTGTTCTCTTTCTTTTGATATTTTGATGTTTTTGTTACTGTTCTGATTAATGGGCTGAGACTCTGACACCCCTAATTCCTGTTTTGTAATAAGCTCCTGAACCTCATATGTCTGTACTGCTAAATTTGTCAAATTTGTGGCAAAAAGGGGGAGTATAATATGGTATTGATATTGAGTGTAGTATGTATTTGCGTGGCCTTGTGTGATCTGATGTCTGATGTGTGTGTGCATGAGTACCCTAGAAAAATGTGATGTGATCTGCAGGGGGAGATGTTGGATAAGATGCTCCAACATCCTATGCATATGTGCAGGGGGAGATGTAGTATGAAATGTTGTAGCATTCCCTACAGCATCCTGTTACTTTTGATTGTTCTGACCATCTAAGGCTAAGTTGTTTTTATGTTCCGCTGTTGCATGCCTCTCTGATGTTCTTAAAAGATACACATATATTCTTGTCTGTTGGTCTCCATGGAGATGTAGTATGGAATCTACGTTGAAGAATAGTCTCTACAGATCTTTATGCTTATGTGTTTATGTTGAGAAAAAGATGTGTAGTTGAAGTATCTATTTAAGTATCTGTATGGTCCTTATTTGTTTTAGCCAAAAATTTGCCAAAGGGGGAGTTTGTTGAGTCCTTCGTATTGGCTGCATTTTTGGTGATCAGGATGCTATGCAAGATGCTCCAACATCGTGTTCGTCATCGTGTACTCTGAAGGCGCGCGTTCTATTTATGGAATGATTTATGTTTTCTCTTTCATGAATCTTGCATGGCGCGTTTGTGTTTGGACTTTATTGAGGATCATCATTTATTACTTCAGATCCTTGACTTGACTAATTAATGAAGAATATTCTTGAAGATTATTTTAGGAAAGAATCCTTTTTAATTAATGTGGTCAAAGGCTTGAGTCAAGAAGAATCAAGGTCTTAATTGTTTCAGAATCAAGGACTTTGCTGGAGTATATATATGTAGTGCAAAACCTAATTTGAGGTTGTTGTTCACGCCGTTGTTATTGAGTCTAGTGCTTAGGTTTTGCGTGTGTTATTTGTGAGCCTTCCTTGTGTCACCTTGATACAAGCTAAGGACGTGTTTCTATTGAGTTGTAACTTGTGATCCTCTCCTAAGCTTTGAAGTACGAAGTTAGGGTTATGTGTATTTGTGCACTCTAAGCCTTTAGGTACGAGTGTTAGTTTTTAGGAGTGTGTCTCCAAAACTTTTCTTGTGTGTGTTAAAAATCCTTGCTGTTTGTAAGGTTGCAAGGAAGTGAGATCAGGTATATCTCAGATCTAGGCTAGGACCCTAGGTTATAGACAATAGGGGAGTTGCTAGATGGAAAGGGCATAACTTGAGAGTTAGTGTCATCAGTCTAGGGCTATTGCTTATTGGACATCTTCCTGGATTGGTATCCCCCAGACTAGGGCTTGCTTTGAGCGCCGAACTGGGTTAACAAACACCAAGTGTCTTTTACTTGCTTTCTGTTATTTGGTTTATTTATATTAAGTTACCAGCGCAGCAGGATGCTATAGCATCGTGTGTAGCATCACGTTTTGAGGACCAAGAAGCTATAGCATCGTGCTTAGCATCGTAACACGCGTGCCAGGAATTTCAATTGTCATCTTTGAGAAGCTTTGGTAAGATGATACTTTGAGTAGGTTTTGAAGATCCTTAACGAATGCATCATTCCCCTTGATGTTAATTGTAGTGGTAAATCCTCAAAGCATGTAACACAAAACTCAATGTGGGTTTTGTCACATAACATCAAATATATTCTTTGTGTAGCTTGTGATGCATGTTTCTCCATCGCGATTCTTCAACTACGATCATCAAATTCTTCCTTGAACATTTAATACTTGTTGTGAACCTTGTGGTGATGAGGAGGAATATTGACCATGAAGCTCTCTTTCTTGCTTAAACCTTCAATGAGTCCTTTTATGATTCAAACAACAGTCTTTAAAAATCTTGATGAAGCTTGTGATGTTATTGTTGTGATCAACTGATGATACTCCAATTCTTTCATTGTTTGAGTATATAAAATACACTTCTTGATGAGTGGCCTCTAACTTGTCCATTTTGTTCGTTATCTATCATTCAATAAAAACTCAAGTGCAAACATCAGTAGATCATCATTCATAAAACTTAACATTTATTTCATAATGTTTGTTGTCATTAAAACATTAATCAAAACGGTTTTTGACCTCAACATTTATATCTTATAATAAGATAACCATTTTTACCATATAGCAATTAGACATTTACAATGTAAAATATTCAAAATTCTATGTATTTGTCTATGTATCTTCATCACGTTAATTCCGAAAGTTCTTAATCCTCATAGCATCTCAGAGTTTCTTCCTATATCCCTCCTTGGTAGTCTCTACAAGTTGTTGGCTAAGGTCTTTGCGGTTAGATTAGGGAAAGTTATGGATTCTATAATTTCTAAGAATCTATCGACTTTTATCAAAGGGAGAAATTTGGCGGATGGGGTGGTGGTGCTTAATGAGATTGTTGATTTTCAAAGCACTCTAAAAAGGAGTGTTTGATCCTCAAAGTGGATTTTGAAAAGGCGTATGATTCGGTGAGTTGGGGTTTTCTCAATTATATGTTGGACCGATTTGGTTTTGGTGATAAGTGGAGGGCGTGTGATGATTGGAATTTCTATAGTATTTTTAGGTATTATATTAGTAGTAAAAGGACCCAAGACAAGCCTAGATACGAAGAAAACCCAAAGATTCGAAGCAAAGAGCCAGAAGGAACAAGAATACAAGAAAATGCCAAGAAAGAAGCAAAAATCACAAGATTGCGCCAGCCATCGCAGTACGCTGACTCTCATCGTACTACGATGGGAGTTACTTGGTGGCCAAGTTGAAAACGCGCAAAATCTAGTTATATTTTTGCAGAAAATATACACATTGCAGTACGATAGGTCCATCGTACCACGATGACTTGCTGAAGCCCGTTTAGAAAACTATAAATAGAGCTCCTCTCCCTCATTCTTATTCATTCAGAAATTTGAGAACTTTATATATACTTAGAGTAGTTCTATCGGAGCTTTACGGGGGAAACTTTCCCCCTTTACAGGAAAGCCATCCTCAGCAAGGTAATTCTTTTTATTCTTGTAATTTAATAACGTAAGCCTTTGTAATAGATCCTTAGGGTTGTGGTGGAGAAGATGAACTCCCCTATGAATATTTGGAGTCTTTGATTGTGTCCCAAGTTATAATAAATGTTGTTTAGTACTATTTGTATTATTTACTTTCCTGCAATTATCACGTTTCTGAAGTCTCTCTAGATAGAGGAAACACTCACATAATCGATTATTAGGAACAATAATAAACTAATAATGGTACGGAATTGGTAGTAAATATATCTAGGGGTATAGAGACGGTAACATCCTGAACTACCTTCGAACTGAGACGGTAGGGGAGGAATCAGAAACTAGTTGTGAACTGAACAATTAGAGGCTGTCACAGTCCGATACTAGGCTCTAGAGGCATTGGATGGTTGATGGGCATAATGCGTATACCTAGATAACTCAGGTTGTAGTTAGAGTATATGAAATGTATCCTAGTTATAATTTAGGGAAACTTTATGCATATTAGGGCGATAGTAAGGTATCGCCAGTTCAAGAATAGAATCGATGCTGCTTGTTAGGCTAGAGAACTATGTTATACACCGATCATGCTGAATAGTAGTAGGGGAAGGACTCCAAACCACCATACCTATCCTTTATATTTCTGTCTCAATTTTACTTTTCTGCAAAGCATATCGCTAATTTTATAAAACCCTTTTCAAAACCCAAAGTGAATGCAAAACTGCAAGCTTAGATAACGCTGGCCGTGTGATTGGATGAGAAAATAATACTCTAACTGTGACTGAAATCACTTAATATCGAAATTGACTCTCAAAATAATAAAAAAATAATACTTTTATAACTTGAACCGATCAATAATTATTCAATTTATTATTGATAAAATTATACATATGATCATTAATTTTGATTTATAGCTGGTTATTTATAGACTCTTGCAATTTAGAAAATTATTTAATTTATAATAAAAAACATTATTTCACAGTGTATATATTAATCTTATGCTAGTTTTCTATATTTTTTCTCAAATAGTATATTGTTTCCATTCGTAAATATAGACATAATTTTTTGACAAAATTATCGGAATCAAGAAATTTTTTAATAATATTAAACTTGTTTATTATTGTACAAATTTATTTTTTAAGATAGAGAGTGAATTTCTTTTGTACCAAAAAAAAATAGAGAGTGAGTTTATGTTTTTATCATAGTATTTTATGTTTATTGCAAAAAAAAAAAAAGTGCAAAATTAACAAGTATATGTTGATGAAGAAATAACATATATAGTTGAAATTTCAAAGACCATCTTAAAGTAAAGTATTGTTTGATTCATGAGTACCAAAATTGGCACTATTAGAAAAAGAAAGACGTCTTATGATTTTGTCATATGGATTAGTTCATTGTAAATATGGTTTATTTAAAGAAGTCATTTCATTATTAATTTATTATTTGTTTTGTTTTTAGTTCTGCATTTGCTTGTGAACTTGAATGATTTGATCAATATTCTCATGGTCATTTTGATGATTGTAACTCGATTTTGAAGATTCGATTAAAGTATAATGTGTGTTTGAAATAATTTTTTGAGACTCAATATCGCGTCCTTAGATACTTTTGACGTGAAATTTATGAAACCACAATTTGTAGCTTCTACCTAGAGGTACGTTTGCAAAGCTTCCACCACTAAAACAAACATACACATAATCATGATTCTCTGATCCCTGGAAATTTTATGTTGAATTTTTTGTCATTCTGAAAGTCCATTCTTATGTCCACCCCACCCTAGGCTGGTAGCAGTTCAGACCCCGAGACTAGGCCAGATCAAACTCGTGTTTGCAGAGCTTTGCCATTTGACTTCAACTGATCTGTCTAAATAGTATCTCTTCTATCAGGTAAACTTAACACAAATTTTAGAAATGAAAGTGTAAAATATTTTCACAAAACAAACAAACCCTTAACTTTTAAAGGTTAAATTTTCTTTCAAAAAGAGTTTAACAATGATAAAATTTAACAATGATAAAAGGGAAGTTGATATTGGGAAAAATTGACATAGAGAAAATAAAAGAGCACAATCAACAATATAAGAAAATAAAACTTGGAAAATACTCTAAAAAGTAAATATTTTAACACACCCACACTCTCCAAAGTAAATATTTTAATTACATCACAAATACTCTAAAACAAGAGAATAAGAGGAAAAGAAACAGACACAAATATAAACTTAAAGTGTTTACAAGTGATATTGTTTGGTCGGTAGAAACAAAAAAAATTGAGGTATCTATATATAACATTGAGCTCCCCCACTATTTACTTCTCTAAGCAATGTGGTACTTGTCAAATATAATTTTGTTGACTTTTTTTTTCTTCACTAATAATATGGAAATTACATTGGGATCACTCCAATAGTTGATTTAAGGTTTAATTTGATTTCAGAAAGAGTTTAACAATGATAAAAGGGAAGTTGATTTGGAATCATAAACTATCATTGCAGTGAACATTAAAATATCCTAAAAGCTTTCTTGTTATTATAACAATCAATATAGAGTTAAATATAAATTTAATCCCTAAAAACTATGTTCTTTTAAATTTAATCTCTATTAAATTTTAATGATAATTTTAGTCCTTTATAATATTGTGGTTTATAAAATAGTCTCTATTTTGAAAACTTTTTGTTAAGAAATATTTTGATGTATTCTAAATTTTAATTATTTCTATATGAACTTTTTAATAATGAAATAAAAAAATATCTGTTATGCATTTTTACACATTTCCTGCGGACTTATCTGTAGAAATAAGTTTCCTGGGTATTTTCATGCGGTATTTACAGCGGAATTACCTGCGGATTTGTCGCAGGAAAGTTTCATGCGGATTGATGATTTTCAATTTTGGTAGGAAATTCTGCAGCAAAGTTTCTAGAGGATTCATAAAACTGCAGGAACCAATTACCTGCGAAGGTTTTGTCAAAATTCGCAGAAAAATCCACAGGAAATTGACAAATTTCTAGTAGTGATATAAAATGTAAAAATGGACTAAAAATGATTATTGTTTTCAAGGGCTAAACCTAAAAATTCGTAATTTTATAGGAAATAAAAATATATTTAGCCTATCTATTTTGTTTTATAAACTAAAAACATTTAAACATCAGTGAATAAATTAGTGATCTGAATTATGTTTGCACTCCTATTCACCTCGATCCTATATGCATATATCACATAAATATATTAATAAAAAATAGAAAAAAATGCTAAACCTTACTCCAAAAAAAAAAAATAAAGAAGAAAGGAAATGCATAATGGCGCATGAAGAGGTGAACCCTTAGATCGGACATCTGACTATAACTTTTTGCTAAGTGTTTATCAATTCGTTTGTTGTTTCAACACATATAGGACGTGAACAGTCGTTACTCACCTTTCGCGATGGTTTACCAATCTTGGTTAATAATCTTGATAAATCTATGTTTTTTCACAAATTTTCTCAACTTAGTTTCTTCTTAATGTTATTTAATTGATACTAAAAATCCTAAATAAATATGTAGCATACAAATAGAAGTAGAGTCATTCAAACCACAATAATTTAACATTCATGAGTATATATTAGATTAGATAATAAGACAGTAATATGAAGTCAAAAAAGACAATAATATCTGATCAATACAAATAAAATTTAATTCCAACATGCATGATAAATATTGTTTTAGTACAAACAAAATTTTGAACCTTTATTTTGATGATGAACCTGCACAAAAAAATGCCCATTTTAAACATCGTTAAAACATTTTATTAAATTGACAATAACAATAGAGGAGGGATCCGTTGACTCCAGGAGTAAGTCCATCGACTTACTCCGCTTAATAACTCGATATCGGCATTATATTTCTTCAATCCGACCGTTGAATTCAAAGATCTCATTGAGTAGATCAACTCTACAAATTTTTATAAAAATTCAAAACCGTTTGATACTTTTTCTAATAACTTCAATTGAACGTACGATAAACTTTTCAAAAAACCGTTGAATTTCAATAGTTCGAATACATAACTACATTTTTTGAATTTTTATAAAAATTTGTAAAGTTGATCTACTCAATGAGATCTTTGAATTCAACGGTTAGATTGAAGAAATATAATTCCGATATCGAGTTATTAAGCGGAGTAAGTCGATGGAGACTTACTCCTGGAGTCAACGGATCCCTCATCATAACGATATTAGAGAATTTTTTTTATGAAATATTGCTCCATAAATATGCAATTAAAAGTAGTATACATTAATGAACTAAATATCTGATTTTTTTTCTTCAACAATCTAAGTGATAAAGGGTGCTTTAGTTTTGAATTTTTTAAGAAAAAATCTATTTTATAATTTTAATGGTGTTTGTTATAGATTTTTAAAAAAATATTTTCTTAAAAACAATCATTTTTAACCTAAAACTAAGGAACCTAGTGTAAGAACTTTCTATTCTAAAAAAATAATTGTTTTTAATTGTAAACAAACACAAAGTAACTTTATAATTTCTCAACATCTCTACAAAAAAATCTCTAAATTTTCTTTAAAAAAAAATCTATTTTTTTAAAACTCAAACAAACGCACTCAAAATCAAATAACTTGCTTAAGTATTTGTTCAATTGAGTAGACAGATTTGATAGGATCGATGAGGATAAGATAATTGAGAATAATGGTTCTTCGAGACTATTCTATATGAGAAATTTTAGGCAAATTCTATTAGTAAGTTATCAAGCAACGTTGTTGTGTACATATAGTAAGGTAGCTACATCAACTGCACAATAATATCTCACCCAAGACACCATGACCTGAACAAGCACGGTGTATTATTGACAGAGGTCACTCAAATTCTACCTCGAAAAAGATACATTTCAAAATCTCAGTGATAAGTAAAAAATGGCCATAATTATTTAAGATCATTTTTTTTTTGAATGGCAACTTAAGATCATATTTGATTTTTCTCGGTAGCAAATCATATGATAAAACACAAAGCACCATATTAATGAATTCCGTACTAACCTTTGTTTGTTATTTTCCTCTTGGATTTTCTATTTCCTTCCTTATTTGCTTTTTGGCCTGGAAGAATACCATCCTCTTCATACCTCTCCACCTCTTTAATGGATCGACATATAAGATCGGGTACAGTTTTATGAATATAGAATTGCAAAAAATAATTTTGTAGACATTAATATTTTGAAAACAACATTACATTACTTTGAATTTGAAAAATATGAAATTGTTCAATATATGAGATTTATTATTGACTAAACTATGAAGAAAGTATAACTTACAACATCCTCCCTGCTTCCATTTCTCCTTAATTTAGGTCGTATGATCCATTTTCCCATCCACTTAGGATTCAGACTTTTTCTTTTCTTTGTCCTACTCTTTCTTCCCTATAAATAAAGAGAAAATATTATAATATAAAATTAATTGTGTTAATATATGATCAATATGAGAGTAGATTATTAAATTTTAATGGACTTATAGAAGGTTTTGTGTTCAACAAAGAATTTGAAACTTTTGAATTGAACATAACTTACATTATCTTGACACGATTAATATTGAAAAAGTATCATTGGTAAAGTCTAGGTGTAATATTCAAGAGAAAATATGATAGATTGAAATGCATATTAGGAAAATGTGTGCTTCGGTGCATTTTTTTATTGGATTAATATTTTGAAAGACTATTTTGATTAAAAAAAAAAAAAAAACTATTGTAAACAGCTAACCCACACACACACACAAAGCAACATGCATAATAGCTCTATAGAGCATAATAGTCCAAACACAATCATAGGATTGAGAGACAGATAAGAAAACAGTGTCAAATTGGAGGTACCTAACGCCTTGGGACCTATTGATCTCAACGAATCTAAAACAACAGAGAATCGAAGAGCACCAACACAACCGAAAAAAAAAACATTTTTGAACCCAGATCGAGGGATGAGTCCAACGCGTTAGAAACCAAACAGCCCTTTCGAGATAATATAGAACCAAACCCTTTCGGGTTTACAAAACCAAACCAAGAGGCCACCAATATTTTGACCATCCAATCTCTAATCAAGAACATAAACACAAAAATCTAACAACAAATAGTACGAAACACACAGTACAAACACACGGTAACCAGAACCACCACAACGAGTCATCGAGAATCACCGCAAGGGAGGTGGCGGTGGATTAAATAGAACTAAAACCACAAACATAGACAGATTTTAAAACGTTGACTTGAAAGGATTCCAAACCCAAACAAGTTTAAACAACCCAAATCCTTCGGCTCGGTGGTGGCAAATCTGAAGCAAATCAAACCTGCAGAGAGCATAGATGAACCCCACAAATGACAAAAAACCCAGATCCGCAACAAACAGCTAGAAAAATGTCTGAAACCACCACCACCCACCAAGACCCTACCAATAATGACGATCCAAGAGAAACAATTGTTGAGGAGGGTTAATCACTATTTCTATGGCTAAAAAATACTGATTCACTACTAGTCATTCTTGATTTTAGAAAAGATTTGAGTGTGTGAGTCCAAATTCTTGGTAATCGTGCTCTGATAAAACAATTTCAAGAAGAAATAAAAACAACATACAAAATTATAAGAAAGTTGACGAGGCAAATAATTAAGTTATTTGAATAAGTTGTTCTTACACTTTTTACTGTTGGGGATTTCTTAGTAGCTGAGATATTTTTAGCCATTGATGCAATCTTACTCTGATTGTTGGCGTTTTACGATGGTGAGGGTAGAGAGAAGAGAGAGAAAAATTTCTTACAGCGAGAATACAATAAGAATGTATTAAAAAAAATCAATCCAAGTCTTTAAACATGCTAGATCTATTAAAAATAAATTTTCCTATCATATCTTTTCCATTTGAGATCGTTAGAAATTAGGAAATTGAAAATGATACAGATAACATGGATAAATCATGACATTTATGATAAGAATGATGTCACTATTCTATGGCTTAAAAAAAGCAGATTCACTACCCGTCATTCTTGATTTTAGAAAAGATTTGAATGTGTGAGTCCAAACTCTTGGTAATTCTGGTTTGATAGAAAAATAATTAATGAAGCAATAAAACAACATAAAAACTATGACAAAGTTGACGAGACTAAAAATTAAGTTATTTTAATGAGTTATCCTATTATTATTTTTTCTATAGGAGATTTCTTAGTAGACTAGACAATGTTCTTAGCCATCGTGATTCGACACAAAGGTGCACTAGCTGGTTAGTGGGGAAAGATAGGGGAAACAAATAATGTGGTGAAAGAAAAAGTAAAACCCCTTTAAAATAAGAAAGCCCCTTTAAAATATGTAAAAATCTTATTTGTTCATTGTAATTTGTCTTTTTATTAAAATATGGTCAATTTTATATACATACTCACCAAAATAAAAATATTTTTCACCATATATATTGACTATTTTAGGAATTTTTCTATCATTTTTAGTAAATATTTACGATCTAACTTTTTATTATTAGAATAAGTTATCCTTACATTTTTTACTGTTGGGGATTTCTGAGTAGCTGAGACATTTTTAGCCATTGATGCAACTTTGTCGTGATTGTTGGCGTTTTACTGTGGTGAGGGCAGAGAGAAGGGAAAGAAAAGTTTTTTAGAGAGAGATGACAATAACAATGTATAAAAATACATCAATCCAAGTCTTTATACATGCTAGATCTATTAAAAATATTATTTTCTATCATCTTTCCATTTGAGATCGTTAGAAATTAAGAAATTGAAAAGGATACAAATAACATGGATAAAGTATGACAATTTTGATAGGAATGATGTCACTATTTCTATGGATTAAAAAAAATTATAGATCCACTACACCTGTCATTCTTGAATTTAGAAAAGGTTTGATTGTGTGAGTCCAAATTCTTGGTAATTGTGGTTTTATAAAAAACATTAATGAAGAAATAAAAAAAACATATAAACTATAACAAAGTTGGCAAGACTAAAATTATAAGTTATTTGAATGATCAATTCCTTTTTATTTTTCAGGGCCGGCCCAACATAAGATAGGGCCTAAAGCAGATATTAATATGAGGCCTAATATAATTTTTGACCCAACATAAAGTCCACCGTATTGTAAGAAATAATTTTTTAATAAAATATAGTACAAGAAAAAAATGTAAATTAATATGTTGTATCAATTATATTTGGTAAAATGTAAAAAAAATTAAAATTATTTGTAATAAAATTAAAATTTATTACTTGTAGAAAATAAAATATACTATTAGAAAAAACTTCTTTTTATTTTTGGTGAATAGAAAAAACTTCTATAATATGAACAAAATATAAAAAAAAAATATATTTTCATTCTATAATATTTTCTTTTTAGAATTTAGTTAATATTGATATTTTCTCATCATCAGATTATATATCACGTTGTTTAAAATATACTATATCGTCAATTTATAGTTAAAAAAGTATAATAGAAGACCAAAACTGTTAAATTTTAAAAAAGTAAGACAAATTATGCAAAATTGTAAAAATATGGGAACCAAAACTGCAATTAAACTTTTAATTTATTTGTTTCATTTTCATAATTTTTATCTATTGAAAGTTATTTAAATTCTTACTTTAATATTTTGATGTTGCATAAATTTTAAAAAAATAATTGTTAAGAACAAATTATTCAAAAATGAAAATCCAACTAAAATTTGTGGTTAAATTTTGTATTTGTTTTTTATATTATGATATAGGCTAGTAATAAATTTTGTTTGAAATGAATAATATTGCTCAAATTCAATTTATGTTTTTGAAAAATTATTATTAATAGTTAGAAGATTTTGAAAAATTCAAGTGAAAAAAACAAAAAAAATAATGGGAATCAGCCATCCCCTGGGTTTGAACCGGCATCCACCCTTTATCATTGCAAGCACATGACCAACTGGACTACAAGGCTTTCTATGTTTAAAATGGGGCCTAAATATATATATAAAATTCAAAGTGTTTTTTTTTGGAGGCCTAACTCCTTTATTAAAAAAAATTATTTTTGGTTGGCCTAAAGCCCTAGCTTGGGCCGCTTTACCCTTGGGCCGGCCCTGTTATTTTTCAAATAGGAAATTTCTGAGTAGACTAGACAATGTTCTTAAACATCATGATCTGATACAAAGGTGCATTGGTAGTGGTGAAAAACAGGGGAAACTAACAATGAAGGTGGTGAAAGAAAAAGGAAAACCCCTTTAAAATGAGAAAGCCCCTTTAAAATATGTAAAAATCATATTTGGTCATTGCAATTTGTCTTTTTATTAAAATATGGTCAATTTTATATAGATACTCACCAAAATTAAAATATTTTTTACTATATATATTGACTATTTTGGGAATTTTTCTATCATTTTTAGTAAATATTTACAACTTAATTTTTTATTATTTTATTATATCTGCTCGAAATATTTTTATATTAGGTTATAAATTATATATTATTAAATAATAAAAATATATATAACAATAAATGTGCTAATTGTAAAACCTCGATAGAATAAATTATTGAGTTAAATATGTATTTATAAGTCTCTACAAAATCACGTCCTTTTAAATTTAGTCTGTAATAAACTTTAACGGCATATAAGTCCTCTATAATATTGCATTTTGTAAAAATAATCTCTATTTTAGATTTTTTTTTAGGGTTAATAGGTCTTTACCCCCTGCAAAGTAGGCGAATTTTGTTTTACCCCTCTGTAATATATTTTTTTAGAACACCCCCCTGTAATGTTTTTTTTTTTCGTAGTTCATTTTACCCCCCGGGGTAAAACAAAACAACATTACAGAGGGGGTCAAATACACTACGAACAAAAAAATAAAACACTACAGGGGGTGTTCTCAAAAAAAAAAATTACAGGGTGTAAAACAAAATTCGTCTACTTTACAGGGGGTAAAGACCTATTAACCATTTTTTTTATTATAAAAATTAGATATTTTTAGTCCCTATAAAATGCAAATACTAATTAAAAGTGAATATTTTTTTTTAAATACTAAACTTAAAAGTTTGTAACTTTGTATGGACTAAAATCATAAACTATCATAGTACAGAACTCCACTAAATTACATTTAATCATTTTTTTTTGTTTGATGTTGTAACTTATAACTATTAAATCGACTTCTTTTTTCCCCCTTCTTTGTAGTAGTTTATAAATATGAAAATTAAATGTGAAAAATTTATAGTTCGAATTTTAGACCTTCTAAATTTTTTTTTTAATAGCCACCAACTAGAACTTTAGACATTCTAATAATATTTTTAATAGCCATCAGCTAAATTATTTTTAAGAACATTCGACATATACTTCTTACTTTGAAAAACATCGCACACTTGTAGATTTGTCATATTAACCATAGCGCAATCAAATTTAAAATTGACATTTAAATATTCTAAATATGTATCATAAAAAGAGAAATTGAGTCTTACAAAGCACAATATAATTTGACATTCATAAGTACTAGCATTTGATAATAAGAAAGAAATATCTAAATCCAAATAAAATTTAACTCCAACATGATAAACACCGATGGAGGACAGACAAAATTCTGAAGATTTAAAGTTGAATCAACATTAATTTCGTTGATGAACCTGCACAACAACAATTTTAAAAATCGTTAAAATCCCTTTATTACATTACATTGCCTATGGCAAAATTATGAAAATAAACTTATGAAGCGTAGGTCTCATAAATATGTAATTATAAATATACTTTAATGAACTAAATATATGTTATGAAGCATTAGTTCAAACAACTTGCATCAGAATGAGTAGAGATGACAATTAGACTCATACTTAGTGGACCTTGCAAAAATTACTCATTAAGTAGGGTAAAAATTCGCATTATAGGTATGAGCATGAACATGAGTAATTATCCACAAAAACGAGCGGGTATGAAAACATATATGAACAAAGTTGTTCGTGAATTGATCGGAGATGAGTTCGATTCAATTCATTTCTAACCCTGTCACTAATTCTAACAAGAACTTACAAGGAAACTTTTATATATATATATATATATATATATAACACAAGTCAAAGCTATTGAAAATGAAAATGAAAATGTACTCATCTTCAAAACACACGGAGCTATAGTTTTTAGAGAAATTAAATCCTTGAAAAAAGCAAATTGAAAGGTTGTATGTGTTGACTAATATTTGTTATGTGAAGACCAAATGACTGTCTTTTAAAAACACACATTTTCTTAAAAATATCGCCTTTATGGACTGTCTTATGGAGAAGTTGTCAACCATCATAAGATTCGCCAAACATAAACTATAAAGAACATCTCGCCCTTATAATCATTTGTGTTTGGGGGTGTTGATAACCGTTATAGGACACTAGTCGAACATAGAGAACCTAAAGGTCCTTTTGATCACCTTTTTCTCTAGTCGACCCACTTCCCATACTTAGATCGCTTCCTTTGGGGATTTGCTAATCCCAAGGATACATGATCTGAACAATTACGATGAAATATGATATTAAGTTTGTAAGGGTTAAGAGGTAGCCTATCCGTATGTGAGAGATCTTAATGATGCAAAAGATATCCATCGAATTCGAGGAAGCCACACCAAGCTTAATAGGGGAAGATAATGAAATAATTAAAACCTTTCATTTCTCTAGATAAATAATACCCTGACTTATAACATTGTATATCGCTGACAGAGGTCACAAAAGTTCTACCCCGAAAAAAAACTTAGTGATCTTTTAAAATAGCCATAATTATTCAAGTTCATAATTTATTTTCCTCAATAGCAAATCATATAACCTGAAACACAAAGCAACATATCGAAGAATTCCATACTAACCTTTTGTCTTTTGTTGATACTCTTGGATATTTAATTTGCTCTCCTACCCAGAAGAGTACCATACTTTTCATAATTTTGCACAGCTCTAATAGATCGGAAAATAAGTTTGGGTATATATTTATGAATATATAACTGCAAACAATAATTTTGAGAAAAAAAACAATAAATTACTTTGAATTTGAAAAATATGAAATTGTTCAACATGTGACATATAATTTTAAATAAAATACCAACAAGTGAAACTAGTAAAAAGTGTAAGAAAGAATTAAGATAATAAATGAAGATCTTACAACATCCACCCATCCACTTCTCCTTGTTCTAGGTTGCTCGATCCATCTTAATTTTAAATCAGGACTAAGACCTCTCTTTCTTCCCTATAATTAAGACAAAGAGAATATATAATATGTAAATACATAATCTATATGAGAATAGATAGATTATTAAATTTTAATGGACTTATAGAAGCTTTTGTGATCAACAAAGAGTTTACTTTTTTGAATTAAATATAATTTTAATGGACTTATTGAAAAAAGCATCATTGGTAAAATCTAGTAATAATATTCAGTAGAAAATATGATAGATTAAAATGCATATTTTCAGTGCATTAATTTTTTGTTTTAATCATTCGTTAGATCATCATAAATACTATTCAAGGCAACAATATATGGAATCATTTGGATTAATAATTCAGAAGTAAATCAACAACAATCTATTTAATCAATTGATGAACTGGAAATAATGTGATCTGGCTTATAAGTTACGTACTTTTTTATTCTTTTTCACTAAAGATTTTGAAGTAGACACCTTATGATTTTCAATATCTTCACATAAAATTTGAAGATTGGCTTCTTCATTCTATATTTCAGGTCAGGGTGAAATAATATTATTAGATAAACCAACAAGAGAAATTAGAAAGTAAAAGAAAGAATGAAGATGATAAATGAAACAGTTTATAACTGATCAACAAATAATTTCAATTTTTTAAATTGAAACTTACACTATTTTAATATTGGTAAAATCTATGTATAACATTCAAGTGGAAATTTTCAGTGCATATTATTTTTTGTTTTAATTCTTGGTCTCAACCCAACAAAAAATGATGGTAAAATAATTCAACTCAAAGCGAGAATCGCGTGTATAAATGGATAGCATGCCTAGAAATAAAGAAAAAGTATTCTCCTTTTTATCATTTCAAATGATTTAAAAAATGCTTACAATTAAATTCTTTTTCTTTCTTTCTCGGTGTTGTCCATTTATACATGTAATTTTTATTTTGGGTTGAATTTATTTTCCCATCGTTCTAAATATCATCATCTAATTTTTTAATCCTAAACTAATCCAAAATCTTACTAATTACGGTCCAATCAAAAAATAATTTCAAAAGAGAAAAAAGATAGGAAACAAAATTGTAAGAAAGCTGACGAGACTAAAATTTAATTTATTAGAATGAGTTACCTTTTCTCCTGCAGAAGATTTTTGAGCTGATGAGTCCAAGCTCTTCGTCATTATGAGTTTATGCAGAGGCACGCTCCGGTTGGTGCTGAAAGAAAAGAGAAACAAACAATTAAATCTATAAAGAAGTCGAGGATGAATATATTATTTAAAACATTTATTTTCATCATTTCCAATATGGAATATTGATTAAAAATGGCATTCTGTATTCCTTTTACTGGCTTATTACTACATCTCTTCTTTTTTTGACGATCCTAAGCTCACAGATCCGCTTTCTCTGTCTTCTTTCCTAAGCTCACCAGATCTGCCGCCTTCCCCTCCCTTTATCCAAACTTCGTCCTCCACGATGTAGCCAGTAGCTGGGTGGTGCGATCGTGGCCTTGGCTCGCACCACCGCCTTTTCCTGCCGGCGTCAGTTCGACGGTTTCACGGTGGTTTCCGGTGGTTTGGTTGCTCGGAGCTCTTTTCCGGTGGGTTCTTTTCCTCCTGGTTGGCTTCTTTCTCCAGTTTCGGTTGCCGTTTTCCGTTTGGGCCTTCTCTTGATGTCGCCGTCTTCTTTCCCTCAGCATCCAAATCTTATCTGTTTCGATGGTTTTGTTCTAATTGTTGGTGTGGTGAGTTTTCCTTTCCACGCCACCAAGTCTCTCACCCTCATCTACGGCGAGCTCTAGTTCTGTTTTCGTTGCCGTTCGGTGTTTCGGGATCAGTTCCATGTTATTTGGCCATCTCAGCGCCGGTGGAACGAGGGTAGTTTATCTCTTTTAACCTGTTCCGGATTTCCTTTCCGTTTGGGTTAGCTCGAAATGGTGGCTGTTTGTTCACCGGTGTTGTTACAATATTGTCGTGGTTCTTTGCCTCTTTTTTTAGCACTGTTTGTATGCTCTTTTGGACTTTGATTTTCTGGTTTGTTTTCAGATCTGCTGAGATTTGCAGGATCAAATCTTCCAATATTGCATCTGCAGCACTAGAGAATTTGGAAAGGGCAACGGCTCTTGATTTGGCTAGAAATGGCCTTGTACTCGTTGTTGCTTTAGCGAGTTGTCGGTTGTTGTATTCGTTTCCGTGTTGACGGTCGGATTCATTCACCGTGCCTTAAGAGATAGATTGCTTTGTTAATCTGCCTCTTTTGGTTGTTGTAATGGTCGAATCTTTTACACATCTCTTTTTTGCAGTTTGGTTTCGGGTCCCGCGTTGGACTTGCTGAATTGTACTTGATGTGTCTTTGATTGCTTCGTGTAACACCCCGATTTTCGAAGCCCAAAAGTAGGCACTTTTTTTTTTTTAAAACAACAATGAATTTGAAACAAACTTCACGACCGTCTTTAAATTAAATCAAAGTAAACCATTTTCGAAATAACGATCGGAATGAAATGCCTCTTTTGTAAATTGTTTTCAAGAATAAAAGTTTAGGAATATAAACCAAACACTATGCCTAGACATACATAGCGGCACCATTTATTCCAAATGAATGTATCATACAGCAATTTGCATTACAAAAATACGGAAGCGATAGAGAAGAGTAAACACGACTCTTAGACTATTATCCCTAAGCTGATCTTTAACTCTTTAACTCTAAGTGAAAATGATTGGCTGACAAAGACCCACAGACAGCTTCAAGCCTCGCCGCTTCTCCACGCGGTACAAATAAATCCCTAAAAATGCTCGTAGAGGGTCACGATCTAAAAATAACATATAACCAAAAATACGCAGCGCAAGATATACAATACATGGCAGCATATACTCATTTATCATATGAATCACACATCATAGAATTTAAGTGCACAAATCGTCTATCAATCACACACAACAATATTCGAATGCACAATTAGCCTATCAATGCAGACTCTACATGATTGTGATCACCCTACCCGGGACTGTTTCACATGCATGAATTCCAGAATTTAACCTCTCTGCAGAGAGTCGTAGGTCCAACCCCTACTAAATGTGTAGTCTCCAACCGACGTACACAATGGTGAAGTCTCCAACCGACAAACACCGACTCAATAAAATCCCGCAGGATTAGGTGGTCTCCAACCGACACACCCCGTGCAGTCTCCAACCGACATACACGACTATGAAATGCATGGGCATATATTTTCTATTTTAACATATATAGGGCAGTCTCCAACCGACAAACCCCGTGTATTCTCCAACCGACATACACGTTTCATATATACTCATGCAACAATTAACATACCACTCAAGCATATCTCAACCACATGCCAATACATATATTTCGCAAAATCATATGTAAGACAAATAAACATCATGTACAACAAGATATTCAATCAAGTACATGCATCAACATTTCATATTATTCAATCATATGAAATTCACAACAACCACTCAAACATGTGTAGAATATAGCATGTTCTCAAACAATTTCTCGTCATGAGAATACATCACAAAACCAACATGCTCATCATTCATATTGCAGCAAATATAGCAAATACACATGTTCAGGCAAACAGTTACACATGCATAAAAAGCACTCGATATTTCGAGGTATATGAAATCGTTAGAAAGTGCCCTTACCTCGGCAAGCTTCCAACACATCAACTTATGCTACACGAGCAATATCCGTCTCTCTCGACGAAGTCCCCAGTTCGGCTAATCCTCTTAACCTTTCACAACACATAACTTATCTAAGTTAATACCACATTCTAATTGATCACTTAACTAAGTCCTAGCTCGGCTACTAAAGGATTCAATACTTATGGTTGTTCACTAACAACTAACTAGGTTTAAGTCGCTTTGAAAACAATTCTCGACTATTTTAAAACACTTGAAAAGCCAAATCTTTTCTTCAAAACAACTCTTGAAAAATACAACACTTTGATAAATAGTTTTACTCATGAAAGCGCTATAACAATTAGTTTTATCCAAACACGTCGTCAAATAGATTCAAACTATTTTGAAGTTTTTCCAAAAGCAATAATACTTTTTCAATAACTTACTCACTTCTTTTTCAAAACCAAACAAGTTTAACTATGCATTTTCTTAATCGATTTGAAACAAAAGACTTTTATGAACACACACAACTTAAACCTTTTAAAACATAATTTTCGATAAAAGAATTTTCTTTTCAATTAACAAATCGATTTCCCAAACATTTTCTTCTTTGCATAATATAATAATCTCTATTATGTTTCTACTACTATACTTCAATTTCAAAAACGACGGTAAAACAGTTACAAATTAAAACGGCCATAACTCATTCAATCTTTATCAGATCGAGGCGAGCCATACGCCAAATTCATCGTCTCGAAAAAGACAAATTAAATGGCTAACTTTTTAAGACACAAAAACAAATTTAAAATGACCAAAATATCCTTCCAAATTTCGGCCAGAATATAAAAGTCACACCAAAATTATTTTTCTCAAAAACAAAATCAGTTAAAACACTTGTTTAATTGCTAATTTCACATAAACAAACTCAATTTGATTAAGTTCAACGCTTTAAAAAAATTTCTTCAAACCCTAGCTTCATAACTCATAAAAATTTGGAGCTTTGGCTTTACTATCTTTTGTTTCCAAAATTAAACTCATAAAACAACTAGTCCTAGTTTCAATTTCAAGAAAATCATAACATAAAATCATTTCCAACATTTACAAAAATCATCAACTTTCTAAATGCTCACAATCAAATTTTTCCTTTAGATCTATTATCCTATAAACTCACACAACAACATTAATAAATGAATTGAGCTAGAAAAATTAAAACTTAACCAAATCTTTTTGAGCTTAAAACAAACAATTCAAAATCACAATTTTTCTTCTAGATCTAACACTCACTAGCATGGATAATCACTATTACTAAAAAGAAAATGTGAAACCCAACCACTACAACAAAAGGCCTCACGGCCAGTTAGAAAAAAATGGAGAGAATGAAATTCTTACCACATAAAGGTAGCTCTAATTGATCAACAAGTACTTGAATCAACTTCTCTTCAAATGGTTCAAGCTTAACCAACCATCTTCTATGTTTTTTTTTATACTTATTTAATTTTTTTGAAGGTATGAATGAATGAGGGAAAGGAGGGGTTCGGGTAACAGAGACCAAAATGGGAGGAAATGAAATTTTCTCTATACCTATCCTTATGTAGACTTTCTAAGCTAATCCTAGCCAATGGATCAAAAAGCAAGTTTCATGTAGTTTCAATCTAAGCCCTACATCCTTACTACTCACACAATTATAATAATAATATTCTAACAAAATATCTAGATATTTTTCATTCTACGTCTGGTCATCTCGTTCAGTCCCCGCGTTCGCTCTTAAACGAGTCGTATCTTGCATACCGATAAACTTTACGGAAACAGAAAATTCTACCGTAAACATTTTAATTAAAACAATTCACAAATTTCTGAATAAACTTTATTCCGAATAAATTTTTGCTCCTAAGCTCAGAAAAATATAATGAGATCAAATTATCATCACAGTCGATATATAAAGTCTCGGTTTAAAGTTTGACAGAAATCGATAATCGTAAAATTTTCAAACAGCGGGTATATTTCGCCCGTTTTCTCAAAAACTACTAGAAAAATATTTTCAACATTTCGACCAGACAAAAATGTTTCTAAACTCATTTAAATCTTATAAAATCATTGTGCCCATTTTTTTCAAACGTTAAACTACGCGCAAGCACAATCTCAGCAAAAATTATGTCAAAACAGACAATCAAGCAGAAAACCGATAAAACAAATAGCATAAGCTAATTAATATATCAAAATATAATTTCTGCTACAGTAATTCTACGGGTCTTACACTTCGCATTTGGTTCTTTTACTGGATTTGATCCGGTTGGATTTACTTTACCCTCTTTGGGTTGTATATATGC
This sequence comes from Trifolium fragiferum, assembly GCA_954870985.1. Taxonomy (NCBI): domain Eukaryota; kingdom Viridiplantae; phylum Streptophyta; class Magnoliopsida; order Fabales; family Fabaceae; genus Trifolium; species Trifolium fragiferum. The sequence continues at coordinate 27,015,312 of OX940789.1, read as the reverse complement.
TTTTTGAATGCTTGCTGGGTCAGGTTCTTGCCCCCCAGCTTTCTTTGTAATCCTTTTTATTTTATGAATTGTTGTTTGCTTAAAAAAAAAAAAAAAAAAAAAAGAATATTGATTAAAAATGACACCCTTTTTTGACAAAAAAAAATGCTACCCTTTAGAATATGTAAAAAACTTATTTGGTCAAATGCGATTTGCCTTCTATTAAAATATGGTATAACTTATATACAATAGTCAACATAATTAAAATATTTACTATATATATATTAAGAAATTTTCCATCATTTTTAGAATAATATGTTTGACAAAAAAAAAAAACAAAATAATGTATGACCAAAAAAGGAAAATATATTTAAAATAATAGGTTTGAAAAAAAAAAAAGAATTGTTATTCTAGGTTTGATATAAAGATGGTGATGTTGAGAGGAAAGTAGGAAGAAGAAGAATTGGTTGTGTGGTTATATAATTTTTTCTTCTTTTTTTTTCCTTTTTATTAAATATTTTTAAAATTTTTTCTGTTTACGTTGGCAAATACATGGACATTCCACATCATTAAGATTAGCCACATCAGCATTATTCGGTCAAAATATGCATAGGGGAATGATAATGCAGGGGTGACAATACGTTTATAATAAAAACACTAACTAAATAGCAATGTAGCATACATAATCCTATTATACACAAGATTAATGAATTGAGAAATTTTCAAAGGATGCACCAACTCATGCTCCTTATGCATCGATGCATCTTATCCAAAATTTATGAAATAGAAAAAATTGACAGTTATACATCAATTCAAAACCTCTTTGCATCAATGCAAAATCCCCAAACGAACCAATTTATCACTAGCTTTTATCGATGCATCATTTCCAGAATTTTTCCAAATTACCACCTGGGAATAATGCATCAGTTCATAAAAACCCACAATGTATGGAAAATCGATTTTTATGCGAAGTTCACAATGGGAGCTCGTTTCTAAGCTCCAAATTAGACTCCCATGACCCCCAAAACTCATAGAGAATGATTCATACTATTATTCTACATCAATTACAATTTACAACTCTAACACTTTTAAATTAACAACAAATTAAAATACACCAAAATCATGAATTAGTCATTCAAATTCAACACCTCCAAAATACACAAGATGAACAACAACTCAAACAAGCATGAATTTTTCAAAGGAATTTCAACACCAAAACAGAACCAAATTCATGGAATCAATCAAAAACATTGAAAATAATCATAATCAAAACTCCTAAATTTTCTAAGACCCATTTGAAAGATTCAAAGGGTTACAAGGGAAGAGGGTGAGAAACCCTCACAACCCTTACAAACTTAGCACCTCTAAGGTGAACGATTCACTTTTCAACAATTCATTTACCAGGTTCATCAACAATTAACTTAGCCTAACCCTCTTATACATAAGATTAATGAATTGAGAAATTTTAAAAGGATGGATGTAAGACCTGTAATTCCATGGTACCTTTTGTGTGAGGAAAATAAGTATTGGCTTAGAATATTAGGGCTTTTGTTAAGTGGTTTTGTGAGTATCGTCGCAATAATAGCATTTTTGCTGAGTTGGAGCCTATTTTGTGCTCGTGCGCTGGAAAGGCACATACTTTTGTTTCATAGTCTTCTTTTATCTATGAGAACGTTTCTGCGAAGTCAGAATTACGAGTTTTAGTTTTTCTCTGTTTTTGGAAAAACGAGTAGGAATGTTACCCGCTGTTAGAAATTTTTATTGTTTCTATTTTTAGTAAAAATTTAAATGGGAGCTTTATATATCGACTGCGATGAGAATTTGATCTCATTATATTTTTCCGAGCTTAGGAGCGAAAATTTATCCGGAATAAAATTTATTCGAAAATTTGTGAATTATTTTAATTAATTGGTTTACGGTAGGATTTTTCTGTTGTCCTAAAGTTTATTGGTACGAGAGATACGACTCGTTTAAGCGCGAGCGCGGGGACTGAACAAATGGAGATAAGATCACATGAAAATATCTAGATATTTATTTTGAGTTGTCTTGGTGACCAAGATTTGATGAAGGGCTAGGATTTAATCATGAAACATTTACACTATTTGATCTAATGGTTAGGAATTAATTGAGAGATATATAGGTAGAGAAGTCATGTGACCTTCCCTTCTTTTCCTTCCAAGACCGTGAGCCTTCTCCCTCTCATTCCTTCATTTCCTAAAATTTTCTTAAGTGTAGAAATCATAGGAAATTGTGAGCTTATGCCTAAACCCAATTGAAGAGAAGTGGATTCAATTGCTTGGTGATCAAGAGCTACTTTTAAGTGGTATGAAAATATATTCTTTTCCCTCTTTAGTTAGTTGGACGTGAGGCACTTATTGTACTAGAGTTGAAACTTTAATTTTTCCCTTCATTAAAGGTATAGATCCATGCTAGTGAGTGTTGGATCTAAAAGAAAAAATGTGATTCAAAGTGTTTGATTTTATGCTCAATAATATTTTGTTAAGTTTTGATTTTCTTGCTCATTTTCTTTAAAAATATTGTTGTGTGAGTTTATATGATTATATATCCAAAAGAAATTATTTGTTTTGAGCAGTTGAAAATTTTAGAGATTTTGTGAAATGTCAGAAAGTTGTTTTTATTTGATGAACATGTTTATATTGAGTTGATTTATGTGAAATTGGTATTTTTATACTTGTTTTAACAAGTTAGATTTTTTAAAAGAGTTGCCTGGAGCTATTTTTAGGTTTTGGCCGAAATCTATAAGGGCCTTTAGGTCAATTTAAAATTGTTTTTGTGTCCTAGAAAGTTAACAATTTGATCCGCCTTTTCGAGACGATGAATTTGGCGTATGGCTCGTCTCGATCGGACAAAGATTGAATGAGTTATGGCCACTTTAGTTGGAAACTGTTTTGTCGAGGATTTATATTTTAAAAGGTTGATGTTTGTGAACTATTCAGAAAAATGTTTTAGTTACGTGCACGCGAAAAGTATTTTGTTATACGTCGAACGAGAAAAGTTTTAGTTCGGACTTGTTTAGTTTTAAAAGATTTTGGTACTTATGGTCTGAGGCATAAGTTGTTTGAAAAGAGATTTGCTTTTGGAAAAACTTTAAAATAGTTTGAAATTATTTGGCGACGTTTTTGGATAAAACTATTTGTTATAGCGCTTTTACGATAAAAGCTATTTATTAAAGTGTTGTATTTTCAAGAGTTGTTTTGAAAAATGATTTGGCATTTTAAGTGTTTTAAAATAGCCGAGGTTTATTTAAAAGACGTTTCGTGATGAGAAACTATCTTTTCAATGCGTTAATGTTTTCTAGACTTGTTTTCAATATGACTTGAGCCTAGTTAGTTATGAGAGAACAATCCTAGGTCTTGAATCCATTAGTAGCCGAGCTAGGACTATTTGGATGATCAATTAGAATTATGTATTAACTTAGATAAGTTATATGTTTTAAAAAGGTTAAGAGGATTATCCGGATTGAGGACTTGGTTGAGAGAGACGGTTTTGCTCGCGTAGAGTAAGTTGTACGTGTTGGAACGCTTGCCGAGGTAAGGGCACCTTTATTTCTGTCTTACTTTTCGTTAATGGCATGTGTGTATGTTTGTTGTTGTGGTGCGTTTTGAATGTCTGGCATGTATGAATTATGTATTCTCGAGACGAGATGTTGTTTAAAATACATGCGTATGTTTTACATATGATTTGCGAATATATGTATTGGTATGTGGGGATGATTACATATGTGTATGTATATTGATTGTTGCATGAGCATGTATGGAACGTGTATGTCAGTGGAGACTACATGGGTGTTTGTCTGTGTGACTTCACCGGGGATTTGTCTGTGTGACTGCCCTATATATGCTGAAATATAAAATATGCTCATGCATTTCATAGTTGCGTTTACGGGTGTTAGAGTCTGTGTGGCTTCACCTAATCCTGCGGGACTTTTATTGAGTTGGTGTTAGAGTCTGTGTGGCTTCACCTAAGCACCGGGTGTTAGAGTCTGTGTGGCTTCACCTAATCCTGCGGGACTTTTATTGAGTTGGTGTTAGAGTCTGTGTGGCTTCACCTAAGCACCGGGTGTTAGAGTCTGTGTGGCTTCACCTAATCCTGCGAGACTTTTATTGAGTTGGTGTTAGAGTCTGTGTGGCTTCACCTTGGTGTTATAGTCTGTGTGGCTTCACCTGCCCTACGGGGTTTAGTAGGGGTTGGACCTACGACTCTCTGCGGAGAGGTTAAATTCCGGAATTCATGCATGTGGCAGCCAGTGATTGGTGCCACGCTCATTGTAGAGTCTGCATTGATAGGCTTTGTGTGCATTTGAATTATAATGCTTGTTGAGAAGGAAATGCTAAATGTTTATTTACTTTCTGTATTTGGTATGTGTATATTCGGTGTGTATTATATATATGTATATGTGTGGTGACCCTTGCCATAATACATGAACGGGCTCCTCCCACCCTAGACGATGGATTCCCGCCTGATACCGTGGGTCGTGAGGATGACGGTAGCTTCTTGAGCCCCCAGTGTTTGAGTGGCGTGGTATATCTAGTTAGGTTTATGCCGGTGCGTTGTACACCGTGCTTTTTAGTTAGGGAGTTTTATTCTGACTCTTTTGGATAAACTGTATCTGAATATTTATACTTTTGGTTTAGACGGTTGTCTTTTGAATTGTAAATATTGAGGTACACACTTTATTTCTCGAAAGTACTTTTATGTATGATTAGTATTATGCCGATGCTTTGGTTGTACTAATATATATATAATTAGTCCTGTGGTATGAATAATGCCGGCTCTTGTAAAATATTTTCCGCGCACTCTGTCTCGTGTTTTTTAAAAAAAAATAAAAAAGTGCCTACCTTTGGGCCTTTGAAAAATCAGGGTGTTACATTGTGGTATCAGAGCCCGGCTTTAGATCATCAAAGGGAAAGTGTGTCATAGAGTGGTTAGTCCAAAGTCAGTCAGAATATAGCTAGAGTTGTGTTATTTCTAGCGATCGGTTTTTGTTGTGTTGTGGGTTATGTGGTTATTTGTCTTGAGTCTGGCATGGGATATGCTCAGGCATTGGACTGCTTCTTACTGAAGTACTTTAGGGAGTGATGCTTTAGTAAGTAGAATTGTTGAAACCCCCGAGCATTGGTCGAATTTGGTCGACCAGTGTCTTTGAATTCCTTAGACGGAGTGGTCTGAGGAGGATGGACTTGAGGCGAATAAGAACTACAAGGGATTCTTGGTATTAATATAATGAATTGGAAGTAGCATTGGTCGCTGTAACTCGGATGTGCTGAGTATGGACGAGTGGGCGTCGTACTGATAAAGGATTGCGAGTAAGGATCGGATTGAGATGACCTTTTGGAGAAGATATTGGATATCCGTCTGATGAGTTAGGGCAAGACTCGATGAAGTCATTCATTTGTCAAGAGGATGCAGCCACTGTGGAATTGTGGACCAGGCAGAGATGTCAGTTGAATTTAATTACGATGATTGGATAATCATTTGGGTGATTCGTATTGCAATTAAAGTGTGTTGCACGTCAAGAGTGAGTGAACTTAGTGGTGTTAGAAGACGGTTGCACGAACGATGGGTACCTTAATGGTTTAAGTTAAGAGTTTGAGATAAACTAGATTCAAAAATGAGATTATCATGGATGAATCTCGTGATGATTAAGGGTAAGAAACCAAATATCACATGGTTACGTGACAATCTATACGTAGTTAAGGAGATAGTAAGTATAGATGTCGATGTGAGACAAAACTATATGTAATCATTGGTTTGATAATTATGGTTTTGGAGAGATGTTTAGGTAAGAACGAGGAGTTCAACCGTGGAAAGTAAGTTACATATCACAGATATGTGATACTAGATGTGTGTAGTATGGAAATACCTAGAGAATTGTAGCAGTGTAAGCTAGAATTGTTAGTTATTGGCAGGTAAACCTTAAGAGGAAGTGAACATATTGCGTAATTCTTGGGGATTAGTAAAAAAATTATTGAGTAGTTTGAAGAGATTAGTCAAGATTGAGTAGAGATCCTGTGCAGATGTGCATTTAAGTTAATGATTTTGATCGACATAGAGGGTGAAGGACCAAGTAGTACCTTGAAATTATGGAATCATAGGAGTTGATGTAATCAAACGTTAAGAAATTCACGTCATGGACGACAATTTTTGGAAATTTTCTAGAAATATCAAGTTGTGATTAGACAAGAGTTCGCTAGTAAGAGTACTCAGATGATGAGAGTTGATCTGTAAGGACATTTGTTGTATATTAAGATGTAATGGAGGAATTTAGATGGTGTGGTAAATATTTTAAGTTCTTGAGAATTAGATTCAAGAGTTTGATTTGGATAACAAACGTACTAAGGATGAAATTATAAGTATTGTGCTTAGGTAGTTGTTCTTGAAAAGTCAAGCAGTGAGATTTGAGATGGGTGTTCAATGGCTTGATAGATGAGTAAGATGTTGGAACAAATAAGAATGGTCAGGGTGACAAGCTCTTTTGAGTAAAAGAGAATTTAATGGTAAGAGGGAAGAAACTCAAGAGAGTTTAGAAATAGAATGAGAATAAGATGTAGAATGGTTTAAGCCGATGATGGCAGTCGACGAGGAGAAATGTTTTATGCTAAAGCAGGCAAGGTTAACCTAAGTATTAATTTGGAAAATTATGTGGACGCCTGAAGGATTGAATTTTCGGGAATTTGAGATTTGGATAAAGGGAGTCCAAGCGAGGTAGATGGTATAAGTTGGCGCATGTCAGGAGAATTTGGGGAATGTAATCACCAACTGGATGTTGGGATGATATTATTAAGACTGCGATTGGACGGTTCGACGCAGTTATGAGATTAAAGGAATAATTAAGGACTTATGGATATTGATGAAGTTGTAAAGTTCTCTCTATAGATGATAACTTCTTTCGGAGGGTAATGATTTGAGAGGTACTTGCCGTGGTGGCACTGTATTACTGTTGGGTGATACTCAACATATGTTTCGGGAGTGGAAGCATGTGGTTTTAAGTGACGTGTTTTGAGCATTGTATCTCGTCAGTGAGATTGAGATAGTAAGAGACCGAGGAAAAAAGTGTAGAAAACTTCGAAGGAATTGTTGGACCCTTGTGCGTCGGAGGATCTTGAGCACAAGTGACAGGAAGCATTATTCAAGTTAGGTAAAAATGGTCTAAACCACCATTATGATTGTCGGCTATCTATTGACAAATTGAGGAACTGATCATCCTTAATCTCTTGTTAATAATAGACGGAATCGTGTTGACTGGAATTGACAAGTTTTTGCTAGCTTTGGTGGTGCACAAAGAGTTTCAGTGTTTCTTTTTGGAGGGTAGCTGTCACCACTTTGTGTGGGCCTAGTGTAATAGGCTATGTCGTGGAGGCGTAAGAGGTGACTTTGGAAATCCTGTGTGTGGACCCTAGGACATTTAGAGAACTAGAGTTTGTGAACCTTCGTAGTAAAGGTAATTTTGAGTGGGGAACTCGTTGTGTGATGTCTAGCTTTGTGTTTAGAGTTTGAAACCAGTGCGATCTTGTTGAGGGTTGCGATTGGTGCACGGTTGTGCTAGTGTGCGGGTGATAGCATCTGTGTGGCATCACCTGGTGTTAGCGTCTGTCTGTGGCTACACCTAATCCCATGGGATTTTTTTCTTGTGTTGGTGATAGTAATAACTAGTTGAGTTGTTACTCTTATCTTTAGTTTCGAGGACGAAACTTCTTTTTGGAGGGTAGTAATGTAAGACCTGTAATTCCATGGTACCTTTTGTGTGAGGAAAATAAGTATTGGCTTAGAATATTAGGGCTTTTGTTAAGTGGTTTTGTGAGTATCGTCGCAATAATAGCATTTTTGCTGAGTTTGAGCCTATTTTGTGCTCGTGCGCTGGAAAGGCACATACTTTTGTTTCATAGTCTTCTTTTATCTATGAGAACGTTTCTGCGAAGTCAGAATTACGAGTTTTAGTTTTTCTCTGTTTTTGGAAAAACGAGTAGGATTGTTACCCGCTGTTAGAAATTTTTATTGTTTCTATTTTTAGTAAAAATTTAAATGGGAGCTTTATATAACGACTGCGATGAGAATTTGATCTCATTATATTTTTCCGAGCTTAGGAGCGAAAATTTATCCGGAATAAAATTTATTCGAAAATTTGTGAATTATTTTAATTAATTGGTTTACGGTAGGATTTTTCTGTTGTCCTAAAGTTTATTGGTACGAGAGATACGACTCGTTTAAGCGCGAGCGCGGGGACTGAACAAATGGAGATAAGATCACATGAAAATATCTAGATATTTATTTTGAGTTGTCTTGGTGACCAAGATTTGATGAAGGGCTAGGATTTAATCATGAAACATTTACACTATTTGATCTAATGGTTAGGAATTAATTGAGAGATATATAGGTAGAGAAGTCATGTGACCTTCCCTTCTTTTCCTTCCAAGACCGTGTGCCTTCTCCCTCTCATTCCTTCATTTCCTAAAATTTTCTTAAGTGTAGAAATCATAGGAAATTGTGAGCTTATGCCTAAACCCAATTGAAGAGAAGTGGATTCAATTGCTTGGTGATCAAGAGCTACTTTTAAGTGGTATGAAAATATATTCTTTTCCCTCTTTAGTTAGTTGGACGTGAGGCACTTATTGTACTAGAGTTGAAACTTTAATTTTTCCCTTCATTAAAGGTATAGATCCATGCTAGTGAGTGTTGGATCTAAAAGAAAATATGTGATTCAAAGTGTTTGATTTTATGCTCAATAATATTTTGTTAAGTTTTGATTTTCTTGCTCATTTTCTTTAAAAATATTGTTGTGTGAGTTTATATGATTATATATCCAAAAGAAATTATTTGTTTTGAGCAGTTGAAAATTTTAGAGATTTTGTGAAATGTCAGAAAGTTGTTTTTATTTGATGAACATGTTTATATTGAGTTGATTTATGTGAAATTGGTATTTTTATACTTGTTTTAACAAGTTAGATTTTTTAAAAGAGTTGCCTGGAGCTATTTTTAGGTTCTGGCCGAAATCTATAAGGGCCTTTAGGTCAATTTAAAATTGTTTTTGTGTCCTAGAAAGTTAACAATTTGATCCGCCTTTTCGAGACGATGAATTTGGCGTATGGCTCGTCTCGATCGGACAAAGATTGAATGAGTTATGGCCACTTTAGTTGGAAACTGTTTTGTCGAGGATTTATATTTTAAAAGGTTGATGTTTGTGAACTATTCAGAAAAATGTTTTAGTTACGTGCACGCGAAAAGTATTTTGTTATACGTCGAACGAGAAAAGTTTTAGTTCGGACTTGTTTAGTTTTAAAAGATTTTGGTACTTATGGTCTGAGGCATAAGTTGTTTGAAAAGAGATTTGCTTTTGGAAAAACTTTAAAATAGTTTGAATTTATTTGGCGACGTTTTTGGATAAAACTATTTGTTATAGCGCTTTTACGATAAAAGCTATTTATTAAAGTGTTGTATTTTCAAGAGTTGTTTTGAAAAATGATTTGGCATTTTAAGTGTTTTAAAATAGCCGAGGTTTATTTAAAAGACGTTTCGTGATGAGAAACTATCTTTTCAATGCGTTAATGTTTTCTAGACTTGTTTTCAATATGACTTGAGCCTAGTTAGTTATGAAAGAACAATCCTAGGTCTTGAATCCATTAGTAGCCGAGCTAGGACTATTTGGATGATCAATTAGAATTATGTATTAACTTAGATAAGTTATATGTTTTAAAAAGGTTAAGAGGATTATCCGGATTGAGGACTTGGTTGAGAGAGACGGTTTTGCTCGCGTAGAGTAAGTTGTACGTGTTGGAACGCTTGCCGAGGTAAGGGCACCTTTATTTTTGTCTTACTTTTCGTTAATGGCATGTGTGTATGTTTGTTGTTGTGGTGCGTTTTGAATGTCTGGCATGTATGAATTATGTATTCTCGAGACGAGATGTTGTTTAAAATACATGCGTATGTTTTACATATGATTTGCGAATATATGTATTGGTATGTGGGGATGATTACATATGTGTATGTATATTGATTGTTGCATGAGCATGTATGGAACGTTTATGTCAGTGGAGACTACATGGGTGTTTGTCTATGTGACTTCACCGGGGATTTATCTGTGTGACTTCCCTATATATGCTGAAATATAAAATATGCTCATGCATTTCATAGTTGCGTGTACGGGTGTTAGAGTCTGTGTGGCTTCACCTAATCCTGCGGGACTTTTATTGAGTTGGTGTTAGAGTCTGTGTGGCTTCACCTAAGCACCGGGTGTTAGAGTCTGTGTGGCTTAACCTAATCCTGCGGGACTTTTATTGAGTTGGTGTTAGAGTCTGTGTGGCTTCACCTAAGCACCGGGTGTTAGAGTCTGTGTGGCTTCACCTAATCCTGCGGGACTTTTATTGAGTTGGTGTTAGAGTCTGTGTGGCTTCACCTAAGCACCGGGTGTTAGAGTCTGTGTGGCTTCACCTAATCCTGCGAGACTTTTATTGAGTTGGTGTTAGAGTCTGTGTGGCTTCACCTTGGTGTTATAGTCTGTGTGGCTTCACCTGCCCTACAGGGTTTAGTAGGGGTTGGACCTACGACTCTCTGCGGAGAGGTTAAATTCCGGAATTCATGCATGTGGCAGCCAGTGATTGGTGCCACGCTCATTGTAGAGTCTGCATTGATAGGCTTTGTGTGCATTTGAATTATAATGCTTGTTGAGAAGGAAATGCTAAATGTCTATTCACTTTCAGTATTTGGTATGTGTATATTCGGTGTGTATTATATATATGTATATGTGTGGTGACCCTTGCCATAATACATGAACGGGCTCCTCCCACCCTAGACGATGGATTCCCGCCTGATACCGTGGGTCGTGAGGATGACGGTAGCTTCTTGAGCCCCCAGTGTTTGAGTGGCGTGGTATATCTAGTTAGGTTTATGCCGGTGCGTTGTACACCGTGCTTTTTGGTTAGGGAGTTTTATTCTGACTCTTTTGGATAAACTGTATCTGAATATTTATACTTTTGGTTTAGACGGTTGTCTTTTGGATTGTAAATATTCAGGTACACACTTTATTTCTCGAAAGTACTTTTATGTATGATTAGTATTATGCCGATGCTTTGGTTGTACTAATTTATTTATAATTAGTCCTGTGGTATGAATAATGCCGGCTCTTGTAAAATATTTTCCGCACACTCTGTCTCGTGTTTTAAAAAAAAAAAAAAAAGTGCCTACCTTTGGGCCTTTGAAAAATCGGGGTGTTACAATGGACCAATTCATACTCCTTATGCATCGATGCATCTTATGCAAAATTTATAAAGTATGAAAAACTGGCAGTTATACATTTATTCAAAATCTCTTTGCACCAATGCAAAATTCATAAAAACTAGCTTACACTGATGCATCATTCCCAAAATTTTCCCAAATTACCACCTGATGAGAATAATGCACCGGTTCATAAAAACGTAGAAAATCGATTTTCATGCGAAGTTCACCATTGAAGTTCATTTCTAAGCCCCAAATTAGACTCCCATGACCCCCAAAACTCATAGAGAACGATTCATACATTTATTCTACATTAATTACAACTCTACCACTTTTATATTAACATCAAACAACACCAAAATCATGAATTAGTCATTCAAATTCGACACCTCTAAAATACACAAAATGAACAACAAATAAAACAAGCATGCATTTTTCACACCAATTCCAACACCAAAACAAAAACAAATTCATGGAATCATTAAAAAACATAGAAAATAATCATAATCAAAACTCCCAAATTTTCTAACATCCATTTGAAAGATTAAAAGGTGTCTTACCTCTTGATGATGAAGAAAGTTGATTACAAATGGTTCTTAAGTCTCTCTTCTTCCTGCCGCTTTCTCTACCCTTCTTTTGGCCCTCACCTCTTACTAACTTATTCTATTTATATGGTAAGATTAGGTTTTCATTAAATTCTAAATTTCAATTTTCTCCTCAAAACTCCTAATGGGCTCAATAAAACACACCCTACCAAATGGGCCAACGGGCCGACACCTCCCCTCAAGATTCTTGCTTTTTAGGCCCCCTTCGTGACCAAAATGTTCTTATGAAGGGTTTCATATCCTATGAAACAAAATAACCCTATTTCGTGACGCAAAATCTGAAACATGTCAAACAAGCAAAATCTGACCCTTATACACTATTTCAGGTTATTTCATATCCTACGTTACAAAATGATGTAAAATATGTTGATTTCGTAAACTACAGTACGAAATCATGAGATATTGGGGGTGTTTTATGTAGCAAACACTATTATTACTCAATCAAAGATTAATTAGTTTTTAGGTTCAATGTAGAACCTGTTATGCTCTGTTTATGATAATTTCGTATCCCACGTTACAAAATGATGTAAAATCTGTTGATTTCATAAACTACAGTTCGAAATATTTTGATTTCTTTGTTCTTGGGCGTAAAGCTCCATTTCGTATCCTATGAAACAAAATCATTTTGAGTTTGGATTATAGAACCCAAAGTATCCTGGGTACAAAAAAGAGGGTATTTTAGGATTTTTGGGAGGAGTGGGAGCAACTAGTGGCCTAAAAAGTAAAATTCTCCCTCAAACTTTAATTATGATTAACTTGTACTCCCTTCATCCCATATTATAAGAAGAAGAAAAAAAAATTCTTGTCCCAAATTATAAGTAAAAGTAACTAACTTTTATCATTTTCAAAATTTACTTCTACTTATTCCCATGTAATTTAATAAATTTCTTCTTTTTTCCATAATCAATAACCAATAAAAATTGATGTTACATGTTGGGTTTTTCATATGTTGGCTTCATTTTGCAAAAACAAGATGCTAGTCTAAAGGTGGTGACAGATGTGGTAACATTTGTCAGCAACACTGCCAGCTGGTGTCAGCTGGATTTGGAACCCTAATACGCGCCTTTTAGTGCGCCATTTTTCTTTGAACCCTAATTTCTTTTGTTTCAGGTTTAGCTTGCACGCCAAGACAAAAGGAAATCAGCCAGCTTGCTGAGGAATTAAATGGAAAGATTTATTTTTAAAATATGTAATAATATATTTTTAAAACAAATCTTTAGGTTCAAGGAATATTCTTGTAAGAGATCAAACACGCCTTTTTCAACAAGTATTCTGAAGCCCAATTATTTCTTGTAGTCCAAGCAGCTCAAGACTATAAAGATATGAAGACCAAGACCTAGTTCTCTAAGAGAGTCAAGTCGTATTTGGTTTTAGGGTTTAGCGTGTCAAATCGAGTCTCTTTGTGAGCCTTTCGTGCATTCCATTGATGCATGCTTAGGACTGTGTTTTATTGAGTTGTAATGTTACTTTCTCTGAAGCTTTGAAGCAAAGAGTTAGTTAGTCTAAGCGCTTGAACCCTTTAGGTAAAAGTGCATAGGTTGTCTAGGAGAGTGTCTCCATCATTGTACTTGAAGTGTGTTTTATACCCCGGTAGGTTTACGACGGTGTGAAGGAGCATCGTTATTAAGGAATTGACCTGGGCTGGTCATATTTAGGTTAGGCCTAGGTAGAGTTTGCACAGATAGGGATTGAGTGAGGAGTGTTGACAGTTGTTAGCCTTTGAATCAGTACTATTATAGTGGATTCATTCCTGGATTGGTATCCCCCAGAGTAAGAGCAGTTGCGTCCGAACTGGGTTAACAAACAAAGTGTGCAAGTTTATTTTCTGCTTTTACTTGCTTAATTATTTGTTCTGTTATCGCTCGCGGAGACAAACGTGGGAACATTTGTCTCACAGTCCAACATTGTTGCGACAGGTGTTAGCACATCCGCTATCACAGCTGTCTACTGGTAGTGCCGGAATTTCATTACATATTCCCATAAAACTTATTTCAAGAAAAACACAAAAAGTCATACTTCAAATTATCATATTTTACTTTTCTTAATACAGTATGTGTGAAATTTTTTTTTCATACTTATAATATGGAACGAAGGGAATAACTCTAATCTCCACTAAATTACTAATATTCACCATTCGTGTTCTAATTAAGAAATAAGGAACACTAAACACAAACACGCGAGTGACGCGACATAATCAATTAAATTCAACTAGTACTATTTCCATTCGTAAATATAAACACCATTTTTTGACAAAATTGTAATATCCCAATCTTTTATTAATTCAATTAATTTCCAATTAGAGTTTTATCTCATAATTTAGAAACTTAGTTGGGGGAAGTTAATTAAGTGAGTATTAGAGATTGTGTGAACTAAGTAAAACACTAGGAATTATTTTGTAACGCCCCAACTAAAAATATCTAGAATATTCAGTCGGAGCATTAAAACTGGAATCTGAGTACATTAATTAAAAATAATATAGCTGAATAATACATTCTCATTAAGATAATAATGAATATTCGATACACACAGCGGAAAAGAAACTACAACAGAACAACAAGTTAAATAAAACAAGGCAGAAGACTAAGTCTTCTAAGTTGACAATCCAAGCACAGCTCCAATCGTCAGGTCCATCTTGGTCCCTGCTCCGAAATAACCTGTCTACCTAAAAAAATAAATGGAGTGGGATGAGACTACTAAGTCTCAGTGGGTCCTACTACCCTCCTAATGGCGACTAGGCCGGGGCACCTAATCAGTCATAGCATATACATTTCATAACATTATTTCATAAAGCATAAATAAAAGTGTAGCACAGATTATTAGTCTTATTGATTTTAACTGCAAGGCGCTCTGAGGTGAGCATCTCTCAGAGGCCTGCCTTGTCCGCTGAACACGAAGTGTTTCCGGCATACAGCTCACAAACATTTTCCTGATGGAGGCTTCCGAAGGAAGTCCATAAAGCGATAATATTAACCGCACATAACTGACTGATGCTAAATTAATTCATGCTACCATAATTATCCCAAGCCCAGGGGAGCATACAATAATTTCTAAAGTCCTAAGTTATACCCTAGGATTGCATCGTGATAACAAACAACTCGTATTTTATATAATTTATATCGTTACAAAATATTAATTTAATTCCGAGGATATAAAACGAGTGTTTATAGTTTTGAAAATAGTAGTGAGAAATAGGACTAACATATTTGTCCTGCCCAAGGAGCACTCCAACGAGCCCAAGCAAGAAACAATCCCTGTTCTGAGTTAGCTCGTCGGGCCAGCCTAAGCTCGCCGGGCCAGCAAAGGTTCGCCGGGCGATTCATACTCTGCCCAGAAATTGTTCACTCGCTAGTATGCTCACCAGCTGCTCGCCGGGCGAGAACTGCGTATTCAGCCCCTGTTTTGCAGAAAAACTCATTTTTCAAAGTAAACACCTACAATCCTCAAAGTAAATCATTGTAACAATTTTATAAACATAAATTACGATTGTTTGGAGGAGAAATTGGGAGTTATTTCTCCTCACACATAATTTCCCTAAAAATCCTATGTTTGCATGCATGTTCCAAAATTGGGGAAACTAACTACCTAGCCTAAAGAACCCACCTGATATGAGCTTTAAAACTTGACTTTGGTCTCTAATACGGCTGCCTAGCTCATGACCCCAAACTGAGTTGAATTCCCAAATTTGCATCAAGATCACTAGAATGGTAGAAAGAACTTCCTGAGGTGAAGGAGTGCTGCTGAGTGACTTCTTTAATTCTTAAATTCCCATTTTTCTTATCCAACGTCCATAACTCACATGCAACACAAGGAATAGGTTTATGAATGTGTGAGATCTTACTAAGTTCAAGAAGTGGAACATTCAACTTCAGAACTGAAAAGAATAAGAGAAGGTTAGAAGTAGTTTACCAAGAGGTGGTTATGGCTACAGGAATGGTTGGACGATACATGCAACAACTTATGCTGCTTCTGCAACACTCGCTGCAGCGAGTAACATGGCTCCCTCAGCGAGCTCGTCGATTGTTAGAAGATTGCTCTGTTGCTTGCTGCTGCAACCTCACACTTCAACCCATGGTTCTTAAAGGTCCTTACAGTTACCCATGATGGTTATCTCGTACATGCAGCACCAAACATCAAGGATTAGGTTTTAAGTTTGGAATTGAATTTAGAAAAGGGGTAAAACTAGTATAACACAATCATACCTTAAAATCATAGGAACTTGGGCAGATGATTCCATAACCAATTTTTCCATGACACATGCAGAACTCCATTTCTACAGCAAGGTAAGGTCTTAGATATTAGGTTATGTAGAGAAGGAGAGTGAGGGGGAAGAGCTCGTGAAGGAGAAAGAGGGAAATAGCTTTAGTTGTAATTGCATGTGAAATTTGGGTGATAGATGAATGGTGTTGTTGTTGGTGAGCTTGAAGGAGGCGTGGGATGAAGGAAGGGAGTGTTTTTCATGTTACTGATAGTTTCTCAAGTGAAGAAAAAATGAATACTTGGTTAATGAGAAGGTTTGGATAGAAAATGGAAATATGGTGGGGGGTCCAAAGAGTAATGGAGAGGGGCGCAAGAGATTAAGTGAATGGAGGGTCATATTGACTTTCTCTCTTAACTTTTTGGTAATAAAAGAATGGTTAAAAGGATTGGTTTGATCTCTCAAATCCTAATTAAGCTCCAATAATATTCCTTTAATTATTATTCTTCTACTAATTAAATTTCGGATGTTACATATTTTCTCCCTCTCAAACTCTTCCCTCTCTCGTGTCTCTCTCTCTTTGCAACACCTCACCACTTCAAGTATATAACCCACTTAAAATACATGCAACCAATTCATTCTAGCATCATTTCAGAAATTGGAAACCTCCAAGCTCTCTTTTCTCTCCCTGCACCGAGCCAAACAACAAACAACAAGCATCCAAGAAAATTCATCTTACCCATTGCATGTAATTGACATTTACTTAACACAAGTTATCTGAGGCTCTTCCCTTCCATTTTCCCAAGCTCAACAAATTAACAAAACAACAACTACCTCAACATCACCTTTTCTTTAGCCAATGGAAATGCATACAGCTCAACTCAGAACCAAAACACATACTGTGTTACTCAGAAGAAATTTTCTATATAAACCCTCAACCTCAGTTGATTCAAAGCATCAAACCAAGTTCCAATCTTGGAAGCAAATAGGAAGTTCATTATTCTTCAAATTTCCAAATTTTGTCAAGTCTGGTCGTGGGTGTAGCTGAGGAGTGCTGTAACTGTTAGAAGTACCCAGAAGCAAGATTAAAGCTTCATTTCCAGTGGGTTCTTAGGCTAGTGTAGTTAGATTCTCCAAATTCAAACTTTGTATGCAAACTTAGGAATTTAGGGAAAATATTGTGTGAGGGGAATTAACTCCCAAATTTCCCTCCATTCTGTTGTATATTATGTATATTATAGATTGCACTGTCTTACATGAGGATTGTAGGTGATTTCTTTGAAAAATTATAGAAAATCGCAAAACAAGGTACATTCTGCATGAACTCGCCATAGCGAGTAGCTAGCGAGCACTCATGGCTAGCTAACAATTTCTGTGCTGATGAAACTCGCCTCGCGAGTTGATTTAGGCCAGAACTTGCTTACTTGCCATGGCGAGCTAGAAACTCGCCGTAGCGAGCTTAGGCATAATGGCCTTATATTTTCATTTTTCTAAAAATCGACACTCGTTTTATATCCTCTAATGATTCAGATGTTTTTGCAATAGTATAATTATTATAATGTTGGACAGGATGTTAATCACAGATGAATCATAGGTAATAACTTAGGGAAATTAAGAAAGATAGTATGCTCCCCGGGTTTTGGGAAAATCATGGTAGAACAACCTTCAGGATTAGTTAGTATCAGTCAATCATGTGCGGTTTTATATGCTGCTTTATGGGCTTCTAATGGAACAACCCATTAGGATATGATACTGAGCTTTATGCCATGACTCAATTTGTTGACGGACAAGGCAGGCCTCTGAGATATGCTCACCTCAGAGTGTCCTTGCGGTTAAAATGAATAAGACGTAATTTGTGATACACTTTTATTTATGCTTTCATGTTATGTTAAGAAATAGTATATTATGGACTGATTAGGTACCCAGTGTAGTCACCATTAGGAGGGTAGTATGACTCACTAAGACTTAGTAGTCTCACCCCACTCCATTAGCAGCTGAGATAGTTTTGTTTTATAAAATTATATTTTAAATTTGAACCATTCGATATTAAATCCATGATCAGGACTGACTATGGTGTCAAACTACGTCAATTATTGACAGTAGCAAATTCGAATCCTGCGGATTTTGTCACTTAGAGCAGTTTCCTGTGGATTTTCCTGCAGGAAAAACTTCCCTGCGGAATTTCCCGCAGTATTTACTGCTGAATTATCTGTGGATTTGCTGCAGGAAAGTTTCTGCGGATTGATTTTCAATTTTGGCAGGAAATTCCGTAGGAACGTTTCCTGGGGATTCAAGAAACCGCAGGAACCAATTACCTACGAAGGTTTTAGCTGGGAACCCAATTCCGCAGGAAATTCCAAATCCGCAGGAAATTGACAGATTTCTAGTAGTGTGAACACGTACCGTGTATTACTGACCGAGGTCATAAAAGTTCTACCCAAAAAAGATACATTTTAAAACCTAAGTGATAATTTAATAGTCATAATCTATGAAACCCTGATACGGGACACGATACCAATACGTCGATACGTAAATTTTTTTAAAATTCTCAATCTGATACTGCCACGATACGTTATTTAAAATTAAATATATAAATACATGATAACTCACTTTATGTGAGTATAATTAGGCCTTTGTTGTAAGACCCGTAATTCCACGGTACCTTTTGTGTGAGGAAAATAAGTAACAGGCTAAGCACTTTAGGGTTTTTGTTAAGTATTTTTGTGAGTATCGTCGTGATAACAACATTTTTACTGAGTTGGAGCATGTCTTGTGCTCGTGTGCTGGAAATGCACAGACTTTTGGTCCTTAGTCTTTAATTATCTATGAGAATGTTTCTGTGTTTTCAGAATTTTGAAATTCGACTTTCTCCGTTTTTTTGGAAAAACGAGTAGAAAATCGTACCCGCTGTTGGAAAATTTACGGTCTCTGTTTTCTGTCAAATTTTAATTAGAGACTTTATATATCGGCACGAGTTAAAATCTGGATTTAGAATATTTTTGAGAGCTTGGGATATAAATTTCAGTCGGAGAATCAAGTTTAGCGATAATTTTTAGAAATGGTTTATGACGAACTTTTACTTCGTAGATTTTCTATTTTTCAAAAGTTAGACCGTTAGCGAAGTACGACTCGCCTGCGAGCGAGCGCGAGAGCTGAGTAGCGTAAAGCAAAATATCTAGATATTTTTCTAAAAGGTAATCATTACCACATTTGATCCAATGGCTAGGGTTTAACAAGTTGCCTTTACACTATTTGATCCAAAGGCTATTATTAATCAAGATCACCTTAGTTAGGATGTTATGTCACATAGAATCAAAAATCAAAATTGATATATACTCCCTCATTTCTCTCCTTCGGCAAAAACCATAATCCAACACCATCACACCTTCAAAAAATTTCTCTCTTCACAAAGCTTTGGAATTTTGCTTGGATTAGATCATAGAACTTGCTAGGAATCATCTCCTCTTAAGGTAACTAAGCTTAATTCTTCTTGTTGTTGGTTAATTTCCTTATAGATTAAGTTTATGATCATTGTGCTCTTGAGAAGAAAATTCTTAGAACTTGCTTTTAATTAGTTTTGGTTTCATAGAAGTGTTCATGAGGGTTTAACTAGTGCATTTAAGTTAAGTAGGTGTGGATTTCCATAGTGATTTAAGTTTTTCACAAAATTTTGAGTTAGGGTTTTGATGAGAAAATTTAAAGTGATCATGAACATGAAATTTTGTTTGATGATTTTGTGTATGAAGTTATTTTTGAGCTTTGTAGTAATATGGATATATGATTCATGAATTTGTTTGAGAAAACAAGAAAAAAAAAATTATTTTTGTGTGTTCTTGAGGAATTATGAAAATTTATTTTGAATTGTGAATTAAGTTATGAAAAAGTTTGTTTGTTCAAAATCAATGACTTTAAAAACTAGTAGATTATTATTAGGGTTTTGTAATGAAAAATTGTGAGTGTTGGCCTTGTTTTTGTTGTTGGCCGTGGCATAATCATGGTTTTAAAGGAATGATCAATTATGGATTTGTTTGGGAAAGAAAATTAGTTGATTATGTCTTAAGAAAACAAATTTAAAAATTGTCAAAGTTGTGGTTTTGTTTGAAATGGTTTTGATTGTTAGGATAAATGATTTTGGGATATTATAGGATATTACCATGCTTTTGAAAATGAAAAAAATTGAGTGATAGCATGTTTTCCTTTATTTTGGCCGTGGCACTTAAGAGGGTGTGACTATGGGATTTCAATATTTAATTCCTAAATGGGAGGACAATGATCATTGAATTAAGTGAATGATCAAGGTTTTGAAAGAATGGTTATAGTGATTTTTATTTGAAAATGAAAGCTTGTAACACTTGATACAAGTAAACATTTTTTTATGAAAATTTTGAAGAGTTTATGTTTTGGTTTCAAATGATTTTGGTATGTGAAATTGATCACTTTGGAGTTAGAACTAAAAGAATTTCTTAGTATGCTTTGAAAACAAAATGAATTTCATATAGCGAAAATAGTGCATTTAACTTCGTGAATTTTTAATCACTATGGGGAGGACTCGAAATCACTATACGAGAGTGTTAGAAAGTACCTTAGACCCCTCTAGATTTTTGGGTTTTGGTTTCGTTTCGATAGAATACGGTGAGAGTATTTTATTGATGTTACGCTGCTTATATTTTAGGAAGCGCGATTTGTAGAGTTGAGCGAGAAATAGTTGTGGAAGCTTGCCGAGGTAAGGGCACATTTATTTCTGTCTTATATCTGTAATGATATGTGTGCATGCTTGGACTGTGATATGTTTGTGTGCTTAGCATGTTTGTATTATGTATTCTCGAGACGAGAACGTGTTTTAAATTACATGCGTTGCTTACATATGTTTGAGAAATATGTGTATTAACATGTGATTGTATTACATATGCTTGTGAGATATGTATATTGGTGCATTAGCATATATGGGGAATCGTATGCTCATGCATTCATTGTAAGTGGTTATCGGGAACGGACCACGAGGTGTGATTATCGGGAATGGATCCACCTTAATCCTTCGGGATTTATTGAGTCCAATATGTGGTTATCGGGAATGGACCACGGAGTGTGATTATCGGGAATGGATCCACTCTAATCCTTTGGGATTGTATTGATATTAGTAGGGGTTGGACCTACGACTCTCTGCGGAGAGGTAAAATTCCGGAATTCATGCATGTGAAAAAGACCCGGGTAGGGTGATCACAATCATTGTAGAGTCTGCATTGATAGGCTTTGTGTGCATTTGAATTATAATGCCTGTTGAGAAGGAAATGCTAAATGTCCATTTACTTTCCGTATTTGGTATGTGTATATTCGGTGTGTATTATATATATGTATATGTGTGGTGACCCTTGCCATAATACATGAACGGGCTCCTCCCACCCTAGACGATGGATTCCCGCCTGATACCGTGGGTCGTGAGGACGACGGTAGCTTCTTGAGCCCCTAGTGATTGAGTGGCGTGGTATATCTAGTTAGGTTTGTGCCGGTGCGTTGTACACCGTGCTTTTTGGTTAGGGAGTTTTATTCTGACTCTTTTGGATAAACTGTATCTGAGTATTTATACTTTTGGTTTAGACGGTTGTCTTTTGGATTGTAAATAATCAGGTACACACTTTGCTTCTCCGAGAAGCATTATGATGCATATAGTACTATTTCAGTCACCTTGTTGGTCGTACTATTATTGCTTTAGTCTTGTTGTATGAATAATGCCGGCTCTTGTAAAATATTTTCCGCGCACTCTGTCTCGTGTTTTTTTTTTTAAAAAAAAAAAAAAAAAAAGTGCCTACCTTTGGGCCTTTGAAAAAACGGGGTGTTACATTTGTACTTGATTTGTTACCTGCTAATATGGTTTTGGATTCAATGTTTAGGTTTATTTTATGCAAATTGTGAGTACAGTATGTATTTAGGATTTAAATGTAATATCTTCATATAAAGAGAGCTCTAGAGTCATTTGGTGTCAAGACAGACCACTGGACCATTGAAAAGGCTCAAGAGCCAAGGCAACAGATAATCAGAGTCAAGACCATCATTCCGTACAACCATAAGAGGCGGCTGACCAGTCAATGCAGTCAAAAGCCGCCACGTCAGATGAAGAATACGAACGGGCGCTAACGCGAGGAAAGACAGCTGGCAGATTTCCCATGTGCAGATTGTGCTGTCATTATACTAATCATTGGGGGGATATGCTTTATTCCTTTGGGTTGTCTTATCCTCAGAATTAGGGAGGCTCATGATCCAAGAGATTGTCCTATATAAAGGTGCCTTAAACCCTAAAGTTAGAGAGATCAGCCGTTGTGAAGAAAGAAGAACCCTAAGACGTGTATGGTGCGCCGCTGCTGATAATTGGAGTCGAGTCTGCTGTTGGACTTGGAGCTTGAGACATCTTCTCTAAGGCCATCTCAGCTGTAGGTTTACATTTAAGAATCCATTTTTATGTGTAATCTTATTTCTCTGGTTGTTATGATTTCTACACTCACCATGAGTTAAACTCTTAATGTTGAAGTTATGTGAAGTTTAATTGAAAGTTTAATATCTTTATGTGAAGTGTGTATGTATGCTCTTTTAGTTCATTTGTTAATTTGTTAATATATTTACATCTAGGACTGATTAACTTAGATTTGAATACAAGTTTATTGTTAAGAGACATCTAATGATAAATGGATTTAATGATCTAATATGGTTAAGTGAGGTATAGACATATATTCTCTCCTTAAAGACTTAGACATAAGCTTTAGGGCCACAGTAAGAACACAACCACATATTTTCTGAACTGTAATGAAGTAAGTTTGACCTAGACATAGGATTCATTTTATCACGCATTGCATAATCTAACGTTGTAGACATACACCTCAAGGCAAGAGTTGCTTGCAAGAGTCTTGCCTGCACTTATCTCATCACTCACATATTAAGCTGGATATTAAATGGATCATAAGTTCAACATGCTTTCACAACTGTTTCTCAACATCTTTTTAATCATTTGTCTGTACTAATTACCTGCAACCCTAAATTGTTATTTGGTTACCCTAATCATTCATAAGTGTAAAACTAACTGAACTAGTTCTGGAACGACATTTCCTTATCACAATCCATGTGGGAACGATACTTTTTCTTATTACTTGTGCTACAAATAAGACTATGTATACTTGCACATGCTTATTGAAATATAGATTTTAAACTGCAACACCAGGGAGGTATAAAATTCCAGAAGCAGACACCATACAAGTCTGGACAAGACATAAGTAAGTGGTGTAGATACCACAAGAGTCAAGGTCACGTGATCGAAGAGTGAATGCATCTAAAGGATGCCATTGATATCCGCATCAAGAAGGGTCACCTAAAGAGGTTCGTGAAGGAGAAGAAGGCTCCTCGTCACAACCCCCAAGAAGCTAAGAAAGTCGAGGAAGAGAAGGCTCCACCACAAGCGGGGCCACTTCAGGTCGCCATGTGCATCTCATGGCCTGCAGATTTTTACATCCTCAAAGAAGCCCTTGTGTACTTTGCCCCTAACAGCAACTGGGAACATTTCCCCGCAGCGATGGTCGTATTTGGGGGTGGATTCAACAGAGTAACCGTATGCTCGGTGAAAAGAAAATTTGAGGGGCTCATCGACATGAAGTGGAAGAAATAGTCACAAGAAAGGGGGGTTTGAATTGTGACCCTTTTAAAAATTAATCCTGCATTCTACAAAATTGATCTCAAGTGTATACTTGGATAAATGTTAGTGAATGATAGAAGAGCTTGATCTGAGAACGTTCTCTACTATAAAACAGATTGTTCTGAGAACGTTCTCTACTGCGTGAGAATTCAAATTAAATGTAAATGAAGTGGTTTGTGTGATGTGTGTTTACAGAAAATAAAGAGTTAAAGGTAAGAGAGATTCACACACAAAAGTTATACTGGTTCACCCAAATCCTGGGCTAGTATCCTGGGCTAGTCCAGTCCCCACGCCTGTGAGTTTTCCACTATGTTCTTTGAGATACTACCGATCTCAAATACAAATATTCTTTGATCTAAACCTAGATCAAAAACCTTTAAGCCCTACAAGCTTAAAGATACCCTAGCCCTCCAAGCTA
Organism: Trifolium fragiferum; assembly: GCA_954870985.1. Classification (NCBI taxonomy): domain Eukaryota; kingdom Viridiplantae; phylum Streptophyta; class Magnoliopsida; order Fabales; family Fabaceae; genus Trifolium; species Trifolium fragiferum. The sequence continues at coordinate 26,991,211 of OX940789.1, read as the reverse complement.
GTAAGGGTATTACAACACTCAAACAATACAGCCATATTGACTTGAGTAAATCTTTCTTTTACAAGTATGATGATAAAGATCTAAGCTTTAACAAACTCACCAAGTGAGAAGCTTAGAGAATTACACTCAGTACACTCAATAATATTTGATCCAATAGTTGATAGAGAACTGGAGTGTGAGTGGTAAAATCAAGAGACAAAGATGCAATCACTTAAAAGTGGATTGTGTTGAAAAGTGTTCTCTTGAAATATTTGCTTATAGAAACTCAAAGGTTAGTTTGAGAAGCAAATAAAAGACACTCAGTAAACTCAGAAGTATGATGATAATGAAGATCTTGAGTTTGAGTGATGAAATAAGAGTTTTGTGACTTGTTGACAAAAACAAGTGTTTTATGATTTGTAGCTTCAACTCTTGCTCTTCAAAGGTAACCAAGTGCTCTATTTATAGCTGGGGTATGTCCTTGTATCTCTTGGTGAAGAAGTATGTCTGTTTGGATCAGAAACTAGCCGTTAAACACCTTTAATATGACAGCTCATTAAAGTTGTTGAAGAAAAGTAAATCTGCCAGAATGTTCTCAGAATGATCTCCAAAATGTTCTTCAACTTCTATAGCAAAGGAGCGTGGTAAATGAGCTGGCAGTGAGCTGTGAATGATTCAAATGAGTTTCTTCAACAAGAAAAGCCGTTGTTAATCTTTTCAGCACGTGAGGCACAACTTTCAATGAGATTGGATATTTAAATGTTAAGAACAACATTCTCCAAGAACGTTCTCCAATCTGGGTTCATAATGAACTTGTTCTTCAAGGAAAATTTCTCACTCATGTGAGAAGCCAGCTGCTGATGATCAGACATGCAGCTTTAAAGTACAACCAAACATTATTCACTTGTACTTGTTGATCACAAAGTCTTTGGAGAGAGAAGGATCACATAGGAGAATGTTGCTTCTTCTTGATTCTGAAAGGAGCATGTGATATTAGCTTGTAGTGAGCTGTAAATGATTCCTTCTTGCTTTTTCTTCAAGGATAACCGTTATATATCATTTAAGCACCTTTGAATCAGTTGTCCATGAGTTTGAATATTTAAATGATAAGAACATCATTCTCATAGAACGTTCTGAGAACGTTCTCCAATCTGGGCAGTAACTTTGGTTTCCAAGGAGCTTTGATTTTTCTCTGAATAACCAACTGTAAAGGTAGAGAGATGCAGTTGTATGTCCTTTAAGTACTATTCACCTTATACTATCAAAGTACAACTTTCTTGGAGAAGAATAACACATGTGGGAGAATGTTCCTTTAATATTCCACAAAAGGTAAATGCCAACTCTTAGTTTGAAATGAGTTGGTGCAAGCCCATTGGTCCATGAAAAATCTGTCTGACACAAAATAGACAGCTTATGACCTTTGTCTTGAATTAAATCCATGAGCACATTCTTGATCCTTAACTTTGTCCAAAGAGGAAAGTATCACTTTCACTCATATATTCCTTGCCTTAAATGACATTAATACTGTTGTGATTCTGTGAGTGGATTCCAATGAAAAATGCTTCTTTGTCTTGTACATAGTTGACTTAAAGAAATAAGTGCTTTTGTGTTGAAGCTTGTTCTTGGTGAGAATGAAGCATGAACTGGAGAATGTTCTCAGAACATTCTTGAAACAGCATTCAAGATTTTCTCAAGGAGTGAGATACTTGATCTTGATCAATTAACCTTGATATCTTGTTGCAAAACTTCCCACAATTATTCTCTGATGTTTTGCATATATTGTTGCTTATTCATTGAGTATCTTTAAGATTCTTTAGTGGAGGCGTGAGTATACTCATCATTGAGAATGATTAAAACTTTTATGCCTTGTGCATAACTCCTTTGAAAAACTAATGGAACATCATTCTCAAACATTGTCATCTTGAGAGGCTTTGGTAAGATGAGTAGGTTTTGAAGATCCTCAATGAGTGCATCATTCCCATTGATGTTAATTGTAGCATAGTAAATCCTTAAAGCATGTAACACAAAACTCAATGTGAGTTTTGTCACATAACATCAAATATATTCTTTGTGTAGCTTATGATGCATGTTTCTCCATCGTGATTCTTCAACTACGATCATCAAATTCTTCCTTGAACATGTAATACTTGTTGTGAACCTTGCGGTGATGAGGAAGACAATTACCCATGAAGCTCACTTTCTTGCTTGATCCTTCAATGGGTGTTCTTAAGATTCAAACAACATCCTTTCAATAGATTTTGAAGCTTATGATGCTATTGTTATGATCATCTGATGATACTCCAATTCTTTCATTGTTTAAGTATATAAAATGCACTTGTTGATATGAGTGGCCTCTAGCTTGTCCATTTTATTCGTTATCTATCATTCAACAAAAACTCAAGTGCAAACATCAGTAGATCACCATTCATAAAACTTAACATTTATTCCATAAGGTTTATTGTCATTAAAACATTCATCAAAACAATTTTGACCTCAACACGACACAGCGTCGAACCAAAGTGCCACCCTCGACAAGCACAATGGCATATCGGTTTCGCTAGCATTTTTTGGTGAGGAGCTCCTCGGGGGATCCCCCAATCATCAGACACCTCTCCTCGTCAGGGCCTACTTAGCCAACTTTGATATCTATCGAATCCTCATCGACCAGGGAAGCTCCATCGATATTATATACACCCAACTGTTCAAGACTTTGTTGTTAGACAAGTACCACCTCACACCTTACGTAGGCTCCGATCTCCAAGGCTTCTATGGCGCAACTACCAAGCCTTGGGGATATGCGACCTTATCGTCACTTTTGGGCGAGATGAAACAACAAAATCAATCAAAGTCCAGTTCCTGGTTGTGGATAACCCTTCCCTCTACTAGTCCATTACTGGAAGACCAGCCCTAGCAGAGCTGGTCGTGGTCCCTTCTACTATCCAATTGAAGATGAAGTACTACACGAGCAATGGACAGAGCTACATTGGTCAGGCACCTGATGACAAGAATTTCTGTAGTATTTTAGGTATAGTATTAGTAATAAAATGACTCAAGACAAGCCCAAATACGAAGCAAAACCTGAAGATTCGTAGCAAAGCGCGGAAAGGAGCAAAAATACAAGAAAATACCAAGAAAGAAGCAAAAAGTGGATAAGTATGCGCACCATCATGCTGCGATGACTCCCATCGCAGTATGATGGGAGTTACTTGGTGCACAAGGTGATTACGCGCAGAAATCTGTTTTATTTTTGAAACAAATCCACACATCGCAGTACGATGGGTCCATCGCATCACGATGAGACGCCGAGGCCTGTTAGAAAAACTATAAATATAGCTCATTTCCCTCATTATTATTCATTTAGAAATAAAAGAATATTCTCTAGTACTCTAGAGTTGTTCACGAGGAGCAAGGAGGGGAAATGAGCTCTCTACGGGAAGAACTTCCCCCTTCACGAGAAAGGTAACTTCCTCAACAAGGTATCTTTCTTTAGGTAGCATGATTTTATTCTTGTAATTTAATTATGTAATCTCTTTTATATATTCCTTAGGTTGTGATGGAGAAGATGAACTCCCCTATGAATATTTAGAATTTGTGGTTGAGTCAAAGTTATAATAAATGTTTATTTAGTATTATTTGTCTTATTTACTTTCTTGCTTTAAATACGTTTTCCGTAATCTTGCCGGATAAGCGGAAGCGCTCTCAGAATAAGTATTACGATTACTTAATATTTGTCCGGAACTAGTAGTAAATAAATCTAGAGGTATAGAGACGGTAACATCTGAAACTACCTTCGAACTGAGATGGTAACGGCGGAATCAGGAACTAGTTGTGAACTGAGCAATTAGAGGCTGAATAGTCTGATACTAGGCTTTAGAGGCAATTGTCGAAAATGTTGTTTTGACCTCAATGACAATGCAAGTTATAAAGAAACAAACACTCTAAAATTTTGAAAACTCCCCCTAAGTCTTATGAGATGGATATTCTCTAGATGTTTCTATTTACTTGGGTAGAGGTAACATTTTCCTTTAAAACATGATCATTCTCAAAATGATGGACAAGACTATGTTGGAGTCATTGAAAAGTAAAAGATCATTTGAAAATAGTCCAATAACTTTAAAATATGAGAGAAAATAGCGCATACGAAGAAGCTGTGAAATCAGAGTAAATTGACATCATGTCAAAAATAATTTTCTCTTTCTTTTCCAAATATTTTCATGATGAATATGTTTCCTTTTTCAAGTAAAAAGTTCAGAGGATATCACACAAGTGCAGAAAAATTATCATACATTAAAAATGACACTTGATGGCTGAGAAAAAGTCAAATGGGTAATACAATGTACAAGATTATATTCTTAGATCAAATTCGAATTTTATGGAGAGTAGACACATAAACTATTCTCATGAAGACCAATCATATGTTCTCTTGTTAAAATTCTTCAAAGAATAAATCCCAAAAAGGATATTCATTTAAAACCATTGAAGAATGAACTTTTACATAAGTCATAACAAAATCTCAATTTTTGAAAAACCATATTCAAAAAAGTTACACTTGCATCAAGAAAAATATAGATTAATCAAGATGTGTAACATAATTCGTTTTATCCAAAGTTATATACTGAGATATGTACTCATGTATAAGACTTATAGAAATAATATTATTCATAAAAAGCATACTATAAGTCAAGCTTATGTAACAACAAAATATACTTGATTATCAAAATCACAAGTTTTGTGTTTTCATTTTTCTTTTAAAGTGTTTGGTCTATCATGAAGAATAATTAAGATACTAACTCCAAAAATTATTCAGTGATCATCAAGAATAAGTTTTCATTAAGCACATAATATTACTTGCACAAAAAGATTGATCAATAATGTAATCAATACACATTTATAACATTTGTCAAAAGACAAAAAGTGTGTTAATTCAATTGACTTTTGGCACTTCAAATTGAAAATTTACCATTGTTAAAAATGTGAGCAAAACTTATGAAGAAAATCAATCTTCATAAAACATCACTTAACAAAAACTTTGATAGCAATACGGGTAATCATATTTGAAAATGTATTGCATACAAGAGTATAAAAAAATTTCACAAAAATGAAGTTAATTCATTTCACACACTTAGCATGATATTTTGAAAGAGATAACATGTGAGCAAAAATCATGAATAGTGTAATGTAAGAACAAAGAGTGCAAACCGTATTGCATCAAAGCTAAATGATTTAAGCATAAGCATATACAAGTCATGACAAACAATGATGTGTCCATTTAAGTTTTAAAGTCATATACTTGCATAGAGAAAATTTAGAATGCATTCTAAATGTCAAGATCATCCAATCAATCACATAGTAACATTGCATAAAGATATTCAAGTTATTATAATGCAAATGTTAAAGATTTGGAGTTTAGTGTACCTCATTAAATGGATTTCTTCACTTGATATTCAATAATAAGAGCATCTTTATAGTTGTAATTTCACCACATGCTCATAGAGGACACTTGATTGATGGTTAATGGGAGAAGTTTTATCCTTTGATTCATTCTTCAATGTTGAGTAAATTCATCCTCTTAGATATTCTCTAAAATAATACCATCCTTGTGGAGTAACTTTAGGTTGTAGGAATGAAGAGGACATCATATTTAGAAACATTTACTCATGACTCAATGTTGTAATAAGAAACATTGTGATTTCATCATTGACTACGGTATGGCAAGTGCACCAGTTTGTCATCGAGTAATAATTCACACTCTAGGTGTCTAGAATGAGTTTGTATCCACAGGGATTATGCCAATCACACAACCAGCGTTATCTAAGCTTGCAGTTTCGCATTCACTTTGGGTTTTGAAAAGGGTTTTATAAAATTAGCAATATGCTTTGCAGAAAAGTAAAATTGAGACAGAAATATAAAGGATAGGTATGGTGGTTTGGAGTTCCTCCCCTACTACTATTCAGCATGATCGGTGTATAACATAGTTGTCTAGCCTAACAAGCGGCGTCGATTCTATTCTTGAAGTGGCGATACCTTACTATCGCCCTAATATACATAAAGTTTCCCTAAATTATAACTAGGATACCTTTCATATACTCTAACTACAACCTGAGTTATCTACGCATTATGCCCATCGACCATCCAATGCCTCTAGGGCCTAGTATCGGAGTGTGACAACCTCTAATTGTTCAGTTCATAACTAGTTCCTGATTCCTCCCCTACCGTCTCAGTTCGAAGGTAGTTCAGGATGTTACCGTCTCTATACCCCTAGATATATTTACTACCAAGAAATGAAGAGTAGTTCTGGATGTGTATGAATTAAATTTTGACCGGTTGCTTAGAGACGGTAGTAAATATATCTAGGGGTATAGTGACGGTAACATCCTGAACTACCTTCGAACTGAGACGGTAGGGGAGGAATCAGGAACTAGTTGTGAACTGAACAATTAGAGGTTGTCACACTCCGATACTAGGCCCTAGAGGCATTGGATGGTCGATGGGCATAATGTGTATACATAGATAACTCAGGTTGTAGTTAGAGTATATGAAAGGTATCCTAGTTATAATTTAGGGAAACTTTATGTATATTAGGGCGATAGTAAGGTATCGCCACTTCAAGAATAGTCAATATTACTAGAGGCCTAAAGCAAGGAGATCCGTTAGCCCCTTTTATTTTCCTTCTAGTGGCGGAAGGTTTGGGTTCTCTTATGACAAAGGCGGTTTCCTTGGGTTTCTTCAAAGGTTTTAAGTTGAATTACGTTATCTCCATCTCCCACTTGCAATATGCGGATGATACTATCTTTGTTGGGGAGGCGTGTATGGAAAACCTTTGGTCTATGAAGGCAATCTTGCATTGGTTTGAACTCATTTTGGGGCTTAAAGTGAATTTCTCCAAGAGCAATATTTTTGGGGTGAATGTCCATAATAGGTTTTTGGAAGGTGCGGCCTCTTTCCTCCATTTTAAGGTGTGTTCTCTTCATTTTTCCTATCTCGGCCTCCCGGTGGGGGCGAATCCTAGGAGGGAGAGTACTTGGAAGCCGGTCTTGAAGGCTATCGAAATCGCCTCCTTTCTTGGAAGAACAAGTATGATAGCCTTGGTGGTCGCGTGGTGTTGATTAATTCAGTCTTGGCATCCATTCTGATCTTCTTCCTATCCTATTTTAAGTTGCCTACCGGTGTTCTGAAGGCTATCATCCGCCTCCAAAGGAACTTTTTGTGGGATACTTTCGCTTCCGGGGGAAGCAAAATTCCTTGGGTTAGTTGGGGGGACGTGTGTAGGCCGAAGAAGGATGGGGGTTTGTGGGTGAAAGATATTTTAATCTATCTTTGTTGGCAAAGTGGCGGTGGAGGTTACTTGTGGATGACAAACCGCAACGGAAGCTCGTTTTGGAGGCCAACTACGGTTGTGTTAGTAGGTCATCCCTACCTTTATATCGGGTTCATAAGGCTTCTTTATGGTGGCGTGACTTGGTGGGGTTGGGTGTGGTTAGGGGTGTGGTGGGCAATTGGTTGGTTGACGCGTTTGTTCATAATATCGGTGATGGAGGCGATACATCTTGTTGGCACCATAATTGGTGCGCTACGGGTCCTCTTGTGGTAGCTTTTCTTCGGCTTTATAGAATCTCCCTTCAAGCGAAGGCAAACATTAAAGATATGGGAGTGTGGGTTTTCGGGGCTTGGAATTGGCAATTAAAATGGCGGCGCCCCTTCTTTGCTTGGGAAGACGACTTATACCGGGAGTTCCTCCGTGTGTTGGAGGTGGTTCCTATCTCACTAGGAAAACCATCTTGGAGCTGTCGTCATGGTATTGGAGGCTTGTTTTCCGTTAAGGCTACTTATGAGTCTTTGTCCTCTTTGTTGACTCATCGTATTTGTTTGTCTCCTTCCCTTTATGGTGTCATGCATAAAGTGTGGGATAGTTGGGCTCCTTCAAAGATGGTGGTTTTTTCGTGGCAAACCTTGCTTTTTAGGATTCCTACAAAGGTTAATTTGACTACCAGAGGGGTGGTCTTTGAGGATGATCAACTTCTTTGTACTGTTTGTGGTGGGGGTATTGAAACTGAAAATCATTTGTTCTTCTTGTGCCTCTTGGCTTGGTCTATTTGGATTGAGGTGTATAGGTGGTTTGGTGTGGTGGAGGTAGTTTTGGGTACTATATATTCTCATTTTGAAGGCTTTTTGTCGTCCCTTAAGCGTGGTAAGAAGCCTCTTAAAGGAATTATGATGGTTTGGCATGTGGTTACGTGGATCCTTTGGCGGGCTAGGAATGATAAAAAGGTTAATAGGTCTTTATCCCCTGCAAAGTAGGCGAGTTTTGTTTTTCCCCCTGTAATTATTTTTTTTTAGATTAGCCCCATGTAATTTTTTTTTTCATATTATATTTTACCCCTGTATTTAAAATAAAAAAAAATTCGGCAGGGGGTAAAATACACTACAAAAAAATAGAAAAATATTACAGGGGGTAATCTCAAAAAAAATTACAGAGAGGAAAAACAAAACTCGCCTACTTTGCAGGGGGTAAAGATCTATTAACCAATGATAAAATCTTCTCCGACAAACCCATTCATCTTGAGGAGATTTTGGATAGAATCAAGTGTGTTTCTTGGAGGTGGCTCATGGCGAGGAAACTGGATTCCTTTTGTTTGTTTTATGAGTGGTGTGTAACCCATTAGATTGTATCGTTAGGTGATTTTTGAGTAGGGTATTTTTCTTGGGCGGCTTTGATTTGGCTTCATTTTAGGTTTAAGTACGTCTGTGTACTTTTTCCCCTCATTGTGGGTAAAATACGTCTTATACTTGTCTCCTTTTGTATCTCGTTTTGATCTATATATATATTCATTGCCGTTTCAAAAAAAAAAGGAACATAAAAATTTTATTAAATTTCGTTGTATCTTGTGACTTTGTATATTGCAAAGTTGTAAGAAAACTGCAAAATGATATTTCATTCTCATGACTCATTGTCAAGCGAATGCTAACTATTATTTTGGGCTGCCAAACAGATTAAGATTTCAGAGTGGTATGATCACAATTGTATCATATTTTGGTCACTGTGGAGGATTGATTTAAGTCATGATGCACGGAATTTTGGGTCTGGTAAACAATCTCGCGGAAAGGCTTCTAAAATATTCGTTGAATGACAGTGGTGAAGGAAATGAAAATGTTGTCAAGTCTACACAAGAAGCATATAGTACATTAAATAAGCGCGACATTGTAGACAGTGGAATTCTACATAGCAAATTTCGGCAAATGCAAGTCCTAATGGAAATCCTAACGAAGCTATAATTGCAGGGAAAGATGTAGTTACAAACCGAGAGGTTATCTTGAAGGCTAGGAAGAAACTTCATGGGCAAGGTTACAATCAAAAGCTAGGATTCTATTGTAGTGAAAACAATGTTGATGCTCCTTTTATATGCTGATTTGATGGTGATACAACTTTGTTTGTTTGCAAGTACTTTTATGAGTTTCCCACAATCAATGTTGCACATAAAAAATACATAATATATCGGGTTATAATGTGTAGCATATGAATTTGCAAACAAAAAATAATGCGTAGCATATGACACAATCGAGTTCATATATCATATATATGTGAAACATCTATAGTATTTCCTTGTGTCAATGATCACCCATATAGATATACCATTTTGAATTATACACAAAACTGGATGATGAAATGAAATCAAATATTGCAATGATGATTGCACAAGTGTGATGCATCTCAATGAGACCGGCACTTTCCTATTCACAAATTTCAGCAACAAGAGTAAGCCAGTACCTAAAACAATAACTGCTACTAAAAGAATTTCAAGAAAGGGAGATATCTGGTGTCTCGGGTCAATCATCCAGTACTATAACCGGTGTTAAACCTAGAGAAGATGTCCTTAAACCTGCAGAAGATCAAATGTATTTAAGTATACGCATCACCTAGGAAATAAGAATTTAACCGAAATTCAAACTAAAGTTTGATATTTGCAACTAAGAATAATTAAGAAAAAAGAATATTTTTGCTTTTAACTTGCAGGTGTGGTGGTAGGGACAGAGAGAAAAAGAAAGAAACCTTCAAGCACAGTTGTAACTGCTGCATTAGGTACAAAAAGCCCAACTATACGTCTGTCATCTGATGTAGTTTCAACACGAACAATGCGTAACTTCCTATGAATTTGTTTGACCTGTACATATTTTTGTTTGCATTATAAAATAATTAGTATATTTCAATCAAGGTGTAATGCTCCAATGATTAAACAATCCACCAGAGGCTCAACAAGATCAGCACATTTTTCATGAAAAAGAAGTTGATACATCATACCTGCTTAGAAAGAGCCTTTTGTATTATTCCCCAAACAGGAAGAATGACGCCTCCTAAGACATTTACTTCTTGTAGTCTTGAGCCAACTGAACATGATTTACCATTCTTACAATTGAGACCATGCATGCACTGACAATAAAGGTAATAAGTCATAATGTGAGATAATGAATATTCATGAAGTTACAATTATGAGAAATAACTTACGGTATATATACCTGTTTAGATGAAGCTTCATAATCGTGTTCCCAACTAATTTTGGCTGCTTCTAAAGATGAAACTTTTGAATATTTTCTAGTTAATTCTGCCAGATGCATATCCCTACAATTTCAGGGGGAAAATGGGTAAACAAGAAAGTTAAAACTAAAAGAAGGCCAAGTAACCGAAATACATACCGAGGTGATTCTCCAGTGGTGGGACGAACTATCTTATACATAGTCGAATCAGAACTGAAACAAAAAGAACAAACATAATGACTTCAGTAAATGAATCCAGAAAGCTTTACAATGCATTTCACCAAATGTTTGGCAATTAAAAGCCAATGATAAAGAGACTCTATAAATACTTGACAAAATAAACTTTCATTCATTGAAATTTAATTGTTATACAAGTACGAAAAAAAGTACGACAAAAATCAGAAATAATACCTTTCAAATGCTAAAATAACATGACGTTTTCCCAAAAACAGACTGTTGGACTTGTAGAAGCCATCACCAGATGAAACAAATTCAGCTTTTTGTTTCTCTTTCAGCATGGTATTCGCCAACTTATGAATAAAATAAATTATATCAGTAAAGTATGTTAGAGTAAAACAAAATTTAGTTACGACGTCTAAGAAAGCATACGCACCTCCCATGAAACCCCACGATCAAAGATGAATGTGAACAAAACAGTTGAAGCCCTACTCGTTTGATCAATATAGACTGTCTGCATCAGAGAAAAGTTACCGTCAGTCTTAAATACAAAAATGAGTGGCAGCAAGAAGTTTAGGACGGAAATAAATACCTTTGGAGTCCCTTGCAGTTCAATGACATTAGCTTTCAAGTGAACAATGCCCCTGTCAAGGGTACCGTCAGTGCAAGCTTTTTGAATAAGAAGATCCAAGTTATTCATAAATAACTCAAATAGCCTGTTGATACAGAAAAAATTAGTGTATTGAACAAAATGCTGAAAGTAGAAGCATCAAATCATTTCATTCACAAAATACAAACCTATTCTGAGTCTCAGGAGCTATGCCCAAAATCCGGTTGAGAAATCGTTTAATATCATGCTTAGCTTTGTTTTTTTTGGAAGAGGCATACCATCCAGAATCTTCATCATCATTCTTAGCTTTACCTATAAGAAAGTCAACATTTAATAGATATCATGAACTTCACAACAGTCAATGATGAAAACAGAAATATATTTTGAATAGATATCTAATATTAGACCGCCAATGAATTACCGCCGATGTTGCCCATAGAAATTCCAACTGAATTAAGAGCAGTTGTTGCTTGCTTATTAAAATCTTTGACACCAGGAAGAGGATCCTACATAACACAACTGTTATCACTGATGTATATGAATAAATTGGAATTACCAATATGCATATTTGTTATATACCTTCTCAATTAGTCCTCTGTACAAATTCTCCAAAGCCCTCTTCCCATAATCATTATCATAATTATATGCACTTAATGAAGGTCCAGCCCTGTAATGAATGCACGAACGACATCGGCTAAGATGTTAACATTTATCCACTGTGACTCACTAGAAACACAAAACTGATAAATCCAACTTACCTGCGATCCCCCTGAGTCAATGCCCCAAGGGATTCTAATCTCTTAGCAACAGTTGAGGCAAATCGGCGTTCTCCACCAAGGTTTGAAAATAGTAATCTGAAGAACATTTTCAAGGATAAGAAATTGGGTTGAACAGGTATACTATCTAAGCAATATCAACGACACTTTTCACTGCAACCATTTCAAATAAGATTTAAAGTGTTATGTTTCCCTCTTAATCAATAATGCTTAGTGACCTGTATTCTGGTGCTGATACTTGATTTGATCTATGAGTTCTTCCAAACTGCTGAATTGCTCGGTCGGCACTCCATGGAAGTTCTAGAGTTAAGTGAACCCTTCTTTTCTATTTTGTAAAGGTCAAAGAGAACAAAGAAGCATAAAATAATTGTAAAGCTCAAAAACTAATAATATCAAAACCCATAGAAAAAGCTTCTGATATTTACAAACAGTTGATTACCTGATTTCTCACTCTTCTGTCTGCCTGTAACGAAACACCAGCTGATCCAGCTTCAGAGATGATAGCGACTAACTTCTTACCTTCCATGAAGAGCATTTTTTCATGCATGTTGACCATCTCGGCAGTGACATCTTTTCTAAAGGTTAAAACACAAAAGGTTAATTCAGCTAGGACGAATCAATATTTATCAATTAGATATGGAGACATTTTTCAACTCACGTATTTCGAGTTTGATAAACCACACCCATTCCACTAGGGTCTCTCACAAGCATTCCTTTCCTTCCTGTAATTTCTGCAACTATGTCATGGCCTCCTAACTGAATCAAAAATTCTTTTGAAGAGTCAATTATAATTTCCCGATAATCATATTTTGTAAGGTTCAAGTTGTTATCTTCCTGGTGACAGTTAATAAATGGTTCTAAGAAAAATGTACCTGGTCAATAATATCATCCAAGGGATTGTTTGGAAGATCCAAAGCACGAATCCTCTCTAATATTTGTTTCTTGCTCTCGATGGTTGTGTCATAACTGCATCAAGCCGATAAAAATATTCACCACTGCCATACTTTTTTATTGAACATAAAATGATAAACTATGCCACTTAAACCAAAGTGCCAAACTAAACCAAATTGTCTAAGTTCTAAACCTCTTCTGGAGTTTAATTTTGTTTGTTCCAGGAGGGGGATATTTGACAGTTTTATCCTTGCACAAATGACATGCCCATTCCTCAAGGCGAATAAAATCGCGAATTGGGGGTACCACGCATGTCTGATGAGCGTATTTTCCACAGCAGGAGCACTGCAGCAAGTTTTCCCTTTCCTGCAAGGAAAAATATGGTGTCAAGGCAATTCAAGAAAGATTTTTCAGAGAATAATTAAATAAAAACTACCTCTCCATTACTGCAAATTTCACATTTCTGAAACTCGTCATAATCAGAGTCGGCAGCTGCACCAAATCAATGGTAAAATCAAATAGTAAATGGCATTTATTTAGCAGTTCTACACTAAAAAGGTAAATTTATTTTCCCAACTTTTGTACAAAAGAGAAATGCTCATTAATCTAGAATAATATGAGATAAAAAAACGCACCAATTTCATCCCCTTCTGGTTTGTAATCAGAATCAGCGGAAGCTGCATTAAGTCAACGGCAAAAATAAAAAGATATCATGCAATGTTGCTGTGTACTGAATATTAATAACACACCATCGCTAGTACATACAAAAGGTAAATCAAAGTTTGCTTGAAACTCACATTGAAATTCACTAGGAGGCTCCAACTTAGCTACTTTTCTGACTCTAGATTTTGCTGAAACATCAGGACCTGCCAAGCGCCTCTTCCTTCGATGTTCCTTTACACCATCATCTGCAATAACAGAATTGAAAATAAAACTTGTTGTAAATAATGTATTTTAACTTTTATTAATAATAATTTTTATTATTAGTAATAATTTGTATTCAGCTCATTAGTCAGACCCCGTAGGTTATAACTTCGAAATATATTCAGTTTTCACAGTAATGAAAAATAACAAACATTCATAACAAACATGGCACCTAGGAGAACTTCAAGCTTTTTCGGCAATGAGTTATCTGGGTAATAATCTTCAACAAATTTTAGCATCAACTCACGAGGTCCAGAAATAAAGTCATCAAGTTCAGAGCCCTATCCAACACAATAAATAAATAAAAAATATAATGCAACTGAAACGCAGGAAATATTGTTTTATACGAAATGAAAAAGGATCCAAACAGTAATACACACGTATTTTGAAACAGCATCCTCCGTCCTTGCTTCCCCGGTACTCTGCATACCTATGACTACGCACTTGTCTTCCATTATTGCTTGTTTTGCCAGTCTCACTACAGTAGGGACTTTAGCAGATATACACAAGTGTCTAAAGAAGCGCTGCAATTTTACAAGGAAAACGGAAAATTCAAAAAACTTAGTAAATAATAAATGTTTAATAAGCATGACGAACCATGAAGCCTTTCTCACGCAATACCTGGTGGGTTGCCCAGTATAATCTCCATAGTAGTTTAGGATTGTCTACATCGGCAGACAGCAATTTCTTACGCAAATCCACCCAAACTTCTGTAGCCTTTTTATACGCATCCTATGAAATTTGATAAAAACATTCACCATCAGATAAGCATACTGAATTCATAAGAAATTTGATAAGAACATGCGTCACCAGATAAGAATGTTGAAATCAAAGAACAAAAATGAGTGAATTATACAAAATATAAACAACTGTGATTTTATAATTATATGAAGCGAGACAGTCGTTAGAGATGCTGAAGATTGACGCCTTCAATGGAAAACACTAGAGTATCGTCCACAATGGAAACGAATGTATGAGTATCACCCATCATATGCATAATATGGGAGATTATGGAACAGGAACAATTGTCTGAGATTATGCTCAAAGAAATTAGTTGCCATACCGTCATTTTATCGTCTAATGTTGCTTCAACAACTTCAAACTCAGCACCCTTGTAGCTAAGTGTACGACATAAATACATGCCCCTTTGAAAAATGAAGCAGAATAATATTTACTTCCAATTCATATACGTGCATAATGCCAAGAGTGTGTGTTTGTAGAAATGTTATAATTAACCTTGCTTTCATGTCCATCGCAACTAGCTCTAGAGCTCCAACACCTCCTTTTTCAAGAGCACCTGGATTCATCATCTCGTTTATTAACTTCAAACATTTACAGGGTGAGGGCCAAAGGCCACGTGTAGGAAATATAGGTATATATGCAAACAAATAAATAATAACAATTTATAAAATGTTCTATGTGATAGTCTATAAGGTGTTAAAAAAAATCGATAACCAAAAAAAGAATAATGAAGTGCCTCATTATTTGAGTAAGTGTCGAAGTGTTTGCCCGGAGCACTCCTTAAAATAAAATTTGAAGAAAAAACATAATAGAAAGACCACTACCTAGAAAATCACTAAAATCACGGAAATCAGTCCCATCTCCCCAAAGGCCAAGTCGAACCATATAAGCCATATTACGAGGTTCAGATGCACCAGTAGCTGAGCAATAAACAACACGGGCTTCAGGTAGTTGAGCCTGTCAAATTAGATTGAAAAAATCATTTTACTTAAATATGAACATTGACAGAGTTAGAGTGCAAAGGAACAGAAGGCATGAAGAGAGACAATGAGTAAGAGGTTTATCATAAGAAAACTGTAGTTAACCGTATTGAAGTCACTGCTTAAAAAAGGAAATGTAAAACACCACTTACATTCGAAGTTGTCAAGAGATTGAGTCTACGCTAACTCAAAACTTAAGGTTTAATAAATACAAAAATAAAATTAAAAACATACAATAGTGAAGCAAACAAGAAAAAAAACAGTAGCAGAGTTAAAATCATACATGAATGGCCAAATCATATAATACAAGCATCAGAAAACCACAAACAGCTTAGAATGAATAAATCTAACTTAACAAACAGCTTAGAATGACTCAGTTAATAACATGGCATTGACACACTGCTTGAATCATCAATCTAGCTCACATAGAATGTGTCGAAATGCTCGAGTTTGAGATATTCATGTAGAAAAGAAGCAGAAAGGGAGGCAATCAATCAATAAAGAAAATTAAATTGTGACGTAGGATGTTTAAAAGATCTGCAACATATTCCCAGAATTGTATTAGACATAAAGTCTAAAACGTATTACTCACATATAGAAAAATTAAGGATTCAGATGGTAAAAGAAAAGAGTGATATTAGAAGCTTTCCGTTACTGAGTAAGATGAACAAACCTGGATATCAAGTACAGCTTTACCAGTTTTTGTTGGTTTCATATTCTTTTCTGGAACCAAATTTTTTGCTTTATGACACTGCAATAATATCACAAAAAACACTTGAAATACCACTTAATAATAATACCCTTCAAACTTAAACAGTGGAAATACCAATTTACACAAAGAATAGTTTCGATTTAAAAAAGGCTGATACCTCATCAAAAACTATAAGACCATCAAACCCAGATCCACACCACTGCACAAGCTGTTGCATACGGGAACGACCTTTGCTAGATGATGCTATGAGGCTACTGTATGTCAAGAAAATAACTCCCTCCGTAACTCCAACAGTCTCGGAGTCAAGCTTAGTATAAGGCAGTTTGTTCAGAGCATGCACTGGATAGATTCAAGAAAGAAATATATTTAAATGCACGATAATTCTTGCAATATACAAAACACAATTACAAGAACTTTTCAATGAAATTGAATGATTTCTCTAACTGTTTAATGACCTTTACTTTATGCTAAGAGTTTGACAATTAAGTTAAAATGTCAAAGTTAACCACAAACCCAAAAAACATACCATCAATGCAACTTGCACCCAAATCATCCAAATCTCTTCTGGCATCAAACTTCAAGTCTGAACCAACAGAAATCCACCTGTGTAAGATTATTGAAATAAGGAAAATAAATTAAAAAAGTCTCGTTGAATTAAAAAATCTCAATACAAGTTAAAATTACAAATGGTGTGTGTACTTGTACAATAAAAGCCCATTGAAACAATAATGCTCAACTGTGACAGAGACTTACAAGGCTTTCTTCCTCCCATGGTGCCAATTCTCCCAGATTAGTCCAGCAACTGTTCGACCTTTACCTACACCTGCTCCATCTCCAATAAAGAATCCAGCCCTAGCACTATTTGGAACGTGTTGAAGATGTCTCTGCCATGTAAATAAGTATCATACATTTGACAGCTAAATTATGACAAATTATCAATATTCAATCATGTGATGAGAGAAACCTGACTAGCATAAACCAAAGTCTCAATCTGCAAGCATGACAAAGTCTTGAAATATTCTAACTCATCCTTAATCTTTAGAACATAAGTTGGCTCGGGTGGTTGCACTGCAGACAAGGAAGATGTTTCCACAATCGGATCTGGGTGGGGTGGCCCGATAGATAGCTTTGATGGCCGCTGCATAACAAGAGACCATGGTATTTGAGATATTAACACAAAGAAAGTTTTAACCTAAATTGTAAATTGCTATCTAAAATATATAACTCACATAATCTGTAAATGTTTCGCCGGGCATACCACCATCAGCTTCATCTTGTTCTACTTCTTTAACCAGCTGAGATTGAAAGAAGAAGAAAAACATGAGGTACAAGTACAAGCAAAGTAGGATAGTAAAAAATGAAGGTAAATCTCAGGTACGTTTGAGTTTGGTTGGACACTAGTACCCTATATAAAAAATTCATAAAACTCTCACATACATTGAGTTTTGACCTCAAGGTACTGGTACCAACTTGAAAAATCTTCAGGGTACCAGAGTGTTCCGAGATGTCAAAACTTTAAAAAGAATTTTTCAGTGCCATTTAACAATGATTAATCTTCGTGTGAGCCACACAGGGTGGATTCTACCGTCTCAACCGAATTTTGTCTATACAAAGAGCCAAGGATAGGACCCCTGACCACTTACTTAAGGAGTCCAAGACTCTTACCAATTGAAGTAATCCAGTATTGTCGGTAGGCAAAATTCATTTAACATTTAAATTTATTTTAAAATAAATTAAATATAAAAAAATTGCATGAAACTAAATTTTGCCTACAAGTACCTCGTACCAAACTAAACTACGTGATCTCCGAGTGTTCACCAAAAACCAAATGATGTACAATTACGTTATACCGGAGTGTTCACCAAAAACCAAATGATATAGTACAATAAAAATTTCCCAAAACGTCAAAAACTTTAAAAGGAAATTTACAAGCATAGTTTATGGGGAAGTTAAAGAAAGAAATAAAATAGAACATTATTCCCCTGGACTTATTGTAGAATCTGCTTATCAACAATGAAATCAAAAGAACTTCCAAAATTGTTTTCCTACCAATTAAGAAACCCTCCAAAATATATCTTGTTGCATAACAAGTTAAGTATTCATTCTCTAAGCAACACAACATTCATTACATGAAATTCAATCAAATTCAAAATTTGGTCAAAATCAAATCACCAACAACCGTAAAAAGGCATAATCAAAGTAAAAATACAACCCCGCAACTGCGATCGAGAGGGGGCTGGAACCACTTACTGACCTCCGAACTAAATTAAATTGGTGGTGAAAACAAAAAAATTAACCTCGTTAACTTCTTCTTCACCATTATGATTAACATCAAGCTGAACGGAACAATTAGGACAGCGAAAATTCGAGAGATTATTTGGCATGTTGACGACAGCCATACAAGTGGGACATTGGGGGCAATCATTGTATGGATCAGTGGAGAAGACAGCGTCTGGGATTTGATAGCTAAGTTGTTGCTGTTGGAAGAGGCTTTGTTGGAGGCGGAGACGCAAAACGGCGGCACGCGCCCTGAGGACGGAAGGAGGTGGTGGTGGTGGGAGCATTTGTTGTAATTGTAACGTATCAAGACGATTGGAGTTAAAGAGAAGTTGTTGATATGAATAGGAAGAGTGAGCGGGAAAAACGGTTATTTTGTTGGCGGGTCTTTCCGTCTTCTCCTTCTTAAATACTATGTTCGACATTTTTCTTCTTTCTATGGGTATAGTAAAATTCGATGGATTAAATTAATACTTGTTTATGAAATTGATGAAAACAAGAATTACAGGAAATAGAGGGAAAGAGATGAGATGACGGAGAAGAAGAGAGAAAAAGGGAAAAGGGAAAAGTGAGAATTGTAATTTGAATTTTTATTGAGAAATAGAATGGACCAATTATATTAAGGACAAAACTTACCTACTGTTCCTTAGGTCCTGTTAAACCTGTTCCCTCTAATAACAAGACACGTGGATTTATAAACTCCACATCAGACTACGCACTGAACATTTCCGTTTCGGCTCCGTTAATCTTCACTGGATGAAAATTGCAACAACCGCCATCATTTACCACCAAGATCTATCTAACTACAGTATCAATATATTTTTCTCCAATTATTTTTTCCGATTGAAGAAAATTCCACCTTCATGTGCCTTAATTTAATCATGACACTTCTACAATTTTTATTTTCTTTTTCTTAAACATTTTTGTGAGAGTAACCAAGTGGAAGAACAAGATTTAAGTGTGCGTGAGGTGTCAGTAGAATCGCCGAGTTGCACCACCACAAGTGGGAATCTCAAAATCTGATAAATGCAAGTGGGGAAGAAGAGAAACAATTTGTCTTTTACGGATCTCATCAGTGCAAGATTGAAAATTTTATACACACCCAAACTCATGAGATTTGTATGAAGTGAAACAAAGGCACAATAATTACTAGCAAATTCATATCTGCGGTGAGTCAAACTGCATCTTTATCATCTTGTGAGCCTTAACAAAAGAAAAAGAGTGTTCCGCATATTCCCACTCATTCGTTGCACAAATAACGGAAGCAAGGGACTAACGGATGGTTAATTGACAAGGATTTGACGCGAATTAAATAATACAGTTGTCATAATATTATTGGAGAACAGGTTTAACAGGACCTAAGGAACAGTAGGTAAGTTTTGTCCTTATATTAATAGGCTTTCAATTCATTTGAATTTATATTTCCATCATGTGAGGATGGACTGCCCGTATAAGATGGCAAATAATTTGATTGACAAGTTTTGAATAAATAAATTACGAGTATTATATTTGGTAATTAGAAAATTGTTAAAGATTTGATTTAAAAGATTTTTTTATTGAATTACCATATTTGATATTTTAAAAATTGTCAAAGATTTGATTCAAAATAATTGATTTAGAATTAAAATATTTCAATCAAATTTAATGGATCAATTATTAAATATTTGATATTTTAAAAATTGTCAAAGATTTAGAATCATGATTCTATTTTAAATTAAATATCTAATTCAAAAGTATTTTGAATAAATAAATAAATAAATTATTAGGGTCTGGTTATCCTACATAAGCCAAGCTTATGTACGGTACATAAACCAGCACCCCCACCCCCCCCTACCTCCAACTCATTTTTTTAAAATTTTTTTTATTTAGTTTTTTTTTATAGTTTTTATTTTTTATTTTTTTTATTATGTATGATTAAATATTTTCGTAATTATTTTTAAACTAAAATTATGCCCAAATTATTTTGGGGTGGAATAATTTCATAATGGATCTTTGAAAGCATAAATATTGTTGAAAAAATTTTTCTTGAAAAATCGGAACTTTTTTTTCGAAAAAACAAATCGAAAATTATTTCGGAAAAAAGATCGGAAACTTAATGTCCGATTATATTTGGTTTTAATGTCCGATTATAACAAATGGTTATGGATTATTTATGGACGGTTATTTAGGATTATCCAAGATAATCAACACTAGTTTTGTAAGAAACCATTAGGCAATTATTTTGGTTTCACATAGAAAATTATCAAAACCATTAAACCACATTTATGGTTTCAGTAATAATCGTTATTTAAAATCATTGAACCATTTAGTGTAAAACCATTTTACAATACAAATGGTTTCACTGTTTAACTCTCTGAAACCATTTAATCAGCATAATGGTTTCCAGGATTTTTAAAACTATAAAAACACAATATTGGTTTCAGTAAACACATAAAACCATTTAACAATAGTAATGGTTTCATTGTATAACTACCTGAAACCATTTAACCAGCATAATGGTTTCCAGAATTTTTAAAACCATAAAAACACAATATTGGTTTCAGTAAACACATAAAACCATTTTACAATACAAATGGTTTCACCGTTTAACTCTCTGAAACCATTTAACCAGCATAATGGTTTCCAGAATTTTTAAAATTATAAAATAACAATATTGGTTTCAGTAAACACATAAAACCATTTTACAATACAAATGGTTTCACTGTTTAACTCTCTGAAACCATTTAACCAGCATAATGGTTTCCAGAATAATATTGCATAAATAAATGATTTCCAGAAACCATTTAACTCTCTGGAAAAAAAAATTGATTTTTATTTTTTGGAAAAAAAGTTTCCGATTTTTCAGAAAAAAAGTTTTTCGATTTTTTTTCGGGAAAAAATTTTCAGAAAAAAGTTATCGGTTTTTTGGGAAAAAGTATTTGATCTTTTTTCGGGAAAATTTTATGATTTTTTTTCGAAAAAAAGTTTATAGTTTTTCCGGAAAAAAGTTTTCGATCTTTTTCGAAAAAAAAGTGAAAAACAACAATTCAAAAAACAATTTAAAAAAAAATCAAAAAAAATGAGTGGAGTGAGGGGGGTGGGGTGGGGGGGGGGGTGGGGGGGGGGGGGGGGGGTGGGGGGGCGCGCAGAGTAATGTGGGGGGCGCGCGGAGTAATGAGGTGGGGGTGGGGGGTGCGCGAGCAAATTAGGGGGTGTGTGAGTAAAATCCTTGTGTTTTGATTGGCTTATGCACGGTACATAAGTTTTGGGCTTATGTACCATAACCTTTGCCTAATTATTATATGTATGGCTGAGTTTCAAATTTCGAATATTTCACTTATCTATCTTAAGTGAATTTTTCTTTCTTTTTTTTATAATTTAAGGATGGAATTTTTAATCACTAGTGGGGTGTGTGTAAATGGAAGTATATTATTATTAT
The DNA here is from genome assembly GCA_954870985.1 of Trifolium fragiferum. Lineage (NCBI taxonomy): Eukaryota > Viridiplantae > Streptophyta > Magnoliopsida > Fabales > Fabaceae > Trifolium > Trifolium fragiferum. The sequence goes on along the minus strand of OX940789.1, from coordinate 26,969,196 downwards.
TATTATTATTATTATTATTATTATTAGGAGTATTCTTTGGTATTTTAAAATTTTGTTGGGCAAATCATTACTTTGGTCCTAAAATTGCAATTCACTATCATATTAATTCTTAATGTATTGAAATTATAAATACATTTTCAATATCTCATTTTATAATAATTTTATGGACAAAATTGACCAATAAAAAATACGTTAGAGACCCAAATTGACTACTTGAAACAGATAATCAAGGGCCAAAATGTATAATAAACGAGACATTTGGGGACTAATGTGACAGCGAAGTATCTTTTATGCCCCCCCTTACTTACGTTTTTACCCTTGCGCAATCTGTCGGTTTTTACGAACCGAAATATTGTGAAATTTCGGTTTTTAAAAACCACTCGCCTTTTCTATCGGTTTTTAAAAACCGAAACGGTCTTATATAGAGACAGAAATGGTTTTATTATGTCAGTTACGATTTTTCAAAACAAAAACCACCAAACACTACTCCTCAACTCCTCTTGGGCGATTTTTGAAGAACTTCAACATCCAACTTGTAAACACACTTAATCAAGTAAGTTCCAATACTTTTTTGATCATTCATTGTGTTTTCACCAAAATGCGTAACTCTTTGAAGATTTTTTTTCACAAAAATAATTAATTCTTTGAATTGTTGATTTTGTTGTTTGGATTGTTGATTATTTGTTAGTTGTGAAATAATATTACATGTTAACATAATTGCATGTGGAGTATTAGGTTTTAATTGAATTTGATGTTGTTTGGTATTATCTTGTATCCTAAGTGTTTGACAAAATGTCTAAGTGAAAAAAAAAATTCTAGGTGAATTTTTTGTGTTACGATTAGTTTGATTGAATTATAAGTTTCATTTTATCATAGATTACAAGTTTTGTATTGAGTTTGAATTTTTTTGAATGTATAGGTATGGAAGATGTTGGTAGGTAGGCACGGTAGGGATAGCAAAGCACATGCTTCAGCTAGATTAAAGGGTGGTCCTCCTGCACCGAAAAGATGTTGTGGTAAGCATGGACAACATGTGGTGCAAGGAACACATGATAATGAAGCTGGTGGTTCGGATGGTTCGTGTTCACGTGCACGTGCACGGTCACGTTTAGGCCAAGCACATGTTGATGCGCCTGTTGCCCAACCTGAATTTGATGCAAATCAATACATAAACGATGATGCCGAGTATGCTGAAGATGCAAATGAAGCATACCAACAAGCACCACCGCAAGAACAACCACAAGCAGCACAACCACAAGATGCGGAAGCTGAAGAACAAGTTGTTTATGGAGGAGGACCCCGTGATTTTTCGTTATTATCGGAATACCATAAGCATAGGTCAATTCTCATATGGGAGGCAAATACTCAGAATCATGAGGTAAGAAAAAAATACGAAGTTTATTTCATTAATTTACTTACTATGTCGAATCTTATAATTATTAATCTTTTATGTTGTTGGAATTGTTTCAGTTGCTAAAGAGAAAATTGCGTTGCATTGCTAGCGGGAAGAAGATGATAGATATCCAAAAACCGGATCACGACCAGATGTGGTTTTGGGATCCAATTCAAGCAGGTGGTTTGAAATCGCTAACCCAGACTAATTTTAGTGTCCTTGACTATGGGCTTCTCTGGTCTTTTGCTGAAAGATGGCATCCGAAGACGAGTACCTTCCACCTTCCTCTAGGTGAAGTAGGCCTCACATTGAACGACGTCCAATGTTTGTTGCATATTCCAATCGAAGGAAAGTTTTTGAACCATAGGAATATGACAAGGGATGAAAGGGCTGACATGGAAAGTTTTTGCATATTCCACTTGCTTTTGATTTGTCTTGTTATTTGGATCTCTATCCTTCAATGTTGAAAGAATGTTTATAGGAGCAATCAAATTCCTTGTCATTTCATCCATAGCTTGTTTCTTTTCCGGTTTCAATCGACCCACGACCAAATGACCTTCTAGTCCTTTGTCCAACTCGTGGTTATGTATGTCATTCACAACAGATAGATGCCACTTTTTATCGGCATGAAAATAATCACGGAGTCGAAAGGGACATTGGCATTTTCTCGTCCCAGTTTTATCTGTTTTTAGCTTCTTTGTTTGCGACACATAAGAGACTCCCCGTTCACATTCCAACTTGAAATACGGCTTTCTTTTACCACCATCATAATCAGACTTTCCAATAATGATCGCAAAATTCAACTTCACGGCGACGCTTCGTGCCCATTCAATCAACTCATCACGGTCGGAAGTTGCTTTGTCCGTAACAAAATGTTATGTTGTGTTGATCTCTATGACCGAAGGTTTCGAACTGATAGGATTAAATTGAACAATGCCTAGTGCTTCAATGCCTAGCACAACAGTTCGATGTGGTACCCTTTCGTCCGACATAGCTACATATTAAAAAAACACAAAACAGCATATGATCAGCCACATTTCAATGTCTAAGTGTTTTCACATCTAATATACATAATTCAATTCTAATATGTAAATTATATAAGCTATAACAAGTCTAAGTGTACATTATATAAGCCAGACAGAGCAAAGGCGGTGAGCTGCGCAGGAAATTCAAATTCCCAGTATTTTTTGGTTTGTAGAAACCAAAGCCTATTTCGGTTTATATAAACCGAGCGATTCTGTGTCAGAATACCTAGAAATTCTAGACCCCTATGACAGCGAAAAACAACAAATTAAACTGAACATTACCTTAAGATTGAGCTTCAATGCGTTTCCCAATTCTCAGCTAATGTTCCAATCTTGATTTTGAGCTTCAAATCGAGTGAAAAACGGAATGACTTCGTATCCCCTTTTTGGTTGTGTATTGGTGAAGTATAAGAAATGAAGAGGTGATCCTGCAAATCTGTTACATATAGGCTTATTTCGGTTCGTAGAAACCGACATAATAAGCGAGTGGTTTCTAAAAACCGAAGTTTCATGTTTTTTCGGTTCGTAAAAACCGTCAGAAATTACACTAAAATTTCCCCTTTTTCAGGGTCAAAATGGGATTTTTGGGGGGTATAAAAGAAACACGGGGAGCTGGAAGAAAAATCTTCTAATTTTATTTTAAAATTATTACGGAAGAATTTTTTTTGTCCTACGTACAAGTTGTCTATGTTGGAACAAAGTTGGTTCTAATATAACCCAAGAAGTTTTGATGATAACAATAGTATTAATATACAATAGAGAATACTGATAATTTACTCTAGTGTGCAGATATACAAGTTAAAATTTTATATTCACTAGAAAATTGAAGTTCTGGTTGGTATGCTAAAGTATCCCCAGAAGTTGGGAAAATGCAAGTTCTGAAGTCAACACAGAAGTTGAAGTCATCAGAAGTTGCAAGTCAAAGTCAACCAGAAGTTAAACTCATCAGAAGATTATTTAATATCTGTAAACTCTGATGACGATGAAACAGCAGAAGACGCCAGAAGAACATTCTATTCTCTTAACGACTATCATCTATTTGGCAAAAGAACTGAAGGAGCAGAAGAATATCTTTCAGACCGTTATCCTCATGATAATGACGTTTGTACTATTGTACTATCTTTGTTTTCCTGATTTGGGCGAATATTCGAAATCAAGGCTCAGATTTTGATCTTTACTTGATTTGGATAAGCACATTTCAAATGAAAACAATGGTACAGTACTACATAGCTATTTTCATCAGTGTCCGCTCAAATTCAAGACGCTCCAACATCATCTATAAAAGGAGGAAGAATTTGAAGACGTGACAACACACTTACGAAGAACAAAAGAGCTGTTATTCTGCTAAAATTCAAAGAGCATTTTTAACTTAGATACAACTTGAGATTATATCAAAATTCAAGACAACAGTCTTCAACTTCTGGCTTGTCAGTTGTTGAACCTTAGTTTTCTTTTTAAGGATTCTAAGAATAGTCTTGTTATTTAAGTTGTATTTCTTTGTTCTTAGAACTCTGATATTGTTTATCAGTTGTTCAACACATTGTATTTTGTTTTGTGTTAGAAGTCTCTTGCTGGTGAGCTTGAGCATTTGGAAGTCTCTTGTAAGGTGTTACTTGAGCATTGGAAGTCTCTTGCTGTGAGCTTGAGCATTTGTAATCTTGTGTGATTATAGTGAAATTCCTTGGAAGTGCAAGGGGACTGGACTACTCTCGGTTTGTGAGAGGAACCAGTATAAATCTCTTGTGTTATCTCTTCTCTCTTCTCTCTGCTTTTATTCATTCATACTCTGTTTTTATCTTCACCATCCCAGAAGTTGTTTGTGTTTAGTTTTGCCCCGCTGCGAAATCTGATAAGTTGAAAAACTTAGAAGAAGTTTTTAAAACTACCCAAAACACAATTCAACCCAAAACACAATTCAACCCCTCTTCTTGTGTTTTCACACCTTCAATCTAAAATACTAACAAGCTAAGTTGTAAAATACCTTAAAAATTTGTGTTGTGTTATTGTATCATGTAGTGTTATGTCTAGTACTTATTTTTTGCAAATCAAACCAATCTTAAAATATACTACATATGTCCAAAATATAAGCAAACAAATTATTTAACAAAAATGATCGCGATACTTAACATTTTCCATTTTGATCCGTCGCATTCAGGATCTCATCAGCAGGAATTGGCAAATTCAATTCAAACACACGCGACGCGAAGGAAACAGAAGCGCAGATTGGTTAGCTAATCATAGTGTTACCCATAACTCTTTTGATGTAATGATGTTGGAGACTCCTCCTAGAGAGCTCCAAAGTATCCTCTTTGATGACATTTCTGGGGCTTGCATGCCTAGAATTGTGCGCATAGCGCCATAGTTTTTTTTTCTTTCTTGGGCTTGGCCCTCTTTATGTACCAAAAAAAAATAGTACTAATAATTACAATATTTCATATTATTTTTTTGTCATGTAGTTTATCGATTAGAAACTTCACATTTAAATTATTAAAAAAATAATTACCCTAGAGGTGCATAAGTGAGTTCAAAGTCCGAACTCCGATCCTTACATACAAAATGTGTAGTCACTTCCAACTGAAATAAACTCATAGAGACATAATATTTCCTTTATCTTATTTTTTTCTAACATTTTAGTCATTTATCTTTTATTTGTAACACTTTGATCCTTTATCTTTTATTTGTAACACTTTAATCATTTATCTTTTATAACATTCACATATAAATCATTTTTCTCATATTTTTTTAATTAAAAAAAATGCTGAATTTTATTTGTTATGATATCTTTTTATTAAAATTAAATAAAAACTCATAATTTTGATGAAAATGTTCATCGTCTTCATCAATTATTTCATATTTTCATGTTCTTTAAAGGACCAAATTGTTACAAATAAAATATAAAGGACCAGAGTGTTACAAAAAAATAAGATAAATGACCAAAATATTAAAAAAAAATAGGGTTAATAGGTCTTTACCCCCCTGCTAAGTGAGCGTGTTTTGCGTTACCCCCTGCTAAATTTTTTTTGAAGATTGCCCCCTTGCAAAGTTTTTTTTTTTTTTGGTTTCCCCCCTTTTCCTCTCTTGGATGCAAGAAATTTGAACTTTTTAAATCGGTTGAACAAAATAATCGATTTAAAAAACATAACTTTTTAAATCGGTTTAACAAAATAACCGATGTAAAAAAGTGCGCTCAAGGGGGAAAACCAAAAAAAAAAATTTTGCAAGAGGGCAATCTTCAAAGAATTTTTAGCAGGGGGGGTAACGCAAAACACGCCTACTTAGCAGAGGGGTAAAGACCTATTAACCCAAAAAAATAAGATAAATGACTAAACATATAATTTTGCCTATTTAATATTTATTTTATTTTGGGATTAAATAATTATTGGGACAATTTTCCTTTTCAAATTTTATAATTCGAACGCATCAAATTTCTCTTCCTCTCCCTTCTATTTCTAATCTCTAAAAACCTCTTAAAACCCCAAAGTTCTAAAATCCTAAAAACACATCACAATCCTTTTTCACACAATCATTTTAAATTTATCTCATTTGTTAAGTTTCTTCACAACAATCATTTTAAATTTATCTCATTTGTCAAGTTTCTAGAACATTTAACCAAGAGGTTAATTAGTACACATTTCATTTAACATATTTTTACATTGCACTATTTTGTTAAGAGGTAATATTTTTAATGAAATGTCTTTGGTTCAATTTTTAGAGGTAATATTTTATAAAGTGTATTATTTTAAACCGATGAAACTTTTGTAAAATTCTAAGATAAATAATTAATTTATTTTTATTATACCTACCTTCCCCTTGTGAACCAAAAAGATTTGCTATTAAAATTAATTATCTTTCCTTTCCTCTTTTGAACCAAACATGTAAATAATTAAAAGATCTCTCTTCTCATTCCTCTCATTAAAATCCCTCTCCTCCTCTATCCTCTATTGAACCAAACAAATTCTAAAGAATTTAATTATTATTTTTTTTGAAGAAGCTAAAATGGAATATATAAGAGGACAACTCAGCACAAGATGTGCCAAGAAGGCCTACAAGAGGTATACACAAGAATCCAGGAGATTAACATGAAAAATACATCAATTAGTCGATGCCCAAGCACAACAATAGGTTCGACCACCAACAATGAAAGTTTGAAACTAAAGTAGAATCTGTCGTCTTCAGCCACATGTAGGAGAACATCTTCACTTTGTCTAAGAGCTGGTGCACCGAGTGGGCCGACTGGCGGAATACTCTGAGATTTCGTTCATTCCACACGACCCAAATGCTAGCAAGCCAAATGAGCTGTAGGAACGACCGACGAGCTCGTAAACCTCCTGCTGAATAAGTGAACTGAACAAAATGATCTGGGAGGTTATGAGCATCCGCCGCTGAGAAGCCGATCCAGGATCGAACTAGCGCCCAAAGAGATCCAAAAGTGATGCACGAGAGAAATAAGTGTTGGGCAGATTCGACGCCACCGCACCCTGACACACAGAAGTGGAGATCCGGGGTAATAATGCCTCGAGCAACCAAATTAGTCTTCGTTGGCAACCGATCACGCTAAAAAATTTAATTCTAACAATAAATTTTAAAAGCTTAAAAAATAGTAAAAAGAATTCAAACCTCTCATTTCTTGTATTTCCTAATGCATCTTCAAATGTCTCATATTCTTAGATAAGGATATTAAAGTTCTCATTGACACTAATTGTTCTTAGACAAGAAAATTTGATTCAATACCGAAGATTTACATAGCTCAGTTGATTTGTCCTTTAAATTAAATAAGTTAAAGAGTTAAAAATCAAGATTCAAGTTCTGATGAAAAATAATACTAACAACAACAACTAATAATTAACTTTGGCATTTTGCCATTTTCAACTCGATGCCGTGCTCTTTATCCACCTACAGTGATCATGGCAGTCGTCTCCCTATGAATGGAAATGTGTAGAGTGTGGGTAGGGTATCCGTGTTCATACATGTATTTGTTATCAGTAATTTTTTTAAAAAGTAAATCGAGCAATTATAAAATATTATATTTTTTTAATATAATTAAAATATTAAAATATTTTAATGTTGACTAATGAAAATTTTAAATATTATTATTACTAATCACATGCTAAGTTCATACATTTGTTGACATGTTCACATTATGTTTCATTATAAAACATTTTTATTAAAATTTTGTAATAATTTAATAGTGCTTGTATTTTTTTAAATATGATATACATATATTATATAATAATAATAATAATAATAATAATAATAATAATAATAATAATAATAATATAAATATGAGTATGGGGCAGAGTGGGGAGGTACTCATATCCGCTCATTTTTGTGGATAATCACTCATATTCATGTTCTTACTCAAAATGTAAATTTTTCTCCTATCTATTATAAATATTTTTTGCGGATATCCAATAAATATGAGTCAAATTGTCATTTCTAGTATCCCTATCATGACCAGGAGAAGGATGATACTAGCAATGTTGAGTGCATTGTTCCCACATAGATGAATCGCAGTACTGATTAGTTTTCCCAGTTCTTTTACTTTTTATACTACTACAATTTATTATTATTATTATTATTATTATTACTCTCCATTCTTTTTATAAAAAACAATTTACTTTTTAAATTTATTGCATATTTGATGTATCTGATGTATATTATAGACCAAATACATTAATTATTTAATGAGAAACACTACTATAACATTTTACATGCAAACAAAAAATGAAGGCAATATATAGTGATTTTGTGGAACACGGCTATGTGAAGAATAGGTCTTTGCCTCTTTCACTTCTTATTGACATGCTAAGGAGAAAAAATCGAAAAGATGATATCTTCAGGGAATAAACTTCATTAAGTTTGCCTTGAACACTTAAAGGGCTACTTAAAAAACACTAAATGAAAATGATGAGGAAATGAAAAATCTTGTCAAGCTTGAACAAGCATATGCTACATCGACTAAGTGCAACATTGTAGAAAGTGAAATTCTACTTATTGGTTGCTAAACTGACCAAACTTCAGCAGATGCAAGCCCTAATGGAAATCCTGATGAAGCTTATGAGGATTTTAGCAATGTCATACAAGCTATAATATCAAGGACAGGTTGTGTTGTTGCAAATCGAACTTATCCTAAAGGCCAAAAAGAAACTTCAATAGCAAGGTAGCACTCAAAAAATAGGACTATTGTAGTGATACAACTTATGTTTGATGGTAGTACTTTTGAGTTTCTCACCATCAATGTTGCACAAGAAATATGTACTTTATTTCTGGTTATAATGTGTAGCATGCATACGATATTAAAACAAAATAATAATAATGTGTGGCGTATGACACAATTGTGTTCATAAATCATCTGTGAAAGTGAAGCCATCTATAGTATTTCCCTATGTAATTGATCACCCCATATACAATTATGAATTATACACAAAACTGGAAGATGTAATCAAAAGATTGAACAACTGTGTTGCATCTCAATGAAATATGGGCTTTCCATTCCGCAAAATTCAGCAACAAGCTTAAGCCTTTGCCTACAACAAAAAATGCTAGTGATCTTCAAAAAGAGAGACGTCTGGTGTCTCAGGTCAATCATCCAGTTCTATAGGCCAATGTAAACCTACAGATGATGTCAAAAGAAAATATATAAGTATACATAAGTATACGCAACGGCAACGTATCACCTTGGAAAAAATAATTTGACCAATATTCAAACAGAAGTCTATGACATATTTGCAACTAAGAATAATTACGAAGAAAAAAGAATATGATGTTTTTAACGTTGAAGCCTGCTAATGGAACAAAAGCTAATCCTTTCTGTTTGAGCATGAGTTTTATTATTGCAAAATATAAAAGGAAAAAGAAACATTATCCCCTTATGAAGTTATGAGGATTGTCCTATCAGTCTCTATTCTATCCTGACCACCGAACGGACCCTTAAATTATCAATTGAAAAGCATGACGACCGGTTTTTTTTTTTAATAATCTAATGGGAAATGTTTCAATTTTCATGTATGAAAGCAAGTCCATGTGCAGGTTTGCTTCTAAGAAAAGGTGGTAGGTATGAAGGGAGAAAGAAAGAAACCTTGAAGCACAGTATCAACTGCTGTATTAGGTACAAGAAGCCCAACTATATGTATGTTATCTGATGTAGTTTCGACACGAACAATGCGTAACCTCTTATGAATTTGTCGGACCTGTACATTTTTTTATTTGCAGTTAGAAATCTTTTGCATTATAAAATAATAATTATATTTCAATTTTAATGATCCAATGATTAAACAATCCAACCATGGCTCCACAGAATCAGCACATTTTTCATTGAAAAGTTACTCAGTTCCAAGGTTAATATAAAAGTTAGTTACATCACAAAAGCTATCTTATCACCATTTTCATACTGCTAACATTACCAATTTGAAACTCAAATAATCAGATCGAAAATATTTCAAAAAGTGACAAATTAATACATCATACATAAATTAATAATGTTAACATCTGCAAAGTATGCTCTTTCTCATGAATATTTTATGAGTTGGTGAAATACCTGCTTAGAAAGAGCCATTTGTATTTTTCCCCAAACAGGAAGAATGACACCACCTAAGACATTTACTTCTTGTAGTCTTAAGCCAACTGAACAGAATTTACCTAGCTTACATTTGGGGCCATGCATGCACTGACAACAAATGTAATAAGTCAAAATGTTAGATACGCAAATATAAAAAGTCTACATATTTTTTCGCCCCATGACTAAATGATAGTGCACACCATGCATAAAATACACATGCATAGATGAGATTCAAAATTCTATAGATGATACGTCGAGGTAGAATATAACTTTGTGGTGCAATTTGCAAGCACTAACAAATACATGGTTCAGTCCATGTGTGCCAATTAGGCCACAAGTTCACAACAATGAACACGTGACAAGGTGATCCTATGGGAGAAGATGGCCCAGTGATCATTATGAAGGCCTAAAAGTGAGAGAAGGAAGGTGGGAGGTATCCAGCTAGAAGAGGATAATTTATTAAAATAGAGATAGTTGCAAAGGGGACAGGTGTCACTGAGGGGATGTGAAGTGTGATATCGGTAAACATTTGAGAATGATGGAGATACTGTGATATGTACTCTGTTCTTATCAGTTACAATTACGGGAAATAACTGAAGATATAATCTATGGAGGGTAGTAAATGGAGCAAAGTAAAACCCATATACCTGTTTAGATGAAGCTTCATAATCGTGTTCCCAACCAATTTTGGCTGCCTCTAAAGATGAAACTTTTGAATATTTTCTAGTTAATTCTGCCAGATGCATATCCCTACAATTGCAGAGGAAAATGGATAAACACGAAAGTTAAACTAAAAGAAGGCCAAGTAATTGAAATACATACCGAGGTGATTCTCCGGTAGTGGGACGAACTATCTTATACATAGCCGGAGCAGAACTGGAACATAAAGAACAAACATAATGATATCATTAAATGAAACCAGATATCTTTACTGTGCATTTGACTGGGGACCGCGTCCCCTCAATATCTACAGATTTATAAATTGAGAGACTAATCAATCATATAAAACATGTGATGTTACATGACCAATTGTTTGGCAATTAATAGTCAATGAGAAAGAGATTATACAAATGCTGGACAAAATAAACTTTCATTCATTGAAATCAAATAGTTAAATAACAAGCATGAGAAAAACCAGAAACGATACCTTTCAAATGCTAAAATAACATGACGTTTTCCCAACCACTCCCTCTTGGACTTGTAGAATCCGTCACTAGATGAACCAAATCCAGCCTTCTGCTGCTCATTCAGCATGGTATTTGCCAACTGATGCATAAATGATATCAGCAAAATATGTATGTTAGAGTAAAGCAAAATTAAGTTAGGACATCTGAGAAAGCATATACACCTCCCATGAAACCCCACGATCCAAGATGAATGTGTACAGAACAGTTGAAGCCCCGCTCATTTGATCAACATATACATTCTGCATAAAGAAAAATTATCTTCAGTCTTAAATATTCTATGCCGTTAGCATATGAAAATAAGTGGCAGCAAGAAGTTTAGGACGACATACATACCTTTGGAGTCCCTTTCAATTTAATGATGTTTGCTTTCAAGTCAACAATGCCTGTATCAAGGTTACCTTCAATGCGAGCTTTTTGAACAAGAAGATCCAAGATTTTCACAAATAACTCAAATAGCCTGTCGATACAGCAAAAATTAGTGTATAGAACAGAATGCTGAAAGTAGAAGCATCAAATCATTTCATTCACAAAATACAAACCTATTTTGAGTCTCAGGAGATATTCCCAAAATCCGGTTGAGAAATCGTCCAATATCATGTACATCTTTATCATCAATTTGGCAAGATAACCATCTAGGATCTATATCGTCTCCTTTAAATATAAGAAGTCAACATTTAATGAGGAAAAACACAGATAATGTGATATCATAAATTTCACAACAGTCAAATGATGAAAATGAAATATATTTTGATTTCATGTCATCCTTATTATATACCTATTGAATCTAATATTAGACAACGGAAAACAGTGAATTACCAAGATTGGCATCCTTAAAAATTGAAACAGAAGCAAGAGCAGCTTTTGCCTGCATAATAAAACCTTTGATTGTATCTGGTCTGTCAGATAAGCATCCTGGAGGTACAACGGGAAGAGGATCCTACATAATTATTTTTATCAGTAGATGGATTCGATTTGTTCGTTTCATATTAAACTTATTGGTAATATGCACATGTTATTTTCAACGAAAATTAAATACCAGCTCCATTATTCCTCTGTACAAAACCATCAGAGCCCGCTTCCCATAAGCACTATCATAATTATATGCACTTAATGAAGGTCCAGCTCTGTAATGCACACAGTAACGACATCAACTAAGATCGTAAGATGGGAATATTTATCCATGTCAGCTCACTGAAACCACAGCTTATGACTCCAACTTACCTACGATCCCCTTGAGTCAAAGCTCCAAGGGATTCTAATCTCTTAGCAACAGCTGATGCAAACCGGCGTTCTCCACCAAGGTTGGTAAATAGTAACCTGAAGACCATTTACAAGAATAAGAAATTGGGTCAAACAGGTGTAACATCAACAACAAGGTATCATACATCACAGTATCATACAATTCACACCACATAGTTTATGTTGCTTTGCTGTTTAAAAAAAAAAGTACATACGGATTCATATGAGGATTGACTATTTTTTTTTTTTGAAGAAGCTAGATTAGCCCACCAAAATTGGCACCGGTGAGAATCTAACCTGAGACCTTAGGAGAAGCACACTCCCAGGTCCCAAGTCAATACCATCAGACCAACCCAAGTGGGTTGATGAGGATTGGCTATTATACCTAGAAAGAGGTGGACAGTGAGAGATTTTTCTGTCATGAGGAATTGGTAGAAAATGGGGAGGCAGATTTTCGGGAAACACATTGAATTAAAATAAATACAATAAGTAACCCCTAAAGTATATGAAATATGTCAATTTAGTCCCTAAGCATATGAACCTCTATAAATTTAGTCCCTAAAATCTCAAATCTTAATAGCAAGGACTAAATGGTCGGATTTTATATACTTCAAGGATTACTTGTTATATTTACAGAGTTTATGGACTAAATTGGAGAACGGCTGATAGGTTAGGGACTAAACTGATGGTTCTACAAATTAAATAGTATCTCAGAGGAGCCTTGAGTTTTCGTATGAGAATGATACTCACTCGGTACCATTAATACAATCATTCCCTTTTTTCTATTCTTTCTTAGTGAATACTCCATCCGGCCTTGTTTATAAGCAAAATTTACTTTTTAGATTCATTGAACAATTGATGTATCTAGTCTATATTTAAGCTAGATACATGAGTGATTAAATGAATCTAAAAAGCAACTTTTGCTTATAAATAACGCGAATTGGAGTATACCATTTTTTGTATTCCTTCGGTCTCATATTAAGTGACACAATGACAATGGAAATATTTTATTTTCTCATTATTTTTCATTGTAGAAGACAAATAAAGCATTAATTTTTTTTTTTCCACTACTACTCTTATTTGTTATATATCAATCCACCTAACTATTTTACTAATAAGGGTATTAAGTCAATGAAACTCACTTTAACATGAAAACTAATCAATGATGCTAAGCACGCAAAATAACCTTAAACAACACATTGTTTGATTTGAGCTACATGCTCACCAGAGGCAAAACAAACAGTTGGTAAACGTATATCATTATACAGAATTCAAAAACCAAATTAACGGATAATGCTTAGTGACCTGTATTCTGGTGCTGAGACTTGATTTGATCTATGAGTTCTTCCAAACTGCTGAATTGCACGGTCAGCACTCCATGGAAGTTCTAGAGTTAAATGAACCCTTCTTTTCTATTTTGTAAAGGTAAAAAAAAAAGCAGCAAAATAAGCATAAAATAATTGTAAAGTTCAAAAACTAATACAATATCACATATTTCTGAGCAGAATATGTGCAAAATAGTAGGACAGAAAAGGCTGCGGATACTAGGGATAAAAATATTTTCAAACAGTTTGATTACCTGATTTCTCACTCTTCTGTCTGCCTGCAGCGAAACGCCAGCTGATCCAGCTTCAGAGATGATAGCCACTAACTTCTTACCTTCCATAAAGAGCTTTTTTTCATTCATGTTGACCATCTCAGCAGTGACATCTTTTCTAAAGGGAAAAACACAAAAAACTAATTCAGCTAGCACGAATCAATGTTTATCGATTAGATATGGAGACATTTTGCAACTCACGTATTTCGAGTCTGATAAACCACACCCATTCCACTAGGGGCCCTCACAAGCATTCCTTTCCTTCCTGTAATTTCTGCAACTTTGTCATGTCCTCCTAACTGCATCAAAAAATCATTCAAAGAGTCTAGTAAAAGAACTACACTTTGGCATATGATATGAATTGCAGAGCATAAAATTGCTAAAACAGAAGTCTTTTCATATCATTTACTTCCTTAATTGTTATGGGACTAGCATTGACCAACAACTATACTTTCTTGATAAGCATGTGTTTAAGAGGAATGATGAATCAACATATGATTATTTACCTGGTCAATAATATCATCCAAGGGATTGTTTGGAAGATCCAAAGCACGAATTGTCTCTAATATTTTTTGCTTGCCATCCAGGGCTGTTTCATAACTGAAGCAAACCCATAAAAATATTCAATAATGCCATACTCTTTTTATTTTAACTTTTTGTGCACTCATTTTTATTGATTTAAGAATGTTAGAAATAATATAAAACCATTGATGTGCCAAATCCTAACAGCTTAAGCTTTTGGGATAATTGGTTAATTGTCATAGTATCAGAGCCTCTATGACTAAGTGGTCTAGGGTTCGATTTCCGCTCCCCTCACTTTCTAATTAAAAGTGGAATTTAAGCATATGGTAGGTGGGCCTATGCATTATCCACGCTTCAAGCCCAAGTGGGCTCTTGCGTGAGGGGGCGTGTTAGAAATAATATAAAACCATTGATGTGTCAAATCCTAACAGCTTAAGCTTTTGGGATAATTGGTTAATTGTCAAAGAAATGGTAAGTTACAGTTGTTATAAAGCTAGTTATTGAACATAAAATGATAAATTAGGCCATAGAAACTAGAGTGCCAAACTAAAACAAATTATCTAAGTTCTAAACCTCTTCTGCTGTTCAATTATGTTTGTCCCAGGAGGAAGATATTCAACAGTTCTATGCTTGCACAAATTACATGCCCATTCCTTAAGAATAATATCGCGAATTGGGGGCACCATGCATGATTGATGGGCATATTTTCCACAGAGAGAACACTGCAACAAGTTTTCCCTTTCCTGCAAAGAAAAATATGTGAATCCTACACATCCAGGCAATTCAAGAAAGGTTTTTTAGAGAATCGTTTAATAAAAACTACCTCTTGAGTACTGCAAATTTCACATTTCTGAAACTCGTCATAATCAGAGTCGGAAGATTCAACATCAGATGCAGCTGCATCAAATCAATGGTAAAACCAAATCGTTCTCATGAGTTTTTATGTACTGAATACTACCATCACTACTTTAAAAGAACTTCTTTCACTTAGAAGTTCCCCCACTATAGGATGCATGTGCTCATGCATGATAGCTTTTGATGATAACAAGGGATTATAACAATAACATTATTATAATAAAGGGTGAATTTTTTCCCCGACTTCTCTACAAAATAGAAATGCTTGCTAATCTTTTATAACATGAGAAAGAAAACGCACCACTTTCATCCCCTTCTGGTCCGTAATCAGAATCAGAAGATTCAGGAACTGAGGCAGCTGCATCAAGTCAATGGTGAAATTAAAAAGGT
The DNA here is from genome assembly GCA_954870985.1 of Trifolium fragiferum. Classification (NCBI taxonomy): domain Eukaryota; kingdom Viridiplantae; phylum Streptophyta; class Magnoliopsida; order Fabales; family Fabaceae; genus Trifolium; species Trifolium fragiferum. The sequence goes on along the minus strand of OX940789.1, from coordinate 26,953,430 downwards.
ATCATGTAATGTTGCTGTGTACTGAATATAACACTACAACAAAACATTAGATATTAACAATAAGAAGCCCTGTTATAGTAGCTATTCACAAACCACAACAAATTTCTACCTCAAATAGGCTGAAATGCACAGTACTCAAGTATGACAGAAAATGCACTGATTTCTTCCTCTTGCAGGTGCAGTACACAATACATATAACAGGTGGAATGACCAAAAAGAACATTTCAAAGTTTGTTATAGTGTCTAAAGTTTGTTTACTCAATTTATCCTCTATTAATGACTTATTTCTTTGGGGAAAACAAAACAATCTTTCTTTGAAAAAGGATGTAAAAAGTTTGTTTACCCAATAATTGTATTTTGCATAAATTAAATAACTACACTGTTGATCTGCACCCTTTAACACTTGAAAATGTTAATCAAAATTAGCTTGAAACTCACTTTCAGATTCTTCACTTTCATCATCACTTGGAGCCTGCCGCTTTGATGCTTTTCTGGCTCTAGATTTTCCTGAAACATCAGGACTTGCCAAGTGCCTCTTCCTTTGAAGCTCCTTTACACCATCATCTACCATAATAGAATTGAAAATAAAAACTAGTAATTGCAAAATAATGAAAATAAATGAAACACTTATAACAAACACGGCATGTAGATACCTGAGGGAAGTTCGGGCTTTTTTGGCAAAGGGTAATAATCTTCAACATATTTTAGCATTAACTCACGAGGTCCAGAAATAAAGTCATCAAGTTCAGAACCCTATCCAACACAATAAATAAATAAATAAAATATATAATGCAACTGAAATTCAGGAACTCCTGTTTTATATGAAATGAAAAAGGATCCAAATAATAATACACACATATTTTGAAACAGCATCCTCCGTCCTTGCTTCACCGGTACTCTGCAGACCTATGACTACACACTTGTCTTCCCTTAATGCTTGTTTCACAAGCCTCACTGCTGTTGGTACTTTAGCAGACATACACAAGTGTCTAAAGAAGCGCTACAATTTTACAACGAAAACGGACAATTCGAAAACCTTAGTAAATAATAATGTTTAATAGGCATGACGAATTTGTCTCTAGGCACCAACTAAAACTTAATACCTGGTGGGTTGCCCAGTATAATCTCCATAGTAGTCTGGTATTAGGTTTCTCGGGTAGGAGGTCAAGGACAGAAAGCAATTTCTTTCGCAAATCCACCCAAACTTCTGTAGCCTTTTCATACGCATTCTATGAAATTTGATAAAAACACATCATCAGATGAGCATACTGAAATCAAAAGTCTGTTTTGATAAGATTATAAATCACCAAATGAGAATACTGAAATCAAAAACCAAATGAATGTGTTATAGAAAATATAGACAACTGCAATTTTATAATTATATGAAAACAGACTTTAGAGATGCTGAAGGGGGGCGTTCAGAGTCCCGGATTGGATGAGATATGGTGTGACAGTGTGCTTAACAATGTGTGAGCATCACCCTGGGGCTACAAGAATGGATGAAGGGTGAGCAATAGCTAGGATTGTACTTCTTTGATTGAATTAATGGGTGAGGAATCACTACATAAGCATACTATGGGAGATTATGGTGCAGGGACAATTGTCTGAGATTGGCAATTGATTACCAATCGGCTGCTGCTAATGCTTTTGAGATCAACCCATCACTTCTTGACGCATTCATATTTGCATATTGTTTACTTTGTTTTGATTAGGTAATTGTATCTGCCATTTATTATTTTACAGGAATTGATAACTATAGTGTTGGAAAGGGACATGGACCACTTTGACCCCGAAGTATAAATAGGACTCACAAACACTTGTTTAGGGTTCCAAAGTTCAGACTACCGGAGGTTCTTTGCAGACTAGGGTCAAGATTTTCTTCCTTCTGCTTCTCTATTATTACGGTTGCCCTATTTCTGAACCGACCGAACCGCACCGCACCAACCCGAAAACGAACTGTTTCAAATGGAAAATTGCTCGTTTTGCCTCGAAAATCTAGAAGGTTTTGTGAACTTGGGGAATCAGTGGGTGTTATTAATCCCACTCTCTGCCAGCACAAGCCAGCATCTATTCACTACTAATTTTATAACCAAAAAAATTTTAGTTTTGTTCATTTAATTATGTACAGAGGAGATTATTGAAATGAAATAACAAGTAATGTTAAATTATGATTAACAAAGTAAGACAATCACCACTTCAGAATACAGTAAAGAGTATCCATCAATATGCTCAAAGAAATTAGTCGGTCATACCATCATTTTATCGTCTAATGTTGCTTCAATAATTTCAAACTCAGCACCCTTGTAGCTAAGCGTGCGACATAAATACATGCCCCTGAAATTAGAAAAATAAAGAAGAATAATATATATTTCAGATACATATATAAGGACATAAGGATGGAAGCAGGTGTGTTTGTAGAAATATGATAACCTTGCTTTCATGTCCATTGCAACTAGCTCTAGAGCTCCAACACCCCCTTTTTCAAGAGCACCTGGATTCATCATCTCATTTATTAACAATTAAAGGGCAGGGGAAATATAATATAATATATATATATATGTGTGTGTGTGTGTGTGTGTGTGTGTGTGTGTGTGTGTGTGTGTGTTCGTGTGTGTGTGTGTGGGGTGTGTGTGTGTGTGTGTGTGCAAACAAATTAATTATAACAAGCAATAGTAAATCGAACTTAAATGTTGTAAATATGCGGCTGCATTGGTAGTTATTAGGCTTATATTTCCCTACCCTTTAAAAATAAAATGTGAAGAAAAAAGGTGACCAGTCATAGTTACTATTTTGAGAACAAAAAAAAAAGATAAGAGAAAGAACACTACCTAGAAAATCAACAAAATCACGAAAATAGGTCCCATCTCCCCAGAGACCAAGTCGAACCATATAAGCCATATTGCGAGGTTCAGATGCACCAGTAGCTGAGCAATAAACAACACGAGCTTCAGGTAGTTGAGCCTGTCAAATTCGATTGAAGGAACTTAGAATAAACCATAAACTTAACTAAGAAATACAAAATAATTTTATCTGATTTTAAAATGGACATTGACACAGTTAGAGTGCAAACCAAGGAAGAGAAGGCATGAAGAGAGACAATGAGGAGGAGGTTTATCTTAAGAAAACTGTGATTAACCGTATTGATGTTGCTGTTTGAAAAAAGGGAACTTTAAAAACTAAAACACAACTTACATTTAAAGTTGTCAAAAGGTCAAGTCTACACAAATTCAAAACTTAGAGGTTTAATCAATGCAAAAATAAAATAAAACAATAGTACAAAAAATATAACAAACTTGAAGGAATAAAATAAGAGCTTCAGAAAAACACAAACAACTCAATATGAACTCCAAATGCCCAAAAGCCCTTTAATCTGAGCTCAAAATGAGGAGAAAGGGAATAACTCTAACTATCAAACAGCCTAGAATGACTCGTTAAATAGCATGGGATTGTCACACTGCTTGAATCATCAACCCGGCTCACTTAGAATGCGTCTAAAACCTAGAGCTTAAAGTTTATATACAAAAATACACTGTAAAAAAAGGTTCTGTTTCCCTTTGCCTATAGGCTAGGGGTTTATAGTGCAAACTGTGTCTTATACAGTTCATAGGTTATATAATGTTAATTTTGCCGAACGTTACTTATTTGCAAAATATTACTAGAAATGTATTATATTTACAGCAACAAAAACCTTTCAAGACCACATAAAGTAAAAAACGTAAAAGAAAAAATTAGAGATTCAAATGGTAAAAGAAAAGAAACTATATAGCATTTATTGGCATAATGAAGGCCTCCCTCAACTTAAAATCAGTAGTATTTGAAGTAACAGAAAGAGTGGTATTAGAAGCTTTAAGTTACAAAGTAAGATGAACAAACCTGGATATCAAGTACTGCTTCACCGGTTCTTGTTGGCTGCTTACCCTTTTCAGGAACCAAATTTTTTGCTTTATGACACTGCAATGAAGCCCCACACACTCTTTAGAAATAAATAGTAAATAAATATAAATTAAACACAAAAAAATACTTGGAATACCACTTAATAATAATAAACTTCAAAATTGAAGGGAGGAAATACCAATTTACACTAGGAATAATTTTGATTTAAAAATGTCCAATACCTCATCAAAAATTATAAGACCGTCAAACTTAGGTCCACACCACTGCACAAGCTGTTGCATACGGGTACGCCCTTTGTCAGATGATGCTATGAGGCTACTGTATGTCAAGAAAATAACTCCCTCCCTAACTCCAACAGTCTTCGTGTCAAGCTTAGAATAAGGCAGCTTGTTCAAAGCATGCACTGGATAGATTCAAATAATATATTTAAATGCATAAAAATTCTTGCGATATACAAACACAGTTACAATAGTTTTTCAATGAAGAATATTAACCAAGAAAACCCTCAGTAAAACTTTATTTTTTGGATAAAATAAGAATTATCAGACGCAAGAAAGTAAAACAAATAGGAAGATAAGATATCCTGTAAATAAAAATAGAGGAAAATATAAGGAGCGGATACTAAATAGACTAGTCCCTCGAGGTATTTGCAATTGGAGGGAAAATGTCCTACAATGACATTGTGTCAATCTCCAAAGAGGTTCCATTATCCAAGTCCAAGCTGAGGTTGAACAGAATTCTTAAGATACAAGAATATTACTTAACGGTATATTGAGAATAACTATAAAAATATTGTTTACTTTCTTAGTGCTACCAAAGCTCCTAAAAATCATGAAAGAAAGCTGTCCAATTTGAAGTGGCATCGCGCACCCAAGCCTTAATTAAACAAACATGTAACAATCTCCTCCAGTTTGATAGTGAATATAATGTGATAGGAATAGGAAGTTCTTATATCTAGTTTTAATTACATGAAATAAAATAGTTTAACACATAGATTTATAATATGCAAAATGGGGACAAAAAAGGAGATAGATTTATAAGCAGAAAATGAAAATCCTTGAAATATAGTTAGCATGTTTAATAAAATGATAGGAACCTTGTATTAATCAATTGAAATATTCTTAATAATAATATTCAAAAACTGATCTTTATAATTATTTCTCTATTAAGGGAGTTATTAAAATATAATAAATACGGATCGCTGATATTAATCTTTATAGCCAAGAGTCCTAGTTTATGTTTTTGATATTGACAAAATTTCTCCATGAATCAATCATACATAATAAAATTATGAACATGAAAAATATTAAGTAAAATAAAAAAGTTGTTTCACTTCATTATTACTAACTTTTAACTATTTTTCTAAACTGAATCATTTCTTTCGGTGTTTAATTACATTTTATTTTATGTCAACAGTATGACAATTAAGATAAACTGCCAAGTGCCAAAAAGTTAACCACATCATAGGACTTTAGTTATAAAGACCCATAAAACATACCTTCAATGCAACTTGCACCCATATCATCCAAATCTCTTCTGGCATCAAACTTCAAGTCTGAACCAACAGAAATCCACCTGTGTAGGATCATTGAAACGAGAAAAAAAGAATTAAAAAGAAGATATGAAATCTCAATGCAAGTTGAAATTACAAACAAGTTTGTATTCTTGTGCAATAAAGCACGTTGAAAAGTTAATGTTTATCTCAATTCTTAATAGCACACACTTATGATTTCATGCTCAAACTGTGACCAAAACTTACAAGGCTTTTTTCCTCCCATGATGCCAGTTCTCCCAGATTAGCCCTGCAACTGTTCGACCTTTACCTACGCCCGCTCCATCTCCAATAAAGAATCCAGCCCTATCACCATTTTGAATGTGTTGAAGGTGTCTCTGCCATGGAAACAAGTATCATACATATGATAGCTAAATTTTAATTATTTATCATCAATATTCAATCATGTGGTGATAGAAACCTGACAAGCATAAACCAAAGTCTCAATCTGCAAGCATGACAAAGTCTTCAAACATTGCAACTCATCCTTGATCTTTGGATCATAAGTAGGCTCAGGTGGCTGCACTGCAGACAAGGAAGATGTTTCCACAATCGGATCTGGGTGTGGTGGTCCGATAGACAGCTTTGCTGGCCGCTGCATAACAAGAGACCTTGTTATCAGTAAAACGCACTATTTGATAAATTAACACAGATTTTTAACGTAAATTGTTGTATAGAGTTTATAACTCACATAATCTGTAAAAGTTTCTCCAGCCATACCACCATCATCCTCATCCTGCTCCACCTCATTAAGCAGCTTATATATTTTAATATAGAAAAGAAAGAAAAAAAAATAATAAGATAGATATACAAGGATAGAATAAAATGATACAATTAAAATTTTCAAAGACATCAAATCTTTAAAAGGAAATTGACAAACAGAATCCATGAGAAAGATAGAGAAAGAAATAAAATATAACCGGATTGTTGGAGAAAATTATATAAATAACAGGGGACATTTTCAGGGGAAAATTATATTTATAGGACAGGCTGTTTGCATACCATATTCCTGGGATTCTGCTCATGGATTTATTGAAGTTGTTTCACGGTTAGACTTGCAAGGGAACAATAGTTGGTCTAAATGATAAACTATTTTACTATTCTCTATTGGTTTGATTGTAGCTTTATGAGGATTTCCGATCATCCTATATGTACTCTTTCGTTTCGTATGAATTCTTTTTTTATAAGCAAAGTAAGATATAAAACAACAGGAACAACAGAACCATTAAGTTTAAGAAATGTCCCTATTCTAAATCATGCCTCCAAAGAGTCATTGATGTAGATACTGCTTACACAACTTAAAATCGCTTCTTACTCACCTAGATCTGAACACCAAGTCTTGTGGAAATACAAACATTATATAAGAAATTCAGTGTTACTCTGGATATAACTGATCAAAGGCAAAATAAAATGGTTTTGTAATTCATAGCATTGTTCCGGACAGCCACTCTTCAACACCCATAAACAACTTTGATTTTACAATGCATAAAAAACAAGCAGTTCCAAATCCATTCATATTTGTTCCTCACCTTATACACACACAAACAAAGTATTATAATTATATACAAGAGCACAGAAACACTAGCACAACTATTGAGTTTATTTTAGCATATTCCCCTGAACTAACATTATTGGGCAATGTCTATGGTTCAAAAGGCACCATATCTTGCACCACAACCACAGTAGACCAATTATAGGTAGTTTTTTTGGTTTCATAAATAATTAAAAGAAATAACAAAGACTAAATCTTAGCCATTGAAAAAAATATATAACTAAATCCTAAGGCTATTAGGTCACTTATGCACAGTGCAAGAAATATTCAAGTTGTGCATGTTGGACAACGCCGCATTATTGTAGATTCTGCTTATCAATAATGAAATCAACAGATAGATACACATTTTTTTTTTAAGAGGCTGATAGATACGCGTATTGATAAACCCAGATAGATACACATATCAGTTAAGTCAATAGCAACTACTCAACTTACCAAAACAGCATATGATGTGTTCATAAATTATTTTCATCTTATTTCCATAAACTCTCAAGAATAGCATACGAAGACAGCTTATGGATTATGCAAAAACAATGAGTTTATTTTATCTTGTACTACAATATTGCTTATTTGTAAGCCACTTATATGCTATGAACCACGGACACTCCTTGGATTAGGCGTGTCCCGGTGTCCGACACCAAAACTTACATTGAATTATGTCAATTTGTCAGTGTCAGTGTGACTGTGTCAGTGTCGTGTCCAGTGTCTGTATTCGTGCTTCATAGCTTATATGATAACTGCTTACTTTATAAGTTGCGAATAAGTTCCAAACAGTCCCTAATAGCCACTATAAACTCTATATAATAACAACTACAATAATAATAGCAGCAACAGAACAACTACTACTGCAAAAACGAAATGGAAAAGCTCATCAGTTAAGTCAACAGCAACTAATCAAAACAAACTGACATAAACAATGCAAAATTACTCTCTCAACAACACAACATTCACTACATAAAATTTCCCCAATATAAAAATTAGGTCAAAATCAAATCACAAACAACTACAGTAAAAAAAAACAAAATCAAAAGCATTGAAACCTCATTGACGTCTTCACCATCAACATGAAGATCGAGTTCGACGTGACACTGAGGACAAGGGAACTTCGCGAGGTTACTAGGTCCATTAACGAGAGCTTTACAAGCAGGACAGCGAATAGCAGCAGGATCGATTGAGAAAATGTGTGGCATTTGACAGTTAGGACACGGTAACTCTTTCACACCTTGCGCCGCGTGAAAGTATGTCCGGCAACCGGCACAGCGTGCCCTGACGGCGGGAAGAGGCGGTGGTTGTGGTTGTTGTAACATTTTGAGAGGAAGAGAGTGGGAGAGAAGTTGAGAGGAAGAAGAGTGAGCGCGAAAATGGATTTGTTGGCGGGGCTTTTCATCTTCTTATATATGTGTGACATTTACTTTTTTACGTTTTGTGGGAATAGGAGCTTATGGTAAATATTTTAATTTTGGTATAAATAAATTTATTTTCTTGAACTGCTCGTTTTATTGTTTTGGTTATTTTGAGTAAAAAGGTTAAATTTCAGGTTTAAAAAGCAGAGGACATTGGAAGTATCGAATATAGATATGACATGAGTCATGACATGAGAAAAGAAAAAAAAATTGTTTGCAATATATATATATGAAAAAGGAAGGAATACACTATGCACTTTTTTTATTTACTTAGGAGGTAAAACTCTTATTTCCTCTAATTTTATATATAAGAATATGTTTTGTTTTTAAATTTATTATATAATTAATGTACTTATACTATAATATTGTTTAAATACATTAATTTTACAATCAATTTAAAATATAAATTTTTTGTTATATATAGGATCGGAGATAGTATTATCAAAAAGTTAATTATTTTTTATAATTTTTTTCTACATATACCAACTAAATATTAAAATCTTATATCGAAATGATTAAGGAACTCTCGCTATTTTCCATTTGTGTCATACTGTCACATGTTGTGGTAAGATGGAATGTATTTTAGTGTAAATTAATTTTATATGTATTGACATTCACTAAAAAATAATTGTGTATTTTTTTTTTTAAGAATTGTCAAAATAACAATTTTGTAACTCTAATCCCGTCAAAATTACGTGGGGTTGAGCCACTCTAATGTTACTTTGGTGCATGTGAATACAAAATGCATTTTATATAGTTATAGATTTGACATGTTGCATGAGATATAAGTGAGATGTTAAGTACTTTGTGCGTTGCATAAAATGCAAAGGGAAAAATGCATATAAATGACAATATACAAATGATAAATGACATGTTGCATTAGATGCAACTCTATTTCTTACATTTTACGAGCCATAGACAAACATCTGATAAATTTATGTGATGATATAATAAAGTTTTATTATAGGTCGAGGTAAAATTTATTTTAGGGGTGAGCACAAACCCACAACCCAACTCGAAACCGATATAACCGCCAACAAATGGAAGCACTCGGTTGGATACGGGTCGGGTCTCGGTTCAACAATTGTAAAAAATCGGTCATGGACGGTTGTATACGGACGGGTGCGGGTCTCTAAAAATTCATCTCTTCATAACCAAAACCGACCGAACAATTATTAAAATACAATTTTTTTTATTTTTTTTTTCAGTTTCAAGCACCTCTTCTCTCTCTCTTAATCTCCCATACTATTCGCTTTGTTAATTTTAACTATTTTTTATAGTAGAGAAAAATGTTATTTTTATAAGTTTATGCTTGTAATATGTTGATAAAGGAGATGTGAAAGATAATGTTCTAGATTTATCTTAATTTTTACTTCTCATCTACTATATATTATAGTTGTTGGATTTACAAATTTGAAACACAGTAACTGCATCTCATCATTTTAATTGTATCATTTGTTGCAGTGTGTACGAAAATACTGAACTATTATTGAAAAATAATAAATTTTTTTATCAATGAAATTTTAGATGTTACAACAAAGTTTCAATCTAACCCGAGGAAACCGACCTATTATACCCACCACCCGAATGACCCGGCACCGAACAAACCGAAAACGTAAACGCTCGGAATTGGGTCCAAATTAAGAGACTACAGTTTTTATCGGTTTGACGATTTCCGTCCCGAATCCGACCGAACTTGATCGATGATCACCCCTAATTTATTTACATTGGATATTTTGGGCAACCAAAATAAAAAACTAATCTAAGTATGTTATTATAAAATAGCATAAAACCTAATTTATATTGCATAAGCCGTTTGCATAAGCTCTAAAATAAGCTAGGCCAAACAGACCCTTAGATGGGCACATGCATTTAGGCACACATAGGAGTCAAAAAAAATGAAAAGAAAAATAAATACTCCGTATGTCACATCAATTAATACTATTTTATGCGTTTTCTCTTTAACTTTTTTTTACTCGTTGAGTGTGTATCTAACATGTAATATTTAGTGTTATGCCTAACTAAGTATTTATCGTTGAAGTGATGTGAATTGATGTGACAATTTTAATTTTCTTTTAATTTTTTTGATTTATGTGTATGTGCCTAAATCTTGTGCTCAAGCAAGTGTTGATCTTTTCCCTTATATATTGGAAACTATAAATAGTAGTATTATTTATTTTTTCGTGGTTTTAATTTTTCTCAATCGTAAAATTGAAAATGTCCATCAACTTATGCTTTGAAACAAAAATCATTAATGAAATTTTAAATATTTTCTAAACATGATTCCAAAATTGACGAGTAGGAATCCTCTCTATTTCTCAAAACAAACGAAGAATCATTATTGAAATTTTAAATATTTTCTAAACATGAATCCAAAATCGACGAGTAGGAATCCTCTCTATTTATAAAAAAAAAAAAAAAAAAACAAAGATGTAAATTATTATAGTTTTGGAGTAAATTAATAATATAAATTCACGTCTTTTGAGAGAAATTTCAATAATGTACTACGTATAACCATGAAAAAATTTATAATTCCAAATGATATACAGTACATGAGTTGACTAAAAATCAGAAGAAAAAAATCATGATAGAAAAATTTTAAGCACCAAAACTTGGTAAAATATTTTCTTGACAAAAAAAAATTTAAAGTATGGAAAATGCTAAATAGTGTTATTTTCAACTCTTCAAAAGTCTAAAAAGTGTTATTTTCACTTTGAAATTTTCAATTTAACCCTTTTTTATTTTTATTTTTGTCTTAAAATTTTTGTATTCTCAATCTATGAAGCACGAACACCTCTATGAGTAGGTATGTCGCGGTATCCGACACGTATCGGTGTCCGACACTTGTATGACACTCGTACAACACGTGTTGGATATGTGTCAAAAAAATATGTATTATTTTATCTCGACAATCCTTAGATCGATGTCCGATGTAACATCCTAAATTTTAGCATAATTATTTTATTATAATATATTGGATTTTTAATATGTTTATGAGTTGATTTAAGTAAATAGTGTAGAGGATGAAACTATAAATTATAATTTCAAATTTAGTGGGAACCAGAGAATTAAGGAAAAAATAGAATTAAGTAAAATATATTTTAGAAGTATATTTTTGAAATATATGTTTGAAATGTATTACGAGATAAAATATATATATTTTTTTGAGAAATATGATTGAAAGATTTTAGGAAAATATATTATAAAAACAAATCTGATAAAGATATCTTTAAAAAAAAAACCTAATTAGTTGCTTATAAATAGACTAAAGTGAAAAGAAATTAGGAGAGCAAACAGAAATAGACTTTGTAGAACTAGGGCATATATCACAAAGAGTTTCCGGGTAATTGAGGTAAGGGGTGAAATTGTTCTTGAATTATCTATCATTTTTCTTTTGATTATTGTTTTTCAATATAAAAATTGTATATGTTATTTCGGTTTTCACCACCAGTTGAATCTGGTTCGGGGGTCAGTTCTGGCATCAAGTGATTCCAGCCTCCTTCCGATCGCAGTTGCGGGGATCATTGTATATGTTATTTGTCTAACCTATTTCTACAATGGTATACTTATGAAATTATGGCTATATGTGTGTCTTATTAAATTATTTTAATTGCATGATTTATTTGATCCATCTGTTTTGCATAATACTGTTACTGAATTATTATTAATTCAATGAAATATAAATCACGTCATCTCTCTGGTTTCACTATCTCCATCGCGCTTTCTTTGTTCAGATCCTTCACCATTAACATCGACCTTCTCTCTCACCTCCGATCGTGCTAAGTTGGTTTTTCACCATTCCAAATTAATATAGGTAAATCCCTCATCTCTCTGTTTCATCTATTGCTTTTCAATCTCATCAAATTATTGCTGCATTAGTAGATTGCAATTTGTTGTTGTTGTTTTCATGTTTATGCCTAATTAGATTGCAATTTTCTGTTGTTTTCATGTTGCGTTAGATTATTTTTCAATCGTATTCTATGTTTGGAGCTATTTGTCTTTGAATGATTCATGGAAATTAATAATGAATGAAGCTATTACTATTAATAATAATTAAGGATTTAAGGGTAATGAAAAGGAAAAGTAGGAATGAGTGTTAAATATAGAAATATTTTTGGTTTTGAGTCTGGTTATGGTAATTTGAAAAGGTGAATTATAACACCCCATATCGAGAGTCTTGAATTCGATATAGAATTATCATAAGTCGTGTAGGATACAAAAAATATTACAATAATTGCCTTGGCTTAAGAGCCTTACATAACCAAAAGAAGTAGCAATTGAATCCAAAATACATATTTTAGTCGGTTATATTCAGTACATCGAGTCCTTGACAACGTAATACATAAAATAAACACAACTAAAACTTGAACTGAAGCTGCTACCACTGCTACTCCACATGCTTCTTACCACGGGTGTCGTGTCTATCTGAAAACAAAAGTTGTGGGGTGAGACTTCTAAGCCTCAGTGAGCTCCTCACTACCCCTCTCATAATCATTACAGATTAACTTAACTGATATTCATAAAGCTGAATAGAAACTTAACTCATTCATAAAGCTGAATATAACTGAACTCATATTCAAATATTGAATAGCTAAATAATGATAAAAGTGTATCACATCAAATAATCTTAGTTCGTTTTCTAACTCACGGACACTGAGGTGAGCGGGTATCAGAGGTCTGCTCATCCGTCACCGATATAAATGAATCGATACGGAGAAATCAGCTCACAATTAACTTAACTTACTTGACTTCTAATAATACACAGAAATCATACTTAGCTTAAAGCTAAACTCATAGCATAAAAGCTAGAAGGGGCAGTGGTGTAATTAAACCACCTTAACTTAGTTATCTAACACTTACTCACCGCCCCTCAAAATATCGAGGTTCGAGATATGAGGGAGATAACCTCCTAATCATGACCACCCATCCTTTAATTAAACATCTCATAGCGTATGAATTTGACCATATTCGTGTACGTTAATAAAACTGTATATTTTTTCAAAACTATCTGGATGTACCGGTTCATGAAAGTTTATGTTTTCAATCTTGCAAACTGAAGCTTTCTTATTCAAAATATTCAAAATTGCAGATTCTACTGTGCAGAACACACATGAACCGATTCAATGGATGCTTAAACCGATACATAGTAGAAAAACTTGTAAAATTTCATCATTTTATCGGTTCAATCCAGACCAAACTCATTTCTAAAGTTTCTAAACATCATAGTACACGAATATAAGCCAAAAATAGTACGTACAGGGGCATTAACAAATAGTTCATTAGTCAATTCAAGAGTTGTGTAAGAACTAAGTTTTTCAAAACCTAATTTGCATACATTTCTAAAATTAAAGAAAATCCTATGCTTTGGACTTATGGGTGCCATGTCTCTCTACTTATGATAAGGAAACCCACCTGTTATGAACAACAATTTCTGGTTTAAACTTCACTTCAGCCCCAAAACCTTGAAACCCCTGTTTGTGCCTTCCTTCCAAAATATGTGCTTCTAGCTTTGCTTTTAAGCTTCTTCTTCTGCACCAAAACTCTTTAATCACAACACAGCTCCTTAAAGTTTCACTAATTGAGATATGAAGGGGATTTAACCAAGAAAATCAGATTTTGGATTCAAGGAAAAAGTGAGAGAGAACACGAGAGAGAGAGAGAGAATGATGGTTCTCATGATGGTGCTTATTTCATGGTAGTTTCATTTGTTTAAATGCATGGAATTGAAGTTGAGAAAAAAATGTAGCTCCATACTTTTTCAGCTTTTTGCCACTGCCTATCGGTGTTATATTATATGACACCGTGACTTGTGATTATATTGAATCATAACATGTTGTTGCAATGTTTTACATATTTTGCATAGAGATCAATTGGAGCGGCTGAATGCATCTCCATCTGCCACACCATGGACATATCTTCCTATATATTCAACATTGTTTTTCATTTTCTTGGTTGATGTTCTCTGGTACTGCATACTCTTTTTTACTGATTTATTTCTTTCTTCAATACAATGCTTTTTTTTAACATAAATGGCAGCTACGGCTCTAGTACTCATGGTTTTCCGGTTTGAATTTATGGCATAATAAATCTTCTCTGAACTTGTTTAGATTTAATTTTCATGAAGGCTGAAACAATCACTACTGTTTTTGTCAATTTATAGCTTGTGATGCAATGAATCTACTAGATTCAGTAATACACTAAAATAAAGCGTATGGCAGTGATTGTCCGTGATGAGGAGGACCAAAATTTTCTTCCTATGCAAAAGGGCTGACAGGTTAGCTTAGCTTACAAAATTTGTTATTCCTGCCTATGGTTCTCATTGCTGACAGTTCTCTCATAAACAACTACATATTTCTCTAGAAGCAACACTTGAACATTTCTTCCCTCTTATGAAATATATATATTTTTTTATAATATGAAATATAGTTTTAAAATCATGAAACCATAATAAGATTACACGGATCAAAAAACTAAATTAGTTTTAGAATTTCTACCCTCTCCCTCTGAACCAAACACTTACGTAGTCGAAATTCCTTCCCTCCCCTCCTTTATTTTGAACCAAACACGTAAATAATTAAAACTCTTCTCCTCATTTTCCATCTCCTCCATTAAAGTTCCTTCCCTCCGTCGACCCTTAAGATTTAGATGTAGAGAGATGCTTATTGAAGATGATTCAAATGCATATAAGTGTGGCAATTCATAGTAAAAATGTGTTCACCCATCATTTAGAAGAACTATGATTAGTCTTTGACGGGGTAATAATATTATGTTCTTGCACCTTCATCCACCCACAAATTGAATCATTATTTGTGAGATCAATTATAGGAATAAGCATCACAAAGTTTGAAGGTTGATGTTGTTCATATTTGACAACTTCATTCCCCTTCATTGTCACAACCTTCTTGTAGTTGTTATTGTTCTCTTGACCATGTATTTCGCGCTCTCGCTTTTGAGATTTTGATTTTCATGCTCAGTCTTATGAACCTTTTTATGTACTCCTAAAGATCTTTTAGAAAGAAGTTGTTTCTGGAAAATAATGCATGAAAAAGTCATTGAAGGGGTGGAAAATTCATGTTTTTGCACCCTTAACCCACAAATCGAATCATTTTTAGCGTGATTAAGGAGAATCTTGGAGTTTGAAGATTGATGTTCAAATTTTACAACTTTAATCTTCCCGTTCGTTGTCACACCAATGTTATCTTCATTCAAACATAATTTCTAAAATCAATTCACATTATTAATATATAAAGTATTCATCGAACTAATATTAAAACTATAATAAATAAAAAAATTAAAAATACCACCAACAACATATAATTAGGGTATGCATGTGATAAATAGAGAACTTCACGAATACCACCTTTATCATGAATTTCTCTATTTATGACATTCTTGCTTTGTCCCTAATTATATGTTGTTGGTGATATTTTTTATGTTTTTATGTATTTATTATAGTTTTAATATTAGTTTGATGAATACTTTATATATTGATAATGTGAATGTGAATTTATTTTAAAAATTATCTTTGAATGAAGAGAACGTTGGTGTGACAACGAAGGGGAATATTAAGGTTGTAAAATATGAACACCAATCTTCAATTCCTCTCTTAATCACGCTAATAATGATTTGATTTGTGGGTCGAGGGTGAAAAAATGAATTTTCCGCCCTTTCAACGACTTTTTCATGCATTATTTGCCAGAAACAATTTACTTCTAAAAAGATCTTTAGGAGGACATAGAAGGGCTCATAAGGCTGAGCATGAAAATCATCACCAACAGAACAACAACAAGATGATTTCAAAATCTCATAAGCGAGAGCGCGAAATGCATAGCCAAGAGAACAATAACAACTACAAGAAAGTTGTGACAATCAAGGGAAAGGAAGTTGTCAAATATGAACAACATCAATCTTCAAACTTTGTGATGCTTATTCCTATAATTGATCTCATAAATAATGATTCAATTTGTGGGTGGATGAAGGTGCAAGAACATGATATTATTACCTCGTCAAATACTCTTCCATGCAAAATTTGCAAGAGACAGTTCTATCTAAAATAATCTTTGAGAATCAGTATCCTTCATGAACAAACTTCAAATTACTAGGATTAAGGTTGATAGTGGAGAGGATATTATAGTACTCGTACCAGGGTGGATAGTAACTTTAATACCCGTACTCGTAGTAGTTGCTCATATGCCCGTTATCTGCTTCCCACACTTCAACTATAAAATATCCATCTCCCATCTGTTATCCTTGATCTTATTTTCTGTAGCAATTTAGTATTTGTTTCCCCATTTCAACCATTTAACTTTTAAAATATGCAGTGTTTACGTTTTCCGATAAAAAATATTATGTGTTAATTACAAATCAAAATATTATACTTACTAAAATATTTGTATATGATGTTTTATTTTATATGCGTGTATGATTTTTATCAGCAATATAGCAATTAACAAAATTAAAAGTGATATTTATATTTTCAGTTTAATTTAATGAGAATGATTAGATATACAATTTAAATTGATATTATTAAAAGTGTAATTAAAAAAATTAAATGAAATCAAAATATAAAAATATTGAAATTGAAAATAGTCAGTACTAATCGAACTACAAAACATATCAATTCATTAAATCAATACTAAAATTATATGAAAAAATGCAAAAAAGTAGTCAAATAATTGAGATATAAATTAAGCCAATTAATAGAGATAACTAATTGTTTATGGCATTTGAAATAAATAGTAATAATATCTTTGTATAATAAATAATAAATTTACATAGAAGATATACTCCGACATACAATTGGACCTCGAAGATATACTACGACGTATTTAAATGATTGACTTTGACTCTTGTTTATAGTCATAGCAAATAAAATAATTGTTGAAAATGGCTCTATAAACAACACTATTTGCTGGGATATTAAATGTAGTATATAGTGATTTGGATGGAAAATAAGATGTAATTAGGGTTAAGAATTGCTGATTAGAATTTAAGAGAAATCATAACAATCCTTTTATCATAATTAAACTTTTAACCCGTGCTATAAAAAATATAAAAGAATTTATTAGAGATATACCCTTAAACATTTGGATCTTACCAAAGCTTCTATTTATAATGTATGTGCAAACAAGCATGAAATCCACGATTTAGGCTTCTTCGCAACCACCGTCCCTTCCACTGTAGTAAAGGTATTTTGTTTTTTTGTTGCATGTTCTATTTTTTACTTGATTCAACTATTTTGACTCACTTTTTCTTTCTACTCAGACAAAGTTTTCATCTTTTTCACTTCAAGGGTTGGTTAACTGGTATTTTGTTATTAACAAGAAGTTGAATGAATGTTTAGGTTGTTGAAGACAATGATTTAGCACACTGTTTATATAATCATGTGTTGCCAATTTTTAAATGAAAAAGGTATAGAAATCCTTTACTTTCTCATATATATATAGGTCAGAGTTTCACGTATTGTGTGTATTTCAAATTTAATTTACTCATCTATTATAATTTTATGTTGCTCCTTTTCAGCTTCATATATGCAAGCCACATGTTTGATAAAATGCTATAATTGATTAATCTCTTCAACAATAGCATCTTCAAGTTGTGATTTTTGTTACTTTGGTGGCTGTTTTGGGTTTACTTCTATAACGTGTTATGCTAATTAGGTTTTATTGTTTTTCTTCTCATACAGAATTGAGAATAATGGAACATATGAGTGACCATGAAGTTGATAGCAAGTGAGTTTAAAATTTATATACTTTGTTGCTTTTATACACTTTCCCTATGAATCCAAGAGCATATATGAATGCATACTATTGACAATCAAAGCAAAATCACATAAATAGACGAGTGTTTAATTTACTCACCTCTTTCAATTTCATGTTGCTATATTTCAGTTTTATATACGCTCATCATGAGTTGAACAAGTTAAGTTTGTTATTATTAAGGCTTGCATATGGAATTGCTGCATAATTATGAAGAAAAAAGAGTTGAACAAGTGAAGTTTGTTATTATTAAGGCATTGCTGCATAATTATCCAAATGAAGTTTGTTATTATTAATGCTTGCTTAGGTAGATACTTGCTTTGCTGCTTAATTATGAAGAAAAAGTGTTGAACAAATTTTTGTTTGTTATTTATATAAATAAAGACATGTATCCTTAAATTTTTTGTACTTTTATTGCTGAGTTTGATGAGAGTTAACTACTCCCATAGGATCAATGAAGGGAGTGTGTAGAATGGTCCACAACCATGTTTCTTTTTCAGTTTTCATTTACTTAAGTTTTTTTCTTCTCCTTTTCTCTATACTTTTCAACTATTCTCCCACTTCTTTTGTTCTTCTTTTACTCTTTGTTTAAGGAAATCTATTTTTATGTTGACAATATAGATTAAGAGGTAAGCTTTCAAATTTTGTCATGGATATTTGACCCATTTTGTTGAAATGGATATCTCTTGGAAAAGTCATTTAATTGTCAATAAGAGAGACAACTTGATCAAACTGATTTGTGATATTACTATTGATTATAATATTAATGTTGATTATATTGCAATATTTCAAGAATTTCTAAAATTTGTATTATATGATATGCTATGATGTTTTGCTTTTTGTTTCCAAATCTATTTGGAATGCAATATGAGTAGATTTGATTAAATATTGTTTGAGATGATATTATTGTAATATGAATTGAGAACCATGTCTTCTGTGTTGACACCATTGATTTGTTTGTTATCAGCGTTTTGCATACAAAAGTATTGCCTTGGATTTGCATCAGGAGCTTTGGCAGTCAACATTGGCTGTCATCATGAGTTATTTTGCTTTTATTTCCTCAAGTCTTGGTGATAGTTTCTTGGTGCTTAGGTAAAATCCTCCATATGCCTGTTGTATTAGGCTAATATATATGAATTGGAGGCTTTTAGTTTATGTAATGGTGTATTATTTGTAATCACACTTTTAGTTGATTATTTTCATAAATGCCAAAATGATGCTACGAAATTTGGTTATTTGTTGAAAGGGTGGAAGCGTGTGTTTAATTTATATTTTAAAAACTCTCATGTCGAGTTTGATAGGAGACAAATAAATGAGACAACTAATATTTTAGCGAAGATAGCTACATTTATAGTTAGGTCCAATATTTTTATTGATGTACCGACATATATTAACCATATTATATAGATCGAGTATGTATAAGTTATTATATTTACAAGGTACATGATTTGTCTACACGAGTTACTCGAGTTTGATAGGAGACAAATAAATGAGACAACTAATATTTTAGCGAAGATAGCTACATTTATAGTTAGGTCCAATATTTTTATTGATGTACCGACATATATTAACCATATTATATAGATCGAGTATGTATAAGTTATTATATTTACAAGGTACATGATTTGTCTACACGAGTTACTCTTCACAACAAATGTTTTGCACAACAGTTATCATAGTGCGTTGCATAACTAAAAACAAAAACTACTTATAGTCAAACAAATAATATAGTATAACAAAAATAATATATATGACCCGTGCATTCGCACGGACAAGATGTCTAGTTTGAATTTAAGAGAAATCATAACAATCCTTTTATCATAATTAAACTTTTAACCCGTGCTATAAAAAATATAAAAGAATTTATTAGAGATATACCCTTTAAACATTTGGATCTTACCAAAGCTTCTATTTATAATGTATGTGCAATAATTTATATAAAATGACATTGCATTAGATAAAATGATCTAAATTAGTTAGTACAAAAACCATTATCATAAGTTTGTAAATAATTATATATTCATAAACATGAGCAAACTTAAACATAACATCAAAAAATAATTTCAATCATGAACACATCTAACCAATGATTGGGCTTCTCATCATGCAAGTTAAGTCATAACTAAAGTTGGTTGTTTGGAGGTAGAAGATTTAGTGTCATCAAGAACGAAGGAGTCTCTCCCCACCCTCCGTCTTTCTTTTTCACCCTCTAAGTTTCCATTTTTAACCTTGGAAAAAAAATTCGGTACACGCGTATCGAACTTATCGAACTTTTTAACGATGTAAAACACCTATTTTTCAATATCGACAAACTTCGGTACGCGTGTACTGAACTTTTCGGGGGTAAAATCAAGGGTAAAGTTGGATTTCTGGGGGGTGAAAAAGAACGACGGGGGGTGGGAAGAGAAACCTTCATCAAGAACAACACAATTCTTGAAGCTATCTAGTGATCTCTTCTCACTTGATTTGCTGCAAAAATGTTATCCAAAGCCCTTTAATTGCATACCTATCGAGAAGAGAATTTAAAAAGAAGTCATCCCCCCCTCAAAAGATGCCAACAATGGATCAATGGTAACATAAGCTACATTCAAGTCCTCAATTTTTTCATCTGAAATATAAAAAATCCAAAACATAATAATATAATCAAATTTAAGTTGCTATGGAAACCATAGACAAAAGTTTTGTTGATCATTCGCCTGATACCACTGATTGATCTACTAAAATTAAATGGGAAGTTGAAGTTCATAAATATATTAATATAAGTTGAAGTTTATTTTTACTACCGTGTCATTATTTGTGCACTCATGAATAGTTAGACCTAAAACCAAAAAAAATCAAATGATTAGGGAAAGTAGTTTTAGAAAAAAAATAATAAATAATATTTCATCATAATAACATTAGTACTCAAAAGATAAGAAGTTTCTGAATTCTCCCCTATGGTTAACATAACATGTTTTTTAAAACTTTGGTGGTTATGTTAAGCCTCCATAGACTCTCGCGTGTGTCTCCATCTCTGTTTCGAACGAATCAATAGGCGGTAGAAAGTAACCTTCAATATAAAAAAAGATGAACAAAAATCCAAAAATCAAATTAAAGAAGTTAACAAAAATAAGATCTTATTGTAACTACACTTATCTTGATTGGTTAAAGAGTCCCTCTGAGAACTCCAACCACTATCAACATCATGTCTTTAAAGCTTTTTTTTAAAAGAGGAAGATGAAAAAGATAATAAAGACCAAATAAATAAAAATAACCATCCTCAAATCATAACTCTCTAGGAACAAATACTTGGAAAATGAAAAAAGAATTGGAAAATATTAGAAAAAAAGATGCACTAAGAAAGATGAAGAAGGAAAAAAAAATTATCAATAGGAAAATTCTGAGAGAGAAAGTGAGAGATACCGAGAGAGATAAATTTAGAGATAGGAGAGACCAAATTTTTAGAAAAATACTAACTAATAAATGCTTATTAGTTAGGAGTGTATATTTAAAAGGTTTAGGGTTAAGTGGTTTTTTTTTCTATTGTTTTATTTTTTTCTTCTATTTTTATTAAAGATTTATAATTTGCGGGTGCAAAGTGGGTATTTGCGTACCTCCATTCTATTTAATTTTTACCAATACCTATAGTTATAGTGCGGATTTATATCCCATCATATCCTATTCTTTATAAGTATTTTATGCAGATATATGTTGAATATGTATTTAATTATCATCCTTAATATGCGTAAAAATGTCAAAACGACTTATATTTTAAAAGGAGCGGAGTATACTTTTCAACTTACGGTTATTTGAATTTAAATCGGATTTTTTTTTTGTATGAATTTTTAGGTAGTGGTTGTCACCATGTCTACAAACATTTTCTTTATTTTTGTTTTTATGAAGTTAAAACAATATTTAACTATTAAATAACATTTTCCGTAGGAAATTTGACCATTTTTATTTAAGTCATTTTTCTTTTAAAATATGCACAATATTTACCTTTTTATTTTTCGATGATAAAATATTGATGTGTTAGCTACAAATTAAAATATTATACTGACTTAAATATTAGTATTAAATATTAGTAGACAATGTTCTACTTTGCGTGTGAGAAGATTTTTTTTAGCAATATAGTGTTAGTTGCTAAGGAGTGTACGTTCAAATGTATAAAGAACCACATAATAGAAAATAATATATTTAATTTTCGTGAACATAACTTAATTGGTAAGAGATATTGCATTTTATATGTATGGTAAGAATTTGAACTGAGATTTTTAATTTATTCATTTCAAGAGATGAATTTCTAACCATAAGTATTTGACCAAAAAAAAAAGAATATATTTACTACAATATGGATGATAACGATAGAGAGGAACTAAATTTATTTTCTTATATAAGTTTATATTTTGAAACCATGTGACAAAAGTTAAAATATTACTAAATGATGGTTTGAAGAGGTTTATATTGTCAATATGCATAAATTAATCTATTAGAAATAACATTAGCTTAATTTAATACTACATGAAATTTTGTTTATAAGTAATTTAAGTTTATGTGCAATGATTCAGTAAATGACAAAAGTTTTTGTCTAATCTTTTAACTCGTTTGATTCTAACAATAGTTTTAAAATTAAACATAATATAACTAAAATTATATTTTCCAATTCGATATTTTTTTAGCAGATCAAACTCATCTTAACTATATGAACTTTAATACTATTCTGATTAATGTTTTTTTTTGCAAAGTCACTATTTAGAAAACATAATCTACTTACCAAAAAAATAAAACAATTTTTTTTACAAGAATAAAAATAAATTTTATATTTAAAAAAAAACATATTCCTTCCATTCATTTTTATTTGTCTTTCAGTGTCAGATTTAGCGTTTCTATTTAATTGTTCTTTTTATATTTTACGGATATGATTTGTCAATTATATCATTTGTCAATTGCTCTTACCCTTTTTCAATAAAACTAATTAATGCTATATATTTGGAAAATTTAATAATAGTTTAGTAAATTTAGTTAATAATAGTTCAGATTTAGCGTTTTATTTAATAATAGTTCAATAAAACTCTCTAGGAACAAATACTTGGAAAATGAAAGAAGAATTGGAAAATATTAGAAAAAACGATGCACTAAGAAAGATGAAGAAGGAAAAAAAATTATCAATAGGAAAATTCTGAGAGAGAAAGTGAGAGATACCGAGAGAGATAAATTTAGAGATAGGAGAGACCAAATTTTTAGAAAAATACTAACTAATAAATGCTTATTAGTTAGGAGTGTATATTTAAAAGGTTTAGGGTTAAGTGGTTTTTTTCTATTGTTTTATTTTTTTCTTCTATTTTTATTAAAGATTTATAATTTGCGGGTGCAAAGTGGGTATTTGCGTACCTCCATTCTATTTAATTTTTACCAATACCTATAGTTATAGTGCGGATTTATATCCCATCGTATCCTATTCTTTATAAGTATTTTATGCAGATATATGTTGAATATGTATTTAATTATCATCCTTAATATGCGTAAAAATGTCAAAACGATTTATATTTTAAAAGGAGCGGAGTATACTTTTCAACTTACGGTTATTTGAATTTAAATCGGATTTTTTTTTTTTGTGTATGAATAGGTAGTGGTTGTCACCATGTCTACAAACATTTTTTTTATTTTTGTTTTTATGAAGTTAAAACAATATTTAACTATTAAATAACATTTTCCGTAGGAAATTTGACCATTTTTATTTAAGTCATTTTTCTTTTAAAATATGCACAATATTTACCTTTTTATTTTTCGATGATAAAATATTGATGTGTTAGCTACAAATTAAAATATTATACTGACTTAAATATTAGTAGACAATGTTCTACTTTGCGTGTGAGAAGATTTTTATTAGCAATATAGTGTTAGTTGCTATGGAGTGTACGTTCAAATGTATAAAGAACCACATAAGAGAAAATAATATATTTAATTTTCGTGAACATAACTTAATTGGTAAGAGATAGCATTTTATATGTATGGTAAGAATTTGAACTGAGATTTTTTATTTATTCATTTCAAGAGATGAATTTCTAACCATAAGTATTTGATAACAAAAAAAGAATATATTTACTACAATACGGATGATAACGATAGAGAGGAACTAAATTTATTTTCTTATATAAGTTTATATTTTGAAACCATGTGACAAAAGTTAAAATATTACTAAATGATGGTTTGAAGAGGTTTATATTGTCAATATGCATAAATTAATCTATTAGAAATAACATTAGCTTAATTTAATACTACATGAAATTTTGTTTATAAGTAATTTAAGTTTATGTGCAATGATTCAGTAAATGACAAAAGTTTTTGTCTAATCTTTTAACTCGTTTGATTCTAACAATAGTTTTAAAATTAAACATAATATAACTAAAATTATATTTTCCAATTCGATATTCTTTTAGCAGATCAAACTCATCCTAACTATATGAACTTTAATACTATTCTGATTAATGTTTTTTTTGCAAAGTCACTATTTAGAAAACATAATCTACTTACCAAAAAAATAAAACAATTTTTTTTACAAGAATAAAAATAAATTTTATATTTTAAAAAAAACATATTCCTTCCATTCATTTTTATTTGTCTTTCAGTGTAAGATTTAGCGTTTCTATTTAATTGTTCTTTTTATATTTTACGGATATGATTTGTCAATTATATCATTTGTCAATTGCTCTTACCCTTTTTCAATAAAACTAATTAATGCTATATATTTGGAAAATTTAATTTTTTTTGATACATAACATGTTAAAGTTTGTTTTTTGGTAGTTAATATATTAAATTTATTGGAAAATAAAAAGTGTGTGCAAAAAAATAGAAATTTATTAGTGAAATAAAACGAGGGTATAATATGAAGATAAAATACAAAAATATATTTCTGTAATTTGGTGTTACTATTTTAAAATAACAAGTAAATAGAAACGGAAAAAGTATTTTATATGGGTTTGTAGAGAATGTTTTATTTGCACGTAAAGTGCAGGGGCCGAAATTCAAATCTTGGCATAACTACTTATTCATCTTTAAAAGCTGAAATTCTAACCACTAAACTGCATTAAAAAAAATTATATGGATCGTCTGCATTTTATAAGTTATTTAACTACGAATACTCTAGACAATTGTTAGCAGTACACTTTTCTAGAACTAGACAACATTTTTACTTGACCGTAATGGCTGAGGTGGCTGAGGTTTTTCTTGTCCTTGGTATTTGTCCTGCCGCGCCCGAAAGGGCGAGGTATGTAGACACTCAGTGTTGACGGATGTTGTTGTTTTATCGTACCTCCAGGACATATTGGTGTGAGAGAGGTGTTGGATGGTTAATGCCGAGTGTGAGTGGATTCTTCCTGATACGAGAGTCTCTGACCATTTTCAAATCTGGTGAGATTTGCAGAACTCTTTGAGTCGCTGAGGGGTGTTCAAATCTGTTGAGATTTGCAGGTCTCTGGTATCTGGTCGAACTCTACTGCATCAGGTGTTGACTGTTGGTTCTCTGCCTACCGGAGTCCCTCAACCTTTGACCTTTGGGCCGAGTAATTTTAATTCGAGTTCGGAAGTTAGTGTCTAGTGGTGTCTCCTACGGTTGGGTAGGGGTTTTCTCTGGTGGGTTTAGCGAATCACTATTGGTGTACGAGTGATTTGGGGTGCTGATTAGGTGTACAGTTACTTGGTAATTGTGTTATATCACGTTACCTTTCGTTGTATGTTTCACAACAATTCCTTACACTTCTTGTGGAGGAGTTGTTCTTTAATAAAATTTAGCCGATTAAAAAAAAATAAAAATGACATGTTGCATTAGATGCAACTCTATTTCTTACATTTTACGAGCCATAGACAAGCATCTGATAAATTTATGTGATGATATAATAAAGTTTTATTATAGGTCGAGGTAAAATTTATTTTAGGGGTGAGCACAAACCCACAACCCAACTCGAAACCGATATAACCGCCAACAAATGGAAGCACTCGGTCGGATCTCGGGTCAACAATTGTAAAAAATCGGTCATGGACGGTTGTATACGAACAGGTGCGGGTCTCTAAAAATTTATCTCTTCATAACCGAAACCGAACGAATTAAACAATTATTAAAATACAAATTTTATTTTTTTTCAGTTTCAAGCACCTCTTCTCTCTCTCTCCCTCTCTCTCTTAATCTCCCATACTCTTCGCTTTGTTAATTTTAACTATTTTTTATAGTAGAGAAAAATGTTATTTTTATAAGTTTATGCTTGTAATATGTTGATAAAGGAGATGTGGAAGATAATGTTCTAGATTTATCTTAATTTTTACTTCTCATCTACTATATATTATTGTTGTTGGATTTACAAATTTGAAACACAGTAACTGCATCTCATTATTTTAATTGTATCATTTATTGCAGTGTGTACGAAAATACTGAACTAATATTGAAAAATAATAAATTTTTTGATCAATGAAATTTTAGATGTTACAACAAAGTTTCAATCTAACCCGAGGAAATCGACCTGTTATACCCACCACCCGAATGACCCGGCACCGAACAAACCGAACACGTAAACGTTCGGAATTGAGTCCAAATTAAAAGACTACGATTTTTATCAGTTTGACGATTTCCAGCCCGAACCCGACCGATGATCACCTCTAATTTATTTACATTGGATATTTTGGGCAACCAAAATAAAAAAACTAATCTAAGTATGTTATTAATAAAGTTCATGTTTGAAACTCTATGGTTTCCAACCCATGGACTTGCATTCCGAGCTTTCACCATGATGTTGGCGTCTTACATTATGTTTGGGAGAAAATCTTCGATATAAACAAGTGTTTGAGCATAAAATTTAGGCACACACTCACATAATAAAAAGATTAAAAGAAAAATAAAATGGTCACATCAAATAATATAATTTTACTCATTGTTTATTTTTATTTTTTAGTTTGATGTAAGTGTGCCTAAAATTAAGGTATTGTGTTTGTGCCTATGGTCACTACAACAAATTTTCCATATACCTACGGACAATTTTAGTGACAGATTTTACCGTAGGTATATAGTTAATTTATCGTGGCTATAGACATTATGTTAGTTGCGAATTTTAAAAGGCCAGCAAGAAAAGAAAACAAACACGCTCTCATCTTAAACGAAGCAAAAACAAAATTGTAACAAAAATAAAAACCCCTAAACCCTAAACCCTCACTCGTTCACCGGAGACGATGGACTTCAATTCCTGTTGGAAAATGAACATAGTAGTGTTCATTTAATGTGTGGAAGTTAAAACATTGTGATTGGAAATAAAATGGGATGAACACATTGGTCTTGTAGGACTTGAACTAAGGAGTGTGAATTAAAAAAAGTGGGTATAAGTCCCACATTAATAAGAACATTTTCTTTAGTAGTGTACATATATATCTCAAAGTGAGTACTTGCTAATAACACGCTCGCACCGCCGTCCGGCTCGAATCGGACCAAACTTATTAGTGATGTGTTATTTATTTTTAGTCACAAAATTAACTAATTTTTATTTAGTTAATTAAGCTGATCAAAGAAACTACTAAGCGCTGACTCATTACAGCTTGTGTTGATTTCTTTCCGTTTAGAAAACGGATTCTCCAATTACTACGTTATTCCACGCATAATGATTTTTAATCCAGCATAATGGTGCTAATTATTTTGT
This sequence comes from Trifolium fragiferum, assembly GCA_954870985.1. Taxonomy (NCBI): domain Eukaryota; kingdom Viridiplantae; phylum Streptophyta; class Magnoliopsida; order Fabales; family Fabaceae; genus Trifolium; species Trifolium fragiferum. Next base: position 26,925,615 of record OX940789.1, on the reverse strand, counting down.
CCCCTACGTTACATTCTTGTTTGAAGCCTTATTTCTATATACATGATTCATTCTACCTGTTGATAAAATACAGTACGCAGAACAAATGCTTTAGAAAAACCATCAAAATAAACAATTTCCAACATTGTGAATTTTCTCTCCTGTGAACACACAAATAGTTATCTTGCTCCACGTAACTATATCATCATATTATTCATTCCATTGTGTTTCATTGGTTTGTTAACTGATATTGTAGTATCAGTTAAAATTGATGTTGTAGTATCAATTTTCGAGTGATTTTGTCGAATCATTCAAGAAGGTGTTCCTTCCGGTCATTACAGTGCAGTAATCGATCGGCTTTATTTTGAACGGGCTGTTTTATCCTGGAGGCGGCGCGATTGCTTGTCTGCTTTGCACCTTTAGAGCAGTATCGCGAAACGTCTTAAAGAGAGCGACCTGGTCGTGACTCAGCCGGTATTTTCTTCGGTTCTATTTTTCGAAAAATCATTTTTTTCAATTTTAAAACAACAATTTTAAGACGATTTCAAAACTGCTATGGATACCGAAGAAATTATTGGAAATTCGGCTGTTGGTGCAACCGAAAGGCCTTTCAAGTTTGAAGGTCTCCATTTCAAACGTTGGCAACAGAAAATGTTTTTCTTTTTAACTCTAAAAAAAGTTGTCCACATTTTGAATGAGGATATGCCCACTGTTCCTATCGGTCTTGTAGGATCGAGTTCTGGAACAAAGGAACAACCACTCACCATCGGTGACAAGGTTGATAAGCCTGATGCAGCTACTGAAAAACAAAAAGAAAAGGATTCGATTGATCCTGCTGCAAAAGAGCTTCAGTTGAAAAAGGAACAACAACTCTGGTTGCATAATGATTATTTATGCAAAGGTTACATTATAAATGGCCTATGTGATGATTTGTATGATTATTATAGTACATACAAAAGTGCTAAGGATGTTTGGGAGGCGCTGAAAAAGAAATATGATACCGAGGAGGCCGGTGTGAAGAAGTATGCTGTTAGTAGGTACCTGAAGTACCAGATGGTTGATGAAAGGTCTGTGGAGGCGCAATCTCATGAACTTCAGAAAATTGCTCATGAAATAATAACTGAAGGTATGCCTCTTGACGAACAGTTCCAAATTGCTGTGATGATTGACAAATTGCCCCCTGGTTGGAAAGATTTTAAAAATCAGCTTCGTCACAAAACAAAAGAATTTTCAATCGAGAGTTTGATTACTCGGCTCCGTATTGAGGAGGAATCCAGAAGACAAGATCAAAAAGAAGAGGAAAAGACCTATGTGGTCTCTGGCAACAAAAAGAAATTCGGTGCGGTTCTGAAGCCTACGGGCAAACATCTGAAATATCAGAACCGCGGTCAAATGAATCGAATTAAGAATGGCAACCCTTCACGGGCCCATAATGCTAAACAGCATCCACCTGCTCAAAAGAATGATACTGGTACAGTTGGTGTGACTTGCTTTAACTGTGGTAAACCAGGACATTTTGCTAAGAAATGTAGAGCCAGGAACAAACCTGCTGCTGCCCCTAATGCACAGGCTAACCTGACTGATGAGCCTTATGTGGCTATGATCACCGAAATCAATATGGTTGGTGGTACTGATGGCTGGTGGATTGACACTGGCGCTACTCGCCATATCTGTTATGAACGTGCTATGTTTAAAACATACACCGCTGCTGAAAATAAGAAGGTGCAAATGGGTAATGCTCACACCTCTGATGTTGCTGGTATTGGAGATGTTGAATTGAAGTTCACCTCCGGGAAAACTCTGATCTTGAAGGATGTCATGCATGTGCCTGACATTAGAAAAAATTTAGTTTCTGGTTTTCTTCTTAATAAGGCTGGGTTTAATCAAACTATTGGGGCTAATTTGTACACCATCACTAAGAATGGTATTTTTATTGGGAAAGGGTACGCAACTGATGGCATGTTTAAGTTAAATGTTGAATTGAATAAAATTTCTCCTTCCGTTTACTATGTGTGTGATTTTAATATTTGGCATGCTAGACTTTGTCATGTTAGTAAACGTTCTTTACTTAATTTAAGTAATCTAGGATTAATTCCAAAGTTAATTGCTAATGACATAGAAAAATGTGAATTTTGTAGTCAAGCGAAAATAACTAAATCGTCACATAAATCGGTAATTAGAGAATCTGAACCGTTAGATTTAATTCATTCTGATATATGTGAACTTGATGGAACTTTGACTAGAAATTGTAAACGCTATTTTATCACTTTTATTGACGATTGTTCTGATTATACTGTTGTATATCTAATGAAGAATAAAAGTGAAGCGCTTGACATGTTTAAGATTTATGTGACTGAAATTGAAAATCAATTTAATAAGAAAATTAAGAGGCTTCGTAGTGATAGGGGAACTAAGTATGATTCTACTTTATGTAATGATTTTTATAAAGAACATGGAATTATACATGAAACGACTGCACCATATTCACCTGAAATGAATGGTAAAGCTGAAAGAAAGAATAGAACTCTTACTGAACTAGTTGTAGCTAGTATGCTCTATTCTGGTGCTGCCTCACACTGGTGGGGGGAAATTTTATTGACTGTTTGCTACGTCCTGAATAGAGTTCCCAAGGCTAATAATGTAGTCTCACCTTATGAGATATTAAAGAAAAGACAACCGAACTTGTCTTATTTGAGAACCTGGGGATGTCTTGCTTATGTCAGGATACCGGATCCAAAGCGGGTAAAACTCGCAAGTCGTGCCTATGAATGTGTATTCATTGGCTATGCAGCAAACAGTAAGGCATATAGGTTTTATGACCTTAATGCTAAAGTGATCATAGAATCGGTTGATGCTGATTTCTATGAAGATAAATTTCCCTTTAAATCGAGAAATAGTGGGGGCACTGGATCAAGTCACATTCCTGTGATAAGAAACTCCGAGGGCAACAAAGAAATAGAAACAGAACTTCGAAGAAGTAAAAGAGTAAGAGTAGCTAAAGATTATGGACCGGATTATTCCGTATATTCTTTAGAAGAAGATCCTACGAGTCTTCAAGAAGCATTATCATCTCTTGATGCAGATTTATGGCAAGAAGCTATAAATGATGAGATGAAATCTTTAGAATCTAACAGGACCTGGCACTTAGTAGAGTTGCCTCCTGGTTGCAAACCGATTGGTTGTAAATGGATTTTGAAAAGGAAGCTAAAACCCGATGGCACTGTTGATAAATACAAGGCTCGCCTTGTGGCCAAAGGTTTTAGACAAAGAGAAAATATAGATTTCTTCGACACTTTTTCTCCGGTCACTCGAATAACATCCATAAGGGTACTAATTTCAATTGCCGCTATTTATAACCTTATGGTTCACCAAATGGATGTTAAAACCGCTTTTTTAAACGGTGACTTAGAAGAAGAAATCTATATGGAACAACCCGAAGGGTTTGTAATACCTGAACAAGAACAAATGGTCTGTAAGTTAGATAAGTCCTTGTATCGACTTAAGCAAGCGCCAAAGCAATGGCATATAAAGTTTGATAGTTTGATGACATCAAATGGATTCAAAGTGAATGAGATTGACAAATGCATTTATTATAAATCTGATAATGGCATTTGCACCATAGTGTGTCTCTATGTAGATGATCTACTCATCTTTGGATCAAATATTTCTGCTATAAACGCAGTGAAATCATTGTTGAGTAACAACTTTGATATGAAAGACCTCGGAGAGGCAAGTGTGATTCTTGGAATCAAGATCACTAGATCAAAGGAGGGAATAACTTTAGATCAATCCCACTATGTGGAAAAGATTCTAAAGAAATATAAATACTTTGATTGTAAACCTGCAAGTACGCCGTATGATTCCAGTGTAAAACTCTTTAAGAACACTGGTGAAAGCATAAGACAAACTGAATATGCGAGCATCATTGGTAGTCTTAGGTATGCCACTGATTGTACCAGACCCGACATCGCCTATGTCGTGGGACTGTTGTGCAGGTTTACTAGTAGGCCTAGAAATGAGCATTGGCAAGCTATTGAGAGAGTCATGAGGTATCTTAAAAAGACCATGAATCTCGGATTACATTATAAGAGATTTCCTGCTGTACTTGAAGGGTACAGTGATGCTGATTGGAACACCTTGTCGGATGATTCCAAAGCAACCAGTGGCTATATTTTTAGTATAGCTGGAGGAGCTGTGTCTTGGAAATCAAAGAAACAGACCATATTGGCTCAGTCCACTATGGAGTCTAAAATGATAGCGCTTGCCACTGCTAGTGAAGAAGCAAGTTGGTTGAGATGCTTGCTATCTGAGATTCCCTTATGGGAAAAACCTATGCCAGCTGTGTTGATCCACTGTGATAGTACCGCGGCTATTGCTAAAATTGAGAATCGATTCTATAACGGAAAGAAGCGTCAAATAAGACGCAAGCACAACACAGTGAGAGTGATGATCACTAAAGGAGCTGTGAGAGTGGATCATGTACGCACTGATGAAAATTTAGCAGATCCTTTGACGAAAGGACTAGCTAGAGAGAAAGTCCAAAATACATCTCTAAAGATGGGACTAATGCCGATCTGAACTTATCATGATGGGAACCCAACCTAAAAGACTGGAGATCCCAAGAATTAGGTTCAATGGGTAATAACAAGTTGTGATGAGTTAACGATGAACATGCTAGTAAAAATGGGAAAAGCATGAATCCTGATAGCGAAAGGATGAGTTGATTAAAACTCTTAATGAGATCTATACTTTGTATGAGTGGAGTACCGAGCTACAGGAGTACTCTTGATAGACTCACCTATATGAATGTGGAACTGAGGCCGGTTCATATGGAATTTCGAGGCAGAATTCCTAGAGCGTTCATGAATCCGGGATTAACGTGCAGGGCCATTAAAGCACGGGCTACAAAGAAACACCTTGTGGAAAGGTTGTGTGCGGGTTTGAGAAAAATCTGAGATAGAGTTCAAGACAAGTGTCACTCTTGTTAAATCAGGCTCTTACTTGCTACGCAAAGGTTCAAGTCATAGACACCTTCGCTTATGCACAATCTTTCATAAAACCTCTGAAACACTTTTTTAAATTCAAGTGGGGGATTGTTGGAAAATGAACATAGTAGTGTTCATTTAATGTGTGGAAGTTAAAACATTGTGATTGGAAATAAAATGGGATGAACACATTGGTCTTGTAGGACTTGAACTAAGGAGTGTGAATTAAAAAAAGTGGGTATAAGTCCCACATTAATAAGAACATTTTCTTTAGTAGTGTACATATATATCTCAAAGTGAGTACTTGCTAATAACACGCTCGCACCGCCGTCCGGCTCGAATCGGACCAAACTTATTAGTGATGTGTTATTTATTTTTAGTCACAAAATTAACTAATTTTTATTTAGTTAATTAAGCTGATCAAAGAAACTACTAAGCGCTGACTCATTACAGCTTGTGTTGATTTCTTTCCGTTTAGAAAACGGATTCTCCAATTACTACGTTATTCCACGCATAATGATTTTTAATCTAGCATAATGGTGCTAATTATTTTGTCCCCTACGTTACATTCTTGTTTGAAGCCTTATTTCTATATACATGATTCATTCTACCTGTTGATAAAATACAGTACGCAGAACAAATGCTTTAGAAAAACCATCAAAATAAACAATTTCCAACATTGTGAATTTTCTCTCTTGTGAACACACAAATAGTTATCTTGCTCCACGTAACTATATCATCATATTATTCATTCCATTGTGTTTCATTGGTTTGTTAATTGATATTGTAGTATCAGTTAAAATTGATGTTGTAGTATCAATTTTCGAGTGATTTTGTCGAATCATTCAAGAAGGTGTTCCTTCCGGTCATTACAGTGCAGTAATCGATCGGCTTTATTTTGAACGGGCTGTTTTATCCTGGAGGCGGCGCGATTGCTTGTCTGCTTTGCACCTTTAGAGCAGTATCGCGAAACGTCTTAAAGAGAGCGACCTGATCGTGACTCAGCCGGTATTTTCTTCGGTTCTATTTTTCGAAAAATCATTTTTTTTCAATTTTAAAACAACAATTCCGAACTTCAAACTGAATCCTCAGTTGACCACATCAACGACCTCCTTGCCTCAATCGAGTGCGGCAACTATGCTAAAGCACTCACCTCCCAAACCAGCAAACTCATCTTCCAACTTAATCACAACTCACCACCACCGGAATCCGCCAAACATTTCTACTCCGAGTTAATTGAATCGCACCGAGTCTTTCATAACAGACTCTTCCGTTAGCACAGTTGAACAATCTCACAGAGCCATCCTCGTGGTTTGTGAAATTTTAATTGTAGGTCTTTGAAGGGGGAGGAGCTACCGAGATTCCCTCTTCCTTTGGTTGAATTTGAATGTGCAGAATGGAATATTTGGGTGCGCAATTATATTATGTCTGATGGTTCTGAATTGCTTGGAAAGTTCTCGAATCTTCAGGTACTCCATTCTTGCAGGCATTGCATTTAACAATTCATTATTAATCTATGGGCATGTTTGGATCAACATATTTGAACTTATCTCTACTTATATAAGCATTTGTGAGACTGATTGTGAGAGCTTGTGGAAATAACTTAGTTTTGAGTTTACTTTAATAAGTTATTCAGGGTAGCTTAGGAAACAACTTATATGAAAATAGTTTGACTTTATTTTATCTTATAGCTTATTTCCATAATCAATTAGGCACGCTTACGGATGGGTTTTATCCAAACAGGGCCTATATAAAGTTAATTGGAACAAAATCTTTCTTAATTTTATTTTGAATCAACTAATAACTAATCAGTCTTTTTTTTCTTTCTTTCTTTTCTTCTAGTATATAGTTTTTGCTAAGATGTTGCTTATGAGGATGAAAGATTTATCGGTTGATATTAGAATTAGAAGCCGGCTTTCTTTGATTTGTTTCCCGAGCTGAACAAGAAGAAAAGGTCATTATTAATCTTCATGAGCTAGCTATTGGTTGATTAGGTGTGTAGTGGCTTAGTGCTTGGAGTTGGTAGAAAAGAGGAGGACAGTGAGGGGACGAGAGTTATTTCGTCAAAAATGCGTATATTTTAGTTACTGAAGGTGAAGGAGAGGGGCCAAGCTGGGCCAAAGACGTATGAAGCCTGCTGGTTCCGATGAGATTGTCGACTCTTGCTTGGTGTCTGCTTCAGAATAGATTACCTACACTAAGGAAAATCATAGGAAGTGAGGGATTAGTATTAATTCGTCTCTTTTGTGCGTCGGTGGATGTGGTTGTGTTGAAAATGAAGATCATTTACTTTTTAATTTATCCTATTCTTCCGGAGACGTGGAGAGAGATTGTAAAGTGGCTAGGGGTTCCGATAGCATTAACGGGAGGGGGGTTTGATCACTTTGTAATGTTTAAAAACTTAATTTATGGAAAGACGACAGTTAAGGAGATATTAGGAGTTATTTGGCTCTCAACGGTTAATTCTGGTTGGGAAGTCAGAAATGCTATAATTTTTAATCAAGCCGGATATGAGTGGGAGAAGGTGGTGAAGGAGGTTAAAGTCTCATCATGGAGAATTCTTAGAGCTCGTGCTAAGAGATTTTCTTTTAATCTTAGCGAATGGATTTTGAACCCTTTAGCTTGTATGGGAATAACCGGGGAGGTCAATGTTTGAATCTTTACATATTACTATTTCTGCAGTTCTGTTCTTGCTGGTTTTGCTGTTTGTACATGTTATGTGAGCGGTTGGAGAGTTCTCAGCTTATGCGGGCCAGTAGCTATTGACTCCTCAAGGACATTTTTAACTTCTGGTCTGATTCAGTCTTCATTGTAGTGGTTCAGACTTGGCTTGTTGAAATTCTTTCTAGCTCTCGGCGCGAGTCCTTGGTTGTATTCCATATCCTTGCCCCGATGCTTCGGAGCTGCGCAGTTGATAGTAGTATCACTGTGTAGTTTTCATAAGCTCATGTGGTAAGGGCCGGGATCCCGAGTCAATCGTGTTGATAGCTCTCCCTCAAGTACAAATTCCAATTAGTTTCCAACATAGCTTATGTTTTGCTCCTCTGTAATGGATTGTTTTTGATCTCTGTTAAAGGACTTTTGCACCCCTAGGCCTTGTTATAGAGGTGCAAAAATCATGATCCTTAAAGTCTCACATTGATGGAAAAGGTGAGTTATGTTTCTGACAAGATTTAGCAAAAGGGGAAATTTTAATTCCATTTGACTTACCTTATCACTCCATTGATCTTTATTAATGTATTTCAATGCAGGCAAGCTACAAGGCTTTATTGCATATTATGTAGTTCCAATAATAGTACTATGGCAGTAATTTGATTGCAATGGATTACAGTGGTTTGAAGTGCTTGATGGGTTGCTGGGTCCATATTGGAAAACAATGGGGCTACAACGTAAATTGTTCATTCATGATTTTTTGAGGCCTCATATCTATTTTGTTGTGATGTGATATGAATGATTTGTTCTAAATATTGATTAGTTGAAGATTACTTGTTTAGTTTATATTGTCTTAGCTTGGAATGGGGTGATTTAAAATTGTTTTCTAGTATTTTAGTTAACTTGGGGTGATGTTGGGCATGTCTGCAGGGCTTGCAGAAGTATGAAAAGGGAAATGGCTGAAGAAGATCACGAGGATGCAAGGTGATACACTATTTTCTTGTATTTTTGCTTTATTGCTTCCCTACATTGGCATGTCTTATGCCTTGGTTGTTGTTATTTAATAGCTGTCAAGGTGAGTTGCCTACAACGTAAAATGAATAAAAATTAAGTTCATGGTGCTTTTCAAGGTATGATATGATTGTCTCCTTTGCAATGTTTTTGTTTTGGTGGATATCTTCTTATTCGAAATGTTAATCATTATGACACTAGGAATTAAATTTCAATTACAAATATTAATCATTAATCAGATGGTTAGCTCTTTCTGCAGCGATGTGTGATTTGCTTACTACTTGCTCTTGGGTGGGCTCTTGCTTCTTATGTTAGGTACTCATACTACTATTCTTGTTCAACGACAACAATGTTCAGTTCTGCTTCTCTTTGAATCATATAATATTTTTATCAACTTATTGAAATGACACTGTTTATAGGTCAGTGAGGGATAACATTCTCATTGTCAGTTATTTTCTCGTGTTTTGCTTTTTGTCTCACAAATATATTTTCTTTGGAAAAGTGAATTAGTATTAGTGATACAGAAACTCATGTGAGTTGGTGCATTTTAGGCATTCTATAAGGCATCAAAAGTGCGATTTGATGATGATCCCGAATTTAAGCTAAGGGCACAACAGGTAGTGGTCCTGCTCCAGGTAAATGATAGCCAGACTTTACCCCCCTAGTATGAAATATTGGGGAACTTAATGTTGAATTATGTGTATGAATTAAATTTTTTTTTCAGAGTGGGGATACCAGGTATCACAAGGCATCGCAACAAATTTGTGATATTAATCAAACTTATTGTTCATATGTGTTTGTGTGTGAGCGATGGTATCAACATATTGCTCTACCTTTTTTATATGCACACCATTTGTTTGAAAATTTATCCTTTTAATTATGTGGCCTAATAAGAGTGAAAACACATATTGATCTCTTTTATATTTTTCTGTAGATTACAGATGCTTCTAGTACCCCAACCAGCCGGATTATCCAAGTCCATACACTAACGAAGATTGAAGAGAGAAATTAGAAGTAAACAGTGTAAGCCGTTGTGGTTTATTGCTTGGTAGGATCGTCATGCATTGTGTTGCGGGTTGTAAGCTGTTGCCATTTATTGCTTGGTAGGGATGTCATACACATCTATGTTTTTGTGGGTGCTAGTTTTTTAGAGTTGTAATTTTGAGATGAATTAGAAGTAAATAGTAGTTCACAAAGTTATTTGATGCAATTTCGATTTTGTAAGATTTAGCTAGGCGACTTTGCTTTGGTGTTTTAAATTTTAATATACTCTCTTAATTTGAGATGATTAGGCCCCGTTTGGCCCGGCTTATTTTCTCCTTTTTTTCTTCTCCTTAAAAATAGTAAAGAAGGAAAAAATTGTGTTTGACTTCACTTTTCTTTATTTTTTAATTCTTTACTTTATTTCCCTAATACTTTTAAAGAGAAGTAGGCCCCGTTTGGCCCGGTTTATTTTCTCCTTTTTTTGTCTCCTTAAAAATAGTAAAGAAGGAAAAAATTGTGTTTGACTTCACTTTTATTTATTTTTTACTTCTTTACTTTATTTCTTTGATACTTTTAAGGAGAAATATTGTCAAATATAATTTTATACTTCTCTATTTCGTTTAAGCTAAATAGAAAAGTAAAAAATAAGCCGGGCCAAACGGGGCCGTAGTGTCAAATATAATTTTATACTTCTATATTTCGTTTAAGCTGAAATAAAAAGTAAAAAAATAAGCCGGGCCAAACGGGGCCTTATAATCATTATTAATTAGTTTTTAAATATAATTGAAATTCTCTTTTATAATTAAAGTGGACTTGGTGGGTACAAAACATGTATATTGACAAATTCGCTTTTATTATTATTATTATTATTTTAAAAAAAGTACAATCTATGAAGAAAAAAAAAATCCAAATTTATACCAACGGACACATTTGTGGGTAAATTGATTTATAATGGTTGTTAATGTCCGTGGGTATAGCTCTAAGATATTCTCTAACGTCAAAAAATGTTGTAACTATAGCCTATTGCGACGGAAAAAGTCCGTGAATATAGCGAAATAAAGCACACGGAACGAAATGTCCGTCGGTATAGGTTTTAAGGCCTATACCCACGGTGTTGGGACCTTTACCCACGAAATTTTGCCGTTGATAAATGGCAATTTTGTTGTAGTGAGTAGACTTTTTTTATCGCACAAGCCCAAATAATATTTGTTAGGCACATTAACAAGAAAAAAATATATATATATAGTTGAAGTGGAGAATTCTTAGATAGGCACATGCATTTAGGCACACATAGGAGTCAAAAAAAATAAAAAGAAAAATAAATACTCCGTATGTCACATCGATTAATACTACTTTATTCGTTTTCTCTTTAATTTTTTTTTACTCGTTGAGTGTGTATCTAACATGTAATATTTAGTGTTGTGCCTAACTAAGTATTTATCATTGAAGTGATGTGAATTGATGTGACAATTTTAATTTTTTAAATTTGTGTGTATGTGCCTAAATCTTGTGTTCAAGCAAGTATTGATCTTTTCTCTTATATATTGGAAACTAGAAATAGTAGTATTATTTATTTTTTCGCGGTTTTAATTTTTCTCAATCGTAAAATTGAAAATGTCCATCAACTTATGCTTTGAAACAAAAATCATTATTGAAATTTTAAGTATTTTCTAAACATGGATCCAAAATTAACGAGTAGGAATCCTCTCTATTTCTCAAAACAAACGAAGAATCATTATTGAAATTTTAAATATTTTCTAAACATGAATCCAAAATTGACGAGTAGGAATCCTCTCTATTTCTAAAAAAAAAAACAAAGATGTAAATTATTATACTTTTGGAGTAAATTAATAATATAAATTCTCATCTTTTGAGAGAAATTTCAATAATGTACTACGTATAACCATGAAAAAATTTATAATTCCAAATGATATACATGAGTTGATTAAAAATCAGAAGAAAAAAAATCATGATAGAAAAATTTTAAGCACCAAAACTTGGTAAAATATTTTCTAGACAAAACAAAATTTAAAGTATGGAAAATGCTAAATAGTGTTATTTTCACTTTGAAATTTTCAATTTAACCCTTTTTTATTTTTATTTCTTAAAATTTTAGTATTCTCAATATATGAAGCACGAACACATCTATGAGTAGGTGTGTCGCGGTATCCGACACGTATCGGTACCCGACACTTGTATGACACTCATACGACACATGTTGGATATGTGTCAAAAAAATATGTATTCTTTTATCCCAACAATCCTTAGATCGATGTCCGATGTAACACTCTAAATTTTAGCATAGTTATTTTATTATAATATATTTGATTTTTAATATGTTTATGAGTTGATTTAAGTAAATAGTGGGTAGAGGAGGAAACTATAAATTAGAATTTCTAATTTAGTGGGAACTAGAGAATTAAGGGAAAAATAGAATTAAGTAAAATATATTTTAGAAGTATATTTTTAAAATATATGTTTGAAATGTATTACGAGATAAAATATATATATATATTTTTGAGAAATATGATTGAAAGATTTTAGGAAAATATATTATAAAAACAAATCTGATAAAGATATCTTTTAAAAAAAAAAAAACCTAATTAGTTGCTTATAAATAACTAAAGTGAAAAGAAATTAGGAGAGCAAATAGAAATAGACTTTGTAGAACTAGGGCATATCACAAAGAGTTTCATATATATGTTTGAAATGTATCTTTGAAATATATTACGAGATAAAATATATATATTTTTTTGAGAAATATGATTGAAAGTTTTTAGGAAAATATATTATAAAAACAAATCTGTTAAGGATATCTTTTTTAAAAAAAAAACCTAATTAGTTGCTTATAAATAGACTAAAGTGAAAAGAAATTAGGAGAGCAAATAGAAATAGACTTAAGAACTAGAGCATATCACAAAGAGTTTCCGGGTGGCAAGAGTTATTATTCCTTATGCATGGTGTATAAACAAATTTCTACCATGCAATATTTTTTTGATCAATTAGATTTTTTGATCAATCAAATGCTCTAAAGCATGCATGGCGGAGATTTATTTATGCACCATACATAATAATATTCCTTATGCATAATAACTCAACCCTTTCCGGGTAATTGAGGTATGGGGTGAAATTGTTCTTGAGTTATCTATCATTTTTCTTTTGATTGTTGTTTTTCAATATAAAAATTCGTATATGTTATTTGTCTAACCTATTTCTACAATGGTATACTTATGAAATTATGGCTATTTGTGTGTCTTATTAAATTATTTTAATTGCATGATTTATTTGATCCATCTGTTTTGCATAATACTGTTACTGAATTATTATTAATTCAATGAAATATAAATCACGTCATCTCTCTGGTTTCACTATCTCCATCGCGCTTTCTTTGTTCAGATCCTTCACCATTAACATCGACCTTCTCTCTCACCTCCGATCGTGCTAAGTTGGTTTTTCACCATTCCAAATTAATATAGGTAAATCCCTCATCTCTCTGTTTCATCTATTGCTTTTCAATCTCATCAAATTATTGCTGCATTAGTAGATTGCAATTTGTTGTTGTTGTTTTCATGTTTATGCCTAATTAGATTGCAATTTTCTGTTGTTTTCATGTTGCGTTAGATTATTTTTCAATCGTATTCTATGTTTGGAGCTATTTGTCTTTGAATGATTCATGGAAATTAATAATGAATGAAGCTATTACTATTAATAATAATTAAGGATTTAAGGGTAATGAAAAGGAAAAGTAGGAATGAGTGTTAAGTATAGAAATATTCTTGGTTTTGAGTGTGGTTATGGTAATTTGAAAAGGTGAATTATAACACCCCATATCGAGAGTCTAGAATTTGATATAGAATTATCATAAGTCGTACAAGATACAAAAAATATTACAATAACTGTCTTGGCTTAAGAGCCTTACATAACCAAAAGAAGTAGCAATTGAATCCAAAATACATATTTTAGTCGGTTATATTCAGTACATCGAGTCCTTGACAACATAGTACATAAAATAAACACAACTAAAACTTGAACTGAAGCTGCTACCACTGCTACTCCACATGCTTCTTACCACGGGTATCGTGTCTATCTGAAAACAAAAGTTGTGGGGTGAGATTTCTAAGCCTCAGTGAGCTCCTCACTACCCCTCTCGTTGGTGTATTAGCACGGGGGCTCTCATAATCATTACAGATTAACTTAACCGATATTCATAAAGCTGAATAGAAACTTAACTCATATTCATAAAGCTGAATAGAACTGAACTCATATTCAAATATTGAAGCTACTTCAATCCTAGCTATTCAAAAACAAGTAGGTTTCACTTTTACTTCAGATGATGTTACTGTGATTAATGATTTGGTTGCTGAAGAGGTTAAAGATCGATCTGTCATGAGAGATAGGGAGAATGATATGGGTGATCAATGATTATAGTCTCTTATAATGTGAGAGGCTTGGGTGGGTAGATTAAGGGGAGGAAGTTGAGGGAGTTAGTAAAGAAATATAATGTTGATTTCCTTGCAATTCAGGAAACCAAACTGAATTCGGTCTCAGATCAATTGTGCTATAGCTTGTGGGGATCCCAAGATTGTGATTGGGTTTTCCAGCCGTCGGAGGGTAATAGTGGTGGTATTTTATCGATTTGGAGTAAGGCAAATTCCTCTCTCATTTTCTCTTTCATGGGAGAGGGCTTTGTAGGAGTTTGTTTGGAATGGGGTGTGTCGAAGACGATTTGCATTGTTGTGAATATTTATGCGAAATGTAACTTCTCCGCTAAAAGGAAAATGTGGCATGACCTTTTAATGTCCAAGAGAGGTTTCGGGGGTGGTAAATGGTGTGTGGCCGGTGATTTTAATACGGTTAGTAGGAGGGAAGATAGAAGAGGTGTGAATGATGTTAGTGGTTCGTTGGTTACTTCGGAGATACGTGATTTTAGGGAGTTTATGGAGGCTATGGAGTTGGTGGATCTTCCTTTGTTGGGTCGTCGTTTTACTTGGTATCACCCAAATGGGAGAACAATGAGTCGAATTGATAGATTTCTTGTATCGGAGGATTGGTTGAATGATTGGGGTGTTTGTTCTTTATGGGTCCTTCCTAGGGATATATCGGATCATTGTCCGTTAATTCTTAAGAAGGATAATTTTGATTGGGGGCCGAGGCCTTTTCGCTTCAACAATTATTGGTTGGAGCATAAGGATTTTAAGAAGATTGTGGAGGAGACTTGGAGAAACCAATCTATCAATGGTTGGATGGGCCATGTTCTTAAAGAGAAGCTTAAATCTCTTAAATTCCGCCTAAAAGAGTGGAGTAAGGAGGAGTTCGGAGGAATGGAGACTCAAATTTCATCCTTGATTGAGGATATTCATGTTTTAGATGGTAAAAGTGAAAGTGTGGGGTTGTCGGACCTTGAGGTTGTTTGCCGAAAACAAAAATTTTGTGCTCTTTGGAAGCTCCTTAAATATAAGGAGGCTTCTCTCTTCCAACGGTCTAGATCAAAATGGCTTCGTGAAGGTGACGCTAATTCCAAATATTTTCATGGGTGTGTGAAGGCTAGGGCGAAGAGAAATGCAATGGTGGCTCTCAAAGTAGGCGATGTTTGGCTTGATTCCCCCCCGTTGGTGAGAGCGGCGGTTGAAGAGTTTTTCTCCAATCATTTTGCTAGTCCGGAGGTGGAAAGACCTAAGCTTGATGGGGTTAATTTTCCTACGTTGTCGGAGGAGGATAATTTGGGCTTGATGGCCCCGTTTTCTCTAGAAGAAATTGAAAGGGTGGTGAAGGATTGTGATGGGAATAAAAGCCCGGGGCCGGATGGTTTTAATTTTAATTTTCTTAAGGACTCTTGGGATCTTTTGAAGGGGGATATTAGAATCTTATTTGATCAATTTCATGGGAATGAAAGGCTTCCGAAAAGCTTTCTTTCCTATTTTGTGACTCTTATTCCAAAAGTGGAATCCCCTTTTGGTCTTTCCGATTTTAGGCCAATTTCCCTATTGGGGTGTTTATACAAGATTGTGGCAAAAGTGTTGGCAAATAGACTTTCGAAGGTGATGAATTCCTTAATAGCTCACAATCAATCGGCGTTCCTTAAAGGGCGGAATCTTGTTGATGGAGTTTTGGTGGTGAATGAGATCATTGATTTGGCGAAGAAGTCCGGGAAGGAGTATATGGTGTTCAAAGTGGATTTTGAGAAGGCGTATGACTCGGTGGATTGGAATTTTTTGGATTATATGCTCCATAGGTTCGGTTTCGGTGCTAAATGGATTCGTGCTTGTGTCTTTGCCGGAAACTTATCTATCCTTGTCAATGGTAGTCCGACTAAGGAGTTTAATATCTAAAGAGGCCTTAAGCAAGGTGATCCTCTTGCTCCTTTCCTATTTTTGCTAGTGGTAGAAGGATTTGGTGGTGTTATGAAAAAGGCGGTGGGGGAAAATTTATTTAAAGATTTTCCAATTGGTGGAGATGGGCTTATGATTTCCCACCTCCAATACGCGGATGACACGTTGTGTATTGGAGAAGCGTCAATCCAAAACCTATGGACTATCAAATCTATCCTTCGAGGTTTCCATATGGCGTCCGGATTGAAGGTCAATTTTGGCAAAAGTTGCCTTATGGGTGTTAATGTGCGGACCGATTTTGTGGAATTGGCATGTTCGTTTCTTAATTGTAAATATGGTGAAGTGCCTTTCAAGTATCTAGGATTACCGGTTGGGGCGAATCCTAGGAGGCTCGTGACTTGGGAACCTTTATTAGTGTACCTCAAGAATCGTCTTAGTTCGTGGGGAAAAAGGCACATTAGTTTAGGAGGTAGAATTGTGTTAATTAATTCAGTTCTTAATGCAATTCCTATCTTCTTTTTGTCTTTTCTCAAAATGCCGGTGAGTGTGACGAAGGCGGTGGTGAGAATCCAAAGAAATTTCTTGTGGGCTGGTGTAAAGGGGGATAGGAAGATGAGTTGGGTTAGGTGGAGTACGGTTTGTAAAGAAAAGAAGGATGGTGGTTTGGGGGTGAGGGATATTAGAGTAGTTAATGCTAGCCTCCTTGCGAAGTGGCGGTGGAAACTCCTTAATGATGAGCCGGCTTTGTGGAAAGAGGTACTTATTACTAGATATGGTGGGAGAGTGGGTAGTAGTGTGTCTCTCATTGGCCTTGTGGGAGAGAGATCCGCTTCGGTTTGGTGGAAGGATATTTGCGCGATTGAGAAATTTATAGAGTCAAAGAATTGGTTTGAGGAGGTGGTTGAGCGCAAAGTGGTAAATGGAGTTTCTGCCTCTTTTTGGTCTCAAAAATGGGTTGGTGATATTAATCTTGAATTTTCTTTTCCAAGGCTCTTTTCCCTTTCGACTCAAAAGGAGGCGACGGTTAGTGACTTGGCCGTCATTGGTGTGGAGAATATAGGTTGGGATTTTATTTGGAGGAGGGGGCTATTTGTGTGGGAAGAATCTCTTGTGTACCAGCTGTACGAGGTGCTTAATCATGTAAAGCTCTCGGCTGGCCCAGATTTTTGGTGGTGGAAGGGTTGTTCTCGGTTAATTCGGCTTATTCTCTCTTGTCATCTTTGGTCTTAGGCGCGGAGGAGTATGTTGAGAGGGTTAATCCGGTGTTCGAGCGGATTTGGAATAGCCCAGCCCCTTCTAAGCTTATTGCTTTTTCTTGGCAATTATTACATAATAGAATCCCGACTAAAGATAACCTCGTGAGTCGCGGGATTTTTCGGGGTGATAGTCCGGGTAATTGTGTGCTGTGTATGGGCTTGCTTGAATCTGCAGCCCACCTTTTCTTACATTGTGATTATACTTTTTCGATATGGATGGATATTTTTAGATGGCTTGGAGTTACAGTGGTTATGCCGGCATCTTTGCCTTCTCTGTTTGACTATTTCATTGGGCTGGCGCGGTCAAAGACAATTCGGAAAGGGTATATGCTAGTTTGGCACACGACACTTTGGCAAATTTGGAGGTCCAGAAACGGTGTCATCTTTAGTAACAAAGTGACGACGGCGGCTGATTGTGCAGAAGAAATAAAGGTGTTATCATGGAAGTGGAGTGCTCAAAGGTTGAAAATTGTCCCTTGTCTGTATTATGAGTGGGTTTGGGACCCGGGGGACTGCTTTAATCGCTAAGTGCTGTTCGGTTTTGGCGCGGTTCCTGCCGGTCTCGGTGCTTTCTGGTTTCGTGGCCTGCTGCTTGTGTTTTTGCTGTGTTTTTTCTCCTGTTTTAGTGCCCTTTCTGCGGCTGTTTTGTTGTTTTTAGCAGGGGTCATGGTGTTTTTTTTTCTGCTGTCTTGTGACCTGCTGTGTGTAGGCTTCTCTGTTTGGTTTTTTCCTTTTGGTCTTGCCCTGCTGTTTGTTTTGTAATGTGGTTGTGTCGGTTTCTTTTGTTCCCTCCCTTGGCATGTCTTATGCCTTGGTTTAGAGGTGGTAATATATATTTGCTGTTTCAAAAAAAAAAAAATTCAAATATTGAATAGCTAAATAATGATAAAAGTGCATCACATCAAATAATCTTAGTTCGTTTTCTAACTCACGGACACTGAGGTGAGCGGGTATCAGAGGTCTGCTCATCTGTCACCGATATAAATGAATCGATACGGAGAAATCAGCTCACAATTAACTTAACTTAACTTGATTTCTTATAATACACAGAAATCATACTTAGCTTAAAGCTAAACTCATAGCATAAAAGCTAGAAGGGGCAGTGGTGTAATTAAACCACCTTAACTTAGTTATCTAACACTTACTCAGCGCCCCTCAAAATATCGAGGTTCGAGATATGAGGGAGATTAACCTCCTAATCATGACTACCTATCCTTTAATTAAACATCTCATAGCGTATGAATTTGACCATATTCGTGTACGTTAATAAAACTGTATATTTTTTCAAAACTATCCGGATGTACCGGTTCATGAAAGTTTATGTTTTCAATCCTGCAAACTGAAGCTTTCTTATTCAAAATATTCAAAATTGCAGATTCTACTGTGCAGAACACACATGAACCGATTCAACGGACGCTTAAACCGATACATAGTAGAAAAACTTGTAAAATTTCATCATTTTATCGGTTCAATCCAGACCAAACTCATTTCTAAAGTTTCTAAACATCATAGTACACGAATATAAGCCAAAAATAGTACGTACAGGGGCATTAACAAATAGTTCATTAGTCAATTCAAGAGTTGTGTAAGAACTAAGTTTTTCAAAACCTAATTTGCATACATTTCTAAAATTAAAGAAAATCCTATGCTTTGGACTTATGGGTGCCATGTCTCTACTTATGATAAGGAAACCCACCTGTTATGAACAACAATTTCTGGTTTAAACTTCACTTCAGCCCCAAAACCTTGAAACCCCTGTTTGTGCCTTCCTTCCAAAATATGTGCTTCTAGCTTTGCTTTTAAGCTTGTTCTTCTCACCAAAACTCTTTAATCACAACACAGCTCCTTAAAGTTTCACTAATTGAGATATGAAGGGGATTTAACCAAGAAAATCAGATTTTGGATTCAAGGAAAAAGTGAGAGAGAACACGAGAGAGAGAATGATGGTTCTCACGATGGTGCTTATTTCATGGTAGTTTCATTTGTGTAAATGCATGGTAATTTCATGAAGTTTGGTTTTAGACTTGGTGTTGAAAATCAATAGTGAGAGTTGAGAGAGGTGAGACTGTGAGAGAGAGAGAGAGAGAGATGAGAGCATGGTTGTTGTTGTTGTTGTTTTTTGTCTGATGGAAAATGAAAGTAAAAATGAAGTATATTGTGTAGTGGGTTTGTGTTTATATTTAATCACATGTCTAGGTTCCAGGTTACAAGTTAGCCATTCTCTTAAAAAAAATAAACTAACTTTTCTAGTTTATTAACCGATTTTTTTTTAAAACTTGGGTTATTAGATGAATGGAATTGAAGTTGAGAAAAAAATGTAGCTCCATACCTTTTCAGCTTTTTGCCAGTGCCTATATGTGAAGCTAGGATACTTCTCGAATTAGGCGTGTCCCGATTTTAAACACATATCGGCGTTATATTATATGACACCGAAACTTATGATTACATTGAATTATCTCATTTTCTTAGGTGTTGATGTGTCCGTGTCATATACGGTGTCTGTGTCTGTACTTCATAGCTAACTATGTATATCCCTTTTGATATTTACAAAATGATCATTAACATGTTGTTGCAACGTTTACATATTTTGCATAGATGTTTCAAGCTCTGGCTAGAGATCAATTGGAGCGGCTGAATGCATCTCCATCTGCCACACCATGGACATATCTTCCTATATATTCAACATTGTTTTTCATTTTCTTGCTTGATGTTCTTTGGTACTGCATACTCTTTTTTACTGATTTATTTCTTTCTTCAATACAATGCTTTTTTTTAACATAAATGGCAGCTATGGCTCTAGAACTCATGGTTTTCCGGTTTGAATTTATGGCATAATAAATCTTCTCTGAACTTGTTTAGATTTAATTTTCATGAAGGCTGAAACAATCACTATTGTTTTTGTCAATTTATAGCTTGTGATGCAATGAATCTACTAGATTCAGGAATACACTAAAATAAAGCGTATGGCAGTGATTGTTCGTGATGAGGAGGACCAAATTTTTCTTCCTATGCAAACGGGCTGACAGGTTAGCTTACAAAATTTGTTATTCCTGCCTATGGTTCTCATTGCTGACAATTCTCTCATAAACAACTACATGTTTACCTAGAAGCAACACTTGAACATTTCTTCTCTCTTATGAAATATATATATATATATTTTATAATGTAAAATATAGTTTTAAAATCATGAAACCATAATAAGATTACACGGATTAAAAAGTAAATTAGTTTTAGAATTTCTACCCTCTCCCTCTGAACCAAACACTTACGTAGTCAAAATTCCTTCCCTCCCCTCCTTTATTTTGAACCAAACACGTAAATAATTAAAACTCTTCTCCTCATTTTCCCTCTCCTCCATTAAAATTCCTTCCCTCCGTCGACCCTTAAGATTTAGATGTAGAGAGATGCTTATCGAAGATGATTCAAATGCATATAAGTGTGGCAATTCATAGTAAAAATGTTTTCACCCATCATTTAGAAGAACTAGAATTAGTCTTTGACGTGGTAATAATATTATGTTCTTGCACCTTCATCCACCCACAAATTGAATCATTATTTGTGAGATCAATTATAGGAATAAGCATCACAAAGTCTGAAGGTTGATGTTGTTCATATTTGACAACTTCATTCCCCTTCATTGTCACAACCTTCTTGTAGTTGTTATTGTTCTCTTGGCCATGTATTTCGCGCTCTCGCTTATGAGATTTTGAAACCACATTATTGTTGTTCTGTTGGTGATGATTTTCATGTTCAGTTTTATGAGCCTTTTTATGTCCTCCTAAAGATCTTTTAGAAGGAAATTGTTTCTGGGAAATAATGCATGAAAAAGTCATTAAAGGGTGGAAAATTCATGTTTTTGCACCCTTGACCCACAAATCGAATCATTTTTAGCGTGATTAAGGGGAATCTTGGAGTTTGTAGATTGATGTTCAAATATTACAACCTTAATCTTCCCTTTCGTTGTCACACCAATGTTATCTTCATTCAAACATAATTTCTAAAATTAATTCACATTATTAATATATAAAGTATTCATCGAACTAATATTAAGACTATAATAAATGGTGATATTTTTTATGTATTTATTATAGTTTTAATATTAGTTTGATGAATACTTTATATATATTGATAATGTGAATGTGAATTTATTTTAAAAATTTTGTTTGAATGAAGAGAACATTGACGTGACAACGAACGGGAATATTAAGGTCGTAAAATATGAACACCGATCTTCAAACTGCAAGATTCCTCTCTTAATGCCAAGAATGATTCGATTTGTGGGTTGAGGGTGAAAAAAATTGAATTTTTCGCCCTTTCAACGTCTTTTTCATGCATTATTTGTCAGAAACAATTTACTTCTAAAAAATCTTTAAGAGAACATAGAAGGGCTCATAAGACTGAACATGAAAATCATCACCAACAGAACAACAACAACAATATGATTTCAAAATCTCGCAAGCGAGAGTGCGAAATACATAGCCAACTGAACAATAACAACTACAAGAAGGTTGTGACAATCAAGGGAAAGGAAGTTGTCAAATATGACCAACATCAATCTTCAAACTTTGTGATGCTTATTCCTATAATTGATCTCATAAATAATGATTCAATTTGTGAGTGAATGAAGCTGCAAGAACATGATATTATTACCTCGTCAAAGACTCTTCCATAGTTCTATCTAAAATAATCTTTGAGAATCAGTATCCTTCATGATCAAATTTCAAATTACTAGGATTAAGGATGATAATGGAGTACTCGTACCAGGGTGGATAGTAACTTTAATACCCGTAGTAGTTGCCCATATGCCCGTATCTACTTCCCACACTTCAACTATAAAATATCCATCTGTTATCCTTGATCTTATTTTCTGTAGCAATTTAGTATTTGTTTCCCCATTTAAACCATTTAACTTTTAAAATATGCAGTGTTTATATTTTCCGATAAAAAATATTAATGTGTTAATTACAAATCAAAATATTATAGTCACTAAAATATTTGTAGATGATGTTTTATTTTATATGCGTGTATGATTTTTATTAGCAATATAGCAATTAACAAAATTAAAAGTGATATTTATATTTTCAGTTTAATTTAATGAGAATGATTAGATATACAATTTAAATTAATATTATTAAAATTGTAATTAAAAAAATTAAATGAAATCAAAATATAAAAATATTGAAACCGAAAATAGTCAGTACTAATGGAACTACAAAACATATCAATTCATTAAATCAATACTAAAATTATATGAAAAAATGCAAAAAAGTAGTCAAATTGAGATATAAATTAAGCCAATTAATAGAGATAACTAATCGTTTATGACATTTGAAATAAATAGTAATAATATCTTTGTATAATAAATAATAAAATTACATAGAATATATACTCCGACATACAATTGGACCTCGAAGATATACTCCGACATATTTAAATGACTGACTTTGACTCTTGTTTATAGTCATAGCAAATAAAATAATTGTTGAAAATGGCTCTATAAACAACATTATTTGCTGGGATATTAAATGTAGTATATAGTGATTTGGATGGAAAATAAGATGTAATTAGGGTTAAGAATTGCTGATTAGAATTTAAGAGAAATCATAACAATCCTTTTATCATAATTAAACTTTTAACCCGTGCTATAAAAAATATAAAAGAATTTATTGGAGATATACCCTTTAAACATTTGGATCTTACCAAAGCTTCTATTTATAATGTATGTGCAATAATTTATATAAAATGACATTGCATTAGATAAAATGATCTAAATTAGTTAGTACAAAGACCATTATCATAATAAGAAGTTTGTAAATAATTATATATTCATAAAAATGAGCAAACTTAAACATAACATCAAAAAATAATTTCAATCATGAACACATTTAGCCAATGATTGGGCTTCTCATCATGCAAGTTAAGTCATAACTAAAGTTGGTTGTTTGGAGGTAGAAGATTTAGTATCATCAAGAACAACACAATTCTTGAAGCTATCTAGTGATCTCTTCTCACTTGATTTGCTGCAAAAATGTTATCCAAAGCCCTTTAATTGCATACCTATCGAGAAGAGAATTTAAAAAGAAGTCATCCCTCCTCTACAAGAAAAATGCCAAATACCAACGGAAATTTTAGTGATGGCACTTAGAACCGTAGGTATAGGTGTTCAATACCCACAGAATCTTTGGGTCTCGCTAAATTTTTATCGCCCTCGAAATCCTTAATTCTATTTTAACCCTATTCATAATTTCAACTTCATCTACAGCCATTCTTCCTTCTCCCATCGTGAGCTTCATCCACGAGCCCCACCCACCATGAACCCCAACCCTTCTTCCCGTTCGTGAGCTCTAGCACTTATCACAACAACCTCACCTCTTCGTTACAATCGCATATCCACGAGCACCATCACATCACAGCATCCTCATTCGTTGCAACCCGCCGTTCTTTTCTACGGTGGCACCTCAATCCTCCTTTGGAGATGAAGGTACCGATTTTACGACATCGCACAAGTGAAATTTTCTCATTTTTTTCCTGTTAACATCTCTTCACTTCACAATTGTAAAAAACGAACTCTTTTTTTTTTTTTTTTTTTTTAAATTCACATTTCAATCCAAAATAACCAAGGCTAAAGGTATTTTGTTTCATCTTAACATCTTTGTTGAATTCTAAATATGGGTTTTCCCGGGTGTTTCATTTTTTATGCTTATTTTCTCCTATTGAGTTGATTTTTAGTAATTGACCTATGAATTTGATTTGAACGCTATGCTTGGAAGAAACGTGTTTCCTTCAAATTTGAAGGCTACTACTATCAGCGAGATTACTAGGCTCGAGAACTCTGCAATGACATCAATTCTTATATATCTTCATCCACTCCATTGAACTTTCATGCTACTATTGTTCTTAGCATAGTTCTGAATTTGTAATTATGATTGTACTATAATATTTTAGAGGTAATGGCACTCTGTAACTATATCCCAATTCAAGACGTATGCACGCATTATTTTCAGATTATGATATTCAAAATTTGAGTTGAACAGTTTCTCGTTCATGATTTGATCTAAAGATTTTGGTTGCAAAAGGTGCCTAAATTCTTTGGAAGTGTGTCGTTTATATTATATTGTTAAGTTTGTTAGCTTTGTTGGTTTCATTTAGATTTATGTTAAAAACAATTTATTTATTATTTTGGGATTAATGTTATGTTGCTTGAATTGTATCATATGAATATTTTGTTGTATGTTTCATTATTTCTGATCTGTGAAACATTAATAATTTGATTGTTCTAATTCTAATGATTATTAAATGTGGTGGTTTCAATATCTAAATCTTTGTCCATTGGGTACCTTTTGCTCTTATTAAGCTAGCTAATATTTTTGCATTATGTGTCACTTGTAGGCTGAGGAAATAGCTGAGAAGCTATGTGAATCAATGGCAACAAGTCTTGAAGGCAAAAAATTGGCTTCATTTACAAGGACATCTTCCACCGTTCAGGTTCGTTTCTATCTTTTTCCCTATTGACTTTTGATGCTGGCCTTTTCTTTATATATACAATTTCATATTATTCATTCTGATGCTATGTTTTTAAAAAAATGCTGACGGCATTAGAAAGGGTCTAACCTGAGAATTTGAGTGAGGGAGAAAATGTGGCATGATTGTGAGAGAAAAGTGATGTGTGTGATGATTGAGAAAAAATATTGTATTGCACATGTTATTTATTATATGTTGGTAAGGTAATTAGGATTGGTCATTGAGGGAATAATATGATATGATGATTAAAGGTGGCAGCTGATTATGGGATATCCCAAACTTATTTTGTGATGTCATTGGTTGGTACTTGGTTGTCTATGCTTCTGAATTCCATTCATCTGTAGTGTGCATTTACCTGGACGATGTTCTCCTTTTTGGCAGTGTCATGAAGGTCAATTGTCTAACAAGTGTCAGTGTTAAATGTGTATACATATGTCTGGTATTTATGTCTGTGTCTGTGCTTCATAGATCAAGTGTTTGGGTCTGTGTTTCATAGATCAATTGTCTGGTATCTATGTCCGTGTTAGTGTTTCATAGATCATTTGTGTGATATGTCTCGTAGCCTAGTTTTTGTGAAATCAACAAGTTATCTGCATGATTTTTAGTATTCTTATTACTTTCATTGGTAAAAGCATTTTTGTCTCTAACACTTACATTCTTTTTTGTTGGGGTGATTTGATTTATCTGTTGAACAGGTTGCAGTCTGAATTGATGTCTTTGATGGTAAGAACCTTAACCTTATATCGACTTATCATTATTAAGGCAGATTTATTTTATTTGTGCATGTTTAGAATCACTTGAGTTTTAGAAATCACTATGACACCTTAATTTTGTTGAAGTATAGAAGTGTAGATTTTGTCAAAATTATGTGCCACTGTGATTGTAACATACTTGTGGTGTATCGAGACATGTACTAAATCGATAGTACGACGTGAAAAGTATTAATGTTTTACTTGTTTTTGTGATTGGTATCAGATGAGTGGTGATTCTGATATATCTGCTTTTCCTGAAGAGGATAACATATTCTTGTGGAAAGGAACAATAACAGGAAGCAAGGATACAGTGTTTGAAAGCACAGATTACAAGTTATCACTTTCTTTTCCTAATGATTACCCTTTTAAGACTCCTAAAGTCAAGTTTGAAACAACATGCTTCCATCCAAATGTTGATCTTCATGGCATATATGCTTGGACATACTTCAGGTAATGATCAAATGATGTCATGACATTTTCATGAAATTTTGTTTTTGCTATTATTCCATTGGCATTGCATACTAATCTTATTGGTTTATTTATTTGTAGGATAAATGGTCATCTGCTTGCTTATGATGTCAGAACAATTCTACTATCTATCCAAAGTCTTCTTGGAGGTAGAGTAGACACAAAGATTGAAAATTTTAAACAGCTTCCTAATATTCATACACACTTAATTAATTGTTTTGTGAGTTTAATATTCATGCTGCTAACAAGTTTTTCATATAAATCAGATTTCTATATATTTAGGTATATTATAGACTTACATTGTATACAAATTAAGTTCTTATCTATGCAGATTCCTTTTCAAGCCTCCCATTTAGTTATCATGATTTCCTTAAGGTAACTATATATGCGCCATCAATTAGTCATGGTTACTTTTTGTTCTTCTATAACCTCAGTCTTGGAAATTGTCTCATACTAGGTATTAAACCCGTGCGTTGCACGGACTTGATTAAATTTTTTATTTTATAATTTACTTATTTAAGAAAATAACATGGTATTCAATTTTTTAAAATTTAATATGCGCATTAATAAATAATTATTTTTTGGTTCTTAAATCTTGAAATATAGTTTAAAATTGTGTTTAGTCCTATTTTTTTAAGACTTAAAAGCTACTTGATTGCATATGAAATCTATAGAATTGCAATAGATTTAGAAATTGATTATTATCAAGAATAACAAATTTGATAGATGTGTTGAACTATTCTTTGAGTTTTTAAACAATAACTTATAAAAAAATTTATCTCGTCAAGTGAATGTATAATACAGAGAGTCAGATAAAAAATGTTTTTAATATAAATAACGGGTCGTTGACCTGTAAATATAAGTGTAATAAAATAGTGAATTATAATAAAAAATTCTTTTGTTAATTTTTTTTAATTTGACTTACATCTCTTTAAATTTTTGCATATTAGATTTTAATATTGTTTTAGTTTTTAGAATGAAAAAAATAGCAGATAATAAATAAATATTTTCAAATTTTGATTTTAATTTGAGTCAACGAAATTATGTTAGTTAAGAGAATAAATAAAATCAAATAACAATTTAATCATTATTGCACGTGTTTGATTATAATTTTTTTTTAAAAAAAAACTTAAAAAATACTCTATTGGAAATATAATTTTGATAGGTGTGTTGAATATAGTCTTTTAAATTCAATTTAAAATATTTGAATAAAAATATTTTGAACTTCTTCAATATGTTTCATGTTAGTATCATTATATATATGTAAAAACTATATTAGCAGACTATTTAAATAAAAGAGAATTTTGATAAAAAAAAGACATTCAAAGAGCTTTAGAATCAACTTTGTCAAATTTTATATTAGAGCTAGACTTTAAAAGAATAATACAAAGCGTTTACGGACTTGATTAAAATGTTTTAAGAAAGGTTGTGTTCTATAAAAAGTGATGTTTAATATATTTTTAAATTTTTATTTCGTCAAGTGAATCTCTTATATAGGAGAAAGGATCGTAATTGTTTTCTTTCGGATTTTCTCAATTGTTAAATTTTAACCATTGACGACTTTTTTTTTTCTAATTAAAATATTATTACATGTTTTTGATCTAATAGTTTAGATGCACACATTATTTTCTCAATTTTTTCCAATGAAAAGAATCCATTCTCATAATATAGAGAGGTAGATAAAAATTACTATTATCATAGAAAATATGTCATTCATGTGTGTGCATAAATCAATTCTCTTTATCTTAATTATACTTCAATCTCTTTATTTTTAAAATGTACTTATATAAGTAAGTTAATTTTTTAAAACAAATTATTAGCATAAAATTTTAAAGAAAGAGGTTGGTGTTTTGTAAACTTGCTTAATTCGGTTGTAAATCTATAATTTTTATTTTCTAATTTAAAGAGTTGCATAGTTTAATGAATAGCCAAGTAAATTGTGTGTGTGTGTGTGTGTGTGTATATATATATATATATATATATATATATATATATATATATATATATATATTAATTATTAAAATTCATATATAAATTTATTCAACCTCTAAGTCAAATTAATATAAAAGAAATGACATTGCTAAATAGTAAGTTCCTTATATTAAGAATTTCTTACAAATCCATTAATTAATTAAAGTTTGGTGATACCAACTAAGCCTATCAACAATATACACATGAAGATTATAAAGATTACCATTATATAAAACACACATGTGCATACAAAATAAGAAAAAAAAGCTAATTAAAAATTTTCCGAACAGTCTTCTTTAATTTCTCCAATCTCATGCACACTCATATTACCTCTAATGTAACCTCCAAATATTTGGTCATTAATTTTTAATAATTTCTTTGTTGTTAATTATCCTTGGGTACTGACAATATTGAATAGAGTTGCTATGTCATGAAAAGGAGAATAGAGAGGTTCATGGGTCAAACAATTTTTTTGTTGTTGATAATTTGGGTCAAATAAACTTTAATAATAGCTTTCTTTTATTTTCTATTTTTATATAAAATATAATCGCAAATTCACAACAAAAAAAAAAAACTAACAATTATTTATTTGATTCAAATAATAATAGCAAACACATGATAAAAAATAAAGAATTAAGAAGGCATGATATTGTAATTATAGGTTGACATACAACTTAGATTAAAAAAAAATATATTTAGTGTGACATAAATTATTGTCTATGGATTCATCATGATATATATTGTATTGTACCATACATTGGTTAAGTAAGAAACAAAGAATCCTTTCACAATCCATGGCATATATTCAACGTAAAAAAAAAAAAAAAATCATATTCATAACCCATGGCATTTTATTTGCTCATTAAGCCCCTCTTTATTGCTATCAATATTAGAAAATAGAATGAATTCTTATTAAAAAGTAATTGACAATTCTATCAACATTATTATATTAGAAAATATTGGAATCAATTCAACAGATCATAAGGGAGATGATACATAAACTTCAATTTTATTTTATTTTTGCACAGTGCATTTATTATTTGATTTTATCAAATTTGATTAACATTAAAAATTCTTAAATATTTAGGAATTTATACAAATAATTTATTGAAAGAGATGATGACAATGTTTTAGTAGAGTTTGCAAATCCTTTTTGTAATTTTTTTAAAAAAAATAATAGTAAAACGAAGGAGCACACGTCTTTTTGTTTTCTATATAATTATTATTTTTGTACTATGTAACCGACCAATTTATTAGTTAAAAATTGTTTTACCACACTTTCATTTTCATGAATGATAGTAAAGATGAAGGAGCACACATCTTATTATTTTATACATAATCATTCACATTTTCTCTTTCTTATCACCTATTAATTTTGATAAAAAAAAAACACTTATCATTGCTTGATTCCAACCTTTCAATATTGTAGCATTCTTGTTTTAAAAAATAATATACAACAGAGAAGTTTTTTCGTTTTTTTATTTTAGAAAAATGTAGTGATCGAAATTAGCACATATAACATATTTAGGTCCATAGTTACCAATTATTAATGAAGCACTATTATATAATTGAATTTTATATGAGATGAGGCACTACTATTATGACATACTATTCAATCATATGTAGCCACGGATAGAATCATAAAGGGAGAGAATTTTTTGTAACTTAAAGCTTAATTATATTCATAATAATGATTATTATATAGAATAAGAGAGAGTGAGAAGAAGAAGAAGAAGAAGAAGAAGAAGAGTACCGATGTTAAATCGAAAGATAAATTACATCTTAAAAAAGTGAGGTTAACCTCACAAATTAAAAACCATAAACGTGTTATGATTAATATGAATTTTTCGTTAGTACCACACGCTTAGTATAGTACACCAAAACTCTT
This sequence comes from Trifolium fragiferum, assembly GCA_954870985.1. NCBI lineage: Eukaryota > Viridiplantae > Streptophyta > Magnoliopsida > Fabales > Fabaceae > Trifolium > Trifolium fragiferum. The sequence goes on along the minus strand of OX940789.1, from coordinate 26,895,819 downwards.
ATAAGTAACATGGGATGTTGACAATAGATGCCTGGCGAATACATTCAAAAGAAAACAATGTAATGATACTATCATAACTGTGTGAAAATATTACATAAGTGATGATATTTTGTACAATTAATTTGTGATAATTGTTGGGACAATCTTCTTATTTCCCTATTCTTTTTGGACAAAAATATTAGAGAGGGACTAAAAATACAATGAGAGTATGGAAAAGAGTTGTCCCAAAGTTACTCTTAATAATCGTACAAATACCATTTCTTTAAAATAAACATAAATTTTTAAAAAAATAAAGCAGAAATAATACATTGTTTTTTCTATCACCTTCTATAGTTTCTCGAACGATGATTGAAATAGAAAGATATAATATGTGGTCTGCAAACAAAATGAAGGGAAAAATTTAAACCATCTTTTGTACAATTAATTTGTGATAATTGTTGGGACAATCTTCTTCTTTCCCTATTCTTTATATTGGACAAAAATATTAGAGAGAGACTAAAAATACAATGAGATCGTATGGAAAAGAGTTGTCCCAAAGTTATTCTTAATTACTGTACAAATATCATTTCTTTAAAATAAACATAAATTAAAAAAAAAACAAAGGAGAAATAATACATTGTTTCTTCTATCACCTTCCATAGTTTCTCGAACGATGGTTGAAATAGAAAGATATATATGTGATCTGCAAACACAATGAAGGGGAAAAATTAAACCATCTATTCTATAATTGTGAAGCATAACAACCGAAAAGCAAATTTGTCCCAAAAATAAAAAAGATTGCAATCAATCAATGATATGAATGTGTTCTCTAAGTATATATATATATATATATATATATATATATATATATATATATATATATATATATATATAAGATGATCATTCAAACCTCACGTACAAATATCAAATTATCAATAAATTAGGAAAGCTAAACAAATTCTCAACTTTAAAAACTACATTTGTAACATAAAAGAAAAACACCCCTTAAGTAGTTTGCTCTTGATATAAAAATTGTGGTTACTATACAATAATTCTTCATTAAAATATTTAATTAAGTGGATCCATTATATGCATGGTATATGAACAATAAGAGAAAAAGTGAGTAGTTTTTAACCGAATATTAGATATTTAATATATTTATTACCACCAATAATTCTTTAATTAAGATATCAAAAGCAATGGAATGAGTTTTTTTATATCAAAAATAAATATGAGAAATGACACATAAGCATTAACTTTTGCTTAGTAAAAAGAAAAAAGGGGGGAGCTCTATTAGGCTGCCACATAAGCAAAGTAAAAGCTTGCTTTACATATAGTATACTAGGAATAAACCCGCGCAACAAGCAAAGTAAAAACTTGCTTTACATATAGTATACTAGGAATAAACCCGCGCGTTGCGCGGGTTCGATTAAAATATATAATTAAAATATTTTTATAAATAAAAAATAAAAATTGTGATAAGTATAATCACATATAGATATTAATTTAAAATATGTATATATTTAATAGTATAGTATAAAAATAAAAAATGGTTTAGAAATATAAGATTTTTCATTGATTTATATCGTAGTTTTGTTGTTTATATTTTGATATAATAGATCTCTTATAATATTTTTTTATATCATATAATTTTTTTTAAGTTTAAAGGGAGGCATCATATAATATTTTAATAGGGTAATTGTGTAATATCTTAGTTTTTTTATCTGAGATGCAATTGTATAGTCACGTGTCAATTTTTTTTTTGAGGTATCCCTTATTTCAAAATTACATGATCTCGATTTTTTAAAATTGGGAATCAAATAGCATAACTGTTTATTCTTTTCTATGCAATTTAAGGTACCAAATAGCTTTTCTACTTCTCTCTCGTTCTTTTAAAGTTTCTTCTCACACATTCACTTGGTGGAATTCTATCCAAACTTTATTAGTCTCAATTTTTTTAGTCTATTGTTCTGTATACATTTTTTTTGCTTTGTTATTTTTTTGGGGTTTGTTTTTCTTTTTCTTTGTGAGGTTTATATCCTTTCGAATTCATTGTTAATTTTTGTCTCTCTTATTTAATAATATTTGCTTGAATATTTATTTTATTTTTTTATAATATAAACTGGAATATTTTTTGTTACCAATATATAAGTTTGAATGATGATTTCTTATATTTGAATTTATGTTTAGTTATCTGGCTCACAAAAAGAGGATTTATTATTTTAGAAGAATTTAACATGTCTTTTTATTTGCTTTAAAAAATGTTATATGATTCTGATAAATATCTCACTATTTTATTGAGCCATAACTTTAACAATTTTTTGACACTTTACAATATGTATTTATTTTATTTAAATATTTACATTATTATTTAAATCAAATTAATAATTTTGAAATTTATAGTAAATTTCAAAACACACATACACACACACTATCCTTAAACAATAAGATTATTTAAATAATCTTATTATTATTATGTTCAATGTAAATATGTTTTAATATCAATCATTTTTACAATTGATGATTTTTCATCTTATTCTTTTAAAATTATAACTATTTACTCCACTCCTTCATATAATTTAAGGTTTCTCATATTAATATAAAAGACGATTCTTGTTATGATAATCAATTAATTTTTATTGAAGTTTCTTTTCAAACATTCATTTGGCAGAATAATATTCTGTATTTTATTGGTCCGAATTTCAGAATATTTTTAGCCAGTGATTTTATTTATCTTCATTTTTATTGATTTGTATCGCAAATTTGTTTATTTATTTTTGTATGTACTAAAGGTATCCTCCGCGCATAATTGCAAAGATTAATCCCTTCGAGATAAATGAGATTTATTTAAGGGGTTAATCTCCTCTGAGGCTCAGCTTGTTCTATTTCTCAGTTGATGGATAAGATCAAACTTCTCACTTATAGGTGGTTGAAACCGACTTGTGTTACATTAGCTTCCAACTACCATAGCTGGTGGTCTAGTCCTCTATTTTGTTTGGGCCTTGTATGATTTGTTTTGGTTGTATTTTTACTGTATCTGGTGATGACTCTTTGTAATCTCTGATACTGTAACGCCCCAACTAAATTGTCTAGAATATTTAGTCGGAACATTAAAATTTGGAATCTTAGTACATTAAATTATAAGGAGATAACTGAATAATATGTTATTATTAAAATAATAACTGAATATTTAATACAAACAGCGGAAAAAGAACTACATAGAGATAACAAGATAAATAAAAGCAAGAATGAAGACTAAGTCTTCTAATGCTGACGATACAAGCTCGGCTCCAATCGTCAGATCCATCCTGGTCCCTGCTCCGAAATAACCTGTCTTACCTATATCGAAAAGGGAGTGGGGTGAGACAGTCACTTCGTCCCAGTGAATTCTACTACCCTCATAGACTATAAAGCCGGGGCTCCTAATCAGTCCATAACAATAGCTAACATTAAAATATCATGAACATAATTGATTAAAGTGTAACACACAAAATATCTTATTGATTTTATTCCGCTAAGACACTTCGAGGTGAGCATGTCTCGAAGGTCCGCCATATCCGCTGACCGATTCGACCACGGCATTAAGCTCACAATCATTTTCCTAATGGGTTGTTCCATTGGAAACCCATAAGCAGCATACTAAACCGCACATGATTGACTGATTCTAAATTGATTAACATACTACCATATTATCCCAAAACCCGGGGAACATACAAACTTAATTTCTAAGTTATCCCTAATTCCAGAATTGTGCCTGACTTACCGTACCATATTAAATACATTATACATCTGCAATATATCTTCCTCAGATAATGATATAAAACGAGTGAACAACCATTTTAAAAATAGGAAAAGTGAGGCAATTCTGGGTTAGCTCGCTACGGCGAATCATCAAGCTCGCCATGGCGAACTTACAGGTACTGGCCTAAACAACTCGCTAGGCGAGCTAGAGCTCGCCATGGCGAAGTTCTTCAGCCCAGAATCTTGAGCTCGCCATGAGTGCTCGCTAGCAACTCGCTATGGCGAGTTAAGTCAGAAAGACCCCTGTTTTACGAATTTTCAATATTTTCAAAGATTCACCTACAATCAAACTCTGAGGAAGTGCAGATACATAATATAAGTAATATATAACAGAATAGAAGAGAATTTTGGGAGCTAATTCTCTTCACACAATTAATTCCTAATTCCTATGTTAACATGCAATATTTCATAATCTAGAGAATCTAACTACTCTATCCTAAGAACCCACCTTTAAAATTAGAAGTTTTCCCAACACTTGAGCATCACAACCGTAGTACCAAGCTCCCACTTTTAGTTCCCTCCAACAAGCTCATTCTTTGATTTGATCCTTGTCTTTGAATTTCATTTCCAACTTTGAACTTGGTCTTTGAAACCCTTTTACTAAAAATGTCATCGACAGCTTTTGGACTCGTCAAAAGACGAAATTTACAGTTGCAACACGCTAAACCCGAATCCAGTTTCCTGCACAATTTGCAGCAACAGTACCCTATCTTCAATCTCGTCTACAGAATCCAATATTAAGCTAAAACCTACGAGATTGGTACTCAAATCGAAGGGAATTTCGTTATCTTTCCATAGCAACAAGCGGAATTCAAATCAGAGTTACGGAGAAGGAGGAATTACCATTTTAGTGACGACATGTCCAAAACACGAATTTCGTTAGACTTATTCCAAAACTCCTCTTTCTTTCAAACTTGTTCTTCCATGTTCCATAGTTCAATCCCAATAGAAATTTGTGCAGTCCAGAACAGTAAAAAGGAATGTTAAGAACAATTAAGAATTGGGGGTTTAGGGTTGAAACTCTAATTAGAGAGAAAGTGGGTTTATTACCTTAGTTCCCAACACCCAAAAGCTTGAATCTGGGAAGGGTTTTACACATGCAAGAACTCAATTTGAAGAAATGGAAGATTGGGTTGTGAGGGTTTGATTTTCGAACAGAAGAAGGAATCAAAGTGAGAAATTGTAATTGATATTGTTTTATGTCATATAGAGATGATTTGATAAGGGAAATTATACATGCAAGCCACAATTCTATGACTAGAAAATTTTGGATTGTGAAGCTTTGGAGGAGGAAGGCTTTCACGTTCAGGGAAGGGAAATGAAGTGTGAAGGTTTGCTGAAAATTTTGCTTTCTCTCTCCAATTCCAATTAAATAACTCAAAGTCCAATTTAACTCTATCCCTTATTTAGCCAAAGTTCCCAATTGAGCCTCTCTCTAAAATAATTTCTTCGCTAATTCCATAAACGTTATTTTATTTTTTTTTGTTGATTGGAATTTTCTAATAATTACCTCTACTTAATCTTTGAATTATTAGACAAGCTCAAATTAAAATTAATTAGGTAATTGAAAGAGCGGGATGTTACAGATACCCTTGGCACATCTTGTGCTAGGGAGTCTTGCTTTTCACACACTCATTTGTAAATAGGAGTTGTACATTAGGCAATATATAGTGAAAGAGCAAGGAGAATTTTGAAAGGTTGCAAAAGTACACAAGAAAACATTAACATGGATACATCATTTCATCTTTTACTACAATTTATTATAGTGTAAGTTATAAAATTGTAAAAGTTAAAGAATTAGGAATAAACTATAAGTTTCCCTTATTTTTAAATATTTTATATTCTTACTACTTGATATCCCTTTTAATTACAATTTATTAGTTACAATTTTTATTACTATTGTCCTAATATTTTTTAAAGAATAAATTTTGTCACACCAACCTTTAAACTACTACTTTTTTCAATTCCATAACTCTTTTTTTTCACTAATTCCAATTCCATAACTCTTATTCCTTAACTATGACAATTAACTCACTCAATTTATCACTATATATTATTTTGATATAATGTATAATATACCTCTCTATAATACATTATTCATAGTTTTTTTAGATTTAATAAATGTTATTTTAGATTTAATAAACAATAGAAATATGGAGTTTTTTCAAAGGTGCCACACTTTTGAAATTATGGGTGGTTTCTTTCTCTATTCATGCATTAATCATTATTAAATTAAATAAATTTGTGGAGGATAAATTGGTGTAATATATTATAAAATTATATATATATTCACTACAACAAGAAAGGCAAGCGGCGGCGGTTTGAGGGGTCAGTGTAACGCCCCAACTAAAATATCTAGAATATTTAGTCGGAACATTAAAACTGGAATCTGAGTACATTAATTAAAAGAATTATAGCTGAATAATACATTATCATTAAATAGAAATGATTATTCGATACAGACAGCGGAAAAGAAACTGCAACAGAACAACAAGCTAAATGAAAACAAGGAAGAAGACTAAGTCTTCTAAGCTGACAATCCAAGCACAGCTCCAATCGTCAGGTCCATCCTGATCCCTGCTTCGAAATAACTTGTCTTACCTATATCAAAAAGGGAGTGGGGTGAGACAGTCACTTCGTCCCAGTGAGTTCTACTACCCTCCTAGGCTATAAAGCCGGAGCTCCTAATCAGTCATATCATAATCTAATTCATAACATAATTATCATAAGCAATATAATTAAAGGTGTAACACAGAGTTTATCTTGTTCATTTTAAACCGCAAACCCTCTAAGGTGAGCACGTCTCAGGGGTTCGCCTTATCCGCGAGCAGAAAGCGCTCCGGCGTAAAGCTCACATAAAATTTTCTAATGGAACATCTAAAACGAAGTCCATACTGATACTATAATCATATTATTAATTCGATTGATCACTAAATTATTAACATACTACCAATAATTCCCAAACTCGGGGTGCATACATCATTCTAAAATTCCTTAAGTTATTACCCTAAGAATTCAACTGTAATTGACCTCATGTTTACATCAACTTATTTACATTTCTGCAAAATAGCCATCTTCAACGAGGATATAAAACGAGTGCTTCAATTATCGTTTGAAAATAAGAAAATATGTCATTTCTGGGCTTACTCGCTACGGCGAGTTACCAAGCTCGCCAAGGCGAACTTGCAGGTAATGGCCTAAACAACTCGCTAGGCGAGCAGATGCTCGCCATGGCGAAGATCTTCAGCCCAGAACCTGGAGCTCGACATGAAGGCTCGCTAGCAACTCGCTATGGCGAGTTAGAGCAGAATTGCCTTTGTTTTACGAAAATCTTCAATTTCTACAAGTTACACCTACAATCCTCATGTAAGAACGTGCAGAAACATAATTTAAACAATATAGAACAGGATAGTATGAAATTTGGGAGCTAATTTCACACACACAATTATTTCCCTATAAATCCTAAGTTTGCATGCATATACATAAATTTGGGAAACTAGCTAAACTAGCCTAAGAACCCACCTCTTATGAAGCTTTAATCCATCCTCCTTGGGCTCTACAGCAGCTACAAATTTCTCAGCTACACCCACGAACCCCAGTATATCCAGCATGCAAGGAAGTTCAGAATGCGATTAGAAAGGAAAGCACGAATTTAGAATTAAAATGAGGGATTGAGACTTATCTTTACCTATTCTCATTTTCAAGGATTGGAGTAGGAAGTGACTCTAACGTATGTTAAGAGTACAAACACAGCTTAACAGAAGGCAGAAATCAGCGAAACCGGTTCTCCAAGTGGCTGCACTGAGGAAGGAAATTGCAAGCAGTAGCAGCAACCTGCTGCACTCGCCATGGCGAGTTCCCTAGCTCGCCCTAGCGAGCTTGACAGAGGGGGAAACGTGATTCTGCAGTTTGCTCCAAATTTCCCTTTTCCAGAGCATGCAAAACCTTCCAGTCATCATAAAACTCGTAGTTCATGTTGCACAAGCATAATCATGGGTCAAATAGAGGATAAAAGGGATTGGTGAGTTTCTAATACAAGGAAGAATGAAATATGTAAGGAATTTATAATGGAGAAAGAGGGGTTTAGGTTATTTGAATCTTTTTAATAAAATGAAGGTAGGTTATTGTTATGTTGCTGCAATTGAAACATCAGAGGTAATGGGGTTTGATTTTGGAGAAGATGAGGTTTAAGAACAACCTTGGTGGTTATGGAGAAATTGAGAGCTTGGACTTGTGTTGTGGTTGTTGTGATTGCAACTAGGGAAAGAGAGAGAGAGAGCTTGAGAGCATCATCAGTTTTGCTGAGGGAGGAAAAGGTGTTTCTTGCATGCAATGTGAGTGGGTGTAGGTTTAAGTGAGGGATAGTTGTTTTAAGTGGAATTATGAGTCATTAAGTTTGCATGCACTCATGGTGAGGTGTAGTGTGATGATGGATTGGATGAATGAGTCATTTACCAGCAAATATGAGGGAGAGTGGATTAGAGTCTTAATGTCAATTAGTTTCTCAAGCATAGAATTAGAGTGTTAATGTGTAATTGAGTTAAATTAGGATTTTCTAATTTTTTTTACACATAATTCGCTTAATCCGCAAGATTTAATTGATTAATTACCTCTAATCAATCTTGGAATTATGGAACAAGCTCTAATTAAAATTTAATTAAGCGGATAAAATTCCGGGATGTTACAATCTACCCCCCTTAAAGAAATTTCGTCCTCGAAATTCAGAAATTTAGCTTTGGAAAGATGGAAATAACTTTTCACATGACAGTTTTCCGTTCCTGCGTGAGTTAGTCATCATGAGACTGAGCCCATCCGACCTGATTATTGGAATCCTCTTGTTCCGAAGGACCTTAACTTCACAATCAACTATACAGATTAGGTTTGGCTGATAGGTTAAGGCTGATTGAAGATTAATTTCTAAAGAGTGATGAGGATCGGGAATGGATTTCCGAAGTTGAGATACATGAAACACGTCGTGTAACCTTGACAAAGATGGAATTAGAATTAACTGTTAGGTTACAGGACCGACGCGTTGAAGGATCTGATGAGGTCTTAAATACTTCGAACAAAATTTCTTCATTTGGAAACACCTCGTAGTTCCAATTTTTGGTGTTATTCTCAAGAACTCTCGGTTAACTTTATTCCTTGGAATAAAACTTTCCTCTCTCAAAGGGTAATTCATTCAAACTGATCTTTTAACTATATTTTTGCCTGATCTCGCACTGCGCACTCTGATCCGACTACTTATAGTTATCTCCTTTTCATTTGCGTCAACATGACCTTACTCCAAATTCATTTGACACAGTGACGCACCATCTTTTCTTTTCTAATTTACTTCCATCATTACTACACTTCCACAGGTCGGTATCTGGCCTGGTTGTCGCTATATGAATAGCTGAATGGAATAATTTTAAGTGTTGATGTCACTAATCCAAAATTTTCTCTTTAGGGTTTTTCTCAATTCCGAACGCTGCAGCTCATGACACGTCACACGTACCACTGTCTCGTTCATGTTGTTTAAAATACCCCAGGATAGATCGAAATATAAAACGAGTGAAGAACGCTTAAGCACTATAGATCCTTTCGCCAATGAGTTAGACTCATCTGCAACCGAGTCCATAGTACTACAGAATTTTTCCACCTACTATTTCAATCCATCCTAGCACAACACTGTGATCGAGTAGTACAATTACATGTCAAGAACTGAGGTTCGAATTCTTCCTTTAATGATATGGTAGGTTGGCTGGATAATTCACTGATAGGTTAAAATGAAAGAATCTGGCTAAAGTAATTGGATTCTAATGATGGCTGACTGGATATAGAAGATTTGCACACTCAACACAGAGAATGGCTTTAATCCCTTACTCACCATAGTCGATGTGTCAGCGTATGAATTGGATTCGCAATAAGGAAACTCTTATACTCTACATGAGGAATTTGATGTAGGATGATATGAATCTATCGTGGATAATGTTCAGAGAAACTGAATCAGTTGATAGAGAATGAAATTGTTCAAACTCGATTTCAACGAATAGTCCTGATGAGATATCTAGATACTAATACTTCTACAGTTGTCTGTTTGACTGATCGATATCGAGGAATTTGGAAAGTTTACCTTCCAAATATTCTGGTGATAATTACGACTAACAACTGATAGGGCACGAGAAGGAATTATCTGTCTGAGACATAATCAAACAAGTTAGGGAGTGAACTGTTCAGGTTCTTACGTCCAATGGATACCCAATCCAGTATGATTTGGTTCGAAGAATTTAGCTTAACGAAGTTTCGAAAGAATGGTCAAGAATTTGGAAGTTTGGCTTCCATTGGTTTAGTCTCAAAACGAAGTATTGAGAACACTCTCAAAGAAATTCTGGCTGATAAGGAATAAATCCAACTTAGCGATTTCGTTCGGGATACTAACATGGATACCCTACGATTGATCTAGATGGCTGAAGGCGCTAATGATAACTCCTGATCTCTGCTAAATTGATCGAGACTTGAATACTAGTGATTCAGTACTAAGGTTGATCTCAAGAGGTAGATTGGTCTACTGTAACTAGTTCTTTATTGATAATGTACTAAGTGATACAATAATGGCTGGTATCTAAGGAAATTAAAATCATGGGTGATTCAACTTAGCTTCTCTCACAAGGTATCTACCTAAGCCACGACACTAAGCTGCTAATGTAGGGAATACGTGATAGTGCTAGGTAAACTACTTGGCAACTAAGTTTGGTCAAGAAATATTTCTACTTGTCATTCCGATTGAGGTTATGTCCCAAGTAAGTTGGGTGTGATTTCTAGAATAACGTGTTGAGTTGAAACTATCTTATTTGGCTTGTAGCAATATCCTATGTGGAAACATAACAGGCTGAAGCTAAGGTGGCCTAAGTCAACTATTTTTCTTATGCGAATGGTCGGGTGATTTACTGATGCTAAGTTACTTGCTCAAGATGAGTGGACAACTACAACTAATAAGCCCATAAGGATACTAAGTTAATAAGGTGAAATTCCTAATGGTACATCTAATGTTACTCAACCTCTATTGGTAAGGTACGACTATTGGTTGCTACTTACAAGGGCTAATTCGGCTGATTCTTGTTTCTACTGCTCACGAATAATGCCTTATGAATTAAGTCAGGTATCTACATGGTGTTGAAGAATAATTCCTAATTGTTATGCTAACGGATCCTGACTCTTAGCGGTATGGTATGAATACGAGTTACGATGTTGAAAACTAGATTACTCTTAGGGAGGCGTTAAGAGTTGGTTTCCTATAGGATAATCTATTGGGAAGTTCTCAGATGAGTGTTGTTATGGGTGAATATTCCAACTTGGTTTCTCTAGTATGGTATTGAACAGATTTTACAACACTGGCGAAGCTCGCGTCTGACAGGTAAGGCTAAGTATCTAGGAAGAGTCTTGATCTACTGAAGGTTGAATCTTACTTGGCTTACGTGTTTCTTATAAACATGTCCACCAGAATGTATGGTTACTTCTCATGTTCGGGGAATTTTACTTGACACACGGTGTCAGTTGGATACTAGAATGACCTACACACCTACGTTCTTCCATGAACAATCCTACTTCGAGAGTACTTCCATCAACTGTTCTCTTATCATCTCTAGAATTTCTTACTACCATTGGTCTTAATCCAAATAATCCATCTTAGCTCTTTGTATACTCGTTGGCGTTGCGCCACTTACTCCTTCAGTCCTAACTATTCCAGCTCTAACATCCGGTTAGAGAGAGTTCTCGCCAACAATTGCTTCTGAACTGCATCTCTACTACGATCTTCTTACATAACCACCGTGGTCCACTTCGGTTCTCAACCGTATTACCCTGCCTACCATGCACAATACTGAGTTGATCAGACTCAGCATGCGATGGTTTCAGCGTAAACAGTCCAGACTCCAAAGGGTCCGTACTACTTAGAAAGGAATTGTAGCGACTCAAGGCAAGGTCCGATACTAGATCGACCTGCTCTGATACCAATTGTAACGCCCCAACTAAAATATCTAGAATATTTAGTCGGAACATTAAAACTGGAATCTGAGTACATTAATTAAAAGAATTATAGCTGAATAATACATTATCATTAAATAGAAATGATTATTCGATACAGACAGCGGAAAAGAAACTGCAACAGAACAACAAGCTAAATGAAAACAAGGAAGAAGACTAAGTCTTCTAAGCTGACAATCCAAGCACAGCTCCAATCGTCAGGTCCATCCTGGTCCCTGCTCCGAAATAACCTGTCTTACCTATATCAAAAAGGGAGTGGGGTGAGACAGTCACTTCGTCCCAGTGAGTTCTACTACCCTCCTAGGCTATAAAGCCGGGGCTCCTAATCAGTCATATCATAATCTAATTCATAACATAATTATCATAAGCAATATAATTAAAGGTGTAACACAGAGTTTATCTTGTTCATTTTAAACCGCAAACCCTCTAAGGTGAGCACGTCTCAGGGGTTCGCCTTATCCGCGAGCAGAAAGCGCTCCGGCGTAAAGCTCACATAAATTTTTCTAATGGAACATCTAAAACGAAGTCCATACTGATACTATAATCATATTATTAATTCGATTGATCACTAAATTATTTACATACTACCAATAATTCCCAAACCCGGGGTGCATACATCATTCTAAAATTCCTTAAATTATTACCCTAAGAATTCAACTGTAATTGACCTCCCGTTTACATCAATTTATTTACATTTCTGCAAAATAGCAATCTTCAACGAGGATATAAAACGAGTGCTTCAATTATCGTTTGAAAATAAGAAAATATGTCATTTCTGGGCTTACTCGCTACGGCGAGTTACCAAGCTCGCCAAGGCGAACTTGCAGGTAATGGCCTAAACAACTCGCTAGGCGAGCAGATGCTCGCCATGGCGAAGTTCTTCAGCCCAGAACCTGGAGCTCGCCATGAAGGCTCGCTAGCAACTCGCTATGGCGAGTTAGAGCAGAATTGCCTTTGTTTTACGAAAATCTTCAATTTCTACAAGTTACACCTACAATCCTCATGTAAGAACGTGCAGAAACATAATTTAAACAATATAGAACAGGATAGTATGAAATTTGGGAGCTAATTTCACACACACAGTTATTTCCCTATAAATCCTAAGTTTGCATGCATATACATAAATTTGGGAAACTAGCTAAACTAGCCTAAGAACCCACCTCTTATGAAGCTTTAATCCATGCTCCTTGGGCTCTACAGCAGCTACAAATTCCTCAGCTACACCCACGAACCCCTTTGACAGAATTTTGGAAGATTTGGAGAATATTGGCCCTTCTAATTCTTGGTTCCTAAGACGTCTTTTGCTGTACTCAGAGCTCAGTATATCCAGCATGCAAGGAAGTTCAGAATGCGATTAGAAAGGAAAGCACGAATTTAGAATTAAAATGAGGGATTGAGACTTATCTTTACCTATTCTCATTTTCAAGGATTGGAGTAGGAAGTGACTCTAACATATGTTAAGAGTACAAACACAGCTTAACAGAAGGCAGAAATCAGCGAAACCGGTTCTCCAAGTGGCTACACTGAGGAAGGAAATTGCAAGCAGTAGCAGCAACCTGCTGTACTCGCCATGGCGAGTTCCCTAGCTCGCCCTAGCGAGCTTGACAGAGGGGTAAACGTGATTCTGCAGTTTGCTCCAAATTTCCCTTTTCCAGAGCATGCAAAACCTTCCAGTCATCATAAAACTCGTAGTTCATGTTGCACAAGCAGAATCATGGGTCAAATAGAGGATAAAAGGGGTTGGTGAGTTTCTAATACAAGGAAGAATGAAATATGTAAGGAATTTATAATGGAGAAAGAGGGGTTTAGGTTATTTGAATCTTTTTAATAAAATGAAGGTAGGTTATTGTTATGTTGCTGCAATTGAAACATCAGAGGTAATGGGGTTTGATTTTGGAGAAGATGAGGTTTAAGAACAACCTTGGTGGTTATGGAGAAATTGAGAGCTTGGACTTGTGTTGTGGTTGTTGTGATTGCAACTAGGGAAGAGAGAGAGAGAGAGAGAGCTTGAGAGCATCATCAGTTTTGCTGAGGGAGGAAAAGGTGTTTCTTGCATGCAATGTGAGTGGGTGTAGGTTTAAGTGAGGGATAGTTGTTTTAAGTGGAATTATGAGTCATTAAGTTTGCATGCACTCATGGTGAGGTGTAGTGTGATGATGGATTGGATGAATGAGTCATTTACCAGCAAATATGAGGGAGAGTGGATTAGAGTCTTAATGTCAATTAGTTTCTCAAGCATAGAATTAGAGTGTTAATGTGTAATTGAGTTAAATTAGGATTTTCTAATTTTTTTTACACATAATTCGCTTAATCCGCAAGATTTAATTGATTAATTACCTCTAATCAATCTTGGAATTATGGAACAAGCTCTAATTAAAATTTAATTAAGCGGATAAAATTCCGGGATGTTACAGTCAGCGTCGTAGGATCCGGCGTCGCAAAGCTATTAGTGGCGGTTTCGAGTAACTGCTGGTATAACTGCCGCTATTTGTCATTATTTTTAATGTTTTTCTGAGCTTTTAGCGTTGGTTGGAACCGCCGCTAATGGCCTTTTTTTTTTACCACAATTTTTTTTTTGTTTCCCAAAATTTTTTTAAACGCTTTTTTTTTTGTTTTCCTGCAATTTTTTTTTTAAAACATTTTTTTTTGTTTCCCACAATATTTAAAATTCATGCCAAAATTAAAATCAAGAACGTAACAACATACTACCAAATCCACAACATTCAAAATTAAAATCAAAATAAAAAGTTAAAACAAATATTAATTCAACTTGGTCATAACTCATAAATCAAGCACATATATATAGTTATCAAGAACAAACATTAATCATGCAACTTCTATAACAAATCAAAAGAAATCAATCCAACTTTTCAAGATAAAAGCAAGTTATCCCAAATGTATCTATAATTATCCTATGATTACAAACTAGATAAACAACTTAACTACAAATGGAATTTAAATTTCTATAATTAACCTATGATTACAAACCAGATAAACAACTTAAGTACAAATGAAATTTAATTTTCTATTTTGAATCGAAAAAGGATGGAATTTGTGTCACTTGGAGAAATAGACTCTCTTAGCTTGAGTTTCTTGAAATAAAAAATTTCTTATACATCTGACTACGAGCCATCTCCTTGAAGGTGGGAGAGAATGCCCATTCCTGCCAGCTGTGCCATTCTTCCCGCAGCCTCCAAAAGCAAATTTTCCAAATCGGCCATAGTGATAAAAAATACTCCTCAAATCTATCCAGCAAACACTAAATATCAGTAACCAAACTAAGTATTATTATTATTTTAATCCACATGACAACAATATTTAGGGAATCAAGGATTAATTACCATACATGAGAAGATTGGTGAACAAGTTATAGCAATCTAAATAATCCGCGTCATCCCTCATTAGTTTCCCATAAAACTAATTCGAATAGTATAATATTTCCCAAAAAAATAATAAATAAAACAAAGTTTTTAACATGCATCAAACCATAGCCACACAAGTAACAATTATGATCCAAGGTTAACAATCATATACTCCCTCTGTCCTACAACAACAACAACAGTCAAGATTGATCACTTCATACAGATTAAGAAAAGACGACAAATGAAAAAAAGATAACTGTGATTTTATTAACTTAAATTATCCTCATAAACCATTGATGTATTCCCATTTTCGTAAATACAAGGTGAAAAATAAAAACTTCAGATAGATGCACATAATATTAATTAGATGATACAAATTATTTTACTACTGAGGGAGCAACTATACAATAATTTTCAGCTCAATCAACCACATACGTATACTATATATGATTCATACTTTGGACAAGGGATGAATTGAAAATTTGATTTGATTTGCACAAAAATATCTCCCATATTGCAAATATCATAACTAATCAATAAACAAAGCAAGAGTGAATAACAAGATCTATGGTTGGATGCATATATTATAAAAAAGCTAGAATGAATAATTGAATGAAAGAAAAGATAGATCTGGAAGCTTACTGGTGTAGTGGGAGAGAAGTTCCAATGAGTTTGACTTCATAATTGAAATTACTTAGAATAAAGAGATTGAGGGTTTTGTTTTGATTGTAGAAAGTTGAAATTCTGAGACGAATGTTACAATATCACAGGAACAAAAGCACTTCAGTATCAACCTTTGAAGAGCCATCTCTACTCACCATAAACTCCAAAGGTTTCAGACACCTATTTAATCTATGTGATCTCTAAAAGCAGACCTCTAAAGAACATACACCCTACACATAATTGATAGCCCCTAAACATAAAAATATTTCTTGTTCTACTAATTTGAACGCCATGCCTACTGACTTTTTTCTTCGATGATAAACATACTCGAAGAAAGATTTGTAATAAGCTCAAAGATAACAAACTAAAATAACATGGTGACATACCTATTTGGCTGATGAATGTGGTGTCAACCAGTGAAACAATATGATCAGCTGTCAAAGCCATTGCAGCAGGCAATGCAATTGACAATATTTCGCGTCCAAGACTATATAATTTAAATACTAATCTGCAGTACGAAGAAAATCAAGGCACATATACAAAAACATTCATAAACAACTTCTGGGAAAAAAAATGAACTAAAAAAGTGAGGTAAATTTCATCACTCTGCTCTGCACCACCTAATATGATGCTCTAATTAGGGGAATTATAACCGAAATTTCTAAACCATTAAAAGTCACAATAAATGAAATTTTGTTGAGGTAAAAAATTCTTCAAAGATGCCAAAAAAATGGTATACCTAGCATTCTTGAAGAAAGTGCAAATTGGTACTCTCAACCAATCACCTGCTGAAAACAAATTGTCTTTCTCAACCATCTTTTGAGAGCCAAATTCACTGTTTTGGTGAAAAATAGAACTAGAGTTAGAACTATAAGTTGTTGAGGATTTATAAGTCTAGTGATATAAAATGAGTTCAATATATTTTAGAATATGTTTATATTAAGTATAATCATTATATTTTCATTATACTTAACATAAACATTATGATAAAGATTGAAGTTTTTAATACGCAGAAGTCAAGCGCAAGGTTCACTGAAACCATACAAAAAGAATAGCTTTTAGAACATCATGTGTCTTCTCCTTTCTCATCATCGTTTTGCCAGTTAAGGAACTCATATCACCTGACTCTTGATGGCCACTAGAGCTTATGGATCCTAAATGATTATTATTAATAGTATTCTTTTTTATCGTCATCATCAACAATGCAAGATTTACCATTTACCAATGCTCGATTACATAAAAAAATTACTATAGTAGCTCAACCGTGAGGTATAGTCTACAAAGATCAAGAATACTACCTACAATGAAGATGTTCAAAGCTAATTGGAAGTAGCATAGGGCCAGAGCTAAGCCAACACTTAAAGTGGCTAGATTTGTGTGCGAAAACCAGCTGGTAGTAAACTCTACTCTAGATCGAGACTTTTCTTCATGCTTTCATAGACCATATAAGTAATGCTCGCAGCTGGTACAACTTTGAGTAGATTTGGAAGGAGTCCCTTGTAGAAACCTATAAAACCTTAACGCTGAAAAGTTCTCAAAAATGCATCACACATCCCCTTGTAAGCATCGGAACTGTTTGAATTGTGCCTGCAGCCTGAAAAAGGATTAAAGTGTAATGTGAGCAAAGAACATTCCTAAAATAACAATTAGTATACCAACTTCGAAAAACACAAATGATAAGGAGAGTAGAGAAACAACGCTATACCTAGTACGAATAATTCTGCAGCGGATAGACACAAGTAGCTCCAAGGGTTCCAGAAATTGTCCCACATCCTAGTTGCACCAGAGGACCAGGGTCTATAAAGGATGGCAAAAAAAATAATAAGAAATGGTTTCACTTTTCAAAGGCGAAAAACTTAATAGTATTGTTAATTTATTATTAAACAAAATCAGTATATTTAGCGGTTGCAGTATACCATACCATTATCATGAATAATGTATTTCTTGGACATATCTTTCAAGGTATCATAAAGAGCGAGATCAATGCCAACATAAAGAATCATGCCAATCACAGATAGAAGAAGCCCTCGGTAGAAAGCTCGAGGAGATGCGAGGGTGCCAGACTATTCCTCCAGCGATAAACTATTTGCTGCGGTGAGTGTGCTTGCTAATGTCTTCAGGAAGGACAGCTTGCTCTCCAATGTCTACATGGTACACTCTCTCCCAGTGGTGATATATATTTTTGATAGTTGCTTCGTGGGGGTAAAGTAGAAGAAAATCTCTCCATTCTTCAAATGTGATAGTTCCATTATTGTCCTTGTCAACATGCTCCACAAAGCGAGCAAGCTCCTCTTCGTCTATTTCAATTCCTGCAGCATTGAAACTGCACAGGCTTATGATAAATTCAATCAGGTAAAAAACCAAAAGAAACAAAGGAAAAATTTAAACATTTAAGCAGGGAACTTTGTATAAAAGCACCAAAAGAAACAGAGGCAAAACAAAAGAAGAGGAAGTAGTTATTGGATATTGCAAATGAAGGCTTAATAATAAACAATTTTCATGTAAGTGTGCATAAGGACAAAAGCCAACCACTCTATGACACTCATACTGAGTTGAACAATTAACTAGATTTGGAAGATTCTTGGTAGTTCTGTAATATATAAGAATATCACAAAAATGAAAAAGAAACATTGAATATCATATAAATCCAAAAAGGATTAAGCAGATAAATTTCCCATAATTTGATTGGTTTATGATATAAAAATTGAAACAAGAAATAAGTACCTTAAGGCCAAGTAATTGAATTAGTTAGCTGGCCAAGTATGATGAATTCAGGACCAGCTGCTTCCACTATAACCTAATCACCCAAACATCAAAGACCTAGTTCATTATGATTCGGTGAAATTCAAATGCTAAAACAATTCAACTACACTACTAGCATAAGTAGATCAAATGCCAACATGAAAAACTAAGTTAACTTGCCCGATTTAATGCTTAAATAGTTTGAATCTAAAGTAACCGCTAAGAAAGACCATACCTGAATTGAATTATTCATTGAATTTATTGATAGAAATTCAACAAAGACAAAAATATTATTCCTGCTACAAAGCCAAAAAAGTATTCCTGCTACTGCAAAGACAAACACAAATAGTTTCCAAAAAAGAAAAACTTGATTAGGAATGAAGAAACAACATAAATAATACTTTAAAAGTTTTATTTAAGGGAAAATTTGGAATGTAAATGGAGTATCCTCTCAACTATTAAGGATAGAACACATATTAATTAGAGATGAAATGTAAACACGCGGCGAATATAGGGAACATGACACAAAATGATTACGCACAACCGATAAGTACATGGCCGCGGGGCAGTGGCTGGGTAGATTAAGCAACTCTCAACATGGAGTAAGGTATCAATCATAACTATGGTCTACTACCAACAAAAGAAAGGAAGCCTATTGTACTTGAGTTTTCATCCTCATCTCTATAATAGTAATAACAACAATAATAAAATAACTTAATGCAGTAAAGTGAACAACAATCTAAGATCTATTCAACAAAATACAAAAGTTGTAAGTATATATCTATAGTTCTATACTCTATCTATTAATCCATTACTCCATCCTAAAAGAAGAACACCAACTTACAACACAACTAGCAAACCATTTTGAATCAAAACTAAATAACCCCAAATTAAAAATACTCAATTTCATACTCTTTGTGAATAATGTCTTGTGCATATCACCTAGCAAAAATCCTATTCATGCTTTGGGACAAATCAAAATCCGCAACAACAGACCCCTTATATGCACACCAATTAGTGATGACATTGCAAATAACCACTTGACACATTGGCATTTCATCAAACAATTGGAGGGTAGGTGGTACAAACCTATAACAATGAGTAGTTTGATAATTGCATCATGATGATTGCCCATAACTTGATTTTTTTTCAATTTCATCATATGAATTGTGAATCTCTAATAATGCTATGATTGCGTGATGTTCAAATTTTAACAATTGTGTCAACTATGATCATTGGCTTTAAATTGAAAACAAAAAACAACTTCTAAAATCAAATTGAAGACAAATTGAAATCCTCAATACCACCAAAAAAAAAAAACCCTAAAATAAAACTGTAGAAGAATCCAAGAAACTAACAGACTACATAAAAATCATAATCAAACCCTAAATCATAATAATCAAACAAACCACAAATTAAGAAGAGAGAGAGAGAGAGAGAGAGAGAGAGAGAGAGAGAGAGAGAGAGAGAGAGAGAGAGAGAGAGAGAGCGAGAAACTGGTGAAACCTGTGTTGAGGATGACCTATAGCGGTGGCGACGAAAGCTATGGTGGTTACGATTGGTGATGAGCTACGCGGCTGGGCTACTATGTACGATTGAGACTTGAGAGAGTGAAGAGAAAGTGGTTTGTGCAAAGAAAGTGAGATATTGTTTCAAATATATTTAATTAAGTGAGGGAAATTATAAAGCGAAAAGAAATTTCACAGGAAGCATACCGCGGCAGTTTGAACCGCCGGTAACAACCGTCGGTAATTTGAAAGCGGCGGCGGTTACTGTACAACCGCCCCTATTGGACTGTTGCTATGTGCTGTTTTTCTTGTAGTGATTGTTTATTATATATTTTATGTATATTATCATTTTAAGATAAGATATTTTATCATAATTTATATAATTTTATTTCAATTATATAATTTTATTTGCCACTAATAATTGGGAGCCATATTATTATAATCATCATAATTGTAATTGTAATATATAGATATAGATATCACTTTGGAAAATGAATGGACACTCCATTTATATATTTATATTTTTAAGTAAATTAAATAAATATAGTAAAGCTATCTCAAAATTGCCACATAAGCAAAATGAAAAGACACATTGAAGCTCTCTCAAGGTTGCCACATAGGCAAAATGGAGCTTTAGGAGCCAACATAAGCTTCCTATTATAATGTATATTGATTGATATTGTAACATCCCCAAATTCTAAATCACCTAACTAATTTTAATTAGAGGTTATCTATTAGATTAGAATTATTTAGAGGTGGTTAATTAATTAAATTCTAGGAGTTAAGTGTGAATTGTGTAAGAATGAGTAAATTGGATTAAGTTACACACTAAGACACTTATCTCATAACCTTGATTAATTAACACCAAGTTTGAATCAACTATTCTTCCCTCCCTAATGACTCACCAATCCACCTAATTCTCCTACACTCACATAACAACACCTAATGGGCAATTGTGAGTCATGAATCCACTAGGTCTAACTCCCTCTCTAACATGCAAACCCATTCACTCTCTCATTCATTCACTTCAGAAAATGAAACTCACTCCTCTCAATTCTCTTCTCTCCCACGTGAATAAACAACATTAACAACACATCCATCCAATTTCTCATTTTCCTAAACTCACATATTTGTTCCTTCCTACTTGTGAGCACTACCCAACATTCAGTCAAGATTCAAGGACCCTCACCATGCAGAGAATCACTGTTGTAGCTTAGATTCTTCACTTTCCCCATGCTTCACATGAAGCTACACAACAACAACTCTCAATTCACCTCTTTTCTAGCCAATAGGAACACATGCAAGCTAAGGACCAGAGCTAACCTTCTCAGTAAACACCTTAGAAATCCAGCTATAAATAGCCTTCCATTACAACTCAGAGGATCATCAAACCAAACTCAAATTCGTAGTACAAAGCAAGGGTTCTATAGTGTCAAAATTCTTAATTCTGGTTCTCAGTTCGTGGGGCTAGCTAGGAGGTTCTGTAGCTGTCGGTAGAGCTTAGAGAAGGTTAAAGCTCAATCTACAGGTGGGTTCTTTAGGCTAGTTTAGTTAGAATTCCCTAATTATGAACTTTGCATGATAACTTAGGAAATTTAGGATTTAATTGTGTGAGGAGGATTAGCTCCCAAATCCTTTTCTATTCTATTCCATATTGAATATATTATGTTTCTGCACTTCATCAGAGCTTGATTGTAGGTGTTTATCTTGAAAATTGTTGAAAATCGTAAAACAGAGGTCTTTCTGACTTAACTCGCCATAGCGAGTTGCTAGCGAGCACTCATGGTGAGCTCAAGGTTCTGGGCTGAAGAACTTCGCCATGGCGAGCTCCAGCTCGCCTAGCGAGTTGTTTAGGCCAGTACCTGTAAGTTCGCCATGGCGAGCTTGTTAACTCGCCGTAGCGAGCTAACCCAGAATTGCCTCACTTTTCCTATTTTAAAAATGTTGGAACACTCGTTTTATATCACAGTCTGAGGAAGATATATTGCAGTTATATAATGTATTTAATCTGGTACGGAAAGTCAGACACAATTCTGAAAATTAGGAATAACTTAGCAATTAAGTGGTATGCTCCCCGGGAAAGGAATTATTGGTAGTATGTTAATCAATTAGAATCAGTCGATCATGTGCGGTTTAGTATGCTGCTTATGGGCTTCCAATGGAATAACCCATTAGGAAAATGATTGTGAGATTAATGTCGTGGTCGAATCGGTCAGCGGACATGGCAGGCCTTCGAGACATTCTCACCTCGAAGTGTCTTAGCGGAATAAAATCAACAAGATACTTTTGTGTGTTACACTTTTATTAATTATGATTATGATATTTATTATGATAGATTATCAATTATGGACTGATTAGGTACCCCGGCTTTATAGCCTAGAAGGGTAGTAGAATTCACTGGGACGAAGTGACTGTCTCACCCCACTCCCTATTTGAAACAGGAAAACAGGTTGATTAGGTAAGCCTTGGTGTTGGAGTCGCTGCTGCTGTTTGGAGGATTGCATTTTATTCTTGCTTCCTTATTTATCTTATCGTGTTATCGTTTGTTTCCGCTGATAATTCCTGTACCTTTGTTGTATTTGGCACCTGTGCGTGCAACTGAACTATGTTGTAATAATAATGAATTCTGTTATCAAATATAATATTCCATGATTATTCTAGATTTATCTATGGGGTGTGTTACAGATATAGATAGATAGCATGTAGAAATTCATTCAGTTTCACTTTCATAATTTTTTTTATAAAATTTTGTGTGTTGTTTGATTTAGCACTGATTGGTTTGATTATTTAGGTTTACTTGAGACTTATCTGCACCTATATATCTTTTAAGTATAACATGCATATTTGCTAGTAATAAGATGTAATAAGTGTATAGTTTGTTTTTGTCAGGTCTGGGCTTAGTTTTTGTGCTAGTTATTGTTCTTTCATCCTTTTTTAGTAGGAGTAGCCTTCACATTGTATAATTTCATTTTACTTTGTAGCATTACTCTTCAATGAGAATATATTAAATATTATTCATTGGTTCTTTTTGTATTTTATGCATTCTAATTATGAGGAATTGATACTAAGGATTCATGCACAATTATAAGTGTTCATTGTGTGTTAGATATGATTGACCCATTTAAAATGAAGTAATGAACCTTTAGAATCATTGTATTATGGGCCTGTTTTCTAAATTCTCATGTCACTGCAGTACTTATCAATTGTGATGAACTTTCACATGACACATTTGTTAATGTAATGAACTTTCACTTCTTCGAGTTCATATTTCAAATATTATGAAAACATCAATTAAATTGAGTTTATAATTTGGTCTCTTTTATTTTCTATAGGTTACAAATGCTTCTAATGCCCCCGACCAAACGGATTCTCCAAGTTCATACACTGACGAAGATTGAAAGATTAAGCTAGAAGTAAACGGTAGTCCTCTAAGTTATTTGGTGCAATTTCATTTTGGAAGATTAAACTAGGTGACATTGTTTTGGAGTTTTAAATGTACTTTGTTAGCAAGATGACATTGACATTGTTTTGATGTTTTAATGTACTCTCGTTAGTCTGAGATGTTTGTAAGACTTATTAGTTTCTTAATATAATTGAAATTATCTTTTATATTTTATAGTGGATTTGGTGTGTGCAAAACATGCATTTTGGTAAATTATGATTATTCTAAAAAATGTACAATCTGTCAAAAAAATGCAAAAAAAAAAAGTCCAACTCTATACCAACGAACACATCTATGGGTAAATTGATTTATAATAGTTGTTAATGTCCGTGTGTATAACTCTCAGACTTTCTCCAACAGCAAAAACAGCTGTAGCTATAGGCTATTGTGACGGAAAACTTCCGTGGGTATAGCGAAATAAAGCACACGGAACAAAATATCCGTCGGTATAGGTTTTACGGCCTATACCCACGGTTTTGGAACCTTTACCCACAGAATTTTACCGTTGGTAAATGGCAATTTTGTTGTAGTGCTCCCTCAAAAGATACCAACAATGGATCAATGGTAACATAAGCTACATTCAAGTCCTCAATTTTTTCATCTGAAATATAAAAAATTCAAAACATAATAATATAATCAAATTTAAGTTGCTATGGAAACCATAGACAAAAGTTTTGTTGATCATTCCCCTGATACCACTGATTGACCTACTAAAATTAAATGGGAAGTTGAAGTTCATAAATATATTAATATAAGTTGAAGTTTATTTTTACTACCGTGTCATTATTAACAAATCCAAGTTAGGCTTAACTTTGTAAAATGGATGCTATCAAGCCATTTGTGCATTCATGAACAGTTAGACCTAAAACCAAAAAAAATCAAATGATTAGGGAAAGTAGTTTTAGAAAAAAATAAATAATATTTCATCATAAAAACATTAGTACCGAAAAGATAAGAAGTTTCTGAATTTTCCCCTATGGTTAACATAACTAGTTTTTTAAAACTTTGGTGGTTATGTTAAGCCTCCATAGACTCTCACGCGTGTCTCCATCTATGTATTCTTGAAAGAGTAGAACCTATAAAAATTCAATCATTCGTCATGTATATATGTTGGAACATATAACACAATTATGTGTAAATTAAAAATTAAATTTTAGTCCCACATTAGATAGTAGAACATATTAATATGTTTAATATATTAATGTGTATTTTGAGAATAATAAAATAATAAAAGGTATACTATTATCATATTTTCCTTGTTGTGAGTACACACTTGCGGTTGCTAAATAATAGGAAAAGTAATAGGATAAGTCAGAGCACATGTTCCTATTAAAAAGCATCAGTTATTTTCCTTTAGCTAAGTGTGTAAATCCTTTGAGAAATAACCCTAGTAAAAATACACAACACAACTATATACCTCAGCCGCCACTAGAATGTGGATATCTATGAAGCTCCGATATTCAAAAATGGCGACGTATCGTGTCCGATACGTCCTCGATACCGATACTCTTCCGATACGTCTCGATACTCGTATCGGTAAAGTATCGATTAAATCATTATTTTTAAATAAAAAAATAATATTTGATACTCTTCCGATACAGGAAAAGTATCGGTTAAATCATTATTTTTAAATAAAAAAGTAATACCCGATATATGTCTGATACGTCCCAATATCCGATGCTTGTTTGTATCTTTAGCACTTCTTGTAGTTTTCCTTTGTCAATATAATTTTTTACTTTTCAAAAGAAAAAATATGGTGTCCTACTATATAATATGCTGTTAAACTTTTGAGTTTTTTTCAAAATTATGATATAAGATTAGATATTTTCTCTTTTAATTATTAATATTGTTGATTTTAGTCATGTTTATATAATGTGTATTTATATATTTAATTTTAAATTTAATTTTTAAATTACGTATCGCGACAGTATCGGATTGTGGATTTTAAAAAAATTAACGCATCGGCGTATCGATATCGTATCGTATCGGTATCGTGTCCCGTATCGGGGGCTTCATAGGTGGATATACTACGTAACAGAGAAAATATAGAATGCAACATTCTGAGACCTATGTCCTTCATAAGGTTAGTAAGGATTTTGTCTTTAATAGGTACTCATGTTACATACTAGCATTGCTATTATTCTTATCATATTGAAAAGAATTAAATCAAGTTGTATGTGTTGAAAACTATATATACGGTTCTGGTTTTTTGGGATATTATTAGTCTTACTATATGATCATAATCCCATAGCCTTCTTTACATTCTTTCCAAGTTAATTTTATTTAAGCGCTAGGATAATATGAGATGAACCGAATTTCTTTTGATGTAATAGTTAATGAATATCTACCTGTTATTGTTTTTCATCTATAAAACTCCTTTTGGATAATTGATTTTTTTTGTTTAAGACTCGTAGGAGAGTTGTTCTAGCTAATAAGGATAATATAATGATAAGACATTATTTCTATCATACAAATTGGAAAGATTTGCATTTGGTTTTATACCTAGTTGTTTAGGGAATGATGAGGTTTATTCTATGTTGTGTGATACTAATATATATTATTAGTATATATACTTGTTTTTAAGAGTGATCAAAGTATTACTGGTTCGTTCAATTTTAGAATGGTCATAATACCATAATTCATTTGTTTTAAGAGTGGTCTTAGTGCCATATTTGATTGATCAGAGTACCTTATTAGAGTGGTCAGAGTACCATATTAGAATGAACTTAAAACCACAGCGCACTGCTTTTAGTACATAGCGAGGGTGTAATTCTTGTCTTTTAGTGTCAGATTTAGCGTTTCTATTTAATTGTTCTTTTTATATTTTACGGATATGATTTGTCAATTATATCATTTGTCAATTGCTCTTACTCTTTTTCAGTAAAACTAATTAATACTATATATTTGGAAAATTTAATTTTTTTTTGATACATAACATGTTAAAGTTTTTTTTTGGTAGATAATATATTAAATTTATTGAAAAATAAAAAGTGTGTGCAAAAAAAAATAGAAATTTATTAGTGAAATAAAACGAGAGTATAATACACGTCAAGAAATTCTGTTATTACTCACAGAAAAAGCCGTCTGTAATTGATAAAAGCCGTGGGTAATATTGAATTAGTGACAAATTACCCACGACCACAATATGGTGGGAAAAAGCCTCGTTGGTAATTTTTACCCACGGCCAAAAAACCGTCTATAATTTACTGTCAGCTACACTATGGGTAATTTGTGGGTAAGCATTTTTTTAATAATAACTTATTTGTCTCGATTTACCCACACAAAGTCATCTATAACATTGGCTTTTTTAAGGACAATTTTACCCACAACTTAAACATTTGTAACCTATTTGATTTGATTTATATTTTTTTTAATATAGCGACATATTATATATATATATATATATATATATATATATATATATATATATATATATATATATATATATATATATATATATATATATATATATATATCTTTTTTGTCATAATAATTATATAATTCATGTCACATTCACTATTCAACAAAAGCAAAAATAGAGCAAAATTTTTATATAACTTCAATCAAGTTTGACATAAATAATTGTATGAATGTTTACAATTAGAATCTCCTTCATCCTATGAATCTACCAACATCAATCCATAAATATACATCAATCTAGATAGGCTACTCCATTATTCTAGAGCCACCAAAGTTTACATCGATCCATCATTCAATCAAATTTCTTATCTTCCACCAATTCCTCTTCTTTTAAGGATGAATAGAGGCTACTCTGACCCTTAGTTGTATCGTTCTCGTTGTACTTCTCTTTCCAAAAGAACCAAAACAGATGCAAATTAAGCAACCTACCCTGTTCAAGAAACAATTAAAACAAATTAAGCAACAATAGAACAAACATGAAATAACAACCAAATTAATATGGAACACAACGACACAAAAATCAAAATTCAAACACCTAAAAATATTCATAAGAATGCATACATTTATAGAATTCGAAAACAAAACCGCTACAATCAATGAATTCATGAACAAAATATATTAAGATTAAACTAAAAATAAAAACAAAACACAACATATTATATTATATACATTCAAAAAAAATTTCTCTTAAATTAAAAGAACACATGTTAACTTTTATATTCCTTAAAGGAAAAAAAAACCCAAAAAACTTATAAATCTTAAATTTTGACCATGAAATTAAATTGAAAATATGAAACAACAATAGGACAAACATGAAATAACAACAAAATTGATATGGAACACAAAAAAAAAAAATAAATTAGAATTCAAACACCTAAAAATAAAGAAATTCATATCTTTATAGGACATCAAAGCAAAACTGTTGCAATCAACAAATTCATGGACAAAATAAATTAAAAATTGATAAATAAGAACAAAACATAACAAATTATAGTAGAAAATTTTTATAGAATTGCACGCAAAGTTTAACCCATAATGGTGGAGAAGAAAAAGTTCAAAGTCGAGTTTCTATTTGTTGTAAAAGATGCTTAATTTAAGGCTATAATTAATTGATTTGTATTGTGAATAGAATAGACTCTTACGTTCAATCATATATTGACACATCATGTATTGTTGTTATATCCAATCATATATTGACACGTATTATGTTTTTAAACACATGACATGTCACATTCATTAATTGACGTGACAACATATAATTAGGTTAAAATTAGGGTTAGAGTTAAATGTGCCTTTAGTTACTTTCGTTTTATTATATTAAAGATTAAAGATAAATGTAAATAAATTGATTTAGGTAGTTACCACTTAAAACATGCACATATTTAATTCAATTTTTTTTTTTTATAGAAAATCTTAGGTGAAGTCGAACGCAACACCATACTCTTAGAATCAACCAATCACAAAATTTTAAATAATTAACTAATTAATAAAATAGGAAAAAAAAGATTTAACCTCATCAATTAAAAAAAATATACACTTTTCCAACAAAAAAACTAATTAATAAAATAGAAAAAAAAAGATTTAACTTCATCCATTAAAAAAAATATACACTTTTCCAAAAAAAAACACAAAGAACGCAAAAAAAAAAAAAAAAAACTTGGTTCCCACGAATTTAAACTTGTTCCATCTTCTTTTATTAATTCTATTTAATTAAATCTTTGGAAAAGGTTAAATCTTTTTTTTTTCTATTTTATTAATTAGTTTTTTTTTTTTTTTGAAAAAGTGTATATTTTTTTTAATGGATGAGGTTAAATCTTTTTTTTTCCTATTTTATTAATTAGTTAATTATTTAAAATTTTGTTAAAGAGTGTGATGTTACGTTCGACTTCACCTAAATTTTTTTTTTTTTAATGTTAAAACATACACGCTTAAATATGTTTCGGGAGTTTAACTCAGTTGATAATGAAATCACATTTTATATGTAGGACTGAAATTCGAATTCTTAACACTTCACTTATCCATCTTAATAGTGAATTTTGTAGTCATTAGACAAACTTGGCAAAAAAAATGGTTATAAATATTATACAGACGGTTATACCGTGGGTAAGTTGTGGGAAACAATTAAAAAAAACAATAAAAAAATTATAGATGGCTTAGTCGTGGCTAAGTCGTCGTTACTTTCAAAATTATCCATAGCTATAAAGCCGTGGACAACTATTCGTGGCTAATAAAGGAATTTCTTGTAGTGATATGAAGATAAAGTACAAAAATATACTTCTGTAATTTGGTGTTACTATTTTAAAATAACATGTAAATAGAAACGGAAAAAGTATTTTATATGGGTTTGTAGACAATGTTTTATTTGCACGTAAAGTGCAGGGACCGAAATTCGAATCTTGGCATAACTACTTATTCATCTTTAAGAGGTGAAATTCTAACCACTAAAATACATTAAAAAAAATTATATGGATCGTCTGCATTTTATAAGTTCTTTAGTGTGTGTTTGGTTTCAATTCTAGAAGAGTTAGAATTGATTCTGGAGGTGTAGAATTGATTCTGACTTGTTTGATTTTTCAAAAGCAGAATTGATTCTGCCTCAAGAATTGATTCTACTTGAAGCTAGAAATAGTAGTTTCTGATTTCTAGAATTGATTTGTTCAACTCATTTTTACATGAAAGTATCCAAACATAAATCAATTATACTAAAATCAATTATGTTAAAATCAATTCTACTAAAATCAATTCTATCAAAATCAATTCTCGCAAAAGTCAAACCAAAGATAACCTAACTATGAATACTCTAGACAATTGTTAGCGGTACACTTTTCTAGAACTAGACAACATTTTTACTTGACCGTAAGTCAATTACCATAAATATAAATACGCGTGAGTGTCAGGCAAATAATATCCATAACTAGGCCACCAGATGTCATTTACTTCTTTAGTGATTTGCTCTCACTCTTCCCAATTAAGCCTGGTGTCATTAAATTATACAGTAGTATAAAAACGCCTTTGAACACTCTGAATATATTACTAGGACCGAAAATAAGTCAAGTTGATTGGAATTCTTTGAGATCGACTCGATTCAATAAAAATTGATTTAGGGTCTGTTTGGCAAATCCAAAAAATTAATTTATAGCTTATATTTTATAGTTTATAAGCTAAAAGACCCGTTTGATAACAGTTTTTCAGAAAGAGCTTATAGCTTATTTTACTGACTTATAGCTTATTTTTCATAAGCTAATTCAAGTAGTTTATGAGCTTATAACTTATAGCTTATAGCTCTGTTTGGCAAAAATAGCGGTTAGCTTATAAGCTAGTTGATGGCTGATAGCTTATAGCTTATGGCTGATGGCTAGTAGCTGAAGACTTATAGCTGATAAGCTAATTGAAGTATTTGGTAAAATTAGCGGTTCAACTAGCTGATAAATGTAAAATGACACAAAAAGATATTGTTAATTAATAATAAAATTTATACCAAATTAATATTTAACATACTTAGTATTTAAAATTATATTTTTTAAGTTATTAAACTAATATTTATTCGTTGAAATCTCAATTCTAAAAATTATGGTTTTTCTAAAAACTCATAAAAAAAATTGATATTTTTATTAAAATAGAAGTATGATTTCTTATTTTTATTTTTGGAAAAAACAACAATAATACTAATAATAACAACAACAACAACAACAACAATAATAATAATAATAATAATAATAATAATAATAATAATAATAATAATAATAATAATAATAATAATAATAAGGATATATTATAAAAACAAGAGCGACGTAATATTTTTTTTACGATTAGCAAGAGCAACTATAAATTTTTGAATAAGAGCAGCTATGAATTATTCACATAATAATTGCTACCCATCAGTAACCATGGTTTATTTTAAAAAATGGCATGGCTTATAATGATGTTTTATTTAAAATCATATTAAATTATAAAGGGTATAGTTGAATTTTAGATAAAATAATATGGATAAAAATGGAAGAAAAAATGAAAAGCTATAAGCTATAAGCTAGTAAAATAAGCTATAAGCTCATTTTGAAAAGACTGTTACCAAACAGGTCTTTTAACTTATAAGCTATAAGACATAAGCTATAAGCTAGCGTATTGTGCTTGCCAAACAGAGCCTATAGCTTATCATTTTTTCTTCCCATTTTACCCTTATGATTTTATTTTAAATCCGTTTTTTCTTTTGCTATAATTTTTTATATAGTATAATTTAAAACAAAATAGGTATGTTGTGCCTATTTTTTTACGTTGTTGCACTTACATCTATCTATTTTTCTTTTACTGTGTTGTATACCATTTATTTTTTTTACGTTCTTGAATTTTTTTTTTAAACGTTGATGTACCTAGTTTTTGGTACAACATTATTATAGCATGTACCTATTATCACCTCTTTAATATATTTAATCTTTTTTTTTTTGGTACATTATGTTTAATCTTTTTACTAAAGTATAAAAATTGAAATGAAGATATATTTAAAATGAAATTTCAAAGAATAAAATTTAAACTCTATAAAAAATATTAAAGCTTAATTTAATATTATAATAATAATAATAATAATAATAATAATATAAAAGATAAATTAATTTATAAATTTAAATCACTAAATTATATGTAACGCCCCAACTAAATTATCTAGAATATTTAGTCGGAACATTAGGAAACTGGAACCTGAGTACATTAATTACAAAAGAATTAACTGAATAATACAATTATCATTAAAATAATAATCAGTGTTCGATACAAACAACAGAAAAGAAACTGCAACAGAACTACAAGCTAATCTAAAACAAGGAAGAAGAATAAATCTTCTAAGCTGACAATCCAAGCACAGCTCCAATCGCCAAATCCAACCTGGTCCCTGCTCCGAAATAACCTGTCTTACCTATATCGAAAAGGGAGTGGGGTGAGACATTCACTTCGTCCCAGTGAATTCTACTACCCTCCTAGGCTATAAAGCCGGGGCTCCTAATCAGTCCATAATAATAGCTAACATTAAAATATCATGAACATAATTGATTAAAGTGTAACACACAAAATATCTTATTGATTTTATTCCGCTAAGACACTTCGAGGTGAGCATGTCTCGAAGGTCCGCCATATCCGCTGACCGATTCGACCACGGCTATAAGCTCACAATCATTTTCCTAATGGGTTGTTCCATTGGAAGCCCATAAGCAGCATACTAAACCGCACATGATTGACTGATTCTAAATTGATTAACATACTACCATATTATCCCAAAACCCGGGGAACATACAAACTTAATTTCTAAGTTATCCCTAATTTCAGAATTGTGCCTGACTTTCCGTACCATATTAAATACATTATACATCTGCAATATATCTTCCTCAGATAATGATATAAAACGAGTGAACAACCATTTTTAAAATAGGAAAAGTGAGACAACCCTGGGTTAGCTCGCTACGGCGAGTCAACAAGCTCGCCATGGCGAACTTACAGGTACTGGCCTAAACAACTCGCTAGGCGAGCTAGAGCTCGCCATGGCGAAGTTCTTCAGTCCAGAACCTTGAGCTCGCCATGAGTGCTCGCTAACAGCTCGCTATGGCGAGTTAAGTCAGAAAGACCCCTGTTTTACGAATTTTCAATATTTTCAAAGATTCACCTACAACCAAACGCTGAGGAAGTGCAAATACATAATATAAGTAATATATAACAGAATAGAAGAGAATTTGAGAGTTAATTCTCCTCACACAATTAAATCCTAATTTTCCTAAGTTAACATGCAATATTGAATTTCAGGAAATTCTAGCTACACTAGCATAAGAACCCACCTGAGTGAGATTAACTCAGAAGCTTTAAAACTTGCATCCTAGCACTGCTACAGCCTCAAAGCTCTCTGACCAGAACTCACTTGAAAACTCCAAATTGTGTTCTTGAACAACAACGAAAGGATGGATTAATAAGGGTTTAAGAGCTCACTAAGGTAAATGAAATGGAATTGACATTACAATGCCTGAGGAGGAAATGGAAATGTTAGGAATGACTTACCAAAGGTAATGAAAGAGGCTACAAGGAAAGAATGAAACGCATGCAGCAGCAAATGCTGTTCTGCAACACTCGCTGCAGCGAGCAGCATACTCGCTCAGCGAGTTCTTCGATTTGTCAGGGAATTGCTCTATTGGTTGCTGCTGTAACTCAAACCTCCATTCCTTGATTCTTAAAGGTTATACTAGTCACCCACTGAGGTTTTTCTCACACATGCAACACAGTCAAGAACAAATTTTAGAAATGGGTTTAGGTAGAAATAAAAGGGGTTTTGAACAAAATCCATAGTGATGTGTTCCCACTTCCACTCTGGAATTTCTAACGGTTGCAACGGACCTCCAGGTTTCTGGTGTTCAATCTTCACTTGTTGACAAACCAAACATCTAGACACAAAATCTGCGATTTCTGCCTTCATGTTCGGCCACCAGTAGTTCTGTTTCTAGTCGTGGTACATTTTGGTGGATCCTAGATGAATCGAGAATCCACTTTTGTGTGCCTCGTCAAGAATCAGCCTTTTCAGTTCATCGTCATTTGGTACACACAATCTCCCTTCATACAACATAGCACCATCTGAGGCTATTGAAAACTCTGGGTTATTCAATCTCCTTTGAAGGTCCATATCGCTTCGTTGCGCCTGCACTACCCTCGAGCGCAGATCGCAGGACAACTCCATACGGTTGATTCTAATGCCGCTCTTTTTGTACACCACATTCAGATTCAGGTCTCTGAACTTCTCGTACAATCCACATTGCTGCATTAAGAGTTCGGAAGCATACAAGGCTTTCCTGCTCAAAGCGTCTGCCACAACATTCGCTTTGCCAGGATGGTAGTTGAGATTGAAATCGAAGTCCTTCAAATATTCCATCCACCTACGCTGCCTCAAATTCAGGTGCTTCTGATCAAACAGGTATTTCAGACTTTTATGATCACTGAAAAGATTAAATTGGACACCATACAAGTGATGCCTCCAAATCTTTAGAGCGAAAATAATTGCTGCTAATTCAAGATAATGGGTTGGATAATTTTGCTCGTGTGATTTCAATTGCCGCGAAGCATATGCTACCATAGCTCCATCTTGCATTAGAACACAACCAAGACCTTTATGTGATGCATCGCAATACACCACGTACTTCCGATTAGGATCAGGAATAGCCAACTCTGGAGCACTGGTCAGCTTTTCTTTCAACGTCCTGAAACTCACTTCACAATCAGCATCCCAAACAAAAGGAGTACCTTTCCTGGTCAATCGGGTCAAAGGTAAGGCGATTTCCGAAAATCCAAGAATGAATCTCCGGTAATAACCTGCTAATCCCAGGAAACTTCTGACTTCTGATACATTGTTGGGTCTTTCCCAGTTAAGAACTGCTTCTACCTTGGATGGATCAACAGACACACCGCCTTGGGAAATGACATGTCCCAGAAATTTAATTTCTGAGAGCCAGAATTCGCACTTGCTGAACTTGGCATACAACTTCTTCTCTCTCAGAACTTCCAGAACAATTATGAGGTGTTCAGCATGATCTTCTTGATTGCGAGAATAGATTAAGATATCATCTATGAAGATGACAACAAATTTGTCGAGGTAGGGTTGGAAAATCTTGTTCATGTAATCCATAAACACAGCAGGAGCATTAGTCAATCCAAAAGGCATAACTAGGAATTCGTAATGCCCATAACGCGTCCTGAATGCCGTCTTAGACACGTCTGAGGATTTGATTCTGATTTGATAATAGCCGGAACGAAGATCAATCTTTGAAAACACGGTGGCACCTCTGAGTTGATCTAAGAGATCATCAATCCGGGGTAGCGGATACTTGTTTTTGATTGTAACTTTATTGAGCTGGTGGTAATCAATGCATAAGCGCATAGTACCGTCCTTCTTTTTGACAAGTAACACTGGCGCTCCCCAAGGAGAGACACTTGGACGAATGAAATGCTTCTGGAGTAGTTCCTCAAGTTGAGTTTTAAGCTCATGGAGTTCTAATGGAGACATTCTATAAGGGGCAACTGAGATGGGCTGTGAACCCGGAACAAGATCTATAGAGAACTCTATTTCACGCTCGGGAGGGAGACTCATGATATCATCAGGAAAAACGTCTAAATACTCGCTAACTATAGGGATGTCACTAGGACTCAAACTAGACTCGTGGTCAACCGTGAATAAGACACTGAAACATTTGCTGCTGGCACCTAAGTACTTGATCATTTGGTGAGTATTTTGCAATAAAGCAGACAGGGCTCTACTTTCTGCAGAAGTTTCTGAAGGAATGAACAAATTCTTTTCCGCACAACCGATGTACACGGTATTGGCTGAGAGCCAATCCATGCCAAGAACGACATCAAAGTCCTTTAGAGGTAGACAGATTAAATCAATGTGGTAGACCTTACTTCCGACTAAGATGGGACAATTCTGACAGACTTTCTTTGAAGTGACTCTGCCGCCAGTAGCGACAGCGACATACATTGGAGGTACGAGGGGTACAGAAGGAATTCCTAACCGCATGGCACAGTCTACGGCTATAAAAGAGTTAGTGGCTCCACAATCGAACAACACTAAGACCTTAGACTGTCCTAACAAACATACATCCATTATTAAAGCATTATTAGATCTTATTTCATTGCAATCTAAAGAATATACCCGACCTTTATTCTTTGCAGATCCACTGGCTTCCCCGTGCTTTTTCAACTTCGGACACTCGTTCCTGAAGTGACCAGGTTGCTTGCAGTAATAGCACATATTCTTGCCTTTCATGCATTCGCCGCTGTGAGGATATCCACAGTCTGAACAGTTCTTGGGCGAGCGTTGAGAGTGACTCTGCTTGCCCATGCTGGAGTTACCTTTAGACTTCAAGTTCAAACCAAACTTTCCAAACAAACCCTTCTTCTTATGATTCACCTCATTCTTTTCCTTGTGAATGTTGTTAATACCAGCCTCGGCATGATAGCTCTTCTGCACTAGATCACCAAAGCTAGTGATCTGCTGCATTGACACGTCGTGAGCTATGTCTGCCCGAAGCCCAATTCTGTACTTCTTCATTTTCCAAGCTTCAGTAGGGGCATCGTCGCCATCAGCAACATACCGGACCAACTCGTTGAACTTCATGGTATACTCAGCTACCGTCAGACTACCTTGCTTCAACTCGGTTAGCTCCCGTTCCATCTGGAATTGGTAGCTCTCAGGAATATAATGGCCAATGAAGAGACGCCTGAAGTTATGCCAGTTAATCTCCATATGGCTGGCTTCCATGTAATGCTTGGTACCTTCCCACCAATTGCAAGCGTCACCCCTGAAGAAGTGGGAGACGAAGGTTACTTTATCTGTCTCTGAGCAAGTCATGGAGTCCAGAATGCCAGTCATCCTTTGCAACCATTCCCTGGCTTTAGCAGGGTTATATTCACCATAGAACTCTGGAGGGCTCTTTCTACAAAACTCTCGGAAGGCAGCGCTCGACCCCAAGTTCTGAGGAGGGGGAGCATTCATGTGCTTCTGAAACATGGCCATAAACTCCTGATGCTGTTGCGCTTGTTGGGCTTGAAACTGCTGATGCTGATGCATCATCTCTGCCCACATGTTGGCGTTAGGATCTCCGAACACTTCTGGTTCCTCATCACTATCATGCCTTCTTGGTGGCCTTCCAGGTCCTCGTCTCGATCCAAACATTTCGCTCTAATTGCCAATATCAAATCAAGATAGCTAGGCCTAAAGTGACATGACACCTAGAACGTATGTAGGGAAACTAGACAACTACTAGGATTGGAATGGTAATACTAATGAACTCACGCAAGATCTGAATCGACCTGCTCTGATACCAATTATAACACCCCATAGATAAATCTAGAATAATCATGGAATATTATTAAAGGTACTGAATTTATTATTATTACAACAGAAGTTTATTGCACACACAGGTGCCAAATACACGAGAGTACAGACAAATAACAGCGGAAACAAAACAACACGATTAGAAAGCGAAGAAAGCAAGAAAGTCTAAAATGCGATCCTCCAAACAGCAGCAGCTACTCCACAACACAGCTTACCTAATCCACCTGTTTTCCTGTTTCAAAAAGGGAGTGGGGTGAGACAGTCACTTCGTCCCAGTGAATTCTACTACCCTCCTAGGCTATAAAGCCGGGGCTCCTAATCAGTCATATCATAATCTATATCCATAGCATAATTATCATAGGCAATAATATAAAGGTGTATCACAAAGTTTATCTTGTTCATTTTAAACCGCAAACCCTCTAAGGTGAGCACGTCTCAGAGGTTCACCTTATCCGCGAGCAGAAAGCGCTGCAGCATAAAGCTCACATAAATTTTCTAATGGAACATCTAAAACGAAGTCCACACTGATAACATGTTCATGTAATTAATCGACTGATCACTAAGTTCTTAATATGCTACCAATAAATCCCAAATCCGGGGAGCATACAACTTAATTCTAAGTTATCCCTAATTTCAGAATTGTGCCTGACTTCCCGTACAATATTAAATACATTATACAACTGCAATTTATCTTTCTCAGGTAATAATATAAAACGAGTGATCATTCATTTTAAAAACAGAAAAAGTGAGGCAATTCTGGGTTAGCTTGCTACGGCGAGTTAACAAGCTCGCCATGGCGAGCTTACAGGTACTGACCTAAACAACTCGCTAGGCGAGCTAGAGCTCGCCATGGCGAAGTTCTTCAGCCCAGAACCTTGAGCTCGCCATTCAACATTTTTCAAAGGAATCACCTACAATCAAACTCTGAGAAAGTGCAGATATATAATATAATCAATATATAACAGAATAGAAGAGAATTTGGGAGCTAATTCTCCTCACACAATTAAATCCTA
Source organism: Trifolium fragiferum (assembly GCA_954870985.1). Lineage (NCBI taxonomy): Eukaryota > Viridiplantae > Streptophyta > Magnoliopsida > Fabales > Fabaceae > Trifolium > Trifolium fragiferum. Next base: position 26,858,011 of record OX940789.1, on the reverse strand, counting down.
ATTTTCCTAAGTTAACATGCAATATCATAATTTAGGGAATTCTAGCTACACTAGCCTAAGAACCCACCTGGAAATAAGCTTTAGACGTGATTCCTAGGCTCTACAACAGCTACAGCAGCTCCTAACAAGACCCACGAACAGAAGAAACGAAATTGAGACTTTGACACTTGAAAACCCCTTAGTTTATGCTCTAAGAATTGATATTGGTTTGATGCTCTGGAACACTGAGGTTGGGGTTATTTATAGTTGATTTTTCTGAGTTGGAAACAGTATCTAGCTTGGCCAGGCATTAGGCTTGCATGCAATTACATTGGTAGAAAATGAGGTGAAGTGATATGAGTTGTTGTGTAGCTTCATATGGTGAGATGGGAAAATGAAATTGGAATGGCTTCAGAGATGATTCTGTGCAGACAAGAATCTCTGCATGGTTGAAGAGTGTGAAGAGAAGCTTGTGACACATGAAGCCAAACTTTGGTGTTTATGGTTAATTTGAGAATTTGGATTTTGGCTTGGTTTTGTCTTTGATTCACACGAGAGGTAGGGAGAGAGTGAGAACAATATGGCTTCAGTTCTGATGTGAAGAGAGTGGAAATGAGGAGCCTCTCTTTGCATGAGGTTAAGGGTGGTTTGATTGAGTGGAAACATGACTCATTTAGATTATGAGGTGTTGGAATGTAAGTGTAGGAAGATTAGGTGAGGTAATGAGTCATTGAGGAGGGAGAGTTTGAATGCTAAGTTTTAAATTCAAGTGATTAGTGCTTAAGTGTATGCCTTAGGTTTAATTAAATTCCCAATTGTACACCTAACACTCTTAATCTCCATGAATTAATTACTTAATCTCCTCTAATTAATTTTAATTTTTGATAAATAATCTCTAATTAAATTAATTAGGCAATTTAGAAATTGGGAATGTTACAATCTACGCCCCTTAAAGAAATTTCGTCCTTGAAATTCAGAAATTTACCTTTAGAATATGTGAGGATAACTGTTCATCATGTCCGATTCCAATTCCCATGTGTATTCGCCGTCCGGAGACTGCGCCCATTCAACTTTGACAATGGGAATCCTCTTGTTTCGCAGAGTTTTAACATCTCGATCAACAATTCGGACTAGATCGGGTTGATAAGTTAGATCGGGCTGGAGATCAATCTGTTCGATTGCTATAGGCTGATAAGGATCTGGAATGTACTTGCGAAGCTGAGAGACATGGAACACGTCGTGTAGCCCTGACATAGAAGGTGGAAGAGCTAACTGATAGGCTACTGAACCAACGCGTCGAAGGATTTGATAGGGTCCAATATATCTTGGACAGAGTTTCTTGGTTCTAAACACACCACGTAAACCCAACTTCGGAGTAACCTTCAAGAACACATGATCTCCTTCCTCAAATTCCAACGGTCTCCTTCTCCTGTCGGCATAACTCTTTTGCCGACTCTGCGCAATCTTCATCTTTTCACGGATTGACTTAACCTTCAAGGTTGTCTCTTGAATAAGGTCTGGTCCTAACAATCCGCGATCACCGACTTCCGTCCAACACAAAGGAGTTCTACACTTTCTTCCGTACAAGGCTTCAAACGGTGCCATCCCGATACATATATCAGTTTCTTGAAATCTTGACTGATATGTATCGAAGCATGCAAGCATGATTCGATACACCATGAGTTCTCTGGTCTATTGAGAGATATAGGTGTGTATCGATACATGCAAGCATGATTCGATACACAAGTGACTCTCTGTCTCTGAGAGACCAGTTTCGTATCGATACAAGTGATGTATGTATCGATACAAAAAGCATAAAATCAGTCAGAAGTAATTTCAGGACATTTGTATCGATACAAATGATTATGTATCGATACAGAATACCTAAAAATCAATTTTTCAAAGTTTAAAAATAGTTTTTCGCTGTCAAGTCATTTGTAATGTTGTCAAAATATGTTATACTCTATTTTCATGTGTTTTGACAATTATTAAAACATGAGGATGAACTGGTGCACTTACATTCTCCCCCTTTTTGATAATTGTCAAAACTTTGCATAAGCTAACTAAGCCTATACCTAATATGCAATAAAATAGCAATATGTATACAGACGCAATTATACCAAGGCGAACAATAAGCACGCTCCCCCTGAGTTGATGCCATATTGCGTTTGATATTGTTGATAATATTCAAGACTTCTTTAGCTATTCATCCTTAGCTTGTGCAATACAAATCTCTCCCCCTTTGACAATATCAAAAAGAAGAAGATAACTCATTAGAAGTATCAAGTTCAAACAATTTTAACCATAGTCATATCGTGTACTTACATTTGTTGAAATGCACTATATGATGAAATTTCCTAATCAAAATAATTACATACAAAGATATGCCAAAATATATCAATGACGAATACCAAATATCATGACAAACATGGGATGTAGAATAACAAACCAAAACCAACTCATGAATATCGTAATACATCGACATTCTAATCAAGTAACATATCCAAATATGGGACGAAATAAACAAAGCAATGCAACAAATGCATAAACATAACATGATTATCCATACGAACAAAATTATCCAAAATAACAAGTTATACAAAGGCAAAATGAATGGTGTCCAAACATGACAACATTAAAATTATATGTACAACCATATTGAATAAGCGAAGTCATAAGCAATAACGAAATAAAATTGTTCATGCGGTAAAAGAAATAAAATGCAACAAAAGCAAATTATGCATCATCATCATCATCATTCATCCATGTTGTCCGGGTTATGAGGAGGGTTAGGTTGATAGTAGCCTTGCATCTGAGCTTGCATCTCATCAAAGCGAGTAGTCACATAGGTTCGGAGATCATTGGTGTTGGTGTACAACTCTTCAATTCTAGCATTTTGAGTTTGGTTGTTCTGAGTGTACTCATTGTAGAAGGTGGTTTGTTGCATGCTCATATTCCTTAGCATGCCCATCATTTCATTCCAGTTTCCACCTTGTTCACCTTGACCTTCACCTTCACCTTGCCTAGCATTTCTTCTTTGTCTCCTAACTCTTGGAGCAGCAGCTTGATCTACATTTTCTTCCTCTTGACCATTGTAGACATAGACATTGTCAACATTCAAGGTCCAGTTCATCTTTGCCATTTGAGTATCACTAAATTTTTGTAACCTTCCAAGGGTAGTATACTCAATGGGAAGGTCTTGTCCAACCTTGAACTTTCTCAAAATGCTAGCTATCAAACTACAATATCCAAAGCTTTGATCACGGCTAGAGTTCCTCAAGTCAAACATTCTACTCACAATATAAAGTGGCCAGTCAACTTTTCCGTCTTCCATTAGCAAAAACATGAGATCAATGTCTTTCATATCCATTCTAGAACTTGTACTCTTAGGACGCAATATGTGACTTACAATCCAATAAATCACTCTAGCGTTCACAGTTAATTTTCCGGTTCCCATAGTTTCCGGAACATTTCCATTTCTAGTAATGGAGGAAATGAAAACATTAGAATCATAATCAACCTGGCTAGCTTCAGTATAGGCCAAAAGATCTTCTCCGGTTATCCAACTACCGGTACTCATTCCAAACAAGTCAAACAACATATTTGCACTAAACCTATAAACCTTACGTCCCCAACGAAATTCAAACTCAGCACCATTTCTCTCCGGCAACCCAGCATAAAATATCCTAACCAAAGTATCATTATATTTGGTTTGTAAATCACAAAAAGTATCAAGTTGTTCGTTTTCAAGAATTTCTACAATATCATTGAGACCCAAATTTCTAAGTGTTTCAGCATTAACATATTTCTGAGGCAGAACGCTCCTAGTTCTACAATATTGCGTATAAGTAGTAACGCAATCCTTGTGAACGAATTCTTCTTCCCTAAGTCCAAAATTTGGAACATCATTGCTACTACTTTCTACTTCCTTTCCTTTTCTAGACATAGTTTTTGGTGCCATTTCTAGGAGAGTGAGAAATAGAACGAATTACCTTGAATTTTGATGAAGAACTTGAAGAAATTTCATAAACCCAAATTGAGGAAACCCTTGTCTTGAATGTGGAGACTAAGAAGCTTGAACCACGAAATTGATGAATGAATGTGAATGGGTAATGAATTTGTAAGTAGTTTAGGGTCAAGTTTTGTGAGTTTTGGTTGAGTTTTGAGGGAGATTGAAAATTTGGGAATGAGGGTTTTTGGGGTGTTGCTCGTGTAGAAGAAGAAATTTTTTATGTTTGATTAATGAATGAATGAAAATTGATACATAAAGCTGTTTTCGCGCGTATGTATTGATACAAATTCGTGTTTGTATCGATACAAGTCAGTGTTCTGCAGCATGTATCGAAGCATGCGAGCATGTATCGATACATGAGACAGTGTCTGTCATAACTGAAGAGCTATGTATCGATACAATCATCATATGTATCGATACATATCAGTTCATTTTGAAAATTTGCAGAATAACTAACATGTATCTATACAATGTTTATTTGTATCGATCCAAAATGCATTATTTTCAATTTTTCTCAAAAACATATGAACTTATAAGTTTGAAAAATAATTTTTATGACTTCCAAATAACATCTATGTATGAAACACATATAATCAACAAGGTACATACTTATGTATGTGAGCAAAAACAATACCAAAGCACATCATAACATGAGAACACATGTTAAACCATATATGCATGATAAAACATTCACATAAATGAATCAAAATACCAAAATTAATCATATGAAGATATATGTGTATGTATGCACATAAAGTCACATATAAGAACAAAACAAGCATATACCACCCAAGTATGAACTTAATATGGCATTTGTAATGATTTTTGTTAAAGCCCATTTTAAACATATGAGTCTCAAAAACTTATAAATATTTTTGAGCAAAATTCTTGGAAATGGAGGATTAGACAATTATCAAAGCAAATATCATATTAAGGTAAAAGTTATATGTATATGAACCAATGTACAAACGCTAAGTAAAAAAAATATAAAGGAAAAGGTAGAGAATAGAATTTTCCCTTAAGTGTTAAGTGGAGGAAGTGATCAATTTCCACAACTTTGTAAGTGTTGAGTTGAAGCTTTTCTCATCATTTTCCTTGTTCATAAGTCTTGAACTCCATTGTTGTCGGTGTCTTTTGTCAATGGTTCAAGAGGATTTCCTACATACTTAGACATTTGAAATAGGTCCCCAACTCATGTTGGGTCCTAGTTGGTTAGTAGCAACATTATTGCTTAACTTAGGTAACCATTGCAATTTGCCTTTAGGTACCAAGGTTTTTCGAGCATGACATTTTGCAATAGTATGACCCTTGTTACAACAATAATGACAAACGATATGAGGATTACTTTTCTTAGGATCCTTTTCAACAAATTTATACTTTTTATTTCTAGGTTTTAATGATTTGTTGAATTTAGATGGATCAACCGCAAAAGTAATCTCCGGCTTGGATGGTTCTTTTAGCTTATCTTATAACTTTCGCAAGTCTCTATATAAGTAAAAGCATCCATCACATCCGGTTCTATCGTTACCGTAACTATCAAAAGTCACAAGAGGTTTTTGAATCATAGACTCTTTGAGGGCTTTCAACTCAAGCTCCGTTTCCGAAACTTTTGCCTCAAGATATTTATTGACTTGCATTAAACCTTTTAGTCATTGAAAACCCTCTTTAGTTTCTTTGTGTAACTTTTCAAAAGCGACTTGCAACTCATGATATTCTAAAAGCGTATATGAGCTCGGAGCAAGTTTCTTATGATCATAGGATGTCAAGCACACATTTGCCAATTCATCTTCACTACTTCAGCTAGAGCTTGATGATGAAGAAGAAGATGAGCTTCCGCTCTCCCATGCAACATAAGCTTTCTTTCCCTTGTCCTTGCTTCCCTTTTTGAATGACGGTGACTCCTTCTCTTTTCTCTTGAGCTTAGGGCAATCCGGCTTGAAATGACAACCGTGGCCGCATTCATAGCATGCCCATTTCTTGGAGTATCTACCACTGTCACTCTTCCGGCGGTAACCACTATCTTTCCGAAACTTCTTAAGATTGTCATCGGAATGTCTTATCCCATTCTTTCTCACATATCTATTATAGCGTCGAACGAAGAGCCCTATTTCCTCATCATCGGAATCGTCTTCGCTTGAGCTACTTTCCACTTGGTCAATCTTTTTGGACTTGGATGTGGAGGCCTTTAGAGCAATGGACCTCTTATCCTTTTCTTTTTCCTTTTCGTTGTGTTTCTCCTTTTTCCCACCTTTCTCATGCTTTTCCAACAAATTAAGCACTTGTTGATGTTCCGTTAGCTTACCGAATAAGGTTGTGAGACTCAAAGTTGTAAGATCATTCGCTTCTTTGATTGCGGTGACCTTTGGTTGCCATGACCTATTAAGACATCTCAAAATCTTATTAGTAGCATCTTGATTAGTGATTGGTTTACCTAGACCATGTAACTTGTTGGTAATTTTTACAAACCTTTGTTGCATATCCGCAATGGTTTCACCATCTTGCATATGAAACAATTCGAACTCTTGAATTAAGGTGTTTATTTTGGATATTTTGACCTCATTAGTACCCTCAAAATGAGTAACTAATGTATCCCACATTTCTTTGGCCGATAAACAATGCGACACATGATAAAATTGTTCAATCCCAAGGGATGAAATAAGTATGTTTTGTGCCTTTGCATCGTAATTGACCTTTTTCTTATCATCGTCCGTCCATTGTGCCATAGGCTTATTGGTGACAATGCCATTAGGATCGGTGTTTGTCGGAACAAACGGACCGTTCTCAATAGCATTCCACACTTCACCATCAAAAGAATTGATGTGTATGCGCATACTACTTTTCCAATAATCAAAATGATCTCCATTGAATATAGGTGCCCGATTATAAGCCCCTTTAGGTGCAAAAGCCATGTTTTCTAATAATTGGCACAATCCACCGAATTTTGTGAACAAAATTGAACCGGGATCGTGATACCACTTGTTAGACTACTTGGCTACCACTTAGAAGGGGGGTTGAATAAGTGCCCCTTTTAAACAATGTAGATTTTCAAAATTTAGTTCAAAAGGTACGCGCGGAAGCACCACCGGATCGGTAGTCTCTTTTCACCCGATTGATCACTGAAAAAGTAGTATAGCCTTGAACGTGTGATGATAATGAGCAAGAAACGATCCTGTGCAAAATATTCGAATTAAACGATCCAATAACACAGTCCAAGCAAGTTACGAGAATATAGAGCTAATCCAATCACAATCAAGATATATGTCAATTGAATTTTGGTGCACACGTACGAACACAAAAATTCAATTGAATCGAAAATTAAAGCAATTGCGTAAAGTAAAAGATTAAGGAAGAAAGACACAAACGATTGATTAGGGAGTTCCCAACGGCTTTCGTGTCGTAATCGCGGTCGGCCGGGTACGTCTCCCCCCAAATAACCAAACGAGTTATTTGAGCGTTTATTGCTTAAAAACGATTGAACTATAGTGCACAATTTACAAAGACTCCAATAACCCTATATCGAATCTAATGCAAACTATGCGTAATAACCTCAACAAGTAATGAAGCTTCTCCCTCTGATTCCAACGATCCTAACCGTGCGCAAATCCTCGCACCGATCGTCCAGCAGAGTACCTCGCTTCTTCGTTGTTGACCCTTCAAGATATCGCACAATCTTGAATCCTCAAGAAAACCCAAACCTTCTTCACAAATCAACTCGATCACGCCTCTGATTCACCGCAAGCCGTATCGAACGTTATCGATCAAATGTACAACCTTTATCCGAATGATCCCATACTCACTCTTCAATGAATTGCAATTTGATGGAAGATGATGATCTTGTGAAGAATAACCCTTTGATCCAAATTATTCACCCAATTTGAATCCCAAAGAGTTTATCAAAGCTATTTCACTTTCTCACAGGTTTTCTCTCCTTTACAATAACAAAGCACATTGCTATTTATAGAGAAAATAGAATTGAGCAAATTTAAGCAAAACTGAACAGACATGTATCGATACAAATGATGGTTTGTATCGATACAAACCCTTTGACCAGCGTACAAATTTGAAAAATTTGACCTATGTATCGATACAAACACGTATGTGTATCGATACATATATCAGTTTCTTGAAATCTTGATTGATATGTATCGAAGCATGCAAGCATGATTCGATACACCATGAGTTCTCTGGTCTATTGAGAGATATAGGTGTGTATCGATACATGCAAGCATGATTCGATACACAAGTGACTCTCTGTCTCTGAGAGACCAGTTTCGTATCGATACAAGTGATGTATGTATCGATACAAAAAGCATAAAATCAGTCAGAAGTAATTTCAGGACATTTGTATCGATACAAATGATTATGTATCGATATAGAATACCTAAAAATCAATTTTTCAAAGTTTAAAAATAGTTTTTCGCTGTCAAGTCATTTGTAATGTTGCCAAAATATGTTCTACTCTATTTTCATGTGTTTTGACAATTATTAAAACATGAGGATGAACTGGTGCACTTACACAACTTAGTTGAATTAAAAGAATTTTGAATTGTTGTAGTTCTTATAAAAAAAAACACATTTGTAAGAGTTTATAAGTTTATATTTACAACGAAAAAAAATAGATAACTTGATTTTATTTTTTTATAGTCAACAAAATAAATATCTTGCCACAACTTGATTTTGGCAATTAACACAACGACTATTGTGTTTTCAGTTTTGCCATCACTCAGCAGCAACAAATGCATTCAACTCATCAGCATATTGACCAAATAGGGTAACATTAAACTTGAACCTATATGATTCATGAATTTAATAAAACATTTTAATATTTTGTGATAGATCAAGTAAGATAAAAAAAACACATGTGATACTAACCCATCATAGTTCACCTGAATTGCAACCATTTTAGTCTTCAAATCATTCCGTTCATACTCCTTTGGAGCTCCAATGTCGGTTAACATTCCCATAATGTCTACAAAATATGATTATACACATGATTAGTAATATCACACGTCAACCTTATAACGACAAAAACAACAAAACTAATATATAAAGTACTAAAATTTCTTACCGTAAAGATAATTTGTATCATAGTCAAGAGCAAATGTTGGAACATGACTTTCAATCAAATATATATTAGAAGGATCTTTTTTCAAGTTGCAAAGTTTAATCTTCGTGTGGAATTGAAAGTTTAATTTATACTCGTGCCTAGTAGTACGATATGATCCACCGTTTGCAACAACTCCAAAAATTTTAATCGAGTAAATAACACTTTCCTTAAGATCTTTCTCAAACTTATAAATCAGAGTGCGACGCATTGTACCCTGTATTTTGTTTCCCTAAACAAAAAGACAATAGAATAATATATTACAACGAAAAATATATTAAAACTTAGTGTAAATGAAATTTAAACATATAGAATAGTTCTTAGAGTTGAATCCATTTGTATCATATCCAAAGAAAATGGTGCATTTTTGCCGGACACTTCGCACACCAACCACATCCGAATTACACGAACTACAATATTCAAACTCTAATTAGTTTGGTTGATTTCGGAAATCAGGTTAATTTTATTCGCCATTGTTTAGTAACTTAACAAATGAATTTGTGAGTTGGTTGTGGAAAATAGCAAATGAGTTTGTCATAAGGTTTTGGAGAAAAAGAAACAATATTTATAGTTAGGTTCAGAAATATAAAAATTAAGAGCAAATTCATGACAAAATATCGGTTACAATGTTGAATATGTAACGTTCAAATAAATATAAAAAAAATATTTATTATAATAATTAAAAATTATACGTAACGGAAATATATTTATGATAATTAAAATATATATATAAAAACGGTTAATTATAATAATTATAAATTATATGTAACGGAAATATATTTATGATAATTAAAAAATATATAGAAACGGTTAATGTATTAATTAAATTTTGTATTAATATAAATGTTTTTAATTTTCATTATTATTAAAAATTGTAACGTCTTCAATGATCAATTAAAATTGAATATAATAAATGATAATATAAATTTTTTGCATTTTCGTATTTAATTAAAAATGTAACGTTATAAAATATTAAATAAAATATTAAAAAAAAATTCATATCATAAATATTTTCATAATGGTGACACGTGTCACTTTCTTGTCAACACCCTTTACTTTGTTTATAATATAGATTTGGTTTGAGTTCGACGCAAACTCTTTTTTTTTAACTTTAGTTTGGGTTATTTAGAGATTACAATTAATTCAATTATGCTTGTTAATACTATTTATTTTTCAAACCTGTAAAAACACATTATGTCCATAGTACCAATTATTTTCTCCATGAAATCGAACTTATGAACCCTCTGGTAATCATGGGAAGGGGACCCTGATAATACAGAATTTGGCCGCGAGTTAAGTAAAGTTTGATCAAGAATTGTTTCCATCAGAAATCGAACTCGGGTTATTCCAAACAATTCATTCTAGAGGGAGCTCATTATCCACTGGACAAAATATTATAGGCCCAATAACTCAATGACCCAACAATTGGCCCAAACAATTCAAATAGATACTTGGCGGGAAAGACAAGGCGAGGGCGAGACTCAGAAGGTTGGGGGCGACGCTCTCAGGTTATGATTACGTCGCCCAGCAGCAGTAACCGCCCACTACCACCACAAAAACGCCAAGGAAAAGAGCAACCGTCCATAACCACCCTGGAGATACGGTGGACACGGTGGAAAACCACCCACGACCTCCATTAGAGAGGACTGGGGTGGTTTTAGATATTTTCCGATCAATCTTTCCTCTATAAATAGAGAAGAAAAACTCATTGTAAAGAGTTCAACTTTTTGGTAAATAAAGATCCTAAGTATCATTATTACTCATTAATATACTTGGACCACCCCCTATTATTTTTACCAGAACATTTTGGCGCCCACCGTGAGGCTGCGGTAAAACGATTCCCAGCCTACCACTAAAACCAGATGAAATTCAAAATCTTCCTCAAGAAAATGGCAGGAGGACAACCAACAAATGACAACCAAAACAATCAAAACAACAACATAACCTTGACAGATGCAGTGGCACAATTACGTCGCCTGCAAGCCGAGGTTCAAAAGATCGATCAGGAAAAAGCAAACAGAGTTGATGAAACGGAAGAAACCAACATCACCAACTCCCAACCACTTGCCCAAAACCTCTGGGATGCGAGAGTACCAGACAATTTCAGAACACCCCATCTCCCAGACTTTGATGGGAAAACAGATCCCACGGAACACCTAATGGCGGTAGGAACTAAAACCGCCATCATTGGCGCAGCGTATCACTTGAAGTGCAAACTCCTCTCAGGCACGCTGAAAGAAGGGGCACTAAGATGGTATATGAACCTACCCAAGAATTCCATTCAAAGTTGGGCAGATTTTCAGCAAAAATTCACACAACAATTCGCCGGCTCCAAGCACATCAAGGTGACGGCGACAAGTTTGTTCTCATTAAGACAAAACTACAACGAATCTCTGAGAGAATATCTGGCGAGATTCTGCGAATCCACAAGCAAAATGAGCAATCCAAACCAGGAAATGTTCGTCTCAGCCTTCCATCATGGTCTCAAGGCAGGACATTTCAATGAATCCTTGGCGCAAAAGCCGGCCACATCCATGCAGGAAGTCACAAGAAGAGCGGAAGGATACATAAAAGGCGAAGAGAGTAACGCCGAAAAGAGAATGAGAGACGCCAGAGAAAGAGGCTCGGTCAACAAAAGTAACGGACAAGGCGAATTTTACCATCATCACAGACGCCCGGTCCCTAATCATCACGGAATTGACCGTCATAGGAAACCTTACCAACCACAAAGACACTTTCAAGAAGAAAGGAAGGAATACACACCACTAAACCGTGCCCGAGTTTACATCATGGAAGAAATCCCACAAACAGGATTAGGGCGACTACCCCCACCAAGGAACAAGGAGCACACTATGGGATTAAACCCCAACGCCTGGTGTGCTTATCACAGATGCAGAGGTCACGACACTGAGAAATGTTTCAGGCTAAGGGATTTAATCGAAGAACTGATAAAGAGCGGTCACCTGAGGAAGTTTATAGAGGATGCCGCGGCTGGGAAGGTGGTTGTCCCGAAGGTACAACATAAACAAACAAAGGACCGTTCTGAAGGGGAAGATCCAGGAAAAGGCAAGAGAATCTCCGTCAACACCATTGCGGGCGGATTTGCAGGAGGAGGAGAATCCTCAAGTGCGAGAAAGCGTTATGTTAGAAGAATGGAGCAAAATGAGAAATTCATAGGTCACACAGAGGTGACGCATGTCCCTGATCTGTCATTCACCAAAGAAGACAAAACGGAAGTCATGCCACACGATGACGACCCTCTTGTGATACAAGTACAGATATTAAACTGTGATGTCAAAAGAGTGCTAATAGACTCAGGAAGTTCAGCGGACATAATGTATTGGGAAGCCTTTAAGGCAATGCATTTGTCAGATGAATACCTATTACCCTACAACGGCACGTTGGTAGGCTTCGCCGACGAGCAAGTAGAAGTTATGGGTTACACTACCCTCCTAACCACGTTTGGAGAAGAGGAGAACGCCAAAACTATCAAAGTAAGATATTTAGTAGTCAAAACCCCATTCACTTCATACAACATCATCATTGGAAGGCCAGCCTTCAACACACTTGAGGCAGCACTGTCAACCCTCTATTTGTCCATCAAATATCCTTTGGACAACGAAAGTGTAGGAACCATCAGAGGAGACCAAAAGCTGGCGAGGAGATGCTACGAATCTAGCCTGAAAATCAAACACAGACAAAACCCCAAGGCAGAACCAATGGCGTCACCCAAAAAAGGAGGCGGAGTCAATATGATCTCCCCCCTAGACCTTGATCCAAGGGAAGATTTCACAGAAAGAAGAATGAGCCCCATTGAAGAATTAGAGCAAGTCCAAATTGGCGATACGCCACACCAGGTAACCAACATAGGAACCACTTTGAAACCAGAAGAAAGAGAAAAGGTCGTAGCTATGTTAAAAAAGAACATAGACCTATTTGCATGGAAGCCGTCTGATATGCCCGGAATAGACGAAAGCGTGTTAACGCACAAGTTATCTATCGCGCCCAACGTCAAACCGGTCTCATAAAGAAAGAGGAAGATTGGAGAAGAAAGGAGGACAACAGTAAATGAAGAAGTGGAAAAACTGAAAGCAGCAGGGTTCATTGAAGAAATAAAGTATCCGTCATGGTTGGCGAACGTAGTAATGGTGAAGAAGGCAAACGGCAAGTGGATGATGTGCGTGGATTTTACAGATTTAAACAAAGCCTGCCCAAAAGATCCATATCCCTTGCCTAACATAGACAGGCTTATTGATGGAGCCTCCGGATACAAAATGTTAAGCTTTATGGATGCATACTCGGGATACAACCAAATAAAGATGAATCCTGCAGACGCGCCTCACACTGCCTTCATGACTAACACCTGCAATTACTTTTACAATGTTATGCCGTTTGGCCTAAAAAACGCAGGCGCCACATACCAGAGGCTGATGGACAGGGTATTTTCAGAGCAAATAGGCAAGAATGTAGAAGTGTACATAGACGACATGGTAGTCAAAACAACGGAAGATGGCGAACACGACAAAGATCTTGGCGATATCCTCGCCTCGGCAAGAAAATACAATATGAGATTGAACCCAGCGAAGTGTTCTTTTGGAGTTCAGTCAGGAAAATTTTTGGGCTTCATGCTCACAAACAGAGGAATAAAAGCTAACCCGGACAAATGCCAAGCCATAATTGACATGAGAAGTCCAACCATAGTAAAGGAAGTCCAACAGCTAGCAGGAAGAATCGCAGCCTTGTCAAGATTTTTATCTTGTTCTGGAGAGAAAGCATTTCACTTTTTCTCGACCCTGAGAAAGAGCGAAAGATTCATATGGACTCCTCAGTGCGAAGAAGCTTTTCTAAAGCTTAAGAGTTTTTTGGCGTCACCACCAATATTAACTCGTCCTCAGAAAGGTAACATCTTATACTTATACCTGGCAGTTTCAGACAACGCCCTTAGTTCAGCATTGGTGCAAGAAGTCAAGGGCGAAGAGAAGCCAATATATTTTGTGAGCAGAACGTTCAAAGGTGCTGAAGCAAAATACCAAAAGATAGAGAAACTATCCTTGGCCGTCGTCATCACTGCGAGGAAGTTAAGGTAGTACTTTCAGAGTCACAAGACAGTGGTTAAGACAGACTATCCCATAAAGAAAGTCCTAAGGAAGCCTGACGTAAGAGGGAGAATGGTTGCATGGGCAGTGGAATTGTCAGAGTTTGACATAACCTTTTCCCCTAGAGGCGCAATAAAATCGCAAATTCTGGCGGATTTTATACTGGAATTATCAACCCCGCCTAAAGAAAACAGCGAGGAACCTTGGACACTTTCAGTAGATGGTGCGTCTAACCTAAAAGGAAGTGGAGCAGGAGTAGTTCTAGAAGGACCTGATGGAGTACTCATAGAACAATCTCTAAGGTTCGCCTTTAAAGCAAGTAACAACCAGGCTGAATACGAAGCCCTTCTAGCAGGAATGAAGTTAGCAAAAGAAATGGAGGTCACGGACCTCAGAGTAAAAACTGACTCACAATTGGTAACCAATCAAGTGTCAGGAGAATTCCAAACAAAAGACCCCCAGTTAATCAAATATCTGGAAAAGGTAAACAAGTTGGCGAAGTGTTTCAACTCATTTCAGTTGATCTATGTACCTAGAGAACAGAACGCCAGGGCAGATTTGTTATCCAAACTCGCCAGCACCAAGAAACCTGGAAGCAATAGAACCTTCATCCAAGAAACCATTGCAAACCCAAGCATCAACGAAGAGGAAGTTCACATGATCATAGAAGAAGAAGACTGGCGGACTCCTATTATCAAGTATTTACAGAGGGACGAACTCCCCAAACCTAGAGAAGAGGCATATAAAGTTAGAAGAATGGCATCATGGTACACCATGATGGGAGATAAGCTATACAAAAGGGGATTCTCGACCCCCTTATTGCTGTGTGTAAGCAAGGAAGAAGCTAAGGGAATTTTAGAAGAAGTTCATGAAGGATCATGTGGGAGTTACATAGGAGCGAGATCATTGGCAGGTAAGATCCTTAGAGCAGGATTCTTTTGGGCAGAACTGCACAGTGACGCAGGAAGGTATGTGAGAGCATGTGATAAATGCCAAAGATTCTCAAACCTGCACTACGCCCCAGGCGAACCCCTCAAATCAGTCCTTTCGCCTTGGCCTTTCATCATGTGGGGAGTGGATATATGGGTCCTTTCCCTACCTCATGGAAACAAACCAGATGGATCATAGTTGCTGTGGATTACTTCACCAAATGGGTAAAGGCGCAACCTTTATCAAACATCTCGGCAGAGCAAGTGTAACGCCCCAACTAAATTTATCTAGAATATTTAGTCGGAACATTAAAAACTGGAATCTGAGTACATTAATTATAAAAGAGTTAACTGAATAATATGATTATCATTAAGATAAAAATGAATATTCGAATACAAACAGCGGAAAGAATATACAACAGGAATAACAAGCTAATTTAAAACAAGGAAGAAGAATAAATCTTCTAAGCTGACAATCCAAGCACAGCTCCAATCGTCAGATCCAACCTGGTCCCTGCTCCGAAATAACCTGTCCTACCTATATCGAAAAGGGAGTGGGGTGAGACAGTCACTTCGTCCCAATGAGTTCTACTACCCTCCTAAAGGCTATAAAGCCGGGGCACCTAATCAGTCGTATCATATTTCATATCATATTGTCATAAGCATAAATAAATAAGGTGTAACACTGATTAATCTTGTTGATTTTAAACCGCAAGCACTCTGAGGTGAGCACGTCTCAGAGGTCTGCCTTATCCGCGAACAGAAAGCGTTCCGGCGTGCAACTCACAAAGTTTTTACTAATGGAACATCTAAAACGAAGTCCATACGTGATAATATAATCACATACATAATTGACTGATTCTAAATTAATTACATGCTACCATAATTTCCCAAAGCCCGGGGAGCATACATAATTCTAAATTCCCTACGTTATTCCCTAAGATTCCAATTGTGTTTGACTTCCTGTACCACATTATAATAATTATGTAGTCTGCAAAATATCAGAATTATCCGAGGATATAAAACGAGTGTTGAATTTTCAGAAGTTGAAGATAAAAGGTCAATCTGCACATTGCTCGCTACAGCGAGTCACTAACTCGCCATGGCGAACTAACAAGGTCTGGCCTAAATCAACTCGCTAGGCGAGCAAATGCTCGCCATGGCGAGTTTCATCAGCCCAGAAGTTGTTCACTCGCCATGAAGACTCGCCAGTAGCTCGCTATGGCGAGCTAGTGCAGAAAATACTCTGTTTTATGATTTTCAAAGATTTTCAAAGGAACAACCTACAATCCTCAAATAAAACAGTGCAAACACATAATAGATATAATATATAACAGAATAGAAGAGAACTTGGGGGTTTAATTCTCCTCACACAATTAATCCCTAATTTCCTAAGTGTACATGCAAAATTCATAATTTGGGAATCTAAACTAACTAACTAAGAACCCACCTGTTAAAAGAAGCTTTGTAAACTTGCTCACAAGCTCTGATACATCCACGAAGCCTCCACATCAGAACTGACTCATGTAAAATTCCCTACTCTAAGGATATATCTAATTTTCTTGGCTTCAAGGTCTCACATTGCAGCACCAAGAACACAGTGTAACCAACATGCAAGACAACCAGACTGCGATTAGGAGTAATAAGCACGAATTTGGAATTTAAGAGAAAGGACCAAGACTTGTACTTACCGATTCTTAATTCCAACGGTTAGAGTAGGTAACAATTCTAATGCATGTTGGATTAGGAAGGAATTGGAAGTGGGTGTTGATAATGGTACTGTTTCGACCGACAGAGAGTGGGAAGAAGTTAAGTTTGTTCAACAAATGGATGCAGAATGGAGAGTGACAGTCTGAATAGCAGCTCTGGATTTTCTGCTTCACTCGCCATAGCGAGTAGCCTAGCTCGCCGTGGCGAGCTGTCCAGATTAACATCAACAGCAACGCAGCTCCAGCTGTTGTCCTTCCCCAAACGACCACAACAGCAACAGCCCAATTCTTGCCATTATCCAAAGCCTTTATCAGGAAATAATGATCATAGAAAGGTCACAAAATGGTTTGATGTTTGAGATAGATGACAATTGAAAGGAGATGATGTATTACTTGCATTACCTTAGTTCTTCATTCTTAGGGAGCTCTAAAATTTGTGAACCCAACACATGCAAGCTGTTATTGGCAGAGGTTTGATAAAGATAAAATCTGGGTATGAAGAAGGGAATGATATTCTTGTCTTGCTTGATTTTGGTTTGAACAATTGCAGTAGGATGATTCACCTATGGAATTCCCAATTTATGGTTCAAGGGTTTGGTAATGATGTTGTTGTTATTACGGTGAAAGAGAAGAGAAAGGGAGAGAGCTTTTGATGTTTTAAATTTGCTGAAATGTGTTGTTTGCATGAATGAGCTAGTGTCATGGTTCTCCCTCTTGTTGTATGCATTTAAATGAATGGAAGCTATACTAGTGAGGTGTTGGTTTAGATGGTGAGGTGTTGATTAATGAGGGAGTGTGTCATAAGAGGAAATGGGTGAGTCATGAGGGTAAGGTGTTGGCTTAAGAGATTGAGTGAAAATGAGTCACTAGTGGGAGAAGAGGAGTGGAGGGAAAATTAAATCATAAGTCTATGAGATATTGTGTTAGTGTGTTGATTAGGTTCATTTAGAAATTCTAATTTTACACATAATACACTTAATTCTCAAAACTTAATTAATTTAATCTCCTCTAATTAATTCCAATTTATTATACAAGGCTCTAATAAAAAATTAATTAGGTAATTGAAAGAGTGGGATGTTACAGCAAGTCAAAAAGTTTTACTGGAGGAATATCATATGCAGATTCGGCCTTCCTAAGTACATTGTATCAGATAACGGCACACAGTTCGCAAGTGAGAAGGTAGTCTCATTTTGCAAAGAGAAAGGAATCCAAAACACTTTCATATCAGTTGAGCATCCTCAAGCCAATGGGCAGGCCGAGTCGGCCAACAAAGTCATATTGAAGGCCCTGAAAAGGAGACTATCAAGCAAAGGAGAAGCTTGGGTAGCTCACCTCACCGCCATATTATGGTCATATCATACAACTGCACAATCGTCAACAGGAGAGACACCCTTCACCATGGTCTATGGTGCAGATGCCATGATTCCTGCAGAAATAAATCCCCCAAGTTGGCGGCGTGAAACCTCGACGGCACGAGAGAACAACGAAGCATTGCAGGAGAACCTTGACTTAATACAAGAAGTAAGGGATAAAGCGCATTTCAGAGAGTTCGCCACTAAACAAAGAGTGGGAAGAAAATACACCACAAGGGTAATCCCAAGAAAATTCAAAGAAGGCGACTTAGTCCTGAAGAGACCAATGGGAAAAGATAAAGGTGGAAAATTGGCAGCAAATTGGGAAGGACCATTAAGAATCAATGAAGTCTTTGAAGGTGGAGCATACAAGTTGGAAACCATGGAAGGCGAGGTCCTGCACAGGACGTGGAATATCTCAAATCTCAGATTTTACTACAGTTAGGCCAACAGCGCCTATGGGCGAGATGCACTCCAAAGAACATCGTCAAGCCTCGCCACGCCACCCCAAAGATATTTCTTGTTTTTACTTTCATTTCTTGTTTTTATTTTCAAAAAAGAAAATGCATATGGATGTATTAAGGATCTGAATGATGAGAAACTCCTTTCTCCGGCGAAAGCAGGAGTTTTTAACGAGACTCATCAGCAAAAATTCAAAAAATATTTCTTTGATAAAAAACGTCATTGTTCCAATGTTTGCAGATGGTTTATCATTATATAAATCTTATACATGAAGACAACGAAGGTAAAAAAGTGTTGAAACACCATGACGTTATCTGCAAACCTTACGAGTTGGGTACGTCTAAAATAGAAATGACGTTACCCCCAAAGGCCTTAAGAGCCGGGTACGACGGAAAGGCGTTGAAACACCATGGCATGATTTGTAAATCTTACGAGTTGAACATGTCTAAAATAGAAACGGCGATACCCTTAAAGCCCTAAGAGCTGGGTACGACAGAAAGGCGTTGAAACACCATGGCATGATTTGTAAATCTTACGAGTTGAACATGTCTAAAATAGAAACGGCGATACCCTTAAAGCCCTAAGAGCTGGGTACGACGGAAAGGCGTTGAAACACCATGGCATGATTTGTAAATCTTACGAGTTGAACATGTCTAAAATAGAAACGGCGATACCCTTAAAGCCCTAAGAGCTGGGTACGACGGAAAGGCGTTGAAACACCATGGCATGATTTGTAAATCTTACGAGTTGAACATGTCTAAAATAGAAACGGCGATACCCTTAAAGCCCTAAGAGCTAGGTACGACGGAAAGGCGTTGAAACACCATGGCATGATTTGTAAATCTTACGAGTTGAACATGTCTAAAATAGAAACGGCGATACCTTTAAAGCCCTAAGAACTGGGTGCGACGGGAAGGCGTTGAAACACCATGGTATGATCTGTAAACCTTACGAGTTGGACATATCAAAAATAGAAACGGCGTTATCCCTAAATCTTACGAGTTGGATACGACGGTAAAATAAAAAGGCGCAAAGCGTAGGCGACATCAGAAACAACAATGTTAAAGGCGAAATCCAAAAAACGCCAAAAGAAATTAAAGGTATAATGCATGTCGTTATTTTATTATTCTTTACAATATTATATAACACAACAATGCAGAAAAAGAGACAATATTAGAAACATTCATCTTTTCATTAATAAGAGAGATTACAATGAAATCAAGATACAAATTCAAAGACAAAGA
This sequence comes from Trifolium fragiferum, assembly GCA_954870985.1. Taxonomy (NCBI): domain Eukaryota; kingdom Viridiplantae; phylum Streptophyta; class Magnoliopsida; order Fabales; family Fabaceae; genus Trifolium; species Trifolium fragiferum. Next base: position 26,838,124 of record OX940789.1, on the reverse strand, counting down.
TAAAGAAAATTACAATGAAATCAAGATGCAAATTCAAAGAAAGAGAAATCCTAAATCTAATAAAGGATCCAGCTCCTTCAAGAAAGAGAAGAAAAAACTGGAGGCAGTCTCAATAGTTCCTCATTTCCACAAGATATCAGCTCCCCACCGGAAGAGGAAGAAATCCGGTGGAAATCTCCCGAGTCTTTAATGGTAGAGGGAAAACCTGGAGGCGAGACCCCAACCCCTCACCAAGAGGCTGCCATCAGGAGAAGGAACAACTCATCAGAGCAGAACTACCCTGGAGTTTTCCCTGAGGCCGTACATGATATCCTCCGTGGCTTCTCCTTAGCCTCCGTGACGATCCGGGATCCTTCTTCTTTACCAGAAGATTCAACATCAGGGGAAGACTCCCGAGAAGTGGAAGTCCTCAGGTATTCAATGAAATCTTCATCAGCAGAGCTGGAAGAATTTGACGAAATGGCAAGAGTTTCCATTTTGATATTAGAAGAGGGCTTATCTCGCCTAAAATTAGAAACTGAGATCTCTATCCTACGTTTCTTTTTCTGAGATTTTGATTTAGAAGCCACACTTTTCTTTTTGGGTTTATTTTTGTGATCCATGGAGGGATCAATGAAAGCAAGAATGAAGAAGAACGAAAGCAATCAGAGAAAAATGAAGAGAAATTCAATGAAAGAAAATCGAAAACAAATGAGAAGGGATGTGCATAAAATTGAAGGTGAAAGAGGGTATTTATAAGGAAATTTCTGGACGGTGAGCAATAAGTGTGGTCAAACGGTTGCAATTTTCCACGTTTGACTGCATAGAAAACGGCGAAAGAATAAAACAATTATGCTGACCACATTGATATCCGTGAAAAATTATCGGGAAATGGTTCACAGGCGACGCCACAGCTTAGCGATATCACGCCCAAGTATTTACCTCGCCTCGGACGTATTGGCGAGAAGGTTACACAGGTTACACATATACTACAATGTTTCATACAGATAAATATTCTCAAAATAAAACAAGACAATAGAAAGAAGACGCAAGCAAATAAATGAAAAGAAACTATATTAAAAGCCACGAGGGGCAAGAAGCATTGTCATTTTCGCCACAACAGGGCGTACAGAAGTTCACCAAAAAGCCACCGAAGGGCATACAAAGATTATAAATAAAAAGCCACGAGGGGCATACAAGATCAAGAGAGAAAAATATAAAGATTAACTAGGCTTCATGGAGCAGAATCCACAGGAGGAGTATAAGGAACCAACTGGCCATCCTTGATGACCATCAAAACACTGGCCTTGCCCAAACGCTTAGCATCGATATTAGGGAACAAGACTTTAACTTGCTCCACGGCGAAGTTAAAGCCATCTTCAAACTGGGCTCCAATACTTTCCTCCAGACCCGCCTTCTCCTCAGACCAGCTCGCCTTCTCCTTAAGCAGGACGTCTCGATCCTCAGACAGCCACTTAATTTGATCATCTTCATCAGCAGATGAATCTTTCAACATTTTGATCTCAGCAGCGTGGTCGTCCTTCAACTTCTTCAAGGCGGCCTCCTGTTTTTCCTCCAGGTCATCCAAGGCTTCCTTAGTTTCAGCCTTGGCAGCCTCCATGTCAGCAACAAATTTGTTCTGGGCAGCCTTAACTTTCTCTTCCATGGCGTCCAACTCCTGACGAATGACCTTCATCCTTTCCTCAGCAGAAGAGATGGCAAACTTTTGGCGAGACGCCAATGCATAGTTAAGCAGGATCCCCTTCAGCTCGTAACCCATGGAGAGCCGGGCCAAATCTTCAGTCGAAGTAGAATCAAAGCGGGCTCCCCCGCCAGACAAATCCATAGCTTTTTCAATAAAGACCTCGGGATTCAGAAGAGGATCCCAGGAAGTTGGCGCTGTATTGTTTAGAGGAGGAGAAGGAGGAGGCGAGGTCACATTCACCGCAGCAGCAGAAGGGCGTGGAGAAGGAGTTTTCTCAGGATCCTCTCCCTGAAGTGGAGCAACTTCCACACTAGAGGTGGCCCCAGAAGTAGACGACCTCAGCTTCTTGGAGATAGGTTGTTCACCTTTGGAACTCCCGCCTAGCTCAAGGTTTTTGGCAGGAATGGCGACGAAAATTCTTCCCCCGTTCTTCCTCTTGTTCCTGCCCTTGGAAGCATCATTGTCCGCCACCACCAGTTGACTTAAAGGGTCAACCACAGCAACGGTTTCCCCAGAAGCGGCAAGGGCAACATCCTTTTCTTTTTTGGCCCTGGCCCTCAGCAAGAATTCCATCCTCTTCTCCTGTGAAACCGACTTCATCCTATCTGCAAAAAATAAAAGAAAAAGGTTAGTATCTGGAAACGAAAAATAAGCAAAGGCGAGATAAGAAGACAATAAAAAAAACTCACCCCTATATTCCACCAACTCTTCTATATAGCCGTCAGCCTTAAGAAGGTCGCCCACACTTAATATACACAGCGTCTCAATATAGGCGACGCATTCTCTCTTAAACTTGTCCAGAGATTCATAACGAGTCCCTTTGATGACACGGGGATTCTGGGTCCAATAAAAGGGAAACAAAGGTTCTTGATTCTCATCAAACATCACGTCAGGGAAAGACTCCCTACCACGGACGCGGTGAAAAGTGTTTTTAAAGTTTTTGAAATTGGAGGGTATACAACTCGAAACGTTTTCGACCTGGCTGACTCGAAAGAAAGACCTGAGAGTCAGGCGAGATACTCTTAATGGTATAGAAAGAAAAGAAAACAGCGACAGAGGGCTTCTCAATCTCTGGACCTAAACAGGCCAATTGAAAAGCTTTCATATAACCCCAACTGTTAGGACTCAGTTGGCAAGGGGCAACATTTAAGGTCCTAAACATTTGAACCTCAAAGGGAGTAAAAGGAAACCAAACATTGAAGGAATCAATTATGGAAGTGTACATATAAAAATAGTGAGGTGTTTAGGTGTTAGTGTCAGTGACGATTTTCCGCCTATACGCCACCACGGATTCCCAGTCTAAGTACTTTGAAGCTACATCTATGGTCTCGGGAAGAGTTGGGGCGGCGAAAATTGCAAGAGTGGTGTCCCTTCGTTTTCCTTATCACTACTCTCAGTATCGCTAGAACTAATTTCAACATTCATCAAAGATTTGAAGTAACCATCATAATCAAGAGAACCATCGGCCCTTGTATGATGGTTACATATTTGAGTCTCTAAGGCAGAACCACGAGGAGGAATTTTGGTAAAACCCCCCTCTTCGTCGTCACTCAAGCTACGCAAGATAACCATTTTTTCCTAATCCAAACCCTAGAAATCGAAATGGGAACGTAAAAAAGGAGAAAGGCAGTTACAAAGAAGGAATAGAAGTTACCTTAAATAAACGAAGTAGAAATGTAGTGGAGATCGTGTGAAGGGAAGTTCGCTGATTACTAAACCGCGCAAAATGGGTTTGAAATTTGGGGAAAAAACGTTGAGAATCGGAACAAACAAAGGAAGAGTTGATGAAAATAATTTGAAGTCTCTGTTTTATAGGAAAGTTGGAGGGCGAACGAAACGTCTTAATATCCAATGGGTAAAAGAAAGTATCACTACGCGTGTCAGCATTACGCGTACGCCTAGACACGTATCCCAAGACAGACGAGAAGGTCGAACGTTTGAAATTCAACAACCTCGCCAATGGGCGAGAACAAGTATATATTTGGAATTAATTAAGAATATATGACGGAAAAGAAATTCATAAAAAACTACTTAAAGGCTTTGTAAGCAGCCTCAACAGCACGGGCATGACAATCCTCCATCAATCTTCCTCATATCATCATTAAGAGCATCATCTTTCTCTTGAAGGCGACACAAGTGGGAGCGAGTTCGAATTAACTTGGCAATGTCATACTGGATATCCATCTGGAAATTCCTTTTCCTTTTCACAAGGGGTTTGAGTTGGTTCTCTAATTCATCAATTCGGTTATCTATAGCCTCCTCGGCTGACAAGGAAAGCGCCATCACCTTCTCTTGAGACGTTATATGTTCTTTCATCATCTCTATCCTTCTCTCCAAAGCATCAGAAAGCTCTTTTTGACAATGATCAACAGTCTCGGTGGTTTCGATGAAAGCACCGTCGTCCAGGAATCGTTTGTTTAGTTCCTGTACCACGGCCAAGAACTCCTTCTGTCCATCCGTCAACCTCCATGAGTAATCCTGCAACTCCTTCACCATATCGGCAAAATCATCCTTCTGATCCAGCAAATCATCAGTATCGTAGCACAGCATGTTCCTTAGTTGGAACAACACCGGCATGGCAGGTGATTCTGGAACAGCAGTAGGAGAAGACATCGTCACAAAAAGCAAGAGATGCAGAGTAAGAAAAATGAATTGAATGGCATATCGCGGAACTCACATTTATAGCCCGAGGGCAGAGAACGTGATTATGAGGAGTGGGCAGTTACCACACCACGTCCGGCCGTTATCAGCACTTCGCCTCTTTGAGCCTCGCGCTTGGGGGGCTATGTACCGGACAAAATATTATATGCCCAATAACTCAATGACCCAACAATTGGCGCAAACAATTCAAATAGATACTTGGCGGGAAAGACAAGGCGAGGGCAAGACTCAGAAGGTTGGGGGCGACGCCCTCAGGTTATGATTACGTCGCCCAGCAGTAGTAACCGCCCACTACCACCACAAAAACGCCAAGGAAAAGAGCAACCGTCCATAACCAACCTGGAGATACGGTGGAAAACCACCCACGACCTCCATTAGAGAGGAGTGGGGTGGTTTTAGATATTTTCCGATCAATCTTTCCTCTATAAATAGAGAAGAAAAACTCATTGTAAAGGGTTCAACTTTTTGGTAAATAAAGATCCTAAATATCATTATTACTCATTAGTATACTTGGACCACCCCCATATTATTTTTACCAGAACAAGTCTAATTGGTTTTGTATATTATTTTTTTGATAGTATAGTTTTGACTAAATTGTACTTTTGGCTACCTAACTTTCACAAAATTGCGATGTTAGTCCCCAAACTTTTACTATAATGGCACTTTTGACTCCTTAACTTTAGCCCATTTTACAAAAGACCGATCCTAACTGATTTTGACCAAGTTAATACACACATGAACAATAACTCGCATTCCACGTTAGCAAGTCAACACACACGTGGACAATGACTCACTTGACATGTTGATGTAGCATGTAACTCATTTAGGGGTGGCAAAACGGGCATGCCCGTCCCGTTTAGGCCCTCCAAAATACGGGGTGGGGCGGGCCAACTTAGGCGTGCGGGCTCAAAATTCAAACCCGCCCGTTTATTGGCGGGTTGGCGGGCATGCCCGCCAAATACTTTTTTTTTTTTTTTTTACGATTTGAATTACAACTTACAATTAAATGTTAAAAAAATATTAAACAGATTGAATTATAATAACTTCACAATTCCTTACAATTCTTACCTCCTATTTTAAAACTAACAATAATACTATAATAGGGATAATTAAGAGAAGATTGCAGCAGAGAATAGAGATAATTAAACTAAATGAAACATTAACCAAGTTAATAAACAATTCCTTATAGTTATGCTAATTAAACTAACAAATCATCAACTAAGTTAATAAGTATCCCTTACAATATAAGATAAAACGATAAATACTAGAAAGGGGTGGAAAAACGGGCATGCCCGCCCCCGTTTAGGCCCGCCCCATTTAAGCCCGCTCAAAAACGGTGTGGGGCGGGGCGGGCCAACTTAGGTGTGTGGACCGAAAACCTCAGTCCAACCCGCCAAAAATTGCGGGCCAAACGGGTCGGCCTCGCGGGCTCGGCCCATTTTGCCACCCCTAAACTCATTATCCACGTGTGTGTTGACTTAGTCAAAATCAGTGGGGCCCATCCCTTTTGCAAAATGGGCTAAAGTTAGAGAATGATAAAAGTGTTCTTATACATGAGAGATCAAATTACACCAATATAACTTTAAGATAGTAAGTTACACTCATTAATGTTACTTGATTTGATTTTAATCTAATGGCAAAAAAGAGACACTTATGCACTCATATGACTCTATTAATAAATTAAAAAATTTCCTTTTTTATTTTTTTATGTCGATATATAATTGTATTGTTATGCTAGTAGTATTATAATTCTTTTATGTCGATTCAAACAAAAAGAAATACTTATGAATCTATTAATGCAAAAAAGGAAGGTAAGAAAATAAAAAAAGTTTTTTTTTTTTTTAATTTATTAATGGAGTCATATGAGTGCATAAGTGTCTCTTTTTGACCATTAAATTAAAATTGAATCAAAGGATAATGAATGTAACTTTTACTAATGTAATTTGATCCTTCCCCTAAAAATTAAATGAACAAAATCGCAAATTTATGTACAAATGCAATTTAGCCTATAATAATTTCTAATGGGTACTTAAGAATTTGCCGATTTCTAATGTTTCTCATTCAATTGTTATCATGATTTTTGTTGTATTTATTTACAGTTATGAACCCTGTATCGCAATAAATATAATTTGACGTTACAAATATTTAGTCCTATAGTACATTAATTAATTATCAATCACACGTCATACTATCAATAGCTATAATTTTTTCTCCTTATTGTTCTTCTTTTACATAAACACTCCATAATAAGTCTTCAGTATCTTATTAAGCAAAGAGAAAAAGGATCAAATTTATACAAAGCTAACAAGCAAAACAAAGCGTCACAAAAATAGAATCATATTCCAATATAGCAATTAATTATTTTCCTTTATTCTTTCGGAATCTTTTAGCACTTTTATTTACATGATGATTTTCTAGGAACCATACTTGCACCTTCCTTTGAGTTTCCTTTTTACCCTAATCTTTCATTTTATCTTTTTACTGTCCATAAAATTACATTACATTACATATATATACACACATACACATCTCAATCTTTGAACTTGTTAAAAACTTAGTTGAATTTGATGCTATGGGGAATCTAATAGGTAAAAATAAAAAGCGTGAGCCTCAAAATTCTAGAAATGATGATAAAGGAAGAGGTGGAAGAATCACTTCATCCAATTTACAAACTCAAAAACCTATCCCATTACCATTACCATTACCACAAGTTACTTCTTCAATGTCTAAGAAACCAACTCATAATTCTGGACAAAGTTCAAACACCAAGAAATCTACCAAGAAGTATGCTTTGATTCAAGATAACTTCAATTCCCTTGAACAGGTATGTATGTTTCTCATCTAATTGCTTTTTTTCTAAACGCAAATATTCGTAATTTTTTTTGGTACATAGACGAAATGACAAGCCATTGGAAACTCATACACACAAAGTGGAGGACCAAGGATTAAACCCTGGTCATGGCGTCCGACACTAGCAATTTCCGTATTTTTGTCAGTTGAGCTAGGATTAGTAGTTAATTATATGTGATATTATGTTAGAGGAAAAAATTAATGTTTCTCTAATTAGTACTTTTCTTAAAAAACGAAGAATTTGTGCTAGTTCTTCAACCTAATTTCTTGTTGAAGTATTGTTACTTCTTTTTTTGGTTCATTCTTTTTGAAATTTTTGTTTTATAATACAATTTATGGAAGTGCTTAAAAAAAAATTGGATGAAGTAATTTGTATATCAAGATGTAGGGCTGGAAATGAGCCGAGTCGAGTCGAACCTGTCTGAGCTCGACTCGACTCGATAAGAATTGGTTCGGCTCGAAACTCGGCTCGAGTTCAACACGAACTCTTTTTTCAGCTCGAGTTCGGCTCGTTTAGAGTTCGCGAGCCGTTCGGTTCGGCTCGTTAAGTTCAGTTCATTTTCAACTCGAAACTCAACTCAAGAATTCGATATGAGTTTTTTTTCTTCTATCTTTCTCAAGTTTTTATATACATTATGATGTTAGACTATTTATTTTTAAAGATCATAAAAACACATGATTGTGCATGACATGGTCTAAAATTTTTAATGTTACTTGTTTTATTCTATGTTATTGTTAAGTGTTTGTCTTAATTTCTTTAAAGTAGTATATATATTATTAATTATCTAAATGTATAAAATCAATTATATATTATATATTTGTCAAAAAAATCAATTATATAAATATAAATGTTTAAACTCAAGTTTATAAATTTAAAATTATTTTTGAAGTAATATTTAAAAATATATTTTGAAGTGTTATATATATATATATATATATATATATATATATATATATATATATATATATATAATCGAGTCAACTCGTGAATCAAACGAGCCGAACTATACATAACTCAAGTTCAGCTCATTTAACTAACGAACTTAATATTTAGCTCAAGTTCGGCTCATTTGTTTCATAAACCAAGTTCAACGAATCAATTGTCGAATCGAATCTCGAACTTTTTTCGAGTTGGTTCGGTTCATTGCCACCCCTATCAAGATGTGTCCTGGTCCAATACATTAGGCCTAAAGCAAAGTTTAAATAAGTTGCAGTAAAGAAATAATTAGTGTTTTTGAGAAATAAAAAGAATTTCAATTCTCAACTCACGTTCAATATGTTGAATAAAACATTATAAAGCGAGAAATGTCACTATCTATAAAAATTGTTAATATGATACTTGATTTTTTCTCCTTATGAAATGAGTTATGTCCTCCAATTTATTTCGAAATTTATCACGAGGCCGGTTCTTCAAATCACATGTAGATGAACTTATGATTTTTGTATTTTATCCGACCAATTAACATATCAAAGTTATTATTATAACTTTTGTAATCATAATTGAATTGTAACTCTTGTAAGCTAGTATCATGTTATTGGCAGAGTGTACATTGTAGTGAATTTCATTTAATTTTCATTGTCTTTTTTTATAGGTTATTGCAGCCCTTAGGAAAGAAGGCTTAGAGTCATCAAATCTCATCCTTGGAATTGATTTTACTAAGAGTAATGAGTGGACCGGTAAGTTGTAGTACATGATCAACATTTAACGAAGTGATTCCATCATTAATCTATTGTTGAGAGCCATGATTAAGAGCTAATGCTTGCTACATATGGTTTATGGTTATAATCAATGTTTTAAAAATTAAATTGAACATAAAATGGGGGTGGGTGGGGTAGCTCAGTTGGCACTTGCTGACTGAGTGGGTGTAGGCTGTTGGTTAGGGGTTCGATGGTACTTATAAACCATCAACTTTTGTATAAAAAAAAAAAAAAAAAAAAAATTGAACATAAAACCGATAAAACTTTTGGGTTATGATTTAACTGTTTAAAATTGCTCGAAAGAGGCGATGAAGCCACGAACCTATATATAGACAATCACAATGTCAGTTTACGCCGATTGAACCGTATAGTTCAAATTTTTAAACATTGGTTATAATTTCTTGTTTAAATGATTTTTAAGTGTTCCCTTATGAAGCTATTGCATCCATTTTTTTAAGGCAAAAACTCATTCAATAAGAGAAGCCTTCATGCAATTGGAGATACACCTAACCCCTATGAGAAGGCCATCTCAATTGTTGGCAAGACTTTGGCGCCATTTGACGACGACAACTTGATTCCATGCTTTGGCTTTGGTGATTGTAAGGCATATAATCCTTATAAAGTAGAATAGTTTATTTTTTTTCCAATTCAATTTATAGCTCAAATTTTACCATTCATTATACAGCTACAACACATGATCAAGAAGTATTCAGCTTTCATAGTGATCATTCACCCTGCCATGGCTTTGAGGAAGTTTTGGCTTGCTACAAAAAAGTTGTTCCAAACTTGAAACTCTCAGGTATATCATCTTCACTTTTGATCTTAGTATTATTCATATAAACTTACTTCAATCAATCAGTTTATTATGTTGCAATTGTTAGACGTAGACTACCTTTAATTTCGGTTAATTTTGAATTGAAAAAATGTATGTAGTTAGGGACGGATCTATGACTACCATAGCGAAGTTTCCTACCAGAATTTTGATATTTCAGTATTAAGTATTAACGACTTATTTATGCGTTTTTGGTAAATAAGATTAACCTTATTGTATATTGTATCTAGAGAAGACACCTGATTTTAAATTTATGCAATATGTACAAATTTATAGATAGACATAATCTAAATGCTATAAACTTTCAATTCAACCTAGTTTCGTAATGCATGCTGTATCCAATTAAAAGTCATTAACTGGTTTAATCAACAATAACAAGTATTACACCGGTATAATTTGATATCTTACGAGTATTGCCTCCAAAACTTCAAATATGTAGATTTTAGTATTTTGTTTTATGATAAATGGCTGAAGGAATAATTGGATTTTTTGTGTAGGACCAACTTCTTATGCTCCAGTGATTGAGGCAGCAATAGACATTGTTGAGAAAAGTCATGGCCAATTCCATGTTTTGGTTATCATTGCAGATGGTCAGGTATATATTAAATGTTAATGTTACCTTGATTAATTAATGCCTTCAAATGTTTGCATATGTTTGTCAAATCATATTCATATATGAAATTTGTTTGATTTTAAGGTTACAAGAAGTGTAGATTATGATGATAAGGAACTCAGTCCTCAAGAAGAGAAGACAATCAAAGCAATTGCTGATGCAAGGTAGACATAGTATAATTTTCATTTGTTTGAGGACTAATATGAAATTATTTATTATTTTTCTATAGTTTTGTTTTTAAAGTACTTTAAAAAAATTTCATCTGATTAATAACATTAATTCATATATAATTTTATTCTTTATTTATGATACAGTCAATATCCACTTGCTATAGTTCTGGTTGGAGTTGGCGATGGACCATGGGAAGACATGGAAAAGTTTGACGACAAAATTCCAGCGCGTGATTTTGATAATTTTCAGGTATTACATAGCAACAGCACCATAAAAAATGGGGCATTATAAAGTCCTAACATATTTGAATTCGTATCCGGTATTCTATACTTCTATATATGCAACTCTTTTCAGCCAAATGTTAGTTATCGGCTAATCTAACAGATGAATTTCCAGTCTTTAAATTAGTCTAATGACTGATATTTGACTAGAAAGAGCTGCAACATTCTTTTTCATCACGAAATAACATATTTTCATTATGTGCAGTTTGTTAATTTCACGAAGATCATGTCTAAAAACACAAGCCCCGACGAGAAAGAAGCATCTTTTGCTCTGGCTGCTCTCATGGAGATTCCTTTCCAATACAAAGCATGTGTCGAATTTCGAAAACTTGGGTACAATCTTTAAACCATAACCTATATTTTCTACTTATTCTATAAAAAATATATTCTATTAACGAAATGTGACAGAATTTCACATCTTTTTTCGTCAATTTTTTCTATACGTCTGTGCAATCTACATGAAAACTGAATAGACCTATAATATTAGTACTATACATTTGATTCATTACAGGGACAACTTTCTTTGAAACAATTCAAATTTTTTCTTCTTCTCAAGTTACACTAATTAAAGTGATTAATTTTTTCCTGTTCCTTTTGTCTTTATGAATAACAGACGCGTAACAGGAAGAGCAAAGAGAATAGTTCCAAAACCTTCACCTGTTCCTTATTCTCGGCCCGCACCAAGCAATTCGCCAGCAGCCGCCACAGATGAGCAAAATCAATCTGTTAGTATTAAATTGAAACTTAAGTTGCACTACATTATTTTCACTAATCATATTTTTAGCATGTTAAACCGGAGAATCCACTTTAAAGTGAAAAATCTAGTTGAGAGTGATATATTTACCGATAATGAAAAAAAAATCAGTGGTTGATATCGGAAAATGAATCAAATTTTTACAGACTAAAATTAAACATTCTTGATTTTATTAGAACCAAATCACCAATTTATTATTATTTTGGTGCAAGTAATAAACAACATATATTTAATAGCTCTTTTGTTTGTCTACATTGGAGTTGCTTGATGATTTATGTAACCGTTGGAATTATGTAGGCCTGCCCTATTTGTCTGACCAATGCAAGGGATTTGGCGTTTGGATGTGGGCACATGGTGAGTTTATGAAACTAGTTCTAAAAAATATAGCTCTAGTAATATTACTCCCAAATTAATAATTGAATTTGAAATGGCTTAAACATCATTTTAGTCCTTATAAGTTCGCGATTTTTTGGTTTTAGTCCCTGTATCTTTTTTTGTTGCAAATTAGTCCTTGTATGTGCAAATCATTTTGATTTTAGTCCTTAAAGCTAAAATCCGCAGGAAAATCTGCAGGAAAATTTGCTGGTTTCCTGCGAATTTTCCTACGGATTTTGATTTTAAGGGACTAAAACCAAAAGATTTGAACATACAGGGACTAATTTGCAACAAAAAAATATACAGGGACTAAAATCAAAAAATTGGGAATTTACAATGACTAAAATGATATTTAAGCCATTTGAAATTACAACATTCGAATTAAGTCTTTGGATGTGTAGTTAATCAATCAAATTAAACCTCAAGAAAGAAATTTCAGGGTTTAATTTGATCGATGAAATTCACATATTGCGACAATTTGATGGTAAAAAATCATTCAGGGGTATTATGAAAGTATTATATTATTTAGATAGTTATTTGATTATTTACTTTTAAAATTGTTGTCTTAATTATTTATCTAATTGTTGTTAGATTTAATTAGTTTTTTGATGGAATGCAGACTTGCAGAGATTGTGGATCAAGGTTAAGTAATTGTCCTATATGTAGAGTGAGGATTACTAGTCGTCTTAGAGTATATAATGGATGATTTTACAATGCATATGATGTACATAAAATAGTTTGCATAAGATACACACACACACGCCCTTAAATGTATGGTTAATGGTATTGTTTCATGAGTGTTGAAAAGTTGAGATGAGAGTGTGTAAGTTTGAACTCCATCCAATTTCTAATTTGATTGTCTCTTACAAAGTAATGAAAAATTCAATTTCATTTACATTTTCTACTTTAATGGCGCAATTAACCTATGATCCCAATTTTTCCTTTAAGTAATAATAAGTCTTTGAATTGTAGTTTAAATTTTGACTAGTAAGATTCACTATTGTACTAAAGTATATATATTTTTTTAAAAAAAAATAGGATGAGAGTTTTTAGAAAAATATATTATGGAAACAAATCCGTCCGATAAGAATATATTAGATGGGTATATGCATTTAGGCATACACACAAGAATTAAAAAAATTAAAAGAAAAATAAATATGTCACATCAATTAATATTACTTTATTCTCTGTTTAATTTTTTTACTTGTTGAGTGTGTCTAACGTGTAATATTTAGTATTGTGCCTAATTAAGTATTTTTCGTTGAAATGATGTGAATTGATGTGACAATTTTAATTTTTTTTTGATTTGTGTGTATGTGTCTAAATCTTGTGCCCAAGCAAGTGTTGCTCTATATATTGAGAACTAGAAATAGTAGTATTATTTATTTTTTCGCTGTTTTAATTTTTCTCCATCGTAAAATTGAAAATGTCCATCAACTTATACTTTGAAACAAAAATCATTATTGAAATTTTAAATATTAAATATTTTCTAAACATGGATCCAAAATTAACGAGTAGGGATCTTTTCTATTTCTAAAAAAATTGAAGATGTAAATTATTATAGTTTTGGAGTAAATTAATAATATAAATACACGTTTTTTGAGAGAGATTTCAATAATGTACTAAGTATAACACGAAAAAATTTATAATTTCAAATGATATAAATAAGTTGACTAAAAATCAGAACAAAAAATCATGATAGAAAAATTTTAAGCACCAAAACTTGGTAAAATATTTTATAGACAAAACAAAATTTAATGTATGGAAAATGTTAAACAGTGCGTTGGGACAATGTCTAAAAAAGTAAATATAATAATTTGGCATTGGAATTTGTGGGGTCAACTCCTCGAAAGTCTAAAAAGTGTTATTTTCAATTTGAAACTTTCAATTTAACCCCTTTTTATTTTTATTTTTTGCTCAAAAGTTTAGCATTCTCAATCTATGAAGCACGAACACCTATATGATTAGGTGTGTCGCGGTGTCCGATACGTGTCGATGTCCGACACCTGTATGATACTGGCAGGACACGTATCAGATAGGTGTCCAAAAAAACATGTTTTCCTTTATCCCGACACTCCTTAGATTGATGTCCGATGTAACCCCCAAAAGTTTAGCATAGTTATTTTATTATAATATATTTGATTTTTAATATGTTTATGAGTTAATCTCTATATATATAAAATGTGAACCTTTTTTCAAAGTCAAGTGTACACGTGGCAGCCTCTAAGTCATTCTTCTCCCATATTGTTTTGGCAATTAATGTATTAAATACTATATGATTTTGTAAATTATTTTTTTGGCATTATTCCTCAATGTAATAAATTAAATACTATATGATTTTGTAGATTTTTTTTTGGCACTATTCCTCAATGTAATAAATTAAATACTATATGCTTTTGTAGATTTTTTTTGGCACTATTCCTCAATGTAATAAATTAAATACTATATGATTTTGTAGATTATTTTTTTGGCACTATTCCTCAATGTAATAAATTAAATACTATATGATTTTGTAGATTATATTTTTGTAGATTATTTTTTTGGCACTATTCCTCAATGTAATAAATTAAATACTATATGATTTATTGATTTTGTAGATTATATTTTTGGCACTATTCGTCAATGTAATAAATTAAATACTATATGATTTTGTAGATTATTTTTTTTGCACTATTCCTTAATGTAATAAATCCGTGCTTGGAAAAAACAGATATCCCATAATCAAAGCCACAAACGATCATGCACAATATAGACACACATAAATCAAAAAAAATTAAAAATAAAATCATCACTACAAACAAAATTAGCTAATTAACTAAGTCATAATATTTCAATACCAATGATACCAACTATTTAAATTTAGTAATTATAATTATTATAATTATAATTAGCAATAACCACTTATGGGTATGTGTATAGCTTAATTGTAGAGTTTTTTTCAATTCAGAACCATATCAAGTTATAAAAAAACATAAGCTTTAATTGGTTTATGCTCTAAAAAAATATAATAAATTTGTGTCAAGCAAAAAACAAATGTCCTACAATCAAATAATGTATTTAATGGTTTTGCTCTAAACAAGGATGAAAAGAAACTTGGTATATTTAATGGTCAAGCGACTTATATAAGAGATCAGGGTCAAATAAATTTCCCACGATCAAAGACCCGTATATTTAATGGTCAAACAAACTTTTACACATATATTTAATGGTCAAATATTCTATAATCATGTTCGAAAATAGAAAAAATTGAAAATAAAATAAAATAGTAGTATCCAAAAAATCAAAGAATATTCCTTAAGTTTATGCTTTATTATTGCCTTTAATTATTACCTCTTATTTCAACATTTTACATCTATAGTATTTATATTTTAGGGGATATTATCTTCTTTTTTTTTTTTTTTACACAAGGGGATATCACCTACAATATTAAAAAGAACAAATCCCTAAAATAACTCTTTGATATAGTATTTTTAATTTTTGATTTTTGACGAATATTTATTAGTTTTTATCACAAAGTGTCATTTTAATTATTTAAATTATATAAGATCATAAATATTTGTTTCGTTATATAAATCATTATTCATAACCAATAAAAAAATTTTAAGTTTGCAGACTAAAGTAAATCTCTATATATATGAAATGTGAACCTTTTTTCAAAGTCAAGTGTACACGTGTCAGTCTCGAAGCCATTCTTCTCCTATATTGTTTTGGCAATTAATGTATTAAATACTATATGATTTCGTAGATTATTTTTTTGGCACTATTCCTCAATGTAATAAATTAAATACTACATTTTGTAGATTATTTTTTTGGCACTATTCCTCAATGTAATAAATTAAATACTATATGCTTTTGTAGATTATTTTTTTGGCACTATTCCTCAATTTAATAAATTAAATACTATATGATTTTGTAGATTATTTTTTTGGCACTATTCCTCAATGTAATTGTTCCTGCATGGATTCTAGGGGGTATGAGGAGTATAGAACTGATATTAGTTTTACTTTGTGTTTGTCAAGAATGGAACCTTTTTTCATAATACTTATGATGCCTAATATATAGGAGTGAAATATGAGATAGTGGAGGAAGTAGTTGAGCGAGTAGTGGGGTGATGGTAGTTTGGTGGAGTAGTGGGGTAGTTTTATGAAATGGTCTCTTTGGGCCTCCTCTCACTTGGGCGAGTGGCCCAATTTGGAATGTTGGGCTTATGCGAATGGCACCCCGATATTTTATTTCGTTACACAGCCCCCCAAGCATGAGGCTTGTTAAGACGAAATGCTTAAGGAAATGGTTTGAGGTAACTTCATTTGCACGAATTTCTGGCTCTTACTGTTCTTTCGTAAATTCTTTCAACTGCATAGGCGAGATGTTTTTTAAAAAATATAACTTGACAAATTATTTTCTTTTTGTACAAACAATGTTGTCTAGAGCTTTGAATTCGCCGATCTGTATTTGGGAAGATGTCGTTTGCTTTAAAAGCTATTAGAATTTTTAGCTTGCATAGCCCCCATGCATAAGTCTTGCAAAGAGCTATTATAACTCCATATATTGTGGAGAGTATGGTCGTTTTGGTGATCCATTTATTTGGACGAGATGATTGTATTTCATAAGCGGGGCCATTTTATTTTTAATGGCTTTATAGTTTTATCCTTCGCGGCGAGATAGTTTCTTTTTATTTGGCGAGACGTCGTTTCAATATATTTTCGAGTTAGCCGGGTAACGTCATTTGACGAGATGACCTTAACTTTAACATTTAGAGTGGGAGACTTGTACTCCATTTGCTCAAAGTAATATGAGTTGGCGTAGCTTTTATTTCGCTCTTAGCGTCATGCGCCGTATAGCTTTTATTTCACTACGTGGCGTTGTAAGCCTTAAACGTAGCTTTTATTTCGCTCTTGGCGTCGTGCGCCGTATAGCTTTTATTTCACTACGTGGCGTTGTAAACCTTAAACGTAGCTTTTATTTCGCTCTTAGCGTCATAGCGCCGTATAGCTTTTATTTCACTACGTGGCATTGTAAACCTTAAACGTAGCTTTTATTTCGCTCTTAGCGTCATAGCGCCGTATAGCTTTTATTTCACTACGTGGCATTGTAAGCCTTAAACGTAGCTTTTATTTTGCTCTTGGCGTCATAGCGCCGTATAGCTTTTATTTCACCACGTGGCGTTGTAAACCTTAAACGTAGCTTTTATTTCGCTCTTGGCGTCATGCGCCATATAGCTTTTATTTCACTACGTGGCGTTGTAAGCCTTAAACGTAGCTTTTATTTCGCTCTTGGCGTCATAGCGCCGTATAGCTTTTATTACACTACGTGGCGTTGTAAGCCTTAAACGTAGCTTTTATTTCGCTCTTAGCGTCATAGCGCCGTATAGCTTTTATTTCACTACGTGGCATTGTAAGCCTTAAACGTAGCTTTTATTTCGCTCTTTGCGTCATAGCGCCGTATAGCTTTTATTTCACCACGTGGCGTTGTAAGCCTTAAACGTAGCTTTTATTTCGCCGCTCTTGGCGTCATAGCGCCGTATAGCTTTTATTTCACTACGTGGCGTTGTAAGCCTTAAACGTAGCTTTTATTTCGCTCTTGGCGTCATAGCGCCGTATAGCTTTTATTTCACTACGTGGCGTTGTAAGCCTTAAACGTAGCTTTTATTTCGCTCTTGGCGTCATAGCGCCGTATAAATGAGGCATTGCGCCTTTTGTCGCTTTGTCTATATCGCATGACGCTTTGTCTTTTGGAGCCTTATCTCAAGTGACACTTTATCAAATATTTATCGCCTATGTCCCAGACACTTGTCGTTCTTGTTTTTTGTAATCGCCTCTTAAAAGAGTGTTGCACGCCTTGAGATTTTGCCTTGAACATTAACAAAGTTCCACGGATGCCGCCGTGGTTTGCTACCTTGAGAACTATCAGTGAGTTCATGTCTTCATGACGCACATATATAAAATTTCTTTTTCTACTACAATTTGTGTTGTTGCTGATACCGGAGGTTCACTTTGAGTCATGGTACCACACTTTGTCTTCTGAGTTTGAAATTCAGCATATTGCTTTGCTACACAGATCACAGCATGGTTGGTGTGCTCATTATGGACCACCACAAATCCATTATATCCCATAATTAATAGCAGGAGAAATCAGACCACAACATGGTAAAATTATGTTCACGTTTTTCTACTCAATACTACAAGTATGTGGTAAAAATGAAACAATATAATAGAGGTTCAAAACATATGATATGACTGTATAAAATTGATGAATTTTAACACAACTTAGATTGATGTCACCTGGCTTATAGCCGTTCAAGACAAAAGACGATATTTGTTTGTGTGCTTGGTTTCCACAGAATAGTTACATGATGTTGGCGGCGATGATTCATGTGTGGAACCCGGCGAGAGATGTTGCAACGCCGATGATTAACGACAACGTCGAGCGGCGATGACAGTCCAATAAAATGATGCGTCATTGATCAAATAAAATCAAACATGTCAATTACTTATACTACTACAACAAACAGTTACGCCACAAAATATAGAAATAAAAGAATATTAGGGATATTCCCTTTATCTTATATTTAAGGCATTTACATATTGCTAGTTTAATTTGAAGCTTTAAAACACAGTGCTATGTTCTCTTGTAGTTAATTAACATTTATCAAAGTAATAAAATATTCTATGATCGAAAATTGTTAAGGGTTCATAACAGTTTTCATTACAAGTTGGGTAAGAACTAAACACAAGTGAGAAGTGTATATAGAATAAATATACATGATTGAACACCCAAGAGTAGCAGGTTACTTTCGGCAATAACATGATTTGATTTTCGTTTCAATATATCTCTTCATTATTTTAATTGGTTGCATAATTGTGTTGGATTTAAGTTATATTCATCAATTGTGCTACTCATAAATCATAATAAGGTCCTTAGTTGAAGTATATAAATCAAATTAAATTAAAAAGAATACAAGCACAGGTAATTACTGGCCGTTGCTTAGCAAAAGGTTTAATCATGTGAAAGAATTCGGAAAATTAATAAGAGGGTTCAATGAAATTCAGAGTATAAAATTGAGAAAATTTAGTTTTAACAGAGATATGAATCCATAAATTACCGCAGTGGGTCTTTCTTTGTTTCTATGGCATCTTAAGAGCATCATGAGGATATGATTTCTTGAATCAACCATGGCTTCTCAAACGAACCGACAATGGCAGCGACGTCATCACAACTCAAATGGAAAGGTTGGTGTGACAGCGAAGTGGTGTGGCTGGGAAGAGTTTTACCGTGGCTGGGAAGAGTTTTACCGCAGCCCCACGGTGGGCGCCAAAATGTTCCTGCATGGATTCTAGGGGGTATGAGGAGTATAGAACTGATATTAGTTTTACTTTGTGTTTGTCAAGAATGGAACCTTTTTTTCATAATGCTTATGATGCCTAATATATAGGAGTGAAATATGAGATAGTGGAGGAAGTAGTTGAGGGAATAGTGGGGTGATGGTAGTTTGGTGGAGTAGTAGGGTAGTTTTATGAAATAGTCTCTTTGGGCCTCCTCTCACTTGGGCGAGTGGCCCAATTTGGAATGTTGGGCTTATGCGAATGGCACCCCGGTATTTTATTCCGTTACAGTAATAAATTAAATACTATATGCTTTTGTAGATTATTTTTTTTGCACTACTCCTCAATGTAATAAATTAAATACTATATGCTTTTGTAGATTATTTTTTTGGCACTATTCCTCAATGTAATAAATTAAATACTATATGATTTTGTAGATTAATAAATTAAATACTATATGATTTTGTAGATTATTTTTTTTGCGCTATTCTTCAATGTAATAAATCCGTGCTTGGAAAAAACATATATCCCACAATCAAAGCCACAAACGATCATGCACAATATAGACACACATAAATCAAAAAAATTAAAAAATAAAATCATCACTACAAACAAAATTAGCTAATTAACTAATTAACTAAGTCCTAATATTTCAATACCAATGATACCAACTATTTAAATTTAGTAATTATTATTATAATTACCAATAACCACTTATGTGTATGTGTATAGCTTAATTGTAGAATTTTTTCAATTCAGAACCATATCAAGTTATAAAAAAAAAAAGCTTTAATTGGTTTATGCTCTAAAAAAATATAATAAATTTGTGTCAAGCAAAAAACAAATGTCCTACAATCAAATAATGTATTTAATGGTTTTGCTCTAAACAGGGATGAAAAGATACTTGATATATTTAATGGTCAAACGACTTATGTAAGAGATAATGGTCAAATAAATTTCCCACAATCAAAGACCCGTACATTTAATGGTCAAACAAACTTTTACTCATATATTTAATGGTTAAATATTCTATAATCATGTCCGAAAATTGAAAAAAATTAAAAAATAAATAAATAGTAGTATCCAAAAAATCAAAGAATATTCCTTAAGTTTATACTTTATTATTGCCTTTAATTATTACCTCTTATTTCAGCATTTTACATCTATAATATTTCTATATTAGGGGATATCATCTTTTTTTTTACACAAGGGGATATCACCTACAATATTAAAAAGAACAAATCCCTAAAATAACTCTTTGATATAGTATTTTTAATTTTCGATTTTTGACGAATACTGATTAGTTTTTATCACAAAGTGTCATTTTAATTATTTAAATTATATAAGATCATAAATATTTGTTTCGTTATATAAATCATTATTCATAACCAATAAAAAAAATTTAAGTTTGCAGACTAAAGTAAATTATATAAAAATAAAATTTTCTAAGTCGATAAATCTACAAATTTATTTTTTATATATATAATTTTTCATAAACAATATCAAAAGTTAAGTTTTCAGTCTAAAGTAAATTATATTTTTTATAAGTCAATAAATTTATAAAACAAAATTCTACAAACGCATTTTTACCCGTGCTTGGCACGGTTCTGGACACTAGTTTAAGTAAATAGTGGGCAGAGGAGGAAATTGAAAATTAAAATTTATTTAATTTAGTGGGAACGAGAGAATTAAGGAAAAAATAGAATTAATTAAACTATATTTTAGAAGCATATCTTTGAAATATATGTTTGAAATGTATCTTTGGAATATATGATGAGATAAAATATATATATGTTTTTTGAGAAATAGAATGAGAGTTTTTACATTTTAGGAAAATATATTGTGGAAACAAATCTGATAAAGATATCTTTTAGGAAAAAAACCTAATTAGTTGCTTATAAATAGACTAAAGTGAAAAGAAAATAGGAAGGCAAATAGAAACAGATTTTGGAGAGCTAGGACATAGCACAACAAATCCGACGTATCCATCTCCCATCTCCCCCACTAACAATCTCAGTCGTCTGTCCTACTCCGTCGTCGGTGACGTCATCGACTAACAAATCCGACGTATTTGCAACTCGAATTACTTTCTCTCTACACTTTTTGAGATCAATTTTATTTAATCCTAAGTTTTATGCTGAAACGATTCCTAGATTCAAAGTGAATCAGTCCGTTCTAGTGCTATTTTGGCAAATGATTGTTCAAAATTCTTTGATTGTAATATTCACCCTTTGGTTATCTTGATACTTGTCCATTTTTTATGTAGAAAAAAATAATAATTCTGTAACTTGTGTTATGATAAATAAAGAGTTTTCATTGCTATGTGGTAATGTTTCGATGGTGTAGTTAGGAAGAAGAAGAAGAAGAAGAACAATGTATGTGCAGAAGAGGGAATTCCATTCACGTTTACAGTTTTTTGTTTCTTTTTTAATCTGCACCATGTCACAGATCTGAGCACTGAACTGGAAAAACTGGAGCATAAGGGACTGGAGTTGATCTGGACTCATAAATCACGTCATCTACATCGCGCTTTCTTTCTTCAGATCCTTCACCATTAACATCAACCTTCTCTCTCACCTCCGATCGTGCTAAGCTGGTTTTTCACCATTCCAAATTAATATAGGTAAATCCCTCATCTCTCTGTTTCATCTATTGCTTTTCAATCTCATTAAATTATTGCTGCATTAGTATATTGCAATTTGTTGTTGTTGTTGTTTTCATGTTTATGCCTAATTAGATTGCAATTTTCTGTTGTTTTCATGTTGCGTTAGATTATTTTTCAATCGTATTCTATGTTTGGAGCTATTTGTCTTTGAATAATTCATGGAAATTAATAATGAATGAACCTGTTTAGATTTAATTTTCATGAAGGCTGAAACAATCACTACTGTTTTTGTCAATTTATAGCTTGGGATGCAATGAATCTACTAGATTTAGGAATACACTAAAATAAAGCGTATGGCAGTGATTGTCCGCGATGAGGAGGACCAAAATTTTCTTCCTATGCAAAAGGGTTGACAGGTTAGCTTACAAAATTTGTTGTTCCTGCCTATGGTTCTCATTGCTGACAGTTCTGTCATAAACAACTACATATTACTCTAGAAGGAACACTTGAACATTTCTTCTCTCTTAAGAAAGAGTAATGTTCATCTTCCTAATAAGACTTGTCCTTTCAATCCATTAATTTACTTTATCACTCGCAGCAATAATTAGATTTCTTAAAATGCAGAGAGAAGGAATGAAATTGAGGGTAGGAGGAGTGTCTCATGTAGTATAGTTGTACTGATTTTGTTGTTGATTGTTAGATTGCCATTTGCCAGGTTTCGTTTCTTGTTTGAGTAATGTTTTGCATTGTTAACTCGATTTCACTATTTTACTAACTGCTAATAAACCACTTTTGAATACATTAACCAGTTTTTTTTTTTTTTTTACAAGTGTAACTCCAATCCCGTTACAAGTATAGGCTAGTACTTTCTTTTCCCTTCATTTGTCTAGAACCAGGTTTCTTAGTAGATTCAATTGACAAGTAAGCTCTTATTCTACTTGCATTCACCCGCAAAATACAACACACTTTCTCTATGGAGTTTCCTATGTTGTAGTTTGAGTTTTGGTCCTATGTTGTAGTTTGGCAATTACACACATTCAAATAATGCACTAAAAAGCAACTGAATACTATCTCTATAGTTTTCTTCAAAGTTACAAGGTATCCTTATCTGTGTAATGAACTTATCACCCTTGTTTCTCAGAGGAACAGGGTCATACTGACAAGAAATATACTATGATATATTATTATATTGCAAAAGATATATTGTGTTGTTTTGTTAGACTCATTACATGTCATGACTTATTTTAATCTCACCAGCAGTAACCTTTTTTCTTGTTTTATTTTGTCTTGGTACATCTTTTGATTTCTAAATGTTGGTAAGGATTCTGGATTTTATGCCATTTTCTTTGGACATAAAACTAAAATTTTGTTCCTTTGGGTACTGCAAATGATATTTGCCTCTTTCAAATACTAACATTTTCATTATTCAATAGTGTCACATTTATCATATACATTGATTCTAATTTTTATGACATTTTCAATGTGGAAAATATATTAGAAATGTGGTTTATATTTGTATATAATTATGATTTTTATAAATACAAATTTTAATTGTTTTTGTAACTCTTTTATTGATTTTTTTTGTTCCTCTTTCTTTTTTCTTTAATAGTGGAGCTCCAATAATTAGACAATTCAATATCATTATAGGCGAATCTATCTCTTGTGAAGCGATCCATTTTTTCTTCCATCAGTTTTAGAAAAGTAGATAAATGAGTGGATACGTGAAAGATATTCGTTCTTTTCCATCACTTTGACATATATGCAAAAAAAATTCACATTTTTTATTATTGATTTTTCATTAGAAAATAAATGCAATTTTCAATTTTTACATATTTTTTATATGCATTTTTTGTATATTAAAATATATCATCTACAAAATATGCATTTGTTGTATATTAAAAGGTGTCATCTGTGTAAACAAAAAGTGTAATCTTTTTTGATGTCATCTTTTCATTTTGTTTTTTGACCAATTGAGTTTTCATGTTTTTTTTGACCAATTGATATTTCATGTTCAATTGTTTATGAAATATATATAGTTTTTTATAATGTGAAATATAGTTTTAAAATCATAAAACCATAATAAGATTACACGGATTAAAAAGTAAATTAGTTTTAGAATCATCTTCGATAGGTGAACCAAACACTAACGTAGTCGAAATCCCTTCCCTTCCCTCCTTTATTTTGAACCAAACACGTAAATAATTAAAACCCTTCTCCTCATTTTCCCTCTCCTCCATTAAAATTCCTTCCCTCCGTCGACCCTAAAGATTTAGATGTAGAGAGATGCTTATCGAAGATGATTCAAATGCATATAAGTGTGGCAATTCATAGTAAAAATGTTTTCACCTATCGTTTAGAAGAACTAGGATTAGTCTTTGACGGGGTAATAATATCACGTTCTTGCACTTTCATCCACCCACAAGAATCATTATTTGTGAGATCGATTATAGGAATAAAATCACAAAGTTTGAAGGTTGATGTTGTTCATATTTGATAACTTCCTTCCCCTTCATTGTCACAACCTTCTTGTAGTTGTTATTGTTCTCTTGATCATGTATTATTGTTGTTCTGTTGGTGATGATTTTCATGCTCAGTCTTATGAGCCCTTTTATGTCCTCCTAAAGATCTTTTAGAAGGAAATTGTTTCTGGCAAATAATGCATGAAAAAGTCATTGAAGGGACGAAAAATTATGTTTTTGTACCCTTGACCCACGAATCGAATCATTCTTAGCGTGATTAAAGGAAATCTTGGAGTTTGAAGATCGGTGTTCAGATAGATTTTGCTACCTTAATCTTCCCATTCGTTGTCACACCAATGTTCTCTTCGTTTAAACATAATTTCTAAAATTAATTCACATTATTAAATGTGAGTTTATATATTGATAATGTGAATGTGAGTTTATTTTAGAAATTATGTTTGAATGAAGAGAACATTGGTGTGACTACGAAGGGCAATATTAAAGTTGTAAAATCTGAACACCAATCTTCAAACTGCAAGATTTCTCTCTTAATCACGGTAAAAATGATTCGATTTGTGATTCGAGGGTGCAAAAACATGAATTTTCCACCCCTTCAATGACTTTTTCATGCATTATTTGCCATAAACAATTTCATTCTAAAAGATCTTTAGGAGGACATAGAAGGGCTCATAAGGCCGAGCATGAAAATCATCACCAACAGAACAACAACAAGGTGGCTTCAAAATCTCATAAGCGAGAGCGCGGAATACATGACCAAGAGAACAATAACAACTACAAGAAGATTGTGACAATCAAGGGAAAGGAAGTCGTCAAATATGAAACCTTCAAACTTTGTGATGCATATTCCTATAATTGATCTCACAAATAATGATTCAATTTGTGGTAAATGAAGGTGCTAAGAATTACCCTGTCAAAGACTAATCCTAGTTCTTCTAAACGATAGGTGAATTGCAACACTTATATGCATTTGAATCATCCAAGGATTAGATTTGATGACTCTAAACGTTATTTCCTAAGAGCTGCATTAACCTATAAAAAAAAGACAATGAAAATTAAATGAAAGCCATGACTAACAGCTAATGTTTGCTACATATAGTTGATCGTTATAATCAATGTTTTGAAAATCATATTGAACATCAAACCGATAAGACTTTTGTGTTATGATTTAACTGTTTAAAACTGCTCGAAACGGGTGAGGATGAAGCCACAAACTAACTGCTCAAATTAATTATAACCGAACCCATATAGAGACAATCACAATGTCAGTTTACAGTTCAACTGATTGAACCGTATGGTTCAAATTTTTAAACATTGGTTATAATTTCTTCTTTAAATGATTTTTTTAAGTGTTCCCTTATGAAACCTATGCATCAATTTTTTTTTTGAAGGGAAAAACTCATTCAATAAGAGATGCCTTCATGCGATTGGAGATACACCTAACCCCTATGAGAAAGCCATCGCAATTGTTGGCAAGACTTTGGCTCCATTTGATGATGATAACTTGATTCCATGCTTTGGCTTTGGTGATTGTAAGGCATCTAATCCTTATAAAGTAGAATAATTTTTTTTTACAATTCAATTTATAGCTCAAATTTTACCATTTATTATACAGCTACCACACATGATCAAGAAGTATTCAGCTTTCATATTTGATTAATTTAATGCCTTCAACTGTTTGCATATGCATGTCAAATCATATTCATATATGAAATTTGTTTGATTTTAAGGTTACAAGAAGTGTAGATTATGGAATTACCAAAAAAAAAAAAGTAGTGTAGATTATGATGATAAGGAACTCAGTCCTCAAGAAGAGAAAACAATGAAATTATTTATTATTTTCCTAATGTTCTGGTTTTAGAGTACTTAAAAAAAATTCATCGTATTAATAACATTAATTTATATGTAATTTTATTCTTTATTTATGATACAGTCAATATCCACCGGCTATAGTTCTGGTGGGAGTTGGTGATGGACCATGGGAAGACATGGAAAAGTTTGACGACAAAATTCCAGCACGTGATTTTGATAATTTTCAGGTATTACATAGCAATAGCACCATAAAAATGGGGCATCATAAAGTCCTAACATATTTGAATTCATATCCGGTATTCTATACTTTTATATATGCAACTCTTTTCAGCTAAATGCTAGTTATCGGATAATCTAACAGATGAATTTCCAGTCTTTAAATTAGTCTAATGACTGATATTTGACTAGAAAGAGCTGCGACACTCTTTTTCATTATGTGCAGTTTGTTAGTTTCACGAAAATCATGTCTAAAAACACATGCCCCGACGAGAAAGAAGCAGCTTTTGCTTTGGCTGCTCTCATGGAGATTCCTTTCCAATACAAAGCATGTGTCGAATTTCGAAAACTTGGGTACAATCTTTAAACCATAACCTATATTTTCTACTTATTCTATAAAAAATATATTCTATTAACGAAATGTGACATAATTTCACATCTTTTTTCGTCATTTTTTTCTATATGTCTGTCTATGAAAACTAGCACAAAATCTTTACTAGAACTACATGAAAAGTGAATAGAGCTATAATATTAGTACTATACATTTGATTCATTACGGTGACAACTTTCTTTGAAACAATTCAATTTTTTTCTTCTTCTCAAGTGACACTAATTAAAGTGATTAGTTTTTTTTTTTTTTTTTTGTTCCTTTTGTCTTCATGAATAACAGATGCGTAAAGGTTTTAAATAGCGGTCGCGTTAAGGTTTTCACGATTTCGGCTGTTACGGATGCTGTGTTGCAAATTGCGGTCGTCGCGATGTGAATTATTCACAAAATTCACAAATCTTATAAAATATTATTTATACATGTATAATAACTTAAACTAAACTTTTTTCTCAATATTATAAGATGTTTAAAGTAAATATAATAATAAAAAGCTAACTCTATCATATTAATAAAGAAAAAGAAAGATACAAAAACATCAAACTTGGGGGGACTAGGCCAATACACTACTACAAATACACGACATTTGGTTTAGAGATTTCACTTCAGGTATTTGTATACCCGAAGTGAAATATAATTGGGCAAAGGAGGAATGCTATAGTCACACTATCTAACACACTCCAAATAACACACTCTTTTCTATTGGGCCATGTCATCTATTTTGTTTAACCCTTTACCTGTTAACCGGCTAAACAGGTTTTTTTTATTTATTTTTTACTTTTTTAATTTATGTCACCAACAACAGTTTATCACCGTTTCCTCTCTCGTCAGATCCCAATACAAGAATTTTTAGGTACTAAAGAGAACAATGTCTCCGTCGACGTCTCAACTACAAACAGGAACCATTCAGTGAGAAAAACAGAAAATCGGTGGTGCAAGGGTCACGATGTGGAGGTACAATCGGTTGTGTGCATGAATCGGTGTTGAACGAAACTTTACGACACCGGCGAGGGGCTTAGCACCTCTTCTTCTATTTTGAAGCCTTCTTTTCTTTCACTGTCTGAATTTCTTGCTGCACTTGTTTTGTTTGGAATATTGAATTCTTGAAAAAGGGTATGGTGGAGAGGTTTATGAAATTTTTTTAGCCACCATCGTTAATCCAAAAAACCCATTTACAGTACATCAAATTGAAAGGAAATATTCAAGCTTTATCAAAATCCATATGCAAATGAAGAGTACCAGATGATAACTGATAACCCTTTAATGGGGTTCAAATATAAAGCAATTGAGAGTGAAAGACGTCGAAAGTAAAAAATAAATATAATGTCTGTTCCTCATAGATTTCGTTGTGGAAATATTGCATTGAAAGATACGGTGGTGGGAGGTTGAAATGAAAAGGAAGAGCAAAAATAAACAAGAAGATGAAAAGTTTTTTTATTCAAATAATATTAAAAAATAAATAAAAATGAAACCGGTAGCAAGTCATTGTATAAAAAGAGTGAATGACCTGGCTTATTGTTATTGGAGTGTGTTAGAGGCATGTGTTAGAGAGTGTGTTATTAGCACTTCTCTTGGGCAAAGATTCCACTTCTGTTAAGGAAAATACATGAAGTGAATAATTCATTAAGAATGTATTGATAAAGATTTAACTACCGTTGTTTAGTATATCTGTTGTGGAAAATAAACACGGTGGCAATCTCATAAATACGGTGAAATATTGTTATAAAGATTCCACTTCTGGACTTGCTTCCCACAGTAGTGAAATCCCTTACCTGTTTAATTTGCCTAAACATAAATCTTTCTCGTTCTCGCGTGCGTACCATCTATTTTTTCACTGAAACCTCACTGAAATCTTTGTCGTTCACGTGCTCATTCTCTAACCTTACTCTAGCTTCTCCCATTCTATTCAAAACCTCTCACTGAAATCTTTCTCTCATTCGCGAGTGAAGAGGATGACGACGCACAACCCCACAACGCTCAACAGAACCCTAAAACGCTCACAACCCCACAACGCGTAACAACCCTAAAACGGCGGCGGTGCTAAGTGAAGAGAACGGCCATGCTGAGATAAGAGTTTGCAAGGTACGTCTCAGTTTCTTTGTGTTGAATGTGGGTTTGTTTTCGGTTCAAAGATCTGGACTTGTTATATTTGCTAGTATTTACTAATTCAACATAAGAGTATTTACTAGTTCAAAGATCTGGATTTTTTATGTTTTATTTTATTCTGAAGTTGTATTGTTTGTTGTTGATCCATGTTTTTAGTGTTCTGTTTGTGTCAATCAAGGTATTAGTTTTTGGTGGAAGAAATAGCTTAGTCTGATTGTTAAGTACTCTATATTAATAGCTATGATTAGTTTTAATATTTGCAATTTATTGTTTGTTTGTTTTAGTGTTAAAAAAATTGATCTACTTCAATAGGTTTGTAACAAAACGTTTCATAGGTTTGCATATTACAATACTGACTATAGCTTATGAATTACAATACTTACTAGTCCTAATTAAGAATTACAATACTTACTATAGTAACAAAACGTTTCATAAGATGAATTACAATACTTACTATAGTTGTATAGCTGTGTTGAATCTTTGATAGTGTTAATCCCTCTACTAGTCCTAATTAAGAATATTGTTGATTGTGATAAGCTATGTGAGATTGGTTTCATTTTTTATTTTAATAATTAGTGAATAAAATAGAAGGGGTTATACTCATACATACTCCAAATTTAGTCCTTGGAAGATGTCTAAGCTGGAAGATAGTGCTATTGGGAGGTAACTTACCTTTCAGATTGTTGCAACTACGGTCCAGACCAATCACATAATCTGACATGGTGTCACACTTGACACCATCCCACTCGCACCAATCTGTACTTTTGTTCCAAGTTTCAGTCTTGAAATAAAAAGAGGAACATAAAATTGAAGTGTTGACAAAAAATGAGTGTAATCAATTGGTTCATTGTAAATATCATCAGGTGTAGATGAAGTGTTGACAAAAAATGAGTTCTTGAATTGTAACAATGCAGAACTGTCATGATGGTTGCATAATGAGAAAGTGTAAGAAGTAAAATGAGTCAGCAGCAACAAGAAGAACAATTGAAAGATAAATGAAGGCAGTAGAATAAAAAAGGACCCCATTTAGAGCAACTTACACATAATGATTTTAGATGTACCAATTGATTACACTCTTTTTATTAAGAAATTTTTCTTATTAATTAAGTTGTTTTCAAATTGAGGCAGTAGAATAAACCTCAGATTCAGTTTATATTCAACCTTTGGGTATTATAACTTATAACCATCTATCTGACAATTGAATATAGGACTTTTTAACATGTGGCACTCAAGTTTGGAATCTATTGCATGCTTCAACGTATATGACATCTTAAATGTGTCCAAAAGTGGATATTTGGACATCTTCAAATGTATATAGGAAGGAAATAGAGTAAGCAGCAATAAGAACAAGTGGAGGAAATAGCAGGCCATTAAGAATTAGAAATCTATATGTTGAAATATAGATTTAACAATTTAATAATTAGACAAGAACCTTCATAATAGATAATACCACATTGTCACCAACTTATAAACTGTTGTGCTGATATTAGCATATCTCATAAATCAAAACCAATTGCAGAATTTCTCCAAACTGACAGTGTAAAGGGAATTAATTTGTTTTGGTGTGCGAGTCTATAAGGTTTTGTGGCCTTATATAGAGTTTGGACTTTGGACTTTGGAATATTAATTTAGTAGTAATTTTGATGCATCCTATTCTATTTATATGTAACTAAACTATTTTGAACTTGTCTCTAAAACTACTTTTTTTCACTTTTGTGTTGATGACAGTGTGGTTCGTTGAGAGTAGTAGTAGGGTCGTTGAAGTTTTCTCGACTGAACCGTGTTCTTGGTTGTTTGTGTTCTATTCGAAGTTCAATCGTAGTTTAGAAGTTTCAACCACAGTTTCTACAGGTACTGATTCTATTTCAAAATAGCAATTTGTATCGATATTGCTTCTTTTATGTTAAACTTCTTTTATGTTAAGTGTTTCGCAATACCTAGTCATTTGCTATGAAAATTATAGGGCAAGAGGAGTGCATCGCAATATATATAGTAGCTACCTAGTCATTGCTTTAACTTAATTATAGTATGCATTAAAATTGTGTGATGTTGTGGTGTCATAATTTTGCAGTCTGTGTTAATTTTGCATTATAGGAGGTATTACTTTCTTGGTTCTATTGTGTGATGTTTATGTGATATAGATGCTGCAGATTTTATGTTTTATCTAAGATTTTGCTGTCGTCTATAGCTATATGTATGTCGATAGATGCCAATCCTGTCACTGCATCTGTTGCCGAACTTTGACTTTCATTGATAGGAGATTTTCTCAACCATTGCACTAATATTTTGTAATATTTAATCAAACTTGTTTTTGCAGCTCTATGTGAAGCCTCTGTTATCGTGAGGAAGCATACACCATTAACTAATCTATTGATGTGTGTCTGGTTTAATGAGGTGGCTCGCTTCGCTTCTAGGGATCAGCTCAGCTTCCCATATGTTCTGTGGCAGTTGAAAGCATTCAAAAATATCAACATGTTCCCTGTCTGCACTTGCAAGGATCTGGTTAATAGTATGGGCCACAGCCGCAAGGCAAAAACATTGCAAAAATGATTTAGTTAAATTGGTTAAACCGTTGAAGCGATGCCTACATGTAGTTATTTAACTCATTCGTTATTTCATTTTTTTTCATTAGCCAATTCAAATCAGGTATATGTGTTGTTTTTCTAGCCTCTCTCTCTCTCTCTGATAATCGGTATAGGTTGTAGCTTGCAGTGATTGTTTACTATGAGTTTACAACATGTGCTTAGGCTGTTATTCAGCTTATTTCCATCAGGGTTCTCCAAGATGATTTATGAAAATATCTTATAGTTTATGTCAAAACAACTTATATCTTACATGAAAACAGTTTGACTTTATTTTATCTTTTGTTATAAAAATAGGGCCTGTTTGGATTTACATAAGTTTCTATTTTGCAAGGTACGTCTCAATTTATTTTTTGTTATCATTGAAATATGTTATATTTGTTCATGTTAATAGGGAAGCTAATAGTGTGGTGGACGACTTGGCAAAGAAGGGTTCGAGCATGGAAGGCACTTGGATTCAATGGTATTGATTCTGCTATCTTTGGAGCTTGGCGCACAATTTTGTGATCTCTATTCTGCTGCAGCGTTGACAGGTCCGAATATCTAGTGTGCAGCTGTTATGTTGATCTTTATAAATTAAGTGCCTTTGATTGGTGTTGTCTTGATTGTTGTGATCTTACCTTGTTGTGGAGCTCTGGTGTTAGTCATTAGTTTACACTTATTGGGGCTTTATGAGGCTTTAGTTTTGGTTGAGGCAAGGTTGCAATTTTGTTTGATCATTTTTTAGCTTTTGACAGTAGTACTCAGGAGAGTAATGTAATTGTTTAGTGTGCTCAAGTGGTGGTCATATTGGTGTTGGAGTGCTTTAGTGCAATGTTGTCAAAGTAAGAGCCCATTAGTGTATGAAAACATGGAGAGAGCTGTTTTGGTATTAGGTAACTCTTGGAGGATGAATTTTGCATGTTTTGCTTTGGAACCGGTGTGATGGTTTTTGGGTGGAACCAATGGTGCTAGTTGGTGTGCAACAATTTTCTTATATTTTTCTACTGTCACAATGATAGCTTGAGTAGTTTAGCTTTAGTGCCTTTCTTGCTAGTAGTTGATCCTTTTGGTGTTGTATTATAGGTGTTTTTGGCTGTCAAGTTGTTTGTAACTAGTGGTGACAACTTGTTTTTTGGAGAGCTAGCAGCTTGTATGCTTGTTTGTATCAGTTTATCTTGTAATAACTTAATTCTCTTATTCTCATTCCAAGAGACTCAAGTAAGCAATTTGATTTGAATTATGAGTTGTGTGATTATTGTTAATATAAATGTAAGATTTTGGAGGGATTTTGATTTTTGTATAGCAGCAAAAAAATGGTTTTTTGTATAAAAATTAATAGTATAGCAGCAGCAACAAAAAAATGAATTTTTTTTTTTAAATATAATACATTTAACGACGGTTAAACCCAGGAGCCGACGTGTAAAACCCAAAGGGAAAAACCAGGTGAAGGAAAAAAGAGTGCAATGCTCCACCTCATAAAAAACAACAAGTTACGATATAAAAAACTACTAATACATTTGAAATGGTTTAGTGAAAATTTATTGATTACATTACTAATCATCACATGGTAGAATGACGTGCAGGATCATAACTTTCACTATCATCTTCGTCATTGTTATTTTCACTTCTTCCAAAAACATAATCAAACAATCCAGAGCTTCTTGGTGGTTCTATTTGTTGGTAATCATATGAAGAATTTGTTGACGACTCATTGTAATCCATAGAAGCATGAGCATCATTATAAAATGGTGTGTTTGGGTTTGGCATATATGGATAATACCCGTGTGGCATATAAGAAGGATTTTGGTAATATGATGGAAAATTACCTTGATTACCTTCAAATGGTGCAACAAAATCAAAATCACCATATGATTGTACTCTGCTTGATGAGGAAGAATCACCTAATGGAGTAGCTTCATGCTTTTTACTTTTATCACGTCTAGCTCGACCTCTACTACTACTACCACCACCACCATGTGATTCTTCTTCCATTCCACGGGACAATAAATTTAGATCACACCTAGCATATGAACCTTCTTCAAAAGAATCATGTGACCCTTCACTTATGCCATGAACTTGTTCTTGATTACCACCGCCACCATTGCCACCACCGTTTCCATCACTTGGTGGACTTAAACCACCTTCACCAGTTTGACTAGGTGTTTGACCTGAATTTGAGTCATCAACATCATCACCGGGTATTTCTTCAATGTCATCATCAGAATCAATAGGGAGCCACTGTGAATTTTGAATTCCATCCAACAATGGTCCCTCTATCTCTTCAAGCCATGGTGACAAATGGTCTTCTTAAAATATATGATCAAGGTTGATAGGACTATAGTTTTTTTCAATGTCTTCTCGACTTCTTCTCATGGTAGTCCTATTTCTTAGCTTCATGTTATAATATGCAAAGACAAGTTTTTGTAGCTTTTGATACTTCAGTCTGTTTCTTGTCTTTGTATGTATGTAACTAAAGGTACTCCAATTTCGCTCACAGTTTGAAGCTGAAGTTGTTTGGCTTAGAACTCTTACGGCTATTCTTTGAAGTTCAGGAGCAGAAGATCCATATAGTAGCCACCATTCAGCTAAATAAAAATTTGATATTGAAAATTAGCATAACTTGTTCATATTTTCTTATCAACTAGCATGAGTTATATACCATAATACATACCAGGATCCGCTTTAGACCATGCTTCTTGAGCTTGTGGAGTTCCAAACGACTCTTGCTTATCCCGAAAAAGTAATAACTACAATTACCAATATACCATATAAGTATCAAATGAATATTTTGTTTCTAAGATTTAGTATTGAGTTATAAATATATAACATGAACAA
This sequence comes from Trifolium fragiferum, assembly GCA_954870985.1. Classification (NCBI taxonomy): domain Eukaryota; kingdom Viridiplantae; phylum Streptophyta; class Magnoliopsida; order Fabales; family Fabaceae; genus Trifolium; species Trifolium fragiferum. The sequence goes on along the minus strand of OX940789.1, from coordinate 26,803,883 downwards.
ATGTCTCACCTGATTGTTAGCTCTTACTTGAATATGAATGTCTAGTTCTAATTTTCTTATTACTTTTGTGGTTCCATCCAAAGTTTCCCTAGCTACATCTCTTCCATGGACTAATCCAAATTGGAATTGTGGATTGAGAAAATAACCTAAGAGAAAATTATTAACATTTTTATTTCAAAATTAAATACCAACATGTAAACGTAATAAATTAAATACGTCGATGGAAACCTGCTGAATGCAAATCAGAATGCATGAAAATTCATCTTATGTCAATGATTGAATTATAAATGGTGTGGTATCGACAATTTTTCTCAATAGATTGTTTGGCTCTATCCATTGCTTCATAAATAAATCTCATCGTTGGTTTAACATCACCATCGCATCCACCAACTTCAAGACCTTGACAATTGGTTCAAATACCTTCAGTATTTCAGTTGCCTTGTTCCAAAATTCTTTACTCATCACAATTTTTTTTGCTTCATATGCAGCTCCTCTTGATTTGTCTTTCCCATATTTGGAATTCTTGTAATCATCAGAATCAAACGTAGCTTTCAAAGCTTGTTTCTCTTTAACAATTGATTCAAGTTGTAAAAATTGTGTAGCAAAACGAGTGATCGCTGGACGAATAATTTCTTTGTCATTTGTATATTTCTTCATCAAATTTACTGTCCAAATATGATTGTACATAAACAAAGTTACCTTTTTTGCTTCATCAAGCACTTTTTGGACATTTGACTTTTTCCAATATCATCTAAACACAAATCCAAACAATGAGCTGCACATGGAGACCAATAAAGAGTAGGTCTCTTTTCCATCAACTTTAAACCAGCCGCTTTCAATGCTGCCTCATTATCAGTGACAATTTGAACAACATATTCTTCTCCCACATCTTCAACCATTTTGTCAAGCAAGTTGAAGTAATACTCAGTGTTTCTACTAGCAACATCCGAGGCATCGATAGACTTTATGAACACTGTTCCTCGACTACAATATACTAAAAAGTTCATGATATGCATGTGATTTATTCCATTTGTCCAACCATCACACATTATAGTCACCCCTCTCTCTTCCCAGTATGGTTTTAATGAATTGATATACATTTGCATATCCTTACATTCTTCGTTCAAGTATATCTCTGAAATCTCATAAGGAGAAGGACATTTAACACCTGGACCTAACTTTGCAGCTTCTTGTAACAAACTGTGCAGCCAAGGAGAATTGCTCAAGTTTATAGACAAACGCTCATGTATTATCAATTTAGATAGTGCCTTTGCTAACCGCTGTCGTGCATTTTTCAACACTCCTACATTAACTTTTGTTTGCTTCATACTCTTACTTCTCTCTAGATCAACATCTACAGCTCTCATTCTTTGATCAAGATCCATTCGTTGATATCCAGATGAAGCTACACCAACACCACTACTACTACTACTACCAATGCCACTTCCGGGAAATCTTTGGTTGTCTTGCCATTGTCTATGTGACCTCATGCTTTCATGTGTTGCCCTTCTAATAGCTTCGTCTTCTTCTGAATCTTGATTGTTTACATTGTCGTCTCCTCTTAAACGTGCGACAAATTCTTCCTTTCTTTTTCGTGAATCATTTTTATTTGCTTTATTGTCTAATAAAATCTTCATCATATTTTCTCTAATAAGCTGTGTGACTCTAGCACAACTTTTGACTTCTCCTGGCATGTGTGCAAGATGTTCCTTCAACCGAGTTATTCCACCGGTTATGATTTTAAAACAAAGTTTACATTGTATGGTGTTTCTATCTCCGCCTTGTACATTGTTAGCAAAATGCCAACCAATGTCATCACTTGGAGCACCTTGTGCTCTACCGATTGGAAATTGTTCTTCTTCTTGTACCGATGATTCTTGTCTTCGAGGCATTATTCCTCAACCTACAAATAAATAATTTAGTTTTGAATTAAAAAAAATTAATGTAAATTAATAATAAGCACATTATAGTCTAATTTATGTAACCATAGTATACTAGTATAATTTATAGTCTAATTTCAAAAAAATAAAGAAATAAGTAAATCAATTAAGAATACTTTAACTTAATTTTTAGTGTAATCAAAATTTTATTAGTTTATAAAAGAAAATAAATCTTAGCTTAGTTAAAAATACTTTACTCAATCGTCTTATAAGTCCTAACTCAACAGGCAAAATTTGCCGAAATTGCAAGGCATGAATGTCATGACCGGGGTTCGAACCCTGATTCTCTCATTTGTGTGAGAATTTCTTATATTTACTTTGTCAATTCTTCTATGTACAAAAAAAAAAAAAATACTTTACTCAACCCAAATATTCTCCCCAACCAAAATCTTCCCTCCCATTTGCCTACCAAACACACACCCAATAAATTTTTTTTAAATAAAAAAAAATCATATACCACAGACCCACACATACACATATGTAACAAAAAAAAAAAAACTCACACATACATACACATACACATACACTGATCACGTGACACACACACACAACACAACTTAGGTTCTATTTTCAATTTTTTCACCCCACACATGAACACATACAACAATTAACAACACAAGAAACAACAAGTTTACAAAATCCCCAATTTTTTTTCTCTCATCTCACTCTATAATTTGCATACAAACACCACAAATCAACACAGTAATTTATAAAATACCTATTGATGGGAGGAATTGACGATGCAGTTTGAACAAGCAAGGAAGAAAGAGTTTAGTAGCAAAAGAAAAAACTCAGAAGAAGATGGGTTGGAATCATTGGAGATGAGAAATTCAAAATAAGAAACAGAGAATGAGAGAGTGAGTTCTGAGTTGAGTTGATTAAAAGGTAAGATTCTTATTCTCAATCTGACATAATGAGATTCTCCATCCTCTTTTTTGTGTCGGTAACGGATTTTTCGCGGCCGTAACGGTGTTTCGCAGCCATAACGGCGTTTCGGGGCCGTAACGGCGTTCCGTGTCGTTCGTAACGGCGTTTCGGCTGTGATTTTTTTCACACCTTGAAAATCATGGAAAACGGAAACGGTGGCTTGAGAAACCGTTTTGTAACACCCATTTTTGCGGTAACGGGACTTTTTTTAAAACCTTGCGCGTAACTGAAAGAGCAAAGAGAATAGTTCTAAAACCTTCACCTGTTCCTTATTCTCGGCCCGCACCAAGCAATTCACCAGCAGCAACCACAGATGAGCAAAATCAATCTGTTAGTATTAAATTGAAACTTAAGCTGCACTACATTATCTTCACTAATCATATTTTTAGTACGTTAAATCAGAGATCCACTTCCTTTAAAGTGAACAATGATATATTTACCGATAATGAACAAAAATCAGTGGTTGATATCGTAGTCCAACAACAGGATAAAAAAAAATGTATCAAATTTTTACAGACTAAAATTAAACATTCTTTATTTCATTAGAACCAAATCACCAATTTAATATTATTTTGGTGCAAGTAATAAACAACTTATATATAATTGCTTTTTTGTTTGTTTTTCTACATTGGAGTTGCTTGATTTTTTATGTAACCATTGGAATTATGTACGCCTGCCCTATTTGTCTAACCAATGCAAGGGATTTGGCGTTTGGATGTGGGCAAAATGTGAGCTTATGAAACTAGTTCTAAAAAATATAGCTCTAGTAATATTACTCCGAAACTAATAATGGAATTTGATGAAATTACAACGTTCGAATTAAGCCTTTGAATGTGTAGCTGATCAATCAAATTAAACCCCAAGAATGGAATTTCAGTGTTTAATTTGTTCGATGAAATACGCATTGCGACAATTTGATGGTAAATGATCATTGAGGGTGTTCTGGACTGGGCCTAGAATTAACTAGCAGGCCCAATCTGCTAGACCATCGAAAACGGCCCAATCCGCTGGACCGACGAAGACGGCCCAATTCATCAGACTGTCGAGGATAGCCTGATGTCAAGGACAACTAGCTCCTACTCGACGGCTTAGCCTAAGCTCATCCGCAGCTCAAGCTTATCCGGTTCACCCCCGTCGAGCACACCTATGCTCGCCTCTAATTCGACACATGCCAAACGTGCCACTCAAGCCACGTGTTCCTCCCAAGCTTATCCGTCTCCCGCAGAATACGGGCTAAGCTTGACTAGGGGGAGAGTCTAACGACTTCTCCAGCATACCACGCTATCCCTAGCAGTTATCCTCATTGGGCTTGCTCTACGCGGCCCAATAGTGATAATCGTTGGCCCCGCGCTGGGGGCTTATAAATACTCCTCTTCATTGAGGAGTCAGGTATTCAATTCTTATTCTCTCAACCTCACTTCTTGTATCTGTGCTGACTTAAGCATCAGAGTGTCTGCAGGTACAATCCCCCCTCCGTTTTCCAAGACAACTGTCAACACCGCTCGTGACTAGCAGCTGGCCATCGATCAAGTGCCACTTTCAGGTACGATCATTGGCGACTTCACTGGGGACGTGAGTCTTCCCTCTTTCTCTAACCGAAAGAAAAACTACTATCAATTCATCAGTCATGGCCACTGGTAGCACACCTCCGCCTCAGAACGACGGCACTACTACTCCTCAATTCTTTGACGCCGACGGACGTCCCATGTCCACCGTCATCGCGCCACGCAACGAAGCCATCGTCGCTAACAACGAAGACGATCAGCATGCTAACGCCGCCGTCGACTTCGAAGGCGATGAACGCGACGGACGAGAATGTTCTCCGTTCACCGAAGACGACGATCAAGTCCGGGAGGTTCCAAACCCCAACGCTGGAACGTCGGAGAAAGCCCCCGCGGCTAACCAAGTCATCGAAAGTCCAGGGCAACAAGTCCTCACCATAACTGCAGCGGATTTCAAAACGCTGGTAGACACCATCAAAGAGCATAACCGCCACTTGGAATCCCTTGAAAAGCACTATCGTCCGTCCCGCCACGGCACCGACGATCCCAACCGCCGACAGCCGGCACAGAAAAAAAGAGGACGAACCCCTCCCCGCGAGGATCGTTCAGCCCAGACCAGCAAAAGGGGAAAGGGAATCGTGATCCGCGAACCTTCTCCTTCCCGCAAAACGCGGCCGCCGAGCGGAAATCCCGCAATTACTTCCACCGATCATGGAAAGAAGCATGTGTATCCTAATCCTCCTCCTCCGCAGTACAACGAGGAGCCCTCCCTATCTCCTCAGGGATATGGCTCGCCTCGTCAGCCGAGCTCGAGTGACGAGGACGACAACTATGGACCTTTGTCCTCAAACATCTTGAACGCCCCTCTTCCTCCGGGTTTGGAGAAACCACCTTCCAACCTGGGGAAGTACGACGGGCTGGGAGACCCCTACGACCACATTGACAACCTCAATGTTCAACTGAATTATCGCCAAGTCAAAGGACCCATCAAGTGCAGGTTGTTCTCGACAACCCTGACCAAGGGAGCGCTTGATTGGTACAAAGCTCTTCTCCGAGGCTCCATCACGTCATGGAAAGAATTATGCGAACGTTTTAGGAACCACTTCACTGCATCGCGTCGCCCACCTAAGTCGGTGGCCACGCTCGAACACATAATCCAGGGAGAACGCGAGTCTTTGCGCGCCTACCTCGACAGGTTTAACAAGGAAGCCGTCCAGGTCCCCACTTCTGATGGGATGAAGAAATACCTGATCGAGCGAGGTCTCCGCCGTCCAAGCGACTTCGCCAAGTTCATTGGGATCTCCCCACAAGAGACTCTCAACGACCTCCTCCAGCAGGCGCAGGCCTTTATTGAGTATGAAGAGAAAGAAGAAGCTGCGAGCTTCCGAAAGTCCCGAACAGAAGGATCGTCCGGGCACAACCGCGGTCACCACCGAGCAGGCGGTGACAGAAGACAAGATGAGCGTCCTCGTGAAAGGAACCGAGGACCAAACAGTCAATTCACTCAGTACACTCCGCTCACCACATCTCGTGAGCAAATCTTATCAACCACTGGCACAGGCCAGTTCAAAACTTGGGGAGTCAGAGTACCCAAGCCCATGCCGGCCAAGCCCAACGCCGACATGAAGAAATACTGCAAGTACCACAAAACTCATGGTCACAACACTGAAGACTGCGTCCACTTGAAAGACGCCATTGAAATTCTGGTCAACCAAGGCCCCCTGAGGAAATATGCGAGGAACAATGACGCTCCTCGACAGAAAGACCCTCCGGCTCCTAAGCCCGAGGACAAAGATGATGGCGGCGCTGCCCCCGGGCAAGTAGCCATGGCTATCCACCGACCAGAAGACTTTATGATTACCGATGAACTCGCTGCCCAGCTCAGCAAATGGGAGGACTTTTCCTCCGCTATGGTTATCTCTGGTGGGGGTTTCAATCCCCTCACCATTGGTTCTGTCAAAAGAAAGTTCGATGAACTGATCTCTACTTCGCCTAACCTCGGCGTCACTCTTGACACGGGAGAAAAAGGCTCTCTTCCCCTGGCTTTCTACCCGGAAGAGATGCCCGGCGGAACCCCTAATTCCCAAATCCCTCTGCTCATCAAAGCACACATGGTGAATTTTGAGGTGCACCGCATACTCGTCGACGAGGGAAGCTCCTGCGACATAATGTATTCTTCCCTGTTCAAGGTGCTCGGTTTGGAGAGGAAGCACTTGGCTCCTTACCTAGGCTCAGACCTGCAAGGTTTCAATGGTTCTACAAGCAAACCTTGGGGTTACGTCGACGTCCTCGTCACCTTTGGGCAGGGAGAAACGGCCAAGCCCGTCAGAGTCAAATTCCTAGTCATAGATTGCTGCTCCCTCTATCAATGCATCATCGGCAGAACTGCCTTAGCCGATCTGGTCGCCGTACCTTCTACCATTCATCTCAAGATGAAATACTACACACAGAATGGTAAGGTCGCAACTATCCACGGAGACATCGCCGCGGCCAGAAGATGTTTTGAAGCTGCGTCCAAAGGCTTATCCTCTATCGACAAAGTTCCGAAGAAAGCCAAGAACGCACCAAGTTCGTCGGGGAAAGGGAGCGAGGAGAAGCCACAGCCCAACAATGTCAGTGCCATAGACCTGGATGCTCGCTTCTCCAAGAAAGAGCGCAAAGAGGAGAAAAAGCTTCGAAAGGACAACAAGGAGGACAATAAGGCGAGCAAAAAGAACTACCGCCCCATTCCAGATGGTGAATTCGAAGTTGTGCCACTTGGAGAGGACCCGAGCAAAGGAGTGAAGATCGGTGCGGACCTTCCCGATTATGTCAAGAACCAGCTGAAATCCTGTCTCCGTGAGAACGCGGACCTGTTCGCATGGAGTGCCACCGAGATGCCCGGCCTCGACCCTGAGGTCGCCTGCCACCAGCTCGCCATAGACCCAGCTGCTAAAGCTATTGTGCAACGTAGAAGAAAGCAGTCTCCCGAGAAAGCGGAGGCTGCAGAAAAAAAATGTAAAAGACCTCTTAGAGGCAAATTTTATTTCCGAAGCTAGATACTCTACTTGGCTTTCAAACGTTGTACTTGTTAAGAAATCTAATGGTAAATGGCGAATGTGCGTTGACTACACCGATCTTAATAGGGCTTGTCCAAAAGATGCTTATCCTTTACCTAGCATCGATAGGCTAGTAGATAATTCGTCTGGTTTTAAATTATTATCTTTTATGGATGCGTATTCAGGCTATAACCAAATACCTATGGCTGAATCAGATAAAGAAAAAACTGCATTCATGACCGAATCAGGCAACTATTACTATAACGTAATGCCTTTCGGGCTAAAAAACGCAGGCGCTACATACCAGCGAATGATGAACAAAGTTTTCCGAGCAGAAATTGGTGACGTGCTCGAAGTCTATATGGACGACATGATCGTCAAATCCAAAGAAGAAGTCGATCATACTGCCCACCTGAGAAGAGTTTTCGAACGTGCCCGCCACGTCAAAATGCGTTTCAATCCTGAGAAATGCACCTTTGGGGTACGAGCAGGGAAGTTCCTCGGTTTCTATCTTACGGAGAGAGGAATCGAAGCGAACCCCGATAAATGCAGAGCGTTCGCCGAACTCCCAACTCCGAACTCGAAAAAATCGATCCAAACCCTCAACGGCATGCTCACCTCGCTATCTCGCTTCGTCGCGAAATCTGCACAGCACGCACTTCCCCTCTTCAAACTCCTTTGGAAAGAAGTTGCTTTCGAATGGACGGAGGAATGCGAGCAGGCTCTTCAACGCCTAAAGAAAGCTTTGTCTGAACCTCCCGTCCTCTCTCGACCAGACGCGGAGGAAATCTTGTATTTATACCTTTCGGTAACCCCCGAAGCTGTAAGCGCCGCACTCATCCGGGAAACTACAGAAAATCAAAAGCCTGTGTACTTCACGAGCAAAGCCCTGCAAGGACCCGAAGTCAGGTACCAACGCATTGAAAAAGTCGCCCTCGCGCTCGTCGTAGCCGCGAGACGATTAAGACATTACTTCCTTGCCCACACAATCACCGTGAGAACGGATCAGCCCATCAAAGCACTATTAAGGCGACCAGACATGGCGGGCAGAATGCTCAAATGGTCCCTTGAGTTGGCCGAGTTCGACATCCGATACGAAAGTAGGAAAGCACTCAAAGCCCAAGTCCTAGCAGACTTCGTCGCCGAATTGGCCCTACCCGCATCCCCGGACGATGGGGCGAACAAGTGGACCATCTTCGTCGACGGAGCCTACAGCGCATCAGGAGCTGGAGCGGGAATCATTCTCGAAAACGGCACGGGCACCATAATTGAGGTTTCCCTCGCCCTATCATTCCCAGCGTCGAACAACCAAGCGGAGTATGAAGCGTTCCTCGCAGGTCTACGCCTCGCCGAAGATGTGGGCGCTAAGGAAATAACGATATTCACAGACTCACAGCTCGTGGCGTCACAAGAACTGGGAGAATATCAAGCCAAAAACGACAATCTCCAGGAATACTTAGTCTTGGTGCGCGACAAAGTAGCGCGATTCGACTCCTTCGAAGTCAAACACGTTCCACGCGAACACAATACGCGAGCGGATATCCTATCAAAGTTGGCAAGTACTAAAAAGAAAGGCGGACATAAATCTGTCATTCAGGAAATACTTCCCCGACCAAGCATCGAAAAGACATCCTCCTCGTCTTCAAAAACTTTCGTCAACGTTAATTCAATCCGAGACGGAAAATCTTGGATGACGCCCTTCTGGCTGTATCTCGCACACGGGCACCTCCCCGAAGATGAAAAGGAGGCGAATGCAATACAGCGAAAGGCTACTTCGTATTGCCTCATGTACGATCGACTCTACAAAAGAGGGGTATCCACCCCCCTTCTCAGATGTGTCGACCAAGACGATGTCGAATACGTACTAAGTGAGATACATGAAGGCATTAACGGCCAACACCTGGGAGGAAGATCCCTCGCAAGAAAAGCTCTCCGAGCAGGATACTTTTGGCCCACCATGCAACAGGACGCGAGAGAACACGTAAAAAAATGCGACAAGTGCCAACGACACGCCGACATGGTTCTAGCACCTCCCTCACAGCTAAACATGCTGTCCTCGCCTTGGCCCTTCGCTTGGTGGGGCATGGATATCCTCGGCCCATTCACAACAGGGCTCCACCGCTGCAAGTTCCTAATAGTGGGAGTCGACTATTTTACCAAGTGGGTAGAAGCCGAAGCGATTCCCAACATAGCCGCGGAAACGATCCTCCGATTCTTTAAAAAGAACATCCTAGCTCGCTTTGGAATCCCACAAGTAGTTGTCACTGACAACGGCACTCAATTCACAAGCAAGAACTTCCAGGATTTCCTCGCCGCAATTAAAACAAAACAACACTTCACCTCTGTGGAACATTCCCAAACTAACGGGCAAGCCGAATCGGCGAACAGGGTGATCCTTCGCGGTCTCAGAAGAAGACTCGACGAAGAGAAGAACAAATGGGTCGAGGAGCTGTGGAGCGTACTTTGGGCCTACCGAACAACTCCACACTCGACCACAGGAGAGACTCCATTTCGACTAACGTACGGATCCGAAGCCGTTATTCCCGTCGAAATCGAAAATCTATCATGGCGAACAACGCAGCCATTGATGGAAGAGGCAAACGATGAAGCGCTTAGGGAAGAGCTCGACCTAGTCGACGAAACTCGAACGACTGCCTCCCTTCGAGAAGCCGCGCTTAAACAAAAAATCGCTGCTCGACACAACGTCAAAGTCATACCACGAAGCTTCGACGTCGGCAGCCTCGTGCTAAGACGAAACAACCAAGACTCCAACCACGGGAAGCTCGCCGCCAATTGGGAAGGTCCATATCGCGTGCGAGCGAAAACGGGAACTGGAGCCTACCACCTCGAAACCCTCAAAGGAAAAGAAATCCCTCGCACTTGGAATGCTAAAAAATTAAAACAATATTACAGCTAAGGCGACGTCGACCACGACAGCCTATAGCGAAGGAGACGACCAGTCCAGAGACAGTAGGGCCGTCGCTCTTCGACAATGGGCAGACACCAAGGTACATGTGCCCGCCTCAAACATTAACCAACCCAACTTGGGAAAGCTCAAAACACGAGCCCCCTCGTCGTCGTACCACGGGTTGACCCCCAGCTCGCGATGGGTAGGTGAAGCTACGGCAAACAAACCACTTCCGCGACGTTTGTGCGCCGTTATGTTCGAAGCCGAACCTCCGAGCGTCTGGGTGGTTCCCCAAACTGCTCATGGTAACGCCGAGCAAGAAATCAACCTTCCTCGTCGCAGTCCATCTTGTCGACCTAAGACGCACCGATATAGCCGTCGTCGAACAGAGCGACAAGGCGAACGCAGCTTCGCATGATAAAAACCAAGCAAAATTACTTCTAAGTGCGAACGGAAAAATATAAATAAAAACTCAACAGTCTAAAACACCCAATAATTCCATTCACGCATAATAATGTTAAACACTACAACGTTTATTCGTTAGGAAGTTCAAACATAACATGCAAAGAAACAAGCAGCCTAAGCCATCATTTAGACCCTGCTTTCTTCTTCTTCTTCTCTGAAACCTTGGTCGCAGTCTGCTCACTCTCCTTGGTAATCTGAGACTCATCCTCCTCATCAGAAGTAGGAGGAGTCCCTCGATAAGTTTTCAGGTATTCTGCCCAATCTTCATCAACTTCTTCATCTCTAGGCCATCCCGGTGGCGGGAGAACCTTTTCTCTCCCCTTTCCCCTCTTGGGCTGAGAAACACCTCTGGCCTTACTGCTGGACCCATCAGATTGCTTCTTGGACCTGGTTGAAACACCCTTTTTCACATTCTTTCTCTCCATAGCTCTTGAAGTGAGGAGAAAAGAAGCAAATGAGACTATTTATCTCCATAAGCCACAACAAAAACGCATGTGGGTAGTTTCAACAAATACTTATGACAGTTTCAACAAAGTGCATAGGTACCAAGCAGTTTCAACTAACCAAGCTTGACTGCGTAAGGACCAAGGCCACATGCAAAACTAACGGAATAGCCTAACCGAACAGGCTCTCCGCTGCTTTGTTCGGGGGCAGGATACCCGGGCTCCCCGGACGACAATCGAAATCCTTATAAGGACAAAACTTCGTCGAGCATAAATTGGCTCGACAAGCTGCTGTTCGCGCGCAATTCCATATCAAAGGGCTACCAGCTCGACAAACGAAAAGCTATGCTTAAAATGTCCAAAACAAAATTTTCTCAAGTTAAAAACGAGCAGAAATAAACGTAGGAAGATATACAGGCGAGCACAAAAGTAGGCGAGCACAAAAGTAATTAATAATGGGCCAAGCCCAGTGGTTCAAACATTACAAAAAAGGCACAAAGGCCACCACAGCTAACAAAATATCGAATTATGGCACGCAGGCCAAAAACAAAACATAAGATAAAAGAGCTCAATTGCTCTCGTCGTGACCCTCCTCATTGTGAAGCTCTTCTTCAACATGCTTGCCCTCCTTGGTTTTGTCCTCGCCGTCTGAATGGTCGTGCTCCATATCCTCCTCCTCGCCGTCTTCCTCCTCCTCATCGTTCAAGAGCTCATCAGCCTCGGCGACCTCATTCTTGGGAGGAAGGACCACTTCCCCGTCAACCACACGGCGCCAAAAGCCGGTTCCTGCAGTCACGAGCTCAGCATTGACTACCTTCAGCTGGGCGACAGCATTGTTAAAGCCAAATTTGGCCGCCGCCGTAATCTTTCCACGAACAGAGGTAAGCTCCTTGACAAGGGCAGCCCTCGTAGTCAACTCTCGAGCATACTCTGGCTCGTCTTCAGCAAGAGCCGCAGAGAGGCTTTTAATTCTGCTAACTCATCCTCGAGCTCCTTTTGCTTCTTCCTCGCAGCCCCCAAACCCTCATTGGCAATACGGAGGTCTGTCTGAGTCCTGAGCCAAACCTCCTTCTTGTTCTGCAGATCGTCGACGATGACCTCGAGCTTCAGCTTGCTCGCCTTCAACGTTTCAATCCTCGCCTTCAGCTTCTCGATTTCCTTCCCCGGCTCCTTACTCTCCTCATTCAAAACTAAGGCCGTCGACACCAGCCTCATCAACCCGGCAATGTCGTCCCTCATAAAGTCCCCCCTGCGCTCAGGATCCATCTCTTTGATGATGGACTTCTCCTTTGCCGCTACAGCAAGAGGATACTTCTCGAGGTAGCCTCGCATAGCCCAGCATTGAGGAACGACACTTTGCTCAGCTTTTCCTGCGGAGACATCGACGACCTCCACGTCTGGCGACGACCTCGGCCTTTTCTCAGGTCGATGGGAAGTGGTCCCCAACCCTGGAGAATCCAGCTTGGGAGACCCTGAGTCTGAACCACCGGCAGCAGTGGAGATGGCGGAGACGGGCCCCTTCTTGCTCGCCTTTCCCTTGGTGTTGTTGCCCAACATCTTCAGAATGTCAGTAGCTTTGTCGGCCATCTCGTCTACAAAGTGAAACAACAGGGGATTAGTAAAATGAATAGAGGAAAATAAAGCAAGTTAAAAGCGAGGAAAGAAAATTAAATAACTCCTTATACCCAGCAAAATCTTGCGAGCAGCGGCGCTCTTAGCCGACAGCACCGCTCTAGTATTGATTATCCTAACGCCATACACTTGCTTGCCCGCCTCATCGAGCACGGGCAACGTTACCCTCTCTCCTTCAATCACCTCCTTATACACGCAAGGCCCCTGCTTGAAACTGCTCACGTAGTCGTTCAACACCTTCAAGCTGGCCCAATCCTGTTCGGACATCCCCCGATCCTTGGTCAAATAATAATCTGTACTGTGCTCGTAGTGAGCAAACGTCCACGCCAAAGGAAATTTGGGCTCTCGCCTCATTACTTGCTCGCCATCCACGGTAACAGCCACATTCCTATACAGGGACTCCCGAGCAACCCCACTTTCCGCTCGAACCGTGTAATAGCGAGGCTTGTAACCCCGAACTGAATCCACGAACATATTGAAATACTTCTTCCCTTGGGATTTCAGAGACACCCAACATTGTCGCCCATCCTCCGCTTGCCGCTGAAGCTGGAATATTTTGAAGAACAGGGCAAGGGTAGGCGCGATCCGCAGGTGCTCGCACACTATCTCAAAGATCCGAATAAAGCCTATCGAATTCGGGTTTAACTGGGAAGGGGCTAGCTTCAGGTGCCTGAAAACGCTCATCGCGAATTCACTAAAAGGCATTCTAAGCCCCAACTTCTCGAACACAAACTCATACATGGCGAACCCATCTTCGCCAAAGTCCGAGTACACTCGCCGTTCGCCTACTGCGTGCGCCGCCCAATTAATTGGTTGTTCCCCTATTCTATCCTCGACTATTGTGAACTTAGGCTCGGCGGAAGGAGTAATCACTGAGCGCGTTCTTGGGCCTGCGGCGATCCAAGCATATGGATCTTTTTCGGTTGGCCTGATCGGCTCTCTACGCTGCGACGTCCCAACCTCCTCTTCGTCCATTTAAAAGCACCTAAAAAGCAGCGAAAGAAAATGAATTCGACGTTTAAAATCAAATTCACCCTTCCACCGCGGATCAAGTGAAAGGGCGAAGTATTAGTCGAGGACGCTGCCCTCGACCAAAGGCCCTTACAAATGGCGAAGAAACTAATTCATGGGCGTACCATGCTCGAGCCGAAAAATGGCGAGCAGAGGCTAAGACCTAAAGATATTACAAACACAGGCAAGCTTTTCTTGCTCGCCATAGCAAGCGTTCTTGCTCGCTAAAACAAGCATCTTATGCTCGCGTTATTCACTACTTGTCCCCAACACGCCCATTCAAATTCCCAGAAATTCACATGAATTTCTGGAAAATCCCCACCGGAAAACTCATCGGAACAGTACAAAACGGCGTCTTTTCGGCGGCGTAACTACCTTAAAACGGAGCAAAACGACAAAAAATCCTAACTTTTCTATTGGAAATAGCATTTGGCAACAGTAAACCACCACCAAATGCCTCCAAACCCACGAGAGCAGTGGCATTTCCACCACGTTGAACAACAATGTTCATCGGAGTTCAAGCAACTCCCTTAAAAATTTAAACAAACAAAATTCCTAGTTAAAAGAGTAAAAGGGAATATCGAAACTTACTGGAGTGAAGAAATTGGAATATGAAGATGATAAAAGCAACAGAATCCTCTGGTACTTCAAGCTTCAAACCCCTTTTTCTCTCTGAACTTCCTTAAGCAGCTAGGAGAGGAAATAAAATAGGGAATGAAATGGAGAAGAAAAATCGTCCCTTTCTTCCTTATATACTGCGTGATCCTCTGCGGACGCACCTCTTCCCTATCAAAAGGCGCCTCTCCATCCAAGCCTTCCCTTTGATCCAACCGCTGCGAACGAAGCGATCTGACGGCCCTGATTAAAACTCCGTGGAAAGTGAAAAGGTTTGAGGAACCACGCGCCCCACGCGCTTGCTCGGGGAACTACACCATTCATTGCCTGCGTTCCCTAGGCCATCATTACCTCACCTCGTAGCTGATACACGTGGCAGCATCAGAAGACACACTGTCTCCTCAAACGTCACTTCGCTCCTCCACGCGTTGCCTTTTGCTCTCCTCGACTCCTTTGCTCCTTAACAAAACGCTTTGGTTTGCATGCAAGTGGCGAACAAAATTCGCGCCCTTAAAAAGCAAAACTAAACAATGGTTGTCGAACACAAAACATCGACGAGCACGCTTGGCCGTTAATTTGCTACATAGCGTCTCTCTTCGGCGTCCTTGCACTGAACCTTAAGTCATTACTCCTATGCCTAGCAGCAATGACTTGGGGGGCTTCTGTTCTGGACTGGGCCTATAATTGATTAGCAGGCCCAATCTGCTAGACCATCGAAAACGGCCCAATCCGCTGGACCGACGAAAATGGCCCAATTCATCAGACTGTCGAGGATAGGCTGATGTCAAGGACAACTAGCTCCTGCTCGACGGCTTAGCCCAAGCTCATCCGCAGCTCAAGCTTATCCGGTTCACCCCCGTCGAGCACACCTATGCTCGCCTCTAATTCGACACATGCCAAACGTGCCACTCAAGCCACGTGTTCCTCCCAAGCTTATCCGTCTCCCGCAGAATACGGGCTAAGCTTGACTAGGGGGAGAGTCTAACGACTTCTCCAGCATACCACGCTATCCCTAGCAGTTATCCTCATTGGGGTTGCTCTACGCGGCCCAATAGTGATAATCGTTGGCCCCGCGCTGGGGGCTTATAAATACTCCTCTTCATTGAGGAGTCAG
Organism: Trifolium fragiferum; assembly: GCA_954870985.1. Taxonomy (NCBI): domain Eukaryota; kingdom Viridiplantae; phylum Streptophyta; class Magnoliopsida; order Fabales; family Fabaceae; genus Trifolium; species Trifolium fragiferum. Next base: position 26,788,288 of record OX940789.1, on the reverse strand, counting down.
GTATTCAATTCTTATTCTCTCAACCTCACTTCTTGTATCTGTGCTGACTTAAGCATCGGAGTGTCTGCAGGTACAACCCCCCCTCCGTTTTCTAAGACAACTGTCAACACCGCTCGTGACTAGCAGCTGGCCATCGATCAAGTGCCACTTTCAGGTACGATCAGAGGAGTATTATGAAAGTATTATATTATTTAGATAGTTATTTGATTATTTACTTTTAAAATTGTTGTCTTAATTATTTATCTAATTGTTGTTAGATTTAATTAGTTTTTTGATGGAACGCAGACTTGCAGAGATTGTGGATCAAGGTTAAGTAATTGTCCTATATGTAGAGTGAGGATTACTAGTCGTCTTAGAGTATATAATGGATGATTTTACAATGCATATGATGTACATAAAATAGTTTGCATAAGATACACACACCCCCCCTTAAATGTAGGGTTAATGCATATGTGGTATATAATGGATGATTTTACAATGTATATGAATCATGATGGATGGTATTGTTTCATGGGTGTTGAAAAGTTGAGATGAGAGTGTGTAAGTTTGAACTCCCTCCATTTCTAGTTGATTGCCTCTTACAAAGTAATGACAAATTCAATTTCATTTGCATTTTCTACTTTCATGGCACAATTTAAACCTATGATCCCAATCTTTCCTTCAAGTAATACGTGTTTGAATTGTAGTATAAATTTTGACTAGTAAGATTCGGATTTGGATCCTCTCCAATAATCCGTAAGATTCATTATTGTACCGGATCCATGACTCTTAAGTAATTATTTATTGTTCTTTTTCATTTGCATGAAAAAATATTAGATTCACTATTGTTTCTAAATGTTGATGTTTGAGAACGTCTATATTTTGTTGCAATTGAGACTAATCTAACTGAACTTTGTTTGAAATAATGAATACTATAGTCAAAATTTATTGAGAGCAACTTTTATCTTTTATTGATGTTTTAAAAATCGCATCTTACGGATGGATAAATTCGAACGAGAATGATTTCTAAGAATCACATTGGTGGGAAAATTAACACCCAATTTTATTTATTTAGTAGTAGGCTAGTAGCTGTTGATCACTAAAATAGTAGTAACAATATATATTGGTTCAAGAACATTTTGCCTATGCAAATGATAGTTCCCTCAATCTGAGAACAACCCTCGATGTAAATGACAATCTATCAACAGATAAAACATCCATAGTAACCACCGATCCGAAACCATTTCCAATTTGGACGAAAACCGCTTCCCCCCATACGTGTAATGGTATTTCGAAAACCTTAACCGAACAACTCTTCTGGGTGTAATTGGAAGTAAAACATAAGACCAATTTGCAAATCTTTGAAACCATACATTATGACTAGAACACCTTATGAGTTTCCACAAATTCTCGGAGAAACCCCTCAACTGGCGATGTTAGTAAAAACATATTGCCTCCCATATAAACCGATGAAATGGAGTAGTAACCTCCAAGAAGAAAGAAATCCTGAATAAGTAAGGCAACAAAGATATTCAAAAGGTAATCAATAACACTATTAGAGATCGAACTCCTAGTTCTTTTGCCTAATACTGATGCTTCGATCATCTCTTGGAGATCAACCACTTTCTTACTAGTTACTAAAACCCTTCAATCTAAGCTTGTCTAGTTGATAAAATTTTTAATTTTTTTTTTTCTAACAACCGGAACGACTCTAGATATATACATTGCCATGCCAACCGAAGAAAAACTCACATTAGAATATGTTCCTTCAAAACTTGAAAGATTAAATCTAAGCTTAAAATATGCAATCCAAATCTCCTATAGTCTTCTAAGACCATTTACAATGGGAATAGCTTACTCGACAAGAATAAATTCCATATGAGAAAATAAATGGGTGTTTGTTGAGTTAAGGTGCTACACTCTCTTCATATGTTCCACACAGTTTTAATATTAAATATAATGAGATAAAATTATTGATAGATAATACTCCCTCCGGTCCCCAATATAAGAAAAATTTTGTAGAATTTTGTAGTACTTAATATAAGAAAATGCACAATTTTTAATGTATATTTAGTTTGTAAATGTCATTTTTACCCTTCATGATTGTCTCACTTTATTCATTGCTTCCAATGCACTCAAACTAGAAAGAAGTTAAAAAGACAAGAGATGTGTGAACAATCATTTGATCAAAAGGGCATAATTGGTAATTAGGTGTAAAAATTACAACAATTGATGTGTTCCTTGGCATTGATGTTTTTTGTTTTTGTTTCTTATAATTAGTACCGGAGGGAGTACAATTAGTAGTGAAACAGTTAGTAAATTTGTTTGAGGTGTTGTTCAATTAAAGATATATAGTGCTTACTAAACACTACTCCTTCCGTCTCAATTTATTTGAACCATTTATAAAAAAAATTGTCTCAAAATACTTGAGCCATTTACAATTTTTTATTTGTATTTCCACTTCTACCCCTACAAAATTTACTTTTTAGAGTAATCAATATTGCACTTAAAAAAATGCATAGGAAATATATAAGGATAATTTAGTAAAATGAATAGTATCTCTTATTTATTTATATAACTAGTAACTTACCCGTGCATCCGCACGGGCGCGCGTTCCGCGTGTTCGATTTCGTGGGATCGTTGGTTCGTGGGGGGCGTTGAGTTGGAGAGATACTTTGATACATATAAAAATAAAATAAAGATGGACAAAAAAAAATGTAGTACATTTTTGTTTGGTTGAAAAGATATAAAATTATGAGTAGTAAAATTAGTAGATCTCCTTGGGTCGTGGGGCTTTAGTTGTTGTATCGAAGATTGAATATTGAAAATAAATTATACAATTTGTAGAAGTTATTAAATATGTAGAAGTATATTATTTGTCATATTGAAAATGACATATTAGAATGAAAGTAAAAATGATTGAAAAATTATCCGAATTAAAAAGTTGATAAAAGTTAATTTATTTATGGAATGATGAAAATGTTATCATTACCGAAATTAAATTTTGTAATTAGTATATAGTAAAAAAAAAAATTGAGAACTTATAGAGAAAAAATGAAAGAGTAAAAAAGTAAAACATGCAGAAACTAAAAAAAAGTGGGCCGAATGAATATAATTCAATAGAGTAGGCCCAATCAAAAGAAACATTTGTGTAGATTAAATTGAATTTGATGCATCCAAATGTGAATACATTAATTGTGTCAATAAGCTACATAATGACTAACCTAATTAAAATAAAAGTACAATTAAGATAATTAAAAATAGATAATAAGAAATATAAATACGTGGATATAAGTGATTAGGGACACATAAGTTACAAAAGTTAACATAATTATACAATAACTGTTGCGATAATTTATAAAATACAAAAGAAAGCTTATGGTAATTATATTAAACTGTAATTATGAAAGGAATCTATGAGAAACAATAACATAGTTGCTCTCCATAGATGATTGACAAAGAAATTCCAAATGAGCTGCATTGTGAATGAAATTAGCTTCACAAAATGTTGTCCAGCCTTCACCAAATTTGATATGGTTTTCTGCTCTTATCAATTCGCAATTTATTATTTGATTCCAAGGTCCACAGAGATTGATGTTAGAATGGTTTGTATTATTCATGAAAATAGCAAAATTCATTGGAAGAATCTGAAAAACAATAATGATAATAATTAAAAATCAATAATATATAAAAATTATAATCAAATGAAAAAAAAAACATAAACTAACCAATTCATTGTTGGATGGATTATTTGGAGATAGAACCACTTCAAAAGTAGGATTTTTGATAGGTGAAGTGTTTAAGGTATGAAATATTGGGAAATTTGATCTTATAATTGGATTGGTGGAAAAAATCAATTCGAAAGTGTTGTCACCCAAGTATAAGAAAGTAATTTTCTGATATGATTCCCAAACAAAAAATTGACGTAGTTCAAACCAACCTTCAATAATACATGGAAAAGTCAAATTTTTGTTAATAAGAACATGGTGATTATTATGTTGAGCATCTATCAAGTTCCATTCATCATGAAGTTCTTCAAAAAAAATTGCCATAAAAAAAGGGTCTATCTGTCCACGCCTCTACAAAAGAAGGAAAAAGTTAAATTGGAAAGAAAAAATTATATATAGTTATTACGACATATAGAATATGAAAACTAATTGTAATAATGCTTTCCTATAAACCTGTAATTTGCAATGAATAGTTTCAAATGATCCATGGACAGGTCTTTGCAATATTGGAGATAGGTTAGGCATTATGATAGTTTACATAAGGCAAATAAGAAGTAGTGGTTTGTGTAATCTATATAACATATGAAGTGGTTTTATAGAATAAAAATATTCACATGTAGTTTATTATTTTCATATAGAAGTGAATCTTGTCCTGAAAAGTTGAATATAAAGTAATTGTTATGTTTGTAATTGATTTGACAATACAATGGTAAATTAATAGAATGAGTCAACAATTGTATTAGAAAAAATAGAAATAGTTAAAGTGAAAATTCTTGAGTAAATGAGTTGTCTTTTTAACTTTAGTACTAAATTTAGTAATACCCTTTAATGTCAAAGTAGATATCAATTAATATGACATGTTAAATCTTATAGGATTCTCTGCCAAATTTTTTATGATATGTTGAATGTAATAAGATCTGAATAGATTAGAAGTACCAGACAAAGAAAATAATAGTTGCTAAATATAAGATCAAATTTTACCATTAATAAGAACTTAAAATAAATAAAAAATTGGCAAAAAATAATTACAAATACAAAAAGCCATTAAAAGAGAACAAAAAAAATTCTGAATTAAATAACAATAAGGATACAAAGATATAATTATAAATATAATACATCATAATTTAGTTCAGAAGTAATTGAATGGATGACAGATTATCTTAGACGATTCGGACAATAAGTATGTGAGAATATTCTATGTTTGAATCAGCTTGAAATTGTAGCCTAGTTCCTTGAACAATTTGATTATTTTGACAGAATGCTGCCCAACCTTGTCCAAATTTAACACGCCTACTGCTTTCTGTATTAACGACTAAATTGATTACTAAAACATTTTCTAAAGGCCCACATAATTTTATTCTATAATGATCCCTTGCAGCGAGGAAAATGCGTAAATGTTGACGAAGAATCTGTTGTTAAAAAATAAACAAATTGTTAGTAAAACTTCAAATTGAAAACGAAAAAAAAATAATATATAATATAAGGAACTTACCACATTATTAGCATTCAAGTCATCAGCACGGATACGCATATAAAATGTACGATAATGTGAAACTGCACTACTCATAGTATGATATGAAGGAAAAATAGATGGAGTGATACTAATTGAGTTGTTGTTTATGAGCATGAAAAATTTATTATTACCAAAGTAATATAAATAAAGTTTTTTATTTCCAGACCATGAGTAAAACGATCTTAGTGTCTCCCAACCAGTAGTTAGAAGAGGTTTTGTTGCTGAACCATTGAACTCAATTGTGTGAGTAATTCCTTTTGCATCATATATTTCCCAAGAAATTTCGAGCTCTTCAAAAAAATCAGCTACAAAAAAAGGGTCTATCTCACAAACAATCTGCATAAAAAATTAGTGTTTGTAATTTTTTATCTCAAAAATAAAAAAATTAAATGAAGAAAATTTTACCTGATTTGGAGTATGAATAGTTATAAAATGTCCTTTTGGTGATCTTGTGAAAATGTTAGAAAAAATGGAGCTCATTATTTTACTTGCAATGAGAAATATATGGTTTGGAAAATGTAGTATGCACTAAACAGCAGTGGCTGATAAATTCGTAATATATAACAGAGGAACTAAAATGGTTCATTAAATAGGAATTATAAAATTGTACTTAGTTGTTTGGTATTGCAGTTGGAAGTTGTTGAATAAGAATTGAATAAGAAATGAAAACTATAATAAATATCTCATCGAAGTAAATTTGTACTTGTATGTACCTATACTATTGATAGTAGGTTGGTTGCCTACATGTTTGTAAACGTGAGAAAAGTTTTTAAATGTAGTAGGAGGAGACAATATAATTTATTGAGTATAAAGAGATGGAAAGAGAGTTGAAGTGTCCCATTAAATTCGATATAGCAACTTAATTAATTAATTGAGTTATTATTTTTTAAAGTTTCTCAATGAAAATATTTTGGGTTAAACAAATTGAAATTAACAGATTAAAATAAATTAAAGGTTATAAGGGCATAATTGAATTTCAGTTTAACTTTTATATGTAATGTACATATCGAATTCTTGGACCAATATGAATAAAAGGAAAATAATTAATTAATAAAAAGAATGTGATAATGAATAGATTTTACAAAGAAATATTAACATCAACATTTGATAATGAACAAAAGGATAATAATTAAAAAAAAGAAAATTCATATATTATAATTTGGAACATTTAATATATAAAACGATGAAAATTAATAATCATTAAAAGCTGAAGTGGAGTTAAAATAATACATATGACATTTGTTTTGATAATTAAAATTGATATGTCTATAGTTAGATTATCTCCACAATAAGAACGTTGTAATGCATGAAACCATCATTTGTAAATTGTAGACAATTGCCTTCGACAATGTTATTGAGTCTGCAAATTTTTGCCCATCCTTTTCCAAACTGAATGGTTGGACCTTTTTCTGATAGAAGTTCCAATTTGCAAGTGATAATGTGACTTAAAGGGCCTAACAGTTTAATTCTTGGATACTCAGAGAGGTAGAGAAATGCTCCTAAATCTTCCGAAAGAACCTAAGTTAAAAAAAAAAAAAACTGATATAATAAATAAAAATGTATTTATTAAAACGAAATTAGAGAAAAAAGGGAAAAAAAATTAATTTACCAATTTAGAAGAGTTGATATTTGAATCAGTCATCACCATTTCAAATGAACGATAATCTCCGAAATTTGTACTCAAACTGTGAAATGGAGGAAAAGAAGCTCGAGACACATTTCGTCTATTTTCATTTATAATCATGAGAAATGAATCTTCACCATAATAAAAAAAAGTAAGTGCTTTGTTGCCAGTCCATGTATAATAGTTTCTTATTCTAGGCCAACCAAATGTTATCAATGGATTTAAAATTGATCTGATGAACTCAATTTGGTGAGGAATTCCGTCTGGGTCGTATATATTCCATCGACTGCCTAGTTGATGAAAATGTTCAGCTATGAAAAAAGGATCTATTTCTCCGAAATTCTGAAAATGAAATTAAAATGTTATATAATAATTAATTTCATAATATGAAATAAATAAAATAATAAGAATAATAGACCTCATTAGGAAGATGAACAGTTTCAAACATTCCTTTATGAGTTCCTCTAAGGATAGGTGGAAATCTTGATGCCATATTTTGTTTTTCAAAGACACTATTTAGTTCTGTGAGTGAAATGAGTGTAATGTTGAAGTCTTATATAGAGTAGTTGATACATTGCTATTGTACTAATAATTTGAAGTGACAATTTATTATAATATTTATGATCTAAGAAATTAGTAGATAGTATTTGATTAGAACAAAATTTTAAATATCCCGATTTTAATTGTTAAATTATTTTTAATGGGTCAAATTGAATTTGCTAAAGTGTGATTATATATTTGATGATAATGTAATCTGTTTCATAAACAACAATGAAGAATTAAATTAACAGCAAATGATAAACACTCTTGATTATTAGAAAATACTAACAATACATTTCTTAAATATTAAAATACATTAGAAAAAAAAAAAAAACAATACACACAATTTATTTGATTGCCAAAAGCAACAATTTTGGCAAATAGGTAGTACACATAATACATAAAATAGAAGACATTAGTTAGGAGGTTCAGCCGATAACAAATTCAGTGAGGTGGTAAAGGTGACAGCGTTCACGTGGATCATTCACTGCAAATTTAAAGCGATTTGTATCGCCTGAAGCAAAAGAAAAGTCTTTGCATAGTTGGTCCCATGTATTTCCCAATTTGGTGACCTCAGAATCTTTTTTTGTAATTACTTTTAAAAGTGCTTGTCGACGATAATCTCCACATATAGTGAGAAATTTGTAATCATTATTTCTCAAAAAAGTTCCAAAGGCAGCAGGGAGAGTATGTAATAAAAAAACAGGATTATAAAATAGTTAACAATTAAAAAAAAGTAATAATAATTGTAATTTAAGAAAAAATAAATAAATGATTTTACCAATTTTTCTTTTTTTTTGGTAGTTGCATTGAGGACAATGTCAAAAAAGAAAGTTTCATTTGGTTGTTGACTACGACTGTGAAATGATGAGATTAGTTCAAGAGAAGTGATTTCCTTAAAAGATTTAATTGCAAAAATTTGAGCTCCATAATATGCCATTTCAATTTCAACATTGTGTGGTAAATGATGAAATTCAATTAGATCTTTCCAGCCAGTAGTTATTGTTGGATACTCATAGCTATTATCATAACAAATTTCCAAGCATGTTGTTGGTTCGTTACAAACAAACCATTTTTGCTTTAAATAGAGATAGTTGTTCACAACAAACTTTGGATCAATTTCGCCATAATCCTAAAAATTAAACAGATAAATTGTCAATTTCTATAAAATAAAAAAAATATAAATATATAAATATAGAATGAGAGGGAAAAATTAATTTTATTACCATCCATGCTAGACTTGCAACATTGAAAGTTGAAAGAGGCTCTCCTTGTAACATATCTAATATTTGATTATTCATGATTATAGATATTAAAAAAAAAGCCACTACTTCTAACTACTTAATTGAAATGAGAGACTTACATACATACATATATATATATATATATATATATATATATATATATATATATATATATATATATATATTGAAATGCCATATATGAAGTAAGTAGTGTCCATTTTTTTGGACTACACGTATTTAGTTGGAATAAAACGGATAATATATATTTATGAAGTATGACTTAAAGTTATAGAAGTTAACATGTGATCCAATAGTGTGAGCAATGACAAAGTCCTGAATTTTTACTTCACTATGATTTAAAGGTTTTTTGTGAAATTAATTTTTATAATTTTTGTCTTTATATTTCAATTAATTTTTACTTCACTATGTTCTGTCTATTGGGTCACGAAATAAGTCACATAGAATGACACATCCATGTAAATTCATTCGATGTAAATTTTATCGTAGTATTTTTAAATTATTATCTATGGTCAATTATATTAACTTATTAAAAAAAATTGAATAAAAAAATATTAAAATAATTTTAAGACTTCATTAATATTAATATTGTTTCGAAATAAACCTAAAATAATGTTTTGTCAGGCCTGGTCCTGAGGGTAGGCAATGGGTGCGACGGCCTGAGGCCCAATATTTTAAGGGGTCCAAATTTTTTTATACATACTTATTAATATAAAATAAAATTAATAATACTTAAAAAAAAATATGATTAGGTCAAGGAAATATGCGAAGGATTATTAAAGAAAATATCATTAAGGGGCCCAATCGGTAGAAAATATGATTAGGTATAATTAGTAGGATTATTAAAGAATAATTAGGCGGAGAATTTGATTAATGCACTATAAAGTTTTGAATTTTTGCTTGATATGATTATTTGGTACGACATTTTATTTGCTATTAATATGGTCGGTAAAAAGTTGCAATCTAAGTCTATGTGCATTGATGCTACTTGAGATCATCAATATCACAAGAAAAATTGAACGGTTTGGTAACTTTGTCAATTGAGAAAGATATGTTGGCGGACATTGATGTTGATGTGTTTATCAATGATTTTACATCTCAAAATATTCGAAGAACTCAATTCTTATGAAATTTTGAGTAATTTTTTTTTATATTTTGTAAAATTTATTATGTATTAATGTTATATAAATAGATTTTTTATTTTTTTATAAGTTTAACCTAAGCCCCATAAAATGTCAGCAACGGAACCGTGTTTTGTATAGGTTGATTGAATGAATTTCGTTTAAACAAAAATGGTTTAAATATAAATACAAAGGGAAAAAGAAATTGGTTTCCTATACAGGTAGGTAGAGTGAATGAATGCATGTGATTTGATTCCAAAATGAATAAAAACAAAGGGAAAAAGAAGTGAGATTTCACCTGTAAGATTCTTTAAATGACTAAGTTGAAAAAAAAGCCTGTATTAGATTTGACTACACATCTACTCTATTAATTGAACTCCTCACTTAAAAGCAAATAAAGACAAAAGTTCTGAAGGGATAGAAAATTGAAAGTATACAAACTTGATCTCCTCCCTGACGCAATGGATATCTGGTAGATAGATTTAAAGGATTGTGTGATTTTATAGCTGAACAATGTGGTCCGTTTGATAAATCGAAGGGGCTAGACCAAGCCACGTGTTAAGAACTTAAAAAATAATTTAAAGAAAAACCAGATTTCTCCCTTCCAAAAAAAAAAAAACGCAGGTTCAACACTGTCAATTTGCCACAACGCAGGTTCATGTCTGCTCACAGAGCGCCGTCCATGGCTGTCCAAATTGCCCCACTGTTCCATCGACGTCAAAGCCGAGCCGGAGAGTTGTGTTTCCGTCCTCCTTTTGAATCTTTTTCTGCTGTAATGGTTTTTATCTGCAAGATTTGGATTCCATGATTTTGGAAGATAAACTGAAATCCCTTTCAAAATTTGATTTGAATCCTTGAAAATCGATGAACGCAAGATCTAGACGACGGTCGACGGTCGACGGTGTGTGACGGCGAATAAAACTTTTCGGTCGTCAATGGTGTTATTGTTTTTTTAGAAGAGAAAGGTACGATGATTTTATGTTTGTTTTTGTCGGCCAAAAAGTAGACATGTGGCTTGTCTTAGACAGTTTCATTGATCGAGCGGATCAAATTAGTCCAAAGTCACGGTGACTTTCTGTGGGCAAAGTCATGTAATCCCATTCCCTAATACGCGTGCTTCATGAAAGAATCGAGGTCTGAGTAACGTGTTCATTCAACTACATAGGATAGGTAGCTGAAGACTATTTTGTTTGAAGTAGCTGTAAACTATGGCATAGTTATTACCAAAGTACCTGATTGAACGGATGATGTACTCATGTTAGAGGTTAGTTCACAAAATTAAATTATGAAATCATTAACTTTTATTGTTATTGATATTGGATACAGTTGTGTTGATATAAGAGTACTTTTTTAATCTGAATTACATCTAATAGTTAGATATAATGAGATAAAAGAGTTCATATCAAAGCTTTAGAGGATTAAAATTATTTAGAAATATATGAATAAAAGTTACAATGGTTATTAACTGGGGAAAAATGTATAGGTGTCTTATTGAATATAGTTCTATATGAAGCTTTGAAACATTCGTAAGGTAAAATATCCGGTTAGTAGTTAGATCAGAGATTGAGTGACAATTGAATTTGTCAAATTCGTCAAGCTTCATAGTTATTATTGTTTTGAAATATTAGTACATCCTGATATAGGAGATATAGTTGAGAAATAATTTAGGAACAATTTATAATCCTTTCAAATTGATAACATGAGTTATGTTGATTTAGTCATATTTGTTACAAATGTTTGTAATGTATATGTATGTTTATAGTATTAGGATAAAAAAAAAAAAAAGTAAAAAACATTTAGAAAAATAGAACAAAAGGACTTCATTAGAAATTGACATTACAACAGGCAGGCAAAAAAAAATACATAATACTAAATGAACAATAACTTTGAATCCAAAATAACTACTACATCAAGATAACAGAATAGAAAACCAACATTTGATTAAAGTAGGTATACTTAAAAAACATTCATCAGATAGGTTGTTTTGCAAGAGAGCCAATACAAATTCAAGGATTAGTAAATGGCCAAGGTTTGAAAACATGGCATCTGTGAAGACGATCACTGATTGCAAACTTGAAACGTATAGTGTCTCTTTCTTGAAAATGGTTCAAGTTGCAGAACCGGTTCCAGTTACTATGAATCTGAATCTGAACTGGAGCTGTTGGTTTGGTAACAATTGAAAACATTTCAGTAGTGTCATGATCTCCACAAAGTAGTAATTTAGGGAAGGTGTTTTCCTGAAGATAGTTCCCAAAAGCTGTTGGTAATGTCTGAAAAATAAAATTGAATAAGTAAGAATTTATCAATTTCATTGTTAACAATAAAAGTTATGTATTTTGATGACTTAAAAAAAAACATGAAAGAAAAGAATCATAACTAATTTGGTATCCTTCCGCATTTCATAATCCACAACAATGTCAAAGTGTATGGTAGACCAATTCATTAGACTTCGGCTATGAAAAGCACTGATTTCTTCATACATTCTTATTTCTTTGAATGATTCAATTAAGAATTTTTGCTGTCCATAAAAAGCCATTTGAATCTCAACATTTTGTGGCAAACTATTAGATTGCAAGACCCGTGGCCAACCAACATCCAATAAGGGATTGTTTTGATTTTGGTTGTACTTAAGGATGTCAAATGTGTTTCTCTTATTGATGATCAACCATTTTCTTTTCAAGGTGTTAGCAAAGCTGTTGACAAAGACAGGGTTAATTTCTCCATATCCCTATTTGAAGAAAAAAAATAGCCTAAAGTGTTAGATAAATTATATAAAAGATTATAGTTAAAAGAGATTTAAATTGAAGTACCTTTACCTGTTTTTTCAATCTAACAACAGTAAGTCTTGCAACTGGTATTTCATCAAGCAGTGTTTCATAATCCATGTTAAGAAAGGGATTCATAATTTGAAGTATCAAGTAATGAATTGGTGGGAGCTGTATATATAGTGTTTCTAATAATACTAAACAAATAAAGTAATGAATTGATGAAGTATCAATGTCTATATATATATATATATATATATATATATAAAGAAGAATATATGTGATTGGTAAAATAGTATAGTTAATGGTGTTTAGAAATATTTTCATTAGTTAATATTTTCATTAGTTAATAGTTATTAGTTATGATAGTTGGCAAGAAGAATATGACACAACTACATACTTATTGATAACAGATGTAAAAGAAGTCATTCATTCTGCTGTAGTATTTTGTTTTGAAAGATAATGTAATATTTGATTTCATGAGTGAAACTAAAGACTTGAAATTGTTTAAGGTATGATCTTTGAAGTTGTAGCAAAGGAATTCAACAAATTTGAAGACATGGAGCTGGATAAGTTAATAATTAAGGTTAGTACTGAAATGTATACTCTAAATGCTTTGATATGTTTGATGATATTTTTGAGTATATTGTTATTGGGAAAACGCATGCAATTGAAATCAAATCTTAGAATTATGCAATAATATTAGATTTGCATAACATGATTGACAAAAACATGTTTCATGAAGTTACACAAAACTTGCATAGTTCAGTTTTAGATTATAGATGTTTACAGAATAAACAAAGAACTGATTCTGAAATATAATCTGTCAAAAAGTATGAAACACCAAAAATCTCCAGTTCGATTCATGTTGATAGCAGTTGAACTCAATTGTTTTGACTGAAGAACACTTCATTAGCTTTGAAGCAGTAGTTTACTGGTCATTGTACCTGATAGGTTGTTTTAATTAGTCATAGAGTTGTTACAACAAATCAAACTATTTAGGATGAAAAAAAATAAGAAAGTGAAAAGATATAAAAAATAAGTTACCTATTTGAAAGATTTTGAAAGACTTCTTTAAAAACTACATTAGTAGTAGTTTTGAGTGGTCCTTTCTCCTTATCATGAATTAAGATCTTTAACCCCTTTTTGGATTTGACTCTAGACATTGCAACATACAATTGACCATGACTAAAAACTGGTCGTGGTAGATATAAACCAACACTGTCCAAGGATTGTCCTTGTGATTTGTTAATTGTCATAGCAAATGATACAACAATGGGAAACTGCCTTCTAATAAGTTTGAAAGGCCATGGTGACTCTGAAGGAGACATTTCCATTCTTGGGATGTATATGATAGAACCAATGTTCTTCCCAGATATGATTCTTGCTTCCAATACATGTTCCCCGCATTTTGTGAGAGTGAGTCTGGTACCATTGCACAAACCTTCAGATTGGTTCAAGTTTCTCAAAAGCATAATTGGTGCTCCAATTTTTAACACAAGTTTGTGGTTTGGAATGCCTGAACATCTTAAAGAACTTAGGAACTCTGTAGTAACAACATCAAAGGCTACGCTATGAGCAGCTTCTGTTCGGTCAATTGAATCAGCGCTTAAATATTCTGTTGTTTCTCCTAAACAATGTTAAACAAATGAATCAAGAAAATGAAAAAAAAGAAATAGATTTAAATGATAATAGATAACGAAAAAGTAGAAAGACCTGGAAGTAAATTAAGGACATAATTATTAATTTGATCAACAACTTCAATTGTCGAGGCCAAAATTGCTTTTGATTGTAAAAAATCAGCAGATTGATAATTTTGCAACAAATTAGGATATGTACTTTCGACAATTGCTTTGATTGGATCTTCATAATCAATAATTAAAATTTCATCTGGAATGTCGATATCTGCATAACCATCATTTGGTTCAGATAATTTCCCTTCTCCCACTTTTAATAACCATTCAGAGAATTCTGCGATTTCATTATTATCAGCTGAGTTAGCAGAACTTTGAAGGCGCATATTTTTAGTCAGCGTTAAAACCTCGCATGAATCCCAAATTTTGGAAGCATTGATGGAAGAGTGAACAATATCTGAACGGCTTCCTCTTGGAACAACTGGCAGAATTTGTCTAAAATTACCTCCGAAAACGACAACTTTCCCTCCAAACACAGAATCTGAATTGCTGTATGAACTCATAATATCTTTTAAAGTTGAGTCTAAAGCTTCAAAACAATACCTATGAGCCATCGGTGCTTCATCCCAAATAATTAACTTGGTTTGTTTTAGTAAACCTGCAAGATTTTCTTTATATTGTATGTTGCAAGTTGAGTTTTCAAGTGTTGGAACAGGTATTTTGAACTTGGAATGCGCAGTTCTTCCTCCTGGCAATAACAAAGATGCTATTCCACTTGTGGCAACAGTCAAAACAATTTTTTTCTGTGCACGCAAAGCTGAAGCAAGAGTTCTCCACATGAAGGTTTTTCCAGTGCCACCATAACCATGTAAGAAAAAAACACCTCCTTGTTGTTTATTAACTGCATCCATGATTTTTTTCATATATTGCCTTCTGTTCATCTGTTATTAATAAAAATTAAATTAGACAAATGTAAAGCTGGCATGTCAGGGATAATTATACATATACATATAGATACTGAAATAAAAATTTGAATACTTTGAGGATTTGTGTAGATATAAGAAAATTGTTAGATGTCGAACCTGTGAGGGAAACAAACAATTTATTAAACTCAATCAATTGTTCTGTAGCATTGTATTCTTTCTCATCATAAATGAGACGATTTCCTAAGGTTTCAGTGACATAACCTTTTGGATATGGCATAGTTGGGAAATCCTCTAAACTTTTATGATTAGCTTGCAAACTCTTCTCAATCTCAAGTAGTGTTAGATTATCAATCTCTTCTTCAGTAAGTTCAAGAGCTGAAAGTCGTAAACAGCATACAAAAAAGTTAAAAAATTAATATAAGATGTTCAAATGTAATTGTAATTGATTATAAATATAAGATCCTCACCTCTGTTCCTGGCCAGGCGTCTCTGATTATAGAGGATTCCATCTGCTAACAAATGCTTAGTCTTATCCCACACATGCCTTGGACGATCCATTGTAGTTGCAAGTAACATAGTTACAAATAGGAATCTTAAATACACACCTGATCCCCAAGTGTAGGCTTCTTCAATTGCAGAAATGTATTCTCTGTCGTCTCCTAAGAAGCCAGAAGCGAAACATGCATCTCTATAAGCATCATACTGTGTTCCTTTGACAGTTCTAATATCTTCATAACATGTAGGACCTTGAACAACTGTAAGCATCATTCTCAAATAGAAAAGTTCACCAGTACTTGGTGGAACCCAAATAAGTCTTCCTATTGTGTAGCCTCTTTTTCTGGGTTTCCATTCCCTTTTCTTTCTTTTATAAACAAATTTCCCAACAAAGGCACTGTAAGTCAAAGATCTTGCCTGTGGATACTTTTTGTTTGCTTCTAACCAAGCAGTGAACATTGACTCAGTAACACTTGGTTTGAGGAGGACATCATCAATTCGATCTGAATCAGAGTGGTAGACTGAATGCTCTCCAAGTAAGTGAAAATATAGTCGTTCAACCGCCGGCTTTCTACCATGGATTGGAAAAGAGAAAATCCTCCAACATGCCTCACACGGAGAAATATACCTACAATCAAGGTATTGTTTAACTTCATCGACCTGTTGAACTGGTGGTTGATTTACAGTCTGTGACCTTTGGATGGTAGCAGTGATTCTATCATAACCTTTGTTAATGTACTTAAATAAGTACTTGATTGAAGTTGTTTGGTTACACCATTCCATGTTGATGTGAGCTTGGTATTTTAACAATAAAGTTATATTGTAAGGTACAACATGACGATTGTCAAGAGAGATACCATTTTTTTCAATAGTGATTCCATCTGGTCTTCTTCTATAAACTGGAAAGCCGTCTTTATCTACAACTGTGATAGATGCAAAGTTTTTTGGAAAATATTTGGAACATTTTCCATCCTTCATGCAAGGTGATTCTTTACAGCTTAATCCACATGGACCATGAATCATGTGGCACTTGACTAAGTTGTACAGCTCTGAGTCTTTATCAGGATCAGGAATTTCAGCTGAGATGATTTTGTCAATGTCAGAAGGAGTAGGGTACTTGCTGGCTGGATGTAAAAATATTAGTATATGAGCATGTGGTAAGCCTCTTTTTTGGAACTCAATTGTATACATATCTGGCAACATGAAAATAGTTAGTTCGAAAATGAAAAATAAAAAACAAAATAAACATTAGAGTATTGTTATGAACCATAGCGAAAGATATAACTTACATGCGACAACTTTTCCCAATATATGTTTTTTGGTCAAATCCCTCATCAATTCGTCAAACTTTATTTTAAAAACTCTAGAAATGATATCAGGCCGATCTTGAGGTTTCAGATTTCTGTTTGCTAGCAATCTACGAATCTCAGACCAATTAGGGTTGCATGTAAAAGTGATGAATAAATCTGGGAAACCAACTGCAGCTGATATAGCCATGCCATCAAAATACAATCCATCCATGTACCTTTTACCACCAACGAAAGTTGAAGGCAAGATCACTCTTTTCCCCATTTTTTCTCCATCATTGTTATCATCATTCAACTTCCGATATTTGGAAACTCTGAGTTTGGATTGATTATTGGTGATCGAAGCCAATCTTTCTGATTCCATCATTGTATATCCATCGACCAAAAATTGTTGAAAAAGTCTTCGTGAAGATAACAATGTCTGTGCCTCATTTTTTCTCATCTGAATTCGAAAAGATAACCAATCCATAATAGTTAAACGGTTTCTTTTAGTAATTTCAACACCCGGTTCCTCTCGATGTTTTGTTCCACGTCTATAACCGTCTTCCCCGTAAGGAAAAATTAGAGGATACTGATAGGATAGATAAGCTGGATGAAACTCATCAATTCTTTTTAATCTACCAGATTGCCTTTCGAGAATAATATCTCTGCAACTTGCATAATCCACATCATCGACAATGAGTGCTGAAACTTCAGATACAGTTGGTTGATTGTAGATTCTTCCATCTGAAGTTCTTTCAAAAATCAGCTTCAGTCTAAGATCATCATCATGATTTTCCTCATATCGATCACGTGCCATTCTAAACCCCTTTGCATGTACATTATGTTCATCAAGCATTTCCTTCAACAGTTGGACAGTTTGTGGATTGATGTCATTGTTTGTGCTGTAAAATGGCATAAAATTAATGAACAAACAATAAAGAATAACTATAATTGGATTTAAAAAAGTAATGAAAATGATTGAGATAAATTTATAGATATCAAACCTGAAGCCCTTCATTCTGTTATTGATCTCGTTATCAGTGTCATAAATATAGAGTTGTGCAAATTGGGGTGTCTGCCCTGGCGGTGGTAACAAACTTCCCATTCTATGACATGTCGTTCCTTGAATCCTTATAGTCGGTGGACCTCTACCTTTGTTGAATGTGTTATCAATCTTCATTCCAGGAGATGTAAATGCAAACATTGAGTTATAAATTCTTGTGTTGTTTTGAAATTTTTTACACTCAACTGAATTTTGATCAAACAGTAAATGTCTTAGAACAGGTGGTGGTTCTATTAGTAAAGGTAACTGAACTTTCCCATTACTACAACACAGTTGGAAATGAGGGTTTGTAGTGTCTGTACTTTTGCCTTTTCTTTCTTGATACCACATGCCTGCTCCACAGGCGTTGCACTCCCAATTTGGGTCACCAATATCAGAATATCCTATTACAATAAGTGGTTAAACAATATACATTATTGTTATAATAGGCTAAGAATAATATATACGCTAATAGTAGTAGTTATATTTAAAAGTGAAATACGAAGAATGTTTGTAAACCTGTGACGGGTTGAGGTTCAAATTGAACATTGTTAGCTTGATTTGCATTGTGTTGAATGTCATCATCTGAGTCTGAGGCAGTACTATAATCCATATATTCATCTTCTGATTCAGATTCTGATGAAGTAGAATTGTCATCATTGTGATCACACTGTATGTTAAGAGTTGGAGTTTTTCTTTTTTGGTTGTGAGAGTTGGGATTTGTTGATGTAGAAGGTGCCTCTTGAAAAGAAAGATTTGAACTCATTGGAACAATAGAAGTTGGTTGTGGAATGGGTGAAATATTAGTTGTTGAGGTTGAAGCTCCAACGGTAAACTCAGGAATTGGAGATGTAGTTTGTGACTGAATAGTATGTTGATGACCATGTGGAAATACATTTGCAAAGTAACCACCTAAAGAACCAATGTTGAAAGTTCTGTTAGAGCGTGGAGGAATGTCTTGTTGAACAATAGGCTGTGTATTATTGACAACAGTTTCATCAAAAACAGAAGGTCCTGGTGATCTAGAAGATGAGGAAGAATGTGAAATGACATTTGCAAATTTGGTTTCTAAATTACCACCCAAAGAAGAGATGTTCAACAGCTGTCTAGACCTTTTAGGAAACTCTTTGACAAAACTTGGTTGTGTACCATTGAGAGGTGTTTGCTGGTTTCGTCCATATTGATTAATTATACATGATGTTATATTTGCTAATGGTATTCTATTGTAAGAAGGAGTTGGTGTTTCATGTTGATAAGATGAAAGTGATGATGGTGAAGGCAAATGTGTTGGAACAGGTGCTGAAATGTTTAAAATTGATGTTGGTTGTGGTGTCAAATTGTTAGTTGTAGTGTTAAAACTGAGTTGACGATTTCTTCTTTGTTGTAAAATTTGTTTTCTTCTTGCTCTAGCTTTTTTTGCATTAGCTTTAATAAGTTGGTTGTGTACATCCATTGAATTGTATAAGTGATATAAACTGATAAATAAAATGCAGTTAAATTCAATAGTATATAAGACATATAAACATCAATGACATAACTATGAATTGCTAAAGTACTTCTAAATTTATTGAGTGCAGATAATAGAAAACAGATAATATTTCATGGCAGATGCAGAAGAAATTGAGATGCAGAAAATGAATGGAGGAATACCTGGATTTTGGTGGTTACATATAGAAATCAACAGCAGAAAATGTTGAAGACTTTATCAGGTCAGTCATGAAGTAAAATGTTGTAAAAGAAGAAACAGAAGATATCAAATATATTAAGTGAAATGAGAAATAGTTTAAAGACTGACTTTTAAATGTTGTTAGTTAAAATGTGATTGGTATCTCAATTTAAAAATTCGAGGGAACATTCAAATATTTGAAAAGTTTGAAAGTATGGAGCCAAACTGATTGCAAATTGTATGGTAGAGGCAAATAGTTTAAAGACTGACTTATAAATGTTGTTAGTTAAAATGTGATTGGTATTGAAATTTAAAAATTGGAGGGAACATTCAAATATTTGAAAAGTTTGAAAGTATGGAGCCAAACTGATTGCAAATTGTATGGTCGAATAAATTAATAAGAAAAAATATATTTCAAGTGTAATTTGAATAGTAACTGAAGATTTGCTTAGTTGAAGTTGCAATGGATAGAGTTACTGTAAGTACTTAGGAGTAGTTTGTGATGGGACAATGTGGGAAAAGTCTGATTATGTATGGAAAGTAGTGTGCTTAGTTGATTTGTGTATAGAAGTCATCATGAAAGATGTTTGCAAGTACATATTGAAAACTGAAGTAGGACTTAGTGAGCTGTTGTTGGTTAGTTATTTTATTTTAATCACATTTTAATAAAGTTGCTAATTTTTGTGTATATAAAAAATGACTGAAATAATATTGTTGATAAATTAATGTAAACTGTATAATGATAGTTAAAAAAATAAAATTAGAGATTGAAGTAGGAAAAAAAGGTGGTTAGTAAAAAAAATAAATGCAGAATAATTGAGTAAATTTGAGTGAATTAGGGAGGTGTTCAGAAAAAAGTAGCTGTACAAATTTTTGAATATAATAATTATAATAAGTTATGATGTATGTATGTTGCTTGTAAGTAGACAACACAGATACATAAATAGTGATACAAACTGTACATAGGTGCACTCAATGAAATAATATATTTAAGATGACATGATATATATATATATATATATATATATATATATATATATATATATATATATATATATAGAAATTGCAGTTGAGATGTGGAAAATTATTGTGCACATTTATATAGATTATGCATAATGTGAAGTTTGCGCAAACTGAAAGCTTTAAAAAGTGGGAAAAATTATTATAAATCAATTCAATATAAAATAAGGATTACAAAAATCATACAAAAAAAATAGTTTTATTATGTGAAAGAAGATATTATTTTCAATTGCAAATGTATGTTCCATTGGTTGTGTGATAACAGCTATGAACTGTACCTAGGAAAAATAAGTCACATCTAACCCTTTCCAAAAGATATTCAACTTCTGACCAAAAATATTATGGTACAGTTTTGGATTATAAACCATAGGTTGAACCACATAGTAAATTGGTGAGTGATAATAATGGTAATAAAAAATGATGGTGACTTATTTGTGAAATAAAGTTAATCTGGAATCTTGAAAGTTTGAAGTCTTTAGTAAAAAGTAAAGTTATCGTTTGATAGAGGTAATATATTAGAAACATTGTTGATAACGTGATAGTTATGAAATATTGTATACATAGATTGTAAGAAATATAACGAATTAAATGATTCAATTGAAATAGCCATTTGATTATATGTTGCAAAAGTGAGATTTGGAAAGCCATATAGGAAAACAAAGCTGAATACATATTAAAACATCATGGTGGAAGTTATAGGATGAATAATAGGTTAATAATCCATACAAAATAGGAGTCTGAAGGATACATAAGTAACTGAGTACATACGAAATAGGTAATTATAGAAACATAATGGTCATCAGAATCATAAGATTAGGCATAAGAAGTACAAAACATGATAGGTTAACAAAAGACCATGATATAGATGGTTAACTAAACATAATAGAAATGCAGTCCTCAAACTATGGTTTCTCAGTTTTGATCTGCTTAGTTGATCTTGTTTTGATTCCTTTGGTTGATGATTGTTGCACAGTGATCAACTCTTCATACTTATCTTTGACTGGTGATCTTTTAGAAGGAGTGAGGTTTGTTTTATTAAGTGGATCAAAATCTGCAGAGGCAGATAGCTCTTGCTGAAAAAATAACAGTATAAACAAAGAATTTATTAAGATTAGAAAACCTTTAGATAATAGAGCAGAAATATGCATATTTGAAAATTGGCAACGAATTAACAAAAAGTACTCACAGAAACAACTTGGAGTGGTGAAATATTAGAAGAAGTGAGATTAGTTTGATTAAGTGGATCAAAATCAGCAGAGGCAGATAGGTCTTGCTGAAATAAGTTAAGCCGTAAAGAACAGAAAGTTAGCCATTGATGAGTTATAGAAAACATAGCAGAAATGTTGTTAACAATAATAGAAAATGGTTTAACCAAATGTACTGACAGAAACAACTTGAGCTTCATCCAAGATTTCGTGAATTTGAGGCTTAACAGATTGGGAGCATTGAACTTCAATATCTTTAGATTCGGAAGATTCAGGCTGAACAATTTTTTTAGACTGGCATGTATCAGTAGAGTCAACAGCCATTTCAATATTGAGCTAAAAAAAGAGAATTAGAATTAGCAGTTACCCAAAGTAATTACCAAAAAAGTATTCAAATAGAGATATAAATATTGTTAGTATAAGCAACAATGTAAATCACCTCTTTCTGAATACGGGAAACCAAAACCTTACTATCCTTACACTCTAAAACTGAACCTGCTTTCCAGTCTTTTTGCCATTTGATACGGAATGCAAAAGTCCTTCCCATCATTTCATCAGTTAATTCAGGATATTCCAAAGGATCAGTAACCCCGGCCTAAATGTGTCGTAAACAAAATAATAAATATTAATTAATAAAGATAGTTAGAAAATAGACACAATATTGATATGTCGGTAACAGAATATGACCTTCACCATAGTGTTTTTAAGTTCAGGAGCTGTAACTCCTAATAAATCAATGCAACTATTATCCCAAAAGACAAACTTAGTTTCAGCATCTCCATCACCGACTTGAACATCAAGCCTATATCTAGAATTTCAAGGTAATTAGATTAAGATCTGATAAATGGCTATATTGAAGAAAAGCGACTGAAATTAATAGATTGCATGATGTTTACCTGAGTATAGGATTGTCAGTGTTGTGCCCTGCATCACATTCATATGGTGGTTCAGTACCTTTAGTTTCCCTAGTGCAGCTTTTGCATCCAAGCATGTACCATCCACGGTCAGAAGCTTTGATATGTTTAGTTTTAACAACAGTCACACATATTTCATCCTGAAGACATAGTAATGATTAAATAAAGGTTTCTGAACATTAGTTGTATAAAGATATTAATAACGGATGTAATGTTAGTCAATTAGGGAAACAAATAAAAACAACCTTTGGAAGTTTGACAATATCAGCAAGTTTTAGAATGCGATAGCCTTGGATGAAAGTATCCTCCGGTGCTAATTGGGATCCACTTGCACTGTTTGCAAACCTTTGGGAAGAAAACGACATCATTTTGTTTTGTGTTGCGTAGCTATTGTCTGCAGGCAAGCTACAATATATAAAATAAAGTCAGTTAGTTAGTAATAATCGATGAGAAAATAAGTCTTTGTGAAAGCTGCAACCTTTTTTTGAAATGAACTATATCAGGAATTTCTTCATTGATGATCAGCTTAGTTCCAGTCCAGGCATTTGAAATTTGTAAAGGATAACGATCTAAATAAATAGAAAACGACGAAAATTAATATATGAATGTTGAATGGAATAGGTATGATGTTTAACTCTGGTAACATTTTATGACCTGTTGGTTTTTGCAGCCTAGCACGTTTGATGATCATTATGATAGGACCCTCTTCGGTGCGATTCTTGCAAAATTCCATAAACTTGGATGTAACATCCCGCAATTTTATCCACCTAATTAATTTTAATTAGAGCCTTGTCTAATAAATTAAAATTAGTTAATGGTGATTAAATTAATTAAGTCATTGGATTTAATGGTATTATGGGTAAATTAGGAGTACACTTTGGAAACTAAATTACACATTAATACAATGGTGATTCAATTGTGATTTAGTTAAAATGCTTAGAAGCAAAATTTCCCTCCATTTCTATTGTCTCCAATGACTCACTCTCTTTTCATGACAACCCAACACCTCACCACTTATCTATGACTCATTGTTCCACTTCCAATCTCATCAGCTAGCATGCAAACACAATGGTTATAATGTAGTATTAGTGTCTTTTGTCTCATAACAACAAGTTCATAAATTAAGAACACCAAAAACTCTCCCTTCTTCTTCTCTCTACACGAAAAACACACACAACAACTTATAATCTCAACTTCACAACCTTTAATCAACCACAAAATTAGTAGCAAGAACAAGAGCATCAGAACCATCATTTCTTTCCCATTCCAAAGCTCTAAAACTTAAAATACCACAACAATTCCAAATTCACTTCTTTACTACCCAATGAGATTGCATGCAATGCCTAAGCTCAAAAACAGAACACCCACTATGTTCTCAGTGCAAACTCCACTATACACAACCCTTATACTCAGCTAAGCCGTTCATCAATCAACTTTCTCATCTTAGAAGCAAATAAGGAAGTTCATCATTTTGCCAAAATTCCAAATCTGTCCAGTTGGGGTTGTGGGAGTAGCTGAGGTATTAGTAGCTGTTCTAGAGTCTAAGGAGCAAGGATGAAGCTTCTTTTAACAGGTGGGTTCTTAGGCTAGTGTAGTTTAGATTCCAAAATTATGAAGTATGCATGTTAATTTAGGAATTAAGGACTTTGTTGTGTGAGGGGAATTAACTCCCAAATTTACCCTCCGTTCTGTTCTATATTATATGTTTTACATTACTGCACTGTTATAAATGAGGATTGTAGGTATTTCTCTTTTAAACTGTTGATTTTCGTAAAACAGGGGTCTCTCTGCATGAACTCGCCATAGCGAGTGTCAAGCGAGCATGCATGGCGAGCTGGGTTTCTAGGCTGATGAAACTCGCCATGGCGAGCACCTGCTCGCCTAGCGAGCTAATTTAGGCCAGGACCTATAATCTCGCCATGGCGAGCTGGCTTGCTCGTTGTAGCGAGCTAAGTGCAGAAAGTCACTAACTTTTCAATTATTTTCTAAAAACCTCATACTCGTTTTATATCCTCATTGTCTCAGCTAATTTTGCAGTAATCTAAATAATATAATGTTAAACAGAATGTTAATCACAGATAATCATTAGGGCTTAACTTAGGGAATCTAGAAATGACGTATGTTCCCCGAGCTTGGGAAATTATTGGTAGCATGTTAATAATCTAGTGATCAGTCGAATTAATAATATGATTATGTTATCAGTATGGACTTCGTTTTAGAAGTTCCATTAGGAAAATTTATGTGAGCTTTATGCCGGAGCGCTTTCTGCTCGCGGATAAGGCGAACCCCTGAGACGTGCTCACCTTAGAGGGTTTGCGGTTTAAAATGAACAAGACAAACTTTGTGTTACACCTTTATATTATTGCTTAAGATAATTATGCTATGGATATAGATTATGATATGACTGATTAGGAGCCCCGGCTTTATAGCCTAGGAGGGTAGTAGAACTCACTGGGACGAAGTGACTGTCTCACCCCACTCCCTTTTTGATATAGGTAAGACAGGTTATTTTTCGGAGCAGGGACCAGGATGGATCTGACGATTGGAGCTGTGCTTGGATTGTCAGCTTAGAAGACTTAGTCTTCTTCCTTGTTTTATTTAACTTGTTGATCTGTTGTAGTTTCTTCTTCCGCTGTCTGTATCGAATATTCATTATTATCTTAATGATAATATATTATTCAGCTTTATTTCTTTTAAATTAATGTACTCAGATTCCAGTTTTTAATGCTTCGACTAAATATTCTAGATATTTTTAGTTGGGGCGTTACAATTGGTATCAGAGCAGGTCGATTCAGTATCGGACCTTGCCATGAGTCATTACAATTCCTTCCTAAGTAGTACGGACCCTTTGGAGTCTAAACTGTTTACGCTGAAACCATCGCGTGCTGAGTCTGATCAGCTCAGTATTGTGTATGGTAGGCAGGGTATTACGGTTGAGAACTGAAGTGGACCTCGGTGGTTAAGTAAGAAGATCGTAGTGGAGTTTAGTTCAGAAGTAATCGTTGGCGAGAATTCTCTCTAACCGGATGTTAGAGCTGAAATAGTTAGAACTGAAGGAGTAAGTGGTGCAACGCCAATGAGTATACCAAGAGCTGAGATGGATTATATGGATTAAGACCAATAGTAGTAGCAAATTATAGAGATTGTAAGGAAGCAGTTGTTAAGATTGTAAAGAGTAAGAACAGTGTGATGAAAGTACTAATCGCTCGAAGTAAAATTGTTCATAGACAAACTTAAATGTGTAGATCAATTTAGTATCCAGCTGACATCGTGAGTTAGGTAAATTCCCCGGACTTGAGAGTAACTATACCTTCCGGTGAACATGTGTACAAGAAACATGTGAGCCAAGTTAAACTCAACCCTCAGCAAATCAAGACTTTTCCTGAATACCTAATCTTACCTTTCAGCCGTGAGAATCATCAGTGATGTTAGAACTGTGCATTACCATACTAGAGAAACCAAGTTGGAATATTTATCTGAGAACTTCCCAATAGATTACTCTATAGGAAGCCAACTCTTAATGCCTCCCTAAGAATAGTTTAGCGTTTCAGCATCATGACTCGTATTCCTACCGTACCACGAGAAGCCAGGATCTGTTTAGCATAACAAATAGGATCTCTTTTCGATACCAGCTTAGGTCAGTTAACTCAGCAAAACTTTAGGGATCAATCTTGATTAGCGCAATGATTGGGAATCATGTTGCGACACCATTTGGATACCTAAGTTAGATCGAGAGACACCAACCTTGAGTAGTAGAAACCAGAGTTGAACCAAAGTAGCTTCTCTAGGTAGTAACCAATATTTATACTTTACCGCTAGAAGTGAACATTAACAGATAAACTAATTAGGAATTGCACCTAATAGGTTGGATTACTTATGTAGCCTTATTTGGTATAGTTAATCACTTATAGTGAACCAGTAACCTAGTGTTCCAGGCTACCCAACCAAGCATACAGGAATTAGTTGAATTAGACTGCCTTCGATTCAACACCTTCTCACCTTTCGGTCTGTCATGTAGCCACTTAGAGAATTATTATAGGTCTAGCAAGAGAGTCTCAGCCTAACACGTTATGTTAGATCACACCAAAGCACTTGGACCATAACTTTACCCGGAATGACAAGTAGAAGTAATTCTTGACCAAACTTAGTAGCCAGGTAGTTTACTTAACACTATCATGCATCTGCTACATTAGCAGCTCAGTGTCGTGGCCTAGGTATACACCTTGTGAGAGAAAATCCAGTCTAACCACCCGTGTTATTAATTTCCTTAGACGCCAGTTGCTATAGAATCATCCAGTACATTGTCTATAGGAACTCATTACCATAGAGCAGCCTACCTCCGTAGGATCAGTCTTAGTACCGTATCACTAGCATTCCAGCCTCGTTCAGATTAACAAGTCAGAAGTTATCATTGACACCTTCAGCCATCTAGATCAATCGTTTATTACCTATGTTAATTATCTCGTATCGAAAATAATTGAGTTGGATTTATTTATTATCAGCCATTTAGCATTTTCAATTATTCAGACCTTCGAGTTAGAAACCTGTTAGAGTCCGTCAGATTTTCGTTAGGAGTGCCTATCAATAACCTAATTCGAACTTGAATCACATGATGTCAAATTCCAATCTCATAACCCTTCATTCGAACCTTAATAAGCTAAGTTTGTCGAATCAAACTACGTTGGATTGGGTATCCATTAGACTTGGGAACATGGAACGGGTTCACTCCCTAACCTGTCTGCTTATGCCCCGTACAGATAATTCCTTATCGTGCCTCATCATCTGCTAGTCATGTTCATCACTCGGAGTAGTTGAAGGGTAAACTTTCCAAATTCTTCGACATCGGTCAGTTAAACCGACATCGTGAGACTTTGCTTACAAGTATTCATGTTCAATCTTTTCAGCCTTTCAGCTACGCTGTTAGTAACTAAATATAACCTTGGAATCCAGTTTATCTGGAGATGACACGTGTAAAGTCAGTTCAAGCTCTCACTCATCGTGTCGATCTTTTAATCAGTATCATTAGTCAATTATCCGCCGAACTATCATGTTCAGTGTCAGAGTCAGTTAATCATACAGGTCTTCGTGCACCAGAACGACCCATTATTAATTTACTTGTGTTGTTTAATCCTTCGGAGTCTTATCAGTTAGAATTTCAATGAAGTTCAGATCTTCCCAGTTACGTAGAAGTAGTAGTTAATAGAAACCTTACCAAAAACTATTCTATGAATTCACAATTGACAATTTCATTCTCTGCCGATTGTTCAGTTTTCCTGTACTTTATCAACGATAGATTCAGATCATCATCAATCAAATTCCTCGTGTAGAGTATAAAAGTTTCCTTGTTGCAAGTCTGATTCATAGGCTGACACATTGATTATGATGAATATGGGATTTAAAGCCATTCTCTGTGTTGAGTGTGCAAACTTTCCGTATTCAGTTAGCCATCAATAGAATCCGATCACGTTAGCCAAGTTCTTTCACTTTAGCCTATCAGCAAAATTATCAATCCAATCTAACTGTATCATTGGAGGAAGATTCAAACCTCAGTTCTTGATACGTCAAATGTACTACTCGACCACAGTGTTGTGCTAGGATGGATTGAATTAGTAGGTGGGAAATTCTATAATACTATAGACTCGGTTGCAGATGAGTTCGACTCATTGGTGAAAGGATCTATAGTGTTTAAGCGTTTCTCACTCGTTTTATATTTTGATTACTCCTAGAGTTTTTATACGGCACTATGGGACAGTGGTACGTCTGATGTGTCACGAGCTGCAGCGTTCGAATTTGAGAAAAACCTCAAAGAGAAAGATTTTGGATTGTCATTATCAATTCCCAAACCTATTCCATCCAGTTATTCATACAGCAACAACCAGGTCAGATACCGACCTATGGAAGTGTAGTGTGAGATAATAATGAGTACGGTATGCTAAGGCGTCGCGAACAATTGGACTATAGTAGAGTATTGAGAATGCTGCCACATACCTGCTTTTGCAATACAAGTTTTTGTACCTTGAGGGGCTATCCAATGATAGACGCAGTAATGGTGTAAGTAAATTGGAAAAGAAGAGGTAATGCGTCACTGTGTTAAATGAACTTGGAACAGGGTCATGCTGACGCAGATGAATAGGGGATGACTATAAGTAGTCGGATCAGAGTGCGCAGCACGAGATCAGGCGAAAATACGGTTAGATGATCAGTTCTGGGGCGATAACCCTTTGAAAGAGGAAAGTTTTATTCCAAGGGCTAAAAGTAATCAGGAGTTCTTGAGGATAACACCAAAGTTGGAACCACGAGGTGTTTTCAAAACAGAGAAATTCTATCCGAAGTGTATAAGACCTTGCCAGATCCTTCAACGCGTCAGTCCTGCAGCCTATCAGTTAATTCTATTTCTACTCAGGTCAAGGTTGCACGACGTGTTTCATATGTCTTAACTTCGGAAATCCATTCTCGATCCTTATCACTCTTTAGAAATTGATATTTAGTCAGCCTTAACTTATCAGCCGAGTCCAATTCGTATAGTCGATGGTGAAGTTAAGATCCTTTGGAACAAGCTAATTCCAAATATTCCAGGTCAAATGAGCTCAGTCTCATGACGACTAACTCACTCAGGAACGGAAACCTGGTATGGGAAAAGTTATTCATATCTTTCCTAAAGTTAAATTTTTGAATTTCGAGGACGAAATTTCTTTAAGGGGGGTAGATTGTAACATCCCGCAATTTTATCCACCTAATTAATTTTAATTAGAGCCTTGTCTAATAAATTAAAATTAGTTAATGGTGATTAAATTAATTAAGTCATTGGATTTAATGGTATTATGGGTAAATTAGGAGTACACTTTGGAAACTAAATTACACATTAATACAATGGTGATTCAATTGTGATTTAGTTAAAATGCTTAGAAGCAAAATTTCCCTCCATTTCTATTGTCTCCAATGACTCACTCTCTTTTCATGACAACCCAACACCTCACCACTTATCTATGACTCATTGTTCCACTTCCAATCTCATCAACTAGCATGCAAACACAATGGTTATAATGTAGTATTAGTGTCTTTTGTCTCATAACAACAAGTTCATAAATTAAGAACACCAAAAACTCTCCCTTCTTCTCTCTACACGAAAAACACACACAACAACTTATAATCTCAACTTCACAACCTTTAATCAACCACAAAATTAGTAGCAAGAACAAGAGCATCAGAACCATCATTTCTTTCCCATTCCAAAGCTCTAAAACTTAAAATACCACAACAATTCCAAATTCACTTCTTTACTACCCAATGAGATTGCATGCAATGCCTAAGCTCAAAAACAGAACACCCACTATGTTCTCAGTGCAAACTCCACTATACACAACCCTTATAATCAGCTAAGCCGTTCATCAATCAACTTTCTCATCTTAGAAGCAAATAAGGAAGTTCATCATTTTGCCAAAATTCCAAATCTGTCCAGTTGGGGTTGTGGGAGTAGCTGAGGTATTAGTAGCTGTTCTAGAGTCTAAGGAGCAAGGATGAAGCTTCTTTTAACAGGTGGATTCTTAGGCTAGTGTAGTTTAGATTCCAAAATTATGAAGTATGCATGTTAATTTAGGAATTAAGGACTTTGTTGTGTGGGGGGAATTAACTCCCAAATTTACCCTCCGTTCTGTTCTATATTATATGTTTTACATTACTGCACTGTTATAAATGAGGATTGTAGGTATTTCTCTTTTAAACTGTTGATTTTCATAAAACAGGGGTCTCTCTGCATGAACTCGCCATAGCGAGTGTCAAGCGAGCATGCATGGCGAGCTGGGTTTCTAGGTTGATGAAACTCGCCATGGCGAGCACCTGCTCGCCTAGCGAGCTAATTTAGGCCAGGACCTATAATCTCGCCATGGCGAGCTGGCTTGCTCGCTGTAGCGAGCTAAGTGCAGAAAGTCACTAACTTTTCAATTATTTTCTAAAAACCTCATACTCGTTTTATATCCTCATTGTCTCAGCTAATTTTGCAGTAATCTAAATAATATAATGTTAAACAGAATGTTAATCACAGATAATCATTAGGGCTTAACTTAGGGAATCTAGAAATGACGTATGTTCCCCGGGCTTGGGAAATTATTGGTAGCATGTTAATAATCTAGTGATCAGTCGAATTAATAATATGATTATGTTATCAGTATGGACTTCGTTTTAGAAGTTCCATTAGGAAAATTTATGTGAGCTTTATGCCGGAGCGCTTTCTGCTCGCGGATAAGGCGAACCCCTGAGACGTGCTCACCTTAGAGGGTTTGCGGTTTAAAATGAACAAGACAAACTTTGTGTTACACCTTTATATTATTGCTTAAGATAATTATGCTATGGATATAGATTATGATATGACTGATTAGGAGCCCCGGCTTTATAGCCTAGGAGGGTAGTAGAACTCACTGGGACGAAGTGACTGTCTCACCCCACTCCCTTTTTGATATAGGTAAGACAGGTTATTTTTCGGAGCAGGGACCAGGATGGATCTGACGATTGGAGCTGTGCTTGGATTGTCAGCTTAGAAGACTTAGTCTTCTTCCTTGTTTTATTTAACTTGTTGATCTGTTGTAGTTTCTTCTTCCGCTGTCTGTATCGAATATTCATTATTATCTTAATGATAATATATTATTCAGCTTTATTTCTTTTAAATTAATGTACTCAGATTCCAGTTTTTAATGCTTCGACTAAATATTCTAGATATTTTTAGTTGGGGCGTTACATTGGAAGCAACATTTTCCCAAAGAATACAGTCCAACACAGTTCCACTGCAGAACAATGTAAGAATTTATTGACTGTATCTTTGATGTTAAACAAAAGTCAAAGTAAAACCAACAGATGTCATTGTTAGTACCTTAAGTCTTTGATTCGAAATGAAATATTCAGTTTTCCAGTAGTTGCAGTTGTCTGGGCAGAACCAATTTCATGAACAGCCCCTATGACATCTGTAGAAAAGGAAAAAAGTTATATAATATTCGTAGAGTGTCAAACAAAGTGCAAATACTTTGGGATGTCACTTACCAACCAAGAGATCTTCACGAAAAGTCAAAGATTGGATATCCTCAAATTTCATGAACTTAAAGAAATAATCGGGCATAGTTGGAATTTCTATTGGTTTGAGTGTTGTCCCAGAAATAACATGCAACTTATATGCATGAGGGGTTAGTTTAAACTTATCTTGATTGGGTTGAAGCCTAAAATTGTTTATTAGGCATGTTTTCAGTTTCATAATATCAGCAAAATGATCTTTTCTTTTCTTGTATTCTTCAGGTCCAAACATAACATGGATTGAATCACCCTAGTAAAAAATTTAATAATCAGTTTGTGTGTATATAATATAATAGGCAGTGAAAACAAATGAAAGTGTGAAAGGAACACTTTTGATATGAAACCTGAATGTCTCTAACAATCATTTCAGCATATTCTTTGGAGGACTTGGTATTAGTCCAGATATCATCAATTCTGACTGAAACTTTCCAGACTTCCTTTTTGTCATTTAAGTCTTTGATGTGATCAGGAGCTCTGGCCATGGTATTGAAGTGGTTTGAAAGAAGTGGTAAGTTAGATATACATGGTTATAAACGTTTGCACAGTTAGGACTTAGTTATAAGCATGAAGTTTATAAAAGTTGTATAACAAAATGGATAGATTGATATACATGTGAAGATCTGGAAAATGGTTTTTTGTATGGTTTAAAAGTGAATAACTTGATAGGATGATTTACATAGTTAGATCTATACATGGTAATATTTCAGATATGGTTTAAAAATTTGAATGGATTTAAAGATAATAACTGAAATATATTGTTAGGTTCATAAAATGTAAAGATCGATGTTCTGTTTACTTCATTTTGATGGATTTAAACAACAAAAAATTTTAGATAATAGAAGAGGATTATGATTTTACCTTGTTTCCTTGTTTCTTTCTCTTTGGCAGCGCAGGACAAAGAAAACTAAGAATAAGAAATGAAGTTTACAATTTACAATGTAATGGAAAGGTAATATGATGATAGCTAGCTTAATAGCTTCTTAGTAGTCCAATCAGTCAAGGAAAAAGCAAAGTGAAGTCAACAAAATGTCACATTTCTTGTAAATTAGGTCAAAAAATGTAAGAAGAGCTAAGAATTGTGTTAGGTCTAAATTATCCTCAACAAAGCTGACGTGGAGGGGTTAATTGTGTGGGTTAGTTAGGTAAAATCCTCAATATATTTCCTTCTTAAATTGATATTAGATATTAGATTTTCTTAATATACATGTTTTGGTCAAATAACTCTAATAAATTGAAACGGAAAGAGTATTAAAAAGTTATAAATGAATAATTGTTACACACAAGACCTATTCCGGTAAAAAAAAATGGAATTACTTTTGGATGCTTCAAGAAACTTGCCATCATCCCTAACCTCCCTATATCTGACAAAGCCAAATTGCTGTCCCTAAAATGTGACATTGACCCATATTTTGAGAAAAAGAATCCGATCCATCTGTCTTTTGACCAACTAGTGCCCTTGTCTCCTAATCTCCCCCACAGTCCACACACTTCATTTCTTCATAGGTGACCTTTATGGTCTGTTAGGATGAGAAAAGAAAGTGAAAGGAAAAAAAGTAAAAAGAAAGATTGTTGGAGGAATGAAAGTAAATAGAAAGTGAATGGAAAGTGAGATGAATTTTTTGTTGTTTGTTATGAGTGAAAGTGGATAGAAAGTGAGAGGAAAGAAAGATGCATAAATTTAAAAAGACAAAAATGCCCTCAACTAAAAATAAAATGTATTGAACAAACAATTTAAAAAATATATAAATTAATATTAAAATAAGCATCAAATAACAATTTAAAAAAATTGTAAAATATTAATAAATTGAAGAAACACATTTATCACTTTGAAAAAAAAGTAATATGAGTTTAAATAACTTGCTGTTACGATTTATTAAAAAAAAAGTGTCAAAGTTGTAAATTTTGTAGTCATCATGGGCATGTGTGTCATTTCAACAAAAAAGCATGCAATGCTCTACTTTCCGTCCAGTTTTGGGGGGATTGCCTTTTCAGTGGGTCCCGCCACAAAACTTTCTTTCCTTCTCTTTTTGTTAGCAAACCAAACAGCGGAAAAAAGAATATTCTTCAGACTTTCTATCCTTCCTCTTTCTTTCCTTCTAGTTTCTCTTAAACCAAACATAGTGTTAAGACCACTCGGTAGTTGTAGGTCAATACTCTCGTTTCAATTTGTTTAAGTCATTTGAAAAAACACGCATATTAAGAAAATTATATAAATGAATGAGAGATGCTATTCATTTTACTAAATTATCCTTGTGTATTCTCTATGCACGTTTTAAGTGTAATAATGATTACTCTGAAAAGTAAATTTTGTAGGGGTAGAAATGGAAATACAAGTAGAAAATTGTAAATGACTCAAGTGTTTTGGGACAACTTTTTTTATAAATGACTCAAACAAATTGGGACGGAGGGAGTACGTCAGAAAACACATGTTGTAGTATCTTAGGAAGAATTTGACTTTTTTAAATAGAACTCCCTCCGTCTCAAGAGGATTGATCCAGTTGACTGCTGCACGCATGTTAATGTATAACTTTGACGATTAATATTTTTAAAATAATAAAAATTATAAAAATTTGATATTTTAAAAATATTCATTGAGATGAATCCAACAAGATTTTATATGTCAATATTTATTTTTATTTATTAATCGAAAAATAAGGTCAAAGCAAGATATATGAATAATACACTTAGTCAGACTAGCTTAATCTTTTGGGACGGAGGGAGTACTATTGTTTATGTGGCATCGTGGCTAGGAATTATCTAATGGAATGTTTGCAACACTTTTTTTTTCACCACCAGTTGAATTTGGTTTGAGGGTCAGTTCTGGCATCAAGTGATGCCCTCTTCCGATCGCAGTTGCGGGAGATCGAACCGTGATCCTCTCTACTAAGTTCAGCGCCAATCAACTGACGATTGGTGAATGTTTGCAACACTTTGTGGCATACTATATTGGTTCAATATAGAATAACTCTTTTATATATATATATATATATATATATATATATATATATATATACTTTATTAATATTTTCTTTAATTTAATTTTTTTGAAATAGTTATTTTGTTAAATAAAAATTTTGTTGTCCCATTATATAAGATCTTTTTCAAAATAAAGAGTACATTAATTAAATTTTCACAAAAATACTTGTAATTAAATGAAGAGAAGTGAAATATCACTATTTTTCTCTCTTAACAATTGAAAATTAATTTCCATCAAAAAAAAATTGAAAATTAATTTAAAAAAATATTATTGACAAATATAATACAAAAACTATTTTTCTTAATATATATATATATATATATATATATATATATATATATATATGTATGTATGTATATAGCAAAATGGTAACATATTTTATCAAAAAAGAAAAAAGAAAAATGGTAACATATTAAAGAACAAATATAGAATTTTGTTTTAGTACTTGTACATTCAACTTTTTAAAAATTAAAATTTTAATATTATTAAATAAAAAACATTTATATTTAAATACTTGAACACATGCTCTTTTGATAAATTTTAGAATTTTATTCAAGACAAATTTTCTTTAATAAATTCTCTAAATAATGTCCTAAACACTTGATAGCATACCCATAAAATTAAGGTACATTATTTGGCACCCATGACAATTAATTGGGTGTCAATATTCTATAGAAAAAATACATTCAAAAACATTTATTATAATATAATTATATATAAAGGTATAACTTAAAATTGAATTTTATACTATCTGTCTCTATATATAAGGTAGTAGATTGTAATTTGTAATATTAAATTTTTTGACAATTGTTATTATTTTTACAATTTTATCCTTTGAAAAAAAATGAATTAATATTATTCTAGTATATTTATTAACGATTGTAGAAAAAGATGTTATTTAATTAGGAATATGTTGGTAATAAAATAATTAATCCTCTTAAATTTTTTAAGAGAATCTTATAAAAAAGAACACATGGAAATTAAAAAAAAAAATATATATTTAAGGACTGAGGTAATATATTAATTCCAACAAACTTTTTTTTGACGGTATATTGATTCCAACAAACTTAAGAGTACCAAAATATTCATTTAAAATCAAAGGGAAATGCTTGCGAATTTCTCATCACAAATTCATAGCAAATGACATGGCACCCCATTCACATTATTTAAGAGTACCAAAATATTCATCTAAAATAAAAGGGAAATGCTTCTCGCGAATTTCTCATCACAAATTTATAGCAAATGACATGGCACCCCATTCACATTATTTAATATAATATACTTCTTCTGTTTTTTTTATAAAGAATAATTTGAGAAAAAAAAATTGGTCATTTTTATAAGGAATTTTGACCAATTTTCAAATATCTTAAATTAGTTGAATTGAGAGTAATTAAATAAGAGTATATATGGAATAAACTTAAAATTAAAAGAGTAACTATATAGAATATAATTCCTTAATAAGTTAATAGTATAATTTTTTCAAATTGTTTCTTGTAAAAAAATCAGAGGGAGTACTAATTAACTTTGATAACAAAAATATGGAGTAAGTAATTAATTAGGTTTCTCTCTCACCCATCCTTTCATCTTTGACCGTCTATCCCAAATTACTATGAAATAGATTTTCTCTCAAATTACTCATATACTCAACTAAAACCGAAAGTATCTTTTTCTATTACCCTTTCAAGGCCTATTTTTCTCATTTGGATTTTGTTTTGTTCTTGTTTGAAAGAATTGTCAATTCTTTGATGATTGTTGTTTGGATATGAATTTTTAAAGGGTCATGCTAACCGATGCCTCTGGGCACTGAAATCAAAAAAAGAAATTTTTAAATTGAAATTCACATTTTTATACTTTCAAGACGTTGATTGCACAAATTCAAATGTCATATTACTATATTTGCCTTCTTAACCAATGCCCCAGAGGTACTGTTTAACATTTTTCATTTTTAAAATGAGGGTTTTTAAAAGAGAAGATTTTGATAAGGAATTGGGTATGGAATTTTTTGTTTTTTTAGGGTAACCATGGACATAATTTGAGAATTTGGTCTGCTATGAAAGAGATGCAAAAACCTTGAATTTTTTTTTAAGATTCTATGTTGTCAAGAATTTGGAATTCTTACTCCTCTTTTTTGTTCAATGTTTGCACAGCGGTTCCACACACAAAGCTTGTAGTTGTAACTTGTATGTAAGACTGTGGCCGACCGTGTTTTGTTAAAATAAAGTATCTGTTCAAATTGAGATTTCGAGAAATTACATGAGAAAGTGGTTCGCTGTATTCCCTTTGGTTTTAAATATAAGTAAAAATTTACTTTTAAATTTTATTGAATAATAGATGAATTCAGTACATATTATAGACCAAATTCATTTATTATTGTATAATTTAAAAAATTACTTTTTGCTTATTAGTAGAGGTGGGAATAGGTTAGGCCGAGCTAGGCTTTGTCAACCCTGAGCCTGGCCTGTCAAAAAAATTAAAGGTCTGAGCCTGGTCTGTGGCCTATCATATGCTTATTTTTTAGGCATGAGTCTGACTTTTTGAAAAGCTAATGTGGTCTGTTAGCATGTTTAAATGTTTATTTTACATCAATATATTTAAATAAATAATTATATTTATTTTTAAAAATACTTATGAACTAATAAACAAACGTTCTTTTGATATTTAATATGATATTTTAGAGAATTAACTATATGTCATCATATTTCAATTTTAGTTTATAATAATACATTTATATAGGTGAAAAACTAATGTAGATTAATAAATTTAAATTACTAAAAAATATAATAATATAAAATTTAATGAAAGTACAAATTTTAATATATAAATACTAATATTATTAAAAACATTATTAATATTAACTTAAATAGGCCGGCCTAGTAGGCTAATAAAACTTTTTTAATGGTCTGCAGTTTGGTCTATTTGACTAAATAGGCTTATAAAAAAGACATATTTGATTAAATAAACTTATAAAAAAACCTTGACATCCTCTATTTAAAAAATTAAGGTTCGCCTCTATGGAATCCCGTTGCACGCTTGGAATGTGAATTTCTTCAAATTATGTATTTTTGATTGCGGTAGACTTTTGCGCACTGACAGTTATACTGCCGCCAAGGAGAAACTTGATTACGCCCGCGTCCTGATCGCCACATCATCCTTGGAAGTTATAAAAAGAGTAGACTCAGTGTTGGTGGACGGATCCCTGGTTGAGGTTCATATTATCGAAGAGTGGGGTTATGACTTGGGAGATGACGCGTGCTTAATTGAGGATGATTAGGCTTCTAAGGCTTCCATTTTCGTCAATGAGGAGGTTTGTTGCGAGCCGGAGGCTGGACATCAGGTGGATGGCTTGGTAGATCAATTCGCGAAGGGGCTGGAGAAAGAGGAAAGAGATGTTCTGCACAGGCAGGGTATCACTGTGTTAGAGCCGGTCAGAGTCAACCAACCAGTGGCTATCCAGGTGGTGGAGAAATCAGAGCCCGATAGTCTAGGGGGTTAGATTGCGGTGCGTCGAGTAAGGAAGCGGAGGTGACCAACAATCCTAAATCACTTGAGAAGAAGGCTAATCAGCGGAAGCGCACAATGTCTTGTCCTCCAGGAGATAGAGGGTCGGGGCTGTCAGGCCCCTAGAGTTTGGATTGGATTCAGGACCACAATCTGGGGGAGGCGGGGGTTATTTTCTCTGCTAGAAAGAGACCTCTGAAGGGGCAACATGTGGGAATAGCCTTGCACAAGGAAGGGCATAAAGGACCGTCTAAGCAAAGGGCGGGGGGCATGCTCCGCCACTCGCTCTTTAGCGTTAAAAGAATAGCTAGACTACCTTGTGAGGATCGTAGAGAGGTGATGATGATCTTGAAGAAACACGCTCGATGAGCCGTCTGGATAGGTTCTTGCTTTCGGAAGCTTGGTGTGGGACTTGGCCGAATTGTATGCAGGTGGCTCAGTTGAGAGGTCTTTCAGATCACTGTGCTCTTGTGTTGGACGCTGACGAGCAGAATTGGGGGCCCCAGCCATCGAGGATGCTCAAATGTTGGCGTGATATACCGGGTTACAACCATTTTGTGAAGGAGAAATGGCAGTCCTTCCAAGTTGACGGCTGGGGGGGTTTTGTCCTACATAAGAAACTCAAGATGATGAAAGGGGCCCTAAAGGAGTGGCTTGTGGCCCATTCCCATAATCTCCCGAGTAAAATTGACTCGCTCAAGGGTCGATTTTCTGATCTAGAATTAAAGGGGGAAGAGGATTTACTGTTAGAGGGTGAGGTAGAGGAACTTCATGGAATCACGGCTGATATTCATGCGTTGTCTCGACGGCATGCCAGCATCTGTTAGCAGCAATCTCGATCGCAGTTGCTTAAGGAAGGGGATGCTAACTCAAAGTATTTTCACTCAGTGCTGGCTAGTCGTCGGCGGGGGAAGGCCATCGCGTCGATTCAGGTGAATGGCGTCGCTGTGGATGGGGTGCATCCCATTCGGCAGGCTGTGTTTACGCACTTTGCGAACCACTTCAAGGCGAGTAATTTGGTGCGGCCATGGGTGGAGAATCTTCAGTTCAAACGGCTGTCTGTGGTTGAGCGTAGTAATCTTACTAAACCTTTTTCGTAGGCAGAGGTGAAGGACTCAGTGTGGGACTGCGACAGTTTCAAAAGCCCAGGGCCTGATGGGATTAATTTTGGTTTCTTAAAGGATTTTTGGGGTGAGCTGAAGGGGGATGTTATGCGGTTCGTTTCTGAGTTCCACCGGAATGGTAAGTTAACGAAGGGCATCAATTCCACTTTTATAGCCCTTATTCCTAAGGTGGACAGTCCGCAGAGGCTGAATGAGTTCAGGCCTATCTCGTTGGTGGGGAACCTTTATAAGATTTTGGCCAAACTTCTAGCTAATCGGCTGAAGATGGTCATTGGCAGTGTTGTTTCTGAAACGCAATCGGACTTCGTGAAGGGTCGGTAAATTCTTGACGGTATTCTCATAGCCAACGAGGTGGTGGATGAGGCCCGTAAGTCTAACAAAGAGTTGATGTTATTTAAAGTTGATTTTGAGAAGGCTTATGACTCTGTGGACTGGGGTTATTTGGATGCAGTTTTGGGAAAGATGGACTTCCCGCCGTTGTGGAGAAAGTGGATGAGAGAATGTGAAGGTACTGCGTCAGCATCTGTGTTAGTAAATGGTAGCCCTACTGATGAGTTCCACCTTGAAAGGGGTCTAAGACAAGGAGACCCGCTTTCTCCTTTTCTGTTCTTGTTGGCTGCTGAAGGGTTAAATGTCATGATGAGGGCCATGGTTGAGGGTAATAAATTTACAGGGTATAGGGTGGGAGGTCAGGATGAGGTGATGGTATCGCATTTGCAATTTGCTGACGACACGCTGCTGTTGGGGGTCAAAAGTTGGGCTAATGTCAGAGCTCTGCGTGCGGTGCTAGTGCTGTTTGATAGGATGTCGGGCCTGAAAGTCAACTTTCATAAGAGTATGTTGGTCGGTGTTAACATTTCTGATTCTTGGTTACATGAGGCCGCGTCTGCGTTGCGGTGTCAGGTGGGGAAGATTCCATTCCTCTATTTGGGTCTCCCTATTGGTGGTGATTCGAGGCGTCTGAGTTTCTGGGAACCGGTGCTAAATCGTATTAGGAATAGATTGTCTGGTTGGAAGAGTCGCTTCTTGTCTTTTGGCGGCCGTCTTTTGCCCTAGCAGGTACTATCTCTTCTATTGAATCTCTTTTGACTAATTTCTTTTGGGGGGGCAGTGAGGATTCTAGGAAGACCTCTTGGATTAGTTGGAAAACCATTTGCTTGCGTAAGGAGTATGAAGGGTTGGGGGTCAGGCAGCTTAGGGAGTTTAACATAGCCCTCTTGGGAAAATGGTGTTGGAGGATGCTGGTGGATCGTGGGGGCCTGTGGTTTAGAGTGTTGGCGGCCCGTTATGGGGTGGAGTTTGGTAGGCTGAGGGAGGGAGGGAGGAGGGGATTGGCGTGGTGGCAGGAGATAGTGAGAATCAGGGATGGTGTAGGTGGGGTTAGGGCTGGTTGGTTTGGTGACTGTGTGAGCCGGACGGTGGGGGACGGGACATACACTCTTTTCTAGACCGACCCCTGGTTGTGGGGATATCCTTGAGGGAGCGGTTTGGTCGTTTGTTTGATTTGGCATTGACCAAATCGAGGTCGGTGGCGGAGATGTTCTCTTTAGGGTGGGAGGCTGGGGGCGAGGTGTGGGTGTGGAGGAGACAGTTGTGGGTGTGGGAGGAGGAGCTGTTAGGGGAGTGTCAGACTTTACTGTTTCCCGTGATCTTGTAGGTTGAGTCTCCAGACAGGTGGAGGTGGCATCCGGACCCTATTTTAGGTTACTCTGTTCGGGACGCGTATCAGATTTTGACTTCTCAGGAGACAGTTCCTTTAGGGGCAGCTGATGATTTACTATGGCACAGACATGTTCCCTTGAAGTTGTCTATTTTTGCATGGCGTCTACTGCGGGATCGGTTTCCTGTGAAGGCAAACTTGGTTGCTCGGGGCATACTTTCTCCAGATATCCACTTTTGTGTGTCAGGTTGTGGCAGCATTGAGACAACCCAACATTTATTCCTCTCGTGCAGTACGTTTGGGTCCCCGTGGCCGCTAGTCAGGTCTTGGATTGGTTTCTCGGCGGTGGATGCTTACAGTCTCTCAAATCATTTCGTTCAGTCCACGTTTTCAGCCGGAGGGCTCCGTGCGCGGCGGTCCTTTCTCCAGCTTGTTTGGCTTGCTTCTGTTTGAGTTGTGTGAAATGAACGAAATCAGCGAGTCTTCAGGAATTCAGTTAGCTCTGTCAATCAGCTCATAGACAAGGTCAAGATATACTCCTATAGGTGGATGCGGTCGACAAATGTTACTTTAGTGATCCACTTTCATTCATGGTGGTCGAACCCATTGCTATGTTTGGGCATCGACTGATTGTATTTTATTCTTGTTTTCTTGATGGGATCCCCTTGTAAACTTGTGGAGCCCTCGTTAGCACATCTTGTGCTGTGAGGTCTGCTTGTGTTTTGGTTTATATATATATATATTCCATTTTGCTTGTTCAAAAAAAAAATAAATAAACTGTCTGACCTAAATTTATATAGGCTAAAATTTAATGCTTCATAGATCAGCCTATTCCAAGTCTTAGAACCGGAGAGAAT
Source organism: Trifolium fragiferum (assembly GCA_954870985.1). NCBI lineage: Eukaryota > Viridiplantae > Streptophyta > Magnoliopsida > Fabales > Fabaceae > Trifolium > Trifolium fragiferum. The sequence continues at coordinate 26,746,392 of OX940789.1, read as the reverse complement.
ATATAGCACCTCTGAAAGTTAAACCGTGGGTTACAAGTTAGTAAAGCACATTTGACCATTTTTTTTGACTAAACATTTGACCATTAATTGTAAAGTACGTTTTTGTGCTGAAAATGAAATATAATACGCGTTGAATGAAATATGTCACAATCTTATCAGTCAAATGATATCCATAATTAGGACAACACCTTATCAAAGAACACCTGATGCCACTTACCTTATTTAGCCATTTTCCTTTTTCAATAGATTACAGGTTACGTTAGTAAACTACATTATACTCATTTTCTTTTCACAAATATACGTCATTATATATATAGTAATACATATATAAATAAATAAAACAGGTTTATGTTTATTTTTAAGACTTTTTATTCTTTTATTATAAAAAAACCGTATATATTATTTTAAGAGTTCTAACATGTGTCTAAAGGATATTTATTAAGCAACTTAATATAAAAATATTGCTCTAAGGATATTTGTTAAAAAAAATCAATATAAAAAAATGGAAACCCCTAGTATGGTCCTCATATTTTGGGTTCCACTGGTGCTCCTCTCAAATTGATCTCCTATAGCAGGTTTCAATATTTTATTGGTGTGGGTGTTAGGGTAATCCAAGATAAGAGGAAGAAGATAACAAGTAAGAACTAGAGAGAAAACTAGGAGGAAAGTGTTAAGATTTATTGATAAGAAAAAATAGAGAATGAGTTATGTGTAATGCATGAGGCACATGCTTATTTATAAGGAAAACTCCTAACACATCCATTACTTGTAACACAAGTAACCATAACTAACTAACTCAAGATAGTTATGTAACCACCTCCTAACTACCTAACAGAGTCTAATAGGATTGAAGTTATAAAACATCATGCTCCCTTAACTTCAAGCCTAAGCAAACTTGTCTGTCCTTCAGAAATCCTTCAGAACTGCAACCTTGTCTGTCCTTCAGAAATCCTTCAGAACTGCAAACTTGTCTGTCCTTCAGAAATCCTTATCTGTCCTTCAGAACTCCTTCAGAACTGCAAACTTATCTGTCCTTCAGAACTGCTTCAGAACTTGTCTGTCCTTCAGAACTGCTTCAGAACTTGTCATGCTGGGCGCGCGCGCCTGATACACACCAAGTTCACTTCTGAGCTTTAAAAACCTGTCTGTTTTCAAACTCTTAGTTAGAGCATCTGCAACCTGAGTATCTGTTGCACAATGCTTGACATCTAAGCTACCTTGATTCACCTGCTCCCTCAAGAAATGAAACCTAGCCTCTATGTGTTTGCTTCTACCATGCAAAACTGGATTCTTGGCTAAGTTTATAGCAGACTTGTTATCAATCTGCAGAACCACAGGTTTCTCTGCTTCAATTCCTAGCTCCTTCAACACAGTCACAATCCACAAAGCTTGGCATGCTGCATATGCACCTGCTATGTACTCAGCTTCACAAGAAGACAATGCAACAACTGGTTGTTTCTTAGAACACCAAGCAACAGGAGCCTCCATAAATCTGAAGAAATACCCAGTAGTACTCCTTCTATCTACTTTGTCACCACACCAATCAGCATCAGAGTAGCACACAATCTCAAATTTCTCATTCAGAACTGACTTTGGAAAAAGAATTCCAAACTCCATTGTGCCTGCTATATACCTAAGTATTCTTCTAGCTGCATTCATGTGTGACCTTCTAGGCTTATCCATGAATCTACTTACAAGCCCAACTGCAAAGCATATATCTGGCCTGCTGTTGCAAAGATATCTCAATGATCCAACAATTTGCTTGAAAATTGTAGGATCCACAGTCTCTTCTGTCTCATTCTTCTCTAACTTCAAGTTCACCTCCATAGGAGTTGCAGCATAGGTACACTCAATCATGTTGAACCTCTTTAGAATTTCTCCTGCATATTTTCTCTGGTGCAACAATAGACCTTTACCATTCTTCAGAAGTTCAAATCCTAAGAAGTAAGACACTTCTCCCAAATCTGTCATCTCAAATTCAGTTTTCATTACTTCTTTGAATTTCTCTATCTCAGCTGTGACACTTCCAGTTACTAGCAGATCATCAACATACAAACATATCAGAATGATGCTTGAAGCTGCTTCCTGCACATATACTCCATATTCTGACTTGCATTTCCTGAAACCTTGTTTCACAAGAAATCCATCTATCCTTTTATTCCAAGCTCTTGGAGCTTGTTTCAAACCATATAGAGCTTTGTTCAATCTGTAGACCATGTCTTTCTTCCCTTCAATCATGAATCCAGGTGGCTGAGTTACAAAAACAAGTTCTTCTAATGGACCATTAAGAAAGGCTGACTTAACATCCATGTGGAACATAGGCCATTTCCTTGCATTAGCTACAGCTATAACAAGTCTCACAGTCTCAATTCTTGCCACAGGTGAGTAGATTTCTGAGTAATCTATTCCTTCCCTCTGCAGAAAACCTCTTGCCACCAGCCTTGCCTTATATTTTGCTATAGAATTGTCAGGATTTAGCTTCAGCTTGAACACCCATTTTACTTCAATTGCCTTCTTATCTGATGGAAGTTTAACTAACTCCCAAGTTTGATTTCTCTCAATTGAAGCCAACTCCTCTTCCATAGCTCTCTTCCATTTCTTGTGTTTCAAGGCTTCTGTGTAATTGATAGGCTCAGAACCAGCCATCAATGCAATATGAACTAAGTCACCATCTGCATTTACCTCATTATCATTAACAATTTCACAATCCTGCAGTCTAGCAGGAATGTTCCTTGTTCTGGCAGGCCTGTCTCTAGTCACAGCTGCAGGAGCTTCATTCTCATCACTAGAATCACTATCTTCTTCATTCATGATTGGATTTAATTGAGCTCTGCTTGAACTGCAACCAGCAATCCAATCCCAGGATTTCTCTTCATCAATTACAACGTCTCTGCTGTAAATCATTTTCTTTGTGACAGGATCATATAGCTTGTAAGCACCTGTGACATGGTATCCTACCAAGATCATGGCTTCACTTCTGTCATCAAGCTTCTTCCTTTTTGCTTCAGGCACATGCTTGTGACATAGAGCACCAAAAATTCTGAAGTGACTTACACTAGGTTTTCTACCACTCCACACTTCCTCAGGTACTTTGTCTTTCAGCTTCTTGGTTGGACACCTATTCAACACATACACAGCAGTGTGAACTGCTTCACCCCAGAAAGCTTTAGGCAGGTTCCTATGCTTCACCATACACCTTGCCATATCAAGAATAGTCATGTTCCTTCTTTCAGCTAAGCCATTGTGTTGAGGTGTATAGGGAGCTGTGACTTCATGTTCTATACCTTGTTCAACACAAAATGACTCAAACTTCTTGGAAGTATACTCACCTCCACCATCTGTTCTGAGAGCTATGATCTTCTTTCCACTTTGATTTTCAACTAATGCCTTAAAATTTCTGAAGACATCAAATACTGCATCCTTGGTTTGAATCAAGTATATCCACATCTTCCTGCTATACTCATCAACAAAGGTAACAAAATATCTATTACCACCAAGTGAATTCACATCAAAGGGACCACACACATCAGAATGTACAACACCTAGTACACTTGATGATCTCATAGGCAAACTCTTGCTGAAAGCATTTCTAGGTTGTTTACCAACTAAGCAACCTTCACATACTCTTTCTGAAGCTTCAATCTTAGGCAGGCCAAGTACCATTCCTTTGCTCCCTAGCTGATTCAGATATTTGAAATTCAAATGTCCAAATCTCAGGTGCCATAGCCAATTCAACTTCTCATCTGTTACTACCTTCATACACTGAACAGTGTTTGTGTGAATCAAAGTTCTGAAGGTTCTATTCTTGGCCAAAGGAGTCCTCAGAATTAGGTTATTTGCAGGATCATAAAGTTCAAATTTCTCTTTCTTAATGATAACTGAAAAACCTTTTTCTGCTAACTGTCCAACACTCAGAAGATTACAATCCATACCTGGTACAAACATCACATCTTCAATTACTGCAGTGCTTCCATTGCTCCTCTTGATAACCATGTTACCAATGCCTTCTGACTGCAATGAACTGCTATTGGCCAGCTTCACTTTACTTTTCTTTCCAGAATCGAACTTCACTAACCAGTTTTTGTGACCAGTCATGTGGTTGGAACACCCTGTGTCTAAGAACCAAGTCTCAGCATCAACTTTATCTTGTGATTCTACCTCTGATAATGCAGCCATGAAAGTCACAGCTTTGTCTTCAACCTTTTCTTGCACAAGTTTTGCTTCATCATCAGAGTCTTGGCCCTTTTCTTTGCCTTTCTTGAACCAACAATCTGAAGCATAGTGTCCCCATTTCTCACAGTTATAGCACTGAATGTGACTCTTGTCCTTGCCTTTCCCTTTCCTTGAATTTGATGTTCCTCCTCCTTTCTTGAAGGATTCAGATTTTCCATCAAATTTTTTCTGAGAGCCATTCTTTCCCTTATCTTGATTTTTCTCTTTGTGACTGTTAGCTTTCTTGTAAGCCTGAACTTGTAAGGCTTGTACAGATTCTTGAACCCCTTTCCTTTCATTTATCATCAACTCATGTGCTTCTAAAGATCCGACAAGATCCTCCAACTGTAATGTAGCTACATTCCCAGTTTCTTGGATGGCAACAATGACATGATCAAAATTTGGAGTTAGAGTTCTCATTACCTTCTCTACAATCATCCTATCTGTCATCACCTCACCACAGCTCTTCATTGTATGGACAATGCCTTGAACCTTCGACACATAGGCTCCAATGGATTCACTCTTATCCATCTGCAGAAGCTCATATTGCCTTCGCAGAGACTGCAACTTTACTCCCTTCACCTTTTCTCCTCCTTCATAATATTTCACCAAAATATCCCAGGCTGCCTTAGAGGATTCAGCACTAGATATCTTGTCAAAATTTGCAGAATCTACTGCAGCTTGAATTGCATACATTGCCTTGCAATCCTTCTTCTTTGAGTCTTTGTGTGCTGATCTCTGAGCTTCAGTGGCATTCCCCACCAAGTCTTGCACACCATTAACCACCACTTCCCATGTATCTTGAAAACCAAAGAGAGACTTCATCTGTTTGCTCCATCTTTCCCAATTCTTGCCCTCAAGAATTGGAAGATTGTTTGGTAAACCATTCCCTGACATTGTTTCTGAATGAAGGAAAATGTAAACACCAAACAAGACTGAATCTTTGTGCTTTCTACACTAAGAACCAAAGGGCTTTGGATACCAATTTGTTAGGGTAATCCAAGATAAGAGGAAGAAGATAACAAGTAAGAACTAGAGAGAAAACTAGGAGGAAAGTGTTAAGATTTATTGATAAGAAAAAATAGAGAATGAGTTATGTGTAATGCATGAGGCACATGCTTATTTATAAGGAAAACTCCTAACACATCCATTACTTGTAACACAAGTAACCATAACTAACTAACTCAAGGTAGTTATGTAACCACCTCCTAACTACCTAACAGAGTCTAATAGGATTGAAGTTATAAAACATCAGTGGGTACCAAAAAAAATTGAGAAATGAAAAAAAAACTATTTATTGCTACTTTAATAAGTACTCGTTCATCTTTTTTTATTGGGCACATACGTTTTATGCAAATATGGTAATTTATCACACGGTTATTATAATTAATTACTCACTCAATTGGTTTATGTCTTAATAATTTTTTATTAAAATCTGCAAACATTACACAATATTGAACTCAAGTCAGTCACAAGACAGACCTGGAACCGAAAGAGAAATAAAAGAATACACTTCTTCTCTTAGCACAACCAATACAACATAAAACAAAAACTACACTACTAACAATTTGGAAACAAAAACAGGCACACAAAAATAATACTCTCTTAAGAATGACTGCAATTACTTCTTCTTCTTCTTAAAAAAAAAAAGAATGACTGCATTACTTCTTCTTCAAAAATAAAAAGAATGACTGCAATTTTTTCAAAAACTGTTTAAGAAAGGACCTAACAAGTAAATTGATAGCAACCCATTATAATTGATAACAAAATATAGTACATCAAATCCTTAAGAGTGAGAATATCTTAAAACCAAGAACCCGGTATTACGAATCAATGTACTGGAAATTGATGTTTTGTTGATTGAATTGGAGATTGTAGTTACATTTGTGTTTGTGTAGAGTGGAGTTTCGATAAGTTTATCATTTGATTTTAGGACTCACACTTTGAAAGCAACAACTTTTGTACACTCTGGCTTGTACTCCCTCCGGTCCTTAATATAAAAAGAAATTCACTTTTTAGATTATTGGAATATTAGTGTATCTATACAATGATTTAGTCTAGATACATCAATATTTGAATATATTTAAAAAGTGATTTTCTTCTTATATTAAGGACCGAAGCGAGTATATGATTTTGAAATAGAGAGGATGAAGACCAGTTCACTTAGATCTAGAATTAACAATTAAAAGAAAGAAGAATTTTTTATCTTTCAACTTTTATGGGACCCACCGTTTTTTTTTAAAGAAACCTGCTATAAAAGGTCATTTTGGAAGGACCATTGGTGGACTAAAAAAATTGGGGACCATATTAGGGGCCTCCTAAAAAAATTTAGGGTTAAATATGTTTTTAGTCCCTATATTTTGCCTTATAGTCAAGAATAGTCCCTATATTTTTTTTTATGATTTAAAAAAACCCTACAATATATATATATATATATATATATATATATATATATATATATATATATATATATATAATACTATGAAGCACGGACTCTGATACGGATACCGCAACACGACATTTTATATATATATATATATATATATATATATATATATATATATATATATATATATATATATATATATATATATATAAATTCTCTTTGATTTCTACTAGTACTATGATCTCTGGGAATAATACAAGCAAAGCTTCTTCTAATGCCATCAAGGATTTCTCTTTCTTAAAGAAGTTTAATATTGCCATCCATAGCCCTAAGATGGCTATCCTAAAAGAAGTTATTTGGAAACCTCCTTTGCCTACTTGGTACAAGTGTAATATTGATGGTGCCTCGAATGGTAATCCAGGTAGTGCTGCTTGTGGAGGTGTGTTTAGGGATCACTACTCTGATTGTGTTTTTGCTTTTGCCGAGCCTCTAGGTATAGCCTATTCCTTTCATGCTGAGCTCTGTGGTGCTTTGAGAGCTATAGAGTTTGCTAGTGAGAGGGGTTGGCTTAATCTTTGGTTGGAGACTGACTCTTCTTTAGTTGTTACATCTTTTAATAACCCTAGTAAACCTGTTACTTGGCCCTTAAGGAACAGATGGCGTAATGCTCAAGTTAGGTTGAGAAATATGAATATTTTGGTGTCTCACATATACAGAGAGGGGAATAAGGTTGCTGATCTTCTGGCTAATTTTCGATTATCTGTCCTAGTCATTACTAATTGGTCTCATGCTCCTATGTTTATTGCTGAATGTTTAGAGAATAATAAATTAGGCATGCCTAATTTTCGTATTTGTTCTTCTTAATGTATTATCCTTTTTGTATTTTATCTGGAGCACTTTACTTTTTTTCCCTTCACCTGGTTTTGCCCATTGGATTTTACAGGTAATGTTTTTAATGAGACAGTAGTTTTTCCTAAGCTCCCACTTGAGTTTTGGTCTGGTCCCCCCAAGTTTGTTTGTTGTTTTCCTTTTTCCTTTAATAATATTTGGAGTTAGCTTGTCTATTGGGGTTATAAGGAGGTGCCAACCTGGTTGGAATGTCCTTATTTCTTCAACAAACTTGTCTCTTTTGCTTCAAAATATATGTATAAATAATAAAAAAGAATAAGAGAAAATTCAGAGTACAAAGGGGTAATAGAAATACCGCGACACGACATGGACATTCCGACACCGCTACATATTTATATAGTCTATATTGAGAATTAAAATTTTTACATATGCATTTAAGTTGAACAAATTTTTCATTAAAATTTTTTTAAAAAAATATATGATTGTACATTTGACATTTATTTATTTATTCATCTACCATCGAAAAATTAAAAATAATGTTATCATAATGTATTCTCTTTAATCCTTCATTGATCAACATTATTATTTTGACACATCTTTAATCGTTGTATATATGTGTAAGAAGAGTAGAAACAAATACAAAAATTAATTTTTTGGTACGAGTCTCTTGTAGGTGTCAGACACAAATTTAATGAGTGTCGGCGTAAAGAAAAAAATGTTTCTTTTGACACGTCTCCGACACGTGTCGTATGAGTGTCATACGAGTGTCGGACACCACGACACGTTTAATAATAAAGGTGTCGCTGCTTCATAGATATAATATACTGCTGAATTGAATCAAATTTTGGATTGATTTTTTAAAACCGATTCAAACAAAACCAAACCGCATACATATATCTTAACTTTTTTTATTAATATGATTTATTGGATTAATATATTATTTATTGGTTTTTAATTTTTCAATACTAGTTTTTTTTTTTGAAAACAGTCAAAGTTTATTGGGAAGCTAAGGAGCAAGACCCATATCTTTTTGTATATGGGTAAGGATACAAACAGGATAGTTATCAGTCCAATACATATTGGGCTCACTAAGGGCCCATCGGGCTAAATTATGCGCCGCAAGGTTTCCATCTCTACAGACCCATGTTACAGAAATGTTTGCTAAACTACTAAGAACCCTAGCACATCTCTGAGCAACTTTTCCCCAAATCGATCTAGGAAAAACCCTCTGATTAACTGCATTGACTACGACTGCAGCATCCATCTCCACCATAATGTTGTCAAGCTGATGTTCCTGCACAAAAAGGAGCGCTTCCCAAAGTCCGGTGGCTTCCGCCAGAGTTGCATCACTATTCCCAACATGAGCACGGGTAGCCGCTGCGACGCAGCGACCATCCTCCATCCGAAGGACCAAACCATAACCCCAACGGCCATCATCACTCAGATGAGCATCCACGTTGAGTTTATGGTAGGTTCTTGGTGGGGGACTCTAGCTCTTGTCGTTCCGGTTACCGTTGCTAGGATGGGTGTGACGTTCGAGGTTTGCTTCAATTTGGTGATGACGATATTCAGAGAGAGACTTTATTGCTTTTGTCACCACTTCCGCTGCAGGTTGGTATCTCCCTTGAAACACTCTTGTATTCCTTGCTAGCCAAATGCTATAGGTTATAGTAGCGATAGTTTGTAAGCTGTCCTTTGTAGAATGGTTAAGCATGTAGATAAGCCACTCTGTAAAGTTGTGAGTTCTTGTATTGGTAGTAGTGATCGTTAGGGGGGATCCAAACCAAACAAGCCGGGCCCATTCACACTGTAGGAAGATGTGGTTAGTGGATTCATGGTCTTTGTTGCACATAGGGCAGATAGAGTCACACATAATACCCTTCTTTAGGAGGTTAGTTTTAGTAGGGATGGCATTGTGAATGATCCTTCAGAGAAGGTGGATTTGTTTTGGGGGGGCTCAATTTTCCAGAGTTTTTCCCAGAAAAATTCTCCATCAAGGTGAGTGTTGGGTTGGGCAGAGGCATAATTGGTAAGCTCCCACTCAACTTGAGCGTGGTACCCTGACTTGACAGTGTAGTGACCATTATTGGATCCCTGCCAGCACACCATATCATCTTCATTGGAGTCCAAGAGAGGAGTTTGTAGAATTTTGGTAGCTTCCACAGGGAGGAAAGTCTGGTTAATGAGATTAGCATTCCATTGTTGAGTATTTTGGTCAATTAGGTCACTAACCGTCTCTAGGGAGGAGTCATTAGGCTTCCTTGTCCAAGTGGTGTTGCCTTCCTGAGGGTTAATCCATCTGCTTTCCCAGATGTTGATATTCTTGCCATTACCTATAAGCCAAAAGCACCCTTTTTAAGAATCCAGCTGGCATGATGTATGCTCTGCCAGGTATAGCTAGGTGCATGCCCTCTTTTAGCTTGGAGAAATTGGTGTTTGGGAAAATACTTGGCTTTGAGGGTTCTTGCCATTAGAGAGTCAGGTTCAGTGACGATTCTCCATCCTTGCTTGGCTAAGAGAGCTTCATTGAAAGCTCTTAAGTTTCTGAACCCCATGCCTCCTAGGGCCTTCTGTTTACAAGCTTTTCTCCAATTTATCCAGTGAATTTTCCTTTTATCCATATTACTACCCCACCAGAATTTACACATCATACTCTCCATGTTGTCACATAGTCCCTTTGGGATTAGGAAATTGCTCATCAAGTAAGTAGGTATAGCCTGAGCCACAGCCTTTATAAGAGTGCCTCTTCCCGCAAAGGACAAATTTTTTTCCTTCCAACCCTTAAGCTTCTTCCAGATTTTATCTTGAATAAAGTTGAACACTTGAGATTTTGATCTGCCTATCTGAGTAGGTTGACCAAGGTATTTAGAATAGTGGGTGACAGTAACCATGGGCAAAATATGTTGAATATCATCTTTGTTGCTCCGGGGACATTTTTGCTGAAGATTAGCTCAGATTTGTTATAATTAACCTGTTGTCCTGAAGCCCTTTGGTATTGGATGATGATGCAGTGAATCTCAGTAGCTTATTCCTTTGTTGCCCTGCAAAAAATGAGGCTATCATCAGCAAAGAATAGGTGAGTAATCTCAGGAGCTCCTGGGGCAATTTTTACCCCATGTATCAGCTTATGCTGTTGAGCTTGAGATATAAGGCCAGATAGAACATCAGCACAAAGAATAAAGAAGTAGGGAGAGAGGGGGTCTCCCTGTCTAAGACCCCTTTGTGGAAAGAAAGGGTTGGTAGGTTTGCCATTAATGAGAATAGCAAAAGAAACAGTAGTGACACACTTCATGATAGTGTCAACAAGGTGCTGGGGGAAATTCATGGTAAGCAAGGTAGATCTAAGGAAATCCCACTCAAGTCTGTCATAGGCTTTAGCCATATCAGTTTTAATACCCACATAACCTGTCTTCCTGGAGGTTTTAGAGAGGTAGTGGAAAATCTCATTGGCAATGATAGTGTTGTCAGATATAAGCCTACCAGGGACAAAAGCACTGTGGTTTTGACTGATGGTATTGGGCAGGATTTTCTTTAACCTGTTGGCAATGGTTTTGGTGATGATTTTAAGGGTGACATTACACTGAGAGATGGGTCTGAAGTCACTGGGGTAGGTGGGGTTGTTAGTTTTAGGGATAAGGCAGATATGAGTGTTATTGAAAGGTTGGGGGTTACCACCATGGTTCAGCACCTGAAGAGCTTCTTGAGTAATGTCCTTTCCAATGATGTTCCAGTAAGTGTGGTAGAAGAGAGCTGGGAGGCCATCTGAGCCAGGGGCTGCCAGGCTCTTCATCTCTCTGATAGCTGTAGTAACCTCATCTTCAGTGAAAGCCTTATTAAGGTAATCATACATCTCCTGATCAATTCTATTCTGAACCACTTTTGTAGAGTTCTCAATGTCATAGGTAGTTTGGGAGGTAAAAAGGAGTTTAAAGTGATTGATGAAAGTGTTTTCGATTCCCTTTTGGTCAGTGACAGTTTGGTTAAGGCTATTCTTAATGCTATCAATCCTGTTCCTTTTCCTTCTATGATTGGCTTTTTGGTGGAAATACTTAGTGTTTCTGTCCCCATGGGTAAGCCAAAGAGCCCTAGACCTTTGGCTCCACCACATCTCTTCTTTCTCCAAAAGGTCATCCAACTCTTTTTCTTTATTATTAAGCTGCTGATTAGTGATGGTTTGATTGCTGTTGGAGGTAAGTTGAGTAGACCAGGTATGTTGTAGGTTTAGAAGATCCTGCTGGGCTTGTTTGACTTTTTTGGGAATGATGCCAAAGGTGTTTCTTCCCCAATTGTGAAGAGCATTGAGGGTGTGATTGAGTTTTTTCTTAGTACTGCCCTGCTGATTATTCCAAACATCCATAACAATGTTTTTGTGGTGATCTTCTGTGAGCCAGACTTGCTCAAATCTCTTAGTATGAGCAGGCTTGTAATTATTCCTGCAAATATTAGAGTTAGAAAAATTTCGAATTATGGGGCAATGATTAGATTTATATCTGGCAAGGTGGCTATTTTTGTGAATAGGAAACATAGATATCCAATCAGAGGTAGCAAGGAAACGGTCCAGCCTGGATTGGATCTATTGATCTCCTTGCTGTCTGTTGGTCCAAGTGAATTTGCTGCCATTGTAACCTAAATCCTGCAAGTCACAGAGAGACAGGGTGTTTCTAAAGCTAGTGGTTATGTTGGGCTCAATGGAGTTACCCCCAAATTTCTCCTCATTTGTTAGGACAAGGTTGAAATCCCCAAACACAAGCCAGCTAGGATTAGAACAAACATTAGTGCAAGATAGGTCATTAATTAAACTGCAAGTAAGATACTTATTTTGAGTTTGGGGGTAGCCATAGATGCCAGTGGCTCTCCACTCTAGGCTATTAAGATTAGATCTAATCAACACATCAATGTAGTTCAAGTCATAGTGTTTGATTTCCAAGTTGATAGTACAAAGGTTCCACAATAAAGCAAGACCCCCAGCCCTACCCCCACCTGTTACAGAGCAATTAACAATGTGAGAGTTATAGAGGTCATGATAGTTGGTAAGGAGCTGGTACTGATTATCCAAAAGCTTTGTCTCCATTAGAAAAATGATATCAGGCTGGTAGTTTGCAATGAGCTTCTTAAGAGCCCTAACTGTCTTGGGGTTGCCAAGCCCCTAACAGTTCCAAGATAGGATACTCATGGTTGTGGGCTGGCCTGCCCTGCAGTGCTTGCCCATAGTAATTGTGCAAGTTTTTGCCTCTTTGCTTGAGTGTTTTGTTCCTATAATGTCTGCCCCTGGTCTATGTTCATGCTGATTGCTTCATAATTTGCAGTAGTTCTGTGGACCTTTCTTCCTCTTTCCTCCTGTGATTGGGATTGGCTCTGCCATGTTTCATTGGAGTTCTTGTGAGGGGATTGATGTTGGCTGTTGTTGTTGTTGTTGTTGACTTTCATGGCTGCCATTTTTTCCAACAAGTCAACAGAGACAGGAGGACTGTAGTAACCAAAATCCTTAGAGTGAGAGGGATTACTGTAGAACTTCTTATCTTTGGCCTCCATTTTCCTCTTTCCATACTGAGTAGAGTCTCCAGGGCCTAATGGTGCTAGAGTCTCCAAGGCTAGGGCTTGATTTCTGCATAATTTGTCAGAGTGACCTATCATTCCACAGTTAAAGCATACTTGTGGTAACCTCTCATATCTGTAGTCTATCCATCATGTACCATCTGTTGGGTTTCCCACATGGATTCCTGAGGTGATTGGGTTATGGACATTGATAGCTACTTTGATCTTGATTATAGTCTTTTTCCCTGGGTACTCATAGAATTCTGCTGCCTCCACTTGTCCCAATAGAGCCCCAATGCTTGCACCCATTTGCTTAGTTTTGCAGTGGGGAGGAAGACCCCATAGTTGTATCCATATGGGTACATGATCAAAATCCATAGTGTGAGGGTCAGTACCCCTTTCCCATAGTTTAACAATGAGCCTAGAGTTTCTGAATATCCAAGGGTTACCTTGTATGATCCTATCTTAATCAGCCTGATTGGTCATGAAGAATTGTAGGAGTTTTCCCCTATCTCTTGAATCTTGAGGCCTTCTGGAGCTCCCCAGATGCTCTCAATACCGTTCTGTATAGAGCTAACATGGATGGATTTGTCTGTGATGATCTTGCCTATAATGCTCTGACTGCAGGCAGAGAGACCCTCATGGATTTCTATTTCTGAATAAAGAAAGGATCTGTGGATGTTTGGGGAATGAGGGGGTTGATATCTAGTATTGGAGGATTTTGGTATATCTTGTGTTGGTGAGTGGTTGGGGGAGAGGTTTCCGTGGTTCTGATTAGTCTGAGTGTTATGATTCATGTTTCCCAGAGATTGGTTTTGCTGAAAGATTTGGTTCTTGTTTTGTCTGGTGTCACTATTTTGGTTTGTACTGATGGTGAGAGTGTGAGGGGTATTGATTCTGTGGGTAGTTGATTGTTGTTGGATATTCATATTGTTGGGTTGGGTTGTTTGTTGGGTAGTGTTTGTGTTCAAAGTTTGAGGTAACTGATGTTGTTTACTCATTTGTGCAGGTGTGGATGAAGGGAACAAAGAAGGGGTTATCAAGAGAAGATAACCAGAGTTGGGGGAGAAAGAAGGCCAAAGGGAATTGACAGAAAAAAATTCAGAACCTGAGGTATTGCAGGAGAGAAATGAGTGATACTATGAAGGTGAAACCAAGAGAGACTGCTGATTATTGTAACCATCCATAGAGGAGATAACTGCTGGGCAAAAGATGCAAGAGGTCAAGAGCTCTACAAAGCTGAATCAACAAGGTTGAAGATGAGTCTTGGAGAAATCTTGGAGAATTCTTGGAGCGATCACACAACGTATTAGACTATTAGTATTACTACTCATTTTTTTCAATACTACTTATTAGTTTGTTTTAATTTTTTATTTTTACAACAATTAAACTTATTATTTTGCCGTATCTATATTTATTTTGGATATTAAAAAATCTATCCAAATAAAACTGTACTAAATTAGATCGATTCAGATGAGATTATTTTAATTAGTCATTTGGAATTGAATTGAACGCAATTTTTTTTATCTTAAATCGAATAAAATTTTGCCTCAAAATAAAACCATAAATAATTTCATCTTTAGACCGAATAAATTTGTGCTTCAGTCCTCATGAACCTACCTCATTTGGTAAAAGGATAATGCACATTTGTGCAGGAATCGTAGTTCGAACCCAGTAGACCACTTATTTATTTTAAAGGGTCAATTTCTAACCGCTATACTATCTGACAAAAAAATAATAATTTGTGCTTCAAAACTGACGGCTACTAATTCAAAAAATAGAAATACACAAACACTCATTACCGAAAGAAAAGCCCTACACTCAATAATGGTTTATGGTTCAGTGTATTAGGCAAAGAGAAGAATAGAATCCGTACAAAGCTAACAAGTAAAATTAAGCACCAAGTACGTACCAATATATAGTACATAAAATAGTAATTAATTATTTTTCTTTCTTGTTTTAAAACTCACCACCCTTTTTGCTTGCATGATTTTCTAGGAACCAACACCACATGCAGCTTGCACCTTCGTTCGTGTTTCCTTAGTTTTTATATCTTGATCATAATTAAGATGAGATTACATTACATATATAAACATCTCAATATCATTCAATGTGCATAGAGAACCTAATTGAATTGATGCTATGGGGAACCACTTAGGTAAAAACAAAAAGCATGAGCCTCAAAATTCTAGAAATAATAATGATATAAGAATAGGTGGAAGAATGTCTTCATCCAATCAACCAACTCATCAAAAACCTATCCCATTACCATTACCATTACCACTTCCACCACAAGCTACTTCTTCTATGTATAACAAATCAACATATGATTATGGACAAAGCTCAAACACCAAAAAATCTCCAAAAAAGTATGCTTTGATTCAAGATAACTTCACTACCCTTGAACAGGTATATATGTTTCTCTAATTACATTTCTTTAAGCACAAATATATATTAATAAATAATTAATTAGTATGCAATTTTTTATTTGACAAATTTAATTAATTAGCATTATGTTATGTTAAAGAACTAATAACTTTCTTTCACTTTAACCCTCCCTATACCTAATCAATCTATATACATTATATTCCTGTTTCTCAAATTACTTTTATTATTATTAACTTATAATAGGAAGATTGAGTTGCTCATAGACCTTCTTTTTATCTATGTGGCATAATGAAGCATGCCTTTTTAATGAACTAGTCTGTGACCCGTGCGTTGCACGGATTTGGTTGTGTGATAGATATCTGATTTGAATTTCTATAATTAAAATTGCATACAAAAAAATAAAATGAAATCTAAACGTAAATATATTGAAATTTGTCTCATAAGTCTCAATTCTGATGTTTTATAACTTCAATCCTATTAGACTCTGTTAGGTAGTTAGGAGGTGGTTACATAACTACCTTGAGTTAGTTAGTTATGGTTACTTGTGTTACAAGTAATGGATGTGTTAGGAGTTTTTCTTATAAATAAGCATGTGCCTCATGCATTAAACACAACTCATTCTCTATTTTTTCTTATCAATAAATCTTAACACTTTCCTCCTAGTTTTCTCTCTAGTTCTTACTTGTTATCTTCTTCCTCTTATCTTGGATTACCCTAACAAATTGGTATCCAGAGCCCTTTGGTTCTTAGTGTAGAAAGCACAAAGATTCAGTCTTGTTTGGTGTTTACATTTTCCTTCATTCAGAAACAATGTCAGGGAATGGTTTACCAAACAATCTTCCAATTCTTGAGGGCAAGAATTGGGAAAGATGGAGCAAACAGATGAAGTCTCTCTTTGGTTTTCAAGATACATGGGAAGTGGTGGTTAATGGTGTGCAAGACTTGGTGGGGAATGCCACTGAAGCTCAGAGATCAGCACACAAAGACTCAAAGAAGAAGGATTGCAAGGCAATGTATGCAATTCAAGCTGCAGTAGATTCTGCAAATTTTGACAAGATATCTAGTGCTGAATCCTCTAAGGAAGCCTGGGATATTTTGGTGAAATATTATGAAGGAGGAGAAAAGGTGAAGGGAGTGAAGTTGCAGTCTCTGAGAAGGCAATATGAGCTTCTGCAGATGGATAAGAGTGAATCCATTGGAGCCTATGTGTCGAAGGTTCAAGGCATTGTCCATACAATGAAGAGCTGTGGTGAGGTGATGACAGATAGGATGATTGTAGAGAAGGTAATGAGAACTCTAACTCCAAATTTTGATCATGTCATTGTTGCCATCCAAGAAACTGGGAATGTAGCTACATTACAGTTGGAGGATCTTGTCGGATCTTTAGAAGCACATGAGTTGATGATAAATGAAAGGAAAGGGGTTCAAGAATCTGTACAAGCCTTACAAGTTCAGGCTTACAAAAAAGCTAACAGTCACAAAGAGAAAAATCGAGATAAGGAAAAGAATGGCTCTCAGAAAAAATTTGATGGAAAATCTGAATCCTTCAAGAAAGGAGGAGGAACATCAAATTCAAGGAAAGGGAAAGGCAAGGACAAGAGTCACATTCAGTGCTATAACTGTGAGAAATGGGGACACTATGCTTCAGATTGTTGGTTCAAGAAAGGCAAAGAAATGGGCCAAGACTCTGATGATGAAGCAAAACTTGTGCAAGAAAAGGTTGAAGACAAAGCTGTGACTTTCATGGCTGCATTATCAGAGGTAGAATCACAAGATAAAGTTGATGCTGAGACTTGGTTCTTAGACACAGGGTGTTCCAACCACATGACTGGTCACAAAAACTGGTTAGTGAAGTTCGATTCTGGAAAGAAAAGTAAAGTGAAGCTGGCCAATAGCAGTTCATTGCAGTCAGAAGGCATTGGTAACATGGTTATCAAGAGGAGCAATGGAAGCACTGCAGTAATTGAAGATGTGATGTTTGTACCAGGTATGGATTGTAATCTTCTGAGTGTTGGACAGTTAGCAGAAAAAGGTTTTTCAGTTATCATTAAGAAAGAGAAATTTGAACTTTATGATCCTGCAAATAACCTAATTCTGAGGACTCCTTTGGCCAAGAATAGAACCTTCAGAACTTTGATTCACACAAACACTGTTCAGTGTATGAAGGTAGTAACAGATGAGAAGTTGAATTGGCTATGGCACCTGAGATTTGGACATTTGAATTTCAAATATCTGAATCAGCTAGGGAGCAAAGGAATGGTACTTGGCCTGCCTAAGATTGAAGCTTCAGAAAGAGTATGTGAAGGTTGCTTAGTTGGTAAACAACCTAGAAATGCTTTCAGCAAGAGTTTGCCTATGAGATCATCAAGTGTACTAGGTGTTGTACATTCTGATGTGTGTGGTCCCTTTGATGTGAATTCACTTGGTGGTAATAGATATTTTGTTACCTTTGTTGATGAGTATAGCAGGAAGATGTGGATATACTTGATTCAAACCAAGGATGCAGTATTTGATGTCTTCAGAAATTTTAAGGCATTAGTTGAAAATCAAAGTGGAAAGAAGATCATAGCTCTCAGAACTGATGGTGGAGGTGAGTATACTTCCAAGAAGTTTGAGTCATTTTGTGTTGAACAAGGTATAGAACATGAAGTCACAGCTCCCTATACACCTCAACACAATGGCTTAGCTGAAAGAAGGAACAGGACTATTCTTGATATGGCAAGGTGTATGGTGAAGCATAGGAACCTGCCTAAAGCTTTCTGGGGTGAAGCAGTTCACACTGCTGTGTATGTGTTGAATAGGTGTCCAACCAAGAAGCTGAAAGACAAAGTACCTGAGGAAGTGTGGAGTGGTAGAAAACCTAGTGTAAGTCACTTCAGAATTTTTGGTGCTCTATGTCACAAGCATGTGCCTGAAGCAAAAAGGAAGAAGCTTGATGACAGAAGTGAAGCCATGATCTTGGTAGGATACCATGTCACAGGTGCTTACAAGCTATATGATCCTATCACAAAGAAAATGATTTACAGCAGAGACGTTGTAATTGATGAAGAGAAATCCTGGGATTGGATTGCTGGTTGCAGTTCAAGCAGAGCTCAATTAAATCCAATCATGAATGAAGAAGATAGTGATTCTAGTGATGAGAATGAAGCTCCTGCAGCTGTGACTAGAGACAGGCCTGCCAGAACAAGGAACATTCCTGCTAGATTGCAGGATTGTGAAATTGTTAATGATAATGAGGTAAATGCAGATGGTGACTTAGTTCATATTGCATTGATGGCTGGTTCTGAGCCCATCAATTACACAGAAGCCTTGAAACACAAGAAATGGAAGAAAGCTATGGAAGAGGAGTTGGCTTCAATTGAGAGAAATCAAACTTGGGAGTTAGTTAAACTTCCATCAGATAAGAAGGCAATTGAAGTAAAATGGGTGTTCAAGCTGAAGCTAAATCCTGACAATTCTATAGCAAAATATAAGGCAAGGCTGGTGGCAAGAGGTTTTCTGCAGAGGGAAGGAATAGATTACTCAGAAATCTACTCACCTGTGGCAAGAATTGAGACTGTGAGACTTGTCATAGCTGTAGCTAATGCAAGGAAATGGCCTATGTTCCACATGGATGTTAAGTCAGCCTTTCTTAATGGTCCATTAGAAGAACTTGTTTTTGTAACTCAGCCACCTGGATTCATGATTGAAGGGAAGAAAGACATGGTCTACAGATTGAACAAAGCTCTATATGGTTTGAAACAAGCTCCAAGAGCTTGGAATAAAAGGATAGATGGATTTCTTGTGAAACAAGGTTTCAGGAAATGCAAGTCAGAATATGGAGTATATGTGCAGGAAGCAGCTTCAAGCATCATTCTGATATGTTTGTATGTTGATGATCTGCTAGTAACTGGAAGTGTCACAGCTGAGATAGAGAGATTCAAAGAAGTAATGAAAACTGAATTTGAGATGACAGATTTGGGAGAAGTGTCTTACTTCTTAGGATTTGAACTTCTAAAGAATGGTAAAGGTCTATTGTTGCATCAGAGGAGATATGCAGGAGAAATTCTGAAGAGGTTCAACATGACTGAGTGTACATATGCTGCAACTCCTATGGAGGTAAACTTGAAGTTAGAGAAGAATGAGACAGAAGAGACTGTGGATCCAACAATTTTCAAGCAAATTGTAGGATCATTGAGATATCTTTGCAACAGCAGGCCAGATATATGCTTTGCAGTTGGGCTTGTAAGTAGATTCATGGATAAGCCTAGAAGGTCACACATGAATGCAGCTAGAAGAATACTTAGGTATATAGCAGGCACAATGGAGTTTGGAATTCTTTTTCCAAAGCAGTTCTGAAGGACAGACAAGTTCTGAAGCAGTTCTGAAGGACAGACAAGTTCTGAAGCAGTTCTGAAGGACAGATAAGTTTGCAGTTCTGAAGGAGTTCTGAATGACAGATAAGGATTTCTGAAGGACAGACAAGTTTGCAGTTCTGAAGGATTTCTGAAGGACAGACAAGGTTGCAGTTCTGAAGGATTTCTGAAGGACAGACAAGTTTGCTTAGGCTTGAAGTTAAGGGAGCATGATGTTTTATAACTTCAATCCTATTAGACTCTGTTAGGTAGTTAGGAGGTGGTTACATAACTACCTTGAGTTAGTTAGTTATGGTTACTTGTGTTACAAGTAATGGATGTGTTAGGAGTTTTCCTTATAAATAAGCATGTGCCTCATGCATTAAACACAACTCATTCTCTATTTTTTCTTATCAATAAATCTTAACACTTTCCTCCTAGTTTTCTCTCTAGTTCTTACTTGTTATCTTCTTCCTCTTATCTTGGATTACCCTAACAAATTCAACTGATAAATATTGTTGAAATTGTTAGGTCGGACGTCGTGATCCGGGTACGAACCCGAGATTTCACAATTATGTGAGTTTAATTTAGTGGGTTACCATGATCTATGAGAAAAAAAGTATTGAAACTTAAAATGGGCAGTACAAATGGAACTAAATAGTATTAATATAATTACATAGTAACCATTAAAATTACATATAAATCACACAAAATAGACTAATAGTTGATAAACAAACCAACTATATACTAAATATCATGAAAAACTTCTTTGTAAACAATATTTACAGTCGTATTTGAATATTCACCTTCATCGTCGGTTATTAATATCTTTAACTCTTTCTTCGATGTAACCCTTGATAATGCAACATATAATCGTTCATGAAAGAAAATAGACTAAGAAAGATATACTTAGATATATTTAAGTGACTAACCTTGACACTTGTTCGAACATGAATCTTTTAAATGCATATGACATTCAATTTGATTTAATAATAACAATGCAATATATATATATATATATATATATATATATATATATATATATATATATATATATATATATATAATAGGTAATGGCCACAAACTATTTGACATGATATCTTTTACTTCATAGTTGATCACTTTGTAGTTTTGCACATTAAAATTATAACTAAAAATATAGATTTATAAAAAAAGCAAATTTTTGACAATTTCATAAAGTCTAAGCCAAAAGTAAAACTAAACATAAGTCAAACACAATCATATTAAGCCAAAATAAAGTCTTGCTCAAACTGTCCAATAATAAATAAAAGTGGCTAAAAAACAACAATCTAAAAAAGTGCAAGTGTGCATTACATAATCATCACATGGTTCTAATAATAAGTGGGTATTTATGATCGTGTATTTATCTGCATTACTTGATCAACAAATGCATATTTGATGCTTTTGAAAAAAACAGAGCAGCATATTCTTATTTTATATGAAAGGAACTTGGTTCTTTAGATGATCAATAATACATTAGTATTTGAATATATTAAAACTATATATAGGATTATATAAGAATAAGAATAAAGTATTAATCATTCTATGGAAACAAACAATTATGGTCAAAATATATAGTATATAGTTTTGAGATTAAATAATATAAAGTCCCAAAACATACACACTACATTAAAAATGTGGTTAAAAAATAGTATAATTCAAAAAAAATTGACCAATGTATTAAAATATCTCCTTGAATTTGATAAACACCATCATATAATATTAATATTATAATCTAAACAAAATTAACCAAATATAAATTAAGATTGCATGCCAAACTAATTTGATAATTTTTTCTTAACATCATTGAATATTCATAAGAATTTTAGAAATCCTTTAACAGAACATAACAATCAAAATGCCATATATGTTCCACAAGACCCTTTCAAACAAAAAACAATTAAAAGTACATACATACGACACTAACTCCATAAGCATGAAACGGAAATAACTGGAAGGTACATCTTCTCATACCAAATTGCATAACAACTTCAATCAACCTTTTCGGGTAAAAGACGAAGCTTCACCGTCAACATCAATAACAACAAACGATTCAATATAATCAGCCAACCTCTTCCTCAATGATTTGCTTGGCAACAAACTCCTCCTTGTTTGAATCACCCCCTTCAATAGCCTCCTACATGCATAATTGTATTTAAGTTCTAATCAAATATGAAACCATATTTTTGCTATGTTGTTTTCAACTTCAAAGCAAGAGATTTTAGAAAACAGGATACTTGTGTAGATAGTAACTCACGATTTAAAAAGTGTTCAAAGCAATAGATATGATTGCTATATCTTGCACAAAAACAGATATTAACAAACACAATCATAAACATATGAACAAATTTTTAAAAACAATAGCCACTAACATAAGCAAACAGCTCACTATAGATACGGATTTGGAGATGAGCCATATATAGAATTTACTCTTGGGCAGAAAGCTTCAAAGAAAATTTTAGAGATAGGTCAAACTTCTAGATAAGGTTTTTTCAAAAGAATTATTTATTTGGTAGAAATTTTAATCGAACTCAACATGTAACATCTATAATACATTAAGAATAAATGAACTTGTCACAAAAGAATCGAAACAAAATTGTTGGTTCACTGATTAAAAAAAAGGAAAAAAACCTCGGGTCAGAACAGACTTGTTGGTTCATTGTAAAATATCATACCTATTTCCTCAGTCTCATGAGCAGAGATCTCTGATTGCACTTTGCACATCCTCAAAACAGAATTGTTGGTTCATTGTAAAATATCATACTTGTTTCCTCAGTCCCATAAACATAAATCTATGATTGCACTTTGCAAATAAAACATAATGTGAATAAAGAAGAATAATCACAAACAAATTGAATGAACTAAAATAGAATATATTTGAATATGAAACCCTTACATCTATGCCGAAGGCTGCTGTTGTTGTGTGTTGTTGTTCATTCATTCCCGTAGTCATGTATGCCAAAAGAGAGGAAAAAAGAAGCAATTAAGAGCAAGAGATTGAAGGGAAAAAAGTGAAAAAGAAAAACGAAAATGACAAATGAAAGTACCGATGAAAAATATGAAACAGAGTGTAGACGATGTAGGTGACGGCGGCAACGAAAAAAAAAGATGAAGATTGTTTGGACTGTAGTTGTGGTGGAGGAAGAATGAAGTAGAAGAAAATAGCTTTTAGTATTCACGTGAAAATAAAAACAGGAAAGGAAGAGAGATTTGTGGAAACATTAAGCACAGTAAATAATGATGATTAAAATTTAAACCTATCTGATACTAATAAGGTGCATTTATGGTGCATCATAATTTGAAATTCAAATTCATCTTTTTATCTGTAAAAACAATGCATGGAGCAACCAAAACATTTAATATGAGCCGCCCCATTATCCTTAAAAAATGCAGAGCATCAACAATATTTATTACTATTGTTTATCTTGTATAAAAAAATGCATCTTTCCAAGAAAGTGTTTTAAACAAAAACGGCCATGCATTTAATGAGTAATTCTTATATAGGCACAACCCTAAATAATATTTCTTTAGACACACTCATATAATTGAGAAAATTTAAATATAAAAAAATTTAGTCACATCAATTAACATTACTTCATCATCTTTTCAATTATTTTATTCAAATTTTTGTGTGTGTGCCTAACATGTAACATTAGGTTTGTGCCTAAGTAAGTGTTACTCGCATTTAATGAGGCAAAATTCTCATTAATTAGGAAATTTGGGAGGGATTTTTGGAGGGAATTAGAGGTAAGCAAAACTGTACTTTTATAGTAACTAGACTATGACCCGTGCGTTGCACGGATGTTGCGGAGTAATAGATATACGATTTAAATTGCTATAATTAAAATTGTAAATAAAAAAATAAAGTGAAATCAAAACATAACATAACTATATTGAAATTTAAATTAGCCAGTACAAATGGAACTAAAAAAGATATTTGAAATCATTAGATCGATCAATACTAAAAAAATAAAGACAAATGCAAAAAATAGTCAAATAACTGAGATATAAATAAAGCTAATTGATAGCATAGACTTTGTTTACGACATTCGTAATAAAAAAATATTAATATCATTGCATATACAATTAAAATATGTCCATCCACCAGAAAATTTAGCCAACTTCATATTTTCATCATCAGCAGAGCTCAAATCGACTATGTATGCATTCCCACAATAATCAACAAATGTTAACTCAGAAGGCTCTTTAGTAGTGCTTTGTGACAGAATCCAATCCATGACAAAGTCTATATGATATAAACAGAATAAACATAAAAAATATCAGTACTATTTACAAACAAAATATAAACACATGATCATACCAACACATCAGAGGTAACATTAAATGTTGTCAATTGTGTCAATTCGTTGTGACGGATAACTGGCGGAATATCCAAAAAATGAAAATTAGCACTTGAACCCTAATTAGCATATGAAGAGCCTACTTCAGATGACTCACGAAGCAAAAATCATTTAATTCGGGGTTTTGTGTTAGGAATAGGATACACAACTTCATTACCAAACCTGTCGTTCATAGTAATTCAAAAAATTCTACGATTCACATACTTCAATTTGACTCAATCATAAATAAACCTGAAACTAAACTATACGATTCACATACTTTAAGAGACTGACATACATAGATAAACAGCTATACCAATCTGATGAGTAAGACCCCTTTACTGAAAGACAAATGTGCATAAATAATTTAGTACCACTCAATAAAAATATGCAATTATAAAACAGTAAGCTCACTTAATAAATAATAACAAAAAGAAAGATAACATGATCCAAGAGTTAAACACTACTCACAACAAATCAAAATCTCACCCATAGAAAAATGAAGACTACAATAGTTATTAACAAAATGTTGCAAAACTTACCACTTTGAGAGGCTAGTGTATGACTGTCATCACCTTACACATTATGAGAGTTGAAAGCCGAATAATATCAGATTTTACATCCCACAAATTATGAAGCCCCTACAACAAAGCAAATTATAACATAGAATGAAACCACCATAATAGGAAAAATCTATTAAAATCAATTTCAATCAATTTTGGTGGCAAAGAATAATAAATCATTAAGTAGATGAGTAAAACAGATAAATAAATAAAGTTTCATAAAGTTTAAACTTACTTGATAATAACAAAGGTCACTCACAGATTCCTTTTTTTTTTTTTTTTTCAAATATGCAGCAGTAGCAAAACCTAATTAGCATAACAAATTTAAGACCCGTAATTCCACGGTACCTTTTGTGTGAGGAAAGTAAGTAATGGCTAAGAATATTAGAGTTTTTGGTTAAGTGGTTTTGTGAGTATTGTCGCGATAATAGAATTTTGCTGAGTTGGAGCCTGTTTTGTGCTCGTGCGCTGGAAATTGTAAGACCCGTAGAATTACTGTAGCAGAAATATGATTCTTGATATAGTAATTAGCTTATGCTATTTGTTTTTATTGATTCTCTGCTTGATTGTCTGTTTTGAGAGAATTTTTGCTGAGATTGTGCTTGCGCGTAGTTTAACGTTTGAAAAATGAACACAATGATTTTATAAGCTTTAAATGAGTTTAGAAACATTTTTGTCTCATCGAAATGTTGAAAATAATTTTCTAGTGGTTTTTGAGAAAACGGGCAAGATATACCCGCTGTTTGAAAATTTTACGGTTTCTGATTTCCGTCGAATTTTAAATAGAGACTTTATATATCGGCGCGAGTTAGAATCTAGATTCAGAATAGTTGTGGGAGCTTCGGATAAATATTTCAGTCGGAGAATCAAGTTTAGCGATAATTTTTAGAAATGGTTTACGGCGAACTTTTATTTCGTAGATTTTCTATTTTCGCGATTTTAGTCGGTACGCGAGATATGACTCGTTTAAGAGCAAACGCGGGGACTGAGCGATGAAGTCATAAATATCTAGATATTTATGTTAAGTTACTTGGTGACCAAGATTGAGATGAATGGCTAGGATTAGTCTAGGAACCTTTATCCTATTTGATCCAATGGCTTGGAATTAAATTGGAGAAAGATAAGAAGCAAGTCATGAGACTTTTTCCATTCATTTTCTCTTCTCTCTCACGTGAACTCTTCTCCTCCCTCTTCTTTTATTTTATTTTTCTAAGTGTTGATAGAACACACATCTTCACCTTAAGAGAAATCTAGAAAGAATTAGGAGAAAAGCTTGGAATGGAAATTGATCCTTGTAACTTGGTGAAGCTTTTGGCATAAGGAAAGTGGTAAGAAAACCTTCATCCCTATATTTTCCTTCCTTGGCCGTGGGCCTTTTGGTTATGAGTGGGTAGAGATTTTGATTTCTCCTTTTTGGTATTATTGATCCATGATAGCCAGTGTTTATCCATGCTTAGAGATAGATTTCCATGATTGAAAACCATGCTCTTCTCATGAAGTTAGTAGCTAGAGTTTTTGAGGAATTTGTGAGAAATTGTTCATGATGATTCTTGTTGCTTGAAAGTTGTTCATGAGTGATGAACTAGCATGTTTAGGCTTAGTAGTGATGCTTTCCATTGTTAGATGATGAGATCATGAAAATCTTTACTAGGGTTTTGAGGAAAATTCCTAATTGATCAAGAACATGAGTTGTTGGTTGTTGATTGTGAAAATGATGTTGCTTTTGAACCTTTTATGAAAATGGATGTGTGGAAAGTGACTTTGTTTTAAGAAACAAGAAAAATATTTTGTGTGTGTTCTTGAGAATATTTGTGAAAACTATTTTGAATTGTGGATTATGTTTTGGAAATGTTTTGTTTGATCAATTAAATGATTTTGGGAACTAATTGGTTAATGCTATGCTTTTGAAATGAAAGAAAAATGATTTAGGGTGTGATTTCATTTCTGGCCGAAATTTTGAAGGGTATTCTGGTCATTTTAAAATTGTTTTTGTGACTTGGAAACCTAACCATTTAATCCGTCTTTTCGAGACGAAGATTTTGGCGTATGGTTCGTCTCGATCGGATAAAAATTGAATGAGTTATGGCCGTTTTATTCGAGAAGTAAAAACTTGTAACTTGTGTTGCAAGAAAACTTTATTTTCGGTGAAATTTTTCGAAGAGTTGTTGGGCTGTTTTCAAATGGTTTTAGTGTGTGGAATTGATTGCTTTGGTGTTAAAAAAAAAGTATTTCATAGTTTGATTTGAAACGAAAATATTTTCGTGTAGTGAAAATAGTGTATTTAACTTCATGAATTTTTTATCAATATAGGGAGGTCTCGTAATCACTATCCGAGAGTGTTAGAAAGTACCTTAGACCCCTCTAGATTTTTGGGTTTTAGTTTCGTTTCGATAGAATACAGTGGGAGTATTTTATTGACATTACGCTGCTTAAATTTTAGGAAGCGTGATTTGTAGAGTTGAGCGAGAAATAGTTGTGGAAGCTTGCCGAGGTAAGGGCACCTTTATTTCTGTCTTACTTTTCGTTAATGGCATGTGTGTATGTTTGTTGTTGTGGTGTGTTTTGAATGCTTGGCATGTATGAATTATGTATTCTCGAGACGAGAAGTTGTTTAAAATACATGCGTATGTCTTACATATGATTTGCGAATATATGTATTGGTATGTGGGGATGATTACATATGTGTATGTATATTGATTGTTGCATGAGCATGTATGGAACGTGTATGTCAGTGGAGACTACATGGGTGTTTGTCTGTGTGACTTCACCGGGGATTTGTCTGTGTGACTGCCCTATATATGCTGAAATATAAAATATGCTCATGCATTTCATAGTTGCGTGTACGAGTGTTAGAGTCTGTGTGGCTTCACCTAAGCACCGAGTGTTAGAGTCTGTGTGGCTTCACCTAATCCTGCGGGATTTTTATTGAGTTGGTGTTAGAGTCTGTGTGGCTTCACCTTGGTGTTATAGTCTGTGTGGCTTCACCTGCCCTGCGGGGTTTAGTAGGTGTGCGACAGCCAGTGATTGGTGTCCACATGAAGCCTACAACTCTCTGCGGAGAGGTTAAATTCCGGAATTCATGCATGTGGCAGCCAGTGATTGGTGCCACGCTCATTGTAGAGTCTGCATTGATAGGCTTTGTGTGCATTTGAATTATAATGTCTGTTGAGAAGGAAATGCTAAATGTCTATTTACTTTCCGTATTTGGTATGTATATATTCGGTGTGTATTATATATATGTATATGTGTGGTGACCCTTGCCATAATACATGAACGGGCTCCTCCCACCCTAGACGATGGATTCTCGCCTGATACCGTGGGTCGTGAGGACGACGGTAGCTTCTTGAGCCCCCAGTGATTGAGTGGCGTGGTATATCTAGTTAGGTTTATGCCGGTGCGTTGTACACCGTGCTTTTTGGTTAGGGAGTTTTATTCTGACTCTTTTGGATAAACTGTATCTGAGTATTTATACTTGTGGTCTAGACTGCGATATTTTGGGATGTAAGTATTCAGGTACACACTTTGCTTCTCCGAGAAGCACTATGATCCATATAGTACTATTTCAGTCACCTTGTTGGTCGTACTATTATTGCTTTAGTCCTGTTGTATGAATAATGCCGGCTCTTGTAAAATATTTTCCGCGCACTCTGTCTCGTGTTTTAAAAAAAAAAAAAAAAAAAGTGCCTACCTTTGGGCCTTTGAAAAACGGGGTATTACAGAAATGCACAGACTTTTGTTTCTTAGTCTTTATTTATATATGAGAACGTTTCTGTGTCTTCAGAATTTCAAAATTTGACTTTCTCCGTTTTTTTGAAAAACGAGTAGAAAACTGTACCCGCTGTTGGAAAATTTACGGCTTCTGTTTTCCGTCGAATTTTAAATAGAGACTTTATATATCGGCGCGAGTTAGAATCTAGATTCAGAATAGTTGTGGGAGCTTCGGATAAATATTTCAGTCGGAGAATCAAGTTTGGCGATAATTTTTAGAAATGGTTTACGGCAAACTTATATTTCTTAGATTTTCTATTTTCGCGATTTTATCAGTACGCGAAATACGACTCGTTTAAGAGCGAATGTGGAGACTGAGTGAGATGAGTTGGCAAGTTCACATAATATCTAGATATTATGTGAGGTTACTTGGTGACCAAGATTGAGATGAATGGCTAGGATTTGATCATAGAACTTTATCCTATTTGATCTAAGGGCTAGAAACCAACTAAGACACTTATTTAAAAGATAGGCATTGAGACAAGTTACATTCTTTCTCTCATTTCTCCCTCTGTCAACCGTAGCTCTCCCTCTCATTTTTTGCTAAGTGTAGAAATCATTGAAAACAAATTGTGAGGATTTTGAGAGATCAAATTAAAAAGCTTGGATCATGTGACTTTAAGACCAAACACCACCACCTTGTGAACTAAGCTCCAAGAGGTTAAGAGGATTATCCGGATTGAGGACTTGGTTGAGAGAGACGGTTTTGCTCGCGTAGAGTAAGTTGTACGTGTTGGAACGCTTGCCGAGGTAAGGGCACCTTTATCTCTGCCTTATATCTTTAATGACATTTGTGTATGCTTGGTTTTGTGATGTGTTTGTGTGCTTGGTATTATGTATTCTCGAGACGAGAACGTGTTTAAATTACATGCGTATGCTTTACATATGATTTGCGAATATATGTATTGGTATGTGGAGATGATTACATTTGTGTATGTGTATTGATTGTTGCATGAGCATGTATGGAACGGGTATGTCAGTGGAGACTACATGGGTGTTTGTCTGTGTGACTTCACCGGGGATTTGTCTGTGTGGCTGCCCTATATATGCTGAAATATAAAATATGCTCATGCATTCCATAGTTGCGTGTACGGGTGTTAGAGTCTGTGTGGCTTCACCTAATCCTACGGGATTTTTATTGAGTTGGTGTTAGAGTCTGTGTGGCTTCACCTTGGTGTTATAGTCTGTGTGGCTTCACCTGCCCTACGGGGTTTAGTAGGGGTTGGACCTACGACTCTCTGCGGAGAGGTTAAATTCCGGAATTCATGCATGTGGCAGCTAGTGATTGGTGCCACGCTCATTGTAGAGTCTGCATTGATAGGCTTTGTGTGCATTTGAATTATAATGTCTGTTGAGGAGGAAATGCTAAATGTTTATTTGCTTTCCGTATTTGGTATGTGTATATCTTGTGTGAATTATCTGTATGTATACGTGTGGTGACCCTTACAATGAAACATGAACGGGTTACCCCCACCTAGACGATGGTTTCCCGTCTGAGACTGTGGGTCGTGAGGACGACGGTGGCTTCCTGGGCCCTCAGTGATCGAGTGGCATGTTGGACCTAGTTAGGTGGTGTGCCGGTGTGTCTTGTACACCGTGCTTTTGGTTATAGTAGAATTCTGACTCT
The DNA here is from genome assembly GCA_954870985.1 of Trifolium fragiferum. Taxonomy (NCBI): domain Eukaryota; kingdom Viridiplantae; phylum Streptophyta; class Magnoliopsida; order Fabales; family Fabaceae; genus Trifolium; species Trifolium fragiferum. The sequence continues at coordinate 26,716,369 of OX940789.1, read as the reverse complement.
TTGGGATGACTGTATTTGAATACTTATACTTGTGGTCTAGACTGCGATATTTTGGGATGTAAGTATTCAGGTACACACTTTGCTTCTCCGAGAAGCACTATGATGCATATAGTACTATTTCAGTCACCTTGTTGGTCGTACTATTATTGCTTTAGTCCTGTTGTATGAATAATGCCAGCTCTTGTAAAATATTTTCCGCGCACTCTGTCTTGTGTTTTAAAAAAAAAAAAAAAAGTGCCTACCTTTGGGCCTTTGAAAAACGGGGTGTTACAACAAAAATAACAAATATCATAGAGGTGCTGCCTCATTCTCGGAAAGATATTGAGCGAACCAAAAACAAAAAGTAAAATGGCGAAAAGGTTGAGAAAGAAGAATAGGTGTGAGATAAAAACGAAATTCGACGACGATGAGACTAAGAAAAAGAGTAAGATTTAACATGTAAGCATCAACAAAATTTCTATGTTAACATCAATATCGGAACAAAACGAAGCCAAAAATCAAATCTACAAATCAAATACATGAAACTATTTTAGATTTGACACTTAAAAATTATAACAATAAATAACTATAAAAAAAGTAATCACTTACAAATCTAGATTGATATACTCATCTTCTTTGCCAATAACAAAAATCGGTGCTTCTTTCTCTTCTCCTTCGTGGTATTATATTGTCTAGAAAGAGGGTGTGCAGGTTGATGCCGATTAAAAATTGGGTTGAGATGTAGAGACAGAAGAAGGAAGGTATTGAGGGAGAAGATAAAAAAAAAGTGGGTTGAGAGAGCAGCGAGTGAGAAGCAAGAAGAGAAAAACATGGATAAAAGAATCAAAAGCGTATAATGATAGAGAGATAATGGAGAGATGCCACATTTTTAGGTATAATATTCTATTGTGTTATTTTTTAGGTGAACATTTAATAATATTTTATTTTCAATGCATAAAAACTACTAATAAAAGCTTTTGTAAAAAAAAAAAACTAATAAAGACCAATTTAAAATTCAAATTGAGAAAGATTTAATAAGTGGTGGGCCATAGTAATTAATATGTGGTTGAGAGATTAAGAAAGAGAATAGGAGGGAAAAAATTAGGGTTAACATGAAGCAAAACATTACTTTTATTATAATTATAATAATTAAGATTAAGATAAAATTAAGATTAAGATAAGATTAAGATTAAGATAAGATTAAGATTAAGATTAAGATTAAGATTAAGATTAAGATTAAGATTAAAGATAAGATTAAGATTAAGATTAAGATTAAGATTAAGATAAGATTAAGATTAAGATTAAGATTAAGATAAGATAAGATGAAGCATGTTACTCTTTCCTTCATTACTATAACAAACTTTTTTAAAAGGACATTTTGATAGGTTGGGCCTACCCAATTTTTGTTTTGCTTAGTTAGGTTTATTTTGTATTTTTATTAGGTTTGGCGATCCCCCAATTTTGTGTTCCATTTTTTTTAATAAAATAGTTGTTTTTTTAGAATAATAAAATAGTTTTTTTAAAGGAAAATAATAAAATACTCCCTCCGTCCCTATATATAAGCCCCCAAAGAGAAATTTTACGCTTATTAAGAAAAATTGATAGTGTAATTAATGTATACTTTTTGGGTATTACAATTACTAAATTGTCCTTGGTGAAAAGATGTATTTGTTAGTTGACTTTACGTATTTCAATGCAAAGTGGAGTTATGTTTAGAAAAGTGATAATAAATGTGTCTAGAAAATTGAAAATGGACTTATATTTAAAGACAAATAAAATTTTTGTAAGGGTGCTTATAATAAAGGACGGAGGGAGTAGTTGATTGTTGTTTGTTTGGAATGTCAATATAATTGAGATGTCAAATAAACATATATAGTGATGCCTTTGCACACTCTTAATTTTTATATATAAAAAAAAATCACTATTTCATTTGCGAAACGAAAAATCAATTTTGTTTTATTTTTTTTATAAATAAAAGAAAAATCAATATTTTTGAAAAATAGAAGGATATCAAGTCATGTTCAATGTGTTGAATAAAAATATTATAAAGTGTGAGATGCCACTTTTTATTTTAAAAAAAAGGTAGATCTTTTTTTTTTGTTAATGTGGACTTGAACTTTTTTGTCAGGATCAATGGCATATATATGAAATGAGTTATCTCCAATTTATTTCAAAATTTATCACAATAATGAGTCCGGTTCTTCAAATCACACGTAGATGAACATTATGATTTTGTATTTTATCCCACCAAATAAATCAAAGTTATTATTACTAACGTTCAGTCCGTTTTTTTTATAATTATAAAGGGTAAAATGTGAAGAAAAAAAATGCTACATCAAAATATTTTTTTTTTTTTTTATATTTGTTTTTGTGTTTTAATTTTAGAGTAGTTTATATTTTGTTTTTAAAATATGGTAATCGATTTCAACTTCCATCATTTAAATATTATTATTTTTTTGAAATTTTTATAATTATGAAGGGTAAAATGGGGAGAAAAAAGGCTACACCAAAACTTTGTTTTCTCTTTATATATTGTATAGATATAGATTATTATTATTATTATTATTATTATTATTATTATTATTATTATTATTATTATTATTATTATTATTATTATTATAGTAGTAATAACCAACCATAATTAAATTGTAACTCATGTTATTGGCAAAGTGTACTTTTAGGGTCTGTTTGGTTCGAGGGTTTTGGAGGGGAGGGGAGGGGAGGTGAGGTGATATTTTAAATTTTTATGTTTGGTTCAATTTTTTATGAGGGGGAGGGGAGGGGAGGGAATATAGCTCAATTTTTGCTTCCCTCCAAATTGGGGGGATTTGGAGGGGAGGGGAGAGAAGATAAAACATAACTTTTTATATTGACAATATTACCCTCAATTTTTTGTTAAAATACTAAATTATCCTTATTAAAATATTGAAAGTGAATTTATATGCTTATTGCTCTTGCTTACTACTTGCTGGACATTCATATATAGGCTTTTCCGATAAAAAAACCAATACCTGCTATGCCTCCAATTCATATATTGTGTTGTTTTTTATTTTTATGCAACATCAAGATACTTCTTTTTTATAATATAATTGCTGCACTTTTCAATTATATTGCTGGAACATTCATGTCTTGTTATATGTCTCTTTCTCACATTTATCATATGATATAATTCGTTTTCTTTTTTTCTTTTATTTATTTTCTATTCATGTGCTTTGTTTTGTTAGTAGTATTATTAATATTTTTGTATTCAATAATTTGTTTGTATTATAAGTTATTAAATTATTTATTTAGTTTTTCTACCAGTTTTTATTTATTTATTTATTTAGTTATAAGATTTTAAGGGTAAAAGAGTCAATTAGTTTTTAAATCACTTTCCTTCCCTTGTGAATCAAACATATATTTAATTAAAATACTCCACCTCCCCTCCCCTTCCCTCTTTTGAACCAAACATATATTTAATTAAAATATCTCCCCTCCCCTTCCCTCTCTTCCCCTCCCCTTCATTAAATCTCTCTCCTCCCCCTGATTGAACCAAATAGACCTAGTGGTTTTCATTTAATTTTCATTGTCCTTTTTTAGGTTATTATGGCCCTGAGGAAAGAAGGCTTAGAATCATCAAATCTCATCATTGGAATTGATTTCACTAAAAGTAATGAATGGACTGGTAAGTTGTACTACATGATCAAAATTTGAAGCAAGTGATTCCAGCATTAATCTATTATTATCCATGGAAAGCTATATAAAAGCCACTATAAAGAGCTTAAGTTTACAATCCACTTGGGTTGATTCGGTGATGCTGACTTGAGACTTTGAAGTTTGCTCATCTCAATATAAAGTAAAAAAAAACTTTGGCTTTAAGCCGAACTTCCACAAGGGAGTGGTGGGATTGGTCCCTCAAATTAATCGGTGTCCTTGGGCTGGATACCATTTTTTTTAAAACAAAAGAGCTAAAGTTTATTATCTATGATTTATGATTTGAGAATTCTGATTATAATCAAACATTGAACTGACAAGACTTGGTTCAATTGTTTTAAACCGTTCAAATCAAGATGAACAAATGGACCAATCAAATTAATAATCGAATTATAGACAATATCATTTCACGATTCAACCGGTTGAACTCATCAGTTCGATTTTTAACATATTGGGGGCTATAATTTCTTCTTGAAATGATTTGTTTGCTAAGTGTTCCCTGATGAAGCAATGCATCCATTTTTTGAAGGCAAAAACTCATTCAATAAGAGAAGCCTTCATGCAATTGGAGATACACGCAACCCCTATGAGAAGGCCATCTCAATTGTTGGCAAGACATTGGCTCCTTTCGATGATGATAACTTAATACCATGCTTTGGCTTTGGCGATGGTAAGTTATAATCCTTAAAATATAGAACATGTAAAAAAGAAGAAATAGTTATTATTTTTTTAAAATTTTTTTTAAAATTTTCAATTCAATTTATGACTCAAATTTTACCATTTTTTATACAGCAACAACCCATGATCAAGAAGTATTCAGCTTTCATAGTGATCATTCACCTTGCCATGGCTTTGATGAAGTTTTGGCTTGCTACAAAAGAATTGTTCCAAACTTGAAACTCTCAGGTAATTATTACTCCCTCCCATCCAAAATATAAGTTATTTTGACCATATTACATAAATTAAGAAATGTAATTATTATTGTATAGAAAAGAGAAATTATGAGTAAGTTTACAAAATTGTCCTTTAATTGTATGAGAAAGATAAATGAAAGAATTGAAAAAAGAGAGAGAAATAAAAAGTTAAGGGTATAATGGAAAAAATAACATTAAATGCTTCATTGGAATTGTAAAGCGACTTATATTTTGCACCTATTTTTTTCTCCAAAACGACTTATATTTTGGAACGGAGGGAATATATCTTAATGCAATCAAACAGTTCACTATGTTGAAATTGTTAGATGTAGAGACTAACTTTTTTAGTTGTGTTGAAAACAATGTCTAATATTGTAACCGCTAGCAACCGATTTACAATATCATAGTTTTTTTTTTTTTTTTTTACTTTCATAATCAGTTTAATCTGTTTCGAAGGTCAGTTAGGATTTTCATTTATCATTATTAACATCTAATGCGCCTTTATTAAACTAACATTAACGACTTAATATTGATACTTCTTAATGATTCATCAAATGGTTTTAGATTAATTTAATAATTCATGGACATAATTTAGATGTTCTAAACTTTGAATTCAATGGTTAATTTTGTAATGCATGTGTCTGATAAAAAATTATTACCAGTATTACTCCAATGCAATTTGATCTCTCATGAATATTGCCTCCAAAACTTAAAATATATAGATTTTAGTTTTTATTTTTTTTTAAATTTTTAAATGGCATAGATTTTAGTATTTTGTTTTATGATAAATGGCTGAAGGAATAATTGGATTTTGTGTGCAGGACCAACTTCTTATGCTCCAGTGATTGAGGCAGCAATAGACATTGTTGAGAAAAGTCATGGCCAGTTCCATGTGTTGGTTATCATTGCAGATGGTCAGGTATATATAAAATGTTACCTTAATTAATTTCTTAAATTATTTGCATATGTTTGTCAAATTAAATGATATTCATATAAAATTTGTTTGGTTTTAAGGTTACAAGAAGTATAAACAATGATTTTAATGAACTTAGTCCTCAAGAAGAGAAAACGATCAAAGCAATTGTTGATGCCAGGTATATATACATGTATTGCTAATTTGATTGACTAAATAAATGTTATGTAGAAACCATGAACATGATTTTCATTAATTAGAGACAAATATGAAACTATTTATTCCTCTTGTTCTGTTTTTCAAGAATTTCAAACAGTTTCATTTGATTAATTAATAAAATTAATTTAGATCCATGTTCATTTTTTAATTTATTATACAGTGCATATCCACTGGCCATTGTTCTGGTTGGAGTTGGTGATGGACCTTGGGAAGCCATGGAAAAATTCGATGACATGATTCCAGCACACGATTTCGACAATTTTCAGGTAGAAAAATTTAATGCATTTGATTAGAAAGAACTACAATATTCTTTTTTTATCACTTGGTCACATCTTCGTATTGCGCAGTTTGTTAATTTCACAAAAATTATGCCTAAAAACACAAGCCCGGCGAAGAAAGAAGCAGCTTTTGCTCTGGCTGCTCTCATGGAGATCCCCTTCCAATCCAAAGCATGTGTCGAATTTCGAAAACTTGGGTAAGATCTTTAAACCTAATTAACCTATGCTTTTTGTAACAATTCCATAAAAAATGTTCTATTAATGATATGTGTCAGAATTTCACACATCTTTTTCTTCGTCATTTTTCTCCATACGTTTGTGCAATCTTACACGAAATCTTTACTAGAACTACATGAAAAGTGAATAGACCTATACTATTGATTCATTATGGTGACAACTTTCTTTCAAACAATGCAAATGTTTTATGCAACTTTCTTTCAAATTAATATTAACAAGTGATCACTAACTTTGGCCGTTTAAAAAAAATGCAAATTTGTTACTTTGAAGTGCCACTATTGTAAAGTGATTAAATTTTTCTTGTTATTTTTGTGTGTATGAGCAACAGATGTGTAACAGGAAGAGCAAAGAGAATAGTTCCAAAACCATCTCCAGTTCCTTATTCTCAGCCTGCAACAAGCAATTCACCATCAACAACAGATGAGCAAAATCAATCTGTAAGTATTAAATTGAAACTTAGAGCATGCTATATTATCTTCACAATATTAGAGATCATATATAATAATTTTTTTTTGTCTATGATTACATTGATGATTTATGTAACCAATGGAATTATGTAGGCTTGTCCTGTTTGTCTGACCAATACAAGGGATTTGGCGTTTGGATGTGGGCACATGGTGAGCACTTTCGATATTATCCCAAATGCTAAAAAGTGTTCTAGAATAATGATTAAGGAAACAAAAATAGTAATATAATTTTTTTGCTTTTGTTTCGAGACATTTTTTTATTGTTTGACCCGAGACATTCTATTTATTTGATTATTTATTTCTAAAATCATTATTGTCTTACTTATTTATCTAATTGCTATTAGATTTAATTACTTTTAACAATATTTTGGAATGCAGACTTGCAGAAATTGTGGATCATGGTTAAGTCATTGTCCTTTATGTCGAGTGAGGATCAGTAGTCGTCTTAGAGTGTATAATGGATGATTGTACAATGCACATAGATACTTATAGTTGGATATGGATTTCAAGTAAATTAAAATAATAGTGTGGTAGACGATAAAATGTTTCATGAGTGTTGAAAATTGAAGATGTTTTTGTGTAAGTTTGAATTCTGTCAATTTCTGATTGATTGTCTCGTAGAAAAATTAACAAAACAAATACAAATTCAATTGATTGGCATTTTCTAGTTTCAAGGCTCAATTAATTTTCACTCTCCATTATTCTTTTTAATTCGCGCGAAAAATATTTTTTATATAAGTTAGAAATTCATTCAAACCAAATTCGTTGTAGTAAACCAAATTCATTTCGTTGAAATCTCTCCCAAACAGGCTCCTCAATTTTTGTCATAGATGAATTGAAATTCGAGCTACACATCGCAACTGCTAGATAATGATCAAATATCATCCACGACCCTCCTTGGATCAACTTCCTCTATCTTCTTCTTGATTAAACTTTACCATATAGAAACTATTGTAAACATCCAGGAGTTCAAATCCGCCCACTAATTTCCACTATTTGCACATTTGGTCATAAGATTGAGACGAGAAAGCGCACAATGATGTCATAAAATTGTTGGCCTCCATCGCTAGTTCTAAACACGGTATGGGGGGTTGCTACCATCTCTAAAACAGTTCTGCAGCCAATAGTTATTGATGAAACGAAGGAAATACACATTTTGGTTGTAATTTATAAACGTTAATCTTGTCTTAGAAACTCTATATGTTGTTGTAGAGGAGTACTAAAACACTCTTTTTGAACATACTCTCTAACATTCACTTTCTAACATGTAAGACTCTCACTTCAAAAATAAGTCTTACATAACATGATGAGACCCTCATAATATACTCAATTAAAAAGTGAATGTTTAGGCATTTATATTTTTCAACTGTGAATCTTATAGATCACGATCCCAATCATATTCATAATAAAAGAACTCTGTCCCAACTCAGGTTGGTCCAGTTGGTAAAGAGTTTGCTCAAATCCAGAAGAGTGCTGGTTCGACAAGCCTTTATAAGACCTCATTGGTGGCAATATGAAATCCAACATGGACTCAATATCAAGTAGTTTGATTTGGAGTATATCAGCATTTAGATGTATGACATATGAAGATATTGTGAACATGGAATTGATATGTCTGAAATATACTTAAAAGAAAAATACATGATAGCTCTATTGCAACAAAAGAAAGAAGTCTAGTCTCTTTGAAGTCAATAACAATGGTGATTGCAACTGGTTGTTTACAAATTACATGAGATTCTCAGTTTATCCAATTTTGTATTCCTATTCTCAGGAATCTTCCTCACTCCGAGAAAATAAGAACAAAAGGCATAAAAATATTATTAGAATAAAAAGGTGCCTTCTACAACACAATGGAGGTGTTGTAGGCTGCAACGAAGGCGACCCAAATGCCACAATTAGGCAGCTAGGAGAGGTCCACAATGAAGGTGGAATTTCCAACAGTTTGCAAAAAAAACGAAACAGGCCTTTCAACTTTAGAAAATTGCATAAATGACAGATGGAGTTGTTTTTGAAGTTTTACTAATTTTGAAACTATAGAAAATGACTATTTTCATTTTGTTTACATGACAGAATTTCAGAATTCGTTATACAATCAATAGCAGATGATGTTAGATAATATGACAACTCACACAATCAAAATAAGGTTGTTTATTGATTAGGCATGAAATAGAAATCCTTCCAAAACTTTTGGTTTAACTATAAAAGTATAAAACTAAACAAACAATCAATTGAGCAAAGTTGTATACAACAAGAAACTACTGCCTTTGCCTAAGAGTGAATTTCTCCTCAGGTTGCTTTTGAAAAAAGAAATATGCTGCCTCTAACCAATGGCGACTAACCAAGAACTTATTGTGTTGGATTGCCCATCGGGATTCCTTAGTTACAAATTCAGTCCCAATTACATGTGTGACAGTTGGGTCAGGATTTGTGTAACAAGTAGCTCCTAACCGCCTTGCCATATTCCTGAGTGGTCGTAATTCACTACGAAAATTATGGCTAAAAACAATCATACATCCGCTTAAGACTTCACGTCTAAGTGATGACAAAACCTGGAAAATATGAATTGATTGCAAGAATAACATTATCAGAATATCACACTAGGATGACAAATTAGCTTATATTTCCCAACATCAAAATGCACGAACTAGAAGACAGACAAATATCGACAAGAGAGCTAACTACCTGCCGCACATCTCGATCAATAAGGTCTCCTTGAAGATTCTACAAAATCCCAACAAACAGTTTTAGAAACATATTAGAAATAATAAACTTTTTATCAGCAACACACATCAGACATACATCGAAGAACACAGAGTGGATTTGTTTGAGCACTATGAGTATTTTGGAAAGCGCTCCATTTGTTTCATCTTCATCACTCTGCAATGCAGTAAGTGGTTTGAATTTGTAACCAAAGCCCTGACAACTTGATTTGAAAAAGAGGTATCTCTCCATCAACATCAGATTATCATTGTGATTCGGCCATACCTACAACATTTATTAGCAACATTTTCATACATCTCAAATGATTAACAATGACATCTGAATCATTAAATGGATAGATCTTTAGCACATTTCAAGCTATCAAATTGGTATATAAAGAATGAACTTTAGACGAATGATTCATTGCAATTCCAAAAAATCATTAAAATAAAAACACCAAGTTAACCAATAATCAGGAAACTCACTAGTAACTACATTAAAAACCTCACACAAGAAAGACAAGAGTCCAATATGATAGTAGTATATATGTAATAGTAGTAGTATGTTGTAAGATTTAATTAATAGATCAATTATGCTTTGTCAAAGTTTCAATCTAAACTGTCTTCATAGTGCCTGTTTTTTAATGAAGAGTCCAATTATTGCCTAGATCATATGATTTTTAATTTTTTTTTCCAAGTTCAGTTATGCCCTAGCCATTGAATAATTCTAACAACACAATCTCTTTTCAAAACTTGCGCTCGGTGGGATCTATATGAATTTTATCAAATAAGGAAATTAGTATTGAAAAGAGAATGTGTTACTGGCGCTGTTCCAAAACAATTTTACTTTGCAATTCTGCTTTTATTGATTAAGAGGCTGTTAGTTCAAGCTTCCATATGTTTTAAGAAGCTGTTAGTTCAAGCTGTTTGCAGGAATTAAGAGTGGTAACAATGGCAATTAGTTTTTCAGTGCTAGGTTTCATATTGTCCTATCTCCTACATCATATGATTGTAGATTCCTTTGATTCATGTTATATTATATTATACAACTGTGTTTCATTTGTTCATACATATAGGTAAAAATAAAAATATTATGAGATTGTCATCCACATAAATTAACTATCACCAAAGATTCCAATTAAATAATTCAGCAAAAACAAGTCAGAAACTAGCATTGCACTCACCTCTTCTTTATCATCAAGAATGAGGATAGCATTTTCTGTCCCCAACACAATATCCAGATCCTTCTTGTCCCTTTTAGTCCCATCTTCTCGAGAAATTATCTTATCTTTGAAGTATTCCTCTTGAGGATCAAGCAGATTGGCCATTTCTAATGCATACGGCCGATCACCCATGGTGTAGATGTACATGTCAAACATTTCACTTGCTTCTTTAAGAAATGTGCTGACAAAGGGCCTCAACTTGGTCATTAAATTCATATTCTCGAATACGAAGAGGCTACCTTTGGAAACATCAATTGTTTCAAAATATACAAGATACAAGTTCAGGATGCCAGCATATATAAAAAGCAATAAAATCTCAGAAGATCAAAGATGAAATGAAAAAAGAGTTGTAAGAAAATGCACTCATGATGAAAAAGTATATAAATGAGTTTGAAAATGTAAGCAAGTCGATATAGGAATCTACTCTATATATATGACTTATGCTGTTCTATGCGGTGATATGCAGCTCGGTACTTGCAATTGCCAAAGAACATGAACAAATGTTTATTCAACAATTTTTTCGTAACATAATTAAAGACAAAAATGCATAAAGCCTGTTGCAACTAGCAATAGCTTTCAAAAAGCATTTAACAACCATAACTATAAGATTAGATGGAATATATAAACATTCTTCTGACCTACTTTAACTACAGTATATTTAGACAACGACAAACAAAGAAAGGTGTATAATGCAGCATTTCAGCAAAAGATGATCTGTGGACAAAGCAAGTAAAACTTGGCCTAGCACACATTATGCTGAAAACAGGTCTCTTATTCTATAATAATAAGATAAAGTTACAATGAAAACATAGATGAATTTTTACGTGATAAAAACAACAAAAATGACGAAATGCATTGAGTGAAACTTCTAATGAAAAACCTGGATTGGTTGGCATATACCTTGTAGAGAACCTGGATTGGTTATCAAAGTCACTTCTTCCGAGCTCAACCAAAAAAGGGAAGTGGTATTTAGCAGTGTGTGATCTAGGTCCAGAACCAAACAAAGCTTTCTATGATCTAATAAACTCTTCATGGTTCTGCTGCTCAATCTAGACATTTCCCCGCCTTCAAGTCTTAGTCCCTGAAAATACGAAAATCTTCAGATTTAATTTAACATGTTGCTTGGCTAAATCATTGGGTTGTGTGTATGATAGGAAACAACAAAAGTTCAAAGGATAGGATTTTATTGTGATATTTGTCTGGACTTATTGTGGTGAACTTCTGTAAGCTCAATGTAGCTAGCTTACTTATTGAACTTAATACGGATATTTTTTTTTTAAAACAATGGTACAGGGACAGGTGCAATAGTTTGCTATCCAGACACTACCTATTGCCATCCTTAACCATTCTCGTTGGTCGAACAGAAATTAGATCGATAAGAACCATTAAACCAGGAATTAGATTTTTAACAAATATTTTAACGTGATCGAACAGTAATTTGGAAATAGCGACATGCGGCAACAACAACTATCCAAATTTAAATTAGTGGTACCACAAGATAATCATTAGAAACAATGTATATACCTTTTGCATGTAGCCTACTGTCACACCAGATTCCCCAGCCAAATTTTTCCCGCAACGTAAACACATGCCTTCCATTGAGCCAGGATGCGCACATACATCTACCACATTTAACAAGACAGGTGAACAGATTGACAAAGAGAGAGTTTACTTGACATTTTTAAGACAGAATGACGGGGGAAAACGATTCAGTTAAAGCAGACAACATATAAGATTGTAAGCCATAAAAATGGTTTAGTTTACTTGCTATAAAGGAGAAACTGTGTACAAATAAATTTTTGAAAATTGACATGGTTAAAATTACCTAATATTGTTTTGATGCTTCCTTCTGAAGTAGACCCCTCAGTTTCATTGGTGCTTTGTAGTGTAGAGGAGTGAAATTTGATCAGAAAACATGAAACAAGAAAAAAATTCAAAGAATAGATAATAGTCTCATCAAATTATTTTGTTTTCATCTCTTTACCCCCAACGTTTACTCCCATACAAAACTGTTGTTCTTATAATTCCAATCCCCAAACCAGTGAGGAAAACTCATGAATAAGTCATAACCTAAATTTCAACCAGTGAGGATACATAAACTCATGAATAAGTCACACTAGGCAGCAGCTTAACTAATTCTGTAAACACATAATAATAAATAGGTGATGTAGAGTACCTGAAACTCTCTGACTGATCTTTGCTTTCAACTTCTTTATCTGACAACGAGTCGTCTGAACTTGCATTTGCATCTACTACAAGCTCAAGATATGCAGCGAATTCACCAGTACTACAATTTGAATCTTCAGTAGAATTTGCCTCACCACTCATCTGAATTACAGCCATCCAATCCAACAAAACAAAATCAGAAAGGAATATCTTTAAATGAAGAGACTACACAAAACACAATCAATTGGAAAACAAAACAAGATATAACAATTAGAAAGCCACATTTCTTGGCTATTTTAGTTGACTAATATTGTATCAATCATTGACCTGCCTCTCGATTACTCATATAGTTGACTAATATACAGCCACGTTTCTTGGCTAATTTTTTGGCATAGTTGTTCTTCCCTTACCTTACCTCTTAAAGTAGGAAAAATAGTAGTTGTTCTTCCCTTACCTTTGCTCTTACAGGATCTCAAAATTCCAGAGATTGCTTTTCTTTTCGTGATTCAACGTTGCAAGCTCTCGCAGGTTCTGGCTACAAGGAATATTAAGTTCAAATTTGTAAGCTTAAGACAAAGAAAGAAAGTGAAATCCATTGCATAAAGAAAATTGAAGAATAAAAAACACATAATCACATTTTCTCCTTTGTTCATTTCTCAAATCAAGATTAAATTTGAGACAAGATTAAACTCATAATCATAGAATTCAATGTATAAAACTTCAAAAGATCGCTCAAAAAGAATCCACACAGTTAAAAATCAACAACCAAAAATAACAAGAAGCAATGTTTTTGTGTGCGATTGAACTGTTACTGAAATTACGATCATGTTGCAACATCAGAGTTTTTTACATTGCTGCAAATGCGATTGAAGTTGCATCGCAATATCAAGAATTGAGAAATTGAACTGTTACCGATTACAACCAGTATTCTACCAACAAGATACACAAAGAAAATGAAAATGATTGGAAAAAAATGACAGAAAGATAGATAAACAATCAAAATCAAGGCTTAGAATCATTATAAACGCAAGAGATAAACTCGCCTGAATGCTTTCACCGATGAGATTGCAGAAACGGAGTTCCGGCGAGTTAGTTACGGTGTTCCGGCAATGGCGCGTTTAGTTGAAGTTTTGGAGGGAAGGGTTTTCCTATTTTATTATTTGAACGCATTGTTCGTTAAAACGGTTTTAGACACGTCATTATTCATAGGAGGACCCCACCGGTTCAAAATAAACTCACCGGTTCACATTTTCCAAACTCAGCGGTTCATTTTTTCTAAAAACGTCAGAACTCAGAATCATCAAACCAATTTTTTACTTTACCAAATATGTAACCTATATTGTTTTTTTTAAGGCTTAAATATAATTTTGGTCCCTGCAATTATGCCTTATTTTGAAAAGAGCCTCTGTAAAAAAAATTGATTTTAGTCCATGTAATATTTCAAAACTTTCAAAATAGCCTCTGACTGGATTTAGAGCTGACGTGGCCAATTTTTAAATATGTTTTTGGTCCCTGCAATTATGTCTTGTTTTGAAAATAGCCCCTGTAAAAAAATAAAAATTTGATTTTAGTCCCTGTAAAAAAATAAAAATTTGATTTTAGTCCCTGCAATATTATAAAAAAATCTAGTCAGGGGCTATTTTAAAAGTATTGAGATATTGCAGGGACTAAAATCAATTTTTTTTTTACAGGGGCTATTTTCAAAACAAAGCATAATTGCAGGGATCAAAAGTATATTTAAGCCTTTTTTTAATCATAGATTTTAACTTTACCCTAATAATAATTTGGTAATTTAAATAAAATTAATTAATGACTACATTTAAATTAGTATCAATTTTATAGTGGTATAGGTTTTTTGTCAAAAAAAATAGTGGTATAGGTGTCTTAAATATTTAATTATATTAGGAAAAAAATATTTATTATTTGATTGAATAAAAAAGATAAAAATTGTTTATATGAGCTTAACTTAAATAGTAGTGACAACACATATTATATATGCAGGTGTCGGATTTAATCCCAAATTTTTTCATTTATTTATTTCAAAGGATGAATTTTTAGTCGCTAAACTAATTGACAAAAAAATTGTAATAAAAAATAACAGAGGATAAAATTCTAATTAATTTTTTATTTATTAAATAATAGATAAAATTGAAAGAAAAAATGTATTAAAATTTGAGAAGATTTATCTTCCCATCTCCTATGTCTTTTTTTTCACTCCCCAGAAATCTAATTTTACCTCCCAAAGTTTCGGTTTTCATTTACCGAAATTTTCCGATATAGAAAAACATGTGTTTTCAACCGTTTATAACTTCGGTACGTGTTTACCGAAGTTTTTTTCCACAGGTATAAACGGAAATCTGGGGGGTGAAAAAAAGACCTAGGGGTGAGAAGAGAAATCTTCAAAATTTGATATCACATGTATTATGGGCCTAAAGTCATAAGAACCACCAAAGTGGTCCAACAACGAGGTCCAACATCAATTCTACCTGAAGTGTTCGGAAAAAGATTTCGTGCAGTAATAAAATGTCACTCTAACACGCTATAATTGACATATATTGTTCGATCAAAACTTAATAGCAAAAATCATTATTACTAAAAAGTTATAGTTTCAATATAAACAGTCCGATCTGAGATCGACGGCCAAGATTGAAAACAACGTCAAACTGTGACTTTTTATTACAACAGCTAACCTGATTCCGAGGTGTTTATATTGACGCATTGTAGAAAAATCAATCTCTAATGTCATGTTAGAAAACTAACTCACCTATTGGAACTTCTAGAAGCAACCACATGCTTCATAGTTCTTACATTATAAATACATTTATCTGGTGGTATATTGCCCTAGTATTTGGGAGTGTGCTCCTTGTTAAAGTTTCAGGTTCGATTGTATCAATTTAAATGAATTAATTTTACTTCTTTAAAAAAAAACATTATGAATGCTTTAAAATCACATAGACGTTACCTATATTGTATTCAATTACTGTAATAAATTGGAATTATCAAATAATGATATAAGGAATGAAGATAACAACCTGAAGGGCATTATTATCATTTTTTATTTAAATCTCGGATACTCCACTTATTTATTTTAAAATAAAGTTCTATTAGTAAAACTATTCGACAAAAATAAATAAATAAATCACCATCTAGAGCTAGCTTATCATAAATTAAAACGGTTTCCTTCAGTTACAGCTATTGCCTCAAGCAAGTGTCTCTCCCATATGATGAATTGTAGGGATAAAAATAAAAACCCCATGAGAAACCCACATGAAAGTTACTACTAAAATAGGCCAAAAGAGAAGAATCTGAGCAATTTGTCTTTTATGCACAAACTAACATGTGTGGTCACACACCGAGCCAAATTTTGAGAATCTAATTCTCTATTCTCATATATCCGATCCAACCACCGCCAGATCTAGTGAGTACATACTACACCTCACTTTTCTGAAATCCTCTTCTTCTTTTCATTGCTGGTTAAATTGATTGTGGTTTAAAAAATATTATTTTTTAGGTTCAGTGGCATTTGGTATATATGTAATAGATTTATTGTTATTGCCGCGTGAGTCTAGCTCAGTTAGTAAGATATTTGCACGTAAAGTGAGAGATTGGGGTTCGAATTTTGATACGTCCATTTATTCATCTTTAAAGAGTAAAATTCTAGTCACTAGACTATCTGATAAAAATAAATAAATTTATTTCATTGATTAATTTTAAATGTTCATGTTGATATATGACACAATTAGTTGAGACATTATAATATATATTAAAAATATTAAATTTAGAGGTTTTTTCTCTTCTAATTTACTTTAGGAGTATATTTATCTATCAACCAATATGAACAAGTTATATTAGTTGTCTACAGGCGAATATAGTCGCTCATTTTTTAGTAAGGGCGATTATTATTAAGCTTAGTCGCTATAGGAATTGAATTGCTCATTTAAAAAACAAAAGTTAGTTGTGGGTACCATATACAAATCTATTTACGTGGTTTGTTCTCATTAGTTGTTGGCCAAATATCTCCAAATTATCAAGGAATAAGTAAAATATGTCTCATCAAAATCAAAATTCTTTATTTATTTATTTTAAAAGGTAAAATTTGAACATTATGAAATGCAAGTGAGTTCCACTATTTAGAAAATGGGGGACTGTTCTAAAATTGGCACCACATATAATTTACCCATAAATTGATGAATGTTGTTGAAAAAAGTGTTTCAAGTACTATTCAATCACTAAATTTAGCAATTTTCAAGAATTTTGTGAGGAAATAATTGGTGATAAATTTTATTTTTCCATGTGTGATTTCTCACTAAATTTGATTTTTGTGTTTTTAGTAGTGTAATAAATTTTTTCAGCAATTGATTATATATGTAAAGCTTTTCTACTAATTTATGTAAAAAAATAAAGGGAATATTTATTTTTGCATCATACACTTCCCTTCATTATGCTTTCATGCATTTTAGCACTTTATCATCTCAACAACTAAGATCGTGTGTGAAAGGTTGCATGGCTTTAACAACGATTCAACACATCTCTGTCTCTTAGTTTTGTTTGTGAATTTATTGAAAAAACTAATAAAATAAAACCCATGTGAGTGATAGAGCTAAGTAAAGTGTTATGTGTAACTGAATTAGAATATAATAGGTACAGGTATAACTTTATTTATTAGGAGCTTATATAGTGTTACTATAGTTCATTGGAGGTAATGAATAAGTTTGGAATCTCTTTATGCAAATCAAAAGCTATATATCCTACTAATTTTTTTTTTTCGGTTTTTCACCACCAGTTGAATCTGGTTCGGGGGTCAGTTCTGGCATCAAGTGGTTTCAGCCCCCTCCCGATCGCAGTTGCGGGGGATCGAATATATCCTACTAATTTTACCACACACATTAATGTTACATGAGTTTTTTTTTATTTTTTATTTTTATTTTTTTAAGTATATGGATTTTTAAGAAAAAAAAATAGAGAAAGTGTTTCGGCAAAAGATTTCACAACCATTTCTCTCTTACTAGAACTATATGGAGATGATTTTACACAACTCAATCCATGTCATATTATTGTTAAACTAAAAAGCTAGTTAAGCAAAGATTCAAACTAGGGTTGTCAAAATTATCCATTTATCCGTTATCCATCTAATCCACTCACTAATGGATTCATCCAATCCATCAATTAGTAAAAAAATTAGTAAATGGATTGGATCCAATCCATCCACCTTAATTTGAAAATCCAATGGATCATATATAGTACAATAACCTCAAATCCAATGGATAATCAATTTTTTAAAAATTAAATTAACAACCAATTCAAAAATAAAAAAATCGGTTGAAAACCAAAAAAACACCTGAAGATCCTAAAAACGGGCGAAAACTCAAAAAATCGGTCGGATACCCAAAAAAATCCGAAAATCCAAAAATCGGCCGAAAACCCAAAAATCTACCGAAAAACCCAAAAAAATGCCCGAAAATCCAAAATTCAAAAATCGGCCGAACAACCTAAAATCAGCAGAAAATCCAAAAAAACGGCCGAAAATCCTAAATTCCGCTGAAAACACAAAAAATCTGCTGAAAAACCGAAAATCAGTCGAAAACCCAAAAAATCCTAAAATCGGCCGAAAACCCAAAAAAAGGCCGAAAAACCGAAAATCGGCTGAAAACCCCAAAAACACCCGAAAATCCTAAAGTCGGCTGCAAGCCCAAAAACCAGCCAAAAACTCAAAAAATCGGCCGGAAAATCCAAAAAACACCAGAAAACCCAAAAATCGGCCGAAAACCCAAAAAACGCCTGAAAATCCTAAAATCCTAAAAATCGGCCGAAAAACCTAAAATCAACTTTTCGGCCAATTTTAGGATTTTCTAGCGTTTTTTGGTTTTTCGGCTGGTTTTTTGTGTTTTCGGCCAATTTTAGGTTTGTCGGATGATTTTTCGGTTTTTCGGCCGATTTTAGATTTTTCGGCCGATTTTGTGTTTTCGGCCGATTTTTTGAGTTTTAGGCCGATTTTAGGTTTTTCAGCCGAGTTTTTGGGTTTTCAACCGATTTTGTGTTTTCGGCCGATTTTAGGTTTTTCGGCCGATTTATGGATTTTCGGGTGTTTTTAGGGTTTTAAGCCGATTTTCGATTTTTCGGCCGATTTTAGATTTTTCGGACGATTTTGTGTTTTCGGCCGATTTTTTGGGTTTTTGGCCGATTTTTGGTTTTTCCACTGATTTTAGGTTTTTCAGCCGATTTTTTGGGTTTTCAACCGATTTTTTGTATTTTCGGCCGATTTATGAATTTTCAGGTTTTTTTTTAGGTTTTTCGGCCGATTTTCGGTTTTTGGCCGATTTTTGGGTTTTCGGCCGATTTTTTGATTTTCGGTGTTTTTTGGGTTTTCGACCGATTTTTTGGGTTTTATGTTATTAATAAAAATAATCTATTTAATTAATAAATATGTTATTAAAAATTAAAAGTAATTTAATAGATGGATTGGATGGATATCCATCCATTTAAAATATCATAATGGATGGATTGAATTTGATTTTATCTCCAATGGATGGATTGAATTTGATATTTTGAATGAGTTTTAATGGATTGTTAATGGATTAATGGATTTTTTTATCCATCCATTAGCAATCCAATCCAAATCCATCCAATCCATCCATTTTGACACCACTAATTCTATTTCAAACAGATATAAAAGTTAGTTTGTAACTAATAGGAGAACGGAATAGCCGTTTTACTTGAATGTGATCATTTCAAGGAAAAATATATGGTCAAAAGTATTTGACCTTGGCCCTTAAATTTTATTTTTTCACCATATATAAATTTTAGTCAATTAGTTCTATTATGGTAAATCTTAATGATTCATATTATTTGAGAATTATGATCTATGATAGTTTATAAACAATTTTTACATTCAATACTGACAGATTTATATTTAAAGCAGACAATATTTTTAAAGTTGGTGTAACAGATTTTACTGAAACCGAAAGACTATTGTTTGGTATATCTTATTTAAATACTGATCTCACCTTAACCTCAACCTGGTTAAAGTCCAACATTAGTAATAATTGGACATTGGAAATTGAAGCACAAGGTGGTGACAAACTTAAGATCGAATTTCGTTCATTTTTACCTTTTAGAGTGAATTTGAATGAACTCGCCGTAGACTGGACTTAGCTTTTGTTCCTGTACACCCTAAAGTCTCATATAGGTTGGAAATTGAGGCCGAAGGTGGTGTATCGAACGCGTATCGGACATGATACTTTGTCATTTTTAGAGTATTTGGACTTCATAGACTGAAAGACTATTGTTTGGTATACCTTATTTAAATATTGATCCCACCTTAACCTGATCAATCTAGTTAAAGTCCAATATTTATAATTGAAAATTGAAATCGAATGTGGTGACAAACTTAAGGTCGAATTTTGTTCATTTTTATCTTTTATAATGAATGTGAATCAACCCACCATAAACTGGACTAAACTTTTATTCCCGTACACCCTAAAATCTCATGTAGGTTGGAAATTGAGACCAAAGGTGTTGTGATGAACTTGAGGTTGAAATAAATTCTATTTTTAAAACCTCGCATTTTGGATAATTTTTCATCATATACTTAAACTTTTAAAAGACCATGCCAATATGCAATTCTTGTTAATGCCAGCTAAATATTTAGTAAAAAATTTGAAAACCAAATTTTCACTTAGCTAGTACTAATTTTTAGTGCATTATGTCATTATATGTGTGGGAGAAGGCCAGTCAAAGATTTTGTGTTGTAATGATTAAAGACATTAAGATGTCTTTACTCATATGAAAATGATTTTTTTAAGGAAAGGACAATAAATAAACAAGGAACAAAGGAAACAGTAAAGAAAAAGTAAAGTTGATGGAGGGGAAAAAAAAGAATTAAAGGGATAAAAATTATGAAAAGAAAAGAAGAATGTGACTGTATGACAGGTTGATTTGTTCAGATGCTTAGTGGGTCCATCTTGAAGTCATGAACTGATGAATGATAAAAGTGTTCTTTTCTATTTGGGCCAAAATTAGAAGGAATTTCTCATGGACCCACTATGGCCCATCAAGCTTTTATAAGTTGAAAATCTACACTACAATGGAATGAACAATCTTACTCTATGATGTAATGTAAAACACAATATAACTTGAAAAGTCAATTAGATTTTTTAAAGAGATTCATTTTCATAAACTATCAAGGTAAAAATATTTTACATTCAATAAATTCTGAATACAGTTCAACATGAACCAATAATATAATGTTCGTATTATGGTTTTAATTATACAAACTTTTTTTTTTTTATATTTATACAAAAAATCCTCTATCACATATTATAATTAAAAGTATTGATGTATTAGTTAAAAATTTGAACAAATACATTAACATTTTTTTCTCTATAATTAATATTAACTAAAAAAATGTTTTTGCACCCTTTTAAAATTATGTCCTTGGATTGTCTCATATCCCAACCCTACTCAAACAATCATTAATGTTTATTTATTTAAAGACTAAATCAATATGCAAATGAGGCATGTGTCAAATTAAGAACATATATATATATTAATTAAAAATTTAAAGCAGCAAAGTATCATAGACATGTTACATGACATGCTGCAATTTTTACATTTAATTACAAAGCTGTTATTGCAATATTCTTTTACTTATTTTAAGTATATATAATATACGATTAGCTAGACAATATAGTATTCTGTGTTTGCTTTATATACGATATATGTGGTAGCATACGCGGTTTCTTTAATCCAATATTCCATTATGTTGGACAAAGGGGTATCTATATCCTATGGTTTTCATAATCAAATATCTTTGTTCAGAAGAATAGTCATTATTTGCCACTAATCAAACTAAATATATATAGGACCACATTTAGCAACATAAACTAATAAAAGTATAGGACAACAATACCTAGAACGATCGAGATTTAAATAAAATATGATATGATATGATATGATGAGCTCATTGAGCTCTGGCCTCGAGAAGTTCATACAAAAAATTGTTTTGAATATAAAAATGTCTGCAACTAAATCTTGTTCTAGCTTTATTATTGTGCACAAAAGCATTCTTGCGTTTCACCTTTTCATTTAAAATTTAGTGCATTTTTATACATAGTTTAATTAATTAATGTCTAATAATTTGTGACCGACCCAAATATAAGGCTGTATAACCCTTGTTTTAGGTACTAATTAAGAAAAAAATATTTTTCATTTGAAATTATAATTAAATAGGGCCTCATATATAGAAAAAATGTCTATATATTAATTAAAAATTATAAGGCCACCGCATCCAAACCCCAAGATGTAAAATTTATGATAAAATAAGCAAGAAATGAAAAAGTAAATGTAACACCATGAATCTGTTAACGTAAAATCATAATTATAAAGATGCAAGAAATTAAATGATCTTATATGGCTTCCTCTTCAGTCAACAATGGTATTGATCCCAATAATTAGTGAAAAAAGGACTAACTTCTTGCGTAAAAAGTCTTTCTAACAATTGTGTAGTCGGACAAAGTGTTCCGTTGATGTAGCGACAATGAGGGTGCAAATGTATGTTGGTGAAGAAAAAAAAAACCACCTATTATTGTATAAATTTAAAAAATGTGAATGGATAGAATTACACTTGAAGGAAATAATATTGTATATACTCTATTTCTTGATCTTTCTACATGATCTAATATTTAAAAATCGATTTCAAAATAAAGCACATAATTATTTTGTGATCGATGTCGAGGTCAACTTGGCAAGTGAGCTAAAAATTGGTTACAAAATCGGTTGTCACAAAGATTGAAAATTTTAAATTTTTTTTTTTATACCTTATTTTGAGTATTTGTTTTTGACATAGGCCATGCATAGTGTGTATTAAAAGTTAAATATGTTTTTATTCTTTCTAATTTTTAGTTCTTTTAATTTTTTTTTTTTCAAATTCGGTCTTTTAATTTAAGGTCTTAGTATTAGTAATAATATGTTGTTAAAAAATGAAAGGCATTAGATTATGCTACATGAATTTTTGTAAAAAAATATGGATTAAAATTGAAATGATAAAATTAGAGGAAAAAGTTTGAAGAAAAATTTTAAATGAATTTAAAATAAAATTGATATTTTTTTTTAAAAATTTACGCCATTTTTTATTTTATTTTTACTCTGCGGCTTTTACCGATGGTTTATTGTAATGTTTATATTGATTTATTTGGTACCGTTGTTTAGCTGAGATCTCATTTCTCTATGTTATTGATTCAGATATCCAGCAAGCTCTTAATTTTAGTAAAAAGTTATATAGTCTGTGTTTGAAATATTTTTCTAAAACAATTTTAGAAAATTATACAACAAAATGTAAGTAAATTTTATAATATTAAAGTTTTTTTTTTTTTTTTGTCAAGTAGTTTAATGACTAGAATTTCACTTTTAAAAGTGAAAAAATGAGAATACCAGGGTATTGAACCCGGTCTATACAATAATTTACAATGTTCTTATCAATTGAACTATCTCATAGGGACATGGAAGTCTTTATTTGTACCTAAATTAAGTAAGATTTAGCTAAAATTAATGACAATGCTATTATTATTAGACCCAACATTTTCGGTCTATATCATATATTACAGAGTAATTGTGTGTTTTCAGCTCTTTTCATATCATAGATAACTGAGATAGTTGGAAAAATTGAGATATGAATTTTCTCTTTACCTTTTTACTCTTTTGCTCTACTAAATTTCACTCTTCGTTAAAAAATAATAATATAATAGAGAGTAAAATTAAAAGAGATATAGAATAATAAGAGAGAAGAAGAGAAGAAGAGAAAAAGGAAAGGATATGATATAATTTAGAGGACTTGAGTTGAAGCTACCAAATTGCAGCTTTTACTGCAAGGTAACTAGAACTCCGTACGTATATGTGAATTCTCATATATGATAAGACTGTGTACATTAATTTTTATCCTTGTATAATGAAAACCAGGGGCATGCAGCTTTAGTACAATGAACACATGATGAACCAATACGTATAAGATTCTAATTCTATATTTTGTTCCTTTTTGCATGGAATGCTACGAATGAAAGATTGTGTTTGGATGAGAGAATGTTTTGAGATAATGTAATTTTTTGAAGGAATTCAAATATTTTGATGCAAATTTTCTTGTTTGGATAATTAAATTGGAGAATTTTAAAAATGAAGGGAATTTGTGGAGTATTTTGTTTAAACTAAATTTAAGGAATTTCAAATGACATCTAAAAACTAAGAATTTGAAATTTCTTCTTCTCTATATACTTTTAAAAATTACTAATTGATAAAAAATCTAAAATCGGTTTAAAAAACTAAAATCAGCCGAAAAACCTAAAATCGGGCCAAAAACCAAAAATATAAAAAATCGGCCGAAAAATCCTAAAAAATCTAAAATTGGCTGAAAAACCTAAAATCAGCCGAAAAATTTAAAATCGGCCGAAAAACCTAAAATCGACCGAAAAATCTAAAATTGGCCGAAAAACCTAAAGAATCGAAAATCGGCAGAAAAACCTGAAAAACCTAACGGCCGACAAATCTAAAATCGGCCGAAAAACCTGAAATCAACCGAAAAATCTAAAATCGGCCGAAAAACCTGAAAAATCTAAAATCGGCCGAAAAACCTAACAAATCTAAAATCGGCCGATTTTAGATTTTCGGCCGATTTTAGATTTTTCAAGTTTTTCGGCCGATTTTAGATTTTTCGATCGATTTCAGGTTTTTCGGCCGATTTTAGATTTTTCGGCCGATTTTAGATTTTTGAGGTTTTTCGGCCGATTTTAGATTTTTCTACCGATTTTAGTTTTTTCGGCCGATTTTAGGTTTTTCAGCCAATTTTAGAGATTTCAGGTTTTTCGGCCGATTTTAGATTTCAAAAAAAAAAAAGAGAATTTTCAAAATGAATTACTCATTACCTTTTCCAAACAAAAAATTTTGAAATGGAGGGAATTCAAATGTGTCATCCAAACAAAGAATTTTGAAATAAAGGGAATTCAAATGAAAGTTCCATGAAATCTCAAAATCCCTTGAATTTTAAAATGACACATCCAAACACACTCTAAGGATTATATATACTGTGGATGCAGTAATGGTTGTTATTATTCTATAAAAGTAAATGGGATTTTTTTTACCAAAAGGGTGTATTTTTTCAAGCTTATTACCAAATGGGTGTAGTTTTCAAACAAATTACCAAAAGGGTGTAAGTCATCACTACCATGTACGACTTACCCCCAACAAATATATATATTTTTTTTCACGTTTAATGAAAGTTGTGGATGGCAGCCACGATTTTGAAATTTTTTTTTTTTAAAAGTCGTCACTGCCATTGACGACTTTCACTTTTTTTTTTTAATAAATAAAAGTGGTATATGCTTCGAACTCGAAGATATATTTCACGCGAGGGTGCTAATATTGGTGGTGGTGTAAGTTTTAGTAGTTATTTAATCTCTATCAAAATTTTATGACAATACTACTACTAATAACTTTTTATTTTCAGTATAAATTTATGCATTCGCTTCTCGAACGTTGCCACTCGCCCACAAGAAGGAGCAATCCAGCTTTAACGTGTAACAAGATTGAGGGTGATGTCACTTCTATGTTGGCTGCATTGGACGAGATTTATCCATCGAATTACTCAAATATCTATGAGGAGGCTCCACCGACTGAGCAGCATTTTACCTTCCTGGTTGATAATTCTTCATATTCGACACAACATGATTCACCTCCAACTACTGAATTTGAAACTCAACACTCATCTGCGCAAAACTTCTCTGCACCATATGATATAGCGTATGTACCATCACCACAACAACAAGCACCACCACCCCACATTGCTTCACCTGCACCACAACAAGGCTTCTATAGTAACATGCTACAATCTTTCACAACTGCATCTTTTCAACAAGGCTTTGTAGGATATACTCCTCATTTTGGTTTTCAAAATCCACCTCCTTCAAATTTTTTTGAATCGTCGTCGTCTGAGTTTAGGACAACTTTTTCAACACCATTGTCTGCATACAATTCATTAGGAGATTATCATTCCACGTTGACCGATGACTTGAGACAGACTAACAATATTATGGATGGAGATGATAATGCGGAAAATAATATTGATATCAATCAAGAACCCACACCGCAACCACAAAGACGTGGTAGAAGGAGAGGTGAAAATGTGCATGTTGAACAAGAACGAAGAGTTTTACCACCAAGAAATAGAAGACGACCTAATTGTGGAACTTAATCTCATAATTAAATCTTTTGTAATAAATTTTTTTTCAAGTTGTTTAAATTGTGTGTAATATTTGAATTATGTGCAATATTTATTTACCTCTTCTATTAAATTTTATTTATAATTGTAAAAAAATAAAAATGAAAGTCGTCAATGGCAGTGACGACTTTAAAAAAAAAAAAAAAAAAAAAAAAAAGTCGTGGCTGCCATCCACGACTTTGCTAAAGCCTAAAGAATTTTTTTTTGATTTGGGGGTAAGTCGTACATGGTAGTGACGACTTACACCCTTTTGGTAATTTTTGAAAAAACTACACCACTATGGTAATAAGCTTGAAAAAATACACCGTCAATAAATGGCTTAGATTAAATATTGTGTTTAACCGTCAAATAAGCACTGAATAAATTTGAACCATTTCATAGAAATTTACGGTGTAGATCAATTGAGTTTGGGTTTGCTCCATTTGTTATCCCTCCATTTATTCTCCATTTGGAAAGAGATAGACACATTGAAAATTAGGAGTTTTGGTTTCCTCCATTTGTTTTCTCCCCATTTATTCTCCATTTGGAGAGAGATAGACACATTAAAAATTAGTGGGGTTCACAAATTAGTGGGACCCACTTTTAATGGGTCCCACTAATTTTTAATGTGTCTATCTCTCTCTAAATGGAGAATAAATGGAGAGAAAATAAATGGAGGAAACTCAAACCCGAAAATTAGTGGGGTCCACAAATTAGTGAGTTCCACTTTTTAATGGGTCCCACTAATTTTTAATGTGTTTATCTCTCTCCAAATAGAGAATAAATGGAGAGATAACAAATGAAGCAAACCCAAACCCAGATCAATTACTCCGCATAACCGTGTGGAAATTATTACAATGGTCAAATCCTAATTTCGAATCTAGTTATGTAAAACGCACCGTAATCAATGTGACCGTTAGTCTTAGTGGTCTGGGTGCAGTGGTGGTAATCGATGTGTTAAGAAGTTCCACATTTATTGTAAAATGAATTGTTTATAAGTAAGAGGTATTACTCAACATATATTTGTATCAAAACATTTCCATGATTCGTTGAACCACATGCCATAAGGTTTCTGATCGGACCATATCTACCATTTATATTCGTACCTTAAACCCAATAATAATGGATGAGCTGAATATATGTTTATGAAAAAGAGACGACCCTAATGCAATTTATAAAGATGAGTTAAATGCAAGAGACATAAATACCATTTGCTATCTGATTAAATATTAAATGTGGCACTATTGATTATTATATGGACGGTTTAGTGGGCCAACACAAGCTTTTGAGAGGGACTCTGTTTTTTGTTAGTTTGTGAGCAGACAAAAGCAGAGAAGCTTCTTATCCTCTCCCTCTAGGTTTTCACACAATACCTTACACATAGAATATCTTCAAAAGCCAAAGTTTTCAATTCCTTTTACACTTTAGTCCTTCATTTTTCACAATAATTACTCTTTAGCCCTTCATTTAGTAGTATAATATGCATAAAATTCAGGGGCAAAATATTCATTCTTTGATCACAACAGTGGCCTATTTAGTTCCATGTTACTCAAGCTATTTTAGTTCATAATTTCATATCTCTCTTTCTCTCTCTAATATTCATCAAAAGTGTAACTGCAATGGCTCCAATGACTCTACCTCCTGGATTCAGGTTCCACCCTACAGATGAAGAACTTGTGGCCTACTACTTAGAAAGAAAAATAACAGGTAGAACTATAGAGCTTGATATCATTGCAGAAGTTGATCTCTACAAATGTGAACCTTGGGATTTACCAGGTACATTTAATACTACAATAAGATATAATCATCTCATGTATTCATATTCATATTTTTACTGTATATAACTTCTTCATTCAAATACATACATCATAGTTAGGGGAAGTCGAAATTGCAAGTGTCATGGAATTGCAGAAACCTCATAATCCGTTGTGTTGCTGGGTTGCATACTACAATTTAAAACCATGATATACATATAAATAGTAGTAAGTTTCATGGTTTTAAATTGCAGTCTGCAACATAATGAATTTTGAGGTATCCGCAAGAGCATGACAACAATTTCATATGCTTCGAATGCACTTTGATATATAATATAAAGATTTGCGGTGTAATCACAACTGCAAACGCAATTAATACCATGGTAACTTTTATTTTTATTAATATATTAAGATCATATGATAACATAAGCTTGGAAAATACAGAAAAATCATTTCTTCCAAGCAAGGATATGGAGTGGTATTTTTATAGTCCAAGAGATAGAAAGTATCCAAATGGATCAAGAACAAATAGAGCAACAAGAGGTGGTTATTGGAAAGCAACTGGAAAAGATAGGGCAGTGAATTCTCAAAAGAGACAAGTTGGAATGAAGAAGACTCTTGTTTATTACAAAGGTAGAGCACCTCATGGGATTAGAACCAATTGGGTTATGCATGAATATCGTCTCATTGAATCACATCCTGGTGCTTCTCTCTCTTCTTTAAAGGTATATAAAGATTTGAAACAAGCATTATTATCTCTGATCTTTTTATTTGAAACAACTGAGTCAACAAAAGTTGATATATCTGATTCATAATATAGTTTAGATAGATTCGTTTTTATTGACTCGTTAGTGTTTTATAATAAGGATTGGTGGGAATAGTAATTAGATATTACTATGTTAGTATTATTATTTTATATTCTATTCATCATCATCATCTTCTCTTTTTAAGAAGGTATATATTTATGGGGCATTAGCTTTGTAATTTTGAGATTTTTTAAAAAAATCACTTTAGAAATAAGTTATTTAAACTATGTTCTTGAAGAACAAAAAGAAGAAAATATAATTACAAATAAAGGAGGAAACATAAAACATTAGATTTTGGTTGTTAGGTAGTTGTAATCAACCAGAAGGAAATGATTATTTTTTGTCTTTATCTATCTTATAAAGTTTAATGGATAATAATTGAATGTGTTGTCCACTTCTTAGGAGTTTATGTTAGTTATTTTTCAATTCTAGGATTTTATGTTAGATTTTTTGTAATATATAATTTTTTGCTGCTTCAAAAAAATAAAATATTAATGTGTTGTCTATAGAAGAAACCCTAAAAGGCCACAAAATATTATCATAATATGAAACCAATAATTCAATAGAGTGTTCTTTGAATATTGATTTACATATATGTTCTTGTCATTATCTGATCATAGTATAAAGTTCCACAAGAATCAACTTATGAATATAGAGTAGCAAAACTCATCTATATTTTGAACCTTGTTCTACAAGAATGCACATGCCTACACTATATGTTCCTTTATTTTCTTTTTCTTTATATGATTTGCAAACTTTAATTTTTCTTTTCTCCTCTTTAAAAAAAATAGCTTATGATCAAAATGTTATGATGAAAAATTCAGATCCATGATGCACTTAATACTATTACCATTCACTCTTTTCTTTTTTCATATATCTCTTTGTATATGTGCTTTATTGTTTCTTACTCTTTTCTTCAATTGCATCTAACATCCCTAGTGTTTATTTTGATATGTAAATTCCTTTATACTTTCAACAAATTATGACCAATTATATAAGTTACTTTGAAAGTAGTTAATGAAAGTCAAACATTTTTAACGATACACGATATATATGATTATTTTTTTCTAAAACTAACGGTGTATTTAAATTGAATCTTATTTTTTTTTTTTTGACAAATTTGATTGAATCTTATTTTATTCACTTAAAAACGTACAATTAATATTATGATTTTTTTTTCTTTCAGGATTCCTATTCGTTGTGTCGAATTTTCAAGAAGACAATTCAAATTCCAACAAAACATAATGAGGAACAAGTTGAGGAAACAAAGAAGGAAATGATGTTAGAAGAACAAGTGCAAGGGGAAGACTCAAGTGGCACTGAGAATTCAAGAGAAATAATGGAAACTATGGATAAAAAAGTTCTTAATCAAGATGAAAATCCAAAATTTCCATGTGATGCTTCTTCTTCTGATGTCACTCAAGGAACATGTACACCAACAAATACATATAATAATAATATAACAGATGATTTTCATGCACAATTTGCTTGTGATGAAGCAAATAGTTCAGCTATTTCTTATCCAATTGGAATTGGCTACCCCTCAAACTTATTTCAGGTAACATTTCTTTTTTTAAAATTTAATTCATATACATTAATTAGTATAAAGATTATTTTACGCATTTAGTCAATCGATGTTACTAAATCATTATCGATCGGTTGTGATTTGTTGGCGGTGCAAAAAATTTCATGCAAAGGTCATCAAAATTAAACTCTTTGAAAATACTTGAATTTTATTATTTATTATAAACTTCATGCTTGTTTAGGTTTGTATTGAAGACTCTTTTTATAAATTTTAGAGAGATTTTATTATAAGATAAACTCTATTCATTTACGTAGATGTGTCATGAACCTATTAGATTGATAGGGGACACATAAAAAGAAAAAGTGGGGTCTTAGCATTGATCATTATTATATTGATCTATAGATTGGTATATTAACTTTTCCTTTTTCTCCATGTTTGTAGCATTTATGCTCATGATGACTTCCTTTGCCTACTATGCATTTCCAGCCATATTATGTTTCTTTTAATCAAATTAAGTGTTTCATTACCACACCTCAAATATTACATAAAATTATTAGAAATTAATTAAACAACTTCTAGTTCATAATTACTTAATTTACACATTTGCATCATCAATTTTTATTTTTTTAAAGTAAATGAGATACCGATGAATTTAACATTCTAAATATACTAAATTAACATGTTAAATTAGAGGTAAAATAAATGCTACATTTGCATCAACTTGTACCCTTATAAAAAATTAACACTGAATATTAGAGGTAAAAAATCAAAGATATGTTCTAATTTTTATGGCATAATTTACCATATTTTATTAGTATATACGTCTATGTAATTTTACATATACTTTTTTTTTTTTTAAATTTTATTAATGGCCCACATAGTATATTTTTGAGTTTCTCTTTTGATCCTAAAGTGATGAAAGTTGGAAGTATGATGAAGCTCTCAATCTTTTTATAAAGCCCACTTCTAAAATTTACTTGGACTGACTCCAATTTAGCTTTTCTTCACCATTCCCTATAATTTCTTTTGACTGACTATATACTCAAAACGTTTTCCAAAGTAAAGATCTCTTTACTCCCATTTTTCCTCATAGTTTGTTTAGGTTTCAAAGATTAAAGCATTATACATACACATCTTTACCTTTAATCACATTCTTTTATATCAATAATGTATAGATCATTTCTAATTTTAGCAAAAGCTAGTGATGTTACAACTATATTTCAACTATCTTTACAATATTGTTGATTTCGCGCGAGCAATATATGCATTTGATTGGGGACTTCAACTAGTTATTCAAATTTTTTCTCTTACACCCTTAAATCAAGTACATTACTTTTTATTCTTTTTCTTTTAAACCTTAAAGCCTCTAATAGTTGTAACCCTACTAGTTTTTAGCCACTTGCACTACTCCCCAAATGTTACTTTAGTTCCAATTAATTTGGCATGAGTTATACATGCATGTAAGTCTCTTCACATTTCATATGTCACAACCTTAAGAAAAATTGAATTAACTAGAAAATTTAGAGATGCAAAATATGAATTATGTCTCTATTTTTCTTCAATAAATTGAGTCTCGAAAGGAAAATAGATAAAAGAAATCTATTTTTAGTCGGTAATATTTCGTCATTACGTAATTAAAATATATTGAAATAACAACAAAATTTTTTGTTAAATATGAGAGATGTCGAACTTAAATATTTTCTTTTTGTTTTTAATTTTTGTTGTTATTTGAAATTCATATGATCTTTCTAGAACTTTAGTACATTGGTATATGGTAATTAATGTAGTTATTTTTATTTTTTAATGATGATGCAGGATATAGAAATACCTATGTATGGTGGTTTCCATAATCAATTTCCACAAACACCTTTTATGATGGAAGATTTCTCACAAATTGAGACAAAGTCAATATTGAAGCCAGATATGACCAATGATGACTGCTTTTTGTATGACAAATACAGAAACTGTATGAATGGAACACTAGAAGAAATCATCTCTTTATGTTCCTCTCAAGATAATTCTTTGGCTTTTCCTATGCTATAGAAAGATTATTATACTAACATATAAATGCATGACTCAAACTATATCATATCACTTAATATTCATTGACACTAAGAAACAATTGTGTTGGCTAAAATAACCACACAAATGGTTTTTTTTTTTCTTTCATTCAGCCGCATAGTAAAGGCTACACATGTAGATTATAGTACTAGCCAAGGAGGCTAGCTTGCATATTTTTCTTTTGTTTGTTGTTTTTTATTTTAGTTTTCATATAGGAGTTTTTCTTTTTCTATTTAAAAATTATTAGATTAGAATATTACATATAATCTTGTATGTTGGTGTTGAAATGTTTTGTAAGCTATGGAAGCAATTAATGAACATGGGAGAATTCATTTACAATTGTTATGTTTCATTTGCATCGCTTCAATTAATGAACATGGGATGAAAAACTAATTAGCATAACAAGAAATTTAGTCACACACATTCAAGGATCTTGAATGGAATAGGCACAAAGCCACAAGAAAGGAGAATTATAATAAACTAATTAGCATGCCAACATTTAGTCACACATTTAAAATTAACGAAGACATTAAGTATGAGTTTTCTCTAGAACGAATCATTTTGAAAATATCAAATTAAATTCCTTATAGAAATAATTTTGTGTCAGATTTTACTTTCACGTATTCATCTTAAAGAGGGAATAAAAGTATGTGCAGTGGCCAACACCAACTATATATGATGAATCAAAGCACTATGTTAATATTTGCAAATATACAACCAAATATTACTCGGTCTCATTGCACTTACAATTACACCTAAATCCAAAAGAATAAAATAGGAAGTACCTATGAAGCCCCCGATACTTTATAAATTTTGAAGTATCGTGTCCGATACGTACATGATATCGATGTTCGTCTGATACGTCTCGATACTCGTATTGGAAAAGTATCGGTTAAATCTTTATTTTTAAATAAAAAATAATATCCGATACACTTCTGATACGTTTTGATACTCGTATCGGAAATGTATCGGTTAAATCTTTATTTTGATCATTGTATGTTGAGCCTCAAACTGTTTTGCTCTATAAGGTTATTGGATTGTTTGTACTTCTTGTACAATGAGCTATTGACGTTTATAATAATAATAATAATAATAATAATAATAATAATAATAATAATAATAATTTTTTATCTTAAAAAAAAAATCATTATTAATATTATTGATTTTAGTCATTTTATATATTGTGCATTTATATATTTAATTTTAAATTTAATTTTTAAATAACGTATCGCGGCAGTATCGGATAAAGATTTTTAAAAAAATATCTGTATCGGCGTATCGTATCAATATCGTGTCGCGTATCGGGGCTTCATAGGGGAGTACAAATGGGTGATTTGCACTTCCCGCTCCAACCGACAAAATACACCTTTTTTTTTCTGGACAACAACAAAATACACCTTCAAATGATATTTTTCAGTAAGAATGGATTATTGTACAGGCCCAATTAAAATTTAATTGCGGAGATTTTCTTTTGTCACTCTATATGTTCCTTGTACACTCTACGACTTGTTGAATAATAAACTTGATTTGGTCCATTAGACAAATAAAGTGTTAGGCCCAATTTACTAATAACTTGGTAGTTAGAAAACATATTATTAAATGTATGTATTAGTAGAGAGAAGTGTCTAGAACTCTTTCTATTAGAAGTGTGTAGAAGTCTTTCTTGATGTATCTAGAACTCTCCCTTGAAGGCTATAAATAGGGAAGAGTTAGTCATTTGTAAGTCAAGCAAGTAAAAAGCCAGAAACAAAGAAAGTAAGCAAAAGCAATTAGCAAGCAACTGTTCTTCTCTCAAATCTTTTCTCCACCTCAACCTCACCATAATCTTCTCCTTTTTCCAACAAAGTGGTATCAGAGCGATAAGAAATCATTCCATAACATAATCATGGTAGACAATGGAGCGACATCCTTCCATGTTCAACTACTAAAAGGGGTCACCTATGATAATCGTTGTATAAAAATGAAGGCTTTACTTGGAGCATATGATGTTTGGGAGGTTGCTCAAAAAGGCTATAAGGAATCACAAGATGAGGATTCTTTAACTCAAACACAAAGAGATATTTTTAAGGATTCAAGAAAGATAGACAAAAAACCTCTCTTCCTCATCTACCAAGCATTGGATGAAGACGAGTTTGAGAAAATTTCAAATGCAACATCGACTAAGGAGGCATCTGAGAAGCTTCAAACATCTTGCTAAGGAGAAGATAAAGAAAGAAGGTACGTCTCCAAACTACGCGAGTTTGAATCCTTACATATGAAAGAGTGATCAGATTATACTTCTGAACATTTTTCAAGAGTCACCTATGTTACAAATCAATTAAAAACAAACAGTGAGAAGTTAGAAGATGTAAGGATAGTGGAGAAATTTAATAGATCCCCGAGAAACTTATTTAGGTTGCAAATAATGTAGAAAGAAGAAAGTCAAAGAAATGAAGAATTCTCTTCCAGCCCTTCGCGTTTCTTTTATACCTCCAAAAATCCGATTTTGCCCTTAATAAAAATTTCGGTTCGTAGGAACCAAAATTTTTGTAGTTCAAATTTCAGGAAATTTCGGTTTCTAAAAACCAAAGTTGTATTTCAAGGTAAAAAATATTTCGGTTTATAAAAACCGAAGTTTCTCGAGAAGGGCAAAACAGGAAACTCGATGAGTGAAAAAGAAACGTGGGGGGCTGGAAGAGAAAACATCCAAAGAAATTAGAGAAGCCAACCAAGTTGAGGTAGAGGTAGAAGATGACGTCATGGACGTGGCAACGGATGAAGAGGCCCAAATTTTGATAGATATTTTAGCAAGTGAACTAATTATCGTCAAGTAATAAAAAAATATCGATCCTCAGGGATTGAGATTAACTTTTAACTAAACAACTAAACAATTACTTAGGAGAAAATATAAAAACAACTAGGGGGGGGGGGGGGGGGGGTTTGCATAGCAAATAGTTTTACAGTTTTGAAAGTAAAATTAAGATTAAGAGCCCATTTGTTATAGTTTTTTTTTTTAATATAAAAAATCACTTTTTTTTAATAAAATAATCACTTTTAAGATATTCTTACGTGTGTTTGTTATAGCTTTTAAAAATAATCAGAATCTAAAAATAATTTAAAAACCTGCTAAAAATGAGAAGATAAAAATAGTAGCTTCTTAAAAAATGGAGATATTTTTTTATCCAAAAATATCCAAAACATATAAGTTTAATAGGGGGGTAACGCAAAATATGCCCACTTAGCAGGGGATAATGATCTATTAACCTTAAATTTTAATATTCCAAAAATATCCTTATAAAAAGTAATTTTTATTAAGATAAACAAATACAAAATAGCTTTTGATTTTTTGTAAAATCTCTAAAAAATAATATCTAAATTATTTAAGGTTAAAATCACTTATTTTTTAATCTCTTACAAACGGGCTCTAAATCAATAAAGAAAAGCGATTGGATTTTGTTTCAAATCTCTTGTATGTCAATATTGATGTAAGCATCTATAATACCATTACAATAATCAATTCAATTATCACCACGACGGTTTAACTAAGCTGTTATGCTTAATCTCTTGATGTATAACTCACTATTTTACACTATAATCCCCTAATCTCTTAGGCGGAGTCATAATTAAAATAGGTAAAGATTATCGGTAAATCCTGTGTCACAACCTTTAATTTCCTATCTCTAGACCAATTACAAGGTTGAACATATAATTTAGGTCCAATCCATACTATTAATCAATAAGAATCTAAATCATTACATGAATCCGTAAACACGCATAAAGCATTGAACACAAAAATTAATTGAATAGAAAATTAAATTAATAAAGAAAAATATCAATACAAAAACCTAACATATGACCCAAAAAATTCATACAAATTCATCTGCACAAACTTCAATGAAAAGAGAACTAATTACTCATAATAAATATAAAATAAATAAATAAACAAGAAGAGGAAAGATATTGAAACCAAAGAATTTCTACAGACTGTCCAGTGAGCTTAACTCAATTAGTTAGATAAATACATTATATATGTAGAGGGCCGGGGTTCGAACCTCAATCATCCTACTTATCCACCTTAAGAGTAAAATTTCTAACCACAAAACTATTTGACAAAAAATAATAATTCTACAGACAGGTGTCACTTGTAGTAATCCATTCATTCCTACGGGAGTGATTAATATGCATAAGTGAATTGTTTATGCATGGTGCATAAACAATGAAATTGCTTCGTGCACCCCCTAAATTTCTTGCGCACCTCTAAATTTTTCGTTTACCCCCCAAATTTCTCGCACACACCCCAAATTTCTCGCGCATCCCCTAATTTTTTTGGTCCCCCCACATTTCTAGCCAAAAACCATTTTGCTGGTGGAATAGTTTCAGAGGGTTCTACTTCAAAACCACTTTGCTGGTGGAATGGTGTCATAGGGTTCTACTTCGAAACCACTTTGGTTGAATGGTTTTAGAGGGTTCTACTTCAAAACCATTAAATGCAACCCTATAATTATGCACTCAACATATTTTTTTTTCCTCCCCCCTCTCAAATTTCTAGCCGAAACCATCTTATGCACTTAATTGTTTTGGAGTGCATATCTCTGAAACCATTCCCACAGCAAAATGGTTTAATCTAAAAATGTGGGGAAATTTGGGGGGTGCACGAGAAATTTAGGGGGTGCATGAGAAATTTGAGAGAGATGTACAAGTAATATGGGAGGTGCGCTAAGTAATATTTATTGTTTTTGCAACAAGACTTATACATAATAACCACTCTCCCCGTACCCTTCTTTCATGATGTTTGCTCCTCGTCACGTTTTCATTCTCTCCTCTCTTGGATCGGGTCACATTATGGTATAAGGTCCACGTTTTGTTTTGGGGCAACTTTTGTAAAGTCCTCATTTTCTATTCACACCAACCTACACTAATACACCAATAATAATAATAATAATAATAATAATAATAATAATAATAATAATAATAATCCTATAATAATAATATTTGTATTTAACCATAAACATGTTAAATTGAACCAAGAAGATAAAAACTACATAAAATATTATTTTTAATAGTGCAAAACATATAATTGACTCAATAAATCAAAAATTGCAATTTATTTAAAATGACTCTAAATTCAATACTAAACTAATAAAATTAAATGAAAGCTTAATTAAAAAGACACTAAAAATAAAGACCGATGAGAACTCATCACAACCCCAAAATTAATTTATTACTACTCCTCAAGAAACACGTTTATTAAATAAAAAATCACAAAGAATTGACAATTTTCTTGAACAACTTCAAACACAATTCACTTGGCATTTTCTCTATTCAATGATCAAACATTTAATGCAACTTCTCTTCACAATGATTTCTATCCAAAAAAGACTAAAGAGTTATTGACAATATTTGACCAAGCTGAATAATCACTTCAAACACTGACTTTCTCTCAATTGTTTAATTAGTCAATCACTCAATCAACAAAAGCAAAACTGTATCAATAAGCAAATAAAATACACACTTTTGAGGTCTTAAAGAATATAACATGACTTATGTAAGGGTGGATGTTTTTGGACACCCGATTTCACAAAGTTTTCAACAAACATATATTCGATTTTTTTTTTCTTTCAAAAATATACTAGAAAACAACTTATTTCCACTTATTTTGCAATCTCAACACATATAAACATCAAACAACCACAAACCATAACAATTTTTCGTTCTTTTCTCCTTTTTTTTATTTTTAAGAACTCGCATATTTATTTTTTGAAAAATGCTATTTAGTAAGAAAATCTATAGAGAAGAATTGTAAGAATAAATCTCCACCCTTGTTTACATCAACTACCCCCCATGATTTCCACTAAAAGAGGAGATTAAAATTACATCATCCTATAAGATAATGCCATGTGTTATTCTTACATCAAACTAAGCAAACAAATGACAATTACATATCTCAAGTTAATTAAGTACTACCCAAAAAGGATAATTATTACTATCCAAAAAACAAAACATCAATGGTACCATTCAAAAAACACATGATTATCAATCCATAAAGAACATTATACTCTAACATTCACTATTTAAGAGGAAACACAAATTGTATCAGTCTCATCTCCTCCATTTCTATCATAAAAAAATATTATTTTCCCGATACTTCTCTGATACGTGTATCGGAGAAGTATCCGACACGTATCGGTAATTATTTTTTTAAAAAAATAATTTTAATTGTCTGATACTCTCCGATACGAGTATCGGAAAGTATCAGACGAGTATCGGTATCAGACACGATACTTCACCATTTTTGAAGTATCGGGGCTTCATAAGGGATCAATCAACAAAAAAATGTAAGGCTCAAGGAGGCTAAGCAAAGGATAGAAGAATGCAAGGGAAGGCTACAAAAGCTCAAGGGACCAACAAATATCGCCTCAGTGTGTAGCTGACTACGGTCTGGCAAGTGTACCAGTCTGTCGTATAGTAATAATCCGCATCCTAGTTAGGATGGGTTCGTATCCACAGGGACAGGACCTATGTTACTAAGCTTATTCTTAGGAATTGTTGAGATTGCCTCCGTTTTGATTTTAAGGTTGATTGATTTTAGAAAATAGTTAAGAATGTTGGTTGATGTTCAGATAAGAGAAGGTAGGTTAAGTGTCTCGAATCCCTCCCTAAGTCCTGCTGGGTAATTAGTGCTATATCGTTGTCTATTCCTTTTTATTATTGGTGAACTAATATTAGTAGTAATAACCGCGTACGATAATTACCCTAATTACGAGTATAAAGAACCTTAGTTAATAGACAGAAAACCCGTGTTAGACACGTTGTCACGTTCCTATGCTAGTGATTAGGCTCTAAATATTTAGTCAATTAAGCTTGGTTGCATTAGTTCATTAACCCTTAACCACTAGTGTGACTAAGCTATTGTCTAATCGATCGGGGTTAGTTGCCGGCTTGGAGGCACAATACTAGGTATCACTAACCCTAAGAGCGTTTCCTAATTGTATACATCAATCATGTTACGTAATTAAAACAAAGACAATAGAATAAATAAAACTGAATAAACAATTATATAAACTTTAAACCAAATTACATAATTCCAACATTCCTAAGGGAGTTCATCTCCTCACCTAACCCAGAGGGGGTTTAGTTATTAAAATGCATAATTAAATTACAAGAATAAAATAATGCATAAAAGAAAACCTAACCTTAGAACTCCTCCTCCTTTTCCTCTAGAGAGTAGTATTTCTCTCTATTTCTGAATGAATAAAATGAGAAAAGGAAAGCTCTATTTATAGTTTTAGTAATGAGCTGCAGCAAGCCATCGTACCGCGATGGGCCTATCGTGCTGCGATACCAAGATTCAGTTCAAAATTATAATTGATCCGGTGTGTTTCATCAGTTTGGGCACCAAGTCAGGCCATCGTAGTACGATACATCTCATCTTGCTACGATGCCAAGATTTTCTTCAAAAATAAAACCTGTGTTGTCTTGGCCAGCAAGCATCTCCCATCGTGCTACGATGGGAGCCATCGTGGTACGATGAACGCGCCCCATTTATCCAATTTTTTGGCTTCTTTTAGCTTTTTCTTGAATTTCTTGTCTTCATGAGAAAGTAACTTCATTTCTCTGGGAATTTGCCTTGTAATTGGTCTGAAGTGCTGATAATTACTACTAAAATTATACTAAAAATACTGTATGAATTCCTGTCATCACAACCCCAACTTGAATCGTTGCTTGTCCTCAATTAACATGCCGCCAATCGAGATCGCTAGCAAATAAATAACATGATCATGACAGGATTTTTCACAACCTTTAATTTTGTCAGCAATGGTACCGCTGATCTTTTACCTCCGCAATCATGCTCAGTTAGTGCTTCGGCTCAAGAGACATCAATAATAGCAAGTCAGATAAATGTTCACACAGAGTCCATGTACAACATTTTCTCTCTCTCAACTTTTCGCTCGAATTTGAAAGGATTAACTCTCAATCATCATGTAACTTGCCGTTTTACCATAGGCTTGCAAGAACTCTAAGCGACCGGTCAAAGTTTAAGCAAATACACATTTTGGAGGTCTTTAAGGGTTATAACGTGGCTAGTGTCAAGGTGGGACGTTTTTGGGATAAGTAGGTTAAACATTGGAGTTAAGTTCTACTTTGTTTTATTTTTGTGTACACAACCTTATTCCTTAGGTGTAACATTCCGGATTTTTTTGAGACATTAATTACTTAAATTTCAAACTAAAATTCCTCTTTTGTTTAAACAAAAAAAAAAAAAAAAAAAACTCTATAAGAAGAACTCATTTATTTTTGAACAAGAATAATGATACTAATTTATTTTTATTTTTTTATAAATCTTCTCAAAATAGAGAATTAGAGTTGTCTTACAACAATGAAATCGGAAGTGAAAATTAGACTTAAACATTTCTAAGACTAAAACTCTGAGTCTTTAACTACCAAAATACACACAACCTAGCTGGTGTTGATTCTGATGCTTGTGAGAATCTCTCTCAACAAGGCTAACAACACTATCCTTGGATCTCGGAGCCTCAGTCTATTGTTGCCGCTCTTTTCATACACTACAGGATTAGTAACATGGCCAAATTTATACATGAGGGTCTCTCCAAAACATAAGAAAATATATCAATCAAACATGCATATATACATATTGAAAACACATAGATTATCAACAATAAGACAAGTAGATATTGAACACTTACCACCCGACACCATCGCCACACTCCCCGATGCTTCACCAAATCCTATAAGTTAATCTATATGATACTTTAATGCACCCTATATGATCCGTATATCACCGCTCCGCAGCCCGCTCTGCAGAGTAAATTGTCCCACCATTGGACAGTGTCCCACCGTTGGACACAATACCCCACCGTTGGGTATTAATTAAGGTTCGGTACCCCACCGTTGGGTATTATTCCGAACCACACCAATGCATGTATGAATGCCCTATCACCGCAAAATTAGTCACACCAAAATTACTCACACCGAGTATTTAATCAAAAACACCTTATTCTAACTTTGGTTTAAAGCCATGCTCTCCCCAATGATAATCCCATTCACCAATCAAAGGACATTGATGATAACTCCAATTGCCAAATCAAATATATAATAAATCAACGGTTAACCAGAATAAAATAAACACAAGCATCACAAGCATTCATATATCATTTACGCACACCACAAAGATTGCATATGAGCATACATTAAAGTAAACAAACAACGGAGGACCCTCTTACCTTAGCGTCGACAACTCTTAATTCATGTGCTCTTCGCTTTGCTAAGTCTACACTCAATGATGAAGCTTATTTGTTATTCCTCAAAATTGATTCTTTCTTCTTCTATTTCTCCTCATGACTCTTTTTACGGTTTATCTATCTCTTTAAATTTTTTTTTTTGTGAAAGAATAAAATAAAATAAATGCACCGATTGTTATTTTAATAAGGAAATATCCTCTCACTAATCTTCTTCCTTAATAAACGACATTATACTACTATAGTGGAATTTGGTATATATTGTGATCATGTAACTAGGGAAAGGAAGTTACTATATGATTTTGAACAATAATTAGTCTGCTTAATTATTTCCTCTACCACTTATCTACATATTCCATGCATATCCATACTATATTATTTAACCAATATTAAAAATTAAACAAGAAGTAAAATGGTAATGGGGTTGCTATCTTCACGTTGCAGTACATATAGGAACTTATTAAATCCTTAACCGTATAGAAATAAATACTCCCATACATGATTGGCAAGATAAATAAAAATTTCAAGACTTTCATCGTATGATAAAAAATTATGAAATAATATCATCACTAAGTAAATATAAGGTAAAATAGTTTCATTTCAACAACAATAAATATTTTAATACTTATTTAAAATAAAATATTAAATTATAAAAATGTAATAAAATATCGGGATATTACATTAGGGTACCTTTGTGCTTTGGTATCATAGAATTAGAACCAGACGTGTCTTTGTGTGGTTCTTTTCTATCACTATTTATGCCCTTTGGCTCTTTCTTTTCTCTTTTTTATTTCATTTTTTTAAGAGACTATTTTTTAGGGAATTTTTGATGTTTTTCCCGTCTCTTTTTCATTTTTTTTCTTCTTTTGTTTAGTGATAGTTCTCTGTATACCCACACCAAACTTAAAATGTTGCTAGTTCCATGAGCAACCCCACACTTATGTTGTTGTCAAGATCAGAGAACCATTATCTACCTAACTCCAAAGAGGGTAAAATTTTGTTTTTCTGGTCTATAGACTTGAAACATAGTTTTTTCACCGAAAGAAAAGGGATATTATTTTTTTACGGCTCAAAATTGGCTAGCAAAGGATATAATATTCATAAGGGTGGCTTGAAAAAGGCTATGGGTTATAACAAAAAATTGCCTCATGTGTATAAGTAAAACCAATCAGTCAGCAGAGAATTAAAGCAAGTTCTAGAAAATAAACAAGTACACAGTACTCTCATAGTAGATCGAAAGAAAGTGGTAATACCGTTTGGAAATATTTGGCTCAAATTCTCACTCAGCTTAGGTATCTGAAGGTTGAACATCTATCTTGCGAACATTACCTTCGTCACTCGTCTCGTTGTCTCTCAAACTTCCGTGCTTCCATGAGCAATCACCTTTGGTGTTCTTTGTATAAAGGCGTGGAATTCAGGTCATAACTCGCTATTCTCTTGCTGCAATATGCTTATAACAGTTAACCATGCACAAGATAATAAACAAGACACAATTTATTGAATTTTTCTTTTGTAGTTTTATGAGGTTGTCAGCAAATGACACAGCGGGAATTCATTTATTGAAAATAAAATACGAATAATGTATTTGAACAGGGTTAGCAGTTGAAGAAGAAGAGTGTTGATCCGAGTAATTGGTTGAAGGTAAAGCTTGAATGAGATGACATGTTTGTCATGATGTGGAATTGTTTCACCCTCTTTGTCTTTTAGTTCTTCTTTCTTCTCCTCATGCTTAATCCTTGTCCTGAAAAGTAAAAATAGAAATAAAAATAATATTTTTGTTAGTTTTATAATGATGGGTTGCTGACTACGTTTTGGCAAGTGGATCAGTTTGTCGTCGAGCAATAATTCACACTCTAGGTGTCTAGAATGAGTTCCTATCCACAAGGATCGTGTCAAACCTTCGCTAATGCTATTCTAGTTCGTGAGATTTTGCATTCGCTTGGATTTTTGGAAAAGGTTTTAATTTATAAAAATAGCGATATGCGTTGCAAGAAAATAAAAGTTTTGATTCAGAAACATAGAGGATAGGTATGGTGGTTGAACTTACTCCCTCCCTCATACTTGGCATAATCGGTGTATAACATAGTCATTCGTACTATTATTGGGCGTCGATTCTATCCTTGTTTTAGTAGCACCTTACTGCTACCCTATGTAGGCAAAGTCCCACTAATTTTGCAACTAAGGTACCTACGAGAGCCTAACCTCGCTTTGTCACATACCCTAAATTACTAGGTAGAGTTATTTACAAACATGCATTATGACCATCGACCATCCAATACCCCTAGATCTTAGTTACAGTTATTCAGTTCTTGTTGAGGATTTTAGGGTGTTGACTTCATTTGGT
Source organism: Trifolium fragiferum (assembly GCA_954870985.1). Lineage (NCBI taxonomy): Eukaryota > Viridiplantae > Streptophyta > Magnoliopsida > Fabales > Fabaceae > Trifolium > Trifolium fragiferum. The sequence continues at coordinate 26,672,615 of OX940789.1, read as the reverse complement.
AAAATAAGCCTAATTCCATGATGTGGAGCATGATGTGTGGCACATCAGAATTCAGGTCTGGACGCCCTAGCTGGACGCGCCTTTCATTATTTTACGGGTGATCTTTTGAAAAGATTTGTTTTTCAAATAAAATCATGCCAGCTTGCGCGCCAAGGAACAAGATAATCTTTCATGGTTCTGTTTTATTTTATTGTCCGACTTTGGTCAAAAAGATTTGAAACAAACAATTAAAAGATTATGATCAAATAAATCTCAAGGCAAATTTATTGAAGGCCAACTCGTCAAAGCCAATGAAGCTTGTTCTATATAAAGGAAGACTGAAGACATTATTATTAACGAAACCAAGTATTGAAGATATCGAGTCTTAGGTTTTTAGTCTGTTCATTGTTATTTGTGAGCCTTCACTTGAATCATAGTTTTGATACAAGTAAGGACTGAGTTTAATAGAGTTGTAATCTCTAGTTGTCTTTCTCCAAAGCTTTGAAGCAAGGAGTTAGATTGTGAAACACTCTAAGCCTTTAGGTACGAGTGCTTTAGTTTTCTAGGAGTGTGTCTCCAATTGAGTTTGTTACTAAATCCTTACTGGGTAAGGTTGAGGGGGAGTGAGCAGAGGTTCTCATATCTAGGAGTTCCTAGGTAAGATTAGCACGGGTAGTGATTAAGCGATAAGTTGTAAACGGGGGAATTTAGCTTTGAATTGATACTACCATAGTGGATTCATCCCTGGATTGGTATCCTCTAGAATAGGGCTTGTTATAAGTGCCGAACTGGGTTAACAAACTCTGTGTGTTTGTCGTTTTCTGCACTTTATATTGTTTCCTTGTTCATCAAGTTCAGTATGTCCACGATGTTGGCACATTAGGCTACACATCATACTATTCCTAAGGTGTACACATTGTGTTGCACATCTGACACTTGCCACCAGAATTTCAATTGGCATCAGAGCAGGCACCCTGCCTGTTTGAGGGTGAGTTCCAGGGAAGTTACTTTCTGGAAACATGGACAAGGATGGAACAATGGTCAACAAACCACCTCTTCTGGATGGAACTAATTATGACTACTGGAAGCCAAGGATGATTGCCTTCCTAAAGTCACTTGACAGTAGGACTTGGAAAGCTGTGCTCAAAGGATAGGAGCATCCCAAGGTTCAGGATGCTAATGGTGTTGATACTGATGTACTCAAGCCAGAAGAAGAATGGTCAGCTGCAGAAGACACTGCATCACTTGGAAACTCCAAAGCTTTGAATGCTTTATTCAATGGAGTGGACAAGAACATGTTCAGACTGATCAAACAGTGCACTTTTGCAAAGAAGGCTTGGGAGATACTCAAAACCACTCATGAAGGCACTGCCAAGGTAAAAAGCTCAATAATCCAACTTCTCAACACTAAGATTGAAAACCTCAGAATGAAGGAAGAAGAATCTATTCATGATTTTCACATGAACCTGCTTGAGATAGACAATTCTTTTGAGGCTCTAGGTGAAAAACTATCTGAAGAAAAGCTTGTGAGAAAGATGCTTAGATCCCTACCTAAGAGATTTAACATGAAAATCACAGCTATTGAGGAAGCTCAAGACATCCCAAGTATGAAACTTGAAGAACTTGTGAGCTCTCTTCAAACTTTTGAGATAAACTTAGGTGAGCAAACTGAGAAGAAGGGAAAAGGTATAACTTTTGTATCCTGTGCTGATGAAGAGGAAGAAGCTGATGAGTCAGATGAGGATCTCTCAAATGACATAGCTATGTTAGGAAAACAATTCAATAAGCTTCTAAGAAGGGTGGATAGAAGGCCAATGAGGAATGTGAGTAACATCCAGACTGACATCAGCAAACAAGGTAACACTTCAACAAAATTTAAAACTGATGATAAGTCAACTCAGAACAAGAGTGTTCAATGTCATGAATGTGAAGGCTTTGGTCATATAAGAGCTGAATGTGGTACATATCTGAAGAAGCAGAAGAAAGGTCTGACTGTATCATGGTCTGATGAAGACTCTGAGACTGAATCAGAGAATGTTGCTGCTAATCATGTTAGTGCCATGACTGGTGTGTGCAGTACTGATGTTGATTTTGATGATGAAGAACTCACCTTTGATGAACTAGCCTCAGCTGTAACATCCCGCAATTTTATCCACCTAATTAATTTGGATTAGAACTTGTGCAATAATTCAAGGATTAATTAGAGGTGATTTAATTAAATTAAGTCTTGGTAATTAGGTGTTATGTGTAAAAATTAGAATTTCTAATACAAAACACTAACATAGTACCTCTTGGACTCGTGATCTAATTACTCATAAGAATCCAATCTTCCCTCCACTCCTCTTCTCTTACTCATGACTCACTATTATTTCATGCAATGACTCATTCCCACTATGTCAACACCTCATTAACACTTTCCCTCCCATTCTCTTCCTCATGACTTAATCACTCTCATATTCCAACACCTCATCTAAAGTTATGAGTCACTCTTCCACTCAACCCTCATGCCTTACACTACATGCAAACCATCTTATTTCTTTCTCATTCACAACTTCATAAAATTAAAAGCTCTTCACTCTCTCATTCACCTTCCTCTCACGCCTACACCAACAACAACAACATTGTTTACTCATTACTTCTACTTAAGCACAAGAGCTTGCCTACTCTCTTGTAACCAACATCATACAACTTATATTCTTGCATGCTGCAACATAACCGTTCTTCCATCTCATCCTTTTCACACGAATTCAACATCAACTCACCAAGTTCTAAGCTTAGCAAAACACAAACCTATGAACTTCACTTCAATTCTATACCAAAGCCTTGCATGCAACCCAAACTTAGAACAATTCCTATTCTGTAACAATCCCTGAAATCTCTTATGTTTAAACCCCTTCATCTCAGTAACTCCAATCATCAAATCAAGCTTCAATCTTAGAGCTAGAGCTAGGAGTGCAAAGTTCAACATTTTCTCCAAACTTCAAATTTGTCCAGTTGGTCGTGGGTCTTGCTGAGGGGATTGTATAGCTGCTGTAGAGCCCAGGAGATAGGGATTAAAGCTCCAATTACAGGTGGGTTCTTAGGATAGAGTAGTTAGATTCCCTAATTATGAAATATTGCATGTTAACATAGGAATTAGGAATTTATTGTGTGAGGAGAAATAACTCCCAATTTCTCTTCTATTCTGTTCAATATTAATTATATTATGTTTCTGCACTATCTCAGTGAATGATTGTAGGTGTAACTTTTAAAATTAATTATTTTCGTAAAACAGGGTATCTCCTGCATGAACTCGCCATAGCGAGTTGCTAGCGAGTATTCATGGCGAGCATCCAAGTTCTGGGCTGATGAAACTCGCCATGGCGAGCAACTGCTCGCCTAGCGAGTTGATTTAGGCCAGGACCTGCAGTTCGCCATGGCGAGCTGGACAACTCGCCGTAGCGAGCTAAGTGCAGAATGCCTTATATTTTCTTTTAAATGTATTTCCAAGGCACTCGTTTTATATCCTTCTCTGAGATAGATAGCTTGCAGTTATATAATGTATCTAATGTTAAACGGAAAGTCAAGCACAATTCCGAATTTAGGGATAACTTAGAAATTAAGTTTGCATGTTCCCCGGGTTTTGGGATAATTATGGTAGTATGTAATTTAATATTTAGTATCAGTCAATCATGTGCGGTTTAGTATGCTGCTTATGGGCTTCCAATGGAACAACCCATTAGGAAAATGATTGTGAGCTTAATGCCGTGGTCGAATCGGTCAGCGGATATGGCGGGCCTTCGAGACATGCTCACCTCGAAGTGTCTTAGCGGAATAAAATCAACAAGACATTCTCTGTGTTACACCTTAAATATGTTTATAATTATGATATGTTATGATAGAATAAATATATGGACTGATTAGGTGCCCCGGCTTATTAGCCTTTAGGAGGGTAGTAGAACTCACTGGGACGAAGTGACTGTCTCACCCCACTCCCTTTTTGATATAGGTAAGACAGGTTATTCGGAGCAGGGACCAGGTTGGACCTGACGATTGGAGCTGTGCTTGGATTGTCGGCTTAGGAGATTATTTCTTCTTCCCTGTTTTAGATTAGCTTGTTATTTTGTTACCAACTCTTTCCGCTGTTGTATTGAACATTGTAATATTATTTTAATGATATTGCATTTTCGGTTATAAATTTCTTTAACTTAATGTACTCAGATTCCAGTTTTAATGTTCCGACTAAATATTCTAGATAATTTAGTTGGGGCGTTACAATTGGTATCAGAGCAGGTCGATCCAGTATCGGACCTTGCCATGAGTCATTACACCCCATCTCTTAGTAGTACGGACCCTTTGGAGTCTGGACTGTTTACGCTGAAATCATCACGTGCTGAGTCTGATCAACTCAGTATTGTGCATGGTAGGCAGGGTATTACGGTTGAGAACCGAAGTGGACCACGGTGGTTAAGTAAGAAGATCGTAGTGGAGATATCGTTCAGAGGCAATCGTTGGCGAAAGTCCTCTCTAACCGGGTGTTAGAGCTGAAATAATTAGGACGGTAGAAGTAAGAACAGTCTGATGGAAATACTAATCGCTCGAAGTAGAAATGTTCATAGAAGAACTTAAGTGTGTAGGTCATTTTAGTATCCAACTGACACCATGTGTCAAGTAAATTTCCCGGACTTGAGAGTAACTATGCCTTCCGGTGAACATGTTTACAAGAAACATGTGAGCCAAGTAAAATTCAATCCTCAGTAAACCAAGATTCTTCCTGAATACCTAGTCTTGCCTTTCAGCCGCGAGATTTATCAGCGTTGTTAGATCCATTCAATGCCATGGCTGGAGAAACCAAGTTGGAATATTAGACCATGACAACCTTTATCTTAGAACTTCCCAAATAGATTAATCTATAGTAAGCCAACTCTTAATGCCTCCCTAGGAATAATTTAGCTTTCCAGCATCGCAACTCGTATTCTTACCATACCGCGAGAAGCCAGAGTTTGATTAGTGTAACCAATAGGATTTCTTTTCCGATATCAGCTTAGGTCAGTTAATTCAGCAAAAACCTCAGGGATCAATCTTAATTAGCGCAATGATTGGGAATCATTTTACAACATCATTTAGATACCTAAGTTATTTCAAGAGACATCCACCTTAAGTAATAGGAAACAAGAATTGACTGAATTAGCCTTGTGAAGAACGACCAATAGTTGTACCTTACCACTAGAGGTTGAGCAGTATTAGATGTACCATTTACGAACTTCACCTTATTAACTTTAATATCCATATGGACTTATCAGGTGTAGTTGTTCACTCATCTTGAACTAGTAGCTTAGCATCAGTAAATTACCCGATCGTTCGCATAAGAAAAATAGTTGACTAGGGTCACCTTAGCTTCAGCATTCTTTTACATTTCAGCCTGTTATGTTTCCACGTAGGATATTGCTACACACCAAATAAGATAGTTTCAACTCAACACGTTACAGTAGAAATAACAACAAAATTAGTTGGAACATGACCTTCACCCGGAATGACAAGTAGAAGCAATTCTTGACCATACTTAGTTATTAGATAGCTTACCTAACACTATCATATGTTTCTTGTATTAGCGGCTTAGTGTTGTAACTTAGACAGATACCTTGTGAGATAGTTAAGATTGAACCACCAGCAGTGTTAAATTCCTAGGCGCCAGTTGGTATAGCCTCATCTAGTACATTATCTATAGGAACTCATTGCCATAGAGCAGCTTACCTCAGTGAGATCAGTCCTGGTACCGTATCACTAGCACTCAAGCCTCAATAAGATTAGTAACTCAGAAGTTATCCTTGACACCTTCAGCCATCTAGATCACTGGTCTATTACCTATGTTTGTTATCTCGTATCGAAAATAACTAAGTTGGATTTATTCCTCATCAGCTAGTTGGCATTTCCATTTATTCAGACCTTCGAGTTAGGAATCTGTTAGAGTCAGTCAAATTTTCCATTAAGAGTACCTATTAATACCCTGATTTGAGCCGAAACCAGTAAAAGTCAAATTCCAAAATTCAAGACCATTCTCTCGGACCTTTGATAAACTAAATTCACTGAACCAAACTATGTTGGATTGGGTATCCAGTAGACATGGGAACATGAAACAGGTTCACTCCCTAAATTGTCTGATTTTGTCTCGGACAGATAATCCCTTCTTGTGCCTTATCAGCTGTTAGCCATAACTATTACTTGGAGTAGTTGGAAGGTACACTTCCCAAATTCCTCGACATTGGTCAGACAAACTAACAACTATGGGATGTCACTTACCAGTAATCTCGTTCACTCTTTCCAATCTTTCAGTTACGTTGTTAGTAACTAAATATAATCTGTGGAATCCAGTTATCTGGAAAGGACACGTGTAAATTCCGTTCAAGCTTTCACTCATATTATCGATCTTTTAATCAGTATCCTCAGCCAATTATCCGCCGAATTATTCCGTTCAGTGTCAGTATCAGTTAATCGTATAGGTCTTTGTGCACCTAAACGACCCATCATTATTTCTAGTGCAATAAGTAAAACTTCGGAGTCTTATCCGCTAATTTTCCAGTTAGGTTTCAGATCTTTCCAGTTACGTGGAAATAGGAGTTTGTAGGAATATTAGTATCTAGGTACCTCATCGAAACTATTCTTGGAATCCACGTTTGACAATTTCGTTCTCTGCCGACTGATTTAGTTTCTCGATACCTTATTAACGATAAATTCAGATCATGGTGAATCAATTCCCCGTGTAGAGTAAAAGGGTTTCCTCGTTGCAGACCCAACTCATACACTGGCACATTGATTAATTGGGACAAGGATTTAAATCCAATTCCTGTGTTGAAAGTGCAAACCCTCCGTGTTCAGTTAACTATCATTAGAATCCAAACGCTTTAGCCAGATTCTTTTATGTCAGTATATCAGTGAATTATCCAACCAATCTAACCGTATCCTTGAAGGAGGATTCGAATCTCAGTTATTGACAAGTAATTGTACTACTCGATCACAGTGTTGTGCTAGGATGGATTGAAATGGTAGGTGGAAAATTCTGTAGTACTATGGACTCGGTTGCAGATGAGTCTGACCCATTGGCGAAAGGATCTATAGTGCTTAAGCGTTCTCCACTCGTTTTATATTTTGATTAATTCTAGAGTTTTTATACGGCACTGTGAGACAGTGGTACATATGACGTGTCACGAGCTGCAGTGTTCGGAATTGAGAAAAACCGAAGAGAAAATTTTGGATTATTAATGTCAACGTTTAGACTAATCCCATTCCGCTATTCATATAGCGACAACCAGGCCAGATACCGACCGGTGGAAGTGCAGTGTGAGACAATAACAAGAACGGTATGTTAAGGCATCGTGGACATGTTGGACTGTAGTATCGAATGGAGGATGCAGTCATCATCCACTCCCATAATTTCAGACAAACATACCTTGTGGAATTAGTCAATGCAAGACGTAGTAATGATAGAAGTTAATTAGAAAAGAAGAGATGGTACGTCACGGTGTTAAACGAATTTGGAATAAAGTCATGTTGACGCAGATAAAAATGAGTGACTATAATTAGTCGGATCAGAGTGCGCAGCACGAGATCAGGTGAAAGTATGGTTAGACGATCAATTCGGATGAATAACCCTTAGAGAGAGGAAAGTTTTATTCCAAGGAATAAAAGTAATTAAGTGATTCTTGAGAATAACCCCAAAGTTGGATCTACGAGGTGTTTTCGAACGAAGAGATTCTATCCGAAGTGTATAAGACTTTATCAGATCCTTCAACGCGTCGGTTCAATAACCTATCTGTTAGCTCTATCTTCATTCAGGTCAGGGTTACACGACGTGTTTCAAATGTCGCAACTTCGGAAATTCATTCCCGATCTTTATCACTCTTTAGAGATTGATATTCAGTCAGCCTTAACTTATCAGCCGAATCCAGTTCGTATAGTTGATTGTGAAGTTAAAATCCTTCGGAACAAGAAAATTCCAATAATCAAAGTCGGATGGGCTCAGTCTCATGACGATTAACCCACTCAGGAACGGAAACCTGTCATGAGAAAAGTTATTCCTATCTTTCCTAAAGGTAAATTTCTGAATTTCGAGGACGAAATTTCTTTAAGGGGGGTAGATTGTAACATCCCACAATTTTATCCACCTAATTAATTTGGATTAGAACTTGTGCAATAATTCAAGGATTAATTAGAGGTGATTTAATTAAATTAAGTCTTGGGAATTAGGTGTTATGTGTAAAAATTAGAATTTCTAATACAAAACACTAACATAGTACCTCTTGGACTCGTGATCTAATTACTCATAAGAATCCAATCTTCCCTCCACTCCTCTTCTCTTACTCATGACTCACTATTATTTCATGCAATGACTCATTCCCACTATGTCAACACCTCATTAACACTTTCCCTCCCATTCTCTTCCTCATGACTTAATCACTCTCATATTCCAACACCTCATCTAAAGTTATGAGTCACTCTTCCACTCAACCCTCATGCCTTACACTACATGCAAACCATCTTATTTCTTTCTCATTCACAACTTCATAAAATTAAAAGCTCTTAACTCTCTCATTCACCTTCCTCTCACGCCTACACCAACAACAACAACATTGTTTACTCATTACTTCTACTTAAGCACAAGAGCTTGCCTACTCTCTTGTAACCAACATCATACAACTTATATTCTTGCATGCTGCAACATAACCGTTCTTCCATCTCATCCTTTTCACACGAATTCAACATCAACTCACCAAGTTCTAAGCTTAGCAAAACACAAACCTATGAACTTCACTTCAATTCTATACCAAAGCCTTGCATGCAACCCAAACTTAGAACAATTCCTAGTCTGTAACAATCCCTGAAATCTCTTATGTTTAAACCCCTTCATCTCAGTAACTCCAATCATCAAATCAAGCTTCAATCTTAGAGCTAGAGCTAGGAGTGCAAAGTTCAACATTTTCTCCAAACTTCAAATCTGTCCAGTTGGTCGTGGGTCTTGCTGAGGGGATTGTATAGCTGCTGTAGAGCCCAGGAGATAGGGATTAAAGCTCCAATTACAGGTGGGTTCTTAGGATAGAGTAGTTAGATTCCCTAATTATGAAATATTGCATGTTAACATAGGAATTAGGAATTTATTGTGTGAGGAGAAATAACTCCCAATTTCTCTTCTATTCTGTTCAATATTAATTATATTATGTTTCTGCACTATCTCAGTGAATGATTGTAGGTGTAACTTTTAAAATTAATTATTTTCGTAAAACAGGGTATCTCCTGCATGAACTCGCCATAGCGAGTTGCTAGCGAGTATTCATGGCGAGCATCCAAGTTCTGGGCTGATGAAACTCGCCATGGCGAGCAACTGCTCGCCTAGCGAGTTGATTTAGGCCAGGACCTGCAGTTCGCCATGGCGAGCTGGACAACTCGCCGTAGCGAGCTAAGTGCAGAATGCCTTATATTTTCTTTTAAATGTATTTCCAAGGCACTCGTTTTATATCCTTCTCTGAGATAGATAGCTTGCAGTTATATAATGTATCTAATGTTAAACGGAAAGTCAAGCACAATTCCGAATTTAGGGATAACTTAGAAATTAAGTTTGCATGTTCCCCGGGTTTTGGGATAATTATGGTAGTATGTAATTTAATATTTAGTATCAGTCAATCATGTGCGGTTTAGTATGCTGCTTATGGGCTTCCAATGGAACAACCCATTAGGAAAATGATTGTGAGCTTAATGCCGTGGTCGAATCGGTCAGCGGATATGGCGGGCCTTCGAGACATGCTCACCTCGAAGTGTCTTAGCGGAATAAAATCAACAAGACATTCTCTGTGTTACACCTTAAATATGTTTATAATTATGATATGTTATGATAGAATAAATATATGGACTGATTAGGTGCCCCGGCTTATTAGCCTTTAGGAGGGTAGTAGAACTCACTGGGACGAAGTGACTGTCTCACCCCACTCCCTTTTTGATATAGGTAAGACAGGTTATTCGGAGCAGGGACCAGGTTGGACCTGACGATTGGAGCTGTGCTTGGATTGTCGGCTTAGGAGATTATTTCTTCTTCCCTGTTTTAGATTAGCTTGTTATTTTGTTACCAACTCTTTCCGCTGTTGTATTGAACATTGTAATATTATTTTAATGATATTGCATTTTCGGTTATAAATTTCTTTAACTTAATGTACTCAGATTCCAGTTTTAATGTTCCGACTAAATATTCTAGATAATTTAGTTGGGGCGTTACATCAGCCTACAAAAAGCTGTGCATCAAAAGTGGGGAAGTGTGCAGAATCAACGAAGAGCAGAAGGTGATTATCAGTCAACTGGAGACAGAGAAGGCTCAACTACAGGACAAAGTAACCAGTCTTGAAAGTGAAGTCAAGTTATTGTCAACCAATTTGGGAAATATGACCAAGTCTGTAAAGATGCTCAATACTGGAACTGACATGCTTGATGAGATTCTGAAAGTTGGAAAGCATGCTGGTGACTCATCTGGTATAGGATTCAAGAACAAACATCACAACAAAAGTCCAAATACTAAGTTTGTTCCTGCTCAGAAGAAACCTGACCCTGGCAGAATGTGGACACATCACACCCCACATCAGAAGCCTGCTGGCAAAGAGAAGTTCAACGCTTGGAGATGCCACTACTGTGGGAAGAATGGTCACATCAAGCCCTTCTGCTATAAACTCTATGGGTATCCCAAGAAGAAGCCTCAGGTTAAAGCCAAATCAACAAGGGTTACTCCTAAGAAGATGTGGAAGCCAAAAGTTTCAGAAACTGCTCACATAGCTCACACTTCTCTCAAAGCATCTTCCAGAGAAGATTGATATTTTGATAGTGGTTGTTCTAGGCACATGACTGGTGTTGAGAAATTCCTCACTAATATCAAGTCTCATACCACCAGTTTTGTAACCTTTAGTGATGGAGCAAAAGGTGAAATCAAAGGGATAGGTAAGCTCAACAACAAAGGTTTGCCTGATCTAGATGATGTATTGCTTGTCAAAGGTTTGAAGGCTAATCTTATCAGCATAAGCCAATTGTGTGATCAAGGTTTTAAAGTCAACTTCACAAAGAATGAATGTCTTGTTACTTCTGACAAGGGAGAATTGTTGATGAAAGGATCTAGATCAAGAGACAACTGCTACTTATGGGTTCCTGAAGAAACAGCTCATTCAACTACATGTCTTATCAGTCAGGAAGAAGAAGTAAAACTTTGGCACCAAAAACTTGGTCATTTGAATCTGAAAGGAATGAAGAAGATTGTGTCCAAGGAAGCAATCAGAGGATTACCAAAGCTCAAAATTGTTGAAGGTAGTATCTGTGGTGAATGTCAAGTTGGAAAGCAGGTCCAGATGTCACACCCAATGTTGCAACATCAGGTGACATCTAGAGTTCTAGAGCTGCTACACATGGACTTGATGAGACCAATGCAGGTAGAGAGTATTGGTGGCAAAAGATATGCCTTTGTGGTTGTAGATGATTTCTCAAGATTCACTTGGGTCAGCTTCATCAGAGAGAAGTCTGATACTTTTGATGCTTTCAAAGACCAATGCCTTAGACGACAAAGAGAACAGGATAGTGCCATTGTCAGAATCAGAAGTGATCATGGGAAAGAGTTTCAGAATTCAAGATTTTCTGAGTTTTGCTCGGATGAAGGAATTGGGCATGAGTTCTCATCTCCAATTACACCCAAACAAAATGGTGTAGTGGAAAGAAAGAACAGAACCTTGCAAGAGGCTGCAAGAGTTATGCTACATGCCAAGAAGCTACCTTACCACTTTTGGGCAGAGGCCATGAGTACTGCATGCTATGTACACAATAGGGTGACTCTGAGAAAAGGTACATCAACCACACTGTATGAGATATGGAAGGGAAGAAAACCAACTGTCAAATACTTCCATGTCTTTGGTAGCAAATGCTATATCTTAGCTGACAAAGAGCAAAAGAGGAAGATGGATCCCAATAGTGATGAAGGAATCTTTCTAGGCTATTCCTTAACCAGCAGAGCCTATAGAGTCTTTAACAACAGAACAAGGACTATGATGGAATCTATCAATGTAGTCATAGATGACTGTTCTGACAATGTGCCTGATGTTGATCCTGATGTGGACACATCTCTCCCCCAGCCTGAAGTCTCTGAAGTTGAAGAGATTTCTGAGAAGACTGATCATCAAGAGAATGTAACTCAGGTTAATAAGGGTCCCTCTGTTAGAGTTCAAAAGAACCATCCAAAAGAACTCATAATAGGGAGTCCTGATTCAGGAGTTATGACAAGGTCAAGAGAGGTTGTATCCAATGCTTGTTTTGTGTCAAAGGTAGAACCAAATAATGTGAAAGAAGCCTTGACAGATGAGTTTTGGATTGAAGCTATGCAAGATGAGCTGAACTAGTTCAAGAGGAATGAAGTATGTGACTTAGTTCCTAGGCTTGAAGGAGTGAACATCATTGGCACTAAATGGGTTTATAGGAATAAATCTGATGAAAGTGGTGTTGTCACTAGAAACAAGGCTAGGCTTGTGGCTCAAGGTTACTCTCAGATTGAAGGAGTAGACTTTGATGAAACATTTGCTCCTGTGGCACGTCTTGAATCCATAAGGTTACTTTTGGGGGTAGCATGTATCTTGAAGTTCAAGCTATTTCAGATGGATGTGAAGAGTGCTTTCCTCAATGGGTACTTGAATGAGGAAGTATATGTGGAGCAGCCCAAGGGATTTGTTCATCCAAATTTTCCAGATTGAAGAAGGCATTGTATGGATTAAAGCAAGCTCCTAGGGCATGGTATGACAGGCTAACCAAATTTCTTGTACAACAAGGTTATAGAAAAGGAGAAACTGATAAAACCTTGTTTGTAAGAGAAGAAAAAGGCAAGCTCATGATAGCACAAATTTATGTAGATGACATTGTGTTTGGAGGAATGTCTGACCCCATGGTCAAAATGTTTGTGAATCAGATGCAATCTGAGTTTGAGATGAGCCTTGTAGGTGAACTTACCTACTTTCTTGGTCTGCAAGTAAGACAGATGGAAGACACAATTTTCATCTCCCAAAGCAAGTATGCCAAGAACATTGTGAAGAAATTTGGAATGGAGAATGCAAATCACAAGAGAACTCCTGCAGCAACCCATCTTAAACTTTCTAAAGATGAGAATGGTGTCAGTGTTGATCAAAGTGTATACAGAAGCATGATTGGCAGTCTACTCTATCTCACTGCAAGTAGACTTGACATAAGCTTTGCTGTTGGTGTGTGTGCAAGGTACCAAGCTGAGCCTAAGATGAGTCATTTCAATCAAGTCAAAAGGATTCTGAAGTATATAAATGGTACTAGTGATTATGGGATTCTCTACTCTCATGGTGAAGGTACAAGATTGTTGGGTTATTGTGATGCTGACTGGGCAGGTAGTGCAGATGATAGGAAGAGTACTTCTGGTGGATGTTTCTTTTTGGGAAGCAACCTTATATCCTGGTTCAGCAAGAAACAAAATTGTGTTTCTCTTTCTACAGCTGAGGCTGAGTACATTGCAGCAGGAAGCAGTTGCTCTCAACTACTTTGGATAAAGCAGATGTTGGGTGAGTACAATGTGCAACAAGATGTGCTCACATTATACTGTGACAATCTGAGTGCTATAAATATTTCAAAAATCCTATCCAACATAGTATGGCAAAGCACATTGATATTCGTCACCATTTTATTAGAGATCTTGTGGAAGGCAATATTGTGACTCTAGAGCATGTTGCCACTGAGAATCAACTGGTAGATATCTTCACAAAGGCTTTAGATGAAAATAGGTTTGAGGTGTTAAGGAGCAAACTTGGTATTTGCCTCTTTGAGGATCAATAGCCATTATAGCTATTCCGGTGTGCAATGGTTACTTGTCTTTCCCTCCATCCATAGTTGCACGCAATCCAAAGGCAATCATATCAAATATTTTCCAACGACTATTTCGCAATCATATCTCCAAGAAATCCGTTTGTCAAGATTTTATCACATTGCCTATCACATTGTTCATTACATTCGTCTCTCACACTCAAACGACCTAAAAACTCTCTGCAAATCTCTTTATTCATCTCTCTGAAATTTTCTTTGAACCTTCATCTCACAAACACTCATCACCATGTATACTGTAACTCAAACATCTCCTTCCACAAAATCAAACCCATCTCCATCATCACCTAAACCAAATTCCCCCATACCACATCAAGAAGGTGATCAAAGTGCCATGATCGTTGATGCAAACCCTGTTTCAATGATCAAACCATCAGGATCCAAGAAAAGGAAGTCCAAACGATCAAAGAGGGAACCTTCCCCCATTGTTGCAGAGGAAACTGCTATTCAATCTCCTTCTACTGAGAAATCAAAGAAGAAGAAGAGCAAGAAGCCCAAGATTGGATCACCCAAGAGGGCTCATTCCATGTCAAGCCTACATCTTGATCCTCTTCCCTCTGATATTGTTGGTGCTGCTGCTGAAGCATCTATTGTTCAAGAATCTTCAAAGCCTGACTCTGAAAAGGCTGCTGTGGAGACTTCTGGTGACTCAAGACACCCCATGACCCAGAAGATCATAGATTCTGTGCTCAAGGCATTGCAAGAACCTGATGTTGTGACAGATGTTGGCACATCATTGTCACAAGGAGTAGAAGATGCTCATGCTGATGAAGAAGAAACTCCTGCTATTGCTGAAGAGACTCCTGTTATTCCTGATTCTCTAGAACAGGAAATATTTGAAGAAGATCAACTTGCTGAGGTTGAAGAACCTAAAGATGACACCCAGTCTGATAAGGGTGAAGAGGCTGAAGGTTCAGATCATGAAGATGACTCCAATGATGCTGACATAGATGCTGATGGAGATACAGTTGTTGTGGATGTGGAGGATTATGATTCTGACATCCCCTTGAAGAAGGTTGTTAAGGATAGTATTGCTAGAAGGACAAGAAGTGGTAAAGGTCCTGCTACTGTTAGTGGTTCTCCTGTAGCTGCTAAGGAGAAGAAGAAGACTGCCAAGAGGCAAGTCATGTATGGTCCCAAGAAGGGATATAGTAAACCTGTGGTTCCACCTACCAAGAAGAAGACTCAGAAAAGAAAGGAGGCACCCACAAGTGACTCAGAGTACGATGTGGAGTCGGATGTAGCTCACATCAGTGAGTCTGAAGAAGAGTCTGCCGAGGAGCGGAATGTGGAGCTTGATGTGGTCCACATTGAGTCTGCTGTAAAGAAGAGCTATGGGAAGAAAAAGATTCCTCAGGGAATTCCAGATGTCTCCATTGATCTTATTTCCTTCCACAACCCTGACAATGCTGCTAAGTGGAAGTACATTGCTCACAGAAGACTAGCTCTGGAGAGAGAGCTTAGTGCTGAGGCCTTGCAATGCAAGGAGGTTATGAAGCTTATTAAGCATGCTGGCTTGATGAAAACTGTTTCTAGGCTGAGTGACTGCTATGAGAAGATGGCACTACTAGAAATATGACATTTGGTTTAGAGATTTTACTTCAGGTATTGGAATACCTGAAGTGAAATATAATAGAGGAAAGATTCCACTTCTGTTGAAGGAAATACATGAAGTGAAAAGTTGATTGATAATTCATTGATTAAGATTCCACTACGGTTGCTTAGTATAACAGAAGTGAAAAATAAACACGGTGGCGTTCTGGTAAATATTGCGAAAAGCGTGTTAACATTTTCTTTCCCTCAACAACACAGTATACACGTTCTTTCTCTCTCGTCTGGGCAGAAACAACAAAACCCTAACCTTCAGATCTCGATTGCAGTCTATCAACCCTTTTATATTTCACTCTCAATTGCGCTTCTTTTCTTCACTCACAAATCCCAAATTTCAGATTCAAACTCGATTTCATTTAACTCACAAAAACCCTAATCTTCGTTCGTGCTTCACAAGCTTCAGGTTCATTCTTCGTCTTCTCTGCTTCAGCTTATTCAATCTTCGTCTTCAAATTCGTTCTTCGTTCGTTCAACCTAAGCTGCAGATTCGTCCAACCTAAGGTTCAGTCAGATTCTCTTCAGATTCAAACTTGTTTGTCCAACCTAAACTTGGTTGCTGTTTAATTTTTAATTTATTGTTTCCTATTATCATGATTTGTTTCATAAATTCGTAATTAGGTATTTGAAATTAGTTTATTGGTCATATATTTTGATAATTAGGTATTTGAAATTGAATGCTTGTATGAATCGTTTGTCATCATGCCTTTAAGTTGTATGTAATCAAGTTTCATGCCTTATATGCTTTCAGTTCTACTTCATGGAAATCATCATGACATAAACAATTGTCAACCAAAGTTTTTTGTATTTTTTTTTTCCTTTTAAAAGCACTTTTAATTGTTCCTTTATCTTTTGTGAGAATTGTAGATAAAGAGTTGGTTTCAGGATAAGTGACTGGAATTAACAGGAAGTAAAAATTGCTTGGCTTAAAGGTGATATATGAGACTATCATTGGTTTTGCTGATTTTAGCTTTATGTATAAGAGAATTAGTTTTTTCCATAATTCAATGATAATTTTCTCGCATAAGTGCTTAACTATGTTCTCAAGTTGAATTAACTATGTTATTGCATAAGTGCTTAATTATAAGTGTTAAGAAGCCTGTAATATTTTCATGCTAAAGTTATTTGATTAGGCTATGTAATCAATAAAGAAACAACTAGCTTGTAATATATTGTTAATTTTTTTTCGTTAGTGGTTGTCAACATGAGGTTTTGCTTTTATTTCCTTTAGTCTTGGTGTTTGATTCCTGTTAGCTTAGCTTAGATTCTCCAATTGTTTGTTGTATTAGCTCATATATATAAATTGGAGGCCTATAGTATATGTACTGGTGTATTCTTTGTAATTAGACATGTTATTGAGTAGTGAATTTTGCATATAGCCCTGCTATATATGTTGTAGAATAAAAATAATTAGGTGACCTACAGTTAATTTTAGTTTCATCTGATTTGAGCAGTTTAAAGACATTAATTGGGTCAAACCTCAAAAGAATAGAATTAGTTTTTGCCAGACAAAAGAATAGAGTTCTTAAAAATCATGATCACATAGGTTCTAATACCATGTTGAAAGATAAAGTTATTGAAAAGTGTTGTGTGTATCATATAGCTTGTTCACTATCAATAAGTAGAGTAATTAGGAGTTCATTAGAAGCTAACTTGCAGCCAAATATCAGTAGTTGGCTTGTATATTTTAGCCGAATTATGTACCTAATAATAATATTATGGTTGACTATAAAGGTTAGTGTTTAATATTGTCTCATAAGGCCCTTGCTCATTGATTTTGAGTTGGACGTGGCTTCGTATCCATGTACTCGAAATCTATTTTGTGGCGGGGAGTGAGATCCTAAGTTGCAAAGCTTGAAGACGCCGCATTTTCACTTCATGTTCAGAGTGGTTGTGTTTGTGTTTGACCGCATTTTCACTTCGTGGTCAGAGTGGTTGTGTTTGTGTTTGACTGCATTTTCAACAAGCTGAATAGGTGATTTGTTTTTGTAAAGGAGGATTCTGTTTCACTGGAAGGATGGGATACTTAGCTCATTAGTTTTCTATTACCTGGTTTTTGTTTTACTGATACTGTATTGTGGCTGTATGTTTTACTGCTGCTATGGTTTTTTTCTCTGTTATATTGGTACTGTAATTTGCCTTATATGCCTACTATGCTAATACTTTATCTACTCGATAAACAAAAATTGCTAATACTTTATCTACTCGATAAACAAACTTATGAACTATATTAAAGTACTGAGATCAAATAAACTAAGTGAATTGCTAATACTTTATCTTAATTTTAATTTCATTTTTGCACGGTAGTGAAACTTGTATGCTTGTGTATCCTTCAACTTCAAATTACTATTGATAACTAATAGAAACTGCTTTTTTAGACATATTCTTCTATAATTATTTGATTTTTAATATCCACATCCATGTATGGACTATGCATAATAACCAGATCTTGTAGGTGGTACTGATGAAGTTATAAGCCTCAATGTTGAAAACAAGCTTGCTCAATTGCTTTTAAATAATTAGAGGTGATGTACTTTAGTTCTTATGTGTGAACTCTGATGTGGTTCTGTTTAGAGTTTCTTTTTCTTGTAATGTGCTTACTCTGCATTTAAGGGGTGATCCAGAATACCATCAAGAGACATCGGAAAATTTAAGGGCTGCTATAAAAAACACAAAACAAAAACTATGTGGTAAACTTGTTACATGTATATGATGACTTGTAACATATTATTAAATGATTGTAATTTTAATACATTAAACCATGTAATGCATTTTGATCCAATTTCAAGTTATGCTAGATATTTTAGGTCCAGCATTACAAGTTGTGAATTAAACCGATCGCCCAATTACACCCGAAGCAGACACGTTACTTGTCTTAACTCCGGATCAGAACAAATAAGCTACTTCAAATCTCTTACCAGTAAATTTTAGCGGACTATCAAAGGTCAGTATACCGTTTCCATGTTTTTTGTTATTACGGGAGTTTTTCGGACTACATGTTTGCTTTTGGGGTAAAAAGTATTTCAAAGGAAACTTTGATAGGCTTGTAGAGGTTAAGACAGCATTTGATCCAAGCAATTTTTTCAGATATGAACAAAGTATACCATCACTTGCATCTAAGTCTAGTATAATGGAAGAATAGAAGCAGCCATCAAGAGGTGTCTCATTATTAGAGGTATCTAGAAGCATGTCAATATTATGAAAAACCAATTCAGACATATAGTATAGTTTGTCATTGTTGGAACATTGATGTGAAGATAGAAAGAAATTGGAAGGTTGGAAGATTAAACACTAAGTAATTAAACTTTGATCTAATATTGTGTGAATTGAAAAAATAGAGTGTGGGGGTCCCACATAAAATAGAACACACACATTAGTAGTGTTTAAATAGTGGTATTTAATTTTAAATACATGATAATGATGAAAATAATAATAATTATTATTTTTATTCATGAATATCACCTCCCATAATTTTAGCTTATGGTTGTTGTGATAAGATTGAGAATCCAACTAAATTTCTTATCTTTCTCTCATTAGTTTGTTATTGTGGATTTGTTTCTTTTGATCTCATCACAAATGTTGTTGAACGGATTATTGGATAAGTTTTTTTTTGATCTTATCCATTAGAGTAATTGATGTAGCAATTTTTGCTAAAACAGTTACAAAATCTCTATATAAATAGAGGACTCCACTCGGTTCAAAAACCACACCGAAAAAGAATTTCTCTAAGATCGAATCTTTTTCTTCTTTCTCCCTTCAACTTGTGTTTACGAGTTGTTCCTTATTCTCTTCATCTAATCTTTCTGTCCCTTCGGTTTTGAGTGGTATACATACCATATTTGATCGGTAATTCGTTACCGTATAGAAGGTGTTACTTCTCGAACGATTATCAACAGTGCATTTGATAATCGCACAGTGAACTGGGCTGTTTTATCCTGGAGGCGCACGACTTATAGTCTACCTTGCACAAACTTTGGGTAGAGCCGTGAAACGTCTTAAAGAGAGCGACCTGATCGTGACTCAACCCGGTAAATTCTTCGGTGATTTTCCCTTTCAGGTATTTTCCAAAAATCAAAACCAACAGTCATCATATTTGTTCGGTTAGAAAATTATTTACTCTTCAATTGTATCTTCCCTGCCTGATAAAGGGACTTAGTTTATTCTGTTTTAAGCTGAGATGAATGATGTATAGAATAAGATTAATTTTTTTTGTAGCTAATGCTATTAGGCTGTAGATTGCTGCATTAAGAAAAATGATATTCCAATGTAATTTATTGAAAGTCTTAGAAATTTTTTTCCTTTGTTTTGCTTAAAACATGTCTACTCATGTTCTCTTATTTGTTGTAGAAAAATTGAAGTGTAGGGTGATATAAGATAGCCCCATATCTAGGTAACAACACTACCGGCAACAGTATTGTTGCCACTTGAAACAAGGTTTTGGTCTTTCTTCCTTAAATGTTGTGGAATGTTTTGTCTTTTTTTATGAATGAAACTTACAACTACACCTGTCTTAACGTCGGTTGGGGTACCGACGTGAAAAGGTGTTTCCAACAGAAGTGGAATTCCGTTTTTCTAGTACGTGTGCTTCTCATAATGATTCTGATGATGATGAACTCACCTTTAATTAACTAACCTCAGCATACAAAAAGTTATGTATCAAAAGTGAGGAAGTATGCAAAATCAATGAAGAGCAGAAGGTGATTATCAGTCAGCTTGAGACATAGAAGATACAACTGCAGTTGATAACTCACTTTATGTGAGTATTATTACAGCTTTTTACATGCTCTGTTACCTGCTAATATGATTTTGTATTCAATGTTTAGGTTTATTTTATGCCAATTATGAGTCTAGCATGTATTTAGGATTTTTATGTAATCTCTTCATATAAAGAGAGCTCTAGAGTCATTTGGTGTCAAGACAGACCACTGGACCAATGAAAAGGTTCAACAGCCAAGGCAACTGATAATCAGAGTCAAGACAACCATTCCGTACAACCACAAGAGGCGGCTGACCAGTCAACGCAGTCAAAAGCCGCCATGTCAGATGAAGAATACGAACGGGTACTAACGCGAAGAAAGACAGCTGGCAGATTTCCCATGTGCTGATAGTTCTGTCATTGTACTAATCATTGGGGAATATGCTTTATTCCTTTGGGCTGTCTTATCCTCAGATTTAGGGAGGGCCATGATCCAAGAGATTGTCCTATATAAAGGTGCCTTAAACCCTAAAGTTAGAGAGCTCAGCCGTTGTGAAGAAAGAAGAACCCTAAGACGTTCATGGTGCGCCGCTGCTGCTGATAACTGAAGTCTAGTCTGCTGTTGGACTTGGAGCTTGAGACATCAACTCTAAGGTCATCTCAATTGTAGGTTTACATTTAAGAATTCATTTTTATGTGTAATGTTATATCTTAGGTTGTTATGGTTTCTATGCTCATCATGAGCTAAACTCTTAATGTTGAAATTATGTGAAGTTTAATTGAAAGTTTAATATGTTTAAGTGATGTGATGTGTGTCTGTATGCTCTTTTAGTTCATTTGTTATTTTGCTATATATTTATGTCTAAGACTGATCAACTTAGGTTTGAATACAAGTTTGTTATTAAGAGACATCTAATAATGAATGGATTGAATGAACTAATGTGGTTAAGTGAGGTATAGACATATATTCTCTACTTGAAGTCTTAGACATAAGCTTTAGGGCCATAGTAAGAATACAACCACGTGTTTTCTGAACTGTAATGAAGTAAGTTTGACCTAGACATAGGATCCATCTTATCACGCATTGCATTATCTAACGTTGTAGACATACACCATAAGGCAAGAGTTGCTTGCAGGAGTCTTGCCTTCACTTATCTCATCACACACATATTAAACTGGATATTAAATGGATCATAAGTTCAACATGTTTTCACAACTGTTTTCTCACACTCTTTTAATCAATTGTTCTTTTAATTTATTTGCAACCCTAAACTGTTGTTTTGTTATTGTAATCACTCATAAGTGTAAAACTAATTGAACTAGTTTTGGAGCGAGATTTCCTTATCACAATCCCTGTGGGAACGATACTTTTTCTTATTACTTGTGCTACAGATAAGACTGTGTATACTTGCACATTGCGAACAATTTTATCACACCTAAAATACGCAACAAGTTTTTGGCGCCGTTGTTGGGGATTGTGCGAAATTTAGTTCCATTTTTAGTTTATTTAGTTTTTAGCTTATTTGAGATTTAATATATTTTCTGTCAAGTGGTGTTAAGACAGGTGTACGAGAAAATTGTATGCACAGGTTGTTATCACCAGAATTCATAGCAGATCCTGAAATTGAAAGAACATTCAGAATTCTAAGGCGTAATAGAAGAAGTAACCAAGAGGGAGTGAATCTGGCGGAGCAAGAAGATTTTCATAACTCAAAATCTGAATCAGAAGAAGAAATGGCAGATCTAGAACAGCCAGGAGACATGCCTGACATTATCGGTATTGCTAATGACCGAGGAAGGAATATAAGGGACTATGCCGTTTTTGATCCAAATGCTATGAACACTGGGATAGTAAGACCTGAGATAACAGCTGCTCAGTTTGAATTCAAACCAATGATGTTCCAAATGCTTCAAATTGTCGGTCAATTCTCTGGTGCTGCTACTGAAGATCCTCACCTCCACTTGAAGCAATTTCTTGAGGTAGCTAGTAACTTCAAAATACCTGGAATAACGGATGATGCATCCAGATTAAGGCTTTTTCCCTACTCACTAAGGGATAGAGCTAAAGATTGACTAAACTCTCTAGAGCCTAATTCCATTGCAACTTGGAATGCTCTAGCTGAGAAGTTCTTAGCTAAATATTTCCCTCCTGTCAAGAATGCAAAGATGAGGAATGATATTACGTCTTTGAGACAAGGAGAGGATGAGACTTTGTTTGATGCTTGGGAAAGGTATAAGGAGATGCTAAGACAGTGTCCATATCATGGTATTCCTGTGTGTATTCAGCTTGAAACTTTTTACAATGGTTTAGTGCCATCTTCAAGAAATATGTTGGATGCATCATCAGGAGGAGCCTTACTTTCAAAGTCTTACATAGAAGGTTTTGATCTCTGCAAACACCTATCAATGGCCTACAGCTAGAGCAAACCCTGCTCCTACTCAATCAAAGAAGCCAGCTGGAGTCCATGAAGTTAGTGAAACAACAACCCTTGCTGCTCAAGTTGCTCAAATGCACAAAATGTTGAAGACTTTGCTCACGCCACCCGCCTTGCCTGCAATTGCCAGTGAGCCAGTCAAAGTAGTTACAGACTTAGCTGAAGTAGCCTGTGTTTATTGTGGTGGAGCTCACCTCTATGAAGAATGCCCTGCAAACCTTGTGTCAGTCAACTATGCCAACAATTACAACAGGAATAACAATCCTTACAGTGATCGTTATAATCCTGGTTGGAGGAACCATCGTAATTTCTCTTGGGCAAATGCACAAAATCAACAAGTTCAGCAAAAAGCACCTGTTGTACCCCCAGGTTTTTCTCAACAGTCTGGTAGTCAACTGGAGACAATACTGAAGAATTTCATGCAAGAAACAAAGAACTTCACTGTTGAAGCCAAGAATCAAATCTTAGCCCACGGAGTTAGTATCAAAAATCTGGAGAATCAGATGGGCCAAATAGCCACGACTCTTACTCAAAGATCAAGTGGAAGTTTGCCCAGCACTACTAAAACACCTGCTTCTACCTCAAAAGATAAAGGCAAAGAAACATGCAAGATGATAACTTCGAGGAGTGGAACAGAGTATGAAGGACCAAGCATGGGGACAATTCAAATTGAAGATGCTCAAGAAAGGTTGGCTGAAGATTCGACTGTCTCACAGTCAAATCAACAGTTATCCCCTGCTGTCAGTTCAAAGAAGACAATTCCTGAAAAGGCACCTGAGTCACCAAAAGACAAGACTCTGGTTGCCCCTGAAGCTACTACTAAGAGGAGCCCTGTTTTAGAAAGAGAAAGACCACCACCTCCGTTTCCTCAGAGGCTAAGAAGAGCCAAAGAAGAAAAGCAATTTTACAAGTTCATTGAGATCATGAAGCAATTGCATATCAACATTCCTCTCATTGAAGCTATTCAGTAAATGCCAAACTATTCTAAGTTCATAAAGGATGTACTTACAAAGAGGAAGAGGATTGGTGAGTTTGAAACTGTATCACATACTCAAGAGTGCAGCCAAATGGTACAAGGGAAACTTCCACCCAAAGTGAAGGATCCTGGTTCTTTTACCATCCCTTGCACTATTGGTGATGTTTATATTGGAAAAGCACTGTGTAACCTTGGAGCTAGTATCAATCTTATGCCACTTTCCATATTCAAGAAGCTGGGAATTGGTGCTGCAAGACCTACCACAGTGACACTTCAGTTAGCAGATAAAAGTCTATGTTACCCTCAAGGTAAAATTGAAGATGTGTTAGTAAAGGTAGACAAGTTTGTCTTCCCTGCTGACTTTATCATAATGGATTTCAATGCTGATAATGATACCCCTATTTTATTGGGAAGGCCATTCCTTGCAACTGGCAGAACACTAATTGATGTAGAGAAAGGAGAACTCACAATGAGAGTCAATGCTCAAGAAGTCACATTCAA
This sequence comes from Trifolium fragiferum, assembly GCA_954870985.1. NCBI lineage: Eukaryota > Viridiplantae > Streptophyta > Magnoliopsida > Fabales > Fabaceae > Trifolium > Trifolium fragiferum. The sequence continues at coordinate 26,648,539 of OX940789.1, read as the reverse complement.
CATTTTGAAAGCAATGAAGTACCCTATTGAAGAGATAGAAGATGTTTCCTTACTGCAATGCTGAGATTCATTGGTTCAAAAACAATTTGAAAAGAGGCATGACCCATTGAAAAATGAGTTAGCTGTACTTGAAGACAAGGAATTGGCACAAGAAGTTAATGAAGATGAAGATCCAACTCAGCCTAAGGCACTTTGGGTTGACAAGTATGAAGTTTTAGAGATCCCTAAAGAAGACCAAAAGGTGAATATCCCCTCAGTTTTGAAGCCACCTGATCTGAAGCTGAAACAATTACCAAGTCATTTGAAGTATGCATTCCTGGAGACTAGTCAACAGTTACCTGTTATCATAGCTGCTGAATTGACAGAAGAACAAGAGTCAAGTCTGTTGGCCATGCTCAAGAAACACGAAAAGGCCATAGCTTGGCAAATGGCTGATATTCAAGGGATTAGTCCAACTGTTTGTATGTATAGAATCCTGCTGGAAGACAATGCTAAGAATAGTGTGGAATGCCAAAGAAGACTCAACCTCATCATGAAGGAAGTAGTGAAGAAAGAGATCATTAAATGGTTAGATGCTGGTATTATATACCCTATTTCTGATAGTGTGTGGGTAAGCCCTGTTCAATGTGCACTAAAGAAAGGAGGCATGACTGTGGTTGCCAATGAGAAGAATGAATTGATTCCAACAAGGTCTGTGACTGGATGGAGAAACTGCATGGATTATAGGAAGCTGAACAAAGCCACAAGGAAAGATCATTTTCCCTTGCCTTTCATAGATCAAATGCTAGATAGATTGGCTGGTAAGGATTTCTACTGTTTTCTAGATGGTTATTCTGGTTACAACCAAATTGTCATAGCTCCTGAAGATCAAGAGAAGACTACTTTTACTTGTCCCTATGGTACTTTTGCTTTTAGGAGAATGCCATTTGGACTTTGTAATGCACCTGCTACATTTCAAAGATGTATGATGGCACTATTCTCAGATTTAATTGAATCAACAATGGAAGTTTTCATGGATGGTTTTTCTGTCTTTGGAGAATCATTTCATGATTGCCTCACCAATTTGGAACTAGTACTAATCAGATGTGAAGAAAGCAATTTGGTTCTCAACTGGGAGAAATGTCACTTCATGGTCAGAGAAGGTATTGTGTTAGGTCACATAATTTCGAAGAAGGGATTAGAAGTGGATCACGCCAAGATAGAAGTTATTGAGAAGTTACCTCCCCCTGCAAATGTGAAAGGAATTAGAAGTTTCTTGGGTCATGTTGGTTTCTATAGAAGGTTTATCAAAGATTTTTCTAAGATTACAAAGCCTTTATGCCAACTGTTGCAGCATGATGTTCCATTTGATTTCAATGAAGATTGTTTGAAAGCTTTTAATAATCTGAAGACAGCTTTAGTCACGGCACCAGTTATCATTTCACCTGATTGGACCAAGCCATTCGAACTCATGTGTGATGCTAGTGACTATGTTGTTGGAGCTGTGCTGGGGCAGAGGCAAGACAAGACTTTTCATTCCATCTACTATGCAAGCAGAACACTTAATGAAGCTCAACTCAACTACACAACAACTGAAAAGGAATTGCTAGCTGTGGTATTTGCCTTTGATAAGTTCAGATCCTATTTGGTTGGTACCAAGGTGGTAGTCTACACTGATCATGCAGCCATCAAGTACCTCATTGCAAAGAAGGATGCCAAGCCAAGATTGATCAGATGGGTTTTGCTTTTACAAGAGTTTGATCTGGAAATCAGAGATTAGAAGGGAGTAGAAAACCAAGTGGCAGATCATTTGTCAAGACTCCCAGAAGAAGTGCAGAATCAAGAAAGGTATGTGATTAAGGAAGAATTCCCAGATGAGCAATTACTTGCGATAACTGGAGAAATGACTCCTTGGTATGCTGACATTGTCAATTATTTAGTTAGCAAAGTAATTCCCCCAGAACTTAATTCCCAACAAAGAAAAATATTTTTCCATCAAGCTAGGGATTATTTCTGGGATGAACTTTTTCTTTATAAAAAATGTGCTGACCAAATATTGAGAAAATGTGTAGCAGGCCAAGAGGCAAGTCTAGTGTTGACTAATTGCCATTCAGCACCTTATGGTGGGCATTTTGGAAGCACTAGAACTGCTGCTAAGGTATTGCAATCTGGTTATTTCTGGCTTACCCTGTTTAAAGATGCTTATGAATTTGTGAAACAATGTGATAGATGTTAGAGGATAGGTAATGTTTCCAATAGACAGGAGATGCCTCTTACCAACAATTTAGAAATTGAATTATTTGATGTTTGGGGCATTGACTTCATGGGACCATTTCCTAATTCCTTTGGCAATCTATACATTCTTGTAGCTGTGGATTATGTTTCCAAGTGGGTTGAAGCAATTGCTACCCCCACTAATGATGCTAGAGTAGTAACCAATTTTTTGAAAAAGAATATTTTCACCCGTTTTGGCACTCCTAGAGCCATCATCAGCGATGAAGGTTCTCACTTTTGTAATAAAATATTTGAGGAGTTGCTGGCCAAATATGGGGTAAAACACAGAGTTGCCACTGCTTATCATCCTCAGACTAGTGGGCAAGCAGAGCTATCCACTTTAACTGAGGCAGAAGAGAGGGAGAAGAATAAGAGACTCTGTTTTGGAAACTTATGTATGCAACATGATGCATGATATGTTTTATGCTAAATTATGCAAGATTTTTCATATCGAAAGACTTATACTAAATTAAATATAAACATTGTAGAAAACATCCACTTCATTTGATAACTATAACATTACAAAGATAAAAAAGAAAATACAATGAATAAAAACACTTTTTTTTTTTTTTTTTATTTAATTTAAGTCCTTCGATATCGGATGAGAAAAGAGTTTTATGAATGAATGCATGTATGCAATGATAATGCGCAAACATGGTTGGGTTAAGGTAAAATGTTGGAGTCAAGGGTAAGAACCCCCTCCCACATGGTAAGTACTAAGGTTTACTTTGTACCTGTATTACGGGTTCTACAAAGTTCCCAAAGTTATAAACCGTCTTTTGGATATTACCGGCTTACGGAACTACTCCCGGTCCAATAATATCCGCAAGACAATCTCGTTCGGGTGTGGTCTCGCGTATCAACCAATCCAAGACTACTCTAGATCGGTCACCGCACCACGTCCTATAGGCCAAGATGGGTTAAGTGTAACTCTAAAGGTCCACAATCTTTCGGTCCCCCAAAAATAGAACATCAACATAACTACTCATGTCAACACTCCACCTTTGAGCTTCCTAGACTGTGCGTGGTTATATCACATGTGAAACATGGATCGAACTACTCCGATCCCGTCGCTATGACCCTACCACTATCCTATCTTATTGTTTCCCTCAAGTCCGGGTTAGGACTTATCTCACTCAAGCAATTTTCCCAAATAAGGCAAATAAAACATATACATACATACATAAACAAACAAACACACAAGCGCAAAGAAAAAAGAATACAAGATGGGTTCAACCCGCTCGGGGGATCCCCAGTGAAGTCGCCATTTCTGTCGCGGTGATTTTTGGATATCAAGTTATTGAGGAGCATTGAATCTCAAAATTTTAATTACACCACCGAGCTTTGATTTTTCCGAAGAAGGGAGAAAGTCCGTTAAATACCCTAAGTAAAGAGATCGGGGTAAGGGGGTTGGTTACACGAAGGGAAGGTATTAGCACCCTAGGTGTCTATAGTATCCTATAGGAACCTCTTGTATTTTTATCTAAGCGCTTGATTTTATTTGTTTGCAAAAATGTACAAGATTTAGGGAAAATTGAGTGATGATTAGGAAAGTGGTTTTTAATGACAAAATGCTCTTGGTTTGAGATCCAAGGTTTTGACCTAAGAAAAATTGATTTTGATTTGAAAATACGACTTGATTTGAAAAACCAAGGTTTTGACCTAAGAAAAATTGATTTTGATTTGAAAATACGACTTGATTTGAAAAACTAAGTGTTTTCACCTAAGGAAAATAATTGTTTGATTGATTGAATGACTTGGTTTAAAATCCAAGTGTTTTGAAAAATGTTTTTGATAAGTGACATGTTTTGGATATTTTTGAGAAGAGGTGTTGACCTCTATTTTTTGGCTAAAAAGAGGCAATGGTTCTAGCGAGGATTCTATCGTTTAAACTAACAACCTAAAGTATTAGATCGCGCAAAGACATTTCGCAACGACATATAAGTCGAGGCGACTCCCTTTCTTCGGATTAATAACTAATCATACAAACGAATAACGATAAGTGTAAGAAAAACTTTAAACCCGGGGGGGGGGGGGGGGGGGGGGGGGGGGGGGGAACATGCAAAGGGGATTGAATGATAATAACAATAATAATGAACGAAAATAAATTGCGCCAATTACGCGCATTAAAATATACAACCGGGGGGGAAACATGCAAAGGGGATTGAATGATAATAATAATAATAACATAATTATAAATAATGAGAGGTAAATATAAGGCATACACAATATAATATAAATGCAAAACATAAATATAAAGCATAACAAACATAAAACATGAAATGAATATAAAACATATGATGAATAATAAATGTAAAACATGTAATAAAATATAAGCATCATGGATAATAATGTAAAGCGCGAAAACAAACGACATTTAATGACAAGATTAGCATACAAGACATACATAAGGTAGGGGTGACCAAGAACAAACAAAATAATAATTTATCATGTCATGAGAGATAACCTAAACAATATCAAGCATTTTCAATCCACACACATGCATATATTTATCTTATTTAAATAAAAACATAAGTTATAAATTAAACAAGGTATTTAGGACTAAAATGTCATGCCATAGGTAGTAACATAAAAATATCAAGCATTTTTCAAAACTATATACATATATACTTATGAATTTAATTAAATGGAATATACTTTGCAATTAAATCAAAATACTTAGGACTAAACACATTTCAAACCAAAAACCTAGAACTAAATCATGGGAATAAGATTCAAGCATATCAATAAGCATAGAACAAATTTAGTAGCAATTAACAAGTAAAGACATCAAATAAAATCATTTAAAACCTTAACATATAAATCCTATGATTAATTAACACTATTAAAATAAAATAAGCAAAGAAAATCATGAAATTATGGTAAAATGAACTGAAGGTAGAGGGCACTTTTAATAAACAACAATTTAAGAGTTCATAACAAAATAATAACAAAGAGAAATGAATTTAATATCATTTAAAAACTAATTATTAACATTTAAAATTTATCAATTAGTGACAAAAATTAAAATATCACATAATTACATATTTATCAAGACAAAATTCTCCAAACATACATATATCATGCATATCATATCATGGATCAATAAACAAAATTACATTATCAAAGATTAATTAATTAAAACCTAATTTATGCACTAATAATAAAGAAAATACGAGAAAAATAGCAAATAAATGAATTAAAAATTTATTTTGTGATATATCAGTTTATAATAGCCAAAAATATAATTAAAATAAAAATTTGCATCTCAGAAAAATAAAAATAAAATTTAATGTAGGGGAGGTGCAAATAACAAATAAAAAATAGAAGGGGGTGCAGCGCAGCAAAAAGGCCAAGAAGCCCAAAGCCCACGCAAAAAATAAAATAAAATCTGAAAACATTTTGGCTAGGATTGTGTGTGACGCGCAATAGCGTGATCACGCTTTACCACCGTCTGATCTTTCTCAGGAAAGATCAAACGGCTACGTTCATGCTCAAGCGCGCGCCATTGGATCAAACCAAGGGCCGTGATTAAATCTGGGTAAAGGCGAGGAACACGCGTGCAGATCAACAGAGTTGGATCCAGTGTGGACGCGTATTGTGGGCCTATCGTCTTATCACCGTCAGATCTTCATTTAATGAGATCTGACGGTTGCGAGCAAAGGCGCACCCGCGTCACACGATTGATCCAACAGACGCGATTTAAACTTGGTGAGGACGGAGACTCACGATGGATCATCGTCTCCGTTCGTCCCTCACCGTCGCCGGCGCCGTTTCCGGCACCGGAGTTACAAAAACAACCCAAAAATCAATGAATCATATATGGTTTTGCTCGTTTTTTCACAAGGATCTCAAATATGCAATTAGTTTTTCAAAATAACTACTGTAACTTCAAAAACAAACGAAAAAAAAAAATCAATCAAAATTCAAACTCACAAATAAGCAAGAATCAAGTTCAAACAACAACCCAGATAGTTTTATCATGTCAAAATAAGATGGAAGGAGTTAAAAAGGAAGAGGAAAGCTACTAGAAACAAGCTGGAGAAGCTTGAGTTTTTCATGAGCTTTGACCTTCTACGCGAGCTTCAAATCACCACTGGAGCTTCAAATTGGAGCTTGGGTTTTGGTTCTGAAGGCTTATAGAAGGTTATTGAGGTGTTAATTGCAAGAAACAATGATGAATTCGTGTTTGGGAATTTTTGAAAAGTGAGAGAAAAATGAACTTGTTCTAGCTGCCTCCTTCTCCAATTCTTCCAACCTCTTGCTCAGAAAAAATGACTTGTTATTTATAGGAGAGGTTTAGGTTAAGATAAGAGTGATTTTGTGTGAATGAGAGGGGTATTCTTGAGTTTTTGCAAAATGGATATTTGTGATTTTTGATCAATCAAGTGTATACTTGTTTTGATCTGATGCATTGAGTTTTTGAGAGTATATTCTGAGATCAAATGGTTAGAAAATGATCAAGGGATTTTTGGGAATTAATTTGTGGTGAAAAATAATTTTAAAACAATTTAAAACCATTATTATAAATAAATAAATATGTGAAAATAAAAATATTTATGAACAAGGGCAAAATTGTCCATTTTTAGTGTTTATAAGATGCATGAATTAAATTGAAAATGATTGAAAAAAGTTTGAATGAAAAAGGTTACTTGTAGATGAAGAAATCAATTTTTGAATTTTAAATGTAATAATAATATGAATAAAATAATATAAAATAAAATAAAATTGTGATTAAAATATTTTTGGCATATTCATAAATTATAAAGATAATAGGAATAAAATTATAAGTCAAAATTATGAAGAAAAGACAAAAATGAGATTACTTGCAAAAGAAGTAACCTATTTCTTTGTAATTTTTGAAAAGGGCAAAATGGGAACAAAAAATGGTTTATGTGCAAATTTTGATACATGAGTATATTTGGAAATATATGGTGAAAGAAAGAATTCAAAAAGTCACATGATTAATTATCTAAAAATAAAACAGTTAAGCAACGTAAACAGGAAAGAATACTATTTTTTGACATTTTAAATAAAATAATAATAAATGATAAAAACATGACACTTTAGAAATGAACAAAAATATATAAGGGGTACGAAGGTCAAAAAATGGGGTATGACACGTTCGAGGCAAAGGAGTTCCTTACTCTGAAGCCAACATCAACCGTTTCTTTGGGATTAAGGATGGAGAAAATCACTATGAAGCCACTTTAGCCACGTTGTCTGATGATGAGATGACAAAGATCATGCAGAGTTTAACCATTGAAGGGATGGAGTGGAATAAGAAGAATGGTGTGAATGAGTGGACTGTGAAGAAGATGCAATTAAAGCCTATGATGAGGGTGTGGTACCAGTTTCTGAAGCATATTGTCTTGCCTACCGCTCACAATGAAACAGTCAATAAGGCAAGACTAGTGTTGCTGCACTGTACTACTGCCCTGCAGTATGTGAATGTTGGAAGGATTATAGCCAAGGAGATCACTATCTGTTCTCAAAAGAAGGAAGGTATGCTGTACTACCCATGTTTAATTTCTGTATTACCCATGTTTCACAAAGAATTAATATCTTGTTACATCTGACAAAGGAGAATTGTTGATGAAAGGATCCAGATCAAGAGACAACTGCTACCTATGGCTTCTTGAAGAAACAACCCACTCAACCACATGTCTTATCAGTCAGGAAGAAGAAGTAAAGCTTTGGCACCAAAGACTTGGCCATCTGAATCTGAAAGGAATGAAGAAAATTGTATCTAAAGAAGCAATCAAAGGATTACCAAAGCTCAAAATTGTTGAAGGCATTATCTGTGGTGAATGTCAGGTTGGAAAGCAAGTCCAAATGTCACACCCAATGTTGCAACATCAGGTGACATCCAGAGTGCTAGAGCTCCTGCATATGGACTTGATGGGGCCAATGCAAGTGGAAAGTATTGTTGGCAAAAGATATGCTTTTGTGGTTATAGATGATTTCTCAAGATATACTTGGGTGAGCTTCATCAGAGAGAAGTCTGATACTTTTGATGCATTCAAGGACCTATGCCTTAGACTACAAAGAGAAAAGGATAGTGCCATTGTTAGAATCAGGAGTGATCATAGGAAAGAGTTTCAAAATTCAAGATTTTCTGAGTTTTGCTCTGATGAAGGGATTGGGCATGAGTTCTCATCTCCAATTACACCCCAACAAAATGATGTAGTGGAAAGAAAGAACAGAACCCTGCAAGAAGCTGCAAGGGTGATGTTGCATGTTGATGACAGGAATTCATGGTATATTTTCAGTTTAATTTTAATAGTTATTTACAGTACTTTAGACCAATTACAAAAAGTGAAGACAAGAAAATCAAGAAAAAGCTAAAAAAGGCCAAAAAGTGGAAAATAGCGTGTCCATCGTACCACGATGGCTCTCATCACAACACAATGGGAGGAACTTGCTGCCCAAGATAGAATTAGACTTATTTTTAAAGAAGATCTAGGCATCGTAGTACGATGGGATGTATCGTACTACGATGACCTTGCTTGGTCGCCAAGTTGATGAAACGCATGAGATCAGTTATAATTTTAAACTGAATCTTTGTATCGCAGCACGATGGGCCTATCGTGTCACGATGACCTTCTGCAGCCCATTACGAAAACTATAAATAGAGCTTCCTTTTCCTCATTTTATTCATTCAGAAAAAGGGAGAAATACTACTCTCTTGAGGAAAAGGAGGAGAAGCTCTAAGGTTAGGTTTTCTCTTATGCTTTCTGTTATTCTTGTAATTTAAGTATGCATTTTAGTAGCTAAACCCTCTCCGGGTTACGTGAGGAGATGAACTACTTGAGGAATGCTGGAACTATGTAATTTGGTTTAAAAGTTTATATAATTTTTTATGGAGTTTTATTTATTCTATTGTCTATGTTTTAATTACGTAACTCGATTGATGTACACAATTAGGGAAACGCTTTTAGGGAAGGTGATATCTAGTATTGCGCCTTAGGGCCAGGATTTATCACTGGCTGGCAGCTAACCTGAAAAGGGTTAGTGATATCTAATATTGTGCCTCAAGGCTAGGTTTTATCCAAGGGTCGGTGATGACATGAATTTCTGCAGTATTTTAGGTAGTATTATTAGTATTAAAATGACCAAGACAGGCCCAAATATCAACAAAAACCTGAAGATTCGAGAAAAATCTTCAAGACAAGGTGAAGAAACGCAAAAGACAAGAAAAAGCCCAAAAATGAAGAATATCAGCCCATCGTGTCACGATGGCACCCAACGTGACATGATGGAAGCTCCTTGTTTGCCAAGACAAGATCAATTATATTTTTGTAAAAAATCTTAGCATCGTACCACGATGAAGCTCAACGCAGTACGATGGCATTGCATGGTGATCACGCAGATCAAACGCACAGGATCAGTTATAATTTTGAACTGAATCTGCCCATCGTGACACGATGGACCTAGCTTGTCACGATGGCTTGCTGAGGCCCATTACGAAAAGTATAAATAGAGCCTCCAAAAATTCATTATTTTTCATTCAGAAATAGAAGAAGTTTCTATTCCTTTTGGAGAGAAGTTCGGAGGAGCTCTTTAGGCTTTTTATAGTTAGATTCTTGTAATTTAATTATGTAGTATTTTGTAATAATTCCTTAGGTTGTGGGGGAGAAGATGAACTCCCCGATGAATGCTTGGGTCATGTAATTGAGTCAAAGTTATAATAAATCGTCTTTATAAATTATTATTTGTTATTTGTTTTCTTGCTTTAATATCGTTAGTCGGATTCTTGGCCGGATAAACGGCGACGTGTTAGAATAAATAATTACGGTTTACTTTAATAGTAGCATATTAGGGTTCTCTCTATTATTTGTCCGGAACTAGTAATGAATAACACTAGGTTAAAAGAACGACACAACAATCTTGAACTAGTTATGAATTAATAATTAGAGGAAGAATCAGGAACTAGTTGTAATAACAATTAGAACTGAACAACCGTAACTAAGATCTAGGGGTATTGGATGGTCGATGGTCATAATGCATGTTTGTAAATAACTCTACCTAGTAATTTAGGGTATGTGACAAAGCGAGATTAGGCTCTCGTAGGTACCTTAGTTACAAAAGTAGTGGGACTTTGCCTACATAGGGTAGCAGTAAGGTGCTACTAAAACAAGGATAGAATCGACGCCCGATAATAGTACGAATGACTATGTTATACACCGATTGTGCCAAGTATGAGGGATGGAATAAGTTCAACCACCATACCTATCCTCTATGTTTCTGAATCAAATCTTTTATTTTTCTTGCAACGCATATCGCTCTTTTTATAAATTAAAAACCTTTTTCCTAAAAACCAAAGCGAATGCAAAAACACACGAACTAGAATAGCACTAGCGAAGGTTTGACATGATCCCTGTGGATACGAACTCATTCTAGACACCTAGAGTGTAAATTATTGCTCGACGACAAACTGGTCCACTTGCCAGAACGTAGTCAAGCTTTTGGCGCCGCTGCCGGGGATTCTGTTCACAAAACTTTGTTAGAATTATTCTAGTTTGTCAAAAAATTTAAAAAAATCAAAAATCATGTTAATGATTGTGGATTTAGAACTGTGAAATTCTGGCTAAGGCAAAGTCAAGGTATTTACGCGATCCTAGTGATCCACCTCACTTATCTGGGAATTTTCATGGTGACAAATACACATGAAACAAAACCAAAAATATTTATAAATACCTTTTCCAGTGCTACTGATGGTATTCATTTGTTGTGCTTGATAACAGATATCCTGGAGTTTGAATACTTCGACGAGCCAGAGAAAGAGCTAAGGAAGAGACTGAGAGCTCTAAAGCTAGAAGAATCCAGTAATCTCGAGAAAGAAGGAGAGCCTACCACCAAAGCCATGGGAGACGAACAAAGAATAACTATGGGAGTTTACTGCAAGAGGACTGACAATGATCTGATCTCACTGGGGTTCCAGTCGGCAAACCCAGCTAACTTTGATATCAAAGGTAACATTCTTACAGGTTTGCGGGAGAACCAGTTCGACGGCCGCACCAATAATGATCCTTGGGATCATTTGTCAAGTTTTCAGAGACTTGTCAGATATAGAAGGTGCCGGAAAATGCCATAGAGGACCAGAAGAAGCTACAGTTGTTTGCTTTTTCTCTTACAGGTCCAGCAAAAGATTGACTTCAATGTTTGCCAAGGGGATCAATCACCACATGGAAGGAGCTTGAAGACAAGTTTCTTGAGAGGTTCTTTACTCACACTTTATTCCAGAAGCGGAAATCTGAGATCCTGAGTTTCAAACAGCATGAATCTGAAACTTTGTGTGAAGCTTATGAACACTTCAAATTGCTAAGGATGAGGTGTCCTAACCACAACATTAGTGTTATGGAGCAGATGCAGATATTCACGGCAGGTATGAAAATGCAACATCGCATGATACTTGATGCCTCGGCTGGTGGGTCTATCAAAATTAAGACCTATTTAGAGACCAAGGATCTAGTTGAACAGATGTGCTAGAACGAATACAACATGAGTCATGACAGGAATGAGAAGACACCTGGAATCATCAAGGTGGACAAAGAAGTTGCTTACAAAGTATAGATTGAGCTGCTAAAGTGGCAACTTGCTGAGAAAGAGAAAGAGGTAAAAGAAGCTAGTGTGAAACGGGTAGAAGGAGTTTGTGACTTCTGCCTAGAAGATCGCCCAAACGGGCAATGTTTGCCAGGAGGTGAAGAGCAGGTGAAAGAGTAGTGCAAAGCGTTGAAAGAGGTAGGGGTGTAATTGGACCGGTTTGGATCGGTTTTTGATGAATCCAAAGTCCGAACCAATGTGTCCTCAATTGGTTCGGTTTGGATCGGTTTGTCCTGTTTTTTAAAAATGAAACCGAACCAAACTAATCGGTTTGGTTCGGTTTGGATCGGATACTTTGATCGGTTTTGTAAACTTTTTTTTTTTGCAATATTTTCTCTACTATTATTTTTTATCCGATATCCTGCTATAATTTTTTTAATCACACATAACACTTATGTAATCAATTATCACCATACACCATACTTTAATTGGTTTTCAAACACATTTTAATTCAAAGAAAGTTGGTAAAATACAATCCATAGATTTTCAATACAAAATACAAGCATAAAATTAAGTTCATAAGTTTAACATCAACTAAAAAAACAAACTAAAATAAAATTTCAATTTTTTCCCACTTGAATCGTCAATGCACCATCATCAAATAATAAATTGATATATATATATGGTTAATAATATACCTATTGGTTCGGTTCATCGGTTTTTAAAAATTGAATCCGAGAACCGAACCAAACCACGTCGGTTTTTAATTTGTTCGGTTCGGTTTTGAATCCGAACCATAAACATCGGTTTTTTTTCGGTTTGGATTGGTTTGGATCGTCAGTTTAATTTGATTTTTTTGATTCGCTTACACCCCTAGAAAGAGGCAAAGCCAAAACGCGAGCACGTTGATGAGAAGTTAATAGATTTTAGAGAGTTCGAGGAATGGTTCAATATGCTAGGAATGACTGTCGAAGAAGCCTATGATGAGTTCTTAGGTGAGCTAGAAGAATACAGAGAAAGTCTAGCAAGGGGACCAAAGCTGCCACCCAAAAAGAAAGATCCTGGAAGCGTCACCATGGTCTGTCAGATTGGGCAAGAAGGAGTTAATGCATTATGTGATGTGGGCTCAAGTGTGAATGTCATACCATTATCTTTGGCAGAAAAATTCAAGCTCAAATTACCAACTGCAGGTACAGCTAAAGAACTCATATTAGCTAACCAATCAACCATTCGATCAGCAGGTACAGTAGAAGATGTTCTGGTGAAAGTCCAAGACCTGGTTTTTCCAGTAGACTTTATGATCCTAGACATTGAAGAAGATGAAGAACATCCCATCATCTTGGGAAGACCATTCCTAGCCACTAGCAGGGCCATCATTGACATGGATCTTGCTGATATGACACTAAGGAGTGGAGAACAGGTAATCACCATTCCAACTTCCAAGACGAACAAGGACGAATACTGCAAGCTCGAATGGAAGAATGAAGAAGTTACAGCATCGACTCCAGCTCAGGTGAATTTGAAGATAGAGATAGAGGAGCTAGGGTATGAAATGGCGCAGCTACAGGTAGAAGCAAAGGCTGAGGAGGAACCCGAGGGGCTGACTGACAAAATGAAGAGGCTGACTATTGAGGTAGATATCCAAGTACCATGGGTCAAAGCATGAGGAAGAAACTGAAAGGCGGCCAGAAGATCTAAGTTTGGGGTTAACACGCCACCTCTGAAGAAGCCAGCTGCTACAGGAAGGAAGATACGGTTCCAGAAGGTAGAGGAGAACCGCTGGGTCAGCATACCACACGAAGAAAAGAAGGAAAATCCACCAAAAGGCAAAGGACCCAGAGAAGTACGAGAAGAGCACCAAGAAGGAAGGAGCTAAGGCGGAAGCTTCTAAAGAAGAGAGAGACATGCGAACCTATCCTCTATAATGGAGGAAATGCGTCAAGCTAATGTGACGCTAAACAAGCGCTGCTTGGGAGGCAACCCAGGGTTATTATCTATGTATTTCTAATTCAGTATTTTGTTTCAGTATTTTCAATTCAGTATTTGCTTCAGTTTTTCAATTCAATAAAATATACTCAGAATTCCAGCATGTCATATTCATCTGTTAACAGCCCCTGTCTTACAAAAATTAAATAATTGTTGATGTTTATTATCTTGTGCATGAGAAACTGTTATAGGTAAGATTGCAACGAATTGAGTTGTAAATTCTGATGATCCAAATTTTGCACCTTAACAAAAACACCAAAGGTGAATGCTCCGAAAAGCAGAAGTTCGGGGGACAATTAGTCGAGTGATGAAGCGGTGGCTGCAGATAAGTGTTCATGCCTTCAGATACCTAAGCCAAAGTGAGGATTTTAGCCAAATATTTCCAAAGGTATTAACAATTTCCTTCGATCCATGAGAGTTTCACACTCTTGTTTATTTTTCAGAACTTGCTCCAATTCTCTGTAACTGGTTGATTTAGTAAATTATGCATTGAGGCAATTGTTTGTTATAACTCTGAGCCTTTTTCAAGCCACCCTTATGAATTATTATCCTTTGCTAACCACTTTGAGCCGTAAAAAATATATCCCTTTTCTTTCGGTGAAAAACCACGATATAAGCCTATAGACCAGAAAAACAATGAATTACCCTCTTTTGGAGTTAGGTAATAATTCTCTGATCATAGCAATAATCAAAGTTTGGCGTTGCTCATGGAACTAGCAACAATTAAAGTTTGGGGTGGGTATACAGAAAAGTATCACTACAAAAAAAAATGAAAAAACTAGAAAAAAGATACGAGAAAAATCCCTAAAAAAAATAGTCTCTTCAAAAAAGTAATGAAAAGAAAAGAAACGGGAGAACATAAAAAATCTATAAAAAAAAAATAGTCTCTACAAAAACAGCGATAGAAAAAGAACCGGAGAGACGTACACAAAAAGGCAAAAACAGCCTTAGGTTCTATTCTCTGAAAATACCAAAAATAAAAAGGCACCCTATGGAATAAGGTTGCGTACACAAAAAGGAAACAAAGTAGTACTTAACTCCAAGTTTAGCCTACTTATCCAAAAAATGTCCTACCTTGACCCTAGCCACGTTATAACCCTTAAAGACCTCCAAAAAATGCATATTTATTAAATTTTGACAGGTTACTTAGAATTCTTGCAAGCCTATGGTAAAATGGCAGGTTGTGCGATTCGAGTGAAAATGTGAGAGAGAGAAAAGGTTGAACATGGACTCTTGCAGACACTTGTCCGACTCGCTACTATCAACGTCTCCTGAACCAAGCAGGACTGGGCATTGCACGCTACGTTAAGAATCAACGGTATCATTGCTGAACAAGTAAGGGTGTGAAATTCCTATCATCTTTGTTTATTTCTTAACTCGCAAACGATCTTATCTGACAGCATGTTACTTGAGGACAAGCAACAATTTAAGTTTGGGGTTGTGATAACAGGAATTTCTGCAGTATTTTAGGTAGTATTATTAGTATTAAAATGACCAAGACAGACCCAAATATCAACAAAAACCTGAAGAATCGAGAAAAAGCTTCAAGACAAGGTGAAGAAACGCAAAAGACAAGAAAAAACCCAAAAATGAAGAATATCAGCTCATCGTGTCACGATGGCACCCAACGTGTAACGATGGAAGCTCCTTGCTCGCCAAGACAAGATCAATTATATTTTTGGAAAGAATCTTAGCATCCTACCACGATGAAGCTCAACGCAGTACGATGGCATTGCGTGGTGATCATGTAGATCAAACACACAGGATCAGTTATAATTTTGAACTGAATCTGCCCATTGTGACACGATGGACCTAGCTTGTCCCGATGGCTTGCTGAGGCCCATTACGAAAAGTATAAATAGAGCCTCCAAAATTCATTATTTTTCATTCAAAAATAGAAGAAGTTTCTATTCCTTTTGGAGAGAAGTTCGGAGGAGCTCTAAGGACATATTTTTCTCCCCTTACGGTAAAACTATCTCAGCAAGGTATGATTCTTTAAGCTTTTTATAGTTAGATTCTTGTAATTTAATTATGTAGTATTTTGTAATAATTCCTTAGGTTGTGGTGGAGAAGATGAACTTCCCGATGAATGCTTGGGTCATGTAATTGAGTCAAAGTTATAATAAATCGTCTTTATAAATTATTATTTGTTATTTGTTTTCTTGCTTTAATATCGTTAGTCGGAATCTTGGCCGGATAAACGGCGACGTCTTAGAATAAATAATTAGGGTTTACTTTAATAATAGATGAAATTACGGCACGCAGGATTGGAATGTGCTATGTAATGTTCCAACACTTGAGATGTTGAATACGATGTTGGAACATTCACCAGAGACAACAATCAATACACTAAATAAAGTTAACAACAAGTAAAGGACACAGTTCAATTGTTAACACATTCCAATCCAGGAGAGGAGTCCACTATGATAGTTCTAATCCTAAGCTAAACACACCCGGTTACAACTTATGACTTAGACACTTTCTTATGCAACTTCAACTTAGGAACTCCTAAGTTTGAGATCCCATCTCACCTCCTAATCAATCACACAACCTGTGATACTAGACAAAGATATAATTGTTTGAGTACACACTCCAAAACAAAACCAACTCCGTACTTCAAAGCTTAGGAGTAGTTTTACACAAATACAATATCCTATGTCCTAGTCTTGCATAAAGGAGATGCAAGGTAGGCTCACAAGTTTCTAACACAAAACCCTAACACAGAAATGATATACTTTCAGAATACAACACACACGTACAAAACTAGGGTTACAAAGAAGCTTATATACTAAGGGTCTTCATGGGCTTCTTTGAAACTTGGGCTTCAATATTCTTTGCACAATTCAGCACGTGATTAATGAGCGTGGTCAAATGTTTCCATAAGCTATGCAGAGTTCTTTTGGAAATAATCACGTAGAGATCTTCTAATAAATCAAGCATAATTAAAGCACAACCACAAGACGCGGATTCCATAATCAAAGGGTGGCGCATTAAATGAGGTGCGCATTTCACTCAACCTGGAAAGGTATCCGGATGTTGAAACATTGCATCCAACATTGTAACATAAAGTTGTTATACCAAAATGAGCCAATCAACAAAACATTAACAATAGAATATTAGGGTTCTCTCTATTATTTGTCCGGAACTAGTAATGAATAACACTAGGTTAAAGGAACGGCACAACAATCTTGAACTAGTTATGAATTAATAATTAAAGGAAGAATCAAGAACTAGTTGTAATAACAATTAGAACTGAACAACCGTAACTAAGATCTAGGGGTATTGGATGGTCGATGGTCATAATGCATATTTGAAAATAACTCTACCTAGTAATTTAGGGTATGTGACAAAGCGATGTTAGGCTCTCGTAGGTACCTTAGTTGCAAAAGTAGTGGGACTTTGCCTACATATGGTAGCAGTAAGGTGCTACTAAAACAAGGATAGAATCGACGCCCGATAATAGTACGAATGACTATGTTATACACCAATTATGCCAAGTATGAGGGAGGGAGTAAGTTCAACCACCATACCTATCCTCTATGTTTCTGAATCAAATCTTTTATTTTTCTTGCAACGCATATCGCTCTTTTTATAAATTAAAAACCTTTTTCCTAAAAACCAAAGCGAATGCAAAAACCAAAGGTTTGACACGATCCCTGTGGATACGAACTCATTCTAGACACCTAGAGTGTGAATTATTGCTCGACGACAAACTGGTCAACTTGCCAGAAGGTAGTCAGTCGGCAACTAACTTATAGGGTTAGTGATCTAGTATTGTGCCTCAAAACCGGCGGCCAAACCCGACCAATTAGACAAAAGCTTAGTCACACTAGTGGTTAAGGGTTAAGGAACTAATGCAACCAAACTTAATTTGACTACATATTCAGAGTCTAATAATTAGTATTGGAATGTGACAACATGTCAAACACGAGGTTTCTATCTAGTAATTAAGGTTCTCAATACTCGTAATTAGGATAATTATCGTACGCGGTTATTACTACATATATTAGTTCACCAATAATTAAAAAGGATTAGACAACTATATAGCTTAAGTTACCCAGCAGCACTCAGGGAGGGATTCGATGCACTTAACCTACCTTTCTATAATCTGAAACACAAACTATTTATTTTCTTAAAATTCAAATCAACTTTAAAATCAAAGCGGAGGCAATCTCAAACACTCCTATAATAAGTTTAGTAACCGAGGCGCTGTCCCTGTGGATACGAACCCATCCTAGACACCTAGGGTGTGGACTATTACTAGACGACAGACTGGTACACTTGCCAGACCGTAGTTAAGTTTTTGGCGCCGTTACCGGGGACGGTGTAGACAAAGTTATTAGGTTAACTTTAAAAGACTGAACTTTATAAACATTGTTTGCACGGTTGTACCCTACAAGGTTCTGGCTAGGAAAGGCTTGGTATTTAAGCGATCCTTGTGATCCACCTCCCTTACCTGGGAATCACTGTAGTCTAAACAACTGAAGGAATTTATCTTTCCAAAAATGGACGGAGAAAGAACAATGGGTGAAACCTTCCGGGCAAGAAACCGAGAAGGGATTATTCAAGGGTTTGTGCCAGCAAATCCAATCCAAATAAACCTCGAAGCCAGTATACGCCAGGAATTGAAGGAAAACGCCTTTACCATAGGGTGAGATGAGGATCCTTTGGAACACCTCCAACAATTCTATGAGGTGTGTCAATCCCAACCTATTCCAGACGGAGTCATTGAAGACGAAGTCAAGCTGCACTTGTTCAAATTTTTGCTAGGGAAGACAACAAAAGATTGGCTGATCTGTCTACCAAGTGGAACAATTGGAACTTGGAATGTGCTAGAGGATAAGTTCCTAGATCGTTTCTTCACAGAGGAGCAACATAAGGAACGAAAAAGGGAAATCATGGAATTCCGACCATATGATGCCCAAAGTTTGGAAACATTTAAGCTTTATAAAAGAAGATGCCCAAACCATATGATCTGTGCAGCAGAACTCATGCACATCTTCGTCAACAATATGAAAACAAAGCAGAGAATGCTCCTTGATGCATGATGACAGGAATTTCTGCAGTATTTTAGGTAGTTATATTAGTAGTAATTTGACCAAGACATGCCCAAATATCAACAAAAACCTAAAGAATCGAGAAAAAAGCATCAAGACAAAGCGAAGACATGCAAAAGACGAGAAAAAGCCAAAAAAATGAAGAAAGCAGCTCATCGTGTCATGATGGCTCCCAACGTGCCACGATGAGAGTTGCTTGTTCGCCAAGACATCAAAAATTATATTTTTGAAGAAAATCTTAGCATCGTGTTACGATGGTGCACAACGCAATACGATGAGATTACTTGGTAACCACGCTGATGAAATGCACAGGATCAGTTATATTTTTAAACTGAATCTTTCCATCGTGTCACGATGGCTTGCTGAGGCCCATTACAAAAAGTATAAATAGAGCTCAAATCCCTCATTATTTTTCATTCGGAAATAGAAGAACTTTCTCTTGTTTTCAAAGAGAGGTTCAGAGGAGCTCTAAGGGCATAGTTTTCTCCCCTTACGGTAAAACTAACTCAGCAAGGTATGATTTCTTTAGGCTTTTCTGATTAATTATGTTAAGTCTTTTGCAATAGATGCCTTAGGTTGTGGTGGAGATGATGAACTCCCCGATGAATACTTGGGTCATGTAATTGAGTCAAAGTTATAATAAATGATATTCAGTATATTATTGTTATTTATTTTCTTGCTTTAACAACGTTGCTCGGAATCTGGCCGGATAAACGGTAACGCGTTTAGAATAAATATTAGGGTTCACTTTAATAATAAATTAGGGTTCATTCTAATATTTGTCCGGAACTAGTTGTGACTTAGCATTTAGAGGAGGAATCAGGCACTATTTCCGACATAGCAATTAGAAGCTGAACAGCCCGAAACTAAGATCTAGGGGCATTGGATGGTTGATGCTCATAATGCATGTATGTAAATAACTATGTCTAGTAATTAGGGGTTGTGACACAATGAGGTTAGGCTCTCGTAGGTACCTTAGTTGCAAACATAGAAAAACTTTGCTTACATAGTGTAGTAGTAAGGTACTACTTAAACAAGGATAAAATCGACGCCAAATAATAATACGAATAACTATCTTATACACCGATTATGCCAAGTATGAAGGAGAGAGTAAGTTCAACTACCATACCTATCCTCTATGTTTCTGAATCAAAACTTTTATTTTCTGCAACGCATCTCGCTATTTTCTTAAATTAAAAACTTTTTTTCCAAAACCCAAAGCGAATGCAAAAACTCACGAACTAGAATAGCACTGACCAGGTTTGACACGATCCCTGTGGATACGAACTCATTCTAGACACCTAGAGTGTGAATTAGTACTCGACGACAGACTGGTACACTTGCCAGACCGAAGTCAAGTTCTTGGCGCCGTTGCCGGGGATTGTGTTCACAAACTTTGTTAGAATTATTCTAGTTTGTCAAAAATTTTAAAAATACAAAACAATAAAAAAATAATTTTTTTTTGTGAATGATTGTGAATTTTGATCTGTGAAATCCTGGCTAAGGCAAAGTCAAGGTATTTAAGCGATCCTAGTGATCCACCTCACTTACCTGGGAATTCTCACGCTGACAAAGACACATAAAATAAAACCAAAAGTATTTATAACTTATCTTTTCCAGTGCTACTGATGGTATTCACTTGTGGTGCTTGATAACAGGTATCCTGGAGTTTGAGTACTTCGACGAACCAGAAAAAGAGCTAAGGAAAAGACTGCGAGCTTTAAAACTAGCAGAAGCCAGTAGTCTCAGGATAGAAGAAGAGCCTACCACCAAAGCCATTGGGGACGAACAAAGAATCACAATGGGAGATTACTGCAAGAGGACTGACAATGATCAGATCTCACTAGTGTTCCAGCCGGCAAACCCAGCTAACTTTGATATCAAATGTAACGTTCTTACAGGTTTGCGGGAGAACCAGTTCGACGGCCGCACCAAAAATGATCCTTGAGATCATTTGTCCAAGTTTTCAGAGATTTGTCAGATACAGAAGGTGCCGGAAAATGTCACGGAAGACCAGAAGAAGCTAGGGTTGTTTGCTTTTTCTCTTACAGGTCCAACAAAAGATTGGCTTCAATGCTTGCCAAGGGGATCAATCGCCACATGGAAGGAGCTTGAAGACAAGTTCCTTGAGAGGTTCTTTACGCACACTTTGTTCCAGAAGCAGAAGTCTGATATCCTAAATTTCAAACACCATGAATCTGAAACGCTGTGTGAAGCTTATGAACGCTTCAAATTGCTCATGAGGAGGTGTCCTAACCACAACATTAGTGTTATGGAGCAGATGCAGATATTCACGGCATGTATGAAAATGCAACATCGCATGATACTCGATGCCTCGGCTGGTGGGTCTATCAAAATCAAGACTTATGTAGAGACCAAGGATCTGGTGGAGCAGATGTGCCAGAACGAATACAAAATGAGCCATGACAGGAACGAGAAGAGACCTGGAATCATCAAGGTGGACAAAGAAGTTGCTTACAAAGTGGAGATAGAGCTGCTAAAGAGGCAACTGGCTAAGAAAGAAAAAGAAGTAAAGGAAGCTAGTGTGAAACAGGTAGAAGGAGTCTGTGACTTCTGATGCGTTTGTTAAAGTGTGAATATTTCACTAAGCAATGTGCAAATATACACAGTCGTATCTGTAGCACAAGTAATAAGAAAAGTATTGTTCCCACTGGGATTGTGATAAGGAAATCTCACTCCAAGACTAGCTCAATTAGTTTTACACTTATGAGTGATTAAGGTACCAAAATAACAGTTTAGGGTTGCAAATATATTAAATAACAAATGATTAAAAGAGTGTGAGAAAATAGTTGTGAAAGAATGTTGAACTTATGATCCATTTAATATCCAGCTTAATATGTGTGTGATGAGATAAGTGAAGGCAAGACTCCTGCAAGCAACTCTTGCCTTATGGTGTATGTCTACAACGTTAGATAATGCAATGCGTGATAAGATGAATCCTATGTCGAGCTCAAACTTACTTCATTACAGTTCAGAAAACACGTGGTTGTATTCTTACTATGACCCTAAAGCTTATGTCTAAGACTTCAAGTAGAGAATATATGTCTATACCTCACTTAACCACATTAGTTCATTAAATCCATTCATTATTAAATGTCTCGTAATAACAAACTTGTATTCAAACCTATGTTGATCAGTCCTAGATATAAATATATAGCAAAATATCAAATGAACTAAAAGAGCATACAAACACACATCACATAAACATATTAAACTTTCAATTAAACTTCACATAATTTCAACATTAAGAGTTTAGCTCATGATGAGCATAGAAACCATAACAACCAGAGATGTAAGATTACGCATAAAAATGAGTTCTTAAATGTAAACCTACAGCTGAGATGACCTTAGAGTTGATGTCTCGAACTCCAAGTTCAGCAGCAGACTAGACTCTAATTGTCAGCAGCAGCGGCGCACCATAAACGTCTTAGGGTTCTTCTTTCTTCACAACGGCTGAGATCTCTAACTTTAGGGTTTTAGGCACCTTTATATAGGATAATCTCTTGGATCATGGGCCTCCCTAAATCCGAGGATAAGATAGCCCAAAGGAATAAAGCATATTCCCCCAATGATTAGTACAATAACAACACAATCTGCACATGGAAAATCTGCCAGCTGTCTTTCCTCGCGTTAGCGCCCGTTCGTATTCTTCATCTGACGTGGCGGCTTTTGACTGCGTTGACTGGTTAGCCACCTCTTGTGGTTGTACGAAATGGTTGTCTTGACTCTGATTATCTGTTGCCTTGACTCTTGAACCTTTTCAATGGTCCAGTGGTCTGTCTTGACACCAAATGACTCTAGAGCTCTCTTTATATAAAGAGATTACATAAAAATCCTAAATACATGCTAGACTCATAATTGGCATAAAATAAACCTAAACATTGAATAGAAAACCATATTAGCAGGTAACAGAGAAAGTAAAAAGCTGTAATAATACTCACATAAAGTGAGTTATCAACTTCTGCCTAGAAGATCACCCAAACGGGCAGTGTTTGCTAGGAGGTGAAGAGCAGGTAAATTACATGGGAAACAACTACAACCCAGGTTGGAGTAAGCACCCAAATTTGCGATGGGATCAGACAGGAAACTAGGCTCAAGCAGCACCTTAACCAAGAAAACCATCTCCTTTGGAAGAGTTACTCACAAAGTTTGCAAGCATGAGCAAGACAAATTTCAAAAGCATCCATAACACAGTAGCCAATCAGGGGGCGACCATCAAAAGTCTCGAAACCCAAATCGGTCAACTATCCAAACTGGTAAGTACTCATGTTTCTAAAGACATTGCAGGTAACACGGTGGACAACCCAAAGGAGGAGTGCAAAGCGTTGAAAGAGGTACAACCAGAACGCGAGCACGGTGAGCTAGATATAATAAATTTTAGAGAGTTCGAAGAATGGTTCAAGGAGCTAGGAATGACTTTAGAAGAAGCCTAGGACAAGTTCATAGGTGAGCTGGAGGAATGCATGATAAGCCTAGCAGACGAAACAAAGCTGCCACCTAAGAAGAAAGATCCCGGAAGCGTCACCATGGTTTGTCAGATTGGGGAAGATGGAGTCAACGCATTGTCTGATGTGGGCTCAAGTGTGAACGTCATACCATTATCTTTGGCAGACAAGTTCAAGCTCAGATTACCAACTGCAGGTACAGCTAAAGAACTCATATTAGCTAACCAATCAACCATTCGCTCAGCAGGTACAGTAAAAGATATCCTGGTGAAAGTCCAAGACCTGGTTTTTCCAGTAGACTTCATGATCCTAGACATCGGAGAAGATGAAGAACATCTTATCATCCTAGGAAGACCGTTCTTAGCAACTAGTAAGGCCATCATTGACATGGATCTTGCCGAAATGACACTAAGGAGTGGAGAACAGGTAATAACCATTCCAACTTCCAAGACGAACAGGGATGAATGTTGCAAGCTCGAATGGAAGAACGATGAAGCTACACCATCGACCCCAGCTCAGGTAAAATTAAAAATAGAGATAGAGGAGCTGGGGAATGAAATGGCGCAGCTACAGGTAGAAGCAAAGGCCAAGGAGGAACCCGATGGGCTAATTGACAAAATGAAGAGGCTGACTATTAAGGTAGAAATCCAAGCACCATGGGTCAAAGCATGGGGGAGAAACCGAAAAGTAGCCAAAAGATCTAAGTTTGGGGTTAACACGCCACCTCTGCAGAAGCCAGCTACTACAGGAAGAAAGATACGGTTCCAGAAGGTAGAAGAGAACCGCTGGGTCAACATACCAAATGAAGAAGAGAAGGAAAGTCCACCAAAAGGCAAAGGCAAATCCATCATCAAAATAGTTGCTTTAGATGATGATGAAAGGCTCTGTTTTGCCACCTTCAAAGAGCAACATGTCCCAGAAAAGTATGGGAAGAGCACCAAGAAGGGAGGAGCTAAGGCGGAAGCTCCTAAAGAAGAGAAGGACATGTGAACCTATCCTCTGTAATGGAGGAAATGCGTCAAGCTAATGAGACGCTAAACAAGCGCTGCTTGGGAGGCAACCCAAGGATAAGTATTAAGTATTTTAATTCAATATTTTCAATTCAGTAATTTGCTTCTGTATTTTCAATTCAATAAAATGTATTGAGAATTCCAGCATGTCATATTCATCTGTTAAACAGCCCTTACAAAAAAATAATTAAATAATTGTTGCTGTTTATTATCTTGTGCATGATAAACTGTTACAGGTAAGATTGCAACGAAGTAAGTTATGAATTTTGATGATCCAAATTTCACGCCTTCACAAAATACCAAAGGTGATTGCTCTGAAGTGCGGAAGTTCGGGAGACAATGAGAAGAGTGATAAGGCGGTGTCTGCAGATAAGTGTTCACGGCTTTAGATACCTAAGCCAAGTGAGAGTTTAAGCCAAATATTTCCAAAGGTATTACCAAATTCTTTCGATCTACTATGAGAGTTATGCACTCTTGTTTATTTTTCAGAACTTGCTCCAATTCTCTATGACTGGTTGATTTATTAATATGTGCATTGAGGCAATTTTTTTGTTATAACCAGAACCTTTTCAAGCCACCCTTATTATATGATTATCCCTTGTTAACCAACTTTGAGCCGTAAAAAAATAATATCCCTTTTCTTTCGGTGACAAACCACGATATAAGCCTATAGACCAGAAAAACAAATAAATTACCCCCTTTTGGAGTTAGGAAATAGTTCTCTGATCTTGACAACAACATAAGTTTAAGGTTGTCATGAAACAAGCAACATGTAAGTTTGGGGTGGATATACAGAGAACTATCACTACAAAAAAATAAAATAAAAAATAAAATAGAAAAAGAGACGGGAAAACATAAAAAAAAATCCCTAAAAGAATAGTCTCTTAAAAAAAATGAAAAGAAAAGAGACAAAAAGGCAAAATCAGTGATAGAAAAAGAACCGCAAACGTCTCTCGTTCAATTCTCTGATACAAAATCAAAATAAAAAAGGCACCCTATGGAATAAGGTTGCGTACACAAAAAGGAAACAAAGTAGTACTTAACTCCAAGTTATCCTACTTCTCCCAAAAATGTCCTACCTTGAACCTAGCCACGTTATAACCCTTAAAGACCTCCAACAATGCATGTTTATTAAATTTTGACAGGTTGCTTAGAATTTTTGCAAGCCTATGGTAAAATAGCAGGTTGTGCGATGATTGAGAGTAACCCTTTCAATTTCGAGCAAAGATGTGAGAGACAGAGAAAAGGTTGAACACGGACTCTTGCAGACACTTGTTCGACTCGCTACTATCAACGTCTCCTGAACCAAGTAGGACTGAGCATGAAAGCTGCGATATGAATCAACGGTACCATTGCTGAACAAGTAAGGGTGTGAAATTTCTATCGTCTTTATTTATTTCTTAACTCGCTAAAGATCTTGTCTGACAGCATGTTACTTGAGGACAAGCAACATTTTAAGTTTGGGGTTGTGATGACAAGAATTTCTACAGTATTTTAGGTAGTTATATTTGTAGTAATTTGACCAAGACAGACCCAAATATCAACAAAAACCTGAAGAATCGAGAAAAAGCATCAAGACAAAGCGATGACACGCAAAAGACAAGAAAAAGCCAACTCATCGTGTCACGATGGCTCCCAACGTGCCACGATGAGAGTTGCTTGTTCGCCAAGACATCAGAAATTATATTTTTGAAGAAAATCTTAGCATCGTGTTACGATGGTGCACAACGCAATACGATGAGATTACTTGGTGACCACGCTGATGAAATGCACATGATCAGTTATATTTTTAAACTGAATTTTTCCATCGTGCCACGATGGACCTATCGGGTCACAATGGCTTGCTGATGCCCATTACGAAAAATATAAATAGAGCTCAAATCCCTCATTATTTTTCATTTAGAAATAGAAGAACATTCTATTCTTTTCAAAGAGAGGTCCAGAGGAGCTCTAAGGGCATAGTTTTCTCCCCTTACGGGAAAACTAACTCAGCAAGGTATGATTTCTTTAGGCTTTTCTTATTAAGTTCTTGTAATTTAATTATGTTTAGTCTTTTGTAATAGATACCTTAGGTTGTGTTGGAGATGATGAACTCCCGATGAATACTTGGGTAATGTAATTGAGTCAAAGTTATAATAAATGATATTCACTATATTTTTGTTATTGATTTTCTTGCTTTAACAACGTTGCTCGGAATCTGGCCGGATAAACGGTAACGCCTTTAGAATAAATATTAGGGTTCACTTTAATGATAAATTAGGGTTCATTCTAATATTTGTCTGGAACTTGTAATAGATAACACTAGATGAGTAGACACGGTAACATCCTGAACTAGTTGTGACTTAGCAATTAGTGGAGGAATTGGACACTATTTGCGACATAGCAATTAGAAGCTGAACAGCCCAAAACTAAGATCTAGGGGCATTGGATGGTCGATGGTCATAATGCATGTATGTAAATAACTCTGTCTAGTAATTAGGGTATGTTACGTAGGTTCCTCAGTTGCAAACATAGGGAAACTTTGCTTACATAGTGTAGTAGTAAGGTACTGCTAAAACAAGGATAAAATCGAGCCAAATAATAATACGAATAACTATGTTATACACCGATTATGCCAAGTATGAAGGAGGAAGTAAGTTCAACTACTATAAATATCCTCTATGTTTTCTGCAACGCATCTCGCTATTTTTTTAAATTAAAAAGCTTTTTTCCAAAACCCAAAGCGAATGCAAAAACTCACGAACTAGAATAGGACTGACCAGGTTTGACACGATCCCTATGGATACGAACTCATTCTAGACACCTAGAGTGTGAATTATTACTCGACGACAGACTGGTACACTTGCAAGACCGTAGTTAGTACCCTAAGGAATAAGGTTGTGTACATAAATAGGAAAGAAAGTAGAACTTAACTCCAATGTTTAGCCTACTCATCCGAAAAAGTCCTACCTTGACCCTAGCCACGTTATAACCCTTAAAGACCTCCAAAATGTGTATTTGTTTAAACTTTGACCGGTCGCTTAGAGTTCTTGCAAGCCTATGGTAAAATGGCAAGTTACACGATGATTGAAAGTTAACCCTTTCAATTTCAAGCGAAAAGGAGAGAGAGAGAGAGAGAGAGAGAGAGAGAGAGAGAGAGAGAGAGAGAGAGAGAGAGAGAGAGAGAGAGAGAGAGAGAGAGAGAAAGTTGCACATGGACTCTTCATGAACAGTTGTCTGACTTGCTACTATTGACGTCTCTTGAACCAAAGCACCGAATGAGCATGATCGCGGAGGTAAAAGATTAGCGGTACTTGTGCTGACAATTAAAGGTTGTGAAAATTCCTGTCATAAATTTGTTATTTAATTGCTAACAATCTTGCTTGGCAGCATGTTACTTGAGGACAAGCAACGATTTAAGTTTAGGGTTGTGATGACAAGAATTCATGGTATATTTTTAGTTTAATTTTAATAGTTATTTACAGTACTTTAGACCAATTACAAGGCAAAAACCCTGATGAATGAAGTTACTTGCTCGGGAAGACAAGAAAATCAAGAAAAAGCTAAAAAGGCCTAAAAGTGGAAAATAGCATGTCCATCGTACCACGACGGCTCTCATCGCAGCACAATGGGAGGAACTTGCTGCCCAAGATAGAATTAGACTTATTTTTAAAGAAGATCTAAGCATCGTAGTACGATGGGATGTATCGTACTACGATGACCTTACTTGGTCGCCAAGTTGATGAAACGCACGAGATCAGTTATAATTTTAAACTGAATCTTTGTATCGCAGCACGATGGGCCTATCATGTCACGATGGCCTTCTGCTGCCCATTACGAAAACTATAAATAGAGCTTCCTTTTCCTCATTTTATTCATTTAGAAAAAGGGAGAAATACTACTCTCATAAGGAAAAGGAGGAGAAGCTCTAAGGTTAGATTTTCTTTTATGCTTTCTTTTATTCTTGTAATTTAGGTATGCATTTTAATAGCTAAACCTTCTCCGGGGTAGTTGAGGAGATGAACTCCTTGTGGAATGCTGGAACTATGTAATTTGGTTTAAAAGTTTATATAATTGTTTATTTAGTTTTATTTATTCTATTGTCTATGTTTTAATTACGACCCGGTCACAATATAACCTGAGAACCTGAACCCCCAAAGGTTCAGCACATACACAAAACAGAGGGTTAGATAATATAACCATAAGAGAAACTAAGTGCAATAACACACTTAACACTTAGGACATAGTATGCTCACATCTAATAACTCAATACATAAACATAAATTAACCTCATGGCATTCATATCTCATAATCATAAGAGTACAACAATTTACAATAATATCACATTCTCAACCAATTGACAAAGTATACACATCATCATCAATTAACAATCATTACTCACACATCTCATAATACACTTAATCACGTTATTAAGGATTATCAATCAATGCCAAGTACCAAGTATCACATTTAATCACATATTCCTAATGCAACTAATGTCAATTACTCATGTCATATCACCCTAGACATAACTACATGCATGTGGTACCATCTACTCATGTTTAGGATAAACATATATCCATCTTCACTCAGACAGTTTGTAGTCATGGAGGACATCTTCACTCAGACAGTTTATAGTCATGGAGGACATCTGCTCAAGTTCAGTTTTAGGTCATGATGGACACCTGCTCAAGTTCAGTTTTAGGTCATGATGGTTAGAACTAGTTAGTTACACTCATAGCTAGTTAGTTACATTCATTCGCAATGTATATATACTTGTAATTCACTCATTTGTATTCATTGAGTTGCATAATAAAAGTTTCATTTCTTCTTCTACATTGAAGCCTTCGTTTTTCTCTTTGTTTCGTTCAAGCATAGCTCTATAACTCAAGCATTTCCATGACATATTCTCACTACCATTGCACTCTTAAAATCTCTTTTTTATTTAGAAAGGAGTCAATTAGGATCGATACCATGAAGGAATTCAATGTGTTGATCTTTATTGATACTGATCGTACCTGTGCCGAAGGAGCAGGATCGTGGGCTAGCAACGTTGCTGCGCGCGGTGGTCGGACGGTTGGACAACGGAGGGGGGTTTGTACCTGCAGACACTCCGATGCTTAAGTCAGCAAGAGTACAAAGAGGAGAGGTAGAGATAATGAAGTGAAAAAGTCCCTGACTCCTCAATGAAGAGGAGTATTTATAAGCCCCAGTGCGGGGCCAACAATTATCCCTATTGGGCCGTTGGGCAGGATCCAATAGTGGATAACTGCCAGGTTTCTGCGTGAGAGCAGGAGAAACCGTTTGAGGTTCTCACCTAGGGTTTATCCAATACGCGGGAAAAGCGTGAGAGGATAGATATGGACGAAGCGACGTGGAACACGTGCTGATATAACGACGGGGAGCTGTCGAGCAGCTGTGCTTGGCAGAATGCGCGAAGCCGTTGAAATGGAGCAGTTGTGCCCGCCATTGCGGGTAGGAATGCCGTTTTGCGCAGAGTGTTTCGGTCTGGGAGGAGATTCTGCTCGGAGAATCTCCCCGACACTGTCGAGGGGGCCTGCGCGGAAGCGTAGGTCCAGTCCAGAACAGGAGCCCCCCAAGTTATTGCTCTTAGGCATAAGAGTAATGACTTGTAAGTTTCAGCATCTTCGAGGAGCCGTTTGCGGGGAGAAATTTGAATCTCCTCGTCTTGGAGTTCCTCGCAAATTTGTGCTCGTGAGTCCCATTGTTAGGGTTTGTGTGCCCGTTGTCGAGCACAGGTTCCTTTTACATGTTTCTGCTCGCGATCGGGAAGAAATCCTTTCCTGGGAATGCGGAAAGATTTGCGGGCAGAAGGATGTGATTGAAAAGATGTGACGCTTCGTTTGATGCGTGGCACATGTCCCAGCCACGAAAAGGTGCAATGATGGCTACACGTAGGAGCATCAATTGCCGTGCATCATGAGGAGGAGTTCTGTCCGTGGGATCGTTGCAACGATTCGTTTCATATGTGATCGAATCTGGAGCGTTGGATCGATTCAAATCTCGTGCGTTGGATCAAATGGAAGCTGGTGATGAAGGGACATGTTTGATGGCCGAAGCGTCGTGCCCGTAGGGAATCACAGAGTATATAAGTGAGAAAGGTGAAGTTTTTACACTTCACTATTTCACTCGTGATTTACTCCAGAAAGTTTTTTCCTTTCCTCTGAATCTCCTGTTGGAGCTACGCATACGCACAGAGTTTTGGAGCTTTGAATCTCCTGTTGGTTTTACGCATACGCACAACAACACATTCCTTCTTCAACTTCGTTTACTGGTAAGCGTTTACAGCTTTTTATTTGTTCATGTTACTTTTGAACTACTCCGGTGAAGTGTTGGTGGTTCGCGGTGGAACTACCTTCACCGGAGTTGGAGTTTGTTTTCCTAGCCACCGTTTATGGCGGCTTTAGGTTGTTTAGATTAGCGTTTTGTACTTGTGTGTATTTTCCGCCTCTATGGGTATGCTTGCTTCGTCGTTTGGCTCTCCGGCGCCGCCGTCGATGGCGTTGCGCAGGCGAACACTCATGCGTTTCTGGTGAACGCTATGAATTTATGGGAAATTCATATGAATGTTTGAATGAATGTCAAGAACATTCATCGATGAATGTCGAGGAGAATTTCCCCTCGTGTTAATTGCCAAACATTCGTTCTGTCGGGGACCGTCTCTCCGTATTTTCACTTGGAATGTCACTTGTTTTGGGGAGAGATTTCGCCGAGGAGCTCCTCCCCGTAACAGTTTATTTGTTCGCCATTTTAAGGGCTTCTGGTCGGGGACAGCGTCCTCGTGCCTTTTACGCCCTTTCACTTGAATTGCGGTGGAAGGGTGGATTTGATCTAACGTCGAATTCACTTTCTTCCCTCTGCTTTTCAGGTTTTACAAATGGCTGCCGAAGGTGGCGGAGATGTGCCCGCGGGGCTCCAGGAGGATGTGCCCGAGGTGGCCCCTACCCATGATACAAGCTGGGTAGGCGACGAGCCTTTAGCCTGGCCGTCGATGGTAACGCCGGAGGCCGAAGACGTGTTTACCCTGGTGGAGGAGGGCACCGATGACTGGGACGTGTTATGCCCAAAGCCGGAGCAGCGGATCTGCTCAAAATTTGGAGAGGGTGGATTCGGTATGTACGAGTTCGCCTTCCGGGAGGCGGGCCTGCGGTTGCCGTTCAGCAGGCTCGCTTTGGATATCTTTAAACATCTGCGGCTTGCGACCTCGCAGCTTCATCCAAATTTGATGGCGTTTATTCACGCCTTTGAGTTGTTGTGCGAGTACCTTGAAGTAGAGGCTACTCGTCGTCTATTTTTCACCGTCTTCAAGATCCAGCGGAAGGCGGATAAAAAGGGGAAGCCGCTGTGGGTTTCTTTGAAGTTAAGGATCTCGCTGTTCAAGGCGTATGCGGATTCTATCCGTGGTTTTAAGCCAATACACTTTATCGTGCGGCCGCGAACGGACGACGCGATACGTTCTTTGTTCGACGAGAAAGTTTCCCCGGATGGCGAGGTGGAATATATTCCTCGGATTCCATTGACTTGGATGCATTTTCACTATAAGAAGCCGTCGGGGAAGTATATCATTGACGAGAAAACTTTGACGAAGGAGAAGTGCATGGTAGTGGAGAAGATGAAAACCTATGTGGGGGCTTTCCATGCTGCCCGGTGGGAATTGAAGGATGGGACCCCCGTGCTCGATTCGCGGGGGGATGAGAAATTTTCCGCGAGGCTGATTGCCACCCCAAAGTTGCTTAAGTTCAGGAACCAGGTTGAGGCCAAAGTTTTCTTTGGTATAATTGGTTTATTATTTTGTTTTATGATTTCCGTTTTCTGCCCGTTATTAATCCACTTGTGTTTCTTTGCAGATAACATGTCAAGCGTGACTCCGGGCCCGGGAGAAAAAATCAAGGATGACCGCTGTTTCTCAGGCGCACTCCGGGCCCGGGAGCTCGTCATCCCTGGAGCCAAGTCTTCCCCGGTCTCCAAAGTCGTCAGCTCCAAACTCAACCCTCAGAAGAGGCAAAGGGTGGATGAGAAGATTGTCAACCTGACTGCCGAGGAGGCCAAAGGTGGGGGCCAGGGGTTCCTGCTCCCCAGGTGCTCGGGGCTTCTTCGAAATGCACCCTCTTGTGCTCCCCGGGTCGGATTGGTAGACAATTGCTAGGTACACCACTGCGAGCTTGAAGGAGCAGATGGTGAAGGATGCTGCTGGGCTGGTGAGGCTGTGGGAGACAGCTATGTTCTTGGAGGAGGAGCGGGAAGACTCCGTGGAAAAATTTGAACAACTGACGGAAGCTGTCTCCCGGGCTGAGGCAAGAGAAGTATAAGATCTTCGCCCAGCAATCCACCGAACTTCGTGAGACCCTGGAGCAGTGAGACAAGGCGTGGAGTGAGATACCTGAAGGATGTTATGGCCCCGGCGACCAGCAAAACTGAAATGACTGTCGGGCTGGCGACTCGGAAGTACCTCGTGGAGCTGGTGGAGGCTCCGAATTGTTTATAGAGAAATAATCATAGACCAGTACCTGTTGAGTGAAAATATGTAAATTGTTGTGCTTGATAATTCATTGCAATTAATAGGTACTAGTTATATAATTCATTCATTGCAATTCATCTTATCTTATCTTACTTATTTCTAGTATCTCTAATGTGCAATTTTATAAAACCCTAATTAGCTAATCATTTGGGCGAGAAAATGTTTGTTGGCTAATTAGTAATGATGACTAGGCGTCTATAAAACTCTAATTGGCTAATTAGTAATGATGACTAGTGTAACACCCAAACCCATAATTATATAAATTATACCGTTATAAAATAATATTTGAAAATACGCAACGAAAATAAAATTTGATTCACAAAAGGTTTGGTTCGAGTATTACATCGTATTCATAAAAGCTTACTAATAACTTAATTAGTAAAACAATTATTGTACAAGAATAAGTTTCTAAAAAGATACATCTTTAAACACATTGAAAATAAGAAACAAGACTCTAAATGTACATTATATAAATGATCCCATTCCCGTGTCACATCAGAGCGGAGTTTCACCGACGACTCGGTCACAAAACATAACCTGAGAAACTGAACCCCCAAAGGTTCAGCACATACACAAAACGGAGGGTTAGATAATATAACCAAAAAAAGAAACTAAGTGCAAGAACACACTTAACACTTAGGACATAAACATACTTATGTCTAACAACTCAATTCATAACATACACTAATTTTATGTCATACATATCTCATTATCATAGAAGTACAACACATCACAATAATAACACATTCTTAATCAATAGACAAGTATACACAACATCATCAATTATCAATCATTCATCACACATCTCATAATACACTTAATCACTCAAATTAAGGATTACCAATCAATGTCAATTACCAAGTATCACATTTAATCACATATTCCTAATGCAACTAATGTCAATTACTCATGTCATGTCACCCTAGACATAACTATATGCATGCGGTACCATAACCTCATATTAGGATAAACATATATGCAATCTTCACTCAGACAGTTTATAGTCATGGTGGACATCTTCACTCAGACAGATTATAGTCATGGTGGACTCTCGACACATGAATGCATGCAATGTACATAAACCAATTATGATACACTACTCAACAACTCATGAATATTATGTCTCTTCCTAATATTCCTTCTCATCAATTCACCTCATTATATCATCACTAGGTCATATATACAAGCATACATATTATACGTCAACAACTAAGTTATCATAACTCATTATCATTCTCAACTCAATTCAACATCATCTAAATTCATCATCTTAATTCATATAGAATCCAAGCATAACACATTGTTAACTTATCTCTAATCATAACATATCATTAGTTAATTAACATGCAATAGTAACTAATCCTCATACTTCATTATTCATCACACATATCACATATGGAATCCATTTCAATATTCAAAGTCATTAATCCAAATTAATCATACTAACATAAGCATATTACTCTCATATCCTCAAGATATAATCAATTTAATCCTATAATATGTTATAAGATCATAATTCAAGCATGTTATAAGCATACAAATCATTTAATTGAAGTTATAACAAAGTTGGGTTAGTTGACCCTCGCCCAAGCTACACCTGGCGAGACCTGGCTAAACAAAAACAGGGGATCCTCGCTAGCTAGCGAGACCAAGCGAAGGCTGCTCGCTAGGTGTCGCTAGAGCTCGCTAAGTGAGCAGCACGTTTTCTGGGAAGAGCACTATGAACATGAGTGCTCGCCCCAGAACTCATGTGGCTCGCTTCAAGCGACCAAACCCAGAAAAATACTCATTAGCTCGGGTGTGAACTAAAATTCATCAGAAACATAATTTCTCAACATATCAATCCCTAAAGCTATCAACTTTAAGCATACACAACTCATATAAGCTTAGAAGTACAACTTTTAACATCCTCAAACACTAATTCAAGCTAAAAGCATATGAATTTCATATTTTATCTAAAGACTCATTTTTCAAATAAAACAACAACAATCATTCATGAAACATGTTATCCTTCATACAAATTCGTGATTGAATCATACATAAACATATTATCATGCAACAACATCATGAATGAACTTTAAACACATTCCCAAGAATCCCTTTTCTTCCCAAAACCCAAAATAAGTTAAGAGAGTTTGGGTGTGGAGTCATAGACAAACTCCCCTCTCTTTGACCACTCACAATTATATTATCTAAGCCTCTTACCTTGATTGAAGCTTGAAATCTCTAAGCTCTATACTTGGACTCCCTTCTACCTCTTCAAGCTTTGTTCTTCTACATCCTCTGTCTACCTCTCTTTCTCTCATTTTGTGATAGATGATTTCACAACACTACTCTTCATGAAAATCATTCCTTTATATATCTCCATACTTAGGTTATAGTTAAATTCCCATTCTATCATTCTTTTCTCTACAATTCCCACTCACAATTTCATCTTCACACCAACCACCCATTTCTACACTTATTTACATAATTGCCACTACTTCCTCTCCAAGATACATTATCCTTTTAGCCAATAACTGAAATATAATTCTTATCTCTACACAATCCACTAACTCATGCTAGATTACTATATTGCCCTTATTTCTACCACAAACTCTTACTCATTCTAATTAAGGAGTCAATGCATTGTGTGATGTGAGCTCAAGTGTGAATGTCATACCATTATCTTTGGCAGACAAATTCAAGCTAAGATTACCAACTGCAGGTACAGCTAAAGAACTCATATTAGCTAACCAACCAACCATTCGCATAGCAAGTACAGTAGAAGATGTCCTGGTGAAAGTCCAAGACCTGGTTTATCCAGTAGACTTCATGATCCTAGACATTGGAGAAGATCAAGAACATCCCATCATCCTAGGAAGACCTTTCTTAGCAACTAGCAAGGCCATCATTGACATGGATCTTGCTGAGATGACAATAAGAAGTGGAGAACAGGTAATCACTATTCCAACTTCCAAGACGAACAGGGACGAATGCTGTAAGCTTGAATGGAAGAACGAAGAAGTTACACCACCGACTCCAGCTCAAGTAAAATTGAAGATAGAGATAGAGGAGCTGGGGAATGAAATGGCGCAGCTACAGGTAGAAGCAAAGACCGAAGAGGAACCCGAGGGGCTGACTGAAAAAATGAAGAGGCTGACTATTGAGGTAGAAATCCAGGTATCATGGGTCAAAGCATGGGGATGAAACCGAAAAGCGGCCAAAAGATCAAAGTTTGGGGTTAACACGCCACCTCTGAAGAAGCCAACTGCTACAGGAAGGAAGATACGGTTCCATAAGGTAGAAGATAACCGCTGGGTCAGCATACCACACGAAGAAGAGAAGGAAAGTCCACCAAAAGGCAAAGGAAAATCTATCATCAAACCAGTTGCTTTAGATGATGATGGAAGGATCTGTTTTACCACCTTCAAAGAACAACAGGACCCAGAGAGGTACGAGAAGAACACCAAGAAGGGAGGAGCTAAGGCGGAAGCTCCTAAAGAAGAGAGAGACGTGCGAACCTATCCTCTGTAATGGAGGAAATGCGTCAAGCTAATGAGACGCTAAACAAGCGCTGCTTGGGAGGCAACCCAAGGATAAGTTTTTAATTTAAGTATTTTTGTTTCAGTAATTTCAATTCAGTATTTGTTTCCGTATTTTCAATTCAATAGAATGTACTCAGAATTCCAGCATGTCATATTCATCTGTTAACAGTCCCTGTCTTACAAAAAAAAAAAAAATTAAATAATTGTTGCTGTTTATTATCTTGTGCATGAAAAACTGTTATAGGTAAGATTGCAGCAAAGTGAGTTGTAAATTCTGATGATCCGAATTTTGCACCTTAACACAAAATACTAAAGGTGAATGCTCCGAAAAGCGAAAGTTCGGGAGAAAATGAGACGAATGATGAAGCGGTGTCTGAAGATAAGTGTTCACGCCTTCAGATACCTAAGCCAAGTGAGAATTTGAGCCAAATATTTCCAACAGGTATTATCAATTTCTTTCGATCTATGAGAGTATCGTGCACTTGTTTATTTTTCAGAACTTGCTCCAATTCTATGTAACTGGTTAATTTAATAAATTATGCATTGATGCAATTTTTTTGTTATAACCCTGAGCCTTTCAAGCCACCCTTATGAATATAATATCCTTTGCTAACCAATTTGAGCCGTAAAAGATAATATCCCTTTTCTTTCGGTGACAAACCACGATACAAGCCTATAGACCAGAAAAACAATTAATTACCCTCTTTTGGAGTTAGGTAATAATTCTCTGATCATAGCAACAATCAAAGTTTGGGGTTGCTCATGGAACTAGCAACACTTCAAGTTTGGGTGGGTATATAGAGAACTATCACTACAAAAAAAAAAATATAGAAAAAGAGACGGGAAAAATCCCTAAAAATAAAAAAAAAATAAAAAAATAGTCTCTTAAAAAAAAAGTAAAAAGAGACGGGAGAACATAAAAAAAATCCCTAAAAATATAGTCTCTACAAAAACAGTGATAGAAAAAGAACCACAAAACGTCTCTCCGGTTGTATTCTCTAAAAATACCAAAAATCAAAAGGTACCCTATGGAATAAGGTTGCGTACACAAAAAGGAAGCAAAGTAGAACTTAACTCCAATGTTAGCCTACTTATCCCAAAAATGTCCTACCTTGACCCTAGCCACGTTATAACCCTTAAAGACCTCCAAAAATGCATATTTATTAAATTTTGACAGGTTACTTAGAATTCTTGCAAGCCTATGGTAAAATGGCAGGTTGTGCGATGATTGAGAGAAACCCTTTCAATTTCTAGCGAAAATGTGAGAGAGAGAAAAGGTTGAACACGGACTCTTGAAGACACTTGTCCGACTCGCTACTATCAACGTCTCCTAAACCAAGCAGGACTGAGCATTGCATGATGCGGTTAGATACAGCGGTTCCATTGCTAAACAAGTAAGGGTGTGAAATTCCTATCATCTTTATTTATTTCTTAACTCGCTAACGATCTTCTCTGACAGCATGTTACTTGAGGACAAACAACAATTTAAGTTTGCGGTAGTGATGACAAGAATTTCTGTAGTATTTTAGGTAGTATTATTAGTAGTAAATTGACCAAGACAAGCCCAAATATCAACAAAAACCTGAAGAATTGAGAAAAAGCATCAAGACAAAGCAAAGATACGCAAAAGACAAGAAAAAGCCAAAAAATGAAGAAAAGCAACTCATCGTGTCACGATGCCAAAACAAGATCAATTATATTTTTGAAGAAAATCTTAGCATCGTATCAGGATGAAGCTCAACGCAGTACGATGAAGCTCAATGCATTACGAAGGGAGTAAGTCTAACTACCATACCTATCCTCTATGTTTCTGAATCAAAACTTTTACTTTTCTGTAAAGCATATCGCTCTTTTTATAAATTAAAAACCTTTTTCCTAAAAACCAAAGCGAACGCAAAAACACACGAACTCATTCAAGACACCTAGAGTGTGAATTATTGCTCGACGACAAACTGGTCCACTTGTCAGATCGTAGTCAACCATACACTGCTAAAAGAGAACAAGATGAAATCATTGAGAGGCTCATTCAGGAGAGAAAGGAACAAGCCTCTCTGATAAAATAATATAATTTCTTAAAGTCTAAACTCATAAGCATGACTGAATCTATGAGTTGCCTAGACCATGAATCCGACTCAGAAGATGAGTTTCTTGAAACTGAAAAAATAGCTGAAGACATGATTGGATTAGGATTTGATCATCCCTTCAGAAAGGCTGAATCTGCTCTTGAAAAGGTAACTCCTCCTCTACAGAAACCTAAGGACCAGATGTCAAGCGAAATGTCTCAACATCCTGCTCAACACAAAGACAGGATCATAGACCACATGTCTCAACAATCTGTTCACACTAAGAAGCAGATGTCAAGCCATATGTCTCAACATCCTGTTCAACACAAAGACAGGATCATAGACCATACGTCTCAACAATCTGTTCACACTAAGAAGCAGATGTCAAGCCATATGTCTCAACATCCTGTTAAGCACCAAGACAGGATCATAGACTACAAGTCTCAACAATCTGTTCAAACAAAAAGGAAGATGTCAAGCCACATGTCTCGGCATCCTGTTCAGCACAAGAAGAATGGTAACATAGGTCAGCTTCACAAGCAGCAAAAGAAGCACATACCTAGACCACATCTTAAGAAGTTATTCTCCCAAAATAGAAGAGCTCTCAATAGATGTGATCATTGTGGTAGGTCTGGACATGTTATGAAAGAATGCTTCAAAATACATGGCTATCCCCAAAGATCAAGATCACTAAGGAAGGATGAAAAGAAGGTTCCTGCTCAATAAGTAAAGTGCCAGGAGACTCAAGTCAAGAAAGTATGGAGGCCTAAAGAAGATTCAAAGCTAAAGGCTCATGCTTATATCAGGCTATCCTCAAACAAAGACTGGTACTTTGACAGTGAATGCTCCAAACACATGACTGGAGATATGAAATACCTTAAAGAATTAAGGCCTTACTCCAAAGGATGTGTTACTTTTGGTGATGGTGCTAAAGGTAGAATCAAAGGTATAGGCAAGCTAAGAGACCCCAGCTTACCATACCTTGACAAGGTTCTACTAGTTGAAGGACTCACTACAAATTTGATAAGCATTAGTCAATTGTGTGAACAAGGATTAAATGTGCACTTCAACAACTCTGAGTGCATTACTGCTAATGATCAAAAGATAGTGATGAAAGGAGTCAAGTCAAGGGACAGGTGCTATAAATGGACTCCTCCCAACAATGGTCCAAAAATAGCTTGCTTGACAGCCAAGGAAGAGAATGACCAGATGTTCTACCAGATGTCCCAACATCTGTACACTCGTCAGGAAGTTGAATCACTTCAACCTGAACGTGGAAAAGGAACTCTAGAGTTCCACACGTCCAAAAACGTGTTGAACATTAAGTGACGGGGTGGCGTGCAGAAAGGATTATAACGTTTATCATCATTACTTCTGCACAACAAACAAGGTAACATTAACTAGTTTCGTCTATAAAAAAAGCCACCAAGATCATCACTTGTTCTATCACACACGCTTCAACATCTGGTACAACATCTTGCGAACTCTCTCAAAAGTAATCTTTTCTCAAGAAACTCTGAACAACATGAGTCAAGAAATCACAATGAGCTCAAATAATCAAGCAGTCAACACAAGCGAAGAACCTAGTAATCCAACCAGGGTTTCAGAATCAACCATCAACCAACAAGAGGTTGAGATAGACAAGCTGATTATTCCCAGAGGAAAGAGAACAACGTCAGGAAGAAAAAGAAGCAGCAAATTGGTTGGGCCCTTCATCAATCCAATACAAGGTGAAGAACCCAAAGAATCGTCCACTCTGGAACTCCAATCGTCACCAAAGAGAACTGAAGAACAAATTCCTAAGGAATCATCTCTGAAAGAGGCTACTCAAAACCATAATCTCGAGCCACAGACAGAGATTGAGAAGAATGGTGGAGAAGATGTCATGACATCCGAACGCAACATGAAGGATGTCGAAACAAATGTCTCAACATCAAGAAACACCTCATCTGAAGAGCATCCAATGGAAGAAGATCCAAAGGATGCACAGGAGAAACCCTCCTCAAAAGATGAAGAAGTAGGTTCACAATCGCTAGAAATAATAGAGATTGAGGAAGAAACAAAGAGCGAAGAAATTGCTCCCAGAAGATCTCATTTTATCGCTGATAGAGTAAGAAGAAACAGGGGAAAGAAGGTGGAAATTCCCAAGTCATTCTTGGAAGAGAGGTCTCAGAAGAGAAAGAGGAAACCAGAGTCCTCAAGTGAATTTGAGCCAGATGTCGAAGACGATGTCCAAGACATCATGTTAAAGAAAAGGAAAGTTGCACCATCAACATCCTTCTATACTGGTGATAGTGAACAACGATGGAAGATAGTGATTCAGAGTAGAATTGCTACTGAGAAGGAACTAAGCACTGAAGCACTTTCTTACAAGGAAATCATCTCACTCTTAGAAGAAGCCAAACTCATGAAGACGGTAAAGGAGGTTGGAAGATGCTACGAGAAGCTTGTGAGAGAGTTCATCACCAATCTCACTAAAGAATGCAATGATGAAGGAAGTGATGACCTATCACAAAGTACATCTAAGAGAAAAGAACATTGACTTCTCTCCAACTATAATCAACCAATTTCTGGGAAGGAGTACTGAAGCTGAGAGTAAAAAGATCCTCTCAATGGACAAAATTGCTAAAGAAATTACCTCTGGTCAAGCTGAACAATGCCCCAAGAAAGGACTATTTCCAACGTCCAAGCTGATAGTCAAATATGCTATACTCAACAGGATTGGCATAGCTAATTGGGCCCCAACAAATCACAGTTCAGGTATAACTCCAACCTTGGCCAAACTCATCTATCTCATAGGAACGGGGAAGAAACTAGACTTTGGAAAGCATGTCTTCGAATAAACTATGAAGCATGTGGAAACCAGTGCAATAAAGCTTCCAATAGCCTTTCCAAGCTTGATCACTGAGATAATACTAAGTCAGTAACCAAGCATTCTACTCCCTGAGGAATATGAGAGTAAGAGACCTCCGCCAATATCCTTCAACTGCAAGTTGTTTGCCGAACCACATGTCCCAGACATTGTCTTCAACGAAAGAGAAGCAGCTGAGACCTCTGCTCAACTGGACAGAAGCTCACAGAACAAGGTACTGGCTGAGCTGGTTCAAGTGTCTAAGGAGCTGGAGGAAACAATTAAGTCAAGTACGATCAGAAAAACTTGTGTAGATCACTTGATAAAACAACTGACAAAGAAGCTTACTGAAGGAGATGCTCAAGCTGAGGCTGAGCAAGAAGAAGAAGAAGATTGAAAAACAGAACCTGGGTAAACGTAGGAAAATAAGTACTTTTGTATTTTTCTTTTTCTGTTCATCTTCTGTAATGTTTTGTGGCCTACCAAATGTACTAGACATTGGAGGCTTTGACATCCGGCACTCAGAAATAGCGCAACTTTTGTATGCTGTCTCATACTAAGACTGTCTCATACTTGAAAAGGTTCATCCCACACTCAAGATTGAAGAAGTCTTGAAAATTGAAGACACACAAGTTTCTTAAGATCAAAGACCTTGAAGACCTGAAGATTTCAGAACAAAAGATTGCATCAACAAGGATGAATTTGAAGATTGAAGACTGAAGAGTGCACATTCAACAAAGTGGTTTGTGGTTGTTTTAG
Organism: Trifolium fragiferum; assembly: GCA_954870985.1. NCBI lineage: Eukaryota > Viridiplantae > Streptophyta > Magnoliopsida > Fabales > Fabaceae > Trifolium > Trifolium fragiferum. Next base: position 26,606,503 of record OX940789.1, on the reverse strand, counting down.
CCATAATTTGCCAAAGGGGGAGATTGTAGTTCTTCTGAGATTGGCTGCATCATAAGGCTAAAACATCTAGTCAGAGTGACTTAACTGAAGCACCAATGCTAAAGTAATTAAGTCTAAACCACTTGTGCATATTGAAGATGTGCAGATGCAACATGTTGAACAAGATGTCCTAGACATCTTGTCACTGGGTTCAGAGCATAAGGCAACATGTCGAACAAGATGTCCCAAGACATGTGGGTAGGACATCTTGACCCATTTCAGCTTAAAAGATAATGCTTATCCATTAAGCACGCAAGTTTGTTCAAATTTGAATAACGCGCGAATCTTTAAGTAACAAGCTGAGATTAGGATTAACGATAAAGTTTGTTATTAATTCTATGTGTTAGATACGATCGGAATCGTATTTAATTTGTGGATAAAGATTAATTCTTTTATCTTATGGAGTTTGTTTTAAAACAAGTTTGTTTTTAAAACTAATTCTTATTGTAGTGCATCTGAAAGATTGAAGATTATCTGAAGACATGCACGCCTATATAAAGGACTCAACATAGAGCTTAAAACTCAACCCACAATAACTGAAGATTGTGAGTACAAAGCTTTGTGCCCACTGTGCAAATCATTAGTGGCTCCTAGTATTGTTCTTGATACTTGGTAGCTTGGAGTCGTTGAATGTTGTCGTTCAACAAAGTTTTAAACTAAAAAGTTTATGTTTCGTCATTTGAGATTAGTGATTAGAGGGAGTTGGGTCGGTTCTCATATTCTGGGGGAGTTAGCCCTTGGGTAGAAGACTGCTCAGATTAAGAAAAGGCGTACATGCCAAAAGGTGTTTGGTGTGGTTGTAAGACTAAGTAATAATTCGGAGTAGTAGTGTTCACTTTCTGGATTGGTATCCCCCAAAGTATGTGTGGTTTGCATCGAACTGGGTTAACAAACATTGGTTTTGTAACATCCCACTTTTTCAATTACCTAATTAATTTTTATTAGAGTCTTGTCTAATAAATTGGAATTAATTAGAGGAGATTAAATTAATTAAGTCTTGGGAATTAAGTGAAATGGTGTGTAAAATTAGGAATTCAAGTGGACCTAAATTACACACTAACACATTAATTCCACCATGAGATTAAATTAGCACAAGAGATTGCCCTCCCTCTCAAACTCTCTTGCTCATGACTCACATTTCCACAATACAACACCTCACTACTTGCATGCAATGACTCACCCTTCCTCTTGGTCTTGTGAGCCAACACCTCACCACATTCACCAACCACTCATAATACATGCAAATTCCTACACTAACTTCACAAGTTCAGAAATCAAGCCACAAAGCTCTTCTTTTCTTCTTCACTCACGAGCCCACAACAACAACATTTACTCCCAAAATTCTCAACCCTTTTTCCTAACATTAGGAATTTATCACTTAACCATTAACACATCACCTCTCTCTCATGCCATCTGAGATTCTCTCCCCTAAAATTACAGCAACAAGAATCAAGTCAGAAGCCTTCAATCTTGCCTTTTACCCAAGCTCGTCTAGTTGCAAAACAACAACCCGTATTCCTGGATATACCCTCAGAAAAACGGTCAGTGCTCTCTCCTCACCACTCCTTTTCGAACAATTCTTTTTGAACTAGAAAGCTAACTTGAATACGCTCATTTTGGCTTTGGTTTCATGAATTTTCATCAAGAAACGAATTCTGGGCGAATTTTTGAAGTTGACTGTTCAACCCAGGAATTTCCAAAAAATTCGTGTCTGAACAGAGCTTCATTCAAACGGTAAATTCTCACTCTCTGTAACTCGGATTGAACTGATTCCAGTCGTCATAGTTAGATAACTCAATTCCGGTCGTTTCGATGTAGGTTTCATAATTTTAGGTTCAGTTTTGAGGTCTGTGTACGAATTTAAAGTAGAGGACCTGATGCAGCAATTATACAAGAAAATTCTGCTTTGGGATTTATAATATTTCGCTGCAAATTCAGTTTCTCGGAGAGCTCAAAAGTTGTTAGCTTGGTGTTTAAAGCTTCTGAGTTAATCTCAATTCCAGGTGGGTTCTTAGGCTAGTGTAGTTAGATTCCCAAATTTATGAAATATGCATGATAATTTAGGAATTACGGAATTAAATTGTGTGATGAGAATTAACTCCCAAATTCTCGTCTATTCTGTCCTATATTATATCTATTATTGATTGTGATGATTTAATATGAGGATTGTAGGTGTTGTTCTCGAAATTTCTTTGAAAATCGCAAAACAGAGGGTTTACTGCATGAGCTCGCCATAGCGATCTGCTAGCGAGCACTCATGGCGAGACATCAAGTTCTGGGCTGAGGAATCTCGCCATGGCAAGCATCTGCTCGCCTAGCTAGCGAGTTGTTCAGACCATTACAAGATCACTCGCCATGGCGAGCTAAGTCACTCGCTGTAGCGAGCAATGTGCAGAAAGCCTTACTTTTTCACTTTCTGGAAAATCACACTCGTTTTATATCCTCAATTTATTTCAGTTATTTCACAATCATGTAGTAAATATAAAATAGTACAGGAGGTCAAGCACAATATGACTATTAGGGTATAACTTAGAAATTTAAGATTGCATGTTCCCCCGGGCCTTGGGAAAATTATGGTAGTATGTAACTCTATTTTAGAATCAGTCAATTATGTGCGATTTATGATATCGCTTATGGACTTCCTTTGGAAGCTTCCATTAGAAAATGTTGTGAGCTGTATGCCGGAAACACTTCGTGTTCAGCAGACAAGGCGGGCCTCTGAGAGATGCTCACCTCAGTGTGTCTTGCGGTTAAAATCAATAAGACTAATAATCTGTGATACACTTTTATTTATGCTTTATGAAATAATGTTATGTATATGTTATGACTGATTAGGTGCCCCGGCGTAGTCGCCATTAGGAGGGTAGTATGACCCACTGAGACTTAGTAGTCTCACCCCACTCCATTCAATTTTTTTTTTAGGTGGACAGGTTATCTCGGAGCAGGGACCAGGATGGATCTGACGATTGGAGCCGTGCTTGGATTGTCAGCTTAGAAGATTTATTCTTCTTCCTTGTTTTAGATTAGCTTGTTATTCTGTTGTTAACACTTCCCGATGTTTGTATTGAATATTATAAATATTACTCTAATGATATTGTAGTATTCAGTTATATTTCTCTTAATTAATGTACTCAGATTCCAGTTATTAATGTTCCGACTAAATATTCTAGATAATTTTAGTTGGGGCGTTGCAATTGGTATCAGAGCAGGTCGATCTAGTATCGGACCTTGCCATGAGTCATTACAATCCCTTCCTTAGTAGTACGGACCCTTTGGAGTCTGGACTGTTTACGCTGAAACCATCGCGTGCTGAGTCTGATCTGTTGGAACAAAATTATGATTTTGTATCTCCTTAATTGATTTTGATGATAACAATGTATTTAAGGTTAAATTGGAGTACTAATAATTTAATTCAGTGTGCAGGATTAAAAGTTAAAATTTGCGTACTAAAGAACCTTAGAATTTCTGAAGGAATTACTTCTAAGCTCACCAGATCTGAAGCAAGTGAAACTCTGAAGTTATTATCTGAACCTTAGAACTTCTGAAGGAATTACTTCTGAGCTCACCAGATCTGAAACAAGTAATTCTGAGCCTATCAAAATCTGAAGAACATCTGAGCTCACCAGATCTGAAACAAGTAATTCTGAGCCTATCAAAATCTGAAGAACATCTGAGCTCACCAGATCTGAAACAAGTAATTCTGAGCCTATCAAAATCTGAAGAACATCTGAGCTCACCAGATCTGAAACAAGTAATTCTGAGCCTATCAAAATCTGAAGAACATCTGAGCTCACCAGATCTGAAACAAGTAATTCTGAGCCTATCAAAATCTGAAGGCTCGTCAGATATAAGTGTTAAGCTACATTTGAGAGTACAATTTTATTGAAGACTGTGCCTGACTAAGTCCAAACGCAGAAACCAAGAATGAAAAGGTTTGACCATGGAAAGGTCCTTTTCAAGTCAGGCTTCAGAAACGATTATTTCCTTATTTGGCTTTCACCAAGGTTCAAATATCAAAAGCCAAAAGGAATCTCTCATTTTGTAGTAAACGTTAAGCTCCTAAGCGACTGCAAATCAGAACAGCTAATAAGCTCACTGATCTATACAAAGGAGCGTCTCAATTCTTCAAACGGCTATAATCTTCAACGTTCATTTTATCATCTATAAAAGGAAGAAGATTTGTGAAGAAATGGAATCAAGACTTAAGCTTCTGAACGTGCTGAAACTCTGTCAAATTCTGAAGCTATCAAACACTTAGAAACTTTGTGATAATTTTCTAAGTTAGTCTTGTAACTGAGTTGTATTTTGTAAACACCTCTGATTGTATATCAAGTGTTAATCTCTTATCTTTATTAACATTAAAACCCGTTAGAAGTCTCTTGCTTTGTGCTTGAGCATTGGAAGTCTCTTGCTTTGTGCTTGAGCATTGGAAGTCTCTTGCTTTGTGCTTGAGCATTGGAAGTCTCTTGCTTTGTGCTTGAGCATTGGAAGTCTCTTGCTTTGTGCTTGAGCATTGGAAGTCTCTTGCTTTGTGCTTGAGCAGTTAGAAGTCTCTTGCTTTGTGCTTGAGCAGTTTGAAGTCTCTTGCTTAGTGCTTGAGCATTTGTAATCTGAGTGATTATAGTGAAATCTCTTGTGAAGGACAAGAGGACTGGACTACTCCTGTTAGTGGGAGGAACCAGTATAAAAATTCTGAGCATCTCTCTCTAACCCTATCCTCATATATTGTGTGTGTTATACCTTATCCGCTGCAATTTGTTTTAACTTAAAAAAGTCAACACACAATTCAACCCCCCCTTCTTGTGTGTTTTTCAACCTTCAATTGGCATCAGAGCTCCGGTCTGTTGCTCTTCACTTAACAGTGAAACAGTAAAAGATCTAGGGGTACTTAGTTGAAAAACATGTCTGGTGTTCCACCTCCTCACAACTATGATAGGGAAAGGAACAGTGATAATCACAGAGACAAACCACCTTACTTCAACAGTGATCCTACTACTTTTCCTTTCTGGAAAACCAAGATGTATAGTTACATCATTGGGACCGATGATGAGTTATGGGATATCATTGAAGATGGTATACATTTTGAACACATGGATGATGAAGGTGTTGTAAGAAATACCTACAGAAAGTTCTTTGATGCTGAAAAGAAGAAACAGTATAAGAAGCATCATACTGTTAAGAATATGCTTATTGGTGCAATATCTCATGCTGAGTATTTAAAAATATCCAACAAGTCATGTGCCAAAACTATCTGGGACTCTCTATGTTCCACCTATGAAGGAAATAAGCAAGTCAAAGAAGCTAAGGCAAACTTATTAGTTCATCAATATGAGCTGTTCAGAATGAAGGAAGATGAAGATATTGAAACCATGTATTCAAGGTTTCAAACCCTTGTCTCTGGTCTTCAAGTTCTGAAGAAAAGCTACACTGCATCTGATCATGTGAAGAAAATTCTGAGGAGCTTACCTTCCAAATGGAGACCAAAAGTTACAGCTTTTCAGGAATCCAAGGATTTGGACAATGTGACTCTTGAAGATTTAATAAGCTCACTCAGAAGTCATGAGCTAGAACTTATGTCAGATGAACCAGTCAAGAAGATGAAGTCCTTGGCTCTAAGCTCTGTTCAGACTTCCTCAAAAGCTGCAAAGATCAAAGTGTCTGAACAAGAGGAAGAAACTTCTGATGATATGATGGATGAAAATTCTGAGAATGAAGAAATGGCACTAATGGTTAGAAGGTTTCAGAAATGGAACAAGAAATACAAAAGGTTTCCAAACAAAGGAAACAACTCAAGAAGTTCCTTTTCAAAGGACAAAAAGGAAGAACTGAACAACTGCTATAACTGCAAGAAATCTGGACACTTCATTGCGGACTGTCCAGAAATGTCATCCAAGGACAAAGGAAAGAATAAGAGCTTTGGGAAAGAAAAGTACAAAGAAAAGGTAAGGAAGAGTTTGTTAGCCACTTGGGAGACCATTGAGAATGACTCTGAAGGAGAAGATGATGAAGAAGGCAATCTGGCTTTAATGGCAAGAACTTCTGAAGGTAACAACTCTGATAGAGATTCTGAAGATGACTCAGATGATGAAAATGAGGTATACTCTAACATGACTAAATCTGAATTAATTGATTCTCTTAAGATTGCTGTGAAACATTACACTCGTATGGTAAGTCAACACAAAATTCTGAAGAATGTTCATGAATCATTGAAAAAGGATGCCAAGATTCTTTATGATGAAAATGAATCGTTAAACATTCGTATTTGTCATGTTGAATCTAACTATGTCTTGGCAGACAAGCTCAATGATGATCATGAAGATGCTCTTCACGAATTTATTCGTTGTACCTTCAATAGGAGTAAAATGGCTTCCATGATTTATCATATGACTCGTAACTATGGTGAAGGCATTGGTTATTCTCGGTTTAAGAACTGGGATAAACCTCTGAAATCATATAGTGAGGATGATACTCCACCTGAATTATTCTCTACCTTTGTTAAAAGTGGTACACTTGATCTGAAGGCATCCAACTCTGAAGGAGGTTCTGAACCTGAACCCAAAGACTCAGAAGTTCCAAGTTCTTCTGAACCTAAAATTTCTGAGTCCAAAAGTTCTCAAGTTAAGGCTCAGAAGTCATCTGAACCTCTGAGAAATCAAGGTAAAGTTACTTCAGATCCTTGCTTGACCTTTGGAACTGTGATATACTCCAGATCAAAATCCAAGAATCAAATTAAGCCTAAACATTCTTGTCAAAGCTTAATTAATTCTAGATCTTGTGTTGATCATAGAAAACAAAGAAGGAATACTATTCAGAAGACTAACTCTAAAGGACCCATCAGAATATGGGTACCAAAATCTGAAATAATGTTTGCTTCAGATGCTCATGCAAGGAAAGGTAAAACAGCAGCCCTGGTACCTGGACAGTGGTTGCTCACAACATATGACGGGAGAAAAGCATATGTTCCAAACCCTAACTCTGAAAGAGGGAGGCTCTGTGGGATTTGGAGGAAAACAAAAAGGGAAGATCATTGGTACATGTACAGTTGGTAATTCTTCTCTTTCCATTAAAGATTTTTGGTTAGTTGATGGACTTAAACACAATCTATTGAGCATTAGTCAATTTTGTGACAATGGGTGTGTTGTTACATTTAATAAGGAACCATGTACTGTATCAAAAGACTCTGACAAATCTGTAGTATTCAAGGGAATGAGAGTTGGCAATGTTTATAAAGTAAACTTTTCTGATTTGGTTGACCAAAAGATTATATGTCTTTTGTCTCTGAGTGATGAGAAATGGTTATGGCACAAGCGTCTTGGTCATGCTAACTGGAGGTTGATCTCTAAGCTTAGCAAACAAAAGCTTGTTAGTGGATTGCTTGACATTGATTATCACTCAGATGCACTCTGTGGCTCATGTCAAAAAGGAAAATTTGCTAAGACTTCCTTCAAGTCTAAAAACATTGTCTCTACTTCCAGACCCTTAGAATTGCTTCACATTGATTTGTTTGGTCCTGTTTCGACAGCCTCTATCAATGGTAAGAAATATGGATTGGTCATGGTTGATGATTTCAGTAGATGGACTTGGGTGAAATTCCTACGTTCTAAGAGTGAAGCACTTGTGGTGTTCAGTGACTTCTGCACACAAATACAAAGTGAAAAGGATCTTCGGATTCTGAAGGTTAGAAGCGACCATGGGGGAGAGTTCGAAAATGACTCTTTCGAATCTTTCTGCTCAGAGCATGGAGTAATCCATGAATTCTCTTCTCCTAGAACACCACAGCAGAATGGTGTTGTAGAAAGAAAGAATAGATCTTTGCAAGAAATGGCTCGTACCATGATGCTTGAGTCTAACCTAGCTAAGTATTTGTGGGCAGAAGCAGTGAATACTGCTTGCTATGTTCAGAATAGAATCTTCATCAGACCTATTCTGAACAAAACTGCTTATGAACTGTTCAAAGGAAGAAAACCCAATATTTCTTATTTTCATCAGTTTGGATGTACATGTTATATTCTAGACAACAAGGTCTATCGAAAGAAATTTGATGCTAGAGCTTATAAGGGTACCTTTATAGGTTACTCTGAACGCTCAAAAGCATACAGATTGTATAATTCTGAAACTCACACAGTTGAAGAATCTATACATGTTAGATTTGATGATAAAGAGCCTGACAATAATATGTCAGAGCAAGCTGAGAATTTTGCAGAATTTCAAGTATCCTCAAATTCTGAATGTGAAGATCTCTCCATTGTTGTATATCCATCTGAGACTCAGAATGAAGACGTTTCTGAAGGTCTTGAATCTGAAGACCCTTCAGAACCTGAACCCTCTCAGATACCTGCTCCACCTAAAAGTAAATTCAAGTATAGATCATCTCATCCTGAAGAGCTAATTGTTGGTAACAAGGATAGCCCTAGAAAGACCAGATCTGCTTTCAAAGAGGATGAATCCTTAGTTGGGTTAATTTCATTAATTGAACCCACAAACATAGAAGAAGCACTTTCAGATGATGGGTGGATCATTGCAATGCAAGAAGAACTCAATCAATTTGAAAGAAATGATGTTTGGGATCTGGTACCAAAACCCAAACACAAGAACATTATTGGAACAAAATGGGTATTCAGAAACAAGTCAAATGAAAAGGGAGAAGTTGTCAGAAATAAAGCTAGACTGGTTGCACAAGGTTATAGTCAGCAAGAAGGCATAGATTTCACTGAAACCTTTGCACCAGTAGCAAGACTTGAGGCAATTAGACTTCTCTTGTCCTATGCAGTTAATCATGACATCACTCTATTTCAAATGGATGTTAAGAGTGCATTTCTGAATGGAGTAATTTATGAAGAAGTCTATGTTAAACAACCTCCTGGCTTTGAAGATATAAAGTGTCCTGATCATGTTTACAAATTGAAGAAATCTCTGTATGGTTTGAAACAAGCTCCAAGAGCTTGGTATGAAAGGTTAAGTATATTTCTTCTAGAAAATGGTTTTGAAAAAGGACATGTTGATAACACTCTCTTTAGAAAAACCTTAAAAACTGATATTTTGATTGTTCAGATTTATGTTGATGATATTATCTTTGGTTCAACTAATGCTTCTCTTTGCAAGAATTTCTCTAAGCTTATGCAGGATGAATTTGAAATGAGTATGATGGGAGAACTAACATTCTTCTTGGGAATTCAAATCAATCAAAGAAAAGAAGGAGTATATGTGCATCAAACCAAATACACAAAGGATTTACTGAAGAAATTTGGTCTTGAAGATTGTAAACCAATGTCAACTCCTATGCATCCCTCTAGCTGTCTTCTGAAGGAAGAATCTGAAGGCAAAGTAGATCAGAAATTATACAGAGGTATGATTGGTTCCCTCCTTTATCTCACTGCATCTAGACCAGATATCTTGTTCAGTGTATGCTTGTGTGCTAGATTTCAATCAGATCCTAGAGAGTCTCATCTAACTGCTGTTAAGAGAATCTTTAGATATCTGAAAGGAACCACTAATCTTGGATTACTTTATAAGAAATCCTTAGATTATCAGCTTATTGGATTCTGTGATGCTGACTATGCTGGTGATAAAATTGAAAGGAAGTCCACTAGTGGAAACTGTCAATTTCTAGGTGAAAACCTTATATCATGGGCTAGTAAGAGACAAGCAACTATTGCTCTATCTACAGCAGAAGCAGAGTACATCTCAGCTGCTAAGTGTTGCACGCAATTGCTCTGGATGAAACATCAGTTGGAGGACTATCAGATAAGGATAAGTAGTATACCACTTCTCTGTGATAATACTGCTGCTATCTGTTTGTCTAAGAATCCTATTTTGCATTCAAGAGCTAAACACATTGAGATCAAACATCACTTCATTAGAGACTATGTTCAGAAGGGAGTAATTAAGATTCAATTCATTGATACTGAGCATCAATGGGCTGATATCTTTACCAAACCTCTTGCTATTGATCGTTTCGATTTTATCAAGAAAAATCTGAACATGGTTTTTATTTCTGAATGATATCTCTGAATGCTGTTAACTCTGAATGAATAAACTGGTTCTGAAGGGCCTCAGAAGTTTGGACGGCTCAGAAACTATTATATAGGTTCTGAAGCACTCTCTCATCTGAAGCAATCAGAATTATTTATTATTAAATATGATTTCTTGTGACTCAGATACCTACTCTAAGTGTTAGTTGACCACTCAGTTTCTCTAACTGACAGCTGGCTTCTGAAAACACTACTTATCTGTGTCACTTCCCATCATGTCTAGTAACCGCTGGGTAATGAAGGAGAGCTAATGATGATTTTATTAAAAGTAACTGCCAAGCCCCCATTACGTCACTATCTTGTTTCCCCAATATTTTGAAACTTCCACTATAATCACTTAACTACACACTAGTCACTATCACTTCTCACGTTTTCAATATTTTGAAACTTCCACTATAACCATTTCTGACACTCCTAAATCCCCTCAGAAATCTCCTATTAAAGATTCTGAGTCTACCCCAATAGCAATGGACGTAGACCAATCTGAACCCTCAAATGTTCAAAATTCTGAAGTCCCTGCTGAATCCCAAACTGAACCCCTTCAGACTTCATCTCCTAAGCCAACCACTTCTGAACCAAACCCCTCATCCATTCAAACCACTCCACCTTTTCCTGGAACTGATTCAGATCTTGAAGAAACTCGTCTTCATTCTGAAACAATTCCCTGTTTCACCATGGTACTTAACAATTCCCTTTTACCGTTGAATGCATTTACTGCTGGTGGTTGTTTGCTGTGTGCATTTACTACCCTGTAACTTGTGCTTTGACTGACCCGTTTTTGATAATGACAAAGGGGGAGAAAATATTATTTCCTATGGCAGTGAAATTATTTCTGAAGCTCTAAAGATCACATTTTCTGAACTCTACTCTTGTTAAGTTATATTAAAGTCTTTTAAACTTTTAATGAGGGGGAGTAATAAATTTTGTCCAACATAAATTCATATAATATAAGATACGCTTGCAAACCATATCTTATATTTGTCAATCTGAAGAAATAGAGCTTGCAAACCTCTAATTCTGAAGGTAGAATATATGAAATTATATTGGACATTAAATATTACTCTTAGACTGTTTTATATTTATCATTGATAAACTTTTGAAGCTTATCAGACTCAGGGGGAGCTTGCAAACCTCAGAACCTGAAGTCAAGATGTTAAATAAAAACAACAACAATTGATTTTAAATACATATAGTTGTCATCATCAAAAAGGGGGAGATTGTTGGAACAAAATTATGATTTTGTATCTCCTTAATTGATTTTGATGATAACAATGTATTTAAGGTTAAATTGGAGTACTAATAATTTAATTCAGTGTGCAGGATTAAAAGTTAAAATTTGCGTACTAAAGAACCTTAGAATTTCTGAAGGAATTACTTCTAAGCTCACCAGATCTGAAGCAAGTGAAACTCTGAAGTTATTATCTGAACCTTAGAACTTCTGAAGGAATTACTTCTGAGCTCACCAGATCTGAAACAAGTAATTCTGAGCCTATCAAAATCTGAAGAACATCTGAGCTCACCAGATCTGAAACAAGTAATTCTGAGCCTATCAAAATCTGAAGAACATCTGAGCTCACCAGATCTGAAACAAGTAATTCTGAGCCTATCAAAATCTGAAGAACATCTGAGCTCACCAGATCTGAAACAAGTAATTCTGAGCCTATCAAAATCTGAAGAACATCTGAGCTCACCAGATCTGAAACAAGTAATTCTGAGCCTATCAAAATCTGAAGGCTCGTCAGATATAAGTGTTAAGCTACATTTGAGAGTACAATTTTATTGAAGACTGTGCCTGACTAAGTCCAAACGCAGAAACCAAGAATGAAAAGGTTTGACCATGGAAAGGTCCTTTTCAAGTCAGGCTTCAGAAACGATTATTTCCTTATTTGGCTTTCACCAAGGTTCAAATATCAAAAGCCAAAAGGAATCTCTCATTTTGTAGTAAACGTTAAGCTCCTAAGCGACTGCAAATCAGAACAGCTAATAAGCTCACTGATCTATACAAAGGAGCGTCTCAATTCTTCAAACGGCTATAATCTTCAACGTTCATTTTATCATCTATAAAAGGAAGAAGATTTGTGAAGAAATGGAATCAAGACTTAAGCTTCTGAACGTGCTGAAACTCTGTCAAATTCTGAAGCTATCAAACACTTAGAAACTTTGTGATAATTTTCTAAGTTAGTCTTGTAACTGAGTTGTATTTTGTAAACACCTCTGATTGTATATCAAGTGTTAATCTCTTATCTTTATTAACATTAAAACCCGTTAGAAGTCTCTTGCTTTGTGCTTGAGCATTGGAAGTCTCTTGCTTTGTGCTTGAGCATTGGAAGTCTCTTGCTTTGTGCTTGAGCATTGGAAGTCTCTTGCTTTGTGCTTGAGCATTGGAAGTCTCTTGCTTTGTGCTTGAGCAGTTAGAAGTCTCTTGCTTTGTGCTTGAGCAGTTTGAAGTCTCTTGCTTAGTGCTTGAGCATTTGTAATCTGAGTGATTATAGTGAAATCTCTTGTGAAGGACAAGAGGACTGGACTACTCCTGTTAGTGGGAGGAACCAGTATAAAAATTCTGAGCATCTCTCTCTAACCCTATCCTCATATATTGTGTGTGTTATACCTTATCCGCTGCAATTTGTTTTAACTTAAAAAAGTCAACACACAATTCAACCCCCCCTTCTTGTGTGTTTTTCAACCTTCATGATCAGCTCAGTATTGTGCATGGTAGGCAGGGTATTACGGTTGAGAACCGAAGTGGACCTCGGTGGTTAAATAAGAAGATAGTAATGGAGATGCAGTTCATAAGCAATTGTTGGCGAGAATTCCCTCTAACCGGATGTTTGAGCGGAAATAGTTAGGACTGAAGGAGGAGTAGTGCTACGCTAACGGGCATACTAAGAGTTAAGATGGTAATACTAATCACTCGAAGTAGAATTGCTTATGTAAGAGCGTAAGTGTAGGGTGTAGTAGTATCCTCTGACATAGTGGGTTAGGCAAACCTTCCGAACTTGAGAGTAACCATACCTTCTGGTGAACATGTTTACAAGAAACATGTGAGCCAATTAAGATTCAACCCTCAGTAAATCAAGACTCTTCCTGAATACCTAGTCTTACCTTTCAGCTGCAAGATTCACCAATGTCGTTAGATCTGTTTAATACTATACTAGAAGAACCAAGTTGGCATTTTCTCTGGGAACTTCCCAATAGATTGTCATATAGGAAACCAACTCTTAATGCCTCCCTAAGAATAATTTAGTATTTCAATATCGTAACTCGTATTCCTACCATACCACGAAAAGCCAGGATCTGTTTAGTATAACCAATAGGATTTCTTTTTCGATACCAGCTTAGGTCAGTTAACTCAGCAAACTGTTAGAGACCCATTTTGATTAGAGTAACAATTAGGAATTGTTTTCAACACCATGTAAATACCTGATTCAATTCATAAGGCATCATTCGTGAGCAATAGGCATCAAAATCAAACCAAGTTAGCTTGTAAGTAGCAACCAATAGTTGTACCTTATCACTAGAGGTTGCGCAGTATCCTATGCAACGGTTAAGAATTTCATCTGCTAAACTTTTACCGTATAGATTTGTTAGGTGTAGTTGTCCACTTATCTTAAGCTAGTAGCTTAGTGCCATAAACTACCCAACCAAGCATATAAGAAAATAGTCGAATTAGACTGCCTTCGATTCAATACTCTCTTATCTACCGACATGTCTTGTTACCACTTAGAGAACTAGTATAGGTCTAGTAAGATAATCTCAGCCTAACACGTTACCTCGGAGATCACAACGAACCGTTTGGAATATAACCTCATCCGGAGTGACAAGTAGAAATATTTCTTGACCAAAACTTAGTTGCCAGATAATTTACTTAACACTATCACGCATCACCTACATTAGCAGTCTAGTGTTGTAGCTTAGATAGATACCTTGTGACAGAATTAAGTTGAACCACTCGTGTTAGTAAATTATTTAGACGTTAGCCTGCTATCTGGTCATTTAGTACATTATCAATAGGAACTCGTTATCGTAGAACAACCTACCTCTTTAAGATCAGTCTTAGTACCAAATCACTAGCATTCAAACCTCGATCAATTTAGCACAAATCAGGAATTATCGTTAACGCCTTTAGCTACCTTGACAAACCCTTGAGTATCCATGTTAAATTGTTCCGAAGCAAAATAACTAAGTTGGATTTATTCCTTATCAGCCATTTAGCATTTCCAATCATTCAGACCTTCGAGTTAGAAACCTGTTAGAGTCCATCAAATTTCCGTTAGGAGTGCCTATCAATAATCTGAATCGAACTTGAATCAAATGATGTCAAATTATGATCTCATTATCCTTCCTTCAGAACTTAATAAGCCAAGTTCGACGAACCAAATATTTTGGATTGGGTATGCGTCAGACATGGGAACATGGAACGGGTTCACTCCCTAATCTGTCTGATTATGTCTCAGACATATAGTTCCTCCTCGTGCCCTATCATCTATTAATCGTAGTTATCACTCAGAGAAGTTGGAAGGAAAACTTTCCAAATTCCTCGACAACGGTCAGTCAAACTGACAACTATGGGATGTCACTTATCAGTAATCTTGTTCACTCTTTCCAACCTTTCAGTTACATTGTTAGTAACTAAATATAATTCGTGGAATCCAGTTTATCTGGAGAGAACACGTGTAATCCAGTTCAAGCTCTTACTCATCGTGGAGATCTTTTAATCAGTATCATTAGTTAATTATCCGCCAAACTATTCTGCTCAGTATCAGCATCAGTTAATCATATAGGTATTCGTGCACCTGAACGATCCATCATTATTCCCAGTACTTTGGGTATACTTTCGGAGTCTTATCAGCTAAATTCCAGTTAAGTTTCCGATCTTTTCAATTACATAGAAATAGGAGCTAGTAGAAGTACTAAGTATCTAGATACCTCATCAAAACTATTTTCTGAATTCAAGTTTGAACCTTCTCATTCTCAGCCGACTGTCTCAGTTTCTTGGTACACTATCGATGATAGATTCAGGTCATCATAAATCAAATTCTCGAATAGAGCAAAGAGTTTCTTTATCGCGAATTCCACTCTTACAATTACACATTGACTATTTTGGACAAGGATTTAGAGCCACTCTCTATGTTGAGTGTGCAACTCTTCTGTATCCAGTCAGCCATCATTAGAACCCAATTACTTTAGCCATATTCTTTCATGTCAACCTATCAGTGAAATTATCCGGCCAACTTAACCATATCATTGAAGGAAGAATTCGAACCTCAGTTCTTGATATGTTAAATGTACTACTCGACCACAGTGTTGTGCTAGGATGGATTGAAATAGTAGGTGGAAAATTCTGAAGTACTATGGACTCGGTTGCAGATGAGTCTAACTCATTGGCGAAAGGATCTATAGTGCCTAAGCGTTCTTCGCTCGTTTTATATTTTAATCTATCCTGGAGTATTTTAACGACATGAACGAGACAGTGGTACGTGTGACGTATCGCGAGCTACAGTGTTCGGAATTGAGAAAAACCTCGAAGAGATAGATTTTGGATTGTCATTATCAATACCCAAACTTATCCCATTCAGCTATTCAAATAGTGGCAACCAGGCCAGATATCGACATGTGGAAGTGTAGTGTGGAATAATAATAATAAGTACGGTGTGCCAAAGTGTTACTTTGTGGAGTTATCCAATAAAAGAGGTATTATTGGTGGAAGTTAATTGGAACAGAAGAGATGGTGCGTCATTATGGTTAGACAATTTGGAGTAAGGACATGACGATGCAGATGAAAAGGGGATGACTATAAGTAGTCGGATCAGAATGCGCAGCGCGAGATCAGACGAAAATATGGTAAGTGATTAAATTTGGACGAATAACCTTTGAGAGATGAAAGTTTTATTCCAAGGAATAAAGGTAATCAAGTATTCTTGAGGATAACACCAAAGTTGGAACTACGAGGTGTTTTCAAACGAAGAAATTCTATCTGAAGTATATAAGACCTCATCAGATCCTTCAACGCGTTGGTCCTGTAACCTATCAGTTAATTCTAATTCTATCCTTGTCATGGTTACACAACGTGTTTCATGTGTCTCAACTTCGGAAATTCATTCCCGATCTTTATCAGCCTATGGAGATTGACATTCAGTCAGCCTTAACTTGTCAGCCGAATCCAGTTCATATAGTTGATTGTGAAGTTAAGATCCTTTGGAACAAGACAATTCCAATAATTCAAGCCGGATGGGCTCAGTCTCATGACGACTAACTCACTCAGGAACGGAAACCTGTCATGAGAGAAGATGTTCCTATCTTCCTTAAAGGTAAATATCTGAATTTCGAGGACGAAATTTCTTTAAGGGGGGTAGATTGTAACATCCCACTTTTTCAATTACCTAATTAATTTTTATTAGACCCTTGTCTAATAAATTGGAATTAATTAGAGGAGATTAAATTAATTAAGTCTTGGGAATTAAGTGAAATGGTGTGTAAAATTAGGAATTCAAATGGACCTAAATTACACACTAACACATTAATTCCACCATGAGATTAAATTAGCACAAGAGATTGCCCTCCCTCTCAAACTCTCTTGCTCATGACTCACATTTCCACAATACAACACCTCACTACTTGCATGCAATGACTCACCCTTCCTCTTGGTCTTGTGAGCCAACACCTCACCACATTCACCAACCACTCATAATACATGCAAATTCCTACACTAACTTCACAAGTTCAGAAATCAAGCCACAAAGCTCTTCTTTTCTTCTTCACTCACGAGCCCACAACAACAACATTTACTCCCAAAATTCTCAACCCTTTTTCCTAACATTAGGAATTTATCACTTAACCATTAACACATCACCTCTCTCTCATGCCATCTGAGATTCTCTCCCCTGAAATTACAGCAACAAGAATCAAGTCAGAAGCCTTCAATCTTGCCTTTTACCCAAGCTTATCTTGTTGCAAAACAACAGCCCGTATTCCTGGATATACCCTCAGAAAAACGGTCAGTGCTCTCTCCTCACCACTCCTTTTCGAACGATTCTTTTTGGACTAGAAAGCTAACTTGAATACGCTCATTTTGGCTTTGGTTTCATGAATTTTCATCGAGAAACGAATTCTGGGCGAATTTTTGAAGTTGACTGTTCAACCCAGGAATTTCCAGAAAATTCGTGTCTGAACAGAGCTTCATTCAAACGGTAATTTCTACCTCTCTGTAACTCGGATTGAACTGATTCCAGTCGTCATAGTTTGATGACTCAATTCCGGTCGTTTCGATCTAGGTTTCGTAATTTTAGGTTCAGTTTTGAGGTCTGTGGACGAATTTAAAGTAGAGGACCTGATGCAGCAATTATACAAGAAAATTCTGCTTTGGGATTTATAATATTTCGCTGCAAATTCAGTTTCTCGGAGAGCTCTAAAGTTGTTAGCTTGGTGTTTAAAGCTTCTGAGTTAATCTCAATTCCAGGTGGGTTCTTAGGCTAGTGTAGTTAGATTCCCAAATTTATGAAATATGCATGATAATTTAGGAATTAGGGAATTAAATTGTGTGATGAGAATTAACTCCCAAATTCTCGTCTATTCTGTCCTATATTATATCTATTATTGATTGTGATGATTTAATATGAGGATTGTAGGTGTTGTTCTTGAAATTTCTTTGAACATCGCAAAACAGAGGGTTTACTGCATGAGCCCGCCATAGCGATCTGCTAGCGAGCACTCATGGCGAGACATCAAGTTCTGGGCTGAGGAATCTCGCCATGGCGAGCATCTGCTCGCCTAGCGAGTTGTTCAGGCCATTACAAGATCACTCGCCATGGCGAGCTAAGTCACTCGCTGTAGCGAGCAATGTGCAGAAAGCCTTACTTTTTCACTTTCTGGAAAATCACACTCGTTTTATATCCTCAATTTATTTCAGTTATTTCACAATCATGTAGTAAATATAAAATAGTACAGGAGGTCAAGCACAATATGACTATTAGGGTATAACTTAGAAATTTAAGATTGCATGTTCCCCCGGACCTTGGGAAAATTATGGTAGTATGTAACTCTATTTTAGAATCAGTCAATTATGTGCGATTTATGATATCGCTTATGGACTTCCTTCGGAAGCTTCCATCAGAAAATGTTGTGAGCTGTATGCCGGAAACACTTCGTGTTCAGCGGACAAGGCGGGCCTCTGAGAGATCCTCACCTCAGTGTGCCTTGCGGTTAAAATCAATAAGACTAATAATCTGTGATACACTTTTATTTATGCTTTATGAAATAATGTTATGTATATGTTATGACTGATTAGGTGCCCCGGCGTAGTCGCCATTAGGAGGGTAGTAGGACCCACTGAGACTTAGTAGTCTCACCCCACTCCATTCAATTTTTTTTTTAGGTAGACAGGTTATCTCGGAGCAGGGACCAGGATGGATTTGACGATTGGAGCCGAGCTTGGATTGTCAGCTTAGAAGATTTATTCTTCTTCCTTGTTTTAGATTAGCTTGTTATTCTGTTGTTAACACTTCCCGATGTTTGTATTGAATATTATAAATATTACTCTAATGATTTTGGTCTCTAACCATGTCATCATGCCACTTGTTCAATTATTTTCCACTCAGCATGCCATGTGTCGCAAAAAAAATGCCTCATCAGCTTTTTTGTTAAGTTAACAACAACTTTTAACGTTTTGGATCAAAATGACTAACGGATTGTAGAGTCGGGGACTATTTTGCATTTTTTCTTCAGTCAGGGACCAAAATGACAGCGAGTTGCACATTGAGGAACTAAAATGACTATTGCTCCAATATAAACTGAACCAAACGGTTCAGTTAACCAGTAACTATTTTTTTATTTTTTTATATTTTACAATTTTTATTTTTTATAAACTTAACTAGTTCATTATAAAACTAAACCGAACCGAAATCTAAACTTTTTAAAAATTACTAATTGATCAAAAAACCTAAAAGCAGTCAAAAAACCTAAAATCGGTCGAAAAACCTAAAATCGGCCAAAAAATTTAAAATCAGCCAAAAAATCTAAAATCAACAATAAACCCTAAAATCAGTTGAAAAGCCAAAAAATTGACCGAAAAATCTAAAATTGTCTAAAAGCCCTAAAATCGGCAGATTTAGGGTTTATAGTTGATTTTAGGGTTTTTGCGCGATTTTAGGATTTTTGTTCGATTTTTTGGATTTTAGACTAATTTTAGGGTTTATAGTTGATTTTAGGGTTTTTGGCTGATTTTAGGTTTTTCAACCAATTTTTTGTTTTTCCGATCGATTTTAGGATTTATAGTTGATTTTCGGATTTTCGGATTTTCGGCCGATTTTTTGGGTTTTCGGCCGATTTTATGGTTTATAGTCGATTTTAGGGGTTTTGGTCGATTTTAGGTTTTTCGGCCGATTTTAGGGTTTATAGTTGATTTTAGGGTTTTTTTGCCAATTTTAGGTTTTTTTTTTTTTTTTTGTGTTTTCGGGCGATTTTAGGGTTTAGTTAACAGTTTTTTCTTCAGTTAACACATTTTTTACTACAAAAACCTTGTATAAAAAACTGGTGAACTGAACTGTTTTTTCATAAATAGTTTTATTTAATTTTTTTTAAAATGGTTCAGTTTTAAATGGTTTAGTTTGGTTCAGTTTACAAGTTTAATTTGGTTTTTTGGTTTTTATGCCCACGGCGCGACAAAAATTATGCACAACTTTGCATGACAAGTTCATTTACAAGTGAATTTCTCTTTTAATGGGTGCTAGCATATACTAATAATGTTATAAAATACTACAACAAAAGCCTAGTTACTAGCATACAAACATCCATAAAAGACAAACAGAGGTAATATCTTAGATTTGTGTGCAGCAACACATGTTACCGTCTCAAGCAATAGTAATATGTAAAAAAGTAAGGATCATTTCTCATAAACAAACACATTTGTGCTAGACTAAACATGTCATTTGGAGTCAAAACATAATAGAAGAGAATTAAAATTACAACAATCAGCTCAATCTTGCAACGACGACATCGTACACTTTAGCTTTTTCCTTAATATAATTGTAATCAAGATTATCTTTTTTTCAAGTAAACTTAGTTAATATTATCTTAATTTTTATTATATGTTTAGTGAAAAATTTACATAATTGTGTCGATTATATTATTATGTTTTATTTTTACATAGTTGAATCAATTTCAAGTTTCGTGTACATGTACACTTTGCCGTAAAATATATATTACATTAAAATAAAATAAAACATTATCTTACACAAATTAATTTGATAATATTGTTCAATATTTTAATAATAGTATATAAAAGATATATTACATTAATACATCTAAATTATTATCTTAAAAACTACATTAATAAGTTTATATTATTAATTAGGAATGTCATTTTATGTCATTTATTAAACACTGCAATTATTTTATCAGCTATA
Source organism: Trifolium fragiferum (assembly GCA_954870985.1). NCBI lineage: Eukaryota > Viridiplantae > Streptophyta > Magnoliopsida > Fabales > Fabaceae > Trifolium > Trifolium fragiferum. The sequence goes on along the minus strand of OX940789.1, from coordinate 26,586,033 downwards.
AGCTACAAACTATAAGCAATCAACTATAAGCTATCAGATAGCTTATCAGCCATAAGATATTTTTGCCAAACAAAGCCTAAATTTCCCTCAGGATCAGCATCAATGTAAATCGTTGTATTTGCATCGATTTGTTTTGTTATAACCATCTTAGACAGCTCTGTCACCACCTTTTTCTCAATCCACCTTCTAATTGGTCTAGCACCATACACCTACACAAAAACAACAATAAAAAATAGTTATAAGTCGTGATGTCAAACACGGATAATGGATTGTTAAAATTCCCCTATGCAATAAGGCTATAGTACAGTGCCACTATGCCACTATTTTACAACATTTTATATTTTTTAGAATTGAGTATTAAGTCTAACTCAATCATACAAAACCGACTTATATGGTCATGATTGTCTCTATTTTATAAACATATAATTCACCTTTATTTTTTAAAAATGAATAATAAAATACAATATATTATAGATATTTATATAAAATTAAAGTATATTCAATAAAAAGAAGTTCACTAACCTCTTGTTTAGCCTGAGGATCTTCCGTTCTGATCTAATATTGCATGAAATGTTCATGCTCTTCTTTTGCATGTAATGTTCATGCTCTTGAGACGGAAGACCATCACATGTTGTGCAAAGTGTGGCCTTGTTGCTTGGTTTCTATTGTTGAGATTCCAAATGTAAGAAATACATAAAATCATTAGTACTTAATATATAAAAAGCATGTGATATGAACTTAGAGTAAATATAAGAGACTAGTAAAAAGAAATACCCTTAGGACAATTCGTTTGTTTTGAAACCAAACCATGGAATATAAATTCCAATTATGAACATCACCGTTAAGACATAGACCTTTAGTAAGATAGTCAAGATTATGGTATTTGTTGGATAATCCAACCATCTTGAGAATATTTGCCACTAAAGTTAAGGAAAAATTAATTTCAGGTAGGTGGTAGCACCAATTCATCTAGATATTAAAAATAAACAAGTAAAAGGTAATTTCTTTGAATTTCAATTTGAAAAAAAGGGATTTGGCATAGGGTTATGAGCCTAAAACCTTCATTAATTCAATTGTGAATTGTGAATGGGGTAAATGGTGCATTTGTAGCAGGTGATGGGATGACGAAATCAAATCAACAACATGTATCTAACAAGTTTTTCATTCACCTACATTGCACCATTGAGAAAACAAATGCTCATATCCATCTATTTATATTAAATCAAGAAATCTATTTATAATAATATATTAAAACAGCTACCATACATTGATTTATTTATACTAAATCAAAATTTCTATTAATCTATTTATTATAATTATAATATATTAAAATAGCTTCCATATATAGATTTATAATAAATCAAGAAATATACCTATAAAAATATTATATTAAAAATGTTACCATACAAAGATTTATATATTAAATCAAGATTTCTATTTATTATACTCCATTCTTTTATATAAGAGATAATTTACTTTTTAAATTCATTCAATAATTGATGTATTTAAACTATCATTTAGACCAAATACATTATTAATTTAATGAATTTAAATAATGAATTGTCTTTTATTAAAAACGACCAGAGAAAGTAATATATTGTAACACCCCACATTAAATATGTAGAATATAATGCGAAATGTTATTATTGGTACTGAGTTCAATAAAGTTACAACAATAAAATTCATGCACACGCAGGTGCAGAGATACAAAACGATATGAAAAACACAACGGAAGCACAAACACAACACGATCAGATAATGAGAAAAGCAAAGAAAGACTAATAATGCCATCCTCGAACAGCAGCAGCTACTCCAAAGCATGCTTACCTACTCAACTTGTTTGCCTGAAAAAAAGAAAAAAAAAATTGGATTGGGATGAGACTACTAAGTCTCAGTGGGTCCTACTACCCTCCTAATGGCGACTACGCCGGGTACCTAAATCAGTCCATAAGTGATATACTAACATGTCATAATCATAATCATAAACATAAATAAAGTGTATCACAGAAAACGTCTTATTAATTATATTCCGCTAAGACCCTTTGAGGTGAGCATATCTCAGAGGCCCGCTTTGTCCGTCAACCGATTCGATCACGGCATTAAGCTCACAATCATTTTCCTAATGGGTTGTTCCATTGGAAGCCCATAAGCAGCATAATAAACCGCACATGATTGACTGATACTAAGTTGTTGAGTTACATACTACCATAATTATCCCAAAGCCCGGGGAACATGCAAACTTAATTCTAAATTATACCCAAAGATTCGGAATTGTGCTTGACTTCCTGTTTAACATTAGATAAATTATATAACTGCAAGTTATCTATCTCAGTTGATGATATAAAACGAGTGCCTTGAAAATATTTTAGAAAATGAAAATATGAGTCTTTCTGAACTTAGCTCGCTATGGCGAGTTACCCAGCTCGCCATGGCGAACTATAGGTCCTGGCCTAAATCAACTCGCTAGGCGAGCAGTTGCTCGCCATGGCGAGTTTCATCAGCCCAGAACTTGGTTGCTCGCCATGAATACTCGCTATGGCAAGTTCATGCAGAAAACACCCTGTTTTGCGAAAATCACCAAATTTCAAGTGTAACACCTACAATCAACATCAGAGAAAGTGTAGAAACATAATATAACTAATATAGAACAGAATAGAAGAGAAATTGGGAGTTATTTCTCCTCACACAATTAATTCCTAAATTCCTAAGTTGGCATGCAATTTTCATAAATTTGGGAATCTAGCTAAACTTGCCTAAGAACCCACCTAATGGAAGCTTTAATTCCTTGCTTCTGAGTTCTCTAACAGCTACATGACACCCTCAGCTAACCCACGAACCACTGGACCAGAACTTGGAACTTTGACACTTGAAAAACCCTCTATTTTTGCTCTACGAATTTGAGATGGTGTTTGATGCTTGAAATTCTGAGGTTGGGGTCTATTTATAGTGGATTTTCTGAGGTACAAACAGTGTTGATTTTGTTCTGTGGGTGGGTTGCATGCAATGCCATTGGGTGAAAATGTGGTGAAGTGATTTTAGTTGTTGTTTTGTAACATGTGAGGCTTTGAGGCTTGATGATGTTTCAAAGATTCTTGCTCTGATGCTTGCAGTAGGAATCTCTGCATGTTGGGGTTGTGTTATGAGACTTGTGATATGCAAAATGACAACTTTGAGTTGGGAGTAAATTGGAAATTTTGGAGCTTTGTGTTGTGTTTGTTGTTAGCGTGGGAAGAGAAAAGAAGAGGAGTCTAAGGGCTTCAGTTTTTGCTGAAGAGAATGTAGGGAAATAAAATAATTTGCATTCTAATCTAGTGGTCTAGCACTAAGTGGAAGGATGACTCACACTTTGGATGAGGTGTTAACGTAAGCATCAAGATGGAACTATGAGTCACATGAGTGAGTCATGGCTGAGAGAGAGAGACGAGAAAGAGAGAAGAGATTAGGAGGGAAAATTGAATTCTTGGCTTAATTAGTCACAAGTATGAGATTAAGGTATCATTATGTGTTTTAGGTTCAACTAGGACTCCTAATTGCTTCACATAATTCACTTACTTCTCACAATTTAATTAACTAATCACCTCTAATTAATATTAAAATAATTAGGCAAAGCTCTAATTTAAATTAATTAGGTAATTTAGAATTCGGGATATTACAATCTACCCCCCTTAAAAAATTTCGTCCTCGAAATTAAGAAATTTACCTTAGAATAGGAGAGGATAACTATTCTTCATGTCGTACTCCAGTTCCCAAGTTTATTCACCATCAGGAGACTGAGCCCATTCCACTTTGACGATAGGAATCCTCTTGTTCCGAAGGGTTTTGACATCACGATCAACGATTCGAACTGGATCAGGTTGATAGGTCAAATCTGGCTGAAGATCTATTTGCTCAACCTCTATTGGCTAATATCGATCAGGAATATACTTTCGAAGCTGGGACACATGAAACACGTCGTGTAGCCCTGACATAGATGGAAGAAGAGCTAACTGATAGGCTACAGGACCGACGCGTCAAAGAATTTGATAAGGTCCAATATATCTTGGACATAGCTTCTTAGTTCTAAAAACACCTCGTAACCCCAACTTCGGAGTAACTCTTAAGAACACATGATCACCCTCTTCGAATTTTAAAGGTCTCCTTTTTCTGTCGGCATAACTCTTCTGCCGACTCTGAGCAACTTTCATCTTTTCGCGGATGGACTTAATCTTCAGAGTTGTCTCTTGGATAATGTCCGGTCCTAACAATCCGCGATCACCGACCTTGGTCCAACACAAAGGTGTCCTACACTTCCTTCCGTACAAGGCTTCAAACGGTGCCATCCCTATACTGGAATGGTAGCTGTTGTTATAAGCAAATTCAATCAAATGTAAGTGATTACTCCAACTACCACCATCTTCTAACACACAGGCACGAAGCATGTCCTCAAGAGTTTGAATGGTCCTTTCCGACTGACCATCTATCTGAGGATGATACGATGTACTCATTCTTAACCGAGTACCCATCGCATTCTGAAGGCTTTCCAAAACCTTGATGTGAAGATAGGATCACGATCGGAAACGATACTAAGCGGTACACCATGTAACCTCACAATATGCTCTATGAAGATAGCTGCGTATTGTGTGGCTTTATAGGTGGACTTTACTGGAATGAAATGAGCTGACTTTGTTAGTCTGTCCTCAATCACCCATATAGAATCCTGACCTTTCTTATTGCGGGGTAATCCTCCTACAAAGTCCATGGTAATATGCTCCCATATCCACTCAGGAATTTCTAAGGGTTGCAAAGGACCTCCAGGTTTCTGGTGTTCAACTTTCACCTGCTGACATACCAAGCATCTGGATACAAATTCTGTAATCTCTGTTTTCATGTTTGGCCACCAGTAATTCTGCTTTAGGTCATGGTACATTTTGGTAGATCCAGGATGAATCGAGAATCCACTTATATGTGCCTCATCTAGAATCAGTCTTTTCAATTCATCATCATTTGGAATACATAATCTTCCTTCATACAGCATGGCACCATCAGATGCTATCGAAAATTATGGGTTGTTTAACCTTCTCTGTAAGTCCAAATCACTCCGTTGTGCCAGTACTACCCTCGAGCCCAGATCACAGGACAACTCCATTATGTTGATTCTAATACCACTCTTTCGGTACACAACATTCAGGTTCAAATCTCTGAACTTCTCGTACAAACCACATTGTTGCATCAATAGTTCAGAGGCATACAGGGCTTTCCTGCGCAAAGCGTCTGCTACAACATTCGCCTTGCCAGGATGGTAATTAAGATTGAAATCAAAATCCTTCAAATACTCCATCCATCTACGTTGTCTCATGTTCAGATCTTTCTGGTCGAACAGATACTTCAAACTCTTATGATCACTAAAAAGATCAAATTGAACACCATACAAGTGATGCCGCCAGATCTTTAAAGCGAAGATAATAGCTGCTAACTCTAGATCATGAGTTGGATAGTTCTGCTCATGTGGTTTCAATTGCCGAGAGGCATATGCCACCACTGCGCCATCATGCATCAAAACACAACCAAGTCCTTTAGGCGATGCATCACAGTACACCACATACTTTCGGTTTGGATCAGGGATTACCAACACTGGTGCACTTGTCAACTTTTCTTTCAAAGTTCTGAAACTCATCTCGCATTCAGTATCCCAAACAAATGCAGCACCGTTTCTAGTCAGACGAGTTAAAGGCAAAGCAATCTCCGAAAATCCAAGGATGAATCTCCGGTAATATCCTACTAAGCCTAGAAAGCTTCTGACTTCAGTCACATTGCTGGGTTTTTCCCAATTGAGAACCGCTTCCACCTTAGACGGATCAACAGACACACCGCCTTGTGAAATAACATGTCCCGAAAATTTAATTTTTGAAAGCCAGAATTCACATTTGCTGAATTTAGCGTACAACTTCTTTTCCCTCGGGATTTCCAAAACAATCCTTAGATGTTCAGCATGTTCCTCAGAATTGCGGGAATAGATCAAGATGTCATCTATGAAGATAACAACAAACTTGTCGAGACAAGGCTGAAAGATTCTATTCATGTAATCCATGAATACTGCTGTAGCATTGGTCAGACCAAAAGGCATGACTAGGAATTAATAGTGCCCATAGCGCGTTCTGAAAGCCGTCTTGGACACATCTGATGATTTGATTCGGATTTGGTGATAACCAGACCGGAGATCAATCTTTGAGAAAACAGTGGCACCTCTGAGTTGATCCAAAAGGTCATCAATCCGAGGTAAAGGATACTTGTTCTTGATTGTGACCTTGTTGAGTTGACGATAGTCGATGCATAGACGCATGGTACCGTCCTTTTTCTTTACAAGTAGAACAGGTGCTCCCCAAGGAGAGACACTAGGACGAATAAAGTGCTTCTGGAGCAATTCTTCTAGTTGATTCTTAAGCTCATGGAGTTCTAATGGAGACATGTGATAACGAGCAACTGATATGGGTTGAGAACCCGGAACAAGATCTATGGAAAACTCTATCTCTCGCTCAGGAGGTAAACTCATAATGTCATCAGGAAAGACATCTAAATACTCGCTAACTATGGGAATGTCACTGGGACTTAAACTAGACTCAGGATCGACAGCGAATAGAACACTGAAACATTTACTGCTGGCACCTAAATATTGAATCATTTGATGAGTGTTTTGCAACAAAGCAGATAAGGCTCTACTTTCTGCAGAGGTTTCAGAAGGAATATACAGATTCTTTTCCGCACAACCGATGTACACGGTATTGGCGGAAAACCAATCCATGCCAAGAACGACATCAAAGTCCTTTAGAGGTAAACAAATTAGATCGATATGATAGACCTTACTTCCTACTAAGATAGGATAGTTTTGGCAGACTCTTTTAGAAGTGACTCTGCCGCCAGTAGCGACAGCGACTGCCATTGGGGGTATAAGAGGGACAAAAGATAATCCAAGCCGCACGACACAGTCTACGGCTATGAACGAATTAATGGCTCCACAATCAAACAAAACTAAAACTTTAGACTGTCCTAACATGCAAACATCCATAATCAAAGAATTATTGGATTTTATTTCATCACAGTCTAGAGAGTATACCCGACCTTTGTTCTTGGTGGCTCCACTAGAGTCTCCTTGCTTCTTCAGCTTAGGACACTCATTTCTGAAATGGCCAGGTTGTTTACAGTAGTAGCACATGTTCCTGCCCTTCATGCACTCACCACTATGAGGATATCCACACTCAGCACAGTTTCTAGGTGAGCGTTGGAAATGGCTCTGCTTACCCTTGCTTGATGTACCCTTGGTTTTCAGATTCAGACCAAACTTTCCAAAATCCTTCTTTTTCTGAATAGTTTCACTTCTCTCTCAGTGAATGTTACTGAGACCTGCCTCGGCGTGATAGCTCTTTTGCACCAGATCACCAAAGTTAGCGATCTGTTGCATAGAGACATCATGAGCTATATCCGTCCGAAGCCCAATTTGATACTTCTTCATTTTCCACGCCTCCGTGGGGGCATCATCACCGTCTGCCACGTATCGAACCAGCTCATTGAATTTCATAGTGTACTCAGCCACGGTCAAACTGCCCTGCTTCAACTCCGTCAATTCTCTTTCCATTTGGAACTGGTAACTTTCTGGAATATGGTGACCAATGAAAAGACACCTGAAATTCTCCCAATTTACTTCCATCTGACTTGCTTCCATACAATTCTTAGTTCCTTCCCACCAGTTACACGCGTCGCCCCAAAAGAAACAGGAGACGAATATCACTTTGTCTGCTTCGGTATAGGTCATCGAATCCAAGATCCCACTCATTCTTTGCAACCATTCTCTGGCTTTGGCTGGATTATACTCACCATAGAATTCAGGGGGACTCATTCTACAGAATTCCCGAAAGGCAGCGCTCGACCCAAGATTCTGGGGAGGAGGATTATTCATATGTTGCTGAAACATTGCCATGAATTCCTGGTGTTGCTGCGCCTGCTGAGCCTGGAATTGCTGATGCTGGTGCATCATTTCCGCCCACATATTGGCATTGGCATCACCGTATACTTCTGGTTCCTCATCATCTTGCCTCCTTGGCGGCGTACCAGGTCATCGTCTTGCTCCTGACATGCTGCTCTAACTGCCAATATCAAGTCAAGTTAGCTAGGCTTAAAGTGACATGACACCTAGAACATACATTGGGTACCTAGACGACTACTAGGATTGGATTAGTAATTTTAATGATCTCATACAAGATCTGAATCAACCAGGCTCTGATACCAATTGTAACACCCCACATTAAATATCTAGAATATAATGTGAAATGTTATTATTGGTACTGAGTTCAATAAAGTTACAACAATAAAATTCATGCACACGCAGGTGCAGAGATACAAAATGATATGAAAAACACAACGGAAGCACAAACACAACACAATCAGATAATGAGAAAAGCAAAAAAAGACTAATAATGCCATCCTCGAACAGCAGCAGCTACTCCAAAGCATGCTTACCTACTCAACCTGTTTGCCTGAAGAAAAAAAATAATTGGATTGGGGTGAGACTACTAAGTCTCAGTGGGTCCTACTACCCTCCTAATGGCGACTACGCCGGGTACCTAAATCATACCATAAGTGATATACTAACATGTCATAATCATAATCATAAACATAAATAAAGTGTATCGCAGAAAACGTCTTATTAATTTTATTCCGCTAAGACACTCCGAGGTGAACATATCTCAGAGGCCCGCCTTGTCTGTCGACCGATTCGATCACGGCATTAAGCTCACAATCATTTTCCTAATGGGTTGTTCCATTGGAAGCCCATAAGCAGCATAATAAACCGCACATGATTGACTGATACTAAGTTGTTGAGTTACATACTACCATAATTTTCCTAAAGCCCGGGGAACATGCAAACTTAATTCTAAATTATACCCTAAGATTCGGAATTGTGTTTGACTTCCTGTTTAACATTAGATAAATTATATAACTGCAAGTTATCTATCTCAGTTGATGATATAAAACGAGTGCCTTGAAAATATTTTAGAAAATGAAAATATGAGTCTTTCTGAACTTAGCTCGCTATGGCGAGTTACCCAGCTCACCATGGCGAACTACAGGTCCTGGCCTAAATCAACTCACTAGGCAAACAGTTGCTCGAAATTGCGAGTTTCATCAGCCCAGAACCTGGTTGCTCACCATGAATACTCGCTATGGCGAGTTCATGCAGAAAACACCCTGTTTTGCGAAAATCACCAAATTTCCAGTGAAACACCTACAATCAACATCTGAGAAAGTGCAGAAACGTAATATAACTAATGTAAAACAGAATAGAAGAGAAATTGGGAGTTATTTCTCCTCACACAATTAATTCCTACATTCCTAAGTTGGCATGCAATTTTCATAAATTTGGGAATCTAGCTAAACTAGCCTAAGAACCCACCTGATGGAAGCTTTAATTCCTTGCTTCTGAGTTCTCTAACAGCTACAGCACACCCTCAGCTAACCCACGAACCACTGGACCATAACTTGGAACTTTGACACTTGAAAAACCCTCTATTTTTGCTCTACAAATTTGAGATGGTGTTTGATGCTTGAACTTCTGAGGTTGGGGTCTATTTATAGTGGATTTTCTGAGGTACAAACAGTGTTGATTTTGTTCTGTGGGTGGGCTGCATGCAATGCCATTGGGTGAAAATGTGGTGAAGTGATTTTAGTTGTTGTTTTGTAACATGTGAGGCTTTGAGGCTTGATGATGTTTCAGAGATTCTTGCTCTGATGCTTGCAGTAGGAATCTCTGCATGTTGGGGTTGTGTTATGAGACTTGTGATATGCAAAATGAAAACTTTGAGTTGGGAGTAAATTGGAAATTTTGGAGCTTTGTGTTGTGTTTGTTGTTGGCGTGGGAAGATAAAAGAAGAGGGGTCTAAGGGTTTGCTGAAGAGAATGAAGGGAAATGAAATAATTTGCATGCTAATCTAGTGGTCTAGCACTAAGTGGAAGGATGACTCACACTTGGGATGAGGTGTTAACTTAAGCATCAAGATGGAACTATGAGTCACATGAGTGAGTCATGGGTGAGAGGGAGACACGAGAAAGAGAGAAGAGATTAGGAGGGAAAATTGAATTCTTAGCTTAATTAGTCACAAGTATGAGATTAAGGTATCATTATGTGTTTTAGGTTCAACTAGGACTCCTAATTGCTTCACATAATTCACTTACTTCTCACAATTTAATTAACTAATCACCTCTAATTAATATTAAAATAATTAGGCAAAGCTCTAATTTAAATTAATTAGGTAATTTAGAATTCGGGATATTACATATATTAAAATAAATTCCACATGTAGATTTATACTAAATGAAGAAATATTCTTATAAAAATATTTAAAGTTGATTATGTGATTAGTAGAAAAAAAAATTAATAACTCTAATAGAAAAAAAAAATCAATTGTCTCGTGAACCTAGCTCAATTGATAGGACAATGCATTATATATGCAGGGGGTCGTGGCTCAAATCCCGGTTATTCCACTTATCCACATTAAGAGTGGTGACGTGTTCTTAAAAGGTTTATTAGTTAATATTGGTGTTTTGTTGTCGGTGTATTTTTTACTATTGTTTATTTGTATTTTTCTTCTTGTTAGACACACTTTGCTTAATTTGATCTTTTAAATATATAATTATTTGGCTTCTTTGCTTAAGGTTTCTGAGATAGAAATTGATCAACAAGGAATCGTTGTCAATGTTGTACCAATCAGCATGGTTCTACCAACTAAAGGGAAAACCAAGAAGTAGAAATCCAAAGGCTCCTCGTCAAAGAAAAGAAAGAACCCTAAAGGGACGAAAGCACATGCAACTTGTGATGACAAAACTCAGGAACAAGAAACTTCAAAACCTGAGTTCCAATCTTCTGGGAATCGAGATTCACCGAGGAAACCAGAAGATGCACATGTCAAGCCATCTGATGAAGCATTGGAACAAACTGATGAACCTCAAAACAAGACTACTAAGTCAATTCATCCAACCTCCAACACCATTCTTTCACCAGAAAACACCCCCAACAGCTTATCAAAATCTCATGAAGAGAACTCCAATCCAGATCAGACTCTCACAACAGAAGAAGCTCCAGCACATGATGTTGAACCAAATGTTCCAACATCGGGTCTTGTTTCAGCTCCTGAACTAGAGGAAGTTGAAGACCGAGTGCAAGAAGATCAAGAAGATGAAGATGAGGTCCCTCTGGCCAAAATTCTTCAAGAGAGGATGAAAGGAAGTCCGCCTCAGTAAAACATTGAAGAGGAAGACTCTGATGAAAGCGAAAGGGTACGAATTAGCATTCTAGTCAAAGGAAAAGCTAAGACGTACAAGTCCAAGCAAGTGGAAACCCCTGCCATTGAGAAGAAAGGAAAGTGGAAGGCTGGGAAGAAAGCCTCTGGCGAGAAGAGCTCAAAGAAGAAGCAAGTCATTACTATCAGTGACTCAGAAACTGATGTTGAAGCAGATGTCCTAGACATCATGACATCCTGAAAGAAGAGAATTGGAGGCAGAAGAATTCCAGCCAACATCCCTCCAGCACCAATGGACAAAGTATCTTTCCATTCTGAAGAAAGTGCTCAAAAGTGGAGGTTTATTTATCAGGGAAGATTTGCTCAAGAAAGAGAACTCAGCCAAGAAGCACTTGAATGCAAGGAGATCATAGAGATATTAGAGAAGGCTGAGTTAATGAAGACTGTCAAAGACTTGGAAAATTGCTGCGAAAATCTGGTGAAAGAGTTCATTGTGAACATCACAAGTGCCTGCAGTGAAGGAAGTGAAGAGTTCAGAAAGGTAAGGGTAAGAGGAAAGGATATGAAGTTCTCCCCAACAACCATCAATGAATACCTTGGAAGAAACCAATCAACAGAAACTGATGAAGCTGATCTACTGCAAGAAATCACCAAGGAAATTACAGGAGGTCAGGTAAAAGAATGGCCCAAGAAGGGACTGCTGTCTACTAGCACCCTTAGTGTTAAGTATGCTATCGTCAACAAGATTGGTGCACCAAACTGGGCACCAACCAATCATGGTTCTGGGATCACCCCCATGCTGGCAAAGATGATCTTCCTCATAGGAACTGTCATACCCTAATTTTGTCCCATGTAATAATTTTTTTTTTCTTTTCGCATTTAATCAACATTTTGCATAAAAATTCATTTCTCTAATAAATTGCATTTTTCATATCATTTGCATTATTATGTTTATTTTTAATTCAAAATTCAAAAAAATATTATATTTTATTATTATTAATATGTATTTATTTTGTGAGCATTATCCATTAACCAAAAAAAAATTACAAAAAAAACTCTATTCCTCTCTACCTCACCAATCATTGGATCCCATGAAAATCAACAAAAAAAATATAAAAAAAAAAAGAGAAAAAAAAATCACATTTTTGCATTCTCCCATTTGCCCTCCACAAACCTCCACCTCATCTAAACCTAATCCCACACTATATAAGCCTTCATTCTTATGATCAGCAGCTGGAGGAGATTGAGAGAAACAGAGGTGAAAAAATCAAAACTTCACACATTCATAAAATTCTCTCATTTTTTCCCATTCTTCAAAAATTCAATCTCATTCAAACCTCAATAAAATCACGAAATTTCTTCTTCAAACCTTCATCAAATCATTCCAGTAACGCAAACAACATCATCAAAGCTTCAAAACGAAAGGAAATCAAGAGAAATTCGAAGCTCAAAGGTAAAGAAAAATCAAGTTTCTAACATAGCGATTCAGAGGCCTATTCAGGTACTTTTCAACTCTGTTCATCTTATTTTTACTTGGGTATGATTTTCCATTAACTAATTTTGCTTGATTGTATGCATATTGTGATTTTGGAAATTTTACTTCATTCTTTGTTGCCATCTATTTTCTTTATATAACTGTTTTTTGAGAAAACTAAGACCATATTCATAATCAGTGCGAAAAATCATGCAAATTAGTATATTCTTTTGTAACTTTTGGTGAAAAATCGCAAAATGTGTTGTTTGGCCGAGAGACTCTTTGGGCTCGTTTGGCCTAGCTTATTTTTGAGCTTATTCAAACAGCTTATGCAATATAAATTAGGTTTTATGCTATTTTATAAGTTCAAACTAGTGAAAATTGAATTTTTATAAGTTATTTTATCATAAACTACCTTAACAAACTTATAACAATACATAAAAATTGCATAAGCTGTTTGCATAAGCTCAAAAATAAGCTAGGCCAAACGGGCCCTTTTTCTCTCGTGTTCATCGTGTTGTTGTTGCTGCTTGAAGGTGGGGAGATTGAAGACGATGACGTGGCAACACGTCATTGGCTCCCTCCCCAAGTTTAAATCGAGGCCGTTTGATCACTTTAATGGCTCAGATCTGTTTGTTTTAATTTTAAATCACAGCCACTCGTTTAAATCAAAGAGCCCATAGCTGCTTTCCATACGATGCGCCTTACTGGCCTCACACACAGGATCACTGGTTTGCTTTCTGCACCCCTCTGATTTGTGTTTTGACACCCCCTCTGCAACTTATGACTTTTTAGCTTATTTTGATAAGTGCTTATTGGAACCAAAAAGCTCTTTAGCTTCTTTGAGTCAAATTTTTGCACCAAATTAAATACATAATCAGATTTTTTAATTGCTTTTTAGCTTTTGTGAATAAGTGCTTATTGGGATTTCAAAAAGCGCTTTAGCTTATTTGACCCAAATTTTTGCACAACATTGATTCATATACAGTGGTTACTGTATACAAACCTTTTTTTCCAAATTTTAAACTTATTTTCATAAGTGATTTTGAATTAAGTTGTTTTATTCATAAGTGCTTATTGGGATTTCAAAAAGCTCTTTAGCTTATTTGACCCAAATTTTTGCACAACATTGATTCATATACAGTGGTTACTATATACAAACCTTTTTTTCCAAATTTTAAACTTATTTTCATAAGTGATTTTGAATTAAGTTGTTTTATTCATAAGTGCTTATTTGTGATTTCAAAAAGCTCTTTAGCTTATTTGAACCAAATTTTTGCACAACATTGAATCATATACAGTGGTTACTGTATACAAACCTTTTTTCCAAATTTTAAACTTATTTTCATAAGTGATTTTGAATTAAGTTGTTTTGTTCATAAGTGCTTATTTGAATTTCAAAAAGCTCTTTAGCTTATTTGACCCCAATTTTTGGACAATATTAATTCATATACAGTGGTTACTGTATGAAATTTATTTTCAAATTTTTTAACTTATTTTCATAAGTGGTTTTTGAATTAAGTTGTTTTGTTCCTAAGTGCTTATTTGCGATTTCAAAAAGCTCTTTAGCTTATTTGATCCAAATTTTTGCACGAAATTAATTCATATACAGTGGTTACTGTATACAAATTTTCCCCAAATTTTTATGACTTATTTTCATAAGTCCTTTTTCAAACTTAATTGCTTTTTAGCTTATGTGAATAAGTGCTTATTTGAACCAAAAGCTCTTTAGCTTATTTGGATCAAACTTTTGCACTAATAAAGTTGTTTCAATGTTAATTCGTCACTTTAATTCACATGTTATGTTATAAATCATCTTGTTTAACTCTCTTTAGAGCTTAATTAGTTATTTAAGTATTTTATCCTTTGTTCGTTGCTTAAATTGTTCATTTAACTGTTGCATGCATTATCATAATCTCTTGTCAATTCATATTATCGTGTTCTCTTTTCTTCTATCCATATTTGCTTGGTCTGTTTGGTTCTTGTTTTCATAATAAAAAAACTAAAACAACATTTTCATAATAACGAGTGAAAAAGGGGGAGTCTGACGTATGGCTTTCTCACCCCCGGACGATCTAGGCCCCTGACATATGACTCGTGGCATTGGATCGTCCTCACTCCAAACACTAAAATCAACTCAACCCACCTTAAATCCTTTTTTCTCTTCTCAAATAAATATGGAGGTATGCTTTATCCATTCCTCTGACACATACAAAGCTTAGCTCCTGATTAGGACATACAAGCAATGTTGTATCAGCGGAATGCGAAATAAGCTTCATCCGTTAATAACTCTTTCTTAAAAATGGATACATGTTTTATCTATTCCTCTGACACATACACAGCTTAAGCTCCTGATTAGGACAAACAAGCATTGTTGTATCAGCGGAATACGAAATAAATGTTATCCGCTAAAAACAACAAACCCACAAACCTTTTTTACCAGAACTACGTGAGTTTTGAGTTTCCTATTGCACCTGGGAATACGTAGGAGCGGGCTCCTACAACCGTCAAACTCGTTAATAAAAAACTTTTTTTGTTTAAATTAATAACTAGAGTAGAATTAAGCGGATAATCAGTTAATTAGAGCAGTTAATGTAAACCTAAAAGCAATCGAGCCTTAAACCCTTGAATGATTCCCGTTGTAACCGTTGAGTACAACGGGTGGGAGGGGTGCTAACACCTTCCTCTCGCACAACCAACTCCCGAACCCGCCATGGTTCTTTAACCATGCTAAACGAAGGTTTTCGCAGTATTTTCCTTTCCCTTTTTTGGGATAAATAAACATCGATGGCGACTTCATTGTTACATGGAAATTTTTTCCAGCCGCTACAGGAACCAAGAAGAAAATCAACTTTGGTGATCACGTTTTCAACCAAACCATGAAGCATGTTGATACATATGCAGTGAAGCTGCTTATAGCATTCCCCTGCTTGATAACTAGAATGATCTTAAGGCAGTATCCAAACATCTTGCATCCTGAAGAAACTCATACCAAGAAGCCCCCAACTCTGAGCTATGACTACAAGCTCTTTGTCGGTACACATGTCCCAGACATTGTGTTCCCAAAGGCAAAGGAAGCAGATGAAGCATTTAGCTCCCTGCCAAGAGCAAACAAAGATGAGGTTCTTGCTGAACTGATACACATCTCAAAGACTTTGGGAGAAACCATCAAAACCAGCACAACAAGAAAGGCACATGTGGACAATCTGATCAAGTCCATAATGCAAGAGGGTGAAGGTGAAGAAGCTTTGAATGATGAAGAAGCTAGGAGTGGTGAAAGAAGCAGAAGAAAGCTAAAGAACCGACCTTGGGTAATATAGGAAAATAAGTACTTTTGTATTTTTCCTTTTTTCTGTTCATCTTCTGTAATAGTTTGTGGCCTACCAAATGTCCTAGAC
The DNA here is from genome assembly GCA_954870985.1 of Trifolium fragiferum. NCBI lineage: Eukaryota > Viridiplantae > Streptophyta > Magnoliopsida > Fabales > Fabaceae > Trifolium > Trifolium fragiferum. The sequence goes on along the minus strand of OX940789.1, from coordinate 26,569,894 downwards.
ATTGGATGCTTTGACATCAGGCACTTAAGTAAGTGCAATTTTGTATGTTGTTTCGTTTTAACAAATTATGGTATACTTTTGTATGCTTTTACCTTTGACAAATTATGGTAAAAAGGGGGAGTAATAATTGATGATAAGAACAGCTTTTTGGCAAGTAGAATCACCTACTCTTGCTTACGGATGAAAAAAAAAAAGCATGCTTTAAAAAAATTAAAAACTAAAAGCTATGCTAAAGTAAGTGTGTCCAGAGCATAATTAAATGCTTAAAATTGAACCTCTGAAAAGTCTAATGAGTCTTGATCACTTTGATTAAGTACTTTCCGCTAAAACACAAGACTATGGTTCACTAAGTCACTAGGTTGTTCAGTTCAAGGAATTAGAAAATTTCTGTAATGGATCATATGAAGACAAGACTAAGATTGTCTCATACTAGAAAAGGTTCATCACAACAATCAAGATTGAAGAAGTCTTGAAAATTGAAGACACGCAAGATTCTGAAGATCAAAGACCTTGAAGACCTGAAGATCTCAGAACAGAAGTTGCATCAACAGAGATCAATTTGAAGATTGAAGACTGAAGAATGCACACTCAGTAAGTGGTTTGTGGTTGTTTTAGCCATAATTTGCCAAAGGGGGAGAATGTAGTTCTTCTAAGATTGGCTACATCATAAGGCTAAAACAACTTGGTCAGAATGACTTAGCTAAAGCATCAATGCTAAAGCAATTGAATCTAAACCACTTGTGTATATTGAAGATGTGCAGATGCAACATGTTGAACAAGATGTCCTAGACATCTTGTCACTGGGTTCTAGGCATGTTGAAGCACCATGTTGAACAAGATATCCTAAGACATGTGGGTAGGACATCTTGACCCAGTTACAGCGTAGAAGATAATGTTTATCCATTAGCGCGCATATCTTTTAAAATATGCATAAGGCGCGAATCTTCAAGTAACAAGCTGAGATTAGGATTAATGATAAAGTTTCTTATTAATCCTATGTGTTATATACGATCGGGTTTGTAACTAATTAAGTGGATAAAGATTAAATCTTTTATCTTATGGAGTTTTTTTTAAAACAAGTTTGTTTTAAAACTTAAATTCATATTGTTGTGCATCTGAAAGATTGAAGATATCTGAAGCCTTGCACACCTATATAAAGGATTCAACATTAAGCTTGAAACTCAACCCTCAATAACTGAAGAATGTGAGTCCAAAACTTTGTACCCACTGTGCAAAGTAATAGTAGCTTCTGAAACTTAGGTTCTAAGATTTAGTTGCTTGTTGTTGTTGAATGGTTTATTCAACACCATTGTTTTAAACGATAAGTTTCAGTCACTTGGGATTAGTGATCAGAGGGAGGTGAGTAGGTTCTCACATTCAGGGGGAGTGAGCCCTTGGGTAGAAAAACACTAGGTTTAAGAAAAGGCATACATACCAAAAGGTGTTTGGTGTGCGTTGTAAGACTAAGTATTAATTCGAAGGTGTGGTTTTCCTTTCCTGGATTGGTATCCCCAGAGTAGGTGTGGTTTGCATCGAACTGGATTAACAAACAATTATATCGTGGATTGGTATCCCCAGAGTAACCAGTTGTCGAACCAGTTGTCTAAGACATCTGGACTATCACACAAGTTGTCTTAGACATTGTGTACGACATCTGTCCTGCCAGAGAACAGAATTTCAGAAACCTCTAGTCCAATCCAAACTGCCACGATGTAAACTTCATGGGTGGTGGTGTGATGAGTCTTCCTCTCCACACAATTCTTTCCTTTCTGACGTTTTGGTTCCAGGATTCTTCGTCTGTCGCCCTCTATAGCATTCACAAAGCTTGTTTGTGTTTGTATCCTTTGCGCCGAAGATTTTTAGGGTTGTCTATGTAGGTGTCGATGGCGGCGGCACCGCCACATTTCCTTTTAAACCCACTTGGGTTTAGGTGTACAATCCCGTTCGGGATTGTTACGTACTATAATCCCATTCAGGTTTGTTACTGTGGTGGCATTTGTGTGGTTTCTCACCATGGTGGTTATGTTCATGCTGTATGGCTACATCGAGTTGGTTTATCGCAAACAACTTCTGTTGGATTCTATGATTGTAACAACTCGAGCCCATTTTATACATATTTAGGCTTTGTTTGGCAAGCACAAAAAGTTAGCTTATATTTAGGCTCTGTTTGGCAAGCACAAAAAGTTAGCTTATAGCTTATAAGTTAAAAGTTTTGTTTGGTAATATTGTTTTGAGAAAAAGCTTATAAATTATTTTACTGACTTATAGCTTATTTTTCAAAAGCTATTGGTCTTATAGCTTATAGATTATCATTTTTTTCTTCCATTTTTATCCTTGTTATTTTAACTAAAACTCATTTTTGCCCTTTATATTTTATTTTAATTTAAAATAAAATAATTATTTCGTTAGAATTCAAACCTTCTTCCATAAAAAATAAAAAAAAAAGAGATTACAAATCATCTCTTCTAAAACACTATCAATCATCTTTCATAAATTTATATACAGACAATATCGTTTGTCTTTTATACTCCGCTTTCAACCGTATGTCATATATTATTTTGAATTAATATAAGAGAGTTGCTATACGGCTAAGGGTGGGCATGGTTTGGTTTAAAACCAAAACTGCATAAAAACTGATCTGAACTATTTTTAAAGTTTAGAAAACCAAAACTGAGTCATTATTAGAAATATAAACTGAACCAAACGGTTCAGTTAACCAGTAACTATTTTTTTTATTTTTTTTATTTTACAATTTTAATTTTTTATAAACTTAACTAGTTCATTATAAAACTGAACCGAACCAAAATCTAAACTTTTTAAAAATTACTAATTGATCAAAAAACCTTAAGCAGTCAAAAAACTTAAAATCGGTCGAAAAATCTAAAATCGGCCAAAAAATCTAAAATCAACAATAACCCCTAAAATCAGTTGAAAACCCAAAAAGTTGACCGAAAAATCTAAAATTATCTAAAAACCCTAAAATCGGCCGATTTAGGGTTTATAGTTGATTTTAGGGTTTTTGCGTGATTTTATGTTTTAGATTGATTTTTTGGATTTTCGTCTGATTTTTGGGTTTATAGTTGATTTTAGGGTTTTTGGCTGATTTTAGGTTTTTCAGCCAATTTTTTTTTTCGGTCGATTTTAGGATTTATAGTTTATTTTAGAATTTTTGACCGATTTTTTGAGTTTTAAACCGATTTTATGGTTTATAGTCGATTTTAGGGTTTTTGGCCGATTTTAGGTTTTCGACTGATTTTAGGGTTTTTGGCCAATTTTAGGTTTTTTCCCGATTTTTTGTGTTTTCGGGCGATTTTAGAGTTTAGTTAACAGTTTTTTTCTCCAGTTAACAGATTTTTTACCACATAAAGAGTTATTTCATAAAGAGTTTTATTTAATTTTAAAAAAAAAAATGGTTCAGTTTTAAATGGTTTAGTTTACAAGTTTAATTTGGTTTTTATGCCCACGGCACAACAAAAATTATGCACAACTTTGCACGACAAGTTCATTTACAAGTGAATTTCTCTTTTAATGGGTGCTAGCTTATACAGATAATGTTATAAAATACTACAACAAAAGCCTAGTTACTAGCATACAAACATCCATAAAAGACAAATAGAGGTAATATCTTAGATTTGTGTGCAGCAACACATGTTACCGTTTCAAGCAATAGTAATATGTAAAAAAGTAAGGATCATTTCTCATAAACAAACACATTTGCTAGAGTAAACATGTCATTTGTAGTCAAAACATATAGGGATGTCAACGGGGCGGGGATTGAGCGGAGGGTACTTTACCACTCTTTGCCCCACCATCTAAAACATTCCCCATCCCCGTGCCCATTCCCCGCTTCGGGAAGTATTCTTCCTCCATCCCCATCCCCACGGATCTCCACAGTTCCCGCGGGGATCCGTCAACCTTAAAAAGTTATCAAATTTTTATTATTTTCGATCAAATTAGTTGCAAAAAAATAGTAAAGCTTAATTATAAAACAAATAAAAAAGTTAAAATATTAGTGTGAGTCTTATGACAGTAATAAACATCATATATAAACAAATGTATACACATATTGTGTGAAAATATAATTAAAAACAATTTATAAAGTACTTAAATATACATTTATAAATGTTATTTTAATAAACTTTTCTGGGACGGATCCTCCGCGGATTAACAAACAATTGTATCGTGGATTGGTATCCCCAGAGTAACCAGTTGTCGAACCAGTTGTCTAAGACATCTGGACTATCACACAAGTTGTCTTAGACATTGTGTACGACATCTGTCCTGCCAGAGAACAGAATTTCAGAAACCTCTAGTCCAATCCAAACTGCCACGATGTAAACTTCATGGGTGGTGGTGTGATGAGTCTTCCCCTCCACACAATTCTTTCCTTTCTGACGTTTTGGTTCCAGGATTCTTCGTCTGTCGCCCTCTATAGCATTCACAAAGCTTGTTTGTGTTTGTATCCTTTGCGCCGAAGATTTTTAGGGTTGTCTATGTAGGTGTCGATGGCGGCGGCACCGCCACATTTCCTTTTAAACCCACTTGGGTTTAGGTGTACAATCCCGTTCGGGATTGTTACGTACTATAATCCCATTCAGGTTTGTTACTGTGGTGGCATTTGTGTGGTTTCTCACCATGGTGGTTATGTTCATGCTGTATGGCTACATCGAGTTGGTTTATCGCAAACAACTTCTGTTGGATTCTATGATTGTAACAACTCGAGCCCATTTTCTACATATTTAGGCTTTGTTTGGCAAGCACAAAAAGTTAGCTTATATTTAGGCTCTGTTTGGCAAGCACAAAAAGTTAGCTTATAGCTTATAAGTTAAAAGTTTTGTTTGGTAATATTGTTTTGAGAAAAAGCTTATAAATTATTTTACTGACTTATAGCTTATTTTTCAAAAGCTATTGGTCTTATAGCTTATAGATTATCATTTTTTTCTTCCATTTTTATCCTTGTTATTTTAACTAAAACTCATTTTTGCCCTTTATATTTTATTTTAATTTAAAATAAAATAATTATTTCGTTAGAATTCAAACCTTCTTCCATAAAAAATAAAAAAAAAAGAGATTACAAATCATCTCTTCTAAAACACTATCAATCATCTTTCATAAATTTATATACAGACAATATCGTTTGTCTTTTATACTCCGCTTTCAACCGTATGTCATATATTATTTTGAATTAATATAAGAGAGTTGCTATACGGCTAAGGGTGGGCATGGTTTGGTTTAAAACCAAAACTGCATAAAAACTGATCTGAACTATTTTTAAAGTTTAGAAAACCAAAACTGAGTCATTATTAGAAATATAAACTGAACCAAACGGTTCAGTTAACCAGTAACTATTTTTTTTATTTTTTTTATTTTACAATTTTAATTTTTTATAAACTTAACTAGTTCATTATAAAACTGAACCGAACCAAAATCTAAACTTTTTAAAAATTACTAATTGATCAAAAAACCTTAAGCAGTCAAAAAACTTAAAATCGGTCGAAAAATCTAAAATCGGCCAAAAAATCTAAAATCAACAATAAACCCTAAAATCAGTTGAAAACCCAAAAAGTTGACCGAAAAATCTAAAATTATCTAAAAACCCTAAAATCGGCCGATTTAGGGTTTATAGTTGATTTTAGGGTTTTTGCGTGATTTTAGGTTTTAGATTGATTTTTTGGATTTTCGTCTGATTTTTGGGTTTATAGTTGATTTTAGGGTTTTTGGCTGATTTTAGGTTTTTCAGCCAATTTTTTTTTTCGGTCGATTTTAGGATTTATAGTTTATTTTAGAATTTTTGACCGATTTTTTGAGTTTTAAACCGATTTTATGGTTTATAGTCGATTTTAGGGTTTTTGGCCGATTTTAGGTTTTCGACTGATTTTAGGGTTTTTGGCCAATTTTAGGTTTTTTCCCGATTTTTTGTGTTTTCGGGCGATTTTAGAGTTTAGTTAACAGTTTTTTTCTCCAGTTAACAGATTTTTTACCACATAAAGAGTTATTTCATAAAGAGTTTTATTTAATTTTTAAAAAAAAAATGGTTCAGTTTTAAATGGTTTAGTTTACAAGTTTAATTTGGTTTTTATGCCCACGGCACGACAAAAATTATGCACAACTTTGCACGACAAGTTCATTTACAAGTGAATTTCTCTTTTAATGGGTGCTAGTTTATACAAATAATGTTATAAAATACTACAACAAAAGCCTAGTTACTAGCATACAAACATCCATAAAAGACAAATAGAGGTAATATCTTAGATTTGTGTGCAGCAACACATGTTACCGTTTCAAGCAATAGTAATATGTAAAAAAGTAAGGATCATTTCTCATAAACAAACACATTTGCTAGAGTAAACATGTCATTTGTAGTCAAAACATATAGGGATGTCAACGGGGCGGGGATTGAGCGGAGGGTACTTTACCACTCTTTGCCCCACCATCTAAAACATTCCCCATCCCCGTGCCCATTCCCCGCTTCGGGAAGTATTCTTCCTCCATCCCCATCCCCACGGATCTCCACAGTTCCCGCGGGGATCCGTCAACCTTAAAAAGTTATCAAATTTTTATTATTTTCGATCAAATTAGTTGCAAAAAAATAGTAAAGCTTAATTATAAAACAAATAAAAAAGTTAAAATATTAGTGTGAGTCTTATGACAGTAATAAACATCATATATAAACAAATGTATACACATATTGTGTGAAAATATAATTAAAAACAATTTATAAAGTACTTAAATATACATTTATAAATGTTATTATAATAAACTTTTCTGGGACGGATCCTCCGCGGATCGGGGGATCAAATATCATCCTCATCCCCAAACCTCTTTCGGGGAAATTTTCTCCTCCATCCCCATCCCCATGGGGAAAAATTCTCCATCTTCGGATCCCCAAACGGGGCAATCCCCACGGGGATCCCCATTTACAGATGAAATTGACATCCCTAAAAACATAATAGAAGAGAATTAAAATTACAACAATCAGCTCAATCGTGCAACGACAACATCGTACACTTTAGCTTTTTCCTTAATATAATTGTAATCAAGATTATCTTTTTTTCGAGTAAATTTAGTTAATATTATCTTAATTTTTATTATATGTTTAGTGAAAAATTTACATAATTGTGTCGATTATATTATATTATTATGTTTATAAGTATTTTTACATAGTTGAATCAATTTCAAGTTTCACAAGTTGTCAAGTATACATGTAAACTTTCCCATAAAAAATATATTGCATTAAAATAAAACATTATCTTACACAAATTAATTTGATAATATTGTTCAATATTTTAATAATAGTATATAAAAGATATATTACATTAATACATCTAAATTATTATCTTAAAAACTACATTGATAAGTTTATATTATTAATTAGGAATGTCATTTTATGTCATTTATTAAACACTGCAATTAGTTTATCAGCTATAAGCTACAAACTATAAGCCATCAACTATAAGCTATAAGCTATCAGCTAGCTTATCAGCCATAAGCTATTATTGCCAAACAGAGCCTAAATTTCCCTCGGGATCAACATCAATGTAAATCGTTGTATTTGCATCGATTTCTTTTGTTATAACCATCTTAGACAGCTCTGTCACCACCTTTTTCTCAATCCACCTTCTAATTGGTCTAGCACCATACACCTACACAAAAACAACGATAAAAGATAGTTATAAGTCGTGATGTCAAACATGGATAATGGATTGTTAAAATTCCCCTATGCAATAAGGCTATAGTGCAGTGCCACTATGCCACTATTTTACAAGATTTTATACTTTTTAGAATTGAGTATTAAGTCTAACTCAATCATACAAAACCAACTTATATGGTCATGATTGTGTCTATTTATAAACATATAATTCACCTTTATTTTTTAAAAATGAATAATAAAATACAATATATTATAGATATTTATATAAAATTAAAGTATATTCAATAAAAAGAAGTTCACTAACCTCTTGTTTAGCCTGAGGATCTTCTGATCTAATCTAATATTGCATGAAATGTTCATGCTCTTCTTTTGCATGTAATGTTCATGCTCTTGAGACGGAAGACCATCACATGTTGGGCAAAGTGTGGCCTTGTTGCTTGGTTTCTATTGTTGAGATTCCAAATGTAAGAAATACATAAAATCATTAGTACTTAATATATAAAAAGCATGTGATATGAACTTAGAGTAAATATAAGAGACTAGTAAAAAGAAATACCCTTACGATAATTCGTTTGTTTTGAAACCAAACCATGGAATATAAATTCCAATTATGAACATCATCGTTAAGACATAGACCTTTAGTAAGATAGTCAAGATTATGGTATTTGCTGGATAATCCAACCATCTTGAGAATATTGGCCACTAAAGTAAAGGAAAAATTAATTTCATGTAGGTGGTAGCACCAATTCATCTAGATATTAAAAATAAACAAGTAAAAGGTAATTTCTTTGAATTTCAATTTGAGAAAAAGGGATTTGGCATAGGGTTATGAGCCTAAAACCTTGATTAAATCAAGAAATATGCTTATAAAATTATTTAAAGTAGATTATGTGAATAGTAGAAAAAAATTTAATAACTAATAAAAAAAAAATCAATTGTCTCGTGAACCTAGCTCAATTGATAAAATAATGCATTATATATGCAGGGGGTCATGGCTCAAATCCCGGTTATTCCACTTATCCACCTTAAGAGTGGTGACGTGTTCGTAAAAGGTTTATTAGTTAATGTTGGTGTTTTGTTGTCGTGTATTTTTTACTATTGTTTATTTGTATTTTTCTTCTTGTTAGACACACTTTGCTTAATTTGATCTTTTAAATATAATTATTTGGCTTCTTTATAAAAACAAAACAAAATTTATTGAATAAATCTTAATTTTGTTTTTGATAAATGATCTTTAAATTTTTTTATTTGTAATATATATATTGGGTTTTCTTTTGATCTCTAAACTATATATATTGTTTCTCTTTTGGGAATTGCACTTCGCTCCGCCTTGATTGCTTAGAGTCCTCTCAAAAACCAAAATTGTTCCTAAACGTGTTTATTGAGAGTTAAAATTCAATGGCACCCTTCCAAAAGATAAAATTTGGTATGCTAAAAGGCACATCCCCTAATTTCTAGTTTTTAACACCTACTATCCTCCGGTAGAAATGAATTTTAACACCTACCGCATTATATCTTTCGGTAGGCATGAAATTACTTATTTTGCTATTGTTATATTGTTGTTTTTGTTTTAACTATTTGATTATATCTTTGAAGTGTGATATAACTTTGACAATGGTTATAATAGAATAAAACAATTTTTTTGGGCGTGAAAGAAGCTTGTCTATATAGGAATCTAAAAGAAGTTGAGAAGAGAAGACACAAGATCTTGAAAATATTTGGTTGTTGGTTTAGGTTGCGATTTTTTTTTTTTTGGCGAGTAAAGAAATAAAATTTATTGTTTATGTGTGAAAAACACAATCTCCAAATGAAGCTAAAGTTAGAAGGACATATTGTTGTTGATTGTTTGAACTGGGTTGAGGAGAATCTTGTTGCTGAAATGATAAAAAATTTGATTTTTTTGCCTACCGGATTCAATTTTTCAGTAGGTGTTAAAATAAAAAAAATAAAAATAAATTTAGGTGGTGGTGCATTTTAGACCACCAAATTCTTTCCTATGATAACACCACCAAGTTTTATCTTTTGGTAGCTACGTTTAGAGGCATTTTTGGAAACTTGGGCTCTGTTTGGCAAACACAAAAAATTAGCTTATAGTTTATGTAGCTTATAAATTAAAAGTCTTGTTTGATAACAGTCTTTTGAGAAAGAGCTTAAGACTTATTTTACTGACTTATAGTTTATTTTTTATAAGCTATTTCAAGTAACTTATGAGCTTATAGCTTTTAGCTTATCATTTTTTCTTCCATTTTTATCCTTGTTATTTTAACTAAAACCCACTTTTACCCTTTATAAAAAAAATATATTATTTTAACACCTTCTTCCATAAAAAAAAAAAGATTATAAATCATCTCTTCTAAAAAACTAACAACCATCTTTCATATATTTATACACACAATATCGCTTGTCGTTTATGCTCCGCTCTCAACTGTATGCCATATATTATTTTGAATTAATATAATTGTAGTCAAGATTATATTTTTTTGAGCAAACTTAGTTAATATTATCTTAATTTTTATTATATGTTTAGTGAAAAATTTCCATAATTGTGTTGAATATATTATATTATTATGGTTATACATATTTTTACATAGTTGAATCAATTTCAAGTGTCACAAGTTGTCAAATGTACATGTACACTTTGCCGTAAAAAATATATTACATTAAACTTAAAAAATTAAAATAAAATAAAATAAAATTTTATCTTACACAAATCAATTTGATAATATTGTTCAATATTTTAATAATAATATATAAAATATATTACATTAATACATCTAAATTATTATATTAAATACTACATTAATAAATTTAAATTATTATCTTAAATATAAAATTATATTATTAATTAGGAATGTCCTTTTATGTCATTTTACATTTATTAGCTAATTGAACCGCTAATTTTACCAAACACTGCAACTAGCTTATCAGCTATAAGCTATAAGCTATTAGCTATCAGCTAGCTTATCAGCCATAAACTATTTTTGTCAATCAGAGCTTTAGTAGGCAATCTCAGCGATGTACCTAATGATCTTCTTAATTGGTAGCGTAAATGGTTGAACATGTACTTAAACCCTAAGATACATGATTCGATTTCTATAGAAGAAAAAAACTCTACTAAAAAAGGGATAAAGCAGATCGTGACATACACCACCGAAATTACCTACTAAATAGTAAATACGTAAAAAAAATGGCTCAGACCGTTACAATGATAGGTTAGTTTAAACCCAATTTTCAGCCGTTGTTACTTCTAATAATAAGATAACGTATTAACTTATTAAAAAACAATTATATATCGCAGGGAAATTAACATATGGTGCGGATAGAAAATGTACTAGCATGGGTACAATAGCTATAACAAATAGCAAAACAAAAACATAATGGGCTTTAGCTCAAAGGGTCTATAAAGCAAAAGATGTTTTCCCTTCAGGTCCCTTTTTTTTTTCACCCCTCAAATTTTTTATTTTGCCTTTCAATAAAAACTTTAGTTTTGATAAACTGAAATATTTTTGCCTTGAAATATAACTTTGGTTTCTAGAAACTGAAATTTCCTGAAATTTGAACTAGAAAAATTTCAATTTCTGTGAAACGAAATTTTTATTAAGGGCAAAATCAGATTTTTGAGAATAAAAAAAAAACGTAGGAGGCTGGAAGAGAAAACTTAAAACAAAAATACATTTAAAAGAAATAGAGTTCACAAACTTGAGGTGAATCCTAAATGTAATTATTATAATTATAAAAGCAAAATCTTAATACTATACAAATGAGACAAATTTTATAAGGTCTCATTAAATGTTTGCCTTCACCACATTGTTTCTTATAATTTTGTATTTAATTTTGCATTATAATGGAAACAATTCAATAAAGGAAACAATTCAAATAAAGAAAATAATTCAAATTCAAATGATAATTAAAAAGTATGATTAAAATATTCAAATTATTATTGTTTTCAACTTCAAATAATTTTGTTTTTCGTACATGATTAAAATAAAAATAATACTAGGACCAAATAAATAAATAATATTATAAATAAATTTTCTTGCATGATTTGTTTACTAGAAAAATTAGTTTTAATTAAATAGATTATTAACGAAAACATATTTTGATGCATGTTTTAAAACAATAAAGAAAAACTTTATCTTTTCAATAAAATTTAATAAGTCTAAAAAATGAAAGAATTTGTAAAATATATACTCCCGCCGGCCATAATTATTGGCAAAAAACACTTTTTAAATACATTCAAATATGTTTTTTAATGTATTCAAATATGTTTTTTATTATTTTGTTAGATAAAAAATTATACTATTATTTAGTAGCATTTTATTTTATATAAATATATTTTTGTCTTAAATTATTAGCATTTAATTGATTTATATTTTATGAGATTTTCAATTACATTATTTAAAAAAATATAAAAAAAAAAGTGTATTAATGTATAGTGTATTAATTTTTACTACAAAAATTTTTAACAAAGAAAAACAATTTTTTTTTTTTTGAACAATCAAAGAAAAACAAATTAGTTCCACAAAAATCTGTGCAACTTTCAAATTGTGGTAATAAAATCCTTGACTTGACCAAAAAAAAATCCTTGATTCTTAAAACTGATAAAGTTAATGGTAATAAAATAAAATTGGTAATAATTTGAAATTAGTTTTCAACATGGTAATAAATATATTAATATGCATTAATTATGATTGCAAAGGAATTTTGGGAGTACTATTGTGCCTATAAATAATGTCTAATCTCATTTCTATTCTTCACAATATTACATATTCATTTTTTATTCATCTGAAAATGTTGTCACTGAAAATGTTGTCATTCTCTATTTTTCCTACATTTTTCTTCTTTTTATGTAGCAACGTGCGAGATATATGTAGATTGTAATTTCTTTCAACAATTATATTTTCCTATCGACTACCTTTTATTGATTTGTTTATGTAGATTCATTGAAAGATGAAAATGTGAAATTTCTAGAACTGAAGATGGAGCACATAAAGATTTGTATAGCTTTTTTTGTTTTATCTGAATAAGATTTGTATAATTTTTATAGGTTGTAATTTTTTTTGTGTGCGAATAAAAATTTATATAAAATTGATTAAAGCTGTAGATTTTATTAAACTTTACATTAATTTGTAGACCTCTGTAATATACATATGTGATTGAAGTGTCTATTGTTAACAAATTACAAGTAGTTTAGTTTATGTTAATAGTAATATTGTTGTAGGTATTGATCATTCTAATCATGAGCAAGCTTCAATATTGAGCTTTTCAATTAAATAAAATTTGTGACACATTATTTAATTTGTTGATCAACTTACTCTAAGACAAAATCAATCAATATAAAAAAATATATTAAATATATGAAAAATTGATCAAACTTCCACAAAACTTTGTTAATTATAATATATATTGTAAAAATGAGTATTTTTTACATTTGCAATCATTTGATATTCATTCAAAACACAGTGATACAAAAATACGAAGAAAAAAATTTGAAAAATACGAGCAAGCTTCCTAAGTAATACTGAGTTTTATAATTACAATAGAAATTTGGAAATAATATTTAAATTTATTGATTGAGATTCTTTGAGATTGAATTAAAATTGATTAATATTAAAATAAATTTTATTCTAAATGCATAAATAAACCGTAAAGTTTTTTTTTATTAATTCTATGATTTTTAAGGATTTCAGGAATTTAGAGTTTGATCGCAAGTTTTTTTTTTTTGTTTCTGTTTTCACCATCAATATCCAGCATTGCACCGCCTAATCTGATTCATGCATTAATGATACCGTGTGTCAGGTAAATTTTCCGAACTTAAGAGTAACAATATCTTCTGGTGAACATGTTTACAAGAAAACACGTTAACCAAGTAAGATTCAACCTTCAAAAAATTAGGACTCTTCCTAAGTACTTAACCTTACCTGTCAGCCGCGAGATTCGCCAATGTTGTAAGATCTATTCCGTACCATACTAGAGAAACCAAGTTGGAATATTTACGCATAACCATACTCATCTGAGAACTTCCCAATAGATTATCCTATAGAAAGTCAGCTCTTGATGCTTCCCTAAGAATAATTCAGATTTTCAAAATCATAACTTGTATTCCTACCATACCGCTAGAAGCTAGGATCCGTTTAACATAACAAATAGAATTTCCTTTTGGCGATACCAGTCTAGGTCAGTTAACTCAGCAAACCATTTGAGATCAACCTTGATTAGAGTAACAATTAGGAATCACTTCACAACACTATTTAGATACCTGACTTAATTCATAAGACATCATTCGTGAGCAGTAGAAACAAGAATCAACCGAATTAGCCCTTGTAAGTAGCAACCAATAGTTGTACCTTACCACTAGAGGTTGAGCATTATCAGATGTAACAGTTAGGAATTTCACCTTATAAACTGATTACCTATATAGACTTATTAGGTGTAGTTATTCCATTATCTTGAGCTAGTAACTCAGTGCCATTAACTACCTAACCAAGTATATAGGAAAATAGTTGAATTAGGCCACCTTCGATTCAACACTCTTTTAGTTTCCAGCCTATCATGTTACCACTCAGGGAATTAATATAAGCCTAGTGAGATAGTCTTAGCTTAACACGTTACATTAGAGATCACACCAAACCATTTGGAACATAACCTCACTCCGAATAACAAGTAGAAATATCTCTTGATCATACTTAGTTACCAGGTAGCCTACTTAACAGTATCATGCATCTCCTACATTAGCAGTTTAGTGTCGTGGCTTAGGTAGATACCATGTGAGAGAAATTAAGTTGAACCACCCGTATTATTAAACGCAAGTTTGCTATGTTACCACACTGTGTATCACCATTAATACCCGACATAGTAGTGTTAGTCTATTCCTTTAGAGCTAATCTTCGTACTTAAACAATAGCACTCAAGCCTTGACCAAATTAGCAAAAATCAGAAGTTATCATTAATGCATTCATCCACCTAGATCAATCGTTGTGTATCCATGTTAGTTGCCCCGAAGCGAAATCACTAAGTTGGATTTATTCCTTATCAGCCACTTAGCATATTCATTTATTAAGACCTTCGAGTTAGGGATCTGTTAGAGTTAGTCAGATTTCCATTAAGAGTGCCCCTCAATACGCTGATTTTAGCCGGAACCAATAGAAGTCAAATTCCAAATTCATGACCATTCCTTCGGACCTTTGATAAGCTAAGTTCATCGAACCAAACTATGTTGGATTGGGTATCCATTAGACATGGGAACATGGAACAGGTTCATTCCCTAACTTTGTCTGATTATGTCTCGGACAGATAATTCCTTCTCGTGCCCTATCATCTATTAGTCGTAAATATCACCCGGAGTAGTTGAAAGGTAAACTTTCCAAATTCCTCGATAGCAGTCAGTTAAACTGATCTTGTGGGACGTCACCTATAAGAAAATTATGTTCAATCATTTCAGCCTTTCAGTTACGTTGCTAGTAACTAAATATGATCCATGGAATCCAGTTTAACTAGAGAGGTCACGTGTAAATCCATTTCGAGCTCTCACATATCTTATCGATCTTTTAATCAGCATCATTAGTCAATCACCCGTCAAACTATTCTGTTCAGTGTCAGTATCGGCTAATCATATAGGTCTTCGTGCACCTGAACGACCCATCATTATTTCTAGTGCATTGAGTAAACTTTCAAAATCTTATCAGCTAAATTCCAGTTAAGTTTCAGATCCTTCCAGTTACATAGAAATAGTAGCTAGTAGAAGTATTAGTATCTAGATACCGCATCAAAGCCATTCTCTGAATTCGAGTTTGAACCATTTCATTCTCTGCCGACTGATTCAGTTTTTCTGTACATTATCGACGATAGACTTAGATCATCATCAATCAAATTTCTCGTGTAGAGTAAAAGAGTTTCCTCATCGCGAATTCAATTCATACAATGGCACATTGACTATTCTTGGACAATGGATTCAAATCCATTCTCTGTGTCAAATGTGCAAACCTTCCATATTCAGCCAGCCATCATTAGAATCCAATCATTTTAGCCAGATTCTCTCATGTCAGCTTATCAGTGAATTATCCAGCCAACCTAACCGTATCATTGAAGGAAGATTCGAACCTCAGTTCTTGATATGTTAAATGTACTACTCGACCACAGTGTTGTGCTAGGATGGATTGGAATAGTAGGTGGAAAATTTTGTAGTACAATGGAATCGGTTGCAGATGAGTTTGACTCATTGGCGAAAGGATCTATAGTGCTTACGCATTCTTCACTCGTTTTATATTTTTTATCTATCCCGGAGTATTTTAAACGACATGAACGAGACAGTGGTATGTGTGACGTGTCACGAGCTGCAGCGTTCGGAATTGAGAAAAACCCGGAAGAGAAAATTTTGGATTATTGATATCAACACTTAAATTTATCCCATTCAGCGATTCATGTAGCGACAACCAGGCCAGATATCGACCTACTGAGGTGTAGTGTGAGATAATAATGAGTATGGTATGTTAAGGTGTCGCGACCATGTTGGACTGTAGTAGAGTATTGAGAATACCGACACATAACCGCCTTCGCAAAGTAAATCAAGTATTACTTTGTGAGGTTATCCAATGAAAGATGTAGTAATGGTAGAAGTTAAATTGGAAAAGAAGAGATGGTGTGTCACTGTGTTAGATAATTTGGAGTAAGGCCGTGATGATGCAAATAAAAAGGGGACGACTATAAGTAGTCGGATCAAAGTGCGCAGCATAGAATCAGGTGAGAATATAGTCAGATGATCAGTCTTTGGGCCAATAACTCTTTGAGAGAGGAAAGTTCTATTCCAAGAGATTGGGTATCTTTGATTGTAGGAGGACTAACGAACGTACGAAGGATTTGATACACATAAGTGGAAGTTTGGATTTGTGTGTGTAAAAAAAAAAAAAAAAGGTGAGCGGAGATACTTGTGTGCCCGAAGGACTAAACTAAGAAGAAGTAGCGCAAGAGGGCATATGAGAAATGTAATACGGATTGAAATCGAGGATGTAGACAAAATCATGGAAGGTTACCTCGGTGTTAAGTGAAGAAGAAGTTTTCGAATTTCGAGGACGAAATTCTTTTAAGGGGGGTAGATTGTAACATCCCACTTAAATTATTAGAAGTAATAATAATTAAAGATGGAATTGGGATAATTTATGTCAAGTTTATTGTAGTTGAAATATAATGGTAATTTAACTTGACTTGTGGAAAGAAAACAAGTACCAAGTGAGACCCACATTTTATTTTCTTTAAATCTACAACAACCAAGACCCATTAGTTATTTCTTTATGTCGCTTCCTTCTCTCTCACTATCAGTAACAACAAGAACAACCCATTCCTCTTCTCTCATTCACGCCTAAAACAACAACAAGCTCCATACTTGGTTTAATCCTAAATTCATGTTTATTCCACACCAGAACCTTGTTATTGATTCTTAATCCCATGAATCATTGAAAAGCAAGTAAAGAAATTAATCCCCATTATCCCTTACTTGTCATCGAAAACCCATTCCCTCAAAGAAGTGATTTTCCTAAATCTACCTTTTCCAATGCATGTGTGTTGGATGTTGTCAAGTGAGGTTGTAGGTGGGATGTGAAGTTATAGTTTCAGCCCCTGGATGTTAAACAAAACTAAACAAAGAGTTATTAAAGACTCACTTTGAGATGGTTTGGAACCTGTAATGGAAGCTTGGATATTGAAGTTGCATGTGTCAATTATTAAATGAATTCACCAGTTCGTGCTTTTAAGAAACTAAGGTAAGAAGTATAGATTCATCTTCATTTCTATTTTTCCTCTACTTGGTTGAAACCTTAAACCATGGTTAAAACTCCATAAAATCAATTATGTTTATCTTTGGCACTTGCATGTGTGGTTATGTGGAGCAAGAGGCACTGAACAATTATTTTGGAGCTGTGGAACAAGGAATAAAAGGAATGAAGTTGGATTAGTGAAAATGGAGCAAAGAATTGTCAAACCCGTGTTTTGGACAGAACTCCATTCAAACTGCAATCTTTTCCTCTCTGTAAGTCGGATTTGAACGATTCTTTTTTCTGTAGTTAGCTAACTCAAATACGGACATTCTGACACCAGTTTCATGAATTTTCATCAAGAAATGAATTCTGGGCGAATTTTTGAAGTTGACTGTTCAACCCAGGAATTTTCAGAAATCGTATTTGAACAGGGCTCCGGTCAAACGGTAATTTCTCCTACTCTGTAGCTCTGATTTTGATTCCGCTTGTTGGTATGGAAAGCTAACTTAAATCCGGTCGTTTGGAGACCAATTTCATAAATTTTAGTGGAGAAACGAAGGCTGGGTGAATTTTTGAAGATGGAGGTCTGATGCAGAGTTGTGCTAGAAATTCTTCCTTTTTCCGAATTTCAAATCTGTCCACAGCTTGGTCGTGGGTTTAGCTGGGTGG
Source organism: Trifolium fragiferum (assembly GCA_954870985.1). NCBI lineage: Eukaryota > Viridiplantae > Streptophyta > Magnoliopsida > Fabales > Fabaceae > Trifolium > Trifolium fragiferum. The sequence goes on along the minus strand of OX940789.1, from coordinate 26,551,825 downwards.
TCTGTAGCTGCTGTAGAACTCAAGAAGCAAGGATTAAAGCTTCATAACAGGTGGGTTCTTAGGCTAGGTAGTTTAGTTTCCCATGAATTCAACTTTGCATGTTAACACTAGGAAATTAGGGAAAATATGTGTGAGAGGAATTAACTCCCAAATTCCTCTCCAAACTATCGTATTATATACTTATAATATTATTGCATAGGTCTAATTTGAGGATTGTAGGTGGTTAATTTGAAAAATGGGATTTTCTGCAAAACAGGGGCTGTTCTCGCAGTTCTCTCCCGGCGAGCAGCCGGCGAGCCTTCTAGCGAGTGATGATTTTCTGGGCAGCTGATGAGTGGCCCGGCGAGCATTTGCTAGCCCGGCGAGCTTCTGCTCGCCCAGCGAGCACTTGCTGGCCCGGCGAGCTCACCCAGAACAGAATATGATCACTTGCCTGGACTCGTTGGATTGCTCATTGTGGCGGGTAAAGTTAGAATGACCCTATTTTTATTATTTTTTCTCAAAACCTTACAATCGTTTTAGATCCTCGAATTAGATTGTTATTTCTTGCGATAATAGAATTAATATAAAATACGTATAGTTTGTAATCACGATGAAACCATAGGGTATAACTTAGGGATTTAGAATTATGTATGCTCCCCGGGCTTGGGATAATTATGGTAGTATGTAATAAATTTAGAATCAGTCGATTATGTGCGATTGTGATATCGCTTGTGGACTTCGTTTTAGATGCTCCACCAGAAAAACTTTGTGAGCTGTATGCCGGAACGCTTTCTGTTCACGGACAAGGCAGGCCTCTGAGATATGCTCACCTCAGAGTGTCTTGCGGTTAAAATCAATAAGACTAATTATGTGTTACACCTTTATTTTTATGCTTTATGATATTATGATGAATATGTTATGACTGATTAGGTGCCCCGGCGTAGTCGCCATTAGGAGGGTAGTAGGACCCACTGAGACTTAGTAGTCTCACCCCACTCCATTTTTTTTTTTTAGGTAAGACAGGTTATTTCGAAGCAGGGACCAGGATGGATCTGACGATCGGAGCTGAGTTTGGATTGTCAGCTTAGAAGACTTAGTCTTCTTTCTTGTTTTATTTAGCCTGATATTCTGTATCAAACATTCTTGTATTATCTTAATGGTAATATGTTATTCAGTTAGTTCCCTCGTAATTTAATGTACTCAGATTCCAGTTATTAATGTTCCGACTAAATATTCTAGACATTTTAGTTGGGGCGTTTCAATTGGTATCAGAGCAGGTCGATCTAGTATCGGACCTTGCCATGAGTCATTACAATTCCTTCCCGACTAGTACGGACCCTTTGGAGTCTAGACTGTTTACGTTGAAACCATCGCATGCTGAGCCCGTACAACTCAGTATTGTGCATGGTAGGCAGGGTATTACAGTTGAGAACCGAAGTGAACCAAGGTGGTTAAGTAAGAAGATCGTAGTGCAAAGTCAGGAGTAGTCGTTGGCGAGAAGTTCTCTTTAACCGGATGTTAAAGCTGAAGTAGTTTGAAATACAAAAGTAAGTGGTGTAACGCCAGCGAGTATACAGAGGTTTAAGACGGAGTATATGGTTTGGAAGCAATAGTGATAGGACATTTCGAAGAATGCAATGAAGTCGATGTTAGAATTGTAAGGATTAAGAGCAGTGTGATGGATGTGCTAATCATTCGAAGTAGAATTGTTCATGTAAGAACGTAAGTGTGTAGGTCATTATAGTATCCAACTGACACCGTGTGTCAGGTAAATTTTCCGAACTTAAGAGTAACCATATCTTCTGGTGAACATGTTTACAAGAAAACACGTTAACCAAGTAAGATTCAACCTTCAAAAAATTAGGACTCTTCCTAAGTACTTAACCTTACCTGTCAGCCGCGAGATTCGCCAATGTTGTAAGATCTGTTCCGTACCATACTAGAGAAACCAAGTTGGAATATTTACCCATAACCATACTCATCTGAGAACTTCCCAATAGATTATCCTATAGAAAGCCAGCTTTTGATGCTTCCCTAAGAATAATTCAGATTTTCAAAATCATAACTTGTATTCCTACCATACCGCTAGAAGCCAGGATCCGTTTAACATAACAAATAGAATTTCCTTTTGGCAATACCAGTCTAGGTCAGTTAACTCAGCAAACCATTTGAGATCAACCTTGATTAGAGTAACAATTAGGAATCACTTCATAACACTATTTAGATACCTGACTTAATTCATAAGACATCATTCGTGAGCAGTAGAAACAAGAATCAACCGAATTAGCCCTTGTAAGTAGCAACCAATAGTTGTACCTTACCACTAGAGGTTGAGCATTATCAGATGTAACAGTTAGGAATTTCACCTTATAAACTGATTACCTATATAGACTTATTAGGTGTAGTTATTCCATTATCTTGAGCTAGTAACTCGGTGCCATTAACTACCTAACCAAGTATATAGGAAAATAGTTGAATTAGGCCACCTTCGATTCAACACTCTCTTACTTTCCAGCCTATCATGTTACCACTCAGGGAATTAATATAAGCCTAGTGAGATAGTCTTAGCTTAACACGTTACATTAGAGATCACACCAAACCATTTGGAACATAACCTCACTCCGAATAACAAGTAGAAATATCTCTTGATCATACTTAGTTACCAGGTAGCCTACTTAACAGTATCATGCATCTCCTACATTAGCAGTTTAGTGTCGTGGCTTAGGTAGATACCATGTGAGAGAAATTAAGTTGAACCACCCGTATTATTAAACACAAGTCTGCTATGTTACCACACAGTGTATCACCATTAATACCCGACATAGTAGTGTTAGTCTATTCCTTTAGAGCTAATCTTTGTACTTAAACAATAGCACTCAAGCCTTGACCAAATTAGCAAAAATCAGAAGTTATCATTAATGCATTCAGCCACCTAGATCAATCGTTGAGTATCCATGTTAGTTGCCCCGAAGCGAAATCACTAAGTTGGATTTATTCCTCATCAGCCACTTGGCATATTCATTTATTCAGACCTTCGAGTTAGGGATCTGTTAGAGTTAGTCAGATTTCCATTAAGAGTGCCCCTCAATACGCTGATTTTAGCCGGAACCAATAGAAGTCAAATTCCAAATTCATGACCATTCCTTCGGACCTTTGATAAGCTAAGTTCATCGAACCAAACTATGTTGGATTGGGTATCCATTAGACATGGGAACATGGAACAGGTTCATTCCCTAACTTTGTCTGATTATGTCTCGGACAGATAATTCCTTCTCGTGCCCTATCATCTATTAGTCGTAAATATCACCCGGAGTAGTTGAAAGGTAAACTTTCCAAATTCCTCGATAGCAGTCAGTTAAACTGATCTTGTGGGACGTCACCTATAAGAAAATTATGTTCAATCATTTCAGCCTTTCAGTTACGTTGCTAGTAACTAAATATGATCCATGGAATCCAGTTTAACTAGAGAGGTCACGTGTAAATCCATTTCGAGCTCTCACATATCTTATCGATCTTTTAATCAGCATCATTAGTCAATCACCCGTCAAACTATTCTGTTCAGTGTCAGTATCGGCTAATCATATAGGTCTTCGTGCACCTGAACGACCCATCATTATTTCTAGTGCATTGAGTAAACTTTCAAAATCTTATCAGCTAAATTCCAGTTAAGTTTCAGATCCTTCCAGTTACATAGAAATAGTAGCTAGTAGAAGTATTAGTATCTAGATACCGCATCAAAGCCATTCTCTGAATTCGAGTTTGAACCATTTCATTCTCTGCCGACTGATTCAGTTTTTCTGTACATTATCGACGATAGACTTAGATCATCATCAATCAAATTTCTCGTGTAGAGTAAAAGAGTTTCCTCATCGCGAATTCAATTCATACAATGGCACATTGACTATTCTTGGACAATGGATTCAAATCCATTCTCTGTGTCAAATGTGCAAACCTTCCATATTCAGCCAGCCATCATTAGAATCCAATCATTTTAGCCAGATTCTCTCATGTCAGCTTATCAGTGAATTATCCAGCCAACCTAACCGTATCATTGAAGGAAGATTCGAACCTCAGTTCTTGATATGTTAAATGTACTACTCGACCACAGTGTTGTGCTAGGATGGATTGGAATAGTAGGTGGAAAATTTTGTAGTACAATGGAATCGGTTGCAGATGAGTTTGACTCATTGGCGAAAGGATCTATAGTGCTTACGCATTCTTCACTCGTTTTATATTTTTTATCTATCCCGGAGTATTTTAAACGACATGAACGAGACAGTGGTATGTGTGACGTGTCACGAGCTGCAGCGTTCGGAATTGAGAAAAACCCGGAAGAGAAAATTTTGGATTATTGATATCAACACTTAAATTTATCCCATTCAGCGATTCATGTAGCGACAACCAGGCCAGATATCGACCTACTGAGGTGTAGTGTGAGATAATAATGAGTATGGTATGTTAAGGTGTCGCGACCATGTTGGACTGTAGTAGAGTATTGAGAATACCGACACATAACCGCCTTCGCAAAGTAAATCAAGTATTACTTTGTGAGGTTATCCAATGAAAGATGTAGTAATGGTAGAAGTTAAATTGGAAAAGAAGAGATGGTGTGTCACTGTGTTAGATAATTTGGAGTAAGGCCGTGATGATGCAAATAAAAAGGGGACGACTATAAGTAGTCGGATCAAAGTGCGCAGCATAGAATCAGGTGAGAATATAGTCAGATGATCAGTCTTTGGGCCAATAACTCTTTGAGAGAGGAAAGTTCTATTCCAAGAGATTGGGTATCTTTGATTGTAGGAGGACTAACGAACGTACGAAGGATTTGATACGCATAAGTGGAAGTTTGGATTTGTGTGTGTAAAAAAAAAAAAAAAAAAGGTGAGCGGAGATACTTGTGTGCCCGAAGGACTAAACTAAGAAGAAGTAGCGCAAGAGGGCATATGAGAAATGTAATACGGATTGAAATCGAGGATGTAGACAAAATCATGGAAGGTTACCTCGGTGTTAAGTGAAGAAGAAGTTTTCGAATTTCGAGGACGAAATTCTTTTAAGGGGGGTAGATTGTAACATCCCACTTAAATTATTAGAAGTAATAATAATTAAAGATGGAATTGGGATAATTTATGTCAAGTTTATTGTAGTTGAAATATAATGGTAATTTAACTTGACTTGTGGAAAGAAAACAAGTACCAAGTGAGACCCACATTTTATTTTCTTTAAATCTACAACAACCAAGACCCATTAGTTATTTCTTTATGTCGCTTCCTTCTCTCTCACTATCAGTAACAACAAGAACAACCCATTCCTCTTCTCTCATTCACGCCTAAAACAACAACAAGCTCCATACTTGGTTTAATCCTAAATTCATGTTTATTCCACACCAGAACCTTGTTATTGATTCTTAATCCCATGAATCATTGAAAAGCAAGTAAAGAAATTAATCCCCATTATCCCTTACTTGTCATCGAAAACCCATTCCCTCAAAGAAGTGATTTTCCTAAATCTACATTTTCCAATGCATGTGTGTTGGATGTTGTCAAGTGAGGTTGTAGGTGGAATGTGAAGTTATAGTTTCAGCCCCTGGATGTTAAACAAAACTAAACAAAGAGTTATTAAAGACTCACTTTGAGATGGTTTGGAACCTGTAATGGAAGCTTGGATATTGAAGTTGCATGTGTCAATTATTGAATGAATTCACCAGTTCGTGCTTTTAAGAAACTAAGGTAAGAAGTATAGATTCATCTTCATTTCTATTTTTCCTCTACTTGGTTGAAACCTTAAACCATGGTTAAAACTCCATAAAATCAATTATGTTTATCTTTGGCACTTGCATGTGTGGTTATGTGGAACAAGAGGCACTGAACAATTATTTTGGAGCTGTGGAACAAGGAATAAAAGGAATGAAGTTGGATTAGTGAAAATGGAGCAAAGAATTGTCAAACCCGTGTTTTGGACAGAACTCCATTCAAACTGCAATCTTTTCCTCTCTGTAAGTCGGATTTGAACGATTCTTTTTTCTGTAGTTAGCTAACTCAAATACGGACATTCTGACACCAGTTTCATGAATTTTCATCGAGAAATGAATTCTGGGCGAATTTTTGAAGTTGACTGTTCAACCCAGGAATTTTCAGAAATCGTATTTGAACAGGGCTCCGGTCAAACGGTAATTTCTCCTACTCTGTAGCTCTGATTTTTATTCCTCTTGTTGGTATGGAAAGCTAACTTAAATCCGGTCGTTTGGAGACCAATTTCGTAAATTTTAGTGGAGAAACGAAGGCTGGGTGAATTTTTGAAGATGGAGGTCTGATGCAGAGTTGTGCTAGAAATTCTTCCTTTTTCCGAATTTCAAATCTGTCCACAGCTTGGTCGTGGGTTTAGCTGGGTGGTCTGTAGCTGCTGTAGAACTCAAGAAGCAAGGATTAAAGCTTCATACCAGGTGGGTTCTTAGGCTAGGTAGTTTAGTTTCCCATGAATTCAACTTTGCATGTTAACACTAGGAAATTAGGGAAAATATGTGTGAGAGGAATTAACTCCCAAATTCCTCTCCAAACTATCGTATTATATACTTATAATATTATTGCATAGGTCTAATTTGAGGATTGTAGGTGGTTAATTTGAAAAATGGGATTTTCTGCAAAACAGGGGCTGTTCTCGCAGTTCTCTCCCGGCGAGCAGCCGGCGAGCCTTCTAGCGAGTGATGATTTTCTGGGCAGCTGATGAGTGGCCCGGCGAGCATTTGCTAGCCCGGCGAGCTTCTGCTCGCCCAGCGAGCACTTGCTGGCCCGGCGAGCTCACCCAGAACAGAATATGATCACTTGCCTGGACTCGTTGGATTGCTCATTGTGGCGGGTAAAGTTAGAATGACCCTATTTTTATTATTTTTTCTCAAAACCTTACAATCGTTTTAGATCCTCGAATTAGATTGTTATTTCTTGCGATAATAGAATTAATATAAAATACGTATAGTTTGTAATCACGATGCAACCATAGGGTATAACTTAGGGATTTAGAATTATGTATGCTCCCCGGGCTTGGGATAATTATGGTAGTATGTAATAAATTTAGAATCAGTCGATTATGTGCGATTGTGATATCGCTTGTGGACTTCGTTTTAGATGCTCCACCAGAAAAACTTTGTGAGCTGTATGCCGGAACGCTTTCTGTTCACAGACAAGGCAGGCCTCTGAGATATGCTCACCTCAGAGTGTCTTGCGGTTAAAATCAATAAGACTAATTATGTGTTACACCTTTATTTTTATGCTTTATGATATTATGATGAATATGTTATGACTGATTAGGTGCCCCGGCGTAGTCGCCATTAGGAGGGTAGTAGGACCCACTGAGACTTAGTAGTCTCACCCCACTCCATTTTTTTTTTTAGGTAAGACAGGTTATTTCGGAGCAGAGACCAGGATGGATCTGACGATTGGAGCTGAGTTTGGATTGTCAGCTTAGAAGACTTAGTCTTCTTTCTTGTTTTATTTAGCCTGATATTCTGTATCAAACATTCTTGTATTATCTTAATGGTAATATGTTATTCAGTTAGTTCCCTCGTAATTTAATGTACTCAGATTCCAGTTATTAATGTTCCGACTAAATATTCTAGACATTTTAGTTGGGGCGTTTCAATTGGTATCAGAGCAGGTCGATCTAGTATCGGACCTTGCCATGAGTCATTACAATTCCTTCCCGACTAGTACGGACCCTTTGGAGTCTAGACTGTTTACGCTGAAACCATCGCATGCTGAGCCCGTACAACTCAGTATTGTGCATGGTAGGCAGGGTATTACGGTTGAGAACCGAAGTGAACCAAGGTGGTTAAGTAAGAAGATCGTAGTGCAAAGTCAGGAGTAGTCGTTGGTGAGAAGTTCTCTTTAACCGGATGTTAAAGCTGAAGTAGTTTGAAATACAAAAGTAAGTGGTGTAACGCCAGCGAGTATACAGAGGTTTAAGACGGAGTATATGGTTTGGAAGCAATAGTGATAGGACATTTCGAAGAATGCAATGAAGTCGATGTTAGAATTGTAAGGATTAAGAGCAGTGTGATGGATGTGCTAATCATTCGAAGTAGAATTGTTCATGTAAGAACGTAAGTGTGTAGGTCATTATAGTATCCAACTGACACCGTGTGTCAGGTAAATTTTCCGAACTTAAGAGTAACCATATCTTCTGGTGAACATGTTTACAAGAAAACACGTTAACCAAGTAAGATTCAACCTTCAAAAAATTAGGACTCTTCCTAAGTACTTAACCTTACCTGTCAGCCGCGAGATTCGCCAATGTTGTAAGATCTGTTCCGTACCATACTAGAGAAACCAAGTTGGAATATTTACCCATAACCATACTCATCTGAGAACTTCCCAATAGATTATCCTATAGAAAGCCAGCTTTTGATGCTTCCCTAAGAATAATTCAGATTTTCAAAATAATAACTTGTATTCCTACCATACCGCTAGAAGCCAGGATCCGTTTAACATAACAAATAGAATTTCCTTTTGGCAATACTAGTCTAGGTCAGTTAACTCAGCAAACCATTTGAGATCAACCTTGATTAGAGTAACAATTAGGAATCACTTCATAACACTATTTAGATACCTGACTTAATTCATAAGACATCCTTCGTGAGCAGTAGAAACAAGAATCAACCGAATTAGCCCTTGTAAGTAGCAACCAATAGTTGTACCTTACCACTAGAGGTTGAGCATTATCAGATGTAACAGTTAGGAATTTCACCTTATAAACTGATTACCTATATAGACTTATTAGGTGTAGTTATTCCATTATCTTGAGCTAGTAACTCGGTGCCATTAACTACCTAACCAAGTATATAGGAAAATAGTTGAATTAGGCCACCTTCGATTCAACACTCTCTTACTTTCCAGCCTATCATGTTACCACTCAGGGAATTAATATAAGCCTAGTGAGATAGTCTTAGCTTAACACGTTACATTAGAGATCACACCAAACCATTTGGAACATAACCTCACTCCGAATAACAAGTAGAAATATCTCTTGATCATACTTAGTTACCAGGTAGCCTACTTAACAGTATCATGCATCTCCTACATTAGCAGTTTAGTGTCGTGGCTTAGGTAGATACCATGTGAGAGAAATTAAGTTGAACCACCCGTATTATTAAACACAAGTCTGCTATGTTACCACACAGTGTATCACCATTAATACCCGACATAGTAGTGTTAGTCTATTCCTTTAGAGCTAATCTTTGTACTTAAACAATAGCACTCAAGCCTTGACCAAATTAGCAAAAATCAGAAGTTATCATTAATGCATTCAGCCACCTAGATCAATCGTTGAGTATCCATGTTAGTTGCCCCGAAGCGAAATCACTAAGTTGGATTTATTCCTCATCAGCCACTTGGCATATTCATTTATTCAGACCTTCGAGTTAGGGATCTGTTAGAGTTAGTCAGATTTCCATTAAGAGTGCCCCTCAATACGCTGATTTTAGTCGGAACCAATAGAAGTCAAATTCCAAATTCATGACCATTCCTTCGGACCTTTGATAAGCTAAGTTCATCGAACCAAACTATGTTGGATTGGGTATCCATTAGACATGGGAACATGGAACAGGTTCATTCCCTAACTTTGTCTGATTATGTCTCGGACAGATAATTCCTTCTCGTGCCCTATCATCTATTAGTCGTAAATATCACCCGGAGTAGTTGAAAGGTAAACTTTCCAAATTCCTCGATAGCAGTCAGTTAAACTGATCTTGTGGGACGTCACCTATAAGAAAATTATGTTCAATCATTTCAGCCTTTCAGTTACGTTGCTAGTAACTAAATATGATCCATGGAATCCAGTTTAACTAGAGAGGTCACGTGTAAATCCATTTCGAGCTCTCACATATCTTATCGATCTTTTAATCAGCATCATTAGTCAATCACCCGTCAAACTATTCTGTTCAGTGTCAGTATCGGCTAATCATATAGGTCTTCGTGCACCTGAACGACCCATCATTATTTCTAGTGCATTGAGTAAACTTTCAAAATCTTATCAGCTAAATTCCAGTTAAGTTTCAGATCCTTCCAGTTACATAGAAATAGTAGCTAGTAGAAGTATTAGTATCTAGATACCGTATCAAAGCCATTCTCTGAATTCGAGTTTGAACCATTTCATTCTCTGCCGACTGATTCAGTTTTTCTGTACATTATCGACGATAGACTTAGATCATCATCAATCAAATTTCTCGTGTAGAGTAAAAGAGTTTCCTCATCGCGAATTCAATTCATACAATGGCACATTGACTATTCTTGGACAATGGATTCAAATCCATTCTCTGTGTCAAATGTGCAAACCTTCCATATTCAGCCAGCCATCATTAGAATCCAATCATTTTAGCCAGATTCTCTCATGTCAGCTTATCAGTGAATTATCCAGCCAACCTAACCGTATCATTGAAGGAAGATTCGAACCTCAGTTCTTGATATGTTAAATGTACTACTCGACCACAGTGTTGTGCTAGGATGGATTGGAATAGTAGGTGGAAAATTTTGTAGTACAATGGAATCGGTTGCAGATGAGTTTGACTCATTGGCGAAAGGATCTATAGTGCTTAAGCATTCTTCACTCGTTTTATATTTTTTATCTATCCCGGAGTATTTTAAACGACATGAACGAGACAGTGGTATGTGTGACGTGTCACGAGCTGCAGCGTTCGGAATTGAGAAAAACCCGGAAGAGAAAATTTTGGATTATTGATATCAACACTTAAATTTATCCCATTCAGCGATTCATGTAGTGACAACCAGGCCAGATATCGACCTACTGAGGTGTAGTGTGCGATAATAATGAGTATGGTATGTTAAGGTGTCGCGACCATGTTGGACTGTAGTAGAGTATTGAGAATACCGACACATAACCGCCTTCGCAAAGTAAATCAAGTATTACTTTGTGAGGTTATCCAATGAAAGATGTAGTAATGGTAGAAGTTAAATTGGAAAAGAAGAGATGGTGTGTCACTGTGTTAGATAATTTGGAGTAAGGCCGTGATGATGCAAATAAAAAGGGGATGACTATAAGTAGTCGGATCAAAGTGCGCAGCATAGAATCAGGTGAGAATATAGTCAGATGATCAGTCTTTGGGCCAATAACTCTTTGAGAGAGGAAAGTTCTATTCCAAGAGATTGGGTATCTTTGATTGTAGGAGGACTAACGAACGTACGAAGGATTTGATACGCATAAGTGGAAGTTTGGATTTGTGTGTGTAAAAAAAAAAAAAAAAAAGGAAAGCGGAGATACTTGTGTGCCCGAAGGACTAAACTAAGAAGAAGTAGCGCAAGAGGGCATATGAGAAATGTAATACGGATTGAAATCGAGGATGTAGACAAAATCATGGAAGGTTACCTCGGTGTTAAGTGAAGAAGAAGTTTTCGAATTTCGATGATGAAATTCTTTTAAGGGGGTAGATTCTAACATCCCACTTAAATTATTAGAAGTAATAATAATTAAAGATGGAATTGGGATAATTTATGCCAAGTTTATTGTAGTTGAAATATAATGGTAATTTAACTTGACTTGTGGAAAGAAAACAAGTACCAAGTGAGACCCACATTTTATTTTCTTTAAATCTACAACAACCAAGACCCATTAGTTATTTCTTTATATCCCTTCCTTCTCTCTCACTATCAGTAACAACAAGAACAACCCATTCCTCTTCTCTCATTCACGCCTAAAACAACAACAAGCTCCATACTTTGTTTAATCCTAAATTCATGTTTATTCCACACCAGAACCTTGTTATTGATTCTTAATCCCATGAATCATTGAAAAGCAAGTAAAGAAATTAATCCCCATTATCCCTTACTTGTCATCGGAAACCCATTCCCTCAAAGAAGAGATTTTCCTAAATCTACCTTTTCCAATGCATGTGTGTTGGATGTTGTCAAGTGAGGTTGTAGGTGGGATGTGAAGTTAAAGTTTCAGCCCCTGGATGTTAAACAAAACTAAACTAAGAGTTATTAAAGACTCACTTTGAGATGGTTTGGAACCTGTAATGGAAGCTTGGATATTGAAGTTGCATGTGTCAATTATTGAATGAATTCACCAGTTCGTGCTTTTAAGAAACCATGGTTAAAACTCCATAAAATCAATTATGTTTATCTTTGGCACTTGCATGTGTGGTTATGTGGAGCAAGAGGCACTGAACAATTATTTTGGAGCTGTGGAACAAGGAATAAAAGGAATGAAGTTGGATTAGTGAAAATGGAGCAACGAAATTGTCAAACCCGTGTTCTGGACAGAGCTCCATTCAAACTGCACTCTTTTTCTCTCTGTAAGTCGGATTTTAACGATTCTTTTTTCTGTAGTTAGCTAACTCAAATACGGACATTCTGACACCAGTTTCATGAATTTTCATCGAGAAATGAATTTTGGGCGAATTTTTGAAGTTGACTGTTCAACCCAGGAATTTTCAGAAATCGTATTTGAACAGGGCTCCGGTCAAACGGTAATTTCTCCTACTCTGTAGCTCTGATTTTGATTCCGCGTGTTGGTATGGAAAGCTAACTTAAATCCGGTCGTTTGGAGACCAATTTCGTAAATTTTAGTGGAGAAACGAAGGCTGGGTGAATTTTTGAAGATGGAGGTCTGATGCAGAGTTGTGCTAGAAATTCTTCCTTTTTCCGAATTTCAAATCTGTCCAAAGCTTGGTCGTGGGTTTAGCTGGGTGGTCTGTAGCTGTTGTAGAACTCAAGAAGCAAGGATTAAAGCTTTATAACAGGTGGGTTCTTTGGCTACGTAGTTTAGTTTCCCATGAATTCAACTTTGCATGTTAACACTAGGAAATTAGGGAAAATATGTGTGAGAGGAATTAACTCCCAAATTCCTCTCCAAACTATCGTATTATATACTTATAATATTATTGCATAGGTCTAATTTGAGGATTGTAGGTGGTTAATTTGAAAAATGGGATTTTCTGCAAAACAGGGGCTGTTCTCGCAGTTCTCTCCCGGCGAGCAGCCGGCGAGCCTTATAGCGAGTGATGATTTTCTAGGCAGCTGATGAGTGGCTCGGCAAGCATTTGCTAGCCCAGCGAGCTTCTGCTCGCTGCTGGCCCGGCGAGCTCACCCAGAACAGAATATGATCACTTGCCTGGACTCGTTGGATTGCTCATTGTGGCGGGTAAAGTTAGAATGACCCTATTTTTATTATTTTTCTCAAAACCTTACACTCGTTTTAGATCTTCGAATTAGATTGTTATTTCTTGCGATAATAGAATTAATATAAAATACGTATAGTTTGTAATCACGATGCAACCATAGGGTATAACTTAGGGATTTAGAATTATGTATGCTCCCCGGGCTTGGGATAATTATGGTAGTATGTAATAAATTTAGAATCAGTCGATTATGTGCGATTGTGATATCGCTTGTGGACTTCGTTTTAGATGCTCCACCTGAAAAACTTTGTGAGCTGTATGCCGGAACGCTTTCTGTTCGCGGACAAGGCAGGCCTCTGAGATATGCTCACCTCAGAGTGTCTTGCGGTTAAAATCAATAAGACTAATTATGTGTTACACCTTTATTTTTATGCTTTATGATATTATGATGAATATGTTATGACTGATTAGGTACCCCGGCGTAGTCGCCATTAGGAGGGTAGTAGGACCCACTGAGACTTAGTAGTCTCACCCCACTCCATTTTATTTTTTTTAGGTAAGACAGGTTATTTTGGAGCAGGGACCAGGATGGATCTGACGATTGGAGCTGAGCTTGGATTGTCAGCTTAGAAGACTTAGTCTTCTTCCTTGTTTTATTTAGCTTGATATTCTGTTGTCGTTTCTTTCCGCTGTCTGTATCAAACATTCTTGTATTATCTTAATGGTAATATGTTATTCAGTTAGTTCCCTCGTAATTTAATGTACTCAGATTCCAGTTATTAATGTTCCGACTAAATATTCTAAACATTTTAGTTGGGGCGTTTCATGAAGCATATATAGGACTCATATAATACATAGGCCTATATTTTTATTTTGCATTTTTATGGCCCGTGTTAGATTTTTTTGTAATTTATACGGTGACTTTTTATTTATTTATATGAAAACTATATTTATATTCATATATTAATATAGTGACCTATTTTTATTTTGTAACTTATATGATCTTTTTTATTTATAATTTACTCTTATATTAATATGAGGACTATATTTTTATTTAATATAGAGACTTTTTTTTTTATAACTTATACGAGGTTCTATTTGTATTTTATTTGGAGGGTATTAACGTGGAATTAAATAATATGAGTTATATTCAAATAATTACTTTAGGCTATTTTTTTTCATATTTATTTTGCTCTAAATATTATAAGATTAATTTAACTTTTATTGTTTGTTTCGGGGCCTTTTCATAAAATTTATATATTCTCTACTTTTACTCATATAATATTTATGAGATTATTTTTTTATTTATTTTTTGACAAATTATGAGATTATTTTCTTTCTTGAGAAATTTGTATATTAATCTAAAAAAAATGTTAACATGTATCTTTAGGGCACGTGTTAATGTATCAAATGTGTAAATTGAATCTTAAATAATGTTCATTTGATTTTTTTTGGTTCTCCATATTTTAAGGATTGTGATCATGGTTAGTATTTTGCGACATTCTATCTTGTATATAAAAGAAAATTATACCCTTTTTTCTCTTTTATACATCCATGTAAGTTTTGTTATTTGTTTTCTCATCCTATTAATATGTGATCTATGTTTATACTCATATATTAGTAGATTTTTTAAGAAAATTATATATATAGGGTTTATATAAACTCATATTATTTAATATAAAGGATTTTTTTAATTTATACGAAAACCTGTTTTTTTTTTACACAAATGATATTCATTCATTCAAATTAATAGAGTTCATCGATGCAATACAAATTTAAAATCGTTAAAAACAAAAAAGATGAATTACTCACAACATACATGTTAATAGCATAAAACGACAAATTGTTTAAACTTACATATTTGACCAAATTGAAGTGTTCGAAATATTCATGTCTCCGAATCTATAGCGTTGACGGCATCAAAGTCATTGATTTGATTTGCACTACATCGACTTTAATCTTTTAACCTGAAACATATAAACACCGCAACAAGACGGGAACACAGAATACACACAAAATATGCCACACAAAGACTGTAACGCCCCAACTAAATTGTCTAGAATATTTAGTCGGAACATTAAAACTGGAATCTGAGTACATTAAATTATACAAGAAATAACTTAATAATATATTATCATTAAGATAATAAGAGAATATTTGATACAGACAGCGGAAAGAAACTATGATAAGATAACAAGCTAAATAAAAGCAAGAATGAAGACTAAGTCTTCTAATGCTGACGATCCAAGCTCAGCTCCAATCGTCAGATCCATCATGGTCCCTGCTCCGAAGTAACCTGTCTTACCTAAAAAAAATAAATGGAGTGGGGTGAGACTACTAAGTCTCAGTGGATCCTACTACCCTCCTAATGGCGACTACGCCGGGACACCTAATCAGTCATAACATATTTCATATCATATTGTCATAAAGCATAATTAAATAAAGGTGTAACACTGATTAGTCTTATTGATTTTAACCGCAAGACACTCTGAGGTGAGCATATCTCAGAGGCCTGCCTTGTCCGCGAACAGAAAGCGTTCCGGCGTACAGCTCACAAAGTTTTACTGGTGGAACATCTAAAACGAAGTCCACAAGCGATATCACAATCGCGCATAATTCGACTGATTCTAAAATTGATTTCATGCTACCATAATTATCCCAAAGCCCGGGGAACATACATAATTTCTAAAGTCCTAAGTTATACCCTAGGATTGCATCGTGATAACAAACAACTCGTAATTTATATAAATTCTATTGTTACAAAATATTAATTTAAATCCATAACAGTATTTTCTGCAATAGAGCATCAACTTCAAAAATACCTACAGACTTCATTCCTTGGCCTTTATTCACGAAATTGGTCTCGAAACGACCGGGATTGAGTTAGCTAACTAGAACAAAAGGAATCGACGCAAACGGAGTTGTGAGGAGAGAGCACTTACTGATTTAGTGCAGCCCTGTTCAACACACTTTCTGATTCGAACCTCCAACTTTAAAAATTCACCAAAAATTCATTTCTCAACGTAAATGCATGAAACCAACGCCAAAGTGAGCGTAATCAAGTTATCTAACTACAGGAACAAGAATCGTTCGAATCCGAATTACAGAGAGGAAATGGTTGCAGTTTGAATGGAGCTCTGTCCAGAACACGGGTTGTTGTTGGTTAAGTGACAAAATTGTGGGAGAAAGGAAGGATTAATGAGTCTTCTTATCCTATTGCATGCAGGAGATGAGAATCTCAGAAATTAGGGAGATGTTTGGTGTAATATTGTGGGCAGTAGCAAGACATATGCATGAAGGAAGGATACCAACTTTTGGAATTTGGTTGTTTTGGGGTGGAGCTCGTGTGAGAGGAGAGGAAGAGGGCTTAGAGATTTGATTTTTCTGAGGTTATTGTAAGAGTGAGTTAATTGTGTTGGTTGTTCACTATTATACTTTGCATGTCTTTTAATTGGTTGCAAAGTATGATGAGGTGTTACCATGAGTGGGTAGTAGTTGTATGAGGTGTTAGTTAGTAAGGGTGGAAGGGAAAACACGTGAGGGAGCTAGGTGTGGGAGGGGAGAGATTGAATTTCTTGTGTTAATTAAATTCATAAGTGTGAGATTAATGTATTAATGTGTAGTTTAGGTTCAATTAGATCTCCTAATTCTACACATAATTCACTTAATTCTCAAAACTTAATTTAACTAATCACCACTAATTAATTCCAATTTATTGGACAAGGCTCTACAAAAAAAAAATTAATTAGGTAATTGAAAGAGCGGGATATTACAATCTACCCCTTAAAGAAATTTCGTCCTCGAAATTAAGAAATTTATCTTAGGAAGACAGGAATAACACTTCTTCATATCCGATTCCAGTTCCCAAGTGGATTCGCTGTTAGTGGATTGAGTTCATTCCACTCCGACAATAGGAATTTCCCTTGTTCCGAAGGATATTAACATCACGATCAACAACTCGAACTGGCTTCGGCTGATAAGTTAAGGCTGACTAGAGATCGGAAATGAATTTCCGAAGGTGAGACACAAGAGACACGTCGTGTAACTCTGACCTAAATGGAGATAGAGTTAACCGATAGGTTACTGAACCGACGCGTTGGAAGATCTGATGAGGTCTTATATACTTCGGATAAAATTTCTTCATTTGAAAACACCTTGCAGTTCCAACTTTGGTGTTATTCTTAGGAATACTTGATTACCTTTATCCCTTGGAATAAAACTTTCCTCTTTCAAAGGGTTATCACCCCAAATCTGATCATCTAACCATATTTTCGCCCGATCTCGTGCTGCGCACTCTGATCCGACTACTTATAGTCATCCCCTATTCATCTGCGTCAACATGACCTTACTCCAAATTCATTTAACACAGTGACGCACCATCTCTTCTTTTCTAATTTACTTCCACCATTACTACGTCTCTCATTGGATAACCTCACAAGGTAACACATGTTTTACTTTGTGAGAGCAGGTATGTGACGGTATTTCTCAATACTCTATTACAGTCCAATATGTTCGCGACATCTTAGCAATATCGTACTCAATATTTCTCTCGAACTACACTTCCACAGGTCGGTATCTGGCCTGGTTATTGCTATATGAATAGCTGAATGAGATAGGTTTGGGTATTGATAATGACAATCCAAAATCTTTCTCTTCGAGGTTTTTTTTTTTTTTTTTCAATTCCAAACGCTGCAGCTCGCGACACGTCACACGTACCACTGTCCCGTTCATGTCGTTTAAAATACTCCAGGATAAATCGAAATATAAAACGAGTGAAGAACGCTTAAGCACTATAGATCCTTTCGCCAATGAGTTAGACTCATCTGCAACCGAATCCATAGTACTACAGAATTTTCCACCTACTATTTCAATCCATCCTAGCACAACACTGTGGTCGAGTAGTACATTTAACATATCAAGAACTGAGGTTCGAGTCTTCCTTCACTGATACGGTTAGGTCGGCTGGATAATTCACTGATAGGCTGACATGAAAGAATTTGACTAAGGTGATAGGATTCTAGTGACGGTTAACTAAATAATATATTATCATTAAGATAATTAGAGAATATTTGATACAGACAGCGGAAAGAAACTATGATAAGATAACAAGCTAAATAAAAGCAAGAATGAAGACTAAGTCTTCTAATGCTGACGATCCAAGCTCAGCTCCAATCGTCAGATCCATCCTGGTCCCTGCTCCAAAGTAACCTGTCTTACCTAAAAAAAAAAAATGGAGTAGGGTGAGACTACTAAGTCTCAGTGGGTCCTACTACCCTCCTAATGGCGACTACGCCGGGGCACCTAATCAGTCATAACATATTTCATATCATATTGTCATAAAGCATAATTAAATAAAGGTGTAACACTTATTAGTCTTATTGATTTTAACCGCAAGACACTCTGAGGTGAGCATATCTCAGAGGCCTACTTTGTCCGCGAACAGAAAGCGTTCCGGCGTGCAGCTCACAAAGTTTTACTGGTGGAACATCTAAAACGAAGTCCACAAGCGATATCACAATCGCGCATAATTCGACTGATTCTAAAATTGATTTCATGCTACCATAATTATCCCAATGCCCGGGGAACATACATAATTTCTAAAGTCCTAAGTTATACTCTAGGATTGCATCGTGATAACAAACAACTCGTAATTTATATAAATTCTATTGTTACAAAATATTAATTTAATTCGAGGATATAAAACGAGTGTATTTAGTTATTGAAAATGTTTGTGAAAATAAGACCAATACACTAATCTAGCCCAAGGAGCACTCCAGCAAGCCCAAGCAAACAACAAGTTCAGTTCTGAGTACTCTTGCCGAGCGAGCTATCTCTCGTCGGGCCAGCCTAAGCTCGCCGGGCCAGTGAGAGCTCGCCGGGCCATTCATACTCTGCCCAGAAATTGTTCACTCGCTAGAAGGCTCGCCGGCTGCTCGCCGGGCGAGAACTGCGTATTGAGCCTCTGTTTTGCATAAAATAATCATTTTTGAAATGAACACCTACAATCCTCAATTTAAATCATTGTAACAATATAATAAACTCATTTTACGACTGTTTGGAGAAGAAATTGGGAGTTATTTCTCCTCACACATAATTTTCCCTAAATTTCTTAATGTTTGCATGCATGTTTAAATTTAGGGGAAACTAAACTACCTAGCCTAAAGAACCCACCTGAAATTGAGATTAACTCAGAAGCTTAAACACAATCCTAACGACATCTTTGGAGCTCTCCGAGAAACTGAATTTGCAGCGAAAAAGTGCTTTAAATCCATAACAGTATTTTCTGCAATAGAGCATCAACTTCAAAAATATCTACAGACTTCATTCCTTGACCTATATTCACGAAATTGGTTTCCAAACGACCGGGATTGAGTTAGCTAACTAGAACAAAAAGAATCGACGCAAACGGAGTTGTGAGGAGAGAGCACTTACTGATTTAGTGCAGCCCTGTTCAACACACTTCCTGATTCGAACCTCCAATTTTAAAAATTCACCAAAAATTCATTTCTCAACGAAAATGCGTGAAACCAACGCCAAAGTGAGCGTAATCAAGTTAGCTAACTACAGGAACAAGAATCATTCGAATCCGACTTACAGAGAGGAAATGGTTGCAGTTTGAATGGAGCTCTATCCAGAACACGGGTTGTTGTTGGTTAAGTGACAAAATTGTGGGAGAAAGGAAGGATTAATGAGTCTTCTTCTCCTATTGCATGCAGGAGATGAGAATCTCAGAAATTAGGGAGATGTTTGGTGTAATATTGTGGGCAGTAGCAAGACATATGCATGAAGGAATGATACCAACTTTTGGAATTTGGTTGTTTTGGGGTGGAGCTCGTGTGAGAGGAGAGGAAGAGGGCTTAGAGATTTGATTTTTCTGAGGTTATTGTAAGAGTGAGTTAATATTGTTGGTTGTTCACTATTATACTTTGCGTGTCTTTTAATTGGTTGCAAAGTATGATGAGGTGTTACCATGAGTGGGTAGTAGTTGTATGAGGTGTTAGTTAGTAAGGGTGGAAGGGAAAACACGCGAGGGAGCTAGGTGTGGGAGGGGAGAGATTGAATTTCTTGTGTTAATTAAATTCATAAGTGTGAGATTAATGTATTAATGTGTAGTTTAGGTTCAATTAGATCTCCTAATTCTACACTTAATTCTCAAAACTTAATTTAACTAATCACCACTAATTAATTACAATTTATTGGACAAGGCTCTAAAAAAAAAATTAATTAGGTAATTGAAAGAGCAGAATATTACAAAGACGGAAAAACAAAATACTTCGCACTAAAACGAGAAATTAAAAGAAATAACGTCACACTTTAAGACGACGAAATCACAAAAATATGAAAGAAACACAATACCAAATATATGTGGAAACCATACATATATAATTAAAATAGAAGGAAAAAAGCAAGTTGGAGGGGTGATTCTATAAGCCTAAATTAACTCTGTATTTATGTTCATATTAATTTGTGTAATTTATACTCGTATTAATATGAAATTCTATATTTTTTTAAAAAATTTATAAAAGACATATACTTATACTCATATTTTTAACACAAGGATTTATATGGAGCCTATATTGTTTGTCATATATTAATAAAAGGCCTTTTTTTTTGGTAATTTATATTAGACCTATATAAATATAGTCATATTATTAATATGTGGTCCTATTTAAACTCATATTAATATGAGAGTTTATATTTATATATACTCATATATTTATATAAGACCTTTTTTTTTTGTAATTTTTACATGAACCTAACTATATTTATATATTAATAGAGAAGCCTATTTTGTTTTTCTTATATATATATTTGCTTAATACGAGACCTATCTTTATACTCATATATTAATATATATTTTTTTATTTTTTTATTTATACGGGACCTATATGTATACTTTTATATTAATTTGGAGAAGTATTTTACAATTTATACTCATTTTAATAAGGGGCTTATTTTTATCTAATTCCTACAGACATCTATGCTTATGCTCATATGTTAATATAATGTTTTTTAAAAAATTATACAAGACCTATATTTATAGTCACAAATTAATATGTCCACCGTAATTTTTATGTACGCGAACCTATATTTGTACCAATTTATTAATATGAGGTGTTTTTTTGTAATGTATATGGGTTATACTCATTAATTAATAAATGAGCCTGTTTATTTTATTTTTAAAATTTACAAGCGGCATATATTTTATACTTATATATTTTTAAAAATACGTTTTCTTATATTATCAGTACATTAAGCCTTCAAACTTATAAAATAATGTGACTTTCTTACACTATTTTCACAATAAATATAATTTAAATTTAAAACAATTACGACTACCCTCCTCGATTGTTTTGAAATTGTTCAGACCGTAATGGTCAACCATTCAATCTGTGGACCGGTCCATGGAATTTATAAAACATTAAATATTTCTATTGACTTTTGTGTTTATTTTAAATCTATTCTAAATTTATGCTAACTTATGTCCTTAATTTTATTTTATTTTTTTCCTGTTTTTTTGTCTTAATAAAATCTTAAATTATGAAAAATTAATTTTAAAATAAAAAATAGTACTAATATACAAATAATATAATATTTGTTTAATTTATAAAAAATAATTAATGAATTGATTGCTCGTACTTGGCACGGGTCTCACATTAGTATTAGTAAAAAGGGTTTGGTAAATTTAGTTAGTCAACTTGGTGAAATTGCCATTCATTTGAATAAACATGTCATTTTCTCTGTTTTGTGACTTTTGTCACATTAGTAAAAAGAAAACTGTCACATTTATGATATTCTATTTTCATTTTATATC
This sequence comes from Trifolium fragiferum, assembly GCA_954870985.1. NCBI lineage: Eukaryota > Viridiplantae > Streptophyta > Magnoliopsida > Fabales > Fabaceae > Trifolium > Trifolium fragiferum. Next base: position 26,529,905 of record OX940789.1, on the reverse strand, counting down.
TTTTTTTCTCCAACATATTTCAACGTGAAATAAATTCTTTGGTACTGGCATGGAGTTGTTTCTAAAGTTTTCGCAAGGGTTTAGTTCACGAAATATTTCAGATTGGGACACATCCATTTCTTTAAAACCCATTATGAAAATAGTATCTATTTATAATTATTTTGAAAGGATAACAAGCTTTTTATTTAAGCAATGAAAATATTAATTATTACATGAGAAAGAATAAACTATACATTTGGTCCTTACGTTTATTTTAAGTTTGAATTTGGGGTTCCTTACATTTAAAAAGTTTCAATTTGATCATTTATATTTATTTTAAGTTTCAATTTGGTTCTTTATGTCAGTTTTGTCAAATGTAGTTGACGGTTTGTGTCATACCCCATTTTTTGACCAATTTATTCGAACTTTTTCGTTACTTCTGACAAAATTTCGAGAGAAAGTTTTTTTTCAAAATACATCATTTTTAGGTTATTTTTTTTTATTAGTCCATTTTTTTTATTTCATTTCATTTTATCTTTATATTTTATTTTATTTTAATTTTAGGGTGGGGCGCTGCCCCCATTTTTCATGCTATCTTCTCATTTAAATTTTATTATAATTATTATTTTTATCATCATTATTATTTTGTTCATTTTTTTTCATTTAATATTATAATAAAAAAAAATAAACAAAAAAAAGAATGGCAGCACACGTGTGCTGCATTCTTCACCACCCTTTTCCAATTTTTTATTTTTAATTTTTTTGTTTTAATTATCATTTGAAGAAATAAACATAGTTCAGAACACAAGGTCAGACCTTCTTTTTCTCCTATGCTCAGCCACCTTTCCATTACTTCATTGTCTGCAAAAATTGATGAGACAAACACATGCAGCAGACATTCAATAACTTCTCACACTACTCAAAGCCAACTACTCTTGTTTCAAAGCTCTATAAAAAGAGAAAAAAAGAAAGTGAAAAAAAAGAGGAGCCTCATAAACAATAACCAATTTCACAAAGAAAATTCCACACAAGAACTTTCACAAAGCCAATTCACACACTCACTGCACACAAAAAATTCAGAAAACCAAATTTCACAAGAGCCAAAATTTCATTCATCAGTAACAACACAAAAAATTTCGATCACAGCTTCAAACTACTATTTTCCAATTCTCAAAATTAAACCTCAAAACCGAAACTACACACACGAAATCCAAACCGAAACCGGAAACAGAGAGCAAAAGAGGTTGGAAAACGAAAGGTATAAACTTTTTCTTTTGTGTCCGAAAATAAAAACTTAGATCTAGAGTTTTTCAAGCATTATTTTCAAAAACTAATTTGAAATTCAGAATTTAAAAGAAAATTGGTATAGGAAAAATGTGATTTTTTTGAAAAAGAAGTTTTTTTTACTCCGGTGTGGCGCCGCCATACCGGCCGCCGCAAACCACCACCGGAAGTTCACCGGTTTCTGGGAAGTGAAGAACACTTTCATGTGTTCTAAAAAAAAATTGAAAGTATAGTGAGAGAGAGGAGAGATCGGTGGAGAGAAAAAATGAAACAGAAAAATGATGTTTTTAGGTGCTGTTTGAGTATATATATGTGCTCCAATCCTGTGCGCGCGCGCCTACTTCGTTCCCATGCCACCTCAGCGCATCAGTCTTTGATCTTCATCGCACAGCCCATATATGCTCATATCATGATCAAATCTGGACCATCTGATTAAATCAGACAGCCAGAATCAACCCCAGCCTTTTGTCTTGTAGCGCCCATGGGCCTTTGTCTGGGCCAGACTGCTTTTGCTGTTTACTACTCATACCCCTCCCTGATATTGCTGCATGCACCTCTTCTGTTTTTTTTGTGATAACTAACGTCACTTTTGCATGTCTGAGTTAGAATTTGATCCTGTGTTTTTTTTGTTAATGCATATTTTTTTTCCATTATTTATTAGGATCTAGTTTATTTTCATTTCATTTATCCTAGCATCATTATTTATTTTACTATTGCAAATTAGAATGTAATTAGGTCCAATGTAAAATATAAATGAGAAACTGCATCCCTGCATATTTATTTATCGCTTTATGTCAAAAAATCAAAACACAAAAATATTAGCGTAGAAATTTCAAGGAAAAGAGGAGTTTCATTTCGATTCAACATCGTTATGAAAACTCTCGCGTTAGTTTTATTACATCATGCTTAGTTTTTTAATTAATTAACCAAAAAACATTTAAATAGTCAAAAATCATTTTCAAAAAAAATAATCTCTCTTCATAAAAAACCTCGATACTTGTCGAGAGACTTTTTCAAAACTTTTTTTATAATACACTTCAATTCATTTTAATTGATTTAAACTCTTTTTCTCAAAAAATACAAAAAAATACAAAAACACATTCAAAAACATTTTTGCCACTTAGCTCTTTATTTTAAAACATTTTCAAAAACTAAAAAACATCAACAAACAATTTTCACAATTTTTACCCGAACCACAGTGGTTTTGATCCTTCGGGTACGTAGTGCAAAAGGCTCTAAGTCTTCTCAAATCACCAAAAATAACAAAAACATTTTCTCTTGTCTTAATCAATTCAAATACATTTTCTTAACACTTTTTTTTCATTACTCTAGTCCTAAATCTTATACTTTCTTTTATAAGCGAATAAAATTAAGCGCATAGATAGAATAGAAACAAGATGTTACTATAGAATACTATAGATACTTAGGGTGCTAGTACCTTCCCTTCGTATAACTAACCCCCGAACCTTGATCTCTAAAAATAGGGTTTTAACGAATTTTTTCCCTTTTCCTTGGAAAAATAAAAGATCGGTGGTGAATCTAAAAATTGTGATTCAATGTTCTTCAATAGCTTGACATCCAAAAATCACCGCGACAGAAATGGCGACTTCACTGGGGATCGCCCCAAGCGGGTTGAGCCTATCTTGTATTTATTTTGTCTTTGCGCTTATATGTTGTTTGCTTGTACATATATATATGCATGTTTTATGTGCTTTATTTGGGAAAATTGCTTGAGTGAGATAAGTCCTAACCCGAACTTGAGGGAAACAATAAGATAGGATAGTGGTAGGATCATAGCGACGGGATCGGAGTAGTTCGATTCATGTTTCGCATGTGATATAACCACACTCAGTCGAGGAAGCTCGAAGGTGGAAATGTTGACACAAGTAGTTGTGTTAACGTTCTATTTTTGGGGGACCGACGAGACTTTGGACCTTTAGAGTTACACTTAACCCATCTTGGCTTTTAGGACGTGGTGTGGTGACCGGTCCAGAGTAGTTTTGGATTGGTTGATACGCGAAACCACACCCGAACGAGATTGTCTTGCGAATATTATTGGACCGGGAGTAGTTCCGTAAACCGGTAATATCCAAAAGACGGTTTATAACTTTGGGAACATATTAGAACCCGTGATACAGGTACAAATGCAAACCTTAGTACTCACCATGTGGGAGGGGCTCTTACCCTTGACTCCAACATTTTACCTTAACCCAATCATGTTTGCGCATTATCAGTTGCATACATGCATTCATTCATAAAATCTTTTCTCATCCGATATCGAAGAACTTAAATTAAATTTTTTGTAAACATCGTAGATATGGATATTGCAAGAAGCATTAGGAAGTTTAATTTCAAGAAGCCGGACTTGTCAACTACTTTGTAATGTTCTGATTATCAATTATAATGAATATAGTCTGTCTCTAGGCTCTGTTTGTAAAAAGAGAAATGCCTTGTAATGCATCAGATTATCAAGTGTAATAAATCTTATCTACAATGTTTACAATCAATTTAGTATAAGTCTTTCGATATTCGAAAAAAAAACTTTGCATATTTTAACATAAACCCATCATGCATCATACCGCATTCATAAGTTTCAACTCGAGTCTCATATTCTCCTGTTCTCTCCGCCTCAGTCCAAAAAGTGGCCCGGCGTATTTACTACAAGTCTACCCCTATCTATAACACTTAAGCAAGTCAGGAAAAATGGAACGTCTCGAGCAAGAGAATCAAGCACTCCGTGAGCAAGTAACTAATATGAAAGGGGAAATAGAGAAGCTAACTGCCATGGTGACTGGTATTTTGGCTACTCAAACTCAAGCTCAGGTGCCGGTCCCTCAGCTCACTAGCATTCAGCCAACTACTGTGCTCACTAGCCTTTCTTAGTTAACTAGGCCCGAAGGTTGTACATGGGGCATGCCGCAGCATATGCCTAATGGAGGATTTCATCCTGCGGTCTCTGAAATACAAGCCTCTAGTGATCAGCAAGCAATGCCGGTTCCTCTGCCCGGTCTATCATTTCCTCAGGCTGCGATGACTTTTTCAGCACCTCTGGTCCATACCATTCAACAAGATCAGGCACCTATCTTACATTTTGAAAGTGAAGGAGGATTTGATAGGGTAAATGACCTACATGACAAATTTAATGAAATGCAGCGAGAAATGAGAGCTCTCAGAGGAAGAGAATTGTTTGGTCAGAATGCCCATGAACTCTGTCTAGTTCCCGATGTTGTAATTCCATACAAGTTCAAGGTGCTTGATTTTGAGAAATATAAGGGGAGCACTTGCCCTAGAGCTCATCTAGTGATGTATGCAAGAAAGATATCGACCCAGACTGACAATGATAAACTGCTCATCCACTACTTTCAAGACAGTTTGACTGGTGCAGCACTAAGATGGTACATGTATTTGGACAGTGCTGATGTCCGCACTTTTAATGATCTTGCTAATGCTTTTGTTCGGCAATACAATTACAATTCATACTTGGCCCCAGATAGGGATGAGCTACGGGCTTTGACTCAAAAGGAAGATGAATCATTCAAAGAGTATGCCCAGCGGTGGAGAGAGCTTGCTGCGCAAATTCGTCCACCCTTGGAAGAGAAAGATTTGTGTAAGATGTTTATGCATACTCTTAATCCTTTCTACTACGAGAAGATGGTTGGCCGTGTGTCAAAGAATTTCACCGAAATAGTGGAGATGGGAATGTGTTTAGAAGAGGGGGTCCGTTAAGGACATTTAACAAGGGAATATACCCCTGTTTACCCACATATTGCTGTTGTCTCAACCATTCCTCAACAACCCTTCAGTCAATCAGTTCGTACTCAAAGAAAGCAGACATTTGACCCTATACCAATGAAATACGCAGACTTGCTTCCTGCTCTACTTGCAAAAAGCCTTGTCCGTACCAAGCCACCTCCTCCTGTGCCTGAAAAGTTGCCTGCTTGGTATCGTGCTGACCTGACTTGTGCTTTCCATCAAGGAGCACCCGGACATGATGTTGAACAATGTTATGCACTTAGGAAAGAGGTTCAGAATTTGGTCCGCACCAACATTTTATCTTTTAATGATCCAAGCTTGAACGTCCAAAGTTCACCCTCTGCCTAATCATGGGTCATCCGTCATTTTAATTCAAGATTATCAAGAAGCATGTCCCTAGGATCACTAGGCCTTTTATTACAATTTCTTTCTTGCCAAACATTTGTTTGCATTTTTAAGTTGTATCTTTTAATTAATGTTTCTAAAAACAATGAACATGCATGTTTTGGAATCCATTCATTCGTATTCACTCTTTTCCTGTGCTTTTTCACTTCTCACGTTAACAAACTTGAGGGAGGATGATGAAAACAAAATGATTTAAAATTGTTGATATGTGCTGATACATGCTTTCATTAAGTAAGACCCGGTTGATGATGTAAGGCATTGTTTTACTTCCCCAAACACCGGAGAAATAAGGAGATAATCCGTATTCGACCCCTTTGAGCCAGGAGTGGTGTTCTTTCTTTACACAAAAACCCTTAATCTTGACCCGGGGCAGGGTAATCTTTCAATTAATTCAAGGATACATCCTAATACAAGAGGATCCCTTTGTTTGAGATACAAGAAGCCATGAGTAAACAAAACTCACAATAGCATGTGGCAGTCACAATCGTCCTACATCAAAAAGGGGACAAACAAAAAAAAACAAAAGAAAAAACCAACAGCCCACTAAGCAAAGAGACTTAGGCAAAAATCAGGGCACCCCGATGGTCCATAAAATCCAAAAGAATTGGTCCATGCAAAAATTAGGGATTAAGAGCAAAAAGTAAGCTTGTGGATAAACAAGTGACTGCCACTACAAGAGTCTCATCAAAACTCCGACCAAAGTGTCAACAACGTCATTGGCAAAAATCCTCTTGTCGACCAAAATGTCAATCTCAAAACATCATTGTCAAAGAAATCCTCTTGATGACCAAAGCGTGTCTGATGAATTAATTGAATCTAGGAATGGAGGACATTAAAGAAGAATGGGTGGATTAAAACAGAACTTTGAGCCTAAAAACCTTTTTTTCAAAAACCGTGAACCAAACCACGTTATAACCCTCAAAAGACCTAATTGAAGCTGGGTCACTTTGAAAGCATAATCAACAAAATCTTGTTAAAGCTGACTCCACCTGTTTGTCGAGTAACTATCTTTTACACACACTACACGTGTTTCTATAAAATCTTTTTCGATTCCAAAACTTGCAGGTGCATTATATTAGAAACACTTTTCAAAAGAAACAATTTTATTTGCAAACATATGTTTAGCATCAAGGAAATTCAAGCAAATGATATAATCAAGGGCGGATCAACTCAAAACGCTCACAACTTGGGGCAAGTTACTTCATGATTTTGCCAATCAGGGGCAAGACCTTACACTCAGGGGCATTCTCTTCAAAGATTCGAAGTTAAGGTTTCCTTAACTCGGGACAAGTTACCTCAGGATCTCGCCAATCAGGGGCAGATTCTTACATCCAGGGGCATACCTTTCAAAGATTCAAAGTCAAGGTTTCACTCATCTGGGCATCTTAATTGTCAGAGTACCTCCAATTTGAAGTTTGAAGCATCCTCAACAATGGGATCTAAAAGTTGATTAATCAGAACTTTCTCATATCTTTTAAAGCATAAACTACAAGCATATTCTTCTCTAACTCATGAGTCATAGAAACATACAACAACATCTGTCCCGAGAACGGATAGACAAACACAGTCATTGCTAAAAAAAAAAAAAAAGCTCGCTAAGTTGAAAACCTGAAAAGACGGCTTAGGCAAAAATGAGCGTCCCGGTGGATTGAAAAAAAAACCTGAAAGGGCGATCCAGGCAAAAATTAGGGGCACAAAACAAAAAAATATATTCCCGGTGGGTCGAACACCCGAAAGGGCGATCCAGGCAAAAGTTAGGGATTAAAAAAATAACAACTACAAAACAAAAAGCAAAAAGCATGACTGTCGAAGCATGACCATGAGAAAGCTTTCTGTTTCGGTTTATAAATGGTGACTTCCGCCAAACTTTCTGATTAATGGGCTTTATCCCCAAGAAATGTTCATTTCACTATCAGGTGATACTGTGTACCGGGCCTCGCCCCAATGATTTGATTTAATTCATCTACAAGAGTGTTATCTCCAATGAAGAACTGTCGAGTGGTTATAGAGCTATGTCGGGCCACTTTCGATTTTACCTGTCCAGTCTCGTCTCGTCCAAGTCATATGCAGTCACACAATCATACAAATACAAGTTTCTTACATTCACACAAATTCAAGTTACATTCATATCATACAATCATTCATACTTTAATACATACATTTTTACATACATACATACAAACATTCATACATACAACATACAAAAAATGATAAAAAATAAATATATCATTCATACATGATTGCATTGATCATTCATCGTCTTGCTTTAGTTATATCATAAAAAAGTCATCCCCAGCGTGTCTGGTCCAGAGATGTCTCAATCAATCATACATCATAAAAGAGTCATCCCCAGCGTGTCTGGTCTGAGATGTCTCCATCAATCATACATCACAAAAGAGGTCATCTCCAGTGTGTCTGGTCAAGACAATTCATTTTGTGTCTTGCTCTCCCACAATGACAGCAGACATTTACTTCCTTACTGTGTCCTGCTCTCCTACAATGACGGCAGACATTATTTTGCTTCCTGATGTCCTGCTCTCCTACAATGACAGTAGACATTATCTTCCTTCTTTTGTCCTGCTCTCCTACATTGACAGCAGACAATTTATTCTCTTGTTGTGTCCTTACCATCCCACAATGTTGGTAGACACTGTCTTTATCTCTGTCCCCACATTGGACTTTACTGTTTTCAGTCTTTACTTTTATCTTTACACTGGACTTTATTGCTTTTGTCCCTACACTGGACTTTACCGCTTTTGTCCCTACACTAGACTTTACTACTTTCTGTCTTTACTTCTGTCCCTACATTGGACTTTCCTGCTTCCTGTCCCTACATTGGACTTTACTGCTTTCTGTCTTTACTTCTGTCCCTACATTGGACTTTACTGCTTTCTATCTTTACTTCTGTCCTCACACTGGACTTCATCGCTTCTGTCCGTACACAGGACTTTATTGTTGTCTTTACTTTTGTCCATACACAGGACTTTACCGTTTTCCATCTGCAATACTCTTGTTCCCCCAACAAGCTTGTTTCTCTCTGCCAGATAACTCTCATCACATTCAAACACTCATAAAGCATAACATTCATGACATTTCATTATGGCATTTTATAGTTTAGGTCGGTCAAAAAATGGTGTACTTTGTATTTAAGTCTCTTCTACCGTCGAATTAAAACAAAAAACATCAAAAAAATCATCTTTTTTTTCTTTTTTAAATCTCCGGTAGAATAAACTTAAATAGGGGCATCTGTCATACCCCATTTTTTGACCAATTTATTCGAACTTTTTCGTTATTTCTGACAAAATTTCGAGAGAAAGTTTTTTTTCAAAATACATCATTTTTAGGTTCATTTTTTTTATTAGTCCATTTTTTTTATTTCATTTCATTTTATCTTTATATTTTATTTTATTTTAATTTTAGGGTGGGGCGCTGCCCCCATTTTTCATGCTATCTTCTCATTTAAATTTTATTATAATTATTATTTTTATCATTATTATTATTTTGTTCATTTTTTTCATTTAATATTATAATAAAAAAAAATAAACAAAAAAAAGAATGGCAGCACACGTGTGCTGCATTCTTCACCACCCTTTTCCAATTTTTTATTTTTAATTTTTTTGTTTTAATTATCATTGAAGAAATAAACATAGTTCAGAACACAAGGTCAGGCCTTCTTTTTCTCCTATGCTCAACCACCTTTCCATTACTTCATTGTCTGCAAAAATTGATGAGACAAACACATGCAGCAGATATTCAATAACTTCTCACACTACTCAAAGCCAACTACTCTTGTTTCAAAGCTCTATAAAAAGAGAAAAAAGAAAGTGAAAAAAAAGAGGAGCCTCATACACAATAACCAATTTCACAAAGAAAATTCCACACAAGAACTTTCACAAAGCCAATTCACACACTCACTGCACACAAAAAATTCAGAAAACCAAATGTAACGCCCCAACTAAAATTATCTAGAATATTTAGTCGGAACATTAAAAACTGGAATCTGAGTACATCAATTAAGGGAAATATAAATGAATACTACAATATCATTAAGATAATATTATAATGTTCAATACAAACATCGGGAAGGGTTAATAACAGAATAACAAGCTAATCTAAAACAAGGAAGAAGAATAAATCTTCTAAGTTGACAATCCAAGCACAGCTCCAATCATCAGATCCAACCTGGTCCCTGCTCCGGAATAACCTGTCTTACCTATATCGAAAAGGGAGTGGGGTGAGACAGTCACTTCGTCCCAGTGAGTTCTACTACCCTCCTAGGCTATAAAGTCGGGGCTCCTAATCAGTCATATCATAATCTATATCCATAGCATAATTATCTTAAGCAATAATATAAAGGTGTAACACAAAGTTTATCTTGTTCATTTTAAACCGCAAACCCTCTAAGGTGAGCACGTCTCAGGGGTTCGCCTTATCCGCGAGCAGAAAGCGCTCCGGCATAAAGCTCACATAAATTTTCTAATGGAACATCTAAAACGAAGTCCATACTGATATCATGTTCATATAATTAATTCGACTGATCACTAAATTATTAACATGCTACCAATAATTTCCCAAGCCCGGGGAACATACGTCATTTCTAGATTCCCTAAGTTAAGCCCTAATGATTATCTGTGATTAACATTCTGTTTAACATTATATTATTTAGATTACTGCAAATTAGCTGAGACAATGAGGATATAAAACGAGTATGAGGTTTTTAGAAAATAATTGAAAAGTTAGTGACTTTCTGCACTTAGCTCGCTACAGCGAGCAAGCCATCTCGCCATGGCGAGATTATAGGTCCTGGCCTAAATCAACTCGCTAGGCGAGCAGGTGCTCGCCATGGCGAGTTTCATCAGCCCAGAAACCCAGCTCGCCATGCATACTCGCTTGACACTCGCTATGGCGAGTTCATGCAGAGAGACCCCTGTTTTACGAAAATCAACAGTTTAAAAGAGAAATACCTACAATCCTCATTTATAATAGTGCAGTAATGTAAAACATATAATATAGAACAGAACGGAGGGAAAATTTGGGAGTTAATTCCCCTCACACAACAAAGTCCCTAATTCCTAAATTAACATGCATACTTCATAATTTTGGAATCTAAACTACACTAGCCTAAGAACCCACCTGGAAATAGGCTTTAATCCATGCTTCCTGGGCTCTACACAGCTACCACAAACCCTCAGCAACACCCACGAACCAAACTGGACAGAACTTGGAATTTGGAGGAATATGGAACTTCAAGTTTGCTCTAAAATTGAAGTATGATTGATGCTTTGGATCAGCTGAGGTTAGGGGTTTTAAAGAAGACTTTTCTGATGTAAGAAAGGTACAAAGCTTGTTCATTTTCTGTTTGCATGTATTTCTATAGAAAGGGGTGATAAGAGGTAGTTGTAGTTTTATAATTTGGAGAGCTTGGAATAGTGTAGGAAGTGATGGCTCAATATGATTTCTGTTTCTGGAGCCTTGCATGCAGAAGAACCTTTAATGACTAGTGGAAATGGTGTAAGATTTGTGATAAGAAGTGACACATTTAGTGTTGTAAAGAAATGAGGATTTTGGGAGCCAAGTTGTTGTTGTTGTATCGTGTGGGAGGAGAGAAATGGGAGAGTTAGGAGCTTAGTTTTATGAAGTTGAGATTGTGAGAAATAATAAGCTTTACACATTATATACTTGGCCTAGTGTTTGCATGTTACATTATTGAGTTATAGTGGAAAGTGAGGTGTTGTACTCTTGCTATGCATGTAACTTGAGTGGGTGAGTGAAATATGAGGTGTTGGCTCAAGGTGGAGTGGAGTTAGTGAGTCATGAGAGGAGAATTTGAGTGGAAGGATGAATCACAAGGAAGAGGGAAGATTTGGTTTCTTAGTATTTGAATTAAATCACAAAGGAACTATCATTGTATTAGTGTGTATTTTAGTTTCAAAGAATACTCCTAATTTTACACATAATGCAATTAAGTCCCAAGATTTAATTTAAATAACTACCTCTAATTAATTCCGATTTAATCGTCAAAATTCTAATTAGAATTAATTAGGTAATTGAAAGAGCGGGATGTTACACCAAATTTCACAAGAGCCAAATTTTCATTCATCAGTAACAACACAAAAAATTTCGATCACAGCTTCAAACTACTATTTTCCAATTCTCAAAATTAAACCTCAAAACCGAAACTACACACACGAAATCCAAACCGAAACCGGAAACAGAGAGCAAAAGAGGTTGGAAAACGAAAGGTATAAACTTTTTCTTTTGTGTCCGAAAATAAAAACTTAGATCTAGAGTTTTTCAAGCATTATTTTCAAAAACTAATTTGAAATTCGGAATTTAAAAGAAAATTGGTATAGGAAAAATGTGATTTTTTTGAAAAAGAAGTTTTTTTTACTCCGGTGTGGCGCCGCCGTACCGGCCGCCGCAAACCACCACCGGAAGTTCACCGGTTTCTGGGAAGTGAAGAACACTTTCATGTGTTCTAAAAAAAAATTGAAAGTATAGTGAGAGAGAGGAGAGATAGGTGGAGAGAAAAAATGAAACAGAAAAATGATGTTTTTAGGTGCTGTTTGAGTATATATATGTGCTCCAATCCTGTGCGCGCGCGCCTACTGCGTTCCCATGCACCCTCAGCGCATCAGTCTTTGATCTTCATCGCACAGCCCATATATGCTCATATCATGATCAAATCTGGACCATCTGATTAAATCAGACAGCCAGAATCAACCCCAGCCTTTTGTCTTGTAGCGCCCATGGGCCTTTGTCTGGGCCAGACTGCTTTTGCTGTTTACTGCTCATACCCCTCCCTGATATTGCTGCATGCACCTCTTCTGTTTTTTTTGTGATAACTAACGTCACTTTTGCAGGTCTGAGTTAGAATTTGATCCTGTGTTTTTTTTTGTTAATGCATATTTTTTTCCATTATTTATTAGGATCTAGTTTATTTTCATTTCATTTATCCTAGCATCATTATTTATTTTACTATTGCAAATTAGAATGTAATTAGGTCCAATGTAAAATATAAATGAGAAACTGCATCCCTGCATATTTATTTATCGCTTTATGTCAAAAAACCAAAACACAAAAATATTAGCGTAGAAATTCCAAGAAAAAGAGGAGTTTCATTTCGATTCAACATCGTTATGAAAACTCTCGCGTTAGTTTTATTACATCATGCTTAGTTTTTTAATTAATTAACCAAAAAACATTTAAATAGTCAAAAATCATTTTCAAAAAAAATAATCTCTCTTCATAAAAAACCTCGATACTCGTCGAGAGACTTTTTCAAAACTTTTTTTATAATACACTTCAATTCATTTTAATTGATTTAAACTCTTTTTCTCAAAAAATACAAAAAAATACAAAAACATATTCAAAAACATTTTTGCCACTTAGCTCTTTATTTTAAAACATTTTCAAAAACTAAAAAACATCAACAAACAATTTTCACAATTTTTACCCGAACTACGGTGGTTTTGATCCTTCGGGTACGTAGTGCAAAAGGCTCTAAGTCTTCCCAAATCACCAAAAATAACAAAAACATTTTCTCTTGTCTTAATCAAATCAAATACATTTTCTTAACACTTTTTTTTCATTACTCTAGTCCTAAATCTTATACTTTCTTTTATAAGCGAATAAAATTAAGCGCATAGATAGAATAGAAACAAGAGGTTACTATAGAATACTATAGATACTTAGGGTGCTAGTACCTTCCCTTCGTATAACTAACCCCCCCGAACCTTGATCTCTAAAAATAGGGTTTTAACGAATTTTTTCCCTTTTCCTTGGAAAAATAAAAGATCGGTGGTGAATCTAAAAATTGCGATTCAATGCTCTTCAATAGCTTGACATCCAAAAATCACCGCGACAGTTTGCATATGTCGATAGACACGTGGGCACTTTGACAATTGGACACGTGTCCTGTATAATGACAAAACTTACCAAAATAATCAATTTATGCAAACAGTAAAAATGTAAGGGATCAAATTAAAACCTAAAATAAACGTAAGGGACCAAATATATAGTTTAACTAATAAAAAAATTACTAATTCGTTTTGCAAAATTTTAAAGGTGCGGATGTTCACCCTTATGAAATTTGCATATATACAAAAGTAAAATTCTTGTCTTTTGTTCAAACCGGACAAATGTTAAATACAAACAAAACAATTATCAATAATCCAACCCAATAAACTATAACTCCTCACAACGAACGAAGAAACATCTATACAGCACTTTGACATATCGCACTCTGACTACAGAGAATCTATACCGGGACAAGGCTTGGCTGACTTTGTGGTGCCAAAGTTTGAATATTGCCTTGAAATCGTGAAAATCAGAAAATCATGCTTTTTGGGAGCTTCTGCCAATTTACGTCTAGGCGTGAGATTTTGCGTCCAAGCATGAGATACTGCGCCCAGGCGTGAGGTGCTGCGCCCAGGCGTGTAGAGCTGGGACCAGTTCTGACTGTTTACGCCCAGGCGTGGAAGGCTGCGCCCAGGAATGGGCGCGCGAGGTTATATATAGGTTATGCGTTTTATGACTTGAAAAAAGGGATTTTTGGATTTTTGGAGCCAACACAAAGACTATGGTTAATAGAGAAACATCTTGGGAAGACTCTAGGGTTGGGGAAACATTCTATCACCTTGAGAAACACTTTGATTGAATCTCTTGGTCACGGGGAGAGATTCAGGACTAGGGTAGAATTAGGAAAACACTAATTCTTGTAACTCTATTGGAGAATCTCATTGTAATCAAGGTTTCTATTGATAAGTGGAACGTAGATGGCTGCCCTCCCCCCAGAGTAGGTTCATTAACACCGAACTGGGTCAACAAATTCTATTGTGTCCTTTACTTTTCACCGTTTATTTGTTCGTGATTATATTGCTTGGTTCTCACTGTTTTGGTTGCTTAATTTATTTGCTCCACAACTCAAAGTTTATTGGTGTGAGTTAATCGAATTCACAACAAAAGTCATGTGCCTTTCAATAAAATATGGTCCGTTCGATCAATCCAATGGATCAGATGTTGCCACGTGTCATTTCCTTTATTTGAAAAAAAAAAGAATTTTTCCACCTCTTCTCTTCCAACGCTCCAACCCACCTCCTCTCTACAGATGCCGTTTTCAACTTGGCATGGACTGTTCGACCATCATCAACCTAGAGTTTGTTTTTCTTTTTTTTACTCTTCTTTATGAATCTTTAAAAAATAATAGAATTTGTGGATCTAGATCTTGGAACGACGGAGATGTCGGCCGGCGTCGAAGCTGAATCAGAGGCGAGACCGACTAGTGGACATCATTGGAACGACGGCGATGGAAGGGAGGAAGGGCAGAAACGGAACGGCGGCGATGGAAGGGAGGAAGGGTGGAAGCTGAACTGCGAAGAAGTGTTCAGAATTTTACATTTGTCTTTAAAAAAAAAAAAAAAAAAAAAAAAAAGAAGATAAACATGTGTCATGCTTTGGTTTACTCGATTGATCAAATGAACGTAATTTATCAAAAGTCACCGTGACTTTCCCGCGTTAATGTCACCCAAGTGTTGTCCATCTATACCGTACTCTACTTTCACTCATTTTGATCTCATTCTAATATTTTTAGGTATCTTTGCCAATGCAATCCACCAAAGTGAAAACGTATCTTCGTTGTAGCTGAAGCGCCTCACCACCACAGTTATCTAGTAGTTATGTCTCATTCAGGGCATAATTGGAATGCCATCTTTTAATTTGTTAATACTAGTTTGATATTAAGTGATACAATTCATTGAATAATTTAGTAGTATGTGATGTAGTTCATAAATAAATTTGACAAAAAGTTAAGGAGTGATTAATTTTACGATAAATTGAACACATACAAGTTAGCAAAAGATTCAAATTCCTGGACATAATTTAAAAATCAATCTTTCTTATCTATTCACAAATTTCAGAAATATAAATGTGTGTGCTTCCTCAATTTCAAATGGTGAATTAGTAATTTACTCATTATTAAATAAAAAAGACCCGTAGTATAGTTATGTGAAATTTTGTTATATTAATTGTTCTCCTTGTCGGGATTTCAATCCCTAGACCTCCAGCTCCTTAGTTGAGCTACCCATCCCACCTTTGTATAATTATGTAAATTGAAACTCTAAATAAGTTTTATGTAAATGAAAATAAGAATTTAACTTAATAAAAAACATTATCAACAAAAAACTCTTAAAATAAATTTTTAGAGATGAAAAATTTATTTAACGCTCTTATTAATACATAGGAAACTCATCGATAATATATACATTAATATTATGGACATCAGAATTAAATCATGGTCTAAAAGTTCCATGCAAGTTCATCCATATAATTTAGATCATGGGATATAAATTCAGAGTTAAGTACACTCTCCAACAACCCAAAATCAAAGTTAGAATTCTCAAAACAACTATTCATAATATCTTCCTTCTCATTATTAACTTCTTTGTCATCCATTCCTTTCTCATCACATATCTTCTCCTTCTCTTTCTCGACTTGAGCTTGAATTCCTTCTTCAAACGTTGAGTCTCTAAAATCATCATTTCTTGAAACCCAAATGCTTTTCTCATTGCAAGAAGAAGAACATATGTTCGATAAGTTATCGGTTAATGTTCGAGGTTGTTCTTGCTCGGAAACACAAAGTTGATTTGAAATTACATTGAATGATGTTTGATATTGGTTAGGGGGAGCAATTGTGGAAGGAGTTTGAAGAATATTTGGTGAAGCAAAAGTTTGAGTTGTTTCAATGAGATTATTAACATTTGGTGGCATTTGTGAACTAAGAATGAAAATGGAATTGGAATTGGAATTTTGATATGATGAGTTGTTTCTCTTATGATGAGAAGAAGAAGAAAGTAAATTATGAGTTTGTGGATCTAAGCCTTGAGAAATGAGTTTCTTTTTAATACAAGAGTTCCAAAAATTCTTCACTTCATTGTCAGTTCTACCAGGTAGATGCTTTGCTATTTGGGCCCATCTGCAGGAGACAAATAATGCATTTATTATAGAATCGTGCTAAATAGGGAAATAGATTTGCTGCTATAACTACATTCCAGTTGTGAATCATCTGATCTGAATCAACAAATAAAATTATTTAATTATATATTTAATCTGGACCGTCTGATCTAAATTTATTGGTTGAGAATGAAAACGGTGGGAAACTGTGTGAAAAGAAACAACAATAAATGTTGATCCTGCTAAATAGTGTTACTAAGACAATGATTAAGAAACACAAATAGAAACAAAAGTAAAAGTTTTAAGTAAAAAAACAATATTTTTTAAAATTTTAAAATATTGAATGTGCTATTTTCAAGATTATATTACTATTTTTATTTTCTTAAGCATTACCTTGGAAACACTGTTTAAGCTCTTGAATATAAAAACACCTTTATTATTTTAAATGCTATTTAATAAGAAAATTTATGGAGAAGAATTTCAAGAATAAATCTCCACCCTTGTTTACATCAACTATCCCCCATGATTTCCACTAAAAGAGGAGATTAAAATTACATCATCCTATAAAATAATATCATGTGTTATTCTTGCATTTCTTCTCTAAAATAATTCTTACTAAATAGCAATGCTCTTATTATGATACTCTTAAAATTATATTTCTCTAATTTTTTTCTTGTAATTATTTTTATTACTATAAAGACCCAATTTGGTCTCTTACAATTTTTCTGCTGCTTATTTTTGGTCACCGATTAAAATTAGCACATGACATTTTTATTAGGGGACAAATTAGTCTAAGTTATAATGTGTAAAAATTAACCGTTAAGCTAATTTGCCTTCCGTATAAAAATATCAGAGACTAATTGAACGCAAACTAATTGTTAAGGAACATATGGGTCTCTAGTTTTATTATTACTCTTTACCTGTTTCCAAGAATTCTATGTATGTCAATTATGATTTGTTCTTCTTCTACAGTGAAAGAACCTCTTTTTAGATCTGGCCTCAAATAGTTTGTCCATCTTAATCTACAACTCTTACCACATCTCTGTAATCCTGCACATAGCAACCAACAACATCATATAAGGTTTTAGATCATGATCATGTTAGGATTCTAAATATTGCGAAGAATTGCGGTCAAATGCAGCCTCAATTGCAACAACAATCATGTTTCTCCTTTATACATGATTGCAATTACGCTGCAAACATATACACTAGATAGTAAAATATGGAAAACACCGTGCTCTTGCAGTTGTGATATCGTTGCAGTATTGTAGATACCGGCTCTAAGACGGTTAGACTATGGCCACAATTTAGAACTACGGTAAGAGAAAAACTCATGCAAGCTAATGCCTACAAATTTTCATGGTTATAAGTGGTAATAAGTAAGAAAGATACACAAATAAAGACACACAAAAAATAAATTTTCATTGCGAGCAACGAGCGTTGCGACTCTTGATATTTTACATCAAGACGTACTCATGAGCCGCGACAACATCAAAAGTCGCATATGTTACAAACCAAACTATGGTTGCAAGTTGCAAAACACACACTCATAAGCAAAACCTTTCACCACACACTTTCAAAAAAAAATCACAAAAATTCACAAGTATAGAGAAAAGAGAGAAATAGTGTGCCTGCAAACTTTGGGACAGAACTCCAACTTTTATGTCCATGAGTTGTTATATATGTAACAAGCTTATCATCTTCTTCAGGTGACCATAATCCTCTTTTGATCTTTTGTTTGTTGCAACAACGATGTCCCATCTCTCAAAAAAACCCTTTTGAGTGAATTTATCATATGAGTTTTTTAGGACATGATTTATAAATAGAGAAACATTTTTACAATACAAAGACAAGAAAGTATATGGGTCCTACATTGTCATAATGTCCAAAATCTAAAGTCACACTCTACATATGTATTAGTGGGACCATGTTACTAGAATGATTGACAAGTGCAACTGATAAATCTTGAGCTAAATTTACACTCGTTATCAAATTCGTTTAGGCATTTAATCAAACATATGGTAGTCCCTAATTAACAAAGAAGAAGAAAGTTTTTGTGTTGGAAAAGTATTGAAAAATTAATATAACACACAATCTTTGTTCATTCTTGTAATCAATGTAGTGAAACTTAATTGGGTTTTGACACTTTCATGTTTTTTCCCTTTTTAGTTTTTACAATTTGTCCGGTAGTGTCTCTCATGAAATTAGTATATCTAGGGAAATCAATTTACAACCGTAAAAGAGGATTCGTTTACAAGGATTGCCTCCATATGTGTCACACAAAATGAGATTGGAAAAAGTTCTTCGGAAGTTCGAAGATGGAGATTATACCTCCCGTCCTGCATTATATATATATATATATATATATATATATATATATATATATATATATATATATAATGTTTATCATTGTTACAAGACTCACAATAATATATTATTTATTTTTTGGATAATTTTATAATAAAAAAATATTACTTCTCATTAGATTTCAAATAATGTGGTCATTTTAATTATGTTGATGGAGTACTCACATGGAATAGTGGGTTAAATATGTATTTTGGAGCTGTTTTGATTTGAGTTATTTTGGAACTTATGAAAATAATTTATACGAATAAATAATTTTTTATATTAATTCATAAGTTATAATAGTATATAAAAGCTTATCTATAATTGTATAAGTTGTTTCGCATATATAAGCTAAAATAATAAGCAAATCCAAATATACAGTTGTCTTTATATAATTATCAACTTTTGTTTCCCTAAAAAGTTGTACTTTTCGATACTAAAAATTATTATACAGGCTGTTTTACTCCCAGTTATTAAGTCAATATATAATTTTGAATGATTTTTTTAGGCATACTTAGAAATTATAAAAATTACAAAATAAGAGTTCCTAATTTTATTTTTTTAATTAGGTTCTGAATTTTGTAAATTTTATTTGATTTTTTGAAGATTAAAAAAGTTTGTGTTTGATTCATCCTATATCAATTTTTAAAAAATTAGTGTAGACAAATTTTGTTTTTAAAAATGATAATAAATATGCCTACAAAATAATATTTAACAATTGAAAGATACTTAAGCATATTTTTTTTATATTTTTTTCTTCTAATTATAAAATTATAATCTTGTTTTTTTTCTTTGCTTTTGTTTTCAAAGAATTGTGGAAACCTTTGGAAACAAGAAAAAGTATAAAAATTAAAAAAGCAACAATTTTATAATAAAAAAATAAAAGGTAATAAATTATCAGACTAAACATCGTGTCTTATATTTGGTTTTTGTCGTTTTCTATGCAAAAATTAAAAACAGAGAAAAATTAAAAGTAAATTTGTTTTTGTGGATTTTGTAGTTTTTTATGCTTTTTATATTAAATGTATAGTTTTTTAATAAATTATTATTATTTTTAAAAAAAAAATTATTATTTTTGGTTGCTTTAACATGTACAGTATTGCATATGTTAGACAAATCCATATAAAAAAATATTTGATAAAAAATTGATGTATTTTATCTAATTATTTAAAAAGATGTATTTAATCTAAAATTTGAGATTCTAATTTGGACCAAATAAATAAATTTTTATTGATTTACCGTTCTCTTAGAAAGGAGTAAAAACAAATAATTTGTTTTTTGAAATCAAGCAAACACTTAACCACTTTTCTTTCCTTTTGACAGCTACTTGTCCATATTATTAAATTTTTTGATCATCCTATAAATGGTCAAATATGACATGCACATGAAGAAACAGAATCATTAAATTAACGAAAGGAGAAAGAAAGAAAGAAGGTCCCATTGGCTAATGATGCAAATCACATTTGAAAAATGAGCTGGATTAAAACTTCAGGTTCACTCATATAATTTTGTGTCCTTATCTCAAAGGTTATAATTAATTAATTGAGTGTCTTTGTAGCCATGTTGAAATTCACTATATCATTATTAATCCTAGACAAAATCCAATACCATTTTTTTTACACTAATCGGTAATTATATATTGATTACAGAAAACATTTTGAGAAGTAATCTAAATCTAAATGAATATCAAAAGAAAATCATAGTCACCAAAACGGACACAATTGTACTTCAACAACAGGGAAAACACATGAAAATGAATAATCTATGTATATACTAAGACTTGCACGGTTAGATGTTGAAAAATCATAGTGTACCTAGTATGTCCATTTCGATGGGTCTATCAATTCTTCAAGAAAGTCTATACGATTTCTAAGAATCATATATATGGGGACAATCAGAAAAAATAAATTATTAAATGGCATTTTTTTATTATTTGGTTTCTCATGATTCTGTTTGAAATATAAGTAAAAAATAACTTTTTATTATTTGGAAGTCTCGTATTAGAAGATGTAATATGACTAATAAGTTTGGTAGGAATGAGTTATGTCCTACGTTTCTATTCAAATTAAATTATAAGTTATATTATTTCAGATCCTTTTTATAAGATATATATGGGTCAAAAATACAGGCTAATGCTACGGTGGACCACCTTCACAACTGATCTATCGTGGACAAGTGAGCTACCGAATACAAATTTTACAAAATTTTTTGGTAGATTGAAAGTTTATATCATATAGAGCATCCATAAAAAAATTTAAAAAAATTGAAAATCATTTGACATTTTATTGGGATTTATCAAGATTTACAGTATTTAATAAACCGTTAATCTTGATGGATCTCAATAACATATCAAATGATTTTCAATTTTTCTAAAATTTTCTATAGATGATCTATATGATATAAAGTTTCAATCCAACGGTGAATTTTGTAAAATTCGTATTCGTTATAGGGTTTTTCATGAATGGTCCACCATGAACCACTTGAAGAAGTGGTCCATGTTAGAATTTTCCGGTCAAAATATAATTGATATATGTAGTTTATAGGAAAATTCTAACATGGACCACTTCTTCAAGTGGTCCATGGTGGACCACTCATGAAAAACCCTATAACGAATATGAATTTTACAAAATTCACCGTTGGATTGAAAGTTTATATCATATAGATCATCTATAGAAAATTTTAGAAAAATTGAAAATCATTTGATATGTTATTGAGATTCATCAAGATTAACGGTTTATTAAATACAATAAATCTTGATAAATCCCAATAAAATATCAAATGATTTTTAATTTTTTAAAATTTTTTTATGGATGCTCTATATGATATAAACTTTCAATCTTCCAATAAATTTTGTAAAATTTGTATTTTGTTAGATCACTTGTCCACTGTGGACCACTTGTGAAGGTGGTCCACCGTAGCATTAGCCGTAGTTTATAATATAGACTGAATGCACCGTAAAAAAATATAGACTAAATGCATATTTGTTTTTTTTATTCATTTGTGTCTATTAGAAAGTTGGATATGAAAAAGTATTATGAATGTACTCCTTCCGTTCCTTTTTACTTGTCTTTTTATAATAGTAACACCAAATTAAGGAAGTGTATATTTGCACTTTATCTTCCTATTATACCCTTGGTTTAATTCACCAATAAATTCCTTTTTTTTTTCACACACTTTCTCTTTCCAATAAATTTAATATATTAGGTTAAAAAAACAAAATTTAATATGTTATGTTCCAAAAAAAAAAAGATTTAGTTTTCCAAATATATAGCATTAATTTGTTTTATTGAAAAAGATAAGAGCAATTGACAAAAGGTATAATTAATAAATCATACCGGTAAAATACCAAAAGGACAATTAAATAGAAACGATAAATCTAATCTTAAAAGACAAATAAAAAGGAACGGAGGGAGTATATTTATGCCCTACAAGAAAAAGAAGAGTTTTTTTTATGGCCAAAAACCATATAAAAGTACCCAACACCGCAAAAATATATGTGTATTTGT
The DNA here is from genome assembly GCA_954870985.1 of Trifolium fragiferum. Lineage (NCBI taxonomy): Eukaryota > Viridiplantae > Streptophyta > Magnoliopsida > Fabales > Fabaceae > Trifolium > Trifolium fragiferum. The sequence continues at coordinate 26,507,682 of OX940789.1, read as the reverse complement.
TGGCACTTGGCGGCTAATTGACGGCCAAAATGCGCCAATAAATAGCTCATTGCTAAATTTAGTGGCGTCCTAAACAACCATTTTGTAAATGCTTTTTTTTTTCTTTATATAGGCGGCACATGTAGCTAGTTCTAACTTATATAGTATTATTTTAAAAAAAATTGAAGTCACGTCTGACACTTCCACTGCATGTTTTGGTGAGTTTGCCCTGAAACAAAAACTTCAATAATTATTCTAGAGTAGATTTGGTAAATCAGCTAATTCAAAGTTTTTCAAAAAATTTATGTACCAAAATGAGAGTGGCGTGAAAGCGGTGCTAGATCACGTCTAACCCCAACCCTATTGAAAAGAAGGACAATGCAAATAACGAGAAAACATGTAATTCCATTTAACGATAAGATTGCTAAAGTAATTAAATGATAAACACTTGTTGGTGTTTGTAGTTGAAGCTTTCTTTCAAAAAGATGCACACAAACACTTGGTCTGCATGCAATGGATTTGGATCCTCTCTAATTTTCTCTCCAATGTTTTCTCTCCTTTTCTTAATCCAATGGTTGCTAAATTATAAAGAATAAAATAATACTTAACAGGAGAGAGAAAATAAACAAATGAATGGTTAGGATCACATTGGAGAGAAAACATTGGAGAGAAAATTGGAGAGGATCCAAATCCGCATGCAATGGTTTCAACAACAACAAGCACAAAGTATCGATAACAATTCCAAATAGAATTCCACACAATTAATAAAATCACTGATGTTATTATGACACAAAGTTGACACACATACTTTACTATTACTTTATACCTTATTATTCTTTTATTTTTAAGGGTTAAAATGACAAAAATACCCTTGTGTCATATTTGTGTATGAAATTGTGTGTCATAATAACATGTCTCTAATAAAATTGATATGGAAAGTGATAAAGAAAATTAACGACATAAGAGACGTGATTAGAGAGTTCTCGAATTTTCTTCGTCCTCGCTTATAGTTTGTTGTGAAGTAGCACAATAGCTTATATTGATGACACCGTAGCATAGTAGAGCTTATAGTTTGTTGTAACTAATTTCTCTTCTTAGTTATACACTACAACAAAAACGTGATTTTGCGATGGCCAAAAGCCCTCGCTAATGGCTAAAAGCCGTCACTAATTGCTATGTTATTGGCGGCCAGCTGCGGCCAGCTGGTCGTCGCTAAAACAGGCGTCGGTAAGTTTTATGACGGCCCAGGCCGTCAGTAATGGACAGGACAGATTTTGCGACGGCTTGAGGTCGTCGCTAATAGGCAACGGTCACATGCAGGCTGTACAAGTAACGACGGCTTAGGCCGTCAGTAAAATTGACGTAGCGACGGCTTAGGTCGTCGAGAAATGATGACGGACCTGCTAAATTTGACATGCGTTGACTGGATTTGTGACGGCTTAGGACCTTGCTAAATCTGGGCGGATTTTTTTTTTAAAAAATTAAATATTTAATTTTATTTAAATAAAATTTATTTATTATTTTGAAAAATACAAATTAACATAAAATTATTTTAATACATATTAACACATAAAATTAAATATTTAAAACAACAAAAATATAAATTAAAAATTCAACAACGAAATACGATAATTGTCTTGAATTACAAACATAATAGATAATTGTCTCAAATTACAAACATAATATTAAAGTACGATAATTATCATGAAATTACAAACATAATACGATAATTGTCTTCAAATTACATAATAATTAAAATAGTTCCAAAATAAAATACGACAACTCTATCAAATTATTAGAAACATTCATTAAGCACTTCTTCCCCTTGCGTTTGTTCTTCCACCGCTTGTTCTTCCACCGCCTTCAAAATTCACACCAGCTTGAACATAGCCACGACCTTGAAAATTTCCACCACCTTGAAAATGAAGTCCGCCTTGAAAATTACCACTACCTTGAAAATTATCTTGACCACTTTGAAAAGATCCACCGCCTTGAAAACTCGGAAAATATCCTCCGCTTTGATCATTTGGATTCCATCCGCCTTGAAAATTTGCATTACTTCCGCCAGCTTGAACATTTGGATTGCCTCCTCTTTGAAAATTTGAATTCCCTCCGCCTTGAACATTTGGATTCCCTCCGCGTATTTTGAAAATTATTTGAAAGACCGGAAATGTGAAAGTCGTCTCCTCCAATTAACTCCCGGAACATACGATCAGCCTGGAGACCAGTCAAAAAATCATCAGACTGCGACGATGATTGGTTGCAAGGAACGTTACCAAGTCGATACTCTTGCTCTTCCTCTGCTTGAGGTCCGGACTGGTTTTCTCTGCCTTGAATTTCGGCTCTCAGCCGCTCTTCCATTTCTCGAAACCTCCGTTCATATTTAGCTTCAATCCGCGCTTCCAATTCTTTTTCTCTTTCCTCATCATTTTGACATCGGGATGTAGCTACGCTAGCAGTACTGTTACGCGAGCCACTTGAAGTATCAATAAATCCTGCCGGCGTCTTCTGAATGAACGAAGATGTACTCCCTTGACCCTAGACACGACCATGACGCTTTCCCCCAGAAAACTCCACAAATTTGTCTATTATCATATTGTGCCTAACATCTTCACTTATCCGCTGTGAAGGTGGAAGGGCAACCTGAGTAGCATCGAGCTCCGCAATATATACCTCAATCAAGTCCTACAAAAAAAAATAATTAATTAACTCATAATTAATACTCAATTATTACTTTAAAAAAAAACCAAGTATTTATTAAATGATGATCTATAAATAATACTCACATTGGCTTTTTGAGCTTTGGTATTATCCCAAGTATTATCCTTTCTTTTATACAACATTTGATTCATATCAGCTAAGGTTGGTACACGTCCATGTTGCCTTTGAAACCTTATGCGCATGGTGCCAGATGACGTGGAACCGCCATTGTGGATGCTCGCTTCAGGCGTCTGAGCTCTGTTTTGTTTGTTTCTGTTGCACTTGGCCTTGTAATCTGGATCATCCCATTTACGACACAACTGCGTCCATGTATTGCCTGGGCCAATCCATGCAGGTAGTGCCTTACCCTCATAGTAAAGCTTTCGTGCATCCGACAGAAATTGTGACAACTTCTTCGAGCACTTTGTGTCAAAAATCCTGATGATTTCATCATCACTCCATTCATTCGACCAAGTACATACAGACTACAAGTGAAAAAAAATAAATATTAGTACACTAAAGTAATTTATTAATTCAACTTTGAGAAGTTCACCTATAACTTACTCTGAAAGCATTATAAAATCTTTGCCACGCCAAAACATCTCCAATTCTAGTTGTCTTAATCTCTCCCAACGTCAACCATGGATGTTGGTAGTTTTGATGAATTAATGTGGTAAGAGCAGCTGTAGTTGCCTTCTGTGGTTGAAAACTGCACAATATAACATAAGTTAGATGAATTAAAATTAAACATGTATATCATAATGTTATGAAATGTATAATTAAAAAACATTCTTACTCATTTCCATATGGTTTAATAATGATTCGATCATATCTATCAACCATTAAAAATTCAGCTGGATCCTCGAGGTCGGACGGACGGATCGGTACATCAAGATGCTCTTCATCGAGTGTCTGTTGTTGGGACGATGATCCGGTCGCGGGAGTAGTAGTCGCCCGTGGTTTCAGGTTTGAGTTATGAACAACTCTCCGCTTAAGATCACGCGGTTTAACCTTCTTACTTTGTTGGGTCTGAGTTGGCGGCACAGGTTCTTCTTGATCGTCCATATATACATAAAACATAGTTGATACAAAACATTGATATAAAAAGACATAATTATTTATATTAACGAATAATTCTTAAACACATAAATACTTATTAATAACGACATAGCATAGCTAGTGCTAGATACATTCTTAAACACATAAATATTTATTAATGACGTAGGCATAACTAATTATCATCATCCCAATCTGATACAACTTGGTCAACTTGACACTCATCTTCTTCTTCCACACTATCATCATCCTCTTCTTCAACATCACCATCCTCGGGTACTTCTTCTGCTTCGTTTACATTGCCCATCTCATCGAGTTGATATGGTTCCGCTTCTTCTTCTATTCCATCTTTTTCAATTCGACCCATTAGTTTTGTCGTTATTGCGGCACACCACCCTCGCTTGTCAGTTTGTGTTGATGGATAAGGGACATAGTAAACTTGTCTGACATTATGAGCTATAGCAAATGGATCAAACGGTTGATATCTTCTATTCATTTTTATGTCCACGGTGTTAGTCTTTGAATTATACTTTGTACCTCTGCTCGATGGATCAAACCAATTACAATAAAACAATACCACCACTTTCTTGTAATCAAGAAAATTGTATGAGATTTCAATTATATTCTCAATCACACCGTAAAAGTCATTCTCACCATTTTCAGTTACCCCTTTCATACACACTCCACTATTGGTCGTTTCTTTTCCTTCTGTCCAACTATGTGTATGAAATTTGTACCCGTTGACAAAGTAGGTGTGCCATTGTTTAACATTTGACATCGGGCCATCAGATAAGTTTCTCAAGTGTTGTATCATAGGGGTTGGTTCTAAATGGTACACATGTTGTCTAAACCAATTTGGAAAAAACTCATGTATACTCGCAGAAGATTGTTCCGGCGTTATCCCATCGGATGCCAAAAATAACTCTAAGTAGGGCTGAACTTCGGTACAATTAATCAACACATGAACATGTGCCGATTTTAATACCCTTTCACCAGGAAAATAAACTTTCTCCATGCCAGCATGTCGCCCAGGCAAATTGAAAACCGATAAGTTTAATGGATGGATAAAACTTTCATTGCCATTTTCGTTCCTACGAGGTCTTCCAGACAATGTGTCTTTAAAATAATGAGAACAAAAGTGAATAGTTTCACGGTGTAAATAAGATGCACAAATTGAGCCTTCAACTTTAGCTTTATTTCTCACCGAACGTTTGGAATCTCCCATGAACCTTTCAAATGGATACATTCATCTATATTGAACAGGTCCGCCAAGTCTAGCTTCATATGCAAGATGCACTACAAGATGCTCCATGGAATCAAAGAATCCAGGAGGAAATATTCTCTCCAACTTGCACAATATCATTGGAATGTCACTTTCCATCTTGATCAAATCGTCTCCTCTCAATGTTGTTGAACACAAATTCTTAAAAAATTGACTGAGTTCAATAAGGGGATTCAAAACATGTTGTGGTAAAGAACTAAATGCAATAGGGAGTAAAGACTGCAAAAAAACATGACAATCATGACTCTTCATCCCACGCATTTTTCCATTGTCAACATCAGCACATCTTGCCAAATTTGACGAATAACCATCGAGCATCTTGAGCTCTTTTACCCATCGACAAACTGATTTTGCTTCATCGGCAGATAAAGTGTAGTTCGCATGAGGTTTTAGGATTCTGCCATTGGGTGCGGTCTTCAACAACAAGTCATTACGTTTGCAATACAACGCAGTGTCTTTTCTTGCATTATCATTATCTTTGGTTTTTCCTTTGACATTCATTACAGTGTTGAATACATTTTCGGAAACATTTTTTCAACATGCATAACATCAAGGTTGTGACGCAAAATGTTTTTTTCCAATACGGTAGATCCCAAAAAATACTCTTTTTTGTCCAATTGTGTGATTGCCCGTAACCTCGCGGTTTTAAAGCAACACCACCAACTACTTGTACATTTGGCTTATCTTTAACTTTATCCCAAACTTGTTCCCCGGTCAAATACCGAGGTGGTCCTCGAGTTTCAATCTCGCCCTTAACAAATGCATTTTTATTTCTTCGAAATTGATGATCAATAGGAAGGAATCAACGATGACAATCAAACCACGTAGCTTTCCCATCGTGTTTCAATGTAAAAGCTTTCGTGTCTTCCATGCAATAAGGACATGCCAACTTACCATGTGTCCCCCATCCAGACAGCATTCCATAAGCAGGAAAATCATTGATTGTCCACATCAAAGCTGCCTTCATTTTGAAATTTTTTTTGCGACTGATATCATATGTCACAACGCCTTCCCACAATCTCTTCAAATCATCAATCAAAGGTTGCAAATAGATATCAATACCAACAGTAGGACTTGATGGCCCGGGTATTACAGCAGCTAAAGACATGTAAGGTTTTGACAAACACATTTCGGGCGGAAGATTGTATGGGGTAACAATAACAGGCCAACATGAGTATGGAGTGGCTGATACTTGAGTATACGGAGTAAACCCTTCGGAGCATAAACCCAATCGAACGTTTCGAGGCTCTGAAGCAAAACCAGGATTAACTTGATCAAAATACTTCCACGCAAGACCATAAGAAGGATGTCGCAACTCACCTGAACTTCTTTTTTCAACATTTTCAGAATGCCATGTCTTTTTTGTTGCGGTTTGCAATGATGCATACATCCTTTGCAACCTCGATACTATGGGTAAATAGAACATAGACTTTTTTGGTACAAGTTTTCTCCTACTTGACCGCAAAATTCTTGTTCCACAATATCTTGGTTCTTGACAAAATTAAGATTCAACTAAGTCACCATCACTTACACCAAATTCGTTGTCATAGAACAACATACAACCATTGATGCAACAATCAATTCTCTTCACTCCGAGACCTAGCTTCGACACTAGTTGTTTTGCCTCATAATAGGTTTGCGGCAAATCATCACGGGCGGAGATGGGTGTTGTTTCGAAGCACAATTTGGCAATCAAATCCATGGCTAATTCTGGAACTAGACAATTAGACTTTAAACCCAAAAGTTTAACGCACACTGTCAACTTCGACTCTGTAGAATCTTCAAACAATGGTGCATTTGTATCTTTTAGAAGTTTAAAAAATCTCTGGGCTTCAGCATTCGGAAGTTCATCTCCATATTCATCCTCCGGATCATTGTTCACCACATTAAACCCAAGAGCATCTTCTATCATATCATTCATAGAGGCAAAGGGATAATGCTGATTATAATTTTGCGGAGCTAATACTGTTGGTGCAGCTGCTAATACTGCTGGTGCAGCAGTACTACTTGACGAACCACCTTGATCCGAGGGAAAGGATTCTCCTTGACTTGTCCAAATCCAATAATTAGGTTGGAATCCATATTTGACCAGATGAAACTTAATTTCATCTTTGCCGCGGAATCGTGTACATTGACATTTCGCACACGGACATCTAATTCCTCCCTCATTCATTACAACGGGCCTCTGTTTTACGCTATCAATAAATAACTTAACCCCTAATTTAAACACTTCTTTAACTTGCCCTCTCTTTCCATCGTCAAATCTATCATAAATCCACCAACGATCCATGTCTGAACATAAATAGATATTATATATTAAAGTGCGACTCTTTTTAATATTAGCTTTTTTTCAAAAGGAAAGGGTCTCATAATATATATTAAATATTAGGCTTAAATATGCTTTTGGTCCCTGCAATTATGCCTTGTTTTGAAAAGAGCCCCTGTAAAAAAAAAAATTTGATTTTAGTCCCTGCAATATCTCAAAACTTTCAAAAGAGCCCCTGACTGGTTTTAGTGCTGACGTGGCCAATTTTTAAATATGTTTTTGGTCCCTGCAATTATGTCTTGATTTGAAAATAGCCCCTGTAAAAAAATAAAAAATTGATTTTAGTCCCTGTAAAATCATAAAATTTTGATTTTAGTCCCTGCAATATTATGAAGAAATCCAGTCAGGGGCTCTTTTGAAAGCTTTGAGATATTGCAGGGACTAAAATCAAATTTTTTTTTTTACAGGGGCTCTTTTCAAAACAAGACATAATTGCAGGGACCAAAAGCATATTTAAGCCTAAATATTAAGTATTTTTCATAAACCTAACATTTATGTTCTTAATTTATATTTAAAGTAAAAAATGTGTTAAAAAAAATACAACATTCTCGAACAATAATTTTTTCTTTATAATAAAAATATATTATATGACAAGTGTTTTAAATATATTGATTATTTTTTTTAAAAGTAAAAAAGGATAAAAATAATTATATTGATTATTTGTTTTACAATAAAAGTACATTAATTATATTACACGTATTTTAAATATAATTGATTACTTTTCTTTAAATATAATTAAAAATAACAATTATTATATATTCACATTTATGTTTTTAATTTATATTTAAAGTAAAAAATGTGTTACAAAAAATACTACATTCTCGAACAATAAATTTTTCTTTATAATAAAAATATATTATATGACAAGTGTTTTAAATATATTGATTATTATTGATTATTTTTTTTAAAAGTAAAATACGATAAAAATAATTATATTGATTATTTGTTTTACAATAAAAAGTACATTAATTATATTACATGTATTTTAAATATAATTGATTACTTTTCTTTAAATATAATTAAAAATATGGTTACATTGAGCCGAGTAAAAATCTTATAATTAAGTATTTTTTCTAAAACTAACATCTATTATATAATCTAAATTATGTTTTGAATTTATATTCAAAGTAAAAAATTAGTTAACAATAAAAATATTATATCCTCAAACAATAATTTTGTCTTTATAATAAAAAGTAGATTATATGATAATTGTTTTAAATATAACCGATTACTTTTCTTTAAAGTAAAATACAATAATAATTAAAATTAAAAATATTATTACTTTGGGTCGAGTAAAAATATAATAATTAAGTTCGTAAATTATTTAATTTATATTAAAATTAAGAAATTAGATAATTAAATTACTTAACAAAAAAATTTATATCCTCAAACAATAATTTTTTCCATATATCATAATATTAAACAATAATTTTACAAACAATACTTTTCTTTATTCTACATTTCCATCAAAACTAAATACATACATAATAATTTATTTTAAAATAACACTACTTTTTTTTTCCTTTGATAATATTTTTAAGCAATACCTAAATACGTACATATAATCATGTTATTTAAAAATATTGAGTTGCAAATTCGAGTAGGCCAAAAATATTACATAATGTAAATTGATTACTTACTTGTTGTGCCGGGTAGTGTCTGACTTTAAGTTTCCAATATTTTGTGACGACTTTAGCCGTCAGTAATGTGAGTTTTAGTGACGAACACAACCGTCAGTAAATGTTCAACGGATTTGCTCACAAATTATAATATTTTTTTTATTTTTTTGACGGCTTCAGCATGCATAGCGACGGCCCAGGCCGTCACTAAATTACAGACGGCCCAGGCCGCCAATATCCAATTTAAAATTTCGTCAAGAAAACAGGTTTTTCTTGTAGTGATAGTTAGTTAGAAGTTAGATCCAATGCTATATATATATATATATATATATATATATATATATATATGAGGAGGAATATATTGACTCCAATAGTAATTCTTTTAAGTCACTCCACATCCTCACCCTTTATCTTGTTTTAATCTAATGGATCAATATTAATTATCATTAGTAATCATGTGACCTCATCTTATATAATTATTCTCACAATTATGGTTTCCATTTATTACTCTATATAATTTACTCTTTCCTAAGTCATATAAATACAAGAATCCAAAATTAATTACTATAAAAAAAAAAAAAACGAAAAACCGAAAGAGAAAAAAAAAGACTCTACAAGAATGTTTTCTTTTTTTTGTAAATATATTTTCTCAGAAAAAAAAAGCAAAAATAATATCAAATCACATAATATCTCTCTATAACCCAGTTTGATCACATAATACATCTACAACCCAGTTTGAATTTGTTAATGGTTAATTGGTTATCTTCCTCAATTTTTTTTTTTTAAAACGATCATTTTCCTCTTCTAAATTATTTTGATCCTACATAGAGACCAATGGCAATGGTTAATAGTATATGTTTCATTGATAAGAAGAAATCGGGAATTTTTGTTTTATTTCTTTTTTATAATTAAGAAGAAATTGTGAATGAAATTTGCTGCTGTATATTAGGGGGAAAAAATTAACAATTAGTTTTTGCCAAAAAAATAATTGAGTTTTTTGGTCTTTATAATTAAGGAAATTCATAAATATTGTGAGAATGGTTATATAAGATGAGGTCACATGATTACTGATGATAATTAATATTGGTTCATTAGATTAAAACAAAATCAAGGATGAGGATATGAAGTAACTTAAGAATTACTCTTGGAGTCAATATATCCCTCCTATATATATATATATATGGTTGGGATCAAATGACACCAAGGTGTCAAACTTAGTAACATGACACCTCCGATAATTTTTTACCGGATAGTCGTATTACAAAATCCACCGTTGGATTCAAAGCTATTACTATATAGATCATGTCTAAAAAATTTAACGTCAATCGGAAATCATTTGATATATCAACGAGATGTATAAAAACCAACGTCTTACAAAATTTCGTCAAAACCGTTAATTTTGATCCTTCTATTTAACTCAGCAAATGATTTCCGATTGATGTTAAATTTGATAGACATGATCTATATAGTAATAGCTTTGAATTCAACAGTGAATTTTGTACTACGATTATTCGGTAAAAAATTATTGAAGATGTCATGTTACTAAGTTTGATACCTTGATGTTATTTGATCCTAACCCATATATATATATATATATATATATATATATATATATATATATAAACATACATTACTTCATTCATTATCAATGTGAATCAACATTTTATCTTTTTTCTCATTCAGTGTATACTAGCATCTTCATGGTCTTTCAAGAAAAAAAAAGTTACTCATATATACCTTGATTGGGTATCTTATAAAAAAAATCACACCATCAAAGTAATTAATAGTAATTAGTAAAACATAATGTTAACGATTGAAACAACATTGATTTGTGTTTATTGTTTAATATGGTTTTATATGTTTAAGGTTTGATATTATATTATATAATTATACAACTTTTTTTTCTTCTTTTCTATATATAACTTGTAGATTTTTGACACCTTAATAAAATCAGTCAAGATCCCTGCACCGACCGATTCTCATTCTTTTCACATAGCTTATCATGCAGACAGGCCATAGGTTAGGCACTTTATTATAGTCTGCATCTTATATTGTTCCACTATTTGTCTTGTAGTTAGAGATAGAATAGACTAGGCCGAGTTAGACTTTATCAAGTCTGAGCTTGACTTATTAAAAAATAGAAAGTTTAAGTTTGACCTGTGACCTATTATAAGCTTATTTTTTATTTTTGAGTCTGGTTTTTTGAAAATTTAATGTGGTCTGTTAATCTGTTTAAAAACATATTTCACATGAACATATTTAAATAAATAATTATATTTATTTTAAAAAATACTTATTAACTAATAAACAAACGTCCTTTTGATATTTAACATGATATTTTAGAGAATTTAACTATATATATCATTATATTTCAATTCTAATTTATAATAATACATTTATATATGTGAAAAATTAATGTAGATCAATAAACTTAAACTACTGAAAAATTTAATAAATATATAATTTAATGAAAGTACAAATTTTAATATATATAAATAATAATATTATTAAAAATATTATTAATATTAACTTAAATAGGACAGCCTAGTAGACTAATAAGATATTTTTAATGGTCTGCAGCCTGATCTATTTGACTAAATAGACTTATACAAAAATTTTGGCCTTCTCTATTTAAAAAAATAGGCTGGTCTGACCTGAGCCTATATAGGTAGGCCTTAAGGCTTTATAGGCCTACTTCGCCTATTCTCACCTCTACTTGTAGTTTACTTCTTATTGTTGAAGAATGAAATAATAAATATGGCCTCAAAAAATAATCTTGTGCATGAGAAAAAAAATTGTAGAGAAACCGACTTTTTTTATATTTTTTTCAATTTTTTATTTATTTTATAATTACCAAAACTGAATTAATATTATTTATCTATAGGTTTAGAAGTGCAGCGTTATTTGATTTATTGTATTGTTGTGGTATTTGTTTGATTTTTATCGAAAAATAAATTTCAGTCAATTACTAATTCAATCAATGATTTGAAAATTAACGTTGTAGATCCGAATGTATAGATATTTCAGAAAATTTAATTTTATCATATTATTTGTAGTATATATCCATCCTTTACATTTTTAGTAAAATTGAATATGTGGTTGTATTTGATATATTTTATCAATTTAATTAAATAATATCATTTTATTTTTGTAAAAAAAAAAAATCTATATATTAAAAAAACATGACAAAAATGAGACTCACAAGTCACAAGACGACAAAAATCATTAAAATTTTGTTACCCGACAAATTATTGAATACCTGCTAAAAGAAAAGTCATCGAACAAAAAGTTGGTTTATAGACACACAATCTAAGGTACAACAATATCTGTCTTTCCCCTTTTGGGATAATTTAAGATTTATTATATGAAGAGGTATCTACTCTGAGAATAATTTTGACTTGAGTTATGTCGCTTAATTACTTAATATTATAATTATTATTGAATATTTACTACTAAAAATATTAAAATTATAAAAAATTAGGGCTGTTTATTTTATGAAAATATTTGTTATTTTTTTAATTTTTTTTAAAAAAAAATTAGTGTTAACTTTACTTGTGTTAATGTTATAATAAATTAGTGGTGAGAGGTCTATGTAGTTTGTTAGAGATTTTAGGTTCAATTCTCAACTTTATTGTAAACAAAAAAAAGTAAGAGATACTAAATTTCAAGAAGAATCCATTAAAAAAAAAACTAAATTTCAAGAAGTGAACAATTTTGTTCATTTCATAGAAATAATGAAAATATCATATATTTAATATAAAAATAATTTTTCTTTACAAAGTAAACATTTGAAAGAACATCAAAATTATACAATTTGAAATAACACCAAAAGTACTGCGAGAAGTATGAGATAAAGCTGCTCGTGCTAAAGTATGAGCGCTTCCGTTTGCTCGCTGCTCAATAAAGACATTATAATTGAACCATACTCGAAATTGTTAGGATAATTAAAGAATCTAAAATATTAGGTAACATAATTTTTTTCTTTGTATTAACAAATTCAGTTGAGTAACTTTCAAATTCAATAACAAATTTCTTTATATATATTTGAAAACGGTTTACTTGACACCAGCATTGTCGACAATACATGGTTCTCTCAGTTTCTGCTTTGTCTTTCATCGTGAGTATGTCTGGTCCTCAAATATATATATATATATATATATATATATATATATATATATATATATATATATATATATTGTGAATTAAAAGCATAATGGCCTCAAATAAATTCATTTTGTTTAAAAGACAATTAAAATATGAATAATTTTTAACGTTGAAATCACATTTTTGGGATTTTTTATACGTCATTAGGTCATATGACACGTCATTTGAAATGTTAGTATTACAATTTTAAAGTTGGAGGATTTTAAATAAATGAAACCGATTTCATAAGTGAGTTTAAAAACAGACACCCAAAACTCTAACTGAGCAAATTCTATGAAAGATATAAGATGTATTCAACTCCCACAACAATTCGATATGCTAACTACAGTGGTAAATTGAGATCAAGATACGGAATTTACAAAGGGGGAACAAAAAGGTAAGGTAGTGTGATCGATGGAGCTGGTGAGGTCCCCTAATATTAAACTAGATCATTACCATCCCTTTGTTTCTTGCATTACTCAATTAAAGCAAGTTTCCAGCTTAATCATAGTTATAACAAATTAATATCCTTGCCTAGTGGATTCTATTCTTGTCTACTAGATGAAGAATATGTGAATGAAGGATCGAAATGTTCACTCTCACCAAAAAAAAAAAAAAAAAAAAAAAATTTTATGTTTCCATATATATATATATATATATATACCGCTGTAAAATTTAAGTAATATCACACTGCTCATACCGCTGTAATATTTAAGTATATCACACCGCTTATATAAATCATCCATGTTAAAAGTTTCACAAATCTAACGTCATATTTGATATATTAACGAGAATCATCAAAATTAATGGTGTGTTCAATAAAAACACATAAATTGTTAATTTCAACAGGTCTTAATAACGACATATCAAATAAGTAGGCATGACAATGAATGCCCATGAGTGCGAATTTAATCTATAAAATATAAACTTAAACTTCCGATTCAATTATTCGTTATAACATTATTGGCGTAACATTATTCAAATCTTACATCGATCTATATATATCATCATAAATGAAGTTGATATGAAAGAACATATCGTCTCAAGTGAAAATGAGTAATATTACATTTTCTTTCTTTGTTTCAAGATAAAAATAAATATATAAAATTAGCATATATTTTAGACAAATTTATAATTTTAATAGTTATTTTAGTACCTGTAATTTTCTTACAAGAGATTTATAATAAGAGACGATGGAGTATGACATAATCACTGTTAACTATGGATCATATTATGTCTTGCCGACATGGTTGTGGACAAGGCGAATTTTAACTTTATTAATTACTAATGACTCTCATTGTGGAAATTGTATAAACACAAATAAAGGAAAAGTCACTTTAGCATATCATCATTGGCATAGTCAATTAAGGAAATTTTGATCATAAAATAAAGTAGCTTTGCAACTATTTAAAGCATATCTATGGCCTTAATTATTAATAGGCTTAATTACAGTTTTGGTCCCCCTACTTTGCTCTTTTTACAGTTTTGGTCTCCCTATTTTAATTTCAACTAGTTTTAGTCCCTCTTATTCAATTTTGATCTTATGTGTCATATTTTTAATGACATGGCAAACATAGTGCTAATGTGTCAAAGTCCACATATATTAATATTTTCTATGTCACTAATTATGTTTATTTTAATTTATTTATAATAAAAACACAAAAATTAAAATAGTAAAATAACAATTATTATAAACCAAAAAAATAAAATAGAAAATTAATTTTTTATTATTTGATTCCATAAATAAATAAATAAGAATCAAGAACCTTAAAATAGAAATAAATTCCCAAAACATCACTATGTTTGTCATGTCATTAAAAATATGACACATAAGATCAAAATTGAGTAAGAGGGACTAAAACTGGTTAAAATTAAAATAGAGTGACTAAAACTGTGAAAAAAGCAAAGTAGGGGGACCAAAACTGTAATTAAGCCTTATTAATATTTGATAAGATCTACTCTACTCTTTGATAATTTATAAGTATTTATCTAATAATTTATCTAATAATAAATGAGAACGAATTATATACAAAAATTTGCATATAATATCTACAATTAACTTGCATGTGGTATGAACAAATAATTTATAACCAATTTATATAATTTGTTCATAATAATTGATAAATAAATATTCTCAAATTATTAAAAAGCGAGTTAGAAACGGTATTATATTTGTTAAGAGGAACCGAAATTTTCTCCCTAACGTATTATCATATGAGCAGGTGGGTGTGAACATTTGAGACAAACTATGTTTATTTTAGGATTCTTTTTAGTTAATTTAAAAATATAAAAGCAACAATGGCTCATGGAGTTATGAGCAGACAATTGGTCACTCACTTTTTCAAACCCACGACACTTTGGTTAATCACGTATAATAAGGAGAATGTTATATCTACTTTAAGATCATGTTAACAAGTTTAATATGATAATATTTTATTAAAATTTATTCATTTGAATTTTTTAAATATTAAATATTTTGTAGGATGATTCTCCGGAGAAGTAGTAGTGGCTGCCAGATTTTGTTACAGGCTATTCGGTTCATGATGCTTATCAAATTTTGACCTCTAAGGTCTAAGTTACTTTAAGGACGTTGAAGATCTTCTATGACATAAACAAGTTTCCTTAAATGTGTCTATCTTTGTGTGGCGTTTTTTGCGAGATCGGTTACCAACGAAGACAAACTTGATTATTCGTGACATTCTTTCTCCAGATCAGGCCCTTTGTGTGACAGGTTGCGAAGGTGTTGAGTTTTCCTAACACTTGTTTCTCTCTTGTGGCACCTTTGGTTCTCTTTGGCGTTTAGTTCGGGATTGGATTGCTTTTTTGACGGCGGATGCACACAGCCTCTCGGACCATTTTGTTCAGTTCACTCACTCAACAGGCGGTCGTCGTGCTCAAAGGTCCTTTATGCAACTTGTTTTGTTTGCTTTTTGTTTGACTTTTGTGGAATGAAAGAAACCTCAGAGTATGCAGACATTCAGACAAAATCAAGATGTTTTCTTATCGATGGTTGAGGACGACATAGGTTACATTAGTTCTCAATTTTCATTGTTGGTGGTCGAGTCCCTTGCTTTGTTTGAGAATCGATTGATTCAGTGGCGGAGCCACCGCCCAGCAAGACTGGGCACTTGCCCGGGCTCTCTTTCCTAGTTCCGTGGTAGATGCGGCGAAGAAAACCTAGATTGGGAACAGTGAAGCTTGTTTTGCCTAAGCACCAGTCATGATTTTGGAAGGTTTTTAAAAATCCGATGAAGGAGAGACATAAGTGGGAGAAGGAATCCTCATGGAGTATACAAGCATTGTACTGTTATGGCTGATTGTAGTCTTCTGTTATTGTTTGCGGCGGCTGCTGATACTATACAATAGAAATGGGCAAAGTGGGAAAAAGAGATGGTGCATAATTAGGGTTGGTATATTTGGGCTTTTCTTTAAAAAAAGGTTTGCGTCCCGTCAGTTTTTGAAAGTGGGCTGGGTAAGTTAACGCTTTAGCAAGACACCAATTAGAGTTTTTTTTTTAACAAGTAGAGTTATTCTATTATTATAATATTATTACTTTACAAAATATATTTTTAAAAAAATTCATTTCTTTCAATATGGTGTTATTTAAATGAACTTAGGAAAAGTTTGATTTAAGTCACAAACCAATTATATCAAGACAAGATAAGTGAATTTGTTTTATTTCTTTTTTGGAATTTATAAGTGAAAATTTTAATCCACTTACCTTAAAATTATTTGTCCACTTAGCACTACGATGATTTAACAAGTTTTTTCAAGTTGTTTCTGATTGAACCTCCGGTAAAAATGTTTGACAAGTGATGATTTTGTCATTTTTTTCCTTCTATTTAAAAATTGTCTACAAGCTGTTTGTAAAAAAGATTGAGAAAAAAATTTGTTCCCGCCGTTTGTGTTTGATTGTGGAAGATCTTTGCCCAGGCTTCACAAAAATTCTGGCTCCGCCACTGGATTGATTGTGTTATTTTTCTTGTATACTTTTGTAGTTCTCTTTTGCACACCTTGTGCCGAGGAATCTACTTATATCATTTTTGTCTGTTAAAAAAAAATATATTTTGAAATATTAAATTTAAAATTTGTACTTTAAAATAATTTAGAGGGGTGTTATATGAACACCACAAAAAGTTATCCGATCGGGACAACTAAATTAAAATAAAAGGTGGTGGGTCCCACACCAAAATAGTTGTCCGACAACTATTTTGATATCAAAATAACATTAGTGAATAATTTAACATGTGTTTTTTGAGTCATCGTAAAACTAATTATCCAAGACACATTGTGGTTAGTTCATTTATTATTGAATTAATCACAATTTTGTATATGATGGATATGAATTGAATTAACTATTTTCTTTTGAACAGCAAAAATGTATATATTTATGAATTATAGAAAAAATATATATATATATATATATATATATATATGTCGTATTAAACTCAATAAATAGAAGAGTAAAATTAATATTGCACCCAGACTTTTAAATGTTAGTGATTAATTCTCACATCTATAATAAATAAGAAAAATGTAAGATTTATAAGAGAGATGATCAATTATCCTAAAGTTTTATGATTTTTGATTGACATTTGTCGTCTCTATCTCTTCTAATATTGGAGCATTTGACTCGATAATTCTCTCAAGGTCCCTCATATTACCCAACACAAACTATACTTCCAAGATAACAACTATCAAACCACACTTTTCTACCCAAAAACCATTGCCACTAAAGATTTTTGATATATTGTCGTCTTGCGCTCTTAGAGAAGATTTTGTTATTTCTGTCCTTCTAGATTAGTTATAAAGCAGTGTGGCATCAAATCAACAACCTCTTACAAATTGAACTAATTAATATTCAATTGAATTATCCACACTTTTGAATTAAAGTATTATTTGCGCTTGCATTAATACATATTTGGGATTCTACATCGATTGGGAATGACTTTTTACATCAGCTTTAGGTTCGATGTAAACACGGGTGATGTGGTAAATGGAACACATTTCACATATGTCTTTGATATCGGGAGAGATGAGTGAGAAACAGGAGAGAGAAACTCCGGTGAGGGGAGAGAACTTTAGGGCACAAGCTGGGAAAAAGAAGGGTTTCTTCCATCACTTGGACAAGGTGACAACACCCTTCTTCATCACTAATTTCCCAGTGGAGGCTACTAAAGGTGATCTATGGAAACTCTTTGTGAACTTTGGTAAGGTTGCCGAGGTCTACATTCCGAAGAAGCTTGACAAAAGAGGAAGGCGATTTGGGTTTGTTAAGTTTAAGGAGGTGATTGACGAGGAAGCTCTAAGCGACAACCTTAGAGATGTTTGGCTTGGTTCCTTCAAGCTATGGGTTAACCGCTCGAGATTTGCAAGGTCAGGAGGTGTAGAAGATAGCACGCAGGTCACTCCAAAGCCTCGGCCAAAGCGTGGTTTAGAGGAAGTTATGCCGGGGAGAAATTTTCGGTCGGTGCTTTTGGGGGAGAGCTCGCTGAAGAAGGAGGCGGCCTTGAAAGTGGAGGTGAATAAAGAGTTATGCAAGGAGCTACAAGGGAGTATGGTGGGTGTGCTAGCAAGAGAACAAGATGTTCGTCGTATCCAGACGACTTTGTTTATGGAAGGTTTTCCTTCGATCAAGGTGACTAACATGGGGGGTAACATGGCTCTTTTGCGTAGCCCGGTGGAAGGTGATGTTGAGAGATTACTCAAGAGCAAAAATGAGTGTCTTCAATATTATTTCTCTGAAATGAAACCATGGAATCCAGGGTTGTTAGCTGTGCAAAGAGAGGTTTGGTTGCAAGTTTACGGAATCCCCTTGCATATATGGGCTGATAACCTCTTCAAATTGATTGGAAACAAATTCGGCACGTTTTTAGATTTTGATGAGGACACTGCAGCTATGGCACGTTTTGATGTAGCTAGAGTTAAGATTCAAACTCCAACTTGGGCGTTTTTTGATGTGGAATTAAAAGTGGAGGTGGAGGGAGTGTTTTTCAATCTTTGGGTGGTGGAGGAGAGGGGGAGTCATAGAGCAATGGTGGTGTTAGATGGAGGGGTGGAAGATGAAGGAAGTTTAGTGGTGCCAGCAGAAACAGAGGACGTAGAAGAGGAAGACGACGGTTTTGGTGAGGGAGAAGCAAACTCCGGCGAAGATGAGGATTCCGGTGATGAGTTGGTGGTGAAGGATTCAAATCCTGTCTCTCTTGGGGGGACAACCGAGGCTAACAACGACATGTCACTGTGCAACTAGTTACCAAAAGATGTGGGTGTTTTTCAGGTGAGCAGAAAGTCAACTAATTTTAATAACACTGAAGAGGAAATTCTTCCTGCACCTATTGCCTTGGCTAGTTATGTGGATACGGCGCACGTAGGTGAGGAAAAGAAGTCAGATTTGGAGTTGTGTGATAACAATGTGGAGAGAGAATATAGGGAACAAGGTGGGACCCTTATAATTGATTTGGATGTTAGTGAGGAGGTGGAAGTGGGTGGGTCTCTATCGGGTTCTGGGCTACCTTTGTCTGATCTAGGCCTCTCACAAACCCGACCCAGTACACACGATCCAGCAACCCGTTTCCTGGGCGATTCAAACCCGGCCCAATCTGCTTGTGCTTTTCGCGACAGGGAGGAAGGGGTTTGCTTCTCTTCTCTCTCAGAACCTGAAGACGCGTATTCTTCCCAAAGAAAGGCGATTCCCACCAACTGATCCAAAGCAAGGAAACATAAACCTTGCCCCAAATTCAACAACCTAGGAGTCCCCAAATATATGCAATTGGCGGTGGCGGTGAAGGAAATATGATCTAAAGCAAGGAAGAGACGACAGAATGAAGGAGGGTGTACTCACCTGGGTTCAGTTTCGGAGGTGCTAGCAGGGGTGGACGAAGCTAGTGGAGAAGAGGAGGAAGAAGATCAACTGCCAGGGGAAGAGTTAGCGATTGGGGAGTTTTTTGGTGCTCAACAAGGGTCTGGAATTAACTTAATCTCCCACAATGTTAATTCTGGTCAGTCCAAAAATAATACTATGGTACGGGAAGGGGAGAGAACTCAATTTGTTGAAGCTGCTAAATTGCTTAGTATCCAAAAAAGAGTGGGATTTACTTTTGTGGAACAAGATGGAGTCATAATTAAACAACTTGTTGACCTTGATACTTGTGATAGAAAGAAGAAAGAGGATTGGGAGATAAAGGAAGGTGCCCGATGATAGTGTCGACTTTCAATGTTAGAGGCCTTGGAGGGGTGTTGAAGAGGAGGAAGATTAGAGAATTGGTCCGGGATCATAGGATTGATTTTTTGGCGTTACTAGAGACAAAGATGGAATCAATTTCTGAGTCCGTTTGCTATAGTTTATGGGGCTCTCATGATTGCGATTGGATCCACCTTCCTTCGGAAGGGCGTAGTGGTGGCATTTTGTCAATTTGGAGTAAGTCTAACAACTCTCTCATTTTTTCTTTTAAAGGGGAAAATTTTGTCGGAGTGTGTCTTGAATGGGGAGTTTTGAAATCAATTTGTATAGTCGTCAATGTCTACTCAAAATGTGATTTAGTCTCCAAGAGAAGAATGTGGAGTGATATTTTGAGGTGCAAGAATGGTATAGGAGATGGGAGGTGGTGTGTGCTTGGTGATTTTAATGCGGTTAGTAGGATGGAGGAGCGGGTGGGGGTAAATTCGAGTGGTGATAGATCCTCCTCGTCGGAGGTATTGGAGTTTCGTAATTTTGTGGAGGAGTTAGAGTTGGTAGATCTTCCTTTGCTAGGGAGAAATTTTACTTGGTATCACTCTAGTGGTAGAGCGATGAGTAGGTTGGATAGAGTCCTAATCTCGGATGAATGGGCATTGAGATGGGGAAATACCTCTCTTTGGGTGTTACCACGAGATGTCTCGGATCATTGTGCTATGGTTCTAAATTACTCGCAAGATGATTGGGGTCCAAGACCGTTCCGTTTCAATAATTTTTGGTTGGAGAATAAAAAATTGAAAGAGGTGGTGGAGTCTTTTTGGGTTAACTATAAGGTGGATGGTTGGATGGGTTTTGCTCTTAAAGAGAAGCTAAAGGCGCTTAAATCGGTTCTTCGAGTGTGGCACAAAGAAGAGTATGGCGATATGGATGGTAGAATTGAGTCTTTGAAGGTGGATATTCAAGATCTTGATGTCAAAGGGGAGTTAGTTGGGTTGTCTAACTAAGAGCTGGAGAGTAGGAAGGAGAAATTTGTTTCTTTGTGGAAGCTTTTGAGAAGTAAGGAAGCTTTAATGTTCCAAAGATCTAGATCCGTGTGGCTTAAAGAGGGGGATGCTAATACCAAATTCTTCCATAATAGTGTCAAAGCGAGATCGAAAAGGAATCTTATTTCGGCAATTCGGGTTGATGATGGTTGGTTGGAGTCTCCTAATGCTATTAAATCGGCGGTCTATTCTTTCTTTGAAAACCATGTGTCCTCTTATCCAAGGAATAGACCAAAGATTGATGGGGTGGTTTTTAATTGTATTTCGGATGAGGAAAATTCCGCCCTCATTGCTCCTTTCTCTCTGGAAGAAATTGAGGACGTGGTATGTGGTAGTGATGGAAACAAGAGTCCGGGTCCCGATGGTTTTAACTTTGCATTTTTAAAAAGATTTTGGGGGTTACTTAAAGGTGATATTCGGACGATGCTTGATCAATTCCACGGTAATTCTTGTCTTCCCAAAAGCTTGCTCTCCTACTTTGTCACTTTGATCCCAAAGGTATATTCTCCTACTTCCTTGTCCGACTTTAGACCGATATCCCTTTTAGGTTGTCTTTATAAAATTATAGCAAAAGTGTTAGCAAAGAGATTAGCTAAGGTGATGAATTCTATTATTTCTCCAAATCAAACGGCTTTCCTTAAAGGTCGTAATTTAGTGGATGGAGTTCTAATTGTTAATGAAGTTGTTGATTGGGTGAAGAAGGCCAAAAAGGAGTGTATTATTTTCAAGGTAGACTTTGAGAAAGCTTATGACTCCGTGGAGTGGGATTAATTCCTTGAATATATGCTTCATAGGTGTGGTTTTAATGACAAGTGGATTGCTTGGGTCCGTGCTTGTGTTTTTGCCGGAAACTTATCGGTTCTTGTTAATGGATCTCCAACCGGAGAAATTAATATTCAAAGGGGCTTAAAGCAAGGGGACCCTCTTGCCCCTTTTCTCTTCTTGATTGTGGTAGAAGGCCTTAGTGGTGTTATGTGGAAGGCGTGTGATTTGAGTCTATTCAAAGGTATTTCGGTGGGTAATTCTTCGGTGTCAATTTCGCATCTCCAATATGCGGATGACACTCTTTGCATCGGCGAGGCATCGGTGGAAAATATTTGGTGTTTAAAAGCTATCCTTAGAGGCTTCGAATTGGTCTCCAGTCTCAAAGTTAATTTTTGGAAAAGTGGTCTCATGGGCATAAATGTCACCCCTAATTTTTTGGCCATGGCAACCACCTTCCTTAATTGTAGGCTTGGATCCATTCCCTTTAAATACCTTGGGCTTCCTATAGGAGCTAATCCCCTTAGTGAGTCAACTTGGGATCCTCTCTTGGAACATCTTCGGAATCGGTTGTTCTCTTGGCGTCATAAGCATATTAGTCTTGGTGGGCGGATAGTGTTGATTAATGCGGTTTTGAATTCGATTCCGATTTTTCATCTATCATTTTTGAAGATGCCAAATAAGGTGTGGAAGAAGGTTGTTCGAATTCAAAGAGAGTTTTTATGGGGTGGTGTGGCAGGTGGTAGGAAGATTAGTTGGGTGAAGTGGTCGGTGATTTGTTTGGAGAAAAACAAAGGTGGGCTTGGTGTTAGAGATGTTCGGTTGGTGAATCTTAGTCTTTTGGCCAAGTGGCGTTGGCGTCTTTTACAACCGGATAACTCGCTTTGGAAGGATGTCCTAGTAGCAAAATATGGTAATCATATTCTTCACCAAGTAGATTGGTCCAATTTCCCAATTCCTTCTTTGGCATCCAAATGGTGGAGAAATATAGTGGCATTGGATGATGTGGTTCCGGGTAAAAAGTGGCTTGTAAATTCTTTGACCCGGAAAATTGGTAATGGTGCCAATACTTTCTTTTGGGAATCTAATTGGGTAGGAGACGCCCCTCTTGCTTCTCTTTTTCCTCGCCTCTTCTCTTTGTCTAATAATAGAGGGGGTGTTATCCGAGACTTTTTGGAGCCGAGTGGAGAGAATTTGGATTGGGTGTTTTCTTGGAGGAGGACTTTATTTCAATGGGAAGAAGACCTTGTGACAAATTTGCTTCATCTTTTGGAGCCGGTCTCCTTTTCCTTGGTTGATGATTATTGGGTGTGGACTCTAAATCCGGATGGCCTTTTTTCGGTTAATTCTTTGTATAAGAGTCTTTTGGTGGAGCTTAGAGGTGTGGATTTGGTGGAAGATACGTTGGAGGAGATTTTTAGTTTTCTTTGGGATAGCCCGGCTCCGTCTAAAGTTATAGCTTTCTCTTGGCAACTCTTATATGATAGAATTCCTTCGAGGAGTAATTTAGCGGTTCGTGGGATCTCTTGTGAGGAGGTGCCTTAGGAATGTGTAGGTTGTGTAGGTAAAGTTGAGATGTCAACCCATCTCTTCTTGCATTGCCCATGTGCAATGGTGGTGTGGATCGAAATCTTTAAGTGGATTGGTGTCCCTTTGACCATTCCTCCGTCTATCCCGGCTCTCCTCTTGATGCTTAGAGGAGCCGCTAGGAATGCTAAGCTTAGGAAGGGGTATATGTTGATTTGGCATGCTACAATTTGGCCTCTTTGGAAAGCTAGAAATAGTGCTATTTTTGCTTCCGGTGTGTTCTCTCCATATGTGATAATTGATAATATTAAAGTCGTTAGTTGGAAGTGGAGCTTAGCAAGGTTGAAGACGATTCCATGTCTTTATTATGAGTGGATTTGGGACCCCGAGGATTGCCTCCAAAGATAGTGTTGGGTGTCATCCTTTGTTGTGGGTGTATTGTAATTTATTTTGCTTTTTGGTGGGGTGAATGGTTTTATGTTGGTTTCTTCCATGCTACTTCCTTGTGTTGTAATTGGACTTTGTTCCTCTTCGCGCCACTAGTATTTCTTGTACTAGTGGTAGCTTAATAATTTTTGCCGATTCAAAAAAAAAAAAAAAAAAAAAAGTCTTTGATATGATGTAAACGCAGGTGACGTGGTATAAAAAGTGGATGCTCATGTATAATAATTACTGTTTATATTTTTCAAACTCATATTTTAAATTTCAGTGATGCTATATGTAGCGAAGAAAGTAATTACGAACATTTCACGAATTAATTAGAACCATTAGATTTGGTATTTGACTAAATATACAAGGTAGATAAAATTAAAAGATACCTTCGTGGTATTAAGCATTTTCCTTTGACTAAATATACAAGGTAGATAAAATTAAAAGAGTCTACGAACGTTGTTTTTCTGACAACTTATGCGTTTTATTTATTTATTTTTTATTCTAGAAATTAACATAGACATAAGCTTCTTTCTACACAGCAACTTTCCACTTTGTCGGCAACTGTATTTGATCACCGAAACACTCTTTGCTCTTAACCACATTTTGGATAGTATTTATGTATCAAAGCAGCCACTATCAACTAGTGTTGCATTGAAATTCAACTATAAAATTTGTTAGTTGCCACTATTTTAGCTGTCTTATGGGTAATGTCCTCTTTGAGTCCATTTCAAGATTTGAGAATAATCAGAATATACACTACAACACAACAACCTTTCCGGTTGATGGATACTTGCACAGCGAAGACAAGCCTTGATATCCAGCAAAAAACGTTTGGTTGATTGTAAGTTTGTAACATAAAGATGAAGCTGAGGATTGAAACGACTTAAATGCACGAGTATCTCTTTCTATTTAGAATTGGCATTAAAAAATTGGCATTAAGTTCAATCCAATTAAATGACAAGTTATATAGGATTATTGCCATAGCAGTTGAAAGCTCAGCATATACACTATGTTTGTTTGATGAAAATTCAGAAAAAGGAGGAGAAAACCGTATTTCAACTCTTAAAGAAACAAGAAAAGGCTGAGAGATAAATCATATGATGTTGAAGTGCATTAGTGAATAATCAATCTTGCACTTCGAAAATAGTGATATTCTAATAGAAATTATAGAATTAATTATATATTGAAAAATGTTAAATAGAACAATGAGGCAATATATAATTATATATTGAAAAATGTTAAATAGAACAATGAGGCAATAATTAAACATATTAATAAGGATTTTTTATGTTTAAATTTGTGTATTTAATACTTTAAAAATATAAAAAATTATATTTTTAATATTAATTTTATTTTTGATTTCATTTTATGTATATTAATTTAACAAGTGTTCTAAGAACATTGTTTATCATTACCCTTATATAATTAAGAGAGTTCTATGCTCAAGTCTTCATTTACAATTCTCGGCCATTGGAGGATAAAATAAAAAAAATTTAAATTATTGATTAACATGACAAACATGTATATAATATCATAGGTACAAAATAAATATATAAATCACATGTTTGTTTAAATAATAACTCTTGATTTTTTTTTAACTTACACTTTATTTATATTACAGACAAAACATTAAAAACCTTTTAAAAAAAAAAAAAAAAAAAACATTAACAAGCTTTTAACTTTTTTAGTAGCTCTTGAACTCACTTTGATATGTCTATTTATTATTATAGTCTATTATTTAAAATATTATAAATTGCATGGGTGCTTCTCTCTTTGTTTTCTTTTCTTGCACCATATTTACTTCTCTTTTAAAATTTGGGTTTAAATCACTTTTTACACTCACGAATGGGCTAAGCCCATTAAATGCAACATATCAACTTTGTCATAGACAAGGTCTTTCCAATGAAAATTACTTTTGCCACCTTAAGGGTTGCTCGCGCGTCCTACGAATTTCTCAAAATACCTTTCCGTGACTTAAGTCACAGATATGTAAAAATGAGTAATTTTTGAATAATTTTCACCAGCCATCCGTGACTTAAGTCATAGATTCGTCGGTGGTCAGACACTCTGTTTCCGTTAAAGGCCTGCCATGTGGCCAATTTTAATTGGCCATGGGTGCGGCCAAAATGCCATACATACACCTTCAGAAATTTTACTCCCCACCTCTCTTTCTCTACTTCTCTGCTTCAATTTTTATTTTTTCATAATGTTATTATGTTTAATTTTTGTCATTTTGTGTGTAAATGGGCACATAGTCCTCTGCCGATTAGTCATAGAGCACCCACCGGTGTGTTTATTTACCATATTTGGGTGCTCTATGCTAATCAGTGAGGGACTTTTGTGTCATAATCAGTGGGTACTCTATGATTAATCGAAAGATTCAAGACTGATTTATTGAAACATGGTCCTAGCCAGATTTTTGAAAGTTGTACCCGAATCTAAAATATGTAGATCCCACCAAATTTTTTGTCGTTGCTCGAAATTTTGGGTAAATTTGCAGTTTATGATTCTACGACAAAAATTCACAAGAGGAGGGTCTTTAATTAGGAATCGAGATTTTGTATGTAATATTTTTTAATCGATGTCATTTTTTTTATTGTTATAATTATTTTTGGCATTTCTTATGGTTCTTCTGGCATTTTGAATCTTCCTGCAACTTAATCATTTGTGGCCCAAGTCACAGAACACCACAAACAATTTGTTACTATCCATGCTTGAAGTGACGGATAGCTGGCGTAGGGTGTCCGTGCCCTAAGTCACAGACTGCTCTGTTACAGAAAATTGAGAAACAGAATTCTGCAACAAAGCCAGTCCTTTTTGGACTTGTTTTTGTCACAAACAATGTTATTGATATTAATGCGCTTAATCATCCAAACATGGTGCAGTCGATTTTAAATTATAACACGTAATTATCGATGTGAAAATAAACCAATTTTTGATGTGGATACACGTAATTATCGAAACACCACAAGCAAATAATATGTGTAATTGTCGAAACAACATGAAACTTAAAAATTAATAAACCAAAATTTAACAAAAAATACTTCATTACAACCATAAAATTATCCACACAACAAAATAATTATCCGAAACAACAACAAATAACATAAACCAAAAATAAAAACGAAGGCTACTGCGAAGCCAAACGTCCACCACCCCTCCTCTGCCTCTGATAACTGTTGCGATACTACGAAGCTGTAATTGCAATTTGCTTCACCTCCCGATAAGCAACAGAGTTTGCCGCCAACTCACCGCTGCCAACAGTCCTTATGCAATCCCCCGAATGCTGAACAATTTGCTCTCCAGACATGACAAAAGCGTTCCTCCAACCTCAGCTTCCTCCTCCATAAGGGCCTCTAGCTCACATGGCCTCAATAATTCTTCATCTTTGGGCAGAGGCCTCATGTAAGGATAGGAGATCCGAAAATACCACCTCATGTATCCAGGCGCTCCATACCAAGGGTATATAGCACGGAGTCCCCTCTGGTCTCGCGTCAAGACCCGCTCCTCCCATGTGGCGAACTGAATCGAAGCTTCAGTTAGGGCGGCGGTAGGGACAAGGATGGGAACACAGGACCCCGAAGGATGGCGTGGGATGGTCTGTATGTGACCGATCTGCCGAAGGACCCGATCAGGGAGGTACATGGTCTACTCAGATCCACATTTCAGCCAGCCAGAGTAAAAGCAAACCTCATCCAAAGGCCGTGTAGCTCTGTGCTCAGCATATGGTGCCCAAGCGATGTCATAACCCAACAACCGATCAAGCGACAACCTCTCTGCACCAGTAGAACTCTTCCCCTGCCTTGGAGTGTATTTGTTGGCTGCAGGCATGGTTTCCTTGTAGTTCTTGTTCTCAAGTCGCGCACACAAAGTAAGAACGTGGTGATGGATCCAGCCCTGCAAGTTATAACAAAACAATTAAATAATATAACGAATTTATAAATTAACAAATAATTGAAAATATAATTAATTCATAAAAGTAATTTGGTTACCTGAAGTAAAGTAATGTAACTAGTAAGAGTTACGTGACCCGAAGAGGTTCAAGCAGAAACGCCGTTGTAAAGGCAAGTAAGAGCAGCTAGACCCCAAGCAAAGTCACAGACAAGCTCCAAGTCCTGAAAATAGTTCAGGTAGTAGAGGTGCACAACACTTTTGCTCGTGTCGGCAAAAATAGTGTAGCCGACCACCAGCAAAAGATAAATCCTGATGGCGAAGTCCTGGTGCCTAGCAACCTTCGCTGTATTGCCCGCCTTAGTGAGCAATCTTCTTCAGAAGGTCCATGACATGATCCTGCATAAAGGTGTGCTTGGCATGAGCCCCCATATTCGTCTCTCCTTGAGCCTGCGCTGGGCTGCATCCAAGCAGCTCCACCATCAACGCCTCACCATCAGCTCTGATGAGTGCCACAAGGTCCAGCAGTCTTCCCGGTTGGAGAGATGCAGCAGACAGGACATGTCATCAAGTGTCACTGTCACCTCCCCAACAAGCATGTGGAAGCTGGAGGCCTCCTGGTGCCACATCTCCACAAAGGCACTCAAAAGGTGTGGCTCCACCCTAGTGTGACCTGTCTTGCGAGGTCCTCCAATCCAGTCACCTCCATCTTCTGCCTAAACCAATGTCCATCCGGCAGCTGTTTGTTAAAAAGAACCAAATTTCTCCCGTGGCTAACATGAGTCACTACAAGAAAAATGCCAAATACCAACGGAATGTTTTAGTGATGACACACTTATAGGTGTTCAAGACCCACAAAAAATTTAGGTCTCATTGATTTTTTATCGCCCTCGAAATCCCTAATTCTATTTTAATTCCATCGTGAGCTTCATCCACGAGCCCCACCCACCATGAACCCCAACCCTTCGTTCCGTTCATGAACTCTAACACTTATCACAACAACCTCACCTCGTCGTTACAATTGCATCCACGAGCAACATCGCATCACATCAACCTCATTCGTTGCAACCCGCTGTTCTTTTCTACGGTGGCACCTCAATCCTCCTTTGGAGATGAAGGTACCGATTTTATGACATCGCACAAGTGAAATTTTCTCATTTTTTTCCTGTTAACATCTCTTCACTTCACAATTGTCGAAAACAAACTCTTTTTTTTTTAAATTCACATTTCAATCCAAAATAACCAAGGCTAAAGGTATTTTGTTTCATTTTAACATCTATTGCTTTGTTGGTTTCATTTAGATTTATGTTAAAAACAATTTATTTATTATTT
Source organism: Trifolium fragiferum (assembly GCA_954870985.1). Taxonomy (NCBI): domain Eukaryota; kingdom Viridiplantae; phylum Streptophyta; class Magnoliopsida; order Fabales; family Fabaceae; genus Trifolium; species Trifolium fragiferum. The sequence goes on along the minus strand of OX940789.1, from coordinate 26,478,416 downwards.
TGGGATTGATGTTATGTTGTTTGAATTGTATCATATGAATATATTGTTGCCTGTTTCATTATTTCTGATCTGCGACACATTGATAATTTGATTGTTCTAATTCTAATGATTATTAACTTTGGTGGTTTCAATATCTAAATCTTTGTCCATTGGGGTACCTTTTGCTCTTATTAAGCTAGCTAATATTTTTGAATTATGTGTCACTTGTATGCTGAGGAAATAGCTGAGAAGCTATGTGAATCAATGTCAGCAAGTCTTGAAGGCAAAAAATTGGCTTCATTTACAAGGAAATCTTCCACCGTTCAGGTTTGTTTCAATCTTTTTCCCTATTGACTTTTGATGTTGGCCTTTTCTTTATATATACAATTTCATATTATTCATTCTGATGCTATGTTTTTAAAAAAAATGCCGACGGCAATGGAAAAACACTTATTCGTATTTTAACTCCTAGGCTTTGACATATTTAGGGATGTTCATGCTGCTAAAGAGCGGAGGAAACCATATGTTGTCGTATTTGTTGGAGTTAATGAAGATGGAAAATCTACTAATCTTGCTAAGGTGAAGGAAACTCATATATTGTTTCTCCTAATTATATAAATTTCATATTTCGGGTTTGCTTTTTAATTGGGAGGAGATATTCCATTTTATGTGTAAATGTTCAGGTTGCTTACTTGCTTCTGGAACACAACGTTAAAGTCATGATGGCTGCTTGTGACACATTTCGATCAGGAGCTGTTGAGCAGTTGTGGACACATGCACAAGTCTATTGTTGCGGAGATTTCAACTTTTAAACCTTTGGTTATACATTTTCTTGTGCTATTTTTTTGCATTATCTATTGTTGAAGCTGATGAAGGTTAGTTGACAATTATTTGTTCCATATATTTATTGTGTATAAATTAGTTGGTATTGTTTAGTTTTCAGTATTCATTGAAAAAATACATTCACTTGAACTCCATAGGTTACTCTTTTATGTATAGTGAAAATTAACAGATGCTCATCTTAATTGCTAAATCTTACACTGTGCTGTTGAAAGCTGAAACTTTTGCTTAATATAGATGGTGAAATCTTGACTCATAATGTTATTAGCAAATTTCAAATGTAACAGTTCATTATTAGAATACACTATAAATATTGTAACACTATTAGTTTTAGGTTTTTGGCTTGAAATTATGACTGATTTTGTGTTCACTATTGCTCTGATTTTAATGCCAGCATGTGACTAATTATTCTAACAAAGAGATTTTACAAAGGCTATACATTCAATAGTTCCCTCTGATTATGCCGGATCAAATATTGATATCTTACACTTTTATGTTGCCTCAATTCCTACTTACCTTAATTAATTTGGCTTATATACTTTCCTTTCCAACCCCTTTCCTATTATTATTATGATTTATTTTAAGAGAATATGAGGTGTTCAGTTCATGTTTTGTATTGCAGCCTCATGGTATGTTATTTTTGCAATCCATGAAAATTGTGTAATAGTAGGATTATAGCAAGACATTAAATGTAATTTTGCTGCAATCTTTGGAGATGCGGGTCATTGGATATTCACATTATGCCTTCAGTTGCTTGGGAAATTGTCTTTCGTGGATCACTGTCATACCCCATTTTTTGACATAAATTTTTGCATTTTTTTTGCATTCATCGACCTTTATTTTATTTAAAATAATCGTTACTTTTTCAAGAAATTTCGACAGAGAAATATTTTAAAATATCTTCGTTTGTTAAAAGTTTCGAGAAAAATTTCGGCAGAGAGGTATTTTAAAATATCTCATTTTTGTGTTTTTGTTTTTTGTCCTCTTTCTATTATTACTTCTTATTATTTATTATTATTACTATTAATATAAATTTTATTTGATTATTGTTATTATTATTATCTTATTTTTTATATATTCCATTTTTCTGATTTTTCTTTTATATTATTATTATTAATATTATTATTTTTATTTTTAATGATTAAAAAAATAAAAAATTGAGAGGATCAGTAACAGCAGGCAGGTCACGTTTTTTCCTTTCACTCTTGTCATCTTCCCCAAAATGGGGATTCAATTTTCTAGCCATAGAAAGATTAATGGTCCCATATTATTTTTGTCCAATCAAACCCAAATCTTTTGGGTATTTAACAGAGACAATTTTCAGAGCAAAGGAGGCCAATTCTTCTGTATCAGCCGCAGCCCTTCACAACTTCAAACCCTAAATTCACAAACAAATTCCACAACTCAATATTATCATCCAAAATCAAAAAGTTCTGATCTTGAGTTTTGGTCAGGATTTTGGGGATTTGGGGTTTAGAATCGGGTTTAGGATGTTAGGAAATTGGATTCTGGGTTTAAAAGTTTAATTTTTGGGTTAAGGTTAGGGTTCCGGCACTATGGCGCCGCCGTCTGGCCCGGCGACCACCGCGCCGGAGTTCATAAGCTCGCCGGTTTCTGGGCACGTTAGAATGTTCATCGGAAGGGTAAAGAGATTCAGAGAGAAATTGTGAGAGTAGAGAGAGAAGTATTATGTGAAAATGATCTTTTTTTTTGTGAAAACCAGTATATATAGGTCACTCGTTTTGTACCAAAAAAGGCTACATCCATGGGTTTTTAGAGTCCAGCTCTTCCTCCACTACCTTTGTACCGCCTCTGTTTTGCTAATAACTCCCCGCGTCACTGTTTAACCCCTCTTTTTTTTTTTTTTTTTTTTTTTTTTTTTTTTTTTATTTATCTTAATGTCCCTTTTAAGTTTCTCTTGTTTATTTTTCATATAGTATCAAAAATACAAAAAAATATGCATTGCTTTTTTTTTTTTTTTTTTTTTTATTTATCTTAATGTCCCTTTTAAGTTTCTCTTGTTTATTTTTCATATAGTATCAAAAATACAAAAAAATATGCATTGCTTTTATTTATCTATTTTTCATATGTAATATAAAAATATGCAATATCACTAATATTTATTCACTATGCAAAAATAAAAAAAAATTATGTTATATCTTGTTACTTATTTCTCATATGTCAAAAATACAAAAAAATTATATATATGTATGTTGTTAGTTAGGTTTTTGTGCTATTTCAATCCAAGGGAATAATTGATCGTTATGAGTTGCTCCTAAAACTTTTAAACAAAATACTCATTGTAAACGTAATAAAAAGAATGAAAAAGGGGTGGTTTGCCGTATAGCTCTCTCGCTCCCCGGTTATTTTGGGTTCTTACCATTGTGGTTCGCAATTCGAATAACTGTCATTCTCAAAACCCTAAAAAACTTAAAAAAATACATAAAACAAAAACATTAAAAAAAAATTAAAACTCTTTTAAAAAATAATATTCTTTTTCATAATAAACCTCGACTCTCGTCGAGAAACTTCTTTTCAAAACTTTTTCTCAATAAATGCCTTAAAACAATTAAGCATATTTAAACTCTTTTTTTCAAAAAAAAAAAAAAAAAAAACTAAAAAATACAAAAACAAATTCAAACACTTTTTGCCATTTGGCTTTTCAATTTTAAAAACTTTTTTTCTCAAAAGTTTAGACGTGAGTCATCTCTAGTCTAGAACTTCAATATTCCCCATGACGTATGGCAGAAAAATAATAACTTTTTCAGTATGTTCGTGGCGGTCAAAAAAGGAGTTTAAACTTAAGATGACAACTCGTCTTTTCTCCTAAAATCAATCAACAAACCACTTTTCAATTTTTACCCCGAACTACGGGATTTTGATCCTTAACGGTATGTAGTGCAAAAGTCCTTGTTTCTTCCCAAATCAAAATTAATAAAAAACTCATTTTCTCTCTTTTCTTTTAAATATAAAAAATTAACAAAAGTATTTTATTTTTCTTATCTCTTCAAATATTTCACCAAGCAAACAATTTTATAAACAATTAATTTACAAGCGAGCAAGCAAACCTTTTTAGCACAAAAAATAAATATTTACAAAAGGATCTCGTAGAGTACTACGAATACTTAGGATGCTAATACCTTCCCTTCGTATAACCAACCCCCGAACCTAAAAATCTCTAAAATTTAATTGGGTTTATTCGATCTTTTTCCCTTCCCTTGGATAAATTAAAGTTCGGTGGTGAATTCATTTTTTTTTTTTTTTGCGAGTCAAAGCTAATCAATAGCTTGATGTCAGAAAATCACTGCGACAGAAATGGCGACTTCACTGGGGACACCCCAAGAGGGTTAATCCTAACTTGTATATATCTGTTTTTGTGCTATTATAATATTTTGCTTGTATATATTTATCTTTTGCTTGTCTATTGTTTATGTTGATTCTTATTATATATCTGCTTGGGATTCTGGGTCTGACATTTTGAGCGATAAGTCTTCTACCCGGACTTGAGAAGAACTAAGTTAAGTTAGGGGTTGATTGTTGGCCTTCTTGGAGTATTCCTCGTAGGGTTGGCATGAAAACTCTGCCTAGAGTAGATCCTCTTGAGGATGTTATTGTCTTGCGAGTATTTGCATTGGCGATAATGTTTTCTTGTTGGGTCAGCGACTCTAGGGACCAGTTTAGCACCCAAGTCGATGGTTGTGTAGTATTGACCTTCTTGGCATATGTCTCGTTGGGTCAGTACGAGAGCCTCACCCAAATGGGGTCTTTTGGAGGCGTTGCTGTCCTGCGAGTATTTGCAACGGCGGTAATACTTTCAAATAAGATTACCGATTTCCAAAACATAGAATTTACACGTGAGAATGGGGGGCTCGTACGCTTTTAAAGTTTACACTTGTACTTAAACCATCCCGGACTATACCTCTGCATAATCATGCATTCATGCATCCATGAAATTCTTTTTCCATTAATTTTCAAAGGACTTAGGGGGATGACGTTGAAAACACCCTTTATTTTGTCAAGCTTATTCTGAAAAAATGTCCTTCATGGTGTTCACAATTGTCTTATCATCTTAAAGTCCTTTACAAAAAGTAAAAAATAATAAAAACTTTATTTTGCATAGCGCATCATGCATCATTTTTTTTTACATTCATGGTTTTAAGAGTTTGAGCCTTATGCTTTGCTCTTTCTTAAAGGTTAACCTGTCTCAAAGTGGCCCGCAGACCTCGTCCAAAGCCAACTCGTGAGTACAACACTCGGGCAAATCAGAAAAAGAAAATGAATACAGTGGAGCAAGAGAATGTTGAACTCCGTGATCAGGTAACAACACTTAGGGCTGAGATTGAAAGGATGAGTGCCCAGATAGCTACATTGGTGGCTGCACAGAATCAGCCACTAACTCCACCACCGGCTAGTACTCCTCAAGCAGCTATCATTTCTTAGATTGACACCATCCCAGTTTCAACAGTACCCGTCAGTGCTCCACAACATATTATGCCTGAAGGGTACCCATGGGGCATGCCTCTTAATTTAATTGAAGGGTTTCACTTCCCTACTTCTGGGGTTCCAACTTCTATTTTGCAGCATGCAAATGTCATTCCCCAACATGTTACAACTTCTCCTCAAGCTAATGTGTCAGTTCCCTTGTTAACAAGGACTCTTCCAACTTCTATAGTTCATAATGTTCCCTATGTGAATGAGCCAGTCTATCATGAAGAACCGGCTGAAAATGTAGGGGCATATGTCGATATGAATGATCTCCAAGCTCAGTTTGACAAGATGCAACTTGAGATTAAAGCCCTCCGTGGGAAGGATTTATTTGGGAAGAGTGCCCACGACCTTTGCTTAGTGCCAAATGTTAAAATCCCGCCTAAGTTTAAGGTCCCCGAATTTGAGAAATACAAAGGGAGCTCCTGTCCTCAAAGCCATTTGGTGATGTACGCTAGGAAAATGTCTACTCAGACGGATAACCATCAACTGCTCATCCACTACTTCTAAGATAGTTTGACCGGTGGTGCTCTAAAATGGTATATGGGTCTGGATAGCGCCAACATTCGAACTTTCAATGACTTGGGCGAAGCATTTATCCGCCAATACAAGTACAATTTGGACATGGCACCAAATAGGGACCAGCTCGAAGCTATGGCCCAAAAGGACAAAGAGACGTTCAGGGAGTATGCTCAAAGGTGGAGGGAGGTTGCTGCTCAGATCAACCCACCTCTAGAAGAGAGTGATATGACCAAAATCTTTTTGAAAACTCTTGATTCTTTTTACTATGAGCGAATGATTGCTAGCACGCCTAGTGACTTCACTGAGATGGTAAAGGTGGGTATGCGTCTTGAAGAAGGGGTCCGAGAAGGACGACTAACCAAAGAAAGTGGTTCATCTAACATTCATACAAGAAAGTTTGAGGGCAATTTTTCGAAGAAAAAGGAACAAGAGGTTGGTATGGTGGCCCAAGGGAGGCCAAAAAGAGGTAACTACCAACAACATCATGTTGCTGCTGTCAATCAAGGATTTCCGCCTCGACAACGGGCCCCACCGCGGGCTAATAGCCAGAATCACAATCAAAGGACACCTCATTTTGACCCAATTCCAATAAATTACACAGATTTACTTCCCGCTTTGATTGAGTAGAATCTTGTTCAGACTAGGGTCCCCACTCCATTGCCAGAAAAATTGCCATTGTGGCATAAACCTGACCATTTTTGTGCTTTCCATCAAGGGGCACCCCGCCATGACATTGAAGATTGTTGGGCTCTGAAATATGTAGACCAAAGGTTGATTAGGGATAACACCATCTCCTTCAGGGATGTGAACCCGAATGTGAAAGCTAACCCCTTACCAAATCATTAGACATGAAGCACACTCTAAAGACATGTTGTCAACATGGAAGCTCGCCCTAGGATCACTAGGTCTTTTCATTTCAAGTTGTAATTTCTTTATTGCCAAGTATTTGTTTATTTTAAGGTTGTACTTTTGATTGACATTTTAATGAAAATGAGCATGCATGCTTTTTGAATCAATCCATTCGTATTCACTCTTTTCTATTTTTTTTATCACTTATTAATAAACTTGAGGGGAGAATGATGAAAACAATTAAATTTGAAATTGTTGTTATATGCTTTCATTAGTAAGATCTGGCTGACGATGTAAGACATTGTTTCACTTCCCTAAACACCGGAGATATAAGGAGATAATCCGTAGTCAACCCCTTCGAGATCAAAGTTTGGTGTTTTTTCTACTTTACAAGAAAACCCTAATCTTAACCCGGGGCAGGGTAGTCTTTCAATTAATTCAATGATACATCCCAACACAAGAGGATCAATTCATTCAAAATGGAAGAGGTCATGAGAAGACAAAGCTCACAATAATCAGTGGCAATCACAAATCTCCCACAAAAAAAAAAAAGGAGCCCGCCAAGTAAACAAACTAAGGCAAAAAAAAAGGGCATCCCGATGGACCACAAAGTTCAAAAGAGTTGGTTCATACAAAAATAAGGGATTCAAAGTAAAAACGAAAAAAAAAGAGAGCTTGTAAATGAAAAGAAGTGATTGCCACTTCAAAAATCTCATCAAAGCTTTGACTAGAGCGTCTACCTCAAACATCATTGTCAAAAAATCCTCTTGTCGATCATAAATTGTTCGATGAATTAATTGAATTTAGGAATGGAGAATGTCAAAGAAGAGTGGGTGGGTTAAAACAGAATTTTGAGCCTAATAATCTTTTTTTCAAACAACCGTGAGCCAGGCCACGTTATAACCCTCAGAAGACCTAATTGAAGTTAGGTTCACTATGAAAGCATGTTCAGCAAAGTCATTGTTAAACTGACTCCACATGTTAATTGAATAATCAATAACTATCTTTTGTACACACTATATGTGTTTCCTGCAAAATTTTCTAATTAAAAAACTTGCATATGCATTATATTAAAAATACTTTTCAAAAGAAACAACTTTTCTTGCAAATTTATACTTGTCATCAAGGAAATTCAAACGTTGGTCTGATCGAGGGCGAACTAATTCTAGACACTCCTAACTTTGGGGAAAGATACTTCACTATCCTATCAGTCAGGGGCAAGTTCTCACATCAAGGGGTATATAGCTCAGGGATTCAAGTCAATGGCCGAATGTTGTGGAAGAACTACCGCAGTCAAAATACCATGCCTAAAAAAAAAACACATAAAAAAATAAAAGCTCGCTAAGTCGAAAACCTGAAAAGGTGGCTTAAGCAATAGAGAGCGTCCCTGTGGATCGAAAACCTGAAAGGGCGGTCCAGGCAAAAATTAGGGGCACCTAAAAAAAAAGAAAATATTCTCCCGGTAGATTGAAAACCTGAAAAGGCTATCTAGGCAAAACTTAGGGATTTTGAAAAAATATATATATAACAAGGGGCATAATGACTGCAGCATGCCAATGGAAGAACACTCTTGTTCGGTTTTCAAATGGTGACTTCTTATCCTCAGTGGATCTTAGGCCTATTATCTCCAGTTCACTGTGATTCAAACTAATGTTGGGTCTTTCCCCAAGTAATTTCTTCATCCCAAGAAAGGTTTAAGCCTTATGATCAGACTTTGCCCGTCGGTGGCTTTTGGTCCATCGCCAGTGATATCTACACCATGTTGAAATTTGCCGAGTACTTGGACGTACTGCGATGTTGGTTTACCTCCAGTTCAATTCGTCCTGTCAGTTTTGTCAACATTCATACATACATGACATTCATAACATGCATTCATACAAATATATAACATACATACTTTCATAATTCTGCATTTCTTGATATTCACTAATTCACTTATCTTGGTCGTGTTTATCCCCGAGAATAAGGGTGGGTGTGTCATTCTCTTAAGTAGATTTTCAGCCCTAAGCAGAAAGTGTTTATCCTTTCTACATTCCCCACTGAGTTCACCCTCGTGGAAGAAGGTTGCTTCAGTTGTTTCCCTTTCCAAATACACGGATAGGAAGATTCCTAATCGAGTTCATTCCTCATTGGGCATAGAGTCTTGTTTGACTATTTCTCTCCAGTTCTTTCCTGGATCGAGTTTTAATTTCAATCAGCAAGTGGTAGTCTCTTTATTTGAGTAGCTTGCATACAAATAACTAAACTTTCAATTTCCCCATGTGATGTCATCCTCAATGTATCTCGTCAAGAGATGTTAATCAAAGAACTTTACAGATATCTTCTTTTCATATTACCTTGGCGTACTATCATTTACATGGTAGTCGGTAATTTTCGTTTTGTTATCATAACGCATTATCACATTGGTGGTAGTCGATAATGTCTCGTCTTTTCATATTACCCTGGCGTACTATCATTTGTATGATAGTCGGTAATTTTCGTTTCGTTATCATAACGCATTATCATATCGGTGGTAGTCGATAATGTCTCGTCTTTTCATATTACCCTGGCGTACTATTATTTGTATGATGGTCGGTAATTTTCATTTCGTTATCATAACGCATTATCACATTGGTGGTAGTCGATAATGTCTCGTCTTTTCATATTACCTTGGCGTACTATCATTTGTATGATAGTCGGTAATTTTCGTTTCGTTATAATAACGCATTATCACATTGGTGGTAGTCGATAATGTCTCGTCTTTTCATATTACCCTGGCGTACTATCATTTACATGGTAGTCGGTAATTTTCGTTTCGTTATCATAACGCATTATCACATTGGTGGTAGTCGATAATGTCTCATCTTTTCATATTACCCTGGCGTACTATCATTTGTATGATAGTCGGTAATTTTCGTTTCGTTATCATAACGCATTATCACATTGGTGGTAGTCGATAATGTCTCGTCTTTTCATATTACCTTGGCGTACTATCACTTGTATGATAGTCGGTAATTTTCGTTTCGTTATCATAACGCATTATCACATTGGTGATAGTCGATAATGATTCGTCCTTTCAGTTAACCTTGGCGCACTATCACTTGTATGATAGACGGTAATTTCCATTTCGTTATCATAACGCATTATCATGTTGGTGGTAGTCGATAATGTTTCGTCCTTTCATGTTCCCTTGGCGTGCTATCATTTTTATGTTAGTCAGTAATATCTATATCTGTTTACCCTGGCGTACTATCATCTCTATGTTAGTCGGTAATATCTATTTCACATTACCATGGCGTGCTATCATTTGTATGGTAGTCGGTACTATCTATTTCACATTACCATGGCGTGCTATCATTTGTATGGTAGTCGGTAATATCTGTTTCATTATCATAACGAATTATCACATTCGTGATAGTCGATAATGTATTATGTCATCATATTTGCCTTCATTAAGCTATTTATACGATAGTCGGCAGCTTATCCCCAGTGAAACTATACCATATCCTCAATAGAGTTTGATTCATTTCCTTTATGGACTTAGAAGTCCTTTTTGTTATGTTTCTTCATCAGTCGGGTCACTTGTGTTATTCCTCTGTGAACGTCCCTGTTTTCCCCGTAATAATAATTTGTTTCTTGTGGCATCATTCTTACAAGATTCGGAGTCTTGCATTCATAACATTACATTCATAGCATTTTACATTTTAATTTAGTCAAAAAATGGTGCACTCTGTATTTAAGTCTCTTCCATCCGTCGATTAAAAGAAAAAACCATATAAAAAAACCATCTTTATCTTTTAAAAAATCTCCAGATGAAGAAACTTAAACAGGTGCATCTGTCATACCCCATTTTTTGACATAAATTTTTGCATTTTATTTGCATTCACCGACCTTTGTTTTATTCAAAATAATCGTTACTTTTTCGAGAAATTTCGACAAAGAAATATTTTAAAATATCTTCGTTTGTTAAAAGTTTCGAGAAAATTTTCGGCAGAGAGGTATTTTAAAATACCTCATTTTTGTGTTTTTGTTTTTTGTCCTCTTTCTATTATTACTTCTTATTATTTATTATTATTACTATTATTATAATTTTTATTTGATTATTGTTATTATTATTATCTTATTTTTTATATATTCCTTTTTTTTGATTTTTCTTTTATATTATTATTATTAATATTATTATTTTTATTTTTAATGATTAAAAAAATCAAAAATTGAGAGGATCAGTAACAGCAGGCAGGTCACGTTTTTTCCTTTCACAATTGTCATCTTCCCCAAAATGGGGATTCAATTTTTTGGCCATGGAAAGATTAATGGTCCCATATTATTTTTGTCCAATCAAACCCTAATCTTTTGGGTATTAAACGGAGATAATTTTCAGAGCAAAGGAGGCCAATTCTTCTGTATCAACCGCAGCCCTTCACAACTTCAAACCCAAAATTCATAAACAAATACCACAGCTCAATATTATCATCCAAAATCATCGATGTAACAACACATCATCATCATCACAGTACTATCATCATCGCAAAATCACTAACCATAAATCAGACACCCAGATTTCGTCCAATTCAAAACCATCAATAATTAACAATACTCAAACTCAACACACACCAACACAAAGACAACCGAAACACACACACACTCAACAACAGAAAACAAAATAGAAGAAGAATGAAGAATCGAAGAACAGAACGAGAGAGATAAGGAAGAAGCAGAGGAAACCGAACAAAACAAACATCAAAATCGCCTCACTTTCCAGCTCTGATCTTGAGTTTTGGTGAGGATTTTGGGGATTTGGGGTTTAGAATCGGGTTTAGGATGTTAGGAAATTGGATTCTGAGTTTAAAAGTTTAATTTTTAGGTTAAGGTTAGGGTTCCGGCACTGTGGCGCCGCCGTCTGGCCCGGCGACCACCGCGCCGGAGTTCATAAGCTCGCCGGTTTCTGGGTGCGTTAGAATGTTCATCGGAAGGGTAAAGAGATTCAGAGAGAAATTGTGAGAGTAGAGAGAGAAGTATTATGTGAAAATGATATATTTTTTTTGTGAAAACCAGTATATATAGGTCACCCGTTTTGTACCAAAAAAGGCTACATCCATGGGTTTTCAGAGTCCAGCTCTTCCTCCACTACCTTTGTACCGCCTCTGTTTTGCTACTAACACCCCACATCACTGTTTAACCCCTGTTTTATTTATTATTATTTTTGCTTATTTATCTTAATGTCCCTTTTAAGTTTATCTTGTTTATTTTTCATATAGTATCAAAAAAACAAAAAAATATGCATTGCTTTTATTTATCTATTTTTCATATGTAATATAAAAATATGCAATATTGCTAATATTTATTCACTATGCAAAATTAAAAAAAAAATTATGTTATATCTTGTTACTTATTTCTCATATGTCAAAAATACAAAAAAATTATATATATGTATGTTGTTAGTTAGGTTTTTGTGCTATTTCAATCCAAGGGAATAATTGATCGTTATGAGTTGTTCCTAAAACTTTTAAACAAAATACTTGTTGTAAACGTAATAAAAAGAATGAAAAAGGGGTGGTTTGCCGTATAGCTCTCTCGCTCCCTGGTTATTTTGGGTTCTTTCCATATTGGTTCGCAATTCGAATAACTGTCATTCTCAAAACCCTAAAAAACTTAAAAAAAATACATATAACAAAAACATTAAAAAAAAATTAAAACTCTTTTCAAAAATAATATTCTTTTTCATAATAAACCTCGACTCTCGTCGAGAAACTTCTTTTCAAAACTTTTTCTCAATAAATGCCTTAAAACAATTAAGCATATTTAAACTATTTTTTTTCAAAAAAAAAAACTAAAAAATACAAAAACAAATTCAAACACGTTTTGCCATTTGGCTTTTCAATTTTAAAACCTTTTTTTTCTCAAAAGTTTAGACGTGAGTCATCTCTAGTCGAGAACTTCAATATTCCCCATGACATATGGCAGAAAAATAATAACTTTTTCAGTATGTTCGTGGCGGTCAAAAAAGGAGTTTAAACTTAAGATGACAACTGGTCTTTTCTCCTAAAATCAATCAACAAACCACTTTTAAATTTTTACCCCGAACTACGGGATTTTGATCCTTAACGGTACGTAGTGCAAAAGACCTTGTGTCTTCCCAAATCAAAATTAATAAAAAACTCATTTTCTCTCTTTTCTTTTAAATATAAAAAATTAACAAAAATATTTTATTTTTCTTATCTCTTCAAATATTTCACCAAACAAACAATTTTATAAACAATTAATTTACAAGCGAGCAAGCAAACCTTTTTAGCACAAAAAATAAATATTTACAAAAGGATCTCGTAGAGTACTACGAATACTTAGGATGCTAATACCTTCCCTTCGTATAACCAACCCCCGAACCTAAAAATCTCTAAAATTTAATTGGGTTTATTCGATCTTTTTCCCTTCCCTTGGATAAATTAAAGTTCGGTGGTGAATTCATATTTTTTGCGAGTCAAAGCTAATCAATAGCTTGACGTCCGAAAATCACCGCGACAATCACCTATATCAGGCATTTTTCTATCTTACTATCACTACTATGTATTGTCTAAAGTGGTGGCCAAATGAGGTTAACAAGTTATAGTAACACAATATTATTTTGATGTATAAGCTTGCTTCTTTATCTTTTGATTAGGTATACTGTTGGGATTTTAAAAAGGGCTTTTCAAAAATTTAATCCTCTTAGCGGAACAATCTCAATGAACGGATCTTGATTAAACCATTAATCACAAATCAAATAACACAAAACTATAAGTTTATGTGTTTACCTCTTGAAGTGCAGTACCTTTGAAGCAGAAACGATTTCTGATCACGAGCAAAGCAACGTAGCGATGCTTCTACTCAGTCCACACGAACAGCTCCTTCAATCACAGTGCTAGCTGGAACTTGAATGAAGGCTTTAGAGAGAGAATGTGGAGGCGGTTTTAGTTTAGGAAATTAGGATTTTCAAATAGGTTAATTTTGTTCTCTACACAAGAGTTCTATTTATAGAGTCTCTTGTGTGAACAACAAGTCATACTTGCTCGTTCTTATCCTATTTTTCATCCCACTAAAACGCGCATAATTATCCGTTATAATTATTCCGTGATTATCTAACTACTAATAAATAAATCATATTTATTTACTTCATAATTATCCGGTAATTATTTCATAGTTATCTAATCAATAATAAGTCCCACTTATTATCTTGTAAATAAATAAATCTTATTTATTTATCTCATAAATAAATCTTATTTATTTATCTTGTAAATAAGTCTAACTTATCTATTTCTCTCATATATCTGTTCTATGTGTGTGACCCCTGTAGGTTCTCGTAACATTGGTAATAACATTAAATCATGTATTTAATATTATAAACAACGGTTAGAATCTAGCAATACGCCGTTGTCACCCAAGTGACGAGAATGTCATGTGATCTGACAAAACCTTTCCGTCATAACAAACTTGTAAAATTACAAAAACAAGAATATTTGTATCATAATTTAAACATATTTAACTAGGTCTTTAATTAAATATGCTCCCACTACTTTACTCAAACCAAATGACCCTTAACAATTGATTCGGAAAATCTCATTGGATGATTTTCTAGTAGGTTGAAATCCATATTTCACTATGTTTTGAGTCAGCGGGGGCTGATCCCCAAAACATAATTATTTAGGTAGGAATTCCTTCCAATTGTATCTCATACAACTTTCAAATCAATTGGGCGAATAACTCTTTATCTAATCTATCATATAGATGTTTCCCAATCATTGCTTCTAAATTCATTTTAATCTTATTAAAATAATTTAGTTAAGTTAGACTCAAAAAATAACAATCGGATAAATTAGAAATTACCTCACCGCATCTTACTATTATAGAAAGTGCACTTCGCGGAGGCGAACCCACACATTTCGATATTAGTCTTAAAGGGTGTTATTCTTCGGAAAGCATTTAACTCAATATTTACACATCTTACTAGTATGAAAATGCACCGTGTGAAGGCAAAACCTACATCTTCAATATTAGTCTTTATGCGTACTTTAGGGATTTTAATTAAATTTTATCTCACCGACATGTGTATCTCATACACGTGTCTTTAGTATGTACATGACATTCATGCTCACAGTTATATTAACAGTTATATAAAGCACAAAAGACATACATGCTAGTGTACATTTAAAACATGTTAAGCATACATCTCATACACGCACTAACATAATTAAATATATAAACACACATTGCATGCATCACATACATAAAATAAATAGATTAGGTAGTATGGTTATGACCTCCTAACGCGCAAGAATTAAATAAACTAATTTATTGCAATTCTTTGACCCACTAGCAAACTTCTCAAGCTTCTCAATCAGTACCATCGGTTGACGTTGCCTTCTCTTGAACTCAAACAATTACATTATTTAAATAAATAAATAAAATGCACGACACGCAAACCGTATTTAAAATAAACCACAACACGCAGGTCGTTTTTAAAATTAAATAAATGACAACACGCAGGTCGTATTTAATAAACGCGCCAAATACCTAAGGTCATAACCATATACCATATTTAATATTAAATAATAACATTAACTCTATTATTATTAATCTGAAATTGAATACTTTAATTCAAATAATTAGTTTAAAAATTGAATCAAACTTTTTGATTCACAATCGAAACAAATTATGCTAAAATTATGTAAATTCTTTTGAATCTGATTCATTAGAAAATATAATGCTATCTAATTCATTAAATATAACAAACCAAATCAAAATAATTGAATTCTGGTAACTAAATCTGTCTCACAGATTCAACCAAAAGAATAAAACATACTTGTTCCAACTTGTAATATATCACATATATACTTTCAAAATAGTAACAAGTTTTATAAAATTAAACATGATTTCAATCACAGAGCTTAACACTGTAAACACATGATTGAACCATGAAATTTGTACCGTACATTAAAAGTCAAACAATTAAATATCTCTTATTAGCAGTCCATCTCATGGAATCTAAGTTAGCAGGTCTTTGAAATCTTGTATTTCAAAACATTAAAATACAGTAGTGATGATTCAACCAAAGCGACAAGGATAAAATTGATCCACTCAACTATGAATATATCACTATATAATCATCGTTGGACATCAATCAGATTTGAATATAATGATTTAATCGAAACCTAAGCTCTGATACCACTGTTGGAATTTTAAGAGGGGTTTTTCAAAAATTTAATTCTCTTAGTGGAACAATCCCGGTGAACCGATCTTGATTAAACCATTAATCACAAATCAAATAACACAAAACTCCTCTTGAAGTGCAGTACGTTTGAAGGAGAAACGATTTCTGATCACGAGCAAAGCAACGTAGCGATGCACGTTTGAAGGAGAAACGATTTCTGATCACGAGCAAAGCAACGTAGCGATGCCTCTACTCAGTCCACACGAACAGCTCCTTCTGCTAGCTGGAACTTGAATGAAGGCTTTAGAGAGAGAATGTGGAGGCGGTTTTAGTTTAGGAAATTAGGATTCTCAAATAGGTTAATTTTGTTCTCTACACAAGAGTTCTATTTATAGATTCTCTTGTGTGAACAGCAAGTCATACTTGCTCGTTCTTATCCTATTTTTCATCCCACTAAAACGCGCATAATTATCCATTATAATTATTCCGTGATTATCTAACTACTAATAAATAAATCATATTTATTTACCACATAATTATCCGATAATTATTTCATAGTTATCTAATCAATAATAAGTCCCACTTATTATCTTGTAAATAAATAAATCTTATTTATTTATCTCATAAATAAATCTTATTTATTTATCTTGTAAATAAGTCTAACTTATCTATTTCTCTCATATATCTGTTCTATGTGTGTGACCCCTGTAGGTTCTCGTAACATTGGTAATAACATTAAATCATGTATTTAATATTATAAACAACGGTTAGAATCTAGCAATACGCCGTTGTCACCCAAGTGACGAGAATGTCATGTGATCTGACGAAACTTTTCCGTCATAACAAACTTGTGCATAATTACCCTTTTGCCCTTTATATCTATATTGAACACAAGACATATATCGTGTCACCCTTGTATGGTTCAATATCTTATTTCTTGATCTCAGAATATACTGAGCAACGAATAAGCTCAATATCTCATATTGACTTAGTTCGGCGTGGCCACGCATTTTATCAGTCATATTCCATCAAGAGGCCTACATATATTACTCCTGTTAAATAGGAGGGGCAAATCTCATCTAGGTCACTCATGTCCCTCATCATGATTCGTGAAGTACCTATTAACTAACTTTATAATTATCCTTTTATAGATAACGTTTGAATAGCAATAAAGTACTTGACTCTACATCTAGGGATCACAGTTGGTTCAGGTCTAAGGGTGGTATAGACCATTATCACTATGAGAATAACTTATGACACTTTTCATAAATACTATGTAGTATTCTCATGGTGGGTCAATCCAATATAAATATTACTCTTAATATTTATATCTATGTATAGACTCGATATCTACATATCTATGACCAGTGAGATATGGTCATCAGTCTACATACATAATAGTCTTTGCGCTTTAATATTATCTCAATTCATATTAAAGCTTGACTATGGATACTTTAAGAATAGTGTCTTTATGTTTAATGGGGTCTCACGATTAAGTCATACTTAATGCTCCATTAAATAGATTAACTATTCTAGGGACTTTATTATTTTGGAAAACAAACATAATAAAGAAATGCCTTATTATTATATATTATATATATAAATCACAATCATGATACAAAAGAAAATTCTATCAAAATAGATTGACTTTTAGGGCTCACTCCAACATATACTACGTTTATTGTGCTGTTATTGGAGTTTTTCCTAAAGAAAATGAGTTCATATACCTATATCTCCTCTTATAATTAAATGTTTATCAATGAATTTTCAATTGATATTACTAGTCGTACATTCCATTCTTATGCAAGTGTCAGTTTTATAAACTAGTGAAACTGATTAATGAAATACATGCAGTGTGATTAATGTCCATGCACCTCCAATTATAAAGAAGAATATCTATGCAGATCCCTTTTCAAGCCTCCCATTTAGTTATCATGATTTCCTTAAGTTAACTCTGTATATGTCATCAATTAGTCATGGTTACTTTTTATTCTTCTATA
Organism: Trifolium fragiferum; assembly: GCA_954870985.1. Taxonomy (NCBI): domain Eukaryota; kingdom Viridiplantae; phylum Streptophyta; class Magnoliopsida; order Fabales; family Fabaceae; genus Trifolium; species Trifolium fragiferum. Next base: position 26,460,578 of record OX940789.1, on the reverse strand, counting down.
ACCTCGATCTTGAAAATGGTCTCATATAGCATGTAGAAATTCATTCGGTTTCACTTTCATAATTTTTTTTATAAAATTTTGTCGCGTTGTTTGATTTAGCATTGATTGGTTTGATTATTTAGGTTTACTTGAGACTTATCGGCACCTATATATAAGTGTATTGTTTATTTTATACATTATAGTGGATTTGGTGTGTGAAAAACATGCATATTGGTAAATTATTATTCTAAAAAATGTACAATATGTCAAAAAAATGCAAAAAAAAAAAATAAAAATAAATTAAATTCAACCCTATACCAACAGACACATTTGTGGGTAAACTAATTTAGAATAGTTGTAATGTTTGTGGGTATAGCTCTCGGAATTTCTCCGATAGCAAAAAATGATGTAGCTATATGCTATTGTGACGGAAAACTTTTGTGGGTATAGCGAGGTTATAGATTTTACGGCTTATACCCATGGTTTTGGGACTTTTACCCACAAAATTTTGCCATCACTATATGTCAAGTTTCTTGTAGTGAGTGATCGATACACGATGCTGCAAGCAAAAAAATAAACCATACGAATAAAATTAAATTAATCATAAAATGACCAATATAAAATTAAATTCATCATAAAAAAAATAAGGAAAAAGTAAAGACAAATTAAGAAAAAAAAATACAAATTAAATTAAATTAATTCATAATAAACTTATGTAGCCGACATAAATATATCTAGCTATATGCCATTTGTATCCCGTCAGGACGCTCTTGTCCTTAGGCCCTCCAGGATAAGCCTCCGGCTCTAAGTCGGGAAATAAACATGTCTTCCAAATCGGTCCTTCCAAGTCTTTCCCGTCTTTTTATTCTTAACAGGATGGACCTCAACATGTCCCTCAGTAACATCATCTGCCTCATCAAAATCACCCTTAGTGAGGTCCTCCGCATCAGAAGCATCCAAACCCGAATCCGAATCAACCTCATCCGAACCAAAATCACTCTCAGGATCACAGACAGCAGATGATGATAGTCTAGCAGCCTCAGGCTCGGGAACTGGTGCCTGAACCTGATCCTCAACCTAAGCCCGAGCCTCAGCCTGTGATGTCTGTTGCTTAGCCAGCTTCCTTTGTTTCCTAGGAGGACCCCCAACCTCTTTCAACGCCTATGATTTTGCCCGTCGCATAGACGCGGTCGGACCCCTCAGACGCTTCAAAGGTTCAGGTTCAGATGGAGGAGGAGGTTGTTTATTATTTCATGTTGAAATAAAACAAAAGACAATGTTCAAGGGAAGAACAACAAAAACAAACAACAGCAGCAGAAGAATCTGTGGCTTAAGGCACGGAATAACAATTAAAATTCACACCAATTCGTGCCTTAAGGCACAGACTCTATCAGTATCCGAAAACAAAAAAATATCGAACCCTAACCTAAAATTAACCTAATTTCACAACAAATTGACCATAAATCAACTCCAAGAACATCTGGAAATCTAATTAAATCCTAACTACAACAACATGCAAGCTAAATCGGTTCCCTAAGCCATGGATTGTAACAGTCAAGAACAAAAACAAAGCGAAAAAATCAACAAATGCATCGATTAAATGAACTAACCTTGTCGTTTTCTTGGTGCCATTAAGTTTTCGTCTTGATTCCGCGTAGATTGGTAAAGAAACAAGTTGATTTGGTGAAGAAATGAGAAATTGGAGTTTTGGGACGATTTTAGTTGTGTTTGAAACTGATAGTCTGAGGGGGAAGAAGAAGGGCGTTTGCTTTATATACGTTACGATAATCCGTAACTTAAGCCGCGGATTGATATTAAGTGTCCATAGCCTAAGGCACAAATGTATATTTTTAAGTAGGGTGCCCCTGAGGTGTTACTCTCTATACGTGAGAAAACGTAAACATTTTAACACATCCGGTACTTAAGCCACGAAAGTATTCCGTAGCATAAGCCACGGACAGGGGCATATATGTCATTTTGTAGGGCGCGTCCAAGAAAATGTAGGGTGGCAAAAGTAATTTTCCTTTCTAATTGTATTTAGAGAATTTCTTTTGGGGCCCCCGGGACATCTCACATGTCCTGCTTGTTTTCTATTTTGCTTTTCGGTTACTGAAGTAGTGGATGTTATAAAAATTATAAATTTTAAAAAACTTTAAAAATGGCGTCGCTACATAAGTAGCAGACCGATCGATAGTCAAGTTTTCTGCATCAGTCAAAGGTCTGCCAAATAATCAATTTTAATTGGCCACTTGTGTGGCGATGACATGGCATTTGCAATCAGGTGGCGGCCAAGATTTCTCTAAATTCCCTCCATTCATTTCTCTTTTCCATTATGCGTAGACAATTTCACCCGCTTACCTCGATTAAGTAAAAATTTCCTTAAAGGTTTGTTGATGATTCCTCGTGCTATGCCAAAGTCTGTTTCTATTTGCTCTCCTAGTTTCTTTTCGCTTTAGTCTAGCAACTAATTAGGTTTCTTTTCCTAAAACATATTCTTATCGAATTTGTTTCCATAATATATTTTCCTAAAAACTCTCATCCTATTTCTCAACAAAAAAAAATAATTTATCTCATACTAATATATTCCAAAAATACATTCCAAAAATATATCTCAAAAATATGCTAAAATATATCTTCATTAATTCTATTTTTCCCTTAATTCTCTCGTTCTCACTAAATCAAATAAATTCTAATTTATAGTTTCCTCCTCTATCCACTATTTACTTAAATCAACTCATAAATGTAACACCCTCTAATTTCCATTGATTTTATTAAAAAAAATAAATCATTTAATTTAAGTCCAAAAAAGATGTCACATTTTCTCATCTAAGGACTTGCACTAACTCCCTAAGAATATGCAGCGGAAACATCTAAAAATTTCAATTAAAGTTTGCATAACATCAATGTAAATAGTAAGTTTAATAAATTAATTCTCGTTTCAAATATGACGAATTAAAAACCAAGTCTTTCAAATAAATAACAACTTCGAAAGAAACATTGTCTTAACATATGCTAATTAAAATAAACTGAATTTAAAGTTAATGGGTTCCCCGATAATGTCCTATCAGAGCGACTCTTTATTAAATGATGAATGAAAATCTCTAAGATCCACCGACGCAAGCTACTTCTCTCTCTCGCTCTCTCTCTCTCTCTCCCTCTCTCTCTCTCTCTACCTCAATCTCTCTCGTGTTCATATTTCAATCTTTATGTTTGTGAAACGTTGATTAAGAAGATCAAGTATGCACCAAATGTTATCTTATTTATTATAATGTGTGCACAAAATACATGATAGGATAAGTGTATTTCCTGTCAATATCCTATCATGTTCTCATCCAACTATTTATCCTATCTTATTTCTATCTTATCCTGACCATCAAACGGGACCTTTGTTTCTTAGATTATTCGTACTGGCTCAGTTTTGCTTCATGAGTAGTGACTATCAGCATAAGGTTTTGTTTTTATTTCCTTTAGTCTTGGTGTTTGATTCCTGTTAGCAGCTTAGCTTAGATTCGCAATTGTTGGTTGTATTAGCTCATATATAAATTGGAGGCCTATGGTATATGTACCGGTGTATTCTTTGTAATTAGACATGGTATTGAGTAGTGAATTTTGCATATATATATATATATATATATATATATATATATATATATATTTTAGCCATGAGGCTTGAAACCATGAAAGTTAGCTCTGGGTTTGTTCTAAATACTAAAAAATATTATTATTTTTTTAAATTAAAAGAGATTTTTACTTCAGTTAAAGAAAACAACGGACGTGAAAAAGTACTTGTCACGTCGGTTGCAGAATCGACATGAAAAACCATTTTTACTCAAAGTGAAAACTCTTTTTTTTAGTAATGTCAACATGTTCGTCAAATACAAATTTCTACATTCGAAGTAGATTTTTAACCTGTGGTCTTACACATCTAAACACACATATTAGAGTATCCAATTATTCTGTTATGCATTGCTATCACGAAAATTCATGAGGTATTGTTATAAAACCCATTTTAGTTTAACAATGATCATACAATTAATATGTTGAACTACTGTCGTAAGTATATTTTCACCCGATTATAACAATAATCCACTATATAAAGTTTTCATGGTCCAACAATTTTTATTCCTTTCCTATCATGAAAGGTTAAAAGACCATTAAAAGTTGTTTAAATATTCAAATTTTTATAATGATTAAATAAGTTTTTACCTTAACTTACTTAGTAAGCTATCTGAAGGGACAAACACAACATATTTATTTACTTAAGAGACATTTAGTAATTATTTTTATTTTAGGAATGGCTTTTACAACTCCTTAAGTGCTCAAAAAGGTTTTTGTTTTAGGAGATGATGTTCTTTATAAAGTCCATAAATATACTCCCGAAAAATAAGTGGATATAGGAAGTCCTGTTGGCGAGATCTAGCTCGTTCAAGTGATCCAATCTTGTTCTATTTGTGACATCAAAATAAAGGAAAATATGGCTGCAATTCTTAAGTTTATATATGCTATGTTTCTACTTATTTCCTTATTTATTTTCCCATCGAGCAGTGCAAGTAAACCATTTTTTGAACCTGCAAATTTTATTTTGTACTTTATATTTGTACACTGTTTTGTATAGATTTCATAATATTAATTTATTCTCTTTTCTTATTGCAGTAACGGGTCATTGTAAAGTTGATGAAGACTGTATAAAACATTACAGATGTCCTTCTCATTTGAATTTGGTGTGTGTTAATATTTGGTGTGAATGTAGGCCAGGAGAAGACACAGATGTCTTGACTTGATGAATAAGTTATCAAGCTAGCAAAATATCTATGTAATAATAAAATCACATGTTTCCATCTGATTATTATGGTGCTGTGCTACCAAGTAAATGTACTATATATATTCTATTTTTCATAGACCTTGCATTTGCAATTATTACTTATGTACTTTAATACTGTTGTACTCATAAAATAAGGTAGCAAAGAATATTGTTTAGACCGTGTTCTTCTTTCTTATCTCAGGAGATATTTCCCTGGCCTCCAATACAGGCTTATCATTTTTTTTTTCCAACACGACTGTATTTCATAATATCTTTAATAGTTAATGTGTAAGACTGGGCCAAGGCTCAATCCAAGCCGCTAAACATCCTGGGTCCAATCTAAATCCATTTCATTCTAGTAGCTATCAATGTTTTAAATAAAGGAACGTTACCGTGAAAAAGGCCGTTACAAAACGGTAAATGCAGCCACCGATACCGTTATTGTCCGTTTTAAAGGTGAGAAAAAATATCACGGTGAAACACCGTTACGACCGCAAAACGCCGCGATACGCCGTTACGGCCGTGAAACACACCGTTACAACCGCGAAACACATTGCTGCCGCGAAAACTTCAGATTTGTTTCTTCTCTCTTTCTCTTCCTCTCTTTGTGCAGCCTCATAATTCATTAATCTTTTTTGCTTCATTTTCAATTTATAGGTTATTCTACTTCAATTAATTTCAATTTTAACTCCTACTCTATATTTGGGTGTTGTTCTCTAAGTGTGTAATAGAGATAATATGATTTTTAGAGAAATAAAATTGGAACTTTGAGTGAGTTTGAACTTTGGAGATGAGATTTTTGGTGTGTGAACTTGCTTCTGAAATGAAAAAGAAAAACCTAGAAGGAACAATGTAAGGTGAACGAGAGGAAGTGGTTGTAGCTAAGGAAAGTGAATTCCACTAATTTTTACTCCTATTTGACTTTTTGGAATGTACAAGTATCTCTTATAATTATATTTTTATTATTATGATAATATGCAGAATTTTAGTTAGATTTGTGCAACATTACGATTAATTCACACCGCGACGGCCGCAATCTGTAACGTAACACCCGTAACGGCCGAAATCGTGAAAACCTTAACGCGACCGCGATCGTTACCGTTATCGATATTTAAAACCTTGGTAGCTATATCAACACAAGCTGTGGGTAACTGACTACATCCTGACAAAAGTCACTACTCACTACAACATTTTCATTCTATAAAAACGTCAAAAAAGCATTCTGAAATGTAAAAAAACCGTTGCCAAAATCTACGAGAACAGTTTTCAGGGCGTTCTATGCCGAGGGGTTCTTTTAGCCATTTGCAACGCTTTTTTTTTCCCAACGGCAACCCCTTGAAGAAAACCGTTTTCTTAGAGTTCCTAACAGAACGGTTCTTAAAGTTCCCAACCACAACGGTTTCTCTCTGTTCTCAACTAAACCGTTCTCGTTGGTCTAATATAGAGAACGCTTTGCTTCGATCTACGGCAACACTTTTTAACCATTGCTAAACGTAAAAACCGTTTTGATAGACCTTAACTATATTAATTATCAAATAGATACGACAACGCTTTCTTGCAGTTGCCATTTTGAAAACCGTTCTGGTTTGTTTGATACAGCAAAGGCTTCTCTCAGTTGCCAAATAAAAAATTGTTCTGGTTTTTTCAATACCGCAACACTTTCTCACTGTTGCTTTATAAAAACCGTTCTGGTAAAGCTACAAGAACGATTTTGCAGTTTTGCAAAAACTAACTTTTAATTTTAATGAGGTATGAATATTTTCAATTTAATTTCATCACCCTCATAAATAATCATTATATTAGACCTAACAAATAAAGAACAATAATTTCGATATAATCCAATAATAAAAGACGTAACAAATTAAACTAAAATAATTATCATTCATAAATATTAAAATAATAACATCGATCAACATAACGTTGATCTAACATTGTCAATCATTCACAATCAAACTAACATCTTCAAAATAAAATTGACCATGCATCTTAAAAATGAAACTAACATCTTAAATCTTAAATCTATATCCTAATGTGCATTCACCATGAAACCAACATCTTCATAATGTATATCCTATTCTAAAACTTAAACAACTAGATCTTTAATTCTTCTTCAAAATCTTGCATTTCTTCTTCGATATCATCATTATTCCTCTTCTGCAAAATAAAAGTATTATAATTAAAATTCAAAGAAAAAAGAAAAGAAATAATGAGCAAATCGGCTATCTAGAAGTCAATACTTTTTTTTTTTTTTGTAAAAAATCCAATGAATTAGCTATTCAGAAGTGTGACTAACATAGTCAGTCCTAAATACGCAACTTTTCAATACAACAAGATTCAGAATATTATCATTACAGTCCTAAATAATCGGTCCGGTTCACAATTTCGAATGAGCAGTCCTAAGCATCACAGTCCCACAACTCACATAATTATATTAAAGTTACGTGTTTAGCTACAAACACAGTATAATAAAATCAAGTACCACAAACACAGTATAATAAAAGTGTTGGTTCAGAACTTAAAATTTAACAATGCAGTATAATATAATCAAAACCAAAATCAGCAAAACCATTTTCATCGTAAGTTAGAAAGAAAGGAAAAAGTGAGTACCTTGGGAGAATAAAATCGGAAAAAGGAAGGAATAGCTTTTTGTCAAGATGAAGACTGAAATTGTGTTTCTTTCAATGAGGCTGGGATTTGTCGATGTCTTGTAATGAACACGTTCGAACTTCGTGAGTTGAACCGCCGGTTGTTTCATGTTGTAATGAACACGTTCGATGTCTTGTAATGAACACAGTCTGCACAATAAAACAGATAAGGGAACTTTGTGATATGAATCGCCGGTTGTTTCCTGTTCGAACTTCGTGATTATGAGAAGTAGAATCAATTGGGATTTTGGGGATGAAATCAATTGGGGTTTTGGGGATGAAATCAACAGGAAGAAACAATATATATACATATGATTTTGGGGAAGATAATAGTTTGTTTTATTTGTTTTCAAGGGATGATAAACATCATCACTATCAATTGTATAAAAAAACATCCTAAGTATGCGTTGTATTTTAGTTTGTTTTTTTTTTTTTGGTACAAGTAACTTTGTTTTTTTTTTTGCTTAATCTTTGTGAAATTTAACAAAATAAAAAAATAGTTTTCTGCAAATCTTTTTTTATTTGTGACTAAACCCTTATAATTTGGAATGGATATACACTATTTTATTAAACTAATTTAAAATAGTTTGTTTTATTTGTTTTCTAGGGATGATAAACATCATCACTATCAATTGTATAAAAAAACATCCTAAGTTCTCACTATCAATTGTATGCGTTGTTTTTTAGTTTTTTTTTTTTTTGTACAAGTAACTTTTTTTTTTTTTTACTTAATCTTTGTGAAATTTAACAAAATAAAAAAATAGTTTTCTGCAAATCTTTTTTTATTTGTGACTAAACCCTTATAATTTGGAATGGATATACACTATTTTATTAAAATAATTTAAAATTATACGAGTACAATTTTTAACAGTTATTATAGATTACAAAATAAAAAACCATTCTTGTTGCAATTGACTATGAAAACGGTTTTCTCGAAAATTTCACAAAAAAAATACAATGAAAAAATATTTTATTAAAATAATTTAAAATTATATGAGTACAATTTTTAACCGTTATTATAGATTAAAAATAAAAAACCGTTCTTGTTGCAATTGACTACAAAAACGGTTTTCTCCAAACTTCCACAAAAAAAAAAAAAAAAAAAAAATACAATAAAAAATATATTTTATTAAAATAATTTAAAATTATATGAGTACCGTTCTTAACCGTTGCTGTAGATTACAGATAGAAAATTGTTCTTGTTGGTATCTATAAGAACGATTTTCTACTGTTGCATACAATTAACAAAAATATATATACTATCACAATGGTTTACAAAAAGGGTTGCCTTAGACACCCGACGAGAACTGTTTTTTTACATCCCAAAATTTAGGCGTTGCGGTAGGCCTAAAATGTTGTAGTGAGTGCACCAATCTCTCGTCTAATAATAATCCTCACTCTAGTTAGGGTGAGTTTGTATTCACAGGGATTGTGCCAAAGTGACTAAGCTTATAATAGGAACAATGAGATTGGCTTCGCTTTGATTTTTGTTTGAAAGTTTGTGTTTTCGAGTAGTAAAGAATAGAATTAAGTTGAGTTTAGATAAGAAAAGGTTGGTTAAGTGTTTTGAATCCCTCCTTTATTCCTGTTGGTAGGGGTGAAAGTGGATCAGAAAAATCTAATTGAACCGATGATCCAATCCAAACCGGAATTAACCAATTTTTTTGGTTCGAATCAAAAACCGAACCGAACCAATTAAAAACCGTTGTGGTTTGGTTCGGTTCTCGGTTAAGTTTTCAGATCCATTGGATTGAACCGAACCAAATCGGTATATATCCCTATGTTAAATTTTTTAATTTTAGGCAGCCTAACCCAACTACATTTTGCCCAACTGCCTTTAAAAAAAATGTCACTACATTTGCCTTCACTAAAAACCATAATTTAAAAGCAAACCCTTCATCACAGATTCACAGTTGCGTACTTCTCTTCGTCCTCATCACACCTTCATCATAGATAATCTGCTCTCATCTATGATCTATCTCACCTCACCTTCATCCTCTTTAAGCTATTCTGCTCTCATCAGTCACCGCAAACAATTTGAATAAATTTTGCCATTAAAGAAAAGCATGAAATACATCGGAAAAAAATACGTTGTAAAATCGATCAAAGTATCCGAACCAAACTAAGCCAATCCGACGAGTTTGATTCGGATTGATTTTTGAAAAACACTTAAAACCGAACCAATCAAAGGTTCATTGGTTCGGATATCGAATTCACTCGAAACTAAACCAAACCGGTCCAATTTCACCCCTACCTGCTGGGTAGTTGATGCTATATATCGTTGACTATTCCTTTTTATTATTTGACTATATCATTGAGTATTCCTGATGTGTTTCGAATCCCTCCAAGATGAAGAAGTGCGACTATTCTTCCTTTTTGTGTATGCAACCTTTTACTTTGGGGCCTTTTTACTTTGGTATCAAAGAACAAAAACTTAGATGTTTAGTTCTTTCCTATCACTAGTTTTGATCTTTAGCTCTTTCTTCTTTTCATTTTTTGAAGAGACACATATTTTTAGGGAATTCTTGATGTTTTCCCGTCTCTTTTTCTTCATCATTTTTTTTTCTTTTTAGTTTAGTGATGGTTCTCTTGTATGCCCACCCCAAACTTAAGATGTTGTTAGTTCCATGAGCTACCCCAAAATTATCTTTTTACCAAGACTATAGAACTATTATCTACCTAACTCTAAAGAGGGTAAAATATTTGTTTTTCCGGTTTATAGGCATAATGTGATTTGTCACTGAAAGAAAAGTGATATTATTTTTTACGGCTCAAAATTGGATAGCAAATGATATCAAAAGGGTGGCTTGAAAAAACTCTTTTTATAACAAACAACTGCCTCATGTGTATAAGTTAAACCAATCAGTCAGCAGAGAATTAAAGCAAGTTCTAAAAAATAAACAACTACACCGGTACTCTCAAAGTATATAGAAAGAAATTGGTGACACCTGACTATAGTCTGGCAAGTGTACCAGTCTGTCGTCGAGTACTAATTCACACTCTAGGTGTCTAGAATGAGTTCGTATCCACAGGGATCGTGTCAAACCTGGTCAGTGCTATTCTAGTTCGTGAGTTTTTGCATACGCTTTGGGTTTTGAAAAAAAAGGTTTTTAATTAAGAAAAATAGCGAGATGCGTGCGAAAAATAAATGTTTTTGATTCAGAAACATAGATGATAGGTATGGTAGTTGAACTTACTCCCTCCTTCATACTTGGCATAAATGGTGTATAACATAGTTATTCGTATTATTATTTGGCGTCGATTTTATACTTGTTTTAGTAGTACTTTACTACTACACTATATAAGCAAAGTTTCCCTATGTTTGCAACTAAGGTACCTACGAGAGTCTAACCTCGCTGTGTCACATACCCTAATTACTAGACAGAGTTGTTTACAAACATGCATTATGACCATCAACCATCCAATGCCCCTAGATCTTAGTTTCGGGCTGTTCAGCTTCTAATTGCTATGTCGCAAATAGTGCCTGATTCCTCCTCTAATTGCTAAGTCACAACTAGTTCAAAATGTTACCGTCTCTACTCATCTAGTGTTATTTATTACTAGTTCCGGACAAATATTAGAATGAACCCTAATTTATTATTAAAGTGAACCCTAATATTTATTCTAAAGGCGTTACCGTTTATCCGGCCAGATTCCGAGCAACGTTGTTAAAGCAAGAAAATAAATAACAATAATATATTGAATATCATTTATTATAACTTTGACTCACTTACATGACTCAAGTATTCATCGGGGAGTTCATCGTCTCCACCACCAAAGACTAAACATAATTAAATTACAAGAACTTAATAAGAAAAGCCTAAAGAAATCATACCTTGCTGAGTTAGTTTTCCTGTAAGGGGAGAAAATTATGCCCATAGAGCTCCTCTGAACCTCTCTTTGAAAAGAAGAGAAAGTTCTTCTATTTATGAATGAAAAATAATGAGGAATTCAGTAATGGGCCTCAGCAAGCCATCATGACACGATAGGTCCATCGTGGCACGATGGAAAAATTCAGTTTAAAAATATAACTGATGTTGTGCATTTCATCAGCGTGGTCACCAAGTAACCTCATCGTATTGCGTTGTGCACCATCGTAACACGATGCTAAGATTTTTTTCAAAAATATAATTTCTGATGTCTTGGCGAACAAGCAGCTCTCATCGTGGCACGTTGGGAGCCATCGTGACACGATGAGCTGCTTTATTCATTTTTTTTGGCTTTTTCTTGTCTTTTCGTGTCTTCGCTTTGTCTTGATGCTTTTTCTCGATTCTTCAGGTTTTTGTTGATATTTGGGCATGTCTTGGTCAAATTACTACTAATATAACAACCTAAAATACTGTAGAAATTCCTGTCATCAACTCCGTAGAAATATTTGACTCAAATTCTCACTTGGGTTAGGTATTTGAAGGTATGAAGAAAATCTGCGTAGAAAAATTAATTTGGAGAAAATCTACAGCACACATCGTGCCACGATATTAATTTACAAAGGATCGTACTACGATGGTCTTCATCGTGGCACGATGGCGCGTAGGTCCAAGCCCGAAAATAACCTATAAATAGAGTCTTTCACTACCATATTTTACACATCAGTCAAAACATCACACAATTCAGAAAAACATCAAGTAGTAAGTGACAAGCAATTGTGAAGGAGTAAGAAGAGCATGGATCTCTCAAGGGAAGGCAACCCCTGCATAGGGGTACCTTCATTAGCAAGTCAATAAGGTTACTTATTTGTAATTTTCTAAACTCTTTGTTATGTTAATTACTATTATTAGTAGTTAAATTCCTTAGGTTAGGTCAAGTATATGACATCTCCTAGGAATACTTGAAAATTGTAATTGGTTTGAAAAAGTTTATATCACTTGCAATTAATTCCATTATTTCTAATTTTACTTTTTGGCATCCAATTATAGTTTATAAGTAGACGTATTTATGAATTTCTCATAGGAATTAGGTGTCATCGTAGCAGAGCCCTGATTTTGGAACAGAGTACTTATTCTAGCCAGCACTATGAGGAGATAATCTCAAAAACCCGAGGCTAGAGGCTAAATAGGATTAACATTCACAAAACTAATGCTTGCATAATTTCCAACTAGATCCATCTCCTCTAGTGTCTTCAATTAAATTGGGTGATTTTAGTATGCGAGAGCACATTTCACTATTTTGTTAATCTGCCGTGATAATAAAAATAATTGCATGGGAATATAACGCCAAATTACCAAGTAGGACTAGGGGAGAGACTCGAAAAGCACCTAACCAACTTCTATCCTTGATCTCTAAGCTAACTTATGTCCAAACTATCTTTATTTTATATGTCTTGAATTTTATCACACCTTATCCAAACTACAATGAGAATGCAAACTATCTTAATTCCTAAATTAAACTAATGACTTTGGCACAATAACTGTGAAGATGAATCTTTTACATTATTAGGCGATGACAAACTGGTGCACTTGCTAGAGGTCAGTCAAATTACAATCAAGTTAAGAACTCTCCTTCAAACCTTGATGAATCTTCACTATATATAGTTCTTACAGTCAGGGGGTGTTTTTCGTCGGCCAACATTAACTAAGAAAACGCTCCTTTTTTATTCCGAACTTATTTTTTTTCGTCAAGTATTATATTATTGGGTTTCAGGGGTCTGCTCTGACTCTATTTTGACTGAAATTATTGTTGGGTTTTTAGGATGTTGGCTTCATTTGGCAAAATAAGCCTAAGTCTTATATAATGGACTTTCATGGTTGTGTTCAAGGTTTTAAAAAACGCCCCGTTACCGCAAAAATGGACGTTACAAAACGGTTTCTCAAGCCACCGTTCCCGTTTTCCATGATTTTCAAGGTGTGAAAAAAAATCACAGCTAAAACGCCGTTACGAACGATACGGAACGCCGTTACGGCCGCGGAACGCCGTTATGGCCGCGAAACACCGTTACGGCCGCGAAAAATCCGTTACCGATACAAAAAAGCAAAACAGAGATGGAGAATCAGAATCTCATTATGTAATTTATGTCAGATTGAAAAAAAGAAACGAATCTTATCTTTAAATCAACTCAGTGACTCACTCTCTCTTCCTTGCTTACTCAAACTCTTCTTTTGCTGCTAAACTCAGTTTTTTATATCAGAATCTCAGTTTTTTCATTTTGCTGCTAAACTCTTCTTTCTTTCTTGCTTACTCAAACTGCATCATCAAATTCCTCCCATCAACAGGTATTTTGTAAATTATTGTGTTGATTTGTGGTGTTTGTATGGAAATTATAAAGTGAGATGAGAGAAAAAAAATTGGGGATTTTGTTAACTTGTTGTTTCTTGTGTTGTTGACTGTTGTATGTGTTCATGTGTGGGGTGAAAAAATTGAAAATAGAATTGTGAAGAAGATGTCTCGTGGAGGAAGGAATGAGAAGGAATGAGTTTTGTTAATGTTAGTTTTCTGGGTTTCTTTGCTACTGGTTGTTTTGTTTGCTACTGGGTTTCTTTGTTTGTTTTTTTTTTATAAAAAATAAAGGTCAATGGTGTTGTGTCATCACTTGTGTGTGTGTGTCGTGAGTGTGTAGTGTAATATGTGAGTTTTTTTTTTTTTTTTTACATATGTGTATGTGTGGGTTTGTGACATATGATTTTTTTTTTATTTTAAAAAACATTATTGGCTTGGTTGTGTGTTTGTTAGACAAATGGGAGGGAAGATTTTGGTTGGCGGGAATATTTGGGTTGAGTAAAGTTCTAAAGTATTTTTAACTAAGTTAAATAAGATTTTTTTTTTTGTTTATAAGCTAAATAATATTTTGATTACACTAAAAATTAAGTTAAAGTATTCTTAATTGATTTAATTATTTCTTTATTTTTTTTAAATTAGACTATAAATTATACTAGTATACATGGTTACATAAATTAGACTATAATGTGCTTATTATAAATTTACATTAATTGTTTTTTAATTCAAAACTAATTTATTTATTTGTAGGTTGGGGAATAATGCCTCGAAGACAAGAATCATCGGTACAAGAAGAAGAACAATTTCCAACCGGTAGAGCACAAGGTGCTCCAAGTGATGACATTGGTTGGCATTTTGCTAACATTGTACAACGCGGAGATAGAAACACCATACAATGTAAACTTTGTTTTAAAATCATAACCGGTGGAATAACTCAGTTGAAGGAACATCTTGCACACATGCCAGGAGAAGTCAAAAGTTGTGCTAGAGTCACACAGCTTATTAGAGAAAATATGATGAAGATTTTATTAGACAATAAAGCAAAAAAAAATGATTCACGAAAAAGAAAGGAAGAATTTGTCGCACGTTTAAGAGGAGACGACAGTGTAAACAATCAAGATTCAGAGGAAGAGGATGCTATTAGAAGGGCAACACATGAAAGCATGAGGTCGCATAGACAATGGCAAGACAGCCAAAGATTTCTTGGAAGTGGCATTGGTAGTAGTAGTAGCGGTGTTGGTGTAGCTTCATCTGGATATCAACGAATGGATCTTGATCAAAGAATGAGAGCTGTAGATGTTGATCTAGAGAGAAGTAAGAGTATGAAGCAAACAAAAGTTAATGTAGGAGTGTTGAAGAATGCACGACAGAGGTTAGCAAAGGCACTATCTAAATTGATAATACATGAGCGTTTGCCTATAAACTTGAGCAATTCTCCTTGGCTGCATAGTTTGTTACAAGAAGCTGCAAAGTTAGGTCCAGGTGTTAAATGTCCTTCTCCTTATGAGATTTCAGAGATATACTTGAACGAAGAATGTAAGGATATGCAAATGTATATCAATTCAATGAAACCATACTGGGAAGAGAGAGGGGTGACTATAATGTGTGATGGTTGGACAAATGGAATAAATCACATGCATATCATGAACTTTTTAGTATATTGTAGTCGAGGAACAGTGTTCATAAAGTCTATCGATGCCTCGGATGTTGCTAGTAGAAACACTGAGTATTACTTCAACTTGCTTGACAAAATGGTTGAAGATGTGGGAGAAGAATATGTTGTTCAAATTGTCACTGATAATGAGGCAGCATTGAAAGCGGCTGGTTTAAAGTTGATGGAAAAGAGACCTACTCTTTTTTGGTCTCCATGTGCAGCTCATTGTTTGGATTTGTGTTTAGAAGATATTGGAAAAAAGTCAAATGTCCAAAAAGTGCTTGATGAAGCAAAAAAGGTAACTTTGTTTATATACAATCATATTTGGACAGTAAATTTGATGAAGAAATATACAAATGACAGAGAAATTATTCGTCCAGCGATCACTCGTTTTGCTACACAATTTTTACAACTTGAATCAATTGTTAAAGAGAAACAAGCTTTGAAAGCTATGTTTGATTCTGATGATTACAAGAATTCCAAATATGAGAAAGACAAATCAGGAGGAGCTGCATATGAAGCAAAAAAAATTGTGATGAGTAAAGAATTTTGGAACAAGGCAACTGAAATACTGAAGGTATTTGAACCAATTGTCAAAGTCTTGAAGTTGGTGGATGGTGATGTTAAACCAACGATGGGATTTATTTATGAAGCAATGGATAGAGCCAAACAATCTATTGAGAAAAATTGTCGATACCACACCATTTATAATTCAATCATTGACAGAAGATGGATTTTCATGCATTCTGATTTGCATTCAGCAGGTTTGCATCGACGTATTTAATTTATTACGTTTACATGTTGGTATTTAATTTTGAAATAGAAATGTTAATAATTTTCTCTTAGGTTATTTTCTCAATCCACAATTCCAATTTGGATTAGTCCATGGAAGAGATGTAGCTAGAGAAACCTTGGATGGAACCACAAAAGTAATAAGAAAATTAGAACCAGACATTCATATTCAAGTAAGAGCTAACAATCAGGTGAGACATTTGTTCTTGTTATATATTTATAACTCAATACTAAATCTTTGAAACAAAATATTCATTTGATACTTATATGGTATATTGATAATTGTAGTTATTACTTTTTCGGGATAAGCAAGAGTCGTTTGGAACTCTACAAGCTCAAGAAGCATGGTCTAAAGCGGATCCTGGTATGTATTATGGTATATAACTCATGCTAGTTGATAAGAAAATATGAACAAGTTATGCTAATTTTCAATATAAAATTTTTATTTAGCTGAATGGTGGCTGCTATATGGATCTTCTGCTCCTGAACTTCAAAGAATAGCCGTAAGAGTTCTAAGCCAAACAACTTCAGCTTCAAACTGTGAGCGAAATTGGAGTACCTTTAGTTACATACATACAAAGACAAGAAACAGACTGAAGTATCAAAAGCTACAAAAACTTGTCTTTGCATATTATAACATGAAGCTAAGAAATAGGACCAACATGAGAAGAAGTCAGGAAGACATTGAAAAAAACTATAGTCCTATCAACCTTGATCATATATTTCAAGAAGACCATTTGTCACCATGGATTGAAGAGACAGAGGGACCATTGTTGGATGGAATTCAAAATTCACAGTGGCTCCCTATTGATTCTGTTGATGACATTGAAGAAATACCCGGTGATGATGTTGATGACTCAAATTCAGGTCAAACACCTAGTCAAACTGGTGAAGGTGGATTAAGTCCACCAAGTGATGGAAACAGTGGTGGCAATGGTGGTGGTGGTAATCAAGAACAAGTTCATGGCATAATTGAAGGGTCACATGATTCTTTTGAAGAAGGTTCATATGCTAGGCGTGATCTAAATTTATTGTCTCGTGGAATGGAAGAAGAATCACGTGGTGGTGGTAGTAACAGAGGTCGAGCTAGACGTGGTAAAAGTAAAAAACATGAAGCTACTCCATTAGGTGATTCTTCCTCGTCAAGCGGAGTACAATCATATGGTGATTTTGGTTTTGTTGCACCATTTGAAGGTAATCAAGGTAATTTTCCATCATATTACCAAAATCCTTCTTATATGCCACATGGGTATTATCCATATATGCCAAACCCAAACACACCATTTTATAATGACGCTCACGCTTCTATGAATTACAATGAGTCGTCAACAAATTCTTCATATGATTACCAACAAATAGAACCACCAAGAAGCTCTGG
The DNA here is from genome assembly GCA_954870985.1 of Trifolium fragiferum. Classification (NCBI taxonomy): domain Eukaryota; kingdom Viridiplantae; phylum Streptophyta; class Magnoliopsida; order Fabales; family Fabaceae; genus Trifolium; species Trifolium fragiferum. The sequence goes on along the minus strand of OX940789.1, from coordinate 26,443,119 downwards.
ATTGTTTGATTATGTTTTTGGAAGAAGTGAAAATAACAATGACGAAGGTGATAGTGAAAGTTATGATCCTGCACGTCGTTCTACCATGTGGTGATTAGTAATGTAATCAATAAATTTTCACTAAACCATTTCAAATGTATTAGTAGTTTTTTATATCGTAACTTGTAACTTGTTGTTTTTTATGAGGTGGAGCATTGCACTCTTTTTCCCTTCACCTGGTTTTTCCCTTTGGGTTTTACAGGTAAGGTTTTTAATGAGGCAGTTGTCTGTTACTTTGCTCCCACTTGGGTATTGGCCTAGTCCCCCCAAGTTTTATGTTTTTGTATCTTTCTTTTTCTTTATTAATATGATAGAGTTAGTTTTTTATTATTATATTTACTTTAAACATCTTAAAATATTGAGAAAAAAGTTTAGTTTAAGTTATTATACATGTATAAATAATATTTTATAAGATTTGTGAATTTTGTGAATAATTCACACCGCGACGACCGCAATTTGCAACACAGCATCCGTAACAGCCGAAATCGTGAAAACCTTAACGCGACCGCGACCGCTATTTAAAACCTTGGTTGAGGTAGCTCTGATCATCTACTCTGAAAGGTGTGGTTTTTACCTCACCCATTCCCTTGGTTCAAATTTTTTGTTCTCGAAGTGTGTGATTGGAAATCTTATTTCTCTTCAAATTATAAAGAATTATGAGTTGCGTTGTTTTCTTTATTCAAGATGGCTTAGTTGGCTTGCATCATTGAAGGTATGTATAATTGTGATATGATATATTCATATTATTGCTTGAAATTGGATATTAGTTTACAAATTTCATTTTATAAATCTGAACATGCTAATATGTTATTGTTTATGTGTTGCTTGCTTGATTTTGCTTCATCTTCATTGTTGTAGAATAGCCTCAGCTGGAAAATTTCATTTCTTAGGCTTGAATTACATGTATATTGTTTGCTTATTTTGTGCTACTTTTTTCACTAGATTCTTCAGTCGTAGTGTTATCATCTTCACCCTCAATCTAGCTCTGTTGTTGTATCATTTTCATGGTTTTCATTCGGCTTCCAATGATTATCTTCTTCAAATATGACATCTCTACTGATGATCACTCTCTTTGTACTAGGATCATACCATTTGTATCCCTTGGATTCATCACTCATCCCAATTTGTATCTCTTTGCTGGTGTTGGAACAAAAAGTATTATATGAATATGAAAGATATTCAGAAAGTACAACAATCTGAAGCACAAGTTTATGCTCGAATCACTTTTATTCCGTAGATTGTTAAGCCCTTATTGGGACTTTTTACTGATGTTCTACCTATTTTTGGATATTGTAGAAGACCTTATTTTATTTTTGTTGGCATGTTTTATTTAATGCTTATGTTTTTTCTAATTTTGTTCAATTGTGTTGGATATATTTTTATCTCATTTCAAGTTTTAGGTTGAAGTTTTAATTTTAGTTAGAGAAAAATTTGGAGCTTTTTATGTTTCTTTGTGTAGCCTTTATAAATTATAAAATAAAATGAACTTCAATCGATGCTGAAGTGTTAATAGTTTGGTGATTTGTGAGCACAATATTTTTACTGCACTAGCCTCAAACTAAACTAAGAGGAAAAGATAAGACCAGCACGAATTTGGTGGATCTATAATGAGTTTTCTTTTCCTGCTGGTTTGTTTCTATCATGTAGATTATCTTTATTTTATCTTCTTGATTAATTCTATCATAGGATGATTAACTTGTCTATATATGTTAGCTCACTAAAACATGAACTCATTCTGGCAAACAAGTGTAGTTTTGGCACTAGTGAGCCTTTTAGGGACAACAATGTTACATCATGCATAGTCGCTGGTTGTTGCATAAGTAAGTGAAGAGTTGTTTATGATTTGATGCTCTAATTTTTTTTATAACTATGAACTCCTCATTTTGACTGTCCTAGTACATATTGTCATGATATGTTGTTGACGACAATATTAGCTTTAACGGTTACATGTGGATCTTGTTTTCTAGCTTTAAACTCATAGCTTTATTCTATGGTATGCTATAAAATTTTGGGCTAATAGGTTTTTAGTCCCCTGCAAAGTAGGCGAGTTTTGCGTTACCCTTTATAATTTTTTTTTGGTACTATCCCCATGCAATGTGTTTTAATTTTTTTCGCAGTTCATTTTACCCCCCAGGAGGTAAAACAAAACAACATTACAAATGGTGCAATGAACTGCAAAAAAAAATAAAAACATATTGCAGGGGGTAATATAAAAAAAAAAATATTATAGGGGGTAACACAAAACTCACCTACTTTAAGGGGGTAACACAAAACTCACCTACTTTACAGGGGGTAAAAACCTATTAACCCAAAAAAAAATTATGTTCATTTTTTGTTCTTTGGCAGCAAATGTGATGTCTTGTCTTTATTTTTCTCTATAGCTGAAGTCCAATCATCCTCAGTTTTGGAGAAAGAATTGCCTCCCATCTCATGAGTCATAGAAGGAGGGATGATGACAAGCTAGAGAATTGCCTCCTTTTTGTCTGTCATGCTGCATTTACCTCTAACTAACAAAGCATATTCAACGATAGAACTTTGAGCTGTAGATATTTAACAAGTACCAATTCAAATTTGAAATTCTATTTTCTGGCAGGACAGATGTCTTACACAATGTCTAGGACAATGTGTCAGTAGTCAAGATGTCCTAGACAACTGGTTCGACAACTGGTTATGAGGATCACACGTTATTGCAATACTGAAGTAAACAAAAGCAATAAACAACACCAGTAATTTGTTAACCCAGTTCGGCGCTAAACAACCCTACTCTGGAGGATACCAATCCAGGAAGTGAACACTACTAATCCGAATTATTACTTAGTCTTACAACACTACCAAACACCTTTTGGCATGTAAGCCTTTTCTTAATCCTAGTAATCCTCTACTCAAGGGCTAACTCCCCCTGAATATGAGAACCTACCCAACTCCCTCTAATCACTAATCCCAAGTGACGAAACCACTTTAAACTTCACAGTTTAAAAGACACAGTTGAATGGCAACATTCAACGACACAAGCTTCAAAGTACCAAGAACGATACTAAGAGCTACTAAGTATTTTGCACAGTGGGTACAAAACTTTGGACTCACAATCTTCAGTTATTGTGGGTTGAGTTTTAAGCTCCATGTTGAGTCCTTTATATTGGCGTGCAATTCTTCAGATAATCTTCAGTCTTTCAGATGCACTCAAATAAGAGTTAGTTTTAAAACAAACTTATTTCAAAACAAACTCCACAAAGATAAAGATTTAATCTCTATCCACTAATTAAATATGAATCCAATCGTATCTAACACATAGGATTAATAACAAACTTTATCAATAATCATAATCTCAGCTTGTTACTAAAAGATTCGCGTTTTATTTAAATTAAAACAAACACGCGTGCTTAATGGATAAGCATTGTCTTTTAAGCTGAACTGGGTCAAGATGTCCTACTCACATGTCTTGGGACATCTTGTTCGACATGCTGCCTATGCATGCTCTGAACCCAGTGACAAGATGTCTAGGACATCTTGTTCAACATGTTGCATCTGCACATCTTCAATATGCACAAGTGGTTTAGACTTAATTACTTCAGCATTGGTGCTTCAGTTAAGTCACTCTGACCAAGTTGTTTTGGCCTTATGATGCAGCCAATCTCAGAAGAACTACAATCTTCCCCTTTGGCAAATTATGGCTAAAACAACCATTAACCACTTTGTTGAATGTGCACTCTTCAGTCTTCAATCTTCAAATTCTTCAATCTTCAAATTGATCTCTGTTGATGCAATCTTCAATTCTGAAATCTTCAGGTCTTCAATGTCTTTGATCTTCAGAATCTTGTGTGTCTTCAATATTCAGGACTTCTTCAATCTTGAATGTGTGATGAACCTTTTCTAGTATGAGACAGTCTTAGTCTTTTCTTCATATGATTCATTACAAAGAATTTTCTAAGTCCAGGGATGAGATACCTAGTGACTTAGTAAACCAAAGTCTTGAGTTGCAGCGGAAAGTACTTAATCAGAGTGATCAAGACTCACTAGACTTCTTAGAGGTTCATATTGAGCATTTAAATTATGCTCTGGATACACTTATTTTAGCATAGTTTTTTTGTTTTTAATTTTTTAATTTATATTTTTTTTAAAGCTTGCTATTATTCATCCGTAAAGCAAGAAAGTGATTCTACTTGCCAAAGAGCTGTTCTTATCATCAATTATTTCTCTCCCTTTTTACCATAATTTGACAAAGGTAAGGAAAATAGATTCATTGATTGATAAAAGAGAGATACAGCTTACAAAAGTGCACTTCAAGTGCCAGATGTCAAAGTCTCCAATGTCTAGGACATTTGGTAGACCACAATACTTACAGAAGTAGAACAGAAAAAGAAAAAATACATAAGTACTTATTTTCCTATTAACCAAGGTCTGTTCTTCAAGCTTCTTCTGTTTCTTCACCATCTCCACCTTCTTCATTCTCTTCTCCTTCTGCAGCAGCATCTTGTATGGACTTGATCAGATTGTCCACATGTTGTTTTCTTGCTGTGCTGGTCTTGATGGTTTCTCCCAAGGTCTTTGATATTTGCATCAGTTCAGCAAGAACATCTTCTTTGTTTGCTCTAGGCATAGAGCCTGATGCTTCAATGTCTGGGACATGTGTACCAACAAAAAGTTTGTAATCAAAACTCAGGACTTGTGGTTTCTTTGTTGGAGCTTCATCAGGATACATGATAGCTGAATATTGCCTTAAGATCATCCCAGTTATTAGGCAAGGGAAGGCAATTGGCAGCTTCACTGCATATGTCTCAGCATGCTTCATGGTCTGATTAAACACGTGATCACCAAAGTTGATTTTCTTCTTGGTCCCAATGAGATAGATCATCTTTGCCAGCATTGGAGTGATCCCAAACCCATGATTGGTTGGTGCCCAGTTTGCTGCACCAATCCTATTTAGGATAGCATACTTCACACTTAAACAGCCTGTAGATAGTAACCCTTTTTTAGGCCATTCTTCCACTTGGCCTCCTGTAATTTCCTTAGTCACCTCTTTGACTAAATCAGCTTCATCACCTTCCATGATAGGATTCCTACCCAGATACTCATTGATGGCTGTTGGAGAAAACTTAACTTCCTTTACTCTAACTCTGACTTTTCTGAACTCCTCGCTTCCTTCACTGCAGGCACTGGTGATGTTGACAATGAACTCTTTCACTAGCATCTCATAATAGTTTCCCAGGTCCTTCACAGTCTTCATCAACTCAGCCTTCTGTAGTAGCTCCATGATATCCTCACATTCAAGAGCTTCTTGGTTGAGTTCTCTCTCTTGTGCTATTCTTTTTTGGTAGACATACCTCCACTTTTGAGCACTTTCCTCAGAATGGAAAGAAACTCTGTCCATTGGAGCTGGAGGAATTTTTGCAGGAATTCTTCTTCCTCCAATCCTTTTTCTTCCTGAGGTCGTGATGTCTAGGACATCAGGTTCGACATCAGTGTCAGAGTCGCTCACAACAACGACCTGTTTCTTTTTCTTTGAACTCTTTTCTCCAGAGGCTTTCTTCGTAGCTTTCCTCTTCCCTTTCTTATCAGTGATAGGAGTCTCCACTTGCTTGGACCTATAAGTCTTAGCCTTTCCTTTGACTGGAATGCTAATACGTACTCCTTCACTTTCGTCTGAACTTTCCTCTTCGAAACTTTGTTGAGGTTGACTTCCTTTCTTCATCCCTTGAAGGATCTTGGACAGGGGAACCTCATCTTCATCTTCTAAATCTTCCAATATTTGATCGTGAACTTCTTGTTCAGGACCTTGATCATGAACAGATGTTGGAGCCTCTTCTGAAGGCATGGGTTGATCCAAGTTAGGATCCTCTTCATGAGATTCTAAGAAGATGTTGTTGTGTGTGCTTCACCTGATGTTCTGACATCTTGCTCAAGTTCCTCAGATGGATTTGGTTCTAAGTCTTTGGTTTCTTGATCAATTTCTTTCTGTTCTTTTTTATCATTCTTCTCTAAAGACTTGCCCGAGGATTTGCCCTTCTTTGTACTCTTCCTTGAGGTTGATCTTTTGGTCTTCTTCTTCTTCTTAGCAGGACCTTCAGTTGGGGAAATCACGCTGAGTGGTATAGCGTTGGTGACGATCCCTTCTTGATCAATTTCAATTTCTGAAACCCTAGGCATTTGCGAGGATGCCTCTTCTGTTTGCGTCTTTGAATCATCACGATTTGAGCTGTTGTTCTTGGATGATTGTTGAGACATTGTTGCAGAGAGTTCTTTAGAAGAGTGAATTTTTTGAGTTTGGGAGAGATGTCTAACAAGATGTTGAGACGTTTGGTAGTGTCACATATGAGGTCTTAGTAGCCTTTTATAAATTGATGGAGAACTTAAGGTTACCTCTTTTTACGTGCAGATTTTTAATGTTTCTTTACTCTGCACGTTACCTCTATAATGTCTATGACACGTTTTTGAGCGTGTGAATACCCAGAGGGACACTAACGCTCCCAACCAAAATCTCTTCAGCTTCTTGTCCATTGTACAGATGTTGGGACATCTGGTAGGACATATTGTCAACTTCTTCCTTGGCAGACAAGCAAGCTATTTCTGGACCATTGTTGTGAGGTGTCCAAGTATAGCACTTATCACTTGACTTTATCCCTTTCATCACTACCTCTTGATCATTAGCAATGGTGCATTCATGATTGTTGAAGTGCACTTTTAGTCCGTGTTCACATAGCTGACTAATGCTAATCAAGTTTGCAGTGAGACCTTCTACTAGTAGAACATCATCTAGGCATGGAGTGTGTGGACCAGATAGTTTTCCAATGCCTATGACTCTACCTTTAACTCCATCACCAAAAGTAACACTTCCTTTTGTATGAGACCTTAATTCCCTAAAGTATCTCTCATCTTCAGTCATGTGTTTAGAACATCCACTATCAAAATACCAATTTTTATGTGGAGATATTCTTAGAGTAGTATGAGCCTTTTGAGGTGGTGTTGGCTTACATACTTTAGTCAGAACTTCCTTGTGTTTCACCCTTGGAGGTAGGATCTTATTTTTGTACTGACTTGGTGATTTAGGCTTCTGAGGGTAGCCATGTAGGTAGAAGCATTCTGAGATTAGATGCCCAGTTTTTCCACAGTGTTTACATCTTTTCAGTGGTCCCTTGTACTCTTTGTATTGGGGGGACACATGTTGAGCATGATGTTGGGACATGTAAGACCCGTAGAATTACTGTAGCAGAAATTATATTTTTTGATATATTAATTAGCTTATGTTATTTGCTTTATCGGTGTTCTGCTTGATTGTCTGTTTTGACAGAATTTTTGCTGAGATTGTGCTTGCGCGTAGTTTAACGTTTGAAAAATTGGCACAATGATATTATAAGCTTTAAATAAGTTTAGAAACATTTCTGTCTCGTCGAAATGTCAAAAATATTTTTCTGGTGGTTTTTGAGAAAACGGGCAAGATATACCCGCTGTTTGAAAATTTTACGGTTTCTGATTTCCGTCAAAATTTAAACCGAGACTTTATATATCGATTGTGATGATAATTTGATCTTATTATATTTTTCCAAGCTTAGGAGCAAAAATTTATTCGGAATAAAATTTATTTGAAAGTTGTGAATTGTTTTAATTAAGTGGTTTACGATAGAATTTTTCGGATTCCGTAAAGTTTATCGGTACACGAAATACGACTTGTTTAAGAGCGAACGCCGGGACTGAGCGAGATGAGTTGGTGAGGATCACAAAATATCTAGATATTTCTTAGGATAATATTATTTTATTCATGTGAGGGATGTAATCTATGGCTAAGATTTAGTCTTGCTACTTTACACTATGCAATCCAAGGGCTCATGATTCTTGGCTATTACTTTAAGTAGAACACTTAGAAAATTTTGAAGCTTTCACTCCTCTCACTCTCTTGGCCGAGCCATATACCTCTCCCTCCCAATCTTCATAAAATTTTTATCCCTTCATTTATAAAGGCTTGGATCTTGGTTCCTAATGGATTATCATCATCTTGAAGTAGAGCTATACATGAGGTAGAAATCCTTCCCTTATCTTTCTCTCTTGGCCGAAAATACATACATGTAGAGTGGGGTTTTGATTTCTATTTTCTTATTTCCTTTGTTAATAGTATAAATCCTTGATAGTTAGTAATAGATCTAAGAGAAAAATTGTGATTTGAATTGTTTGATTTTATGTTCAACAAGATTTGTGTTAAGTTTTGATGTTTCTTTTGTTAATATTGTTGGATGAGCTTTTGTGATTATAGATTTAAAAAGAAATTTTGATTGTGAGCATTTTAGAAAGGGGGTGTTTTTTTAAAATGTTAGAAATGAATTTATGTTATGATTTCCTTGAAATTGGAACTAGCACTAGTTAATCTATGAGTATAATTTTGGAAAGAAAATGTTAGAATTTAAAAGCCCCAAATTTTTATGATTTATGAAGTTAGGGTTTTGAAAAATTTGTTAAGTGTGTAATTAAATCAATTTGAGTTGGTTATGTGACATTGGTATTTGTATAAGTATTTTAACTAAGTTAGAATTTTTAAAAAAATGACTTTAGGTATGGTTTCATTTCTGGCCGAAATTTAGAAGGGTATTCTGGTCATTAAAATTGTTTTTGTGTCGTAGAAAGTTAACAATTTCATCCGTCTTTTCGAGACGATGAATTTGGTGTATGGCTCGTTCCAATCCGATAAAGATTGAATGAGTTATGGCCGTTTTAATTTGTAACTATTTTACCGTCGTTTTTCAATTTATATTATAGTAGTAGAAAAATAATAGAGATTATTTTTCTACGAAAAGAGAAACAAGTTTGGAAATCGTTTTGTGAATCGTAAAGGAAATTCTTTTGTCAAGGATTTATGTGTTAAGAGTTGTTTTAAAGAAATGATTTGGCTTTCGAGGTGTTTTAAAATAACCGAGAATTATCTAGATGATGTTTCGTGATGAGAAACTATTTTATTAAAGTGTTATTGTTTTTAAGAGTCTTTTTGAAAACAAGTCGAGCCTAGTTAGGTGTAAGAGAACGACCATAGGCCTTGATCCATTAGTAGCCGAGCTAGAACTTATTTAAGTGATCAATTAGAATGTGGTATTAACTTAGATAAGTTGTATGTTTTAAAAGGTTAAGAGGATTAGCCGAATTGAGGACTTCGTCGAGAGAGACGGTTATTGCTCGCATACGTAATTTGATGTGTTGGAAGCTTGCCAAGGTAAGGGCACTTTCTAACGATTTCATATACCTCAAAATATCGAGTGCTTTTTATGCATGTGTAACTGTTTGCTTGAATATGTGTATTTGCTTGATGTGATGCAATATGAATTATGAGCATGGTTGTTTTGTGATGTATTCTCGTGACGAGAACTTGTTTGAGAACATGCTATATTCTACACATGTTTGAGTGGTTGTTGTGAATTTTATATGATTGAGAATATATGTATGCTGTTGTGATGGAATACATATGATTGAGAATATATGTATGTTGTTGTGATTGAATACATATGATTGAGAATCTATATATGTTGTTGTGGTTGTGATTACATATGCTTGTATGATATGTAATTAGTTGCATGAGCATATATGAACGTGTATGTCAGATGGGACTGCACGGGGTATGTCAGATGGGACTGCCCGGGATATGTCAGATGGAGACTACCCTGTATATGTTGAAATAGAATATATTATGCTCATGCATTCATAGTCGTGTATGTCAGATGGGACTGCACGGGGTGTGTCAGATGGGACCACCTAATCCTGTGGGATTTTATTGAGTCGGTGATTGTCAGATGGAGACCTCACCTGCCCTGCGTGGTTTAGTAGGGGATGGACCTACGACTCTCTGCGGAGAGGTTAAATTCCGGAATTCGTGCATGTGACAGCCAGTGATTGGTGTCACGATCATGTAGAGTCTGTATTGATAGGTTAATTGTGCATTTGAATATTGTTGTGTGTGATTGATAGACTATTCGTATACTTAAATTCTATGATGTGTGATTCATATGATAAACTTGTATATGCTGCCTTGTATTGTATATCTTGCGCTGCGTATTTTTGGTTATATGTTATTTTTAGATCGTGACCCTCTACGAGCATTTTTAGGGATTTATTTGTACCGCGTGGAGAAGCGGCAAGGCTTGAAGCTGTCTGTGGATCTTCGTCACCCAGTCATCTTCGGTTAGAGTTTAAAGATCAGCTTAGGGGTAGTAGTTTAAGAGTCTCATTTACTCTTATTTATTGTCCGCTGTATTTATATTGAAATTGTATTACGATATTTATTTGGAATAAATGATGTCGCTATGTTTGTTTAGACATAGCGTTTGGTTCTAATCTTAAACTTTTATTCGTGAAAACAATTTATAAAAGAGGCATTGCATTTCGATCGTTATTTTGAAAATGGTTTACTCTGATTTAATTTAAGGACGATCGTGAATGTGTTATTTCAAAGTTGTTGTAAAAAAAAAATGCCTACTTTTGGGCTTCGAAAAATCGGGGTGTTACAGGACATGTGGTCTCGCATGTGCTTCCTTTGTTGAGCTGGAGGCTGAGACCTTTGTTCAAACCTTTTCTACTTGTGTTGAGTCAGATGATGTGTCTTTGTCACATGTTTCTTTTGTTCATCAGGTTATTGAGGTTTGGATCCTGTCTTCTTATGCTTGTGCTGAGAAGGATGTTGTGACTTGTGGTTTGACATTTGGTCCTGAGATCTATTCTTTGAGGAAATTTTCTTCTCAGGAACCTTGTTGTAGTTGTCATACCCTAATCCCTTTTTGTCACTTGGGCTTCTACCAAGTTCAAGAACTTCTTCAAGCATGTCAGTTCCATTGTTTAACATTCTCACAGATTTAGTCATCTCAGTGAGTTTTGAGTTTGACAAGGTGACTTGTTCTTTCAAAGCAGTTGTTGATGCTTCTAGTGCCTCCTTTTCTTGAGCAAGTAGTGTAACTTGTTTTCTCAAGCTAGTTGTTGAAACCTCTAGTGCTTTCTTCTCTTGAGCTAGTTTCTCCATCTCCTCATCTTGTTTTCTTATGAGTTAACAAGATTGTTCCCATTTAATGGTGAGATTGTTGTATTTCTCATCCAATTCTTCTTGTAGGAGATCTTCATTGCTCGTGCTGCTGCTGGTATCAAATGTTCCAATGAAGGCTTTATTTGTTGGTTCTTCTTCTTTCTCTTCCTCAGAATCAGATAAGATAGCTGCCATTCCCTTTTTCTGTTTCCTGAGAAAGTTTGGACATTCTGGTCTGATGTGTCCAAATCCTTCACATTCAAAACATCTTACTTCTTTGTTTTGCTCAGAAGTATTCTCCTCACTACTACAAAAAGGAGTTTTCGCGTCTGTTGAAATTGACTTTTCACGTCGGTTGGAGACCCGACATAAAGACAGGTGTAGTTGTAAGTGACGACATTTCACGTCGGATCCACAACAGACGCGAAACATCATTTTTCACGTCGGTTTATTGCTTCAACAGACGCGAAATCTCTTTTTAAATTTTTTTTTTTTTCCAGTATTTAGAACAAACCAAAAGCTAGCTAACCTGAATTCAATAACACAACCATAAAACTTCCAATAAATAACACAACCATAAAACTATATGTAATTTAGTCAAATCAATAGTTTTTTTTAATAAGCAAAATAATTTATTAATAACAGGTCAATTATGCACAAGAGGTGCAAATTCACTATCCAAGTCCACCACATACATAATAGCAAAACTATCAAAGAAAACCCCCTATTACTGATGCAACCAACAAGGCTAACAAATATGGCTATACAACCCACTACCAATGAATCAGACCAAATCTAAATAATAGGCAAAACACAACACCTCATTCTAGAGAAACAATAAAGACATTAACCAAGCTCCTAACTCAACTGTCAGCATGGGGAAACTGCAAAAAGGAAGGCAATGTCATGACAGGAAGCATGGTAATCAAAACACAGCTTCAGATAAAATTGCAAATAACACGTCGCCAATAATATTGCACCTTTGGATCCCGCGTCTATGCCACTAAGCAGCTCTCAGCCATCAAAAGCACAACTCCTACTGAGATAACCGGACAGAGACATTATGAGATCAACCAAAGACTGTTAATGCACGCAAACAGCTCCACTATCACCTAAACTCCAACTACATATGAAGGCAAGAATGATAGTCAGCAATTTTTCATAACAAACTCGAAGTTTAACCAGCAAATCATAATATTAAATCAAAAATTCACAATTCAAACCATGAATCACTAAATTAACTTTTGAATTGTGAATCATAAACCTCACTGATTATGAGATTCAGGTACAAATTTAAAAATGCTTGAAATAAATGATATAACTACAGTCACATAGATAAAGAAATCTGACAAATTTAAATCATATTCCTTACTGTGTCATTCAATTGTAGCCTTTTTAGCAAAGGTCCAATCTGTTCTATCAACAGGGTTGCTTGATGCTTCAAATGTATCCTGAACAAGAAAAAGATGCAACAAGTATTAAGAGCATATCCATAAAAATAAGACTACTCAGTCAGGAGTTAAGGTGATATATCATATATGATCTTAGTTTATATTTATTTAAGCATTGCTTTAAATTTAATATTGCCAACAAAGTGTATATGGCCTAGATGCATAATTCAAATCCAATAACCCACTTCATAAAACTAAATTTTCACTAGCATATAACAATATAAGCCATACCTCATACCCCATAAAGTACAAGCTGAACTTCAATTCAGGAAAATTCAATCTCTTAAGCAAACTAAACAAACCAACAAACAAACAAACTTTTGTTAGCTTTCACAAAGTGGTAGGTGGCATCGTAAAGTGTCAACACAAACAGAAAATTTAGAAGAAATTACATTTTTAGCTAGTTACATACAACTTTCATGAATGTATAAAATCAGGTTAATTTATCCAAGTGTTTCAATAGACACAATATATTAGTTCTCCAAAAACCACTTACGACATGCCCAAAACCTGGGAATAAAAATCAAGGCTAACTTTCGGGTCTTTGATTCTGAACATCCGCAATAGAAATAAAACTTCAGAAATACAAAACTATGTGGATAATAACAATAATAAGGGGCTTATTTGAGCTAAGCTTATTTACTAACATAAGTACTTTTAAGTTCCTGTTAAGTCAGACCATTATCAAACCAATAATTTTATACTGCTCAGTCTAGAGCCAAGAAAAACAAAGAAAAAAGTGTTCATAGTAAATATGACTGATAAATGATGGTCCTGAAATAAAGAATCGAAAATGGACGAGTTTCATGCATTGTATGTGCTATTTTAATCAAAGAAAGATTTCATAAATTCCATATTACAATTAAGTGGCTGAACTTGATTATGAGTGAACAAATTATTGACAGGTTCCAAGGTATTTGAAGTCAATAAGATTACACACAAATTTGTCACTCACATTTTCCACAAAGTTAAAGTAGTCATAGACACAAACAAACAAATTCCACTAGTCATACATGTACAAGGTTCACGAGAAGCAGAGTTTACTGTCCATACCTGCTCTGTTGCTTCACTCTTCTACACACTCACTTTGCATAAATCCTTCAAATAATTTGTCAAAAGAGGAACACCATTTACAATAAGAAAAAGAAAAACAGAACCAATATGAAATACTACTAGATCTCAAAAATTATGTACCTGTTTGTTGTAGATAAACCGAACAACGCTACTACTCTCAATGAACCAAAGAACGACCAACCAAAACAACGAAAATCAGAACACGAATGGATTTGGGTTTCAACAATTCAGAACGCGAACACAGTCAGAACGCAGTCATTAACAAAAACGCAGTAAGAACACGAAAACAATCAGAACGCGTCAGAACAAAATTGAAAACGAGAACAACGAATTGAAGAAGACGAAGAACACGATCGATTTGGGTTTCAACGAAGAACGAAATTGCAGAATGAATACGTATGGGTTTCAACGAAGAATGAATGAAAAAAAAGAGAGGATTCAATAAGGGTTTCATAAGATCGGGTTTCAATGAAGAATGAAGAACAAAAACAAGAGGATTCATTGAGGGTTTCATGCGATTTGGGTTTCAGAGAGAAGTTAGGGTTTCAAGTTATCTGCGTGCAAGTAATATGAGAGGAAATAAAAAATTTCTTTTTATTTTTTGGGAAAATTACAGATACCTCCCCTAAGGTTTCTTTAAACAACACAAACAACCCCTCTAGTTTTTTAAATTCAGTCACCTCCCTCGGGTGTTAATAGCGTTAGACAAAATTTTCAATCCTTCCTTCTCTAGACATCTACTCGCATCCCCTTTCTATTCCAACAATCATTCATTCAATTTTGTATCTTCTTCTAATTCAATCTTCAGACATAAAAAGAGTTCAAAGTGCTCTTCCAACTTCCCCCGTTAGACTCATCAATTCCTCATACCATATTTTTTTGTTCCCAAATCATATAGGAAAAATTTTAGATCTACATAAAAGAAAGAAAAGTAAACACCACCGAATCTAAAGTTATTTTTTATATATACTAAGAAATAAATCTAAAGTAGTTTATCTGTTTTCCCAAATCAAATGTCATGAGGATTATTGACTTTGGCTTGGATTGAACTGACACTTCTTGTACTGGTTTTATTGATAAATATTAAATCTTGTTTTCCAATTTTTTGAAAGAGTCGTGTGAGAAGAATATAACAAGGGTAGTCACTTAATGCCAAACATCTGTAGGTGGAAGAGGAATAGAAGTTCAGCAGGTTCCATCGAATCTGTGAGTTGCTATTATGTGCATCAATGAATATTATCATCCACCGTTAACAGAACATAAACGGCATCAGTTTGCAAGGGGTATGTGTGTCACGTAGAAAAACAAAACAGGGGAGGTCATTGTTCATTTTAAAACTAGAGGGGGTCTCATTGTCATTTAAAGAGACCTCAAGGGAGGTGAATGTAATTTTCCCTTATTTTTTTAATATACAAACGGAAAGAAAAGGTATCTAGAAATCAAGGAAATTATTTAAAACAAGACTTCAAAGTAATAACAAGAATGCCACCGTGTTGAGATTTCCCTTCGGTTATACTAAAGCACCGAAGTGAAATCTATTCTCCAATAATTTTTCACTTCAGTTATGATTGGAACCCGAAGTGAAAACATATCCATTTTCCTTTCCCCTTCAGTTATTACTTCCACCGAAGTGAAATTACATAACCAAAAGTATATTTTCTAGTAGTGCCTCCTTGGTCTTGCCCTGTGACTTGATGTTGGACCTCTTGTCTGGGACATTTGTCCTATACTTGGCTTGCAGCTTACTTAAGGCTCTGTTGAAGTCCTTTGTAATGTAAGCTAAAGCCTATGATAGCTCATCATCATCTTGGCTTTCCTCAGATTTAAATGCCAAGTTCTTCATCTTCTTCTCTAGTTTATCATCCAGAGATATCTCAAAGATTTGTAATGAGCCAATAAGTTCATCAACTTTCATTGTGCTCAAGTCTTGAGATTATTCGATTGTAGTCACCTTCATATTAAATCTCTTAGGCAGTGATCTAAGGATTTTTCTGGCTAACTTTTCTTCAGGTATCTTCTCACCTAGAGCAAAGGTTGAATTTGCTATATCTCGTATTCTAGTGTTGAACTCAGATATAGTTTCTTCATCCTCCATTCTCAAGTTCTCAAATTTTGTGGTGAGAAGTTGCAGCTTTGACATTCTAACTTTGGAGGTTCCTTCATGTGCAGTTTGAAGAATTTCCCAGGCTTGCTTGGCTTCAGTACATGTGTTGATTAACTTGAACATGTTTTCATCAACACCATTGAATATGGCATTGAGTGCTTTAGAGTTGCCACTTGCCTCAGTTTCTTCTTCTGGACTCCAATCTGCCATTCCTTTTAGACTCGTGGAGCCATCTTCTGCTGTGATTATTGGATGATTCCACCCAGTGATAATTGCCCTCCATGCTTTTGGATCCATGGATTTGAGAAAGGCAACCATTCTTGCTTTCCAATAATCATAATTTGATCCATCCAAGACTGGTGGTCTGTTGATTGATCCTCTCTTGTACATCTTGAACAAAATATATCTCCCTGGAGCTCACCCAGCAGGTTAGGGTGCCTGCACTGATGGCAATTGAAATTCTGTTCTCTGGAAGGACAATGTGTCAGTAGTCCAGATGTCCTAGACAACTGGTTCGACAACTGGTAATGAGAATCACACGTTATTGCAATACTGAAGTAAACAAAAGCAATAAACAACACAAGTAATTTGTTAACCCAGTTCGGCGCTAAACAGCCCTACTCTGGAGGATACCAATCCAGGAAGTGAACACTACTAATCCGAATTATTACTTAGTCTTACAACACTACCAAACACCTTTTGGCATGTACGCCTTTTCTTAATCCTAGTAATCTTCTACTCAAGGGCTAACTCCCCCTGAATATAAGAACCTACCCAACTCCCTCTAATCACTAATCCCAAGTGACGAAACCACTTTAAATTTCACAGTTTAAAAGACACAGTTGAATGGTAACATTCAACGACACAAGCTTCAAAGTACCAAGAACGATACTAAGAGCTACTAAGTGTTTTGCACAGTGGGTACAAAACTTTGGACTCACAATCTTCAGTTATTGTGGGTTCAGTTTTAAGCTCTATGTTGAGTCCTTTATATAGGCGTGCAATTCTTCAGATAATCTTCAGTCTTTCAGATGCACTCAAATAAGAGTTAGTTTTAAAACAAACTTGTTTCAAAACAAACTCCACAAAGATAAAGATTTAATCTCTATCCACTAATTAAATACGAATCCAATCGTATCTAACACATAGGATTAATAACAAACTTTATCATTAATCCTAATCTCAGCTTGTTACTAAAAGATTCGCGTTTTATTCAAATTAAAAGAAACACGCGTGCTTAATGGATAAACATTGTCTTTTAAGCTGAACTGGGTCAAGATGTCCTACCCACATGTCTTGAGACATCTTGTTCGACATGCTGCCTAAGCATGCTCTAAACCCGGTGACAAGATGTCTAGGACATCCTGTTCAACATGTTGCATCTGCACATCTTCAATATGCACAAGTGGTTTAGACTTAATTACTTCAGCATTGGTGCTTCAGTTAAGTCACTCTGACCAAGTTGTTTTTAGCCTTATGATGCAGCCAATCTCAGAAGAACTACGGTTGCCAATCTCAGAAGGTAAGGACTGTTATCTTTTAATCATTTTTTGCTTATGGTTTGATTTATGCAAATTCATATGTAGTATCAATATGTCAATTTTGATTTTCATAATGATCTACGAAATTTGTGTTAAGATAATTTTTTTTTTCATTTATACTTTCAGGCTCTATGAAATACAGTACACTACAATACTGTTAGCAAAGTTTGTGCATCCAGAACGAAAGGTGTGTAATTTATTATTTATTATAAAGAAATAATTACTTTTGCATCTTTTAAGTTTTACAAATCTTTGTTGATTAACTGCAGATGCAATGTTTGCTACACAGATTGTTCAATTAGACATAAATGATTTTATTGGGGCGGGTGGTATGGATAATATGTCTAATGTACCGAAATACTTGTTGTAATATTGCCATGTTGTAGTTTATAAATTTGAGTGATTGGTCAATCACATATTTTATGAGCTTAACTGCATTAGTCCTGATTTATAAAGAAAATCTTATTGACGATAGTGATGGTGCTGCTGCATTAGTTTTGAGGAGCGGAGACAATGAACTGAGGTTTTGGCCTCAGGTCATTGCAAAAATCACTAGAAATATGGTGTTGCAAGTACATAATTTTTTTAGATATGAATACACCTTGATGAAGTTAAAAACAAAAGAGAAATGGACCAACCATACTGCTATTCACATTATTTGCATTTGATATGTTGGTAGTATAACTTTATGCTCATGTGATGTGAATTGTACATAATCCAGATTTATGCTACAACTAGAGTTGGGAGGGGCTGCTCTGTTAATGCATGAAGGATGCAAAGATATACATCAAGGAAGCCATTGATAACGATGGAACATCTTTTATATAAGTATAATAATAGAAAAATAAATTTATCGTTACAATGAGTTTAGGTGTGGGTACATAGTTGCAATATGTACATGTACATAAACCTTTGATCTACATGACTACAGAAAAAAAAGAATTAGTTAAGCATAAAGTGTTTAATATTATGCTAACATAAGCTATGTATAGATCTAATGTAATAATGGATACATTTTATTTATGATAATTTTTTATTTGTGATATTTATATTAATTTATTGTTTAAAAGATTATATTTGTCATCATTTAAACTTTTTTTAGCCATAAACTTAGTTAGAGACCGATTAGCGATCAGATTTTTTGTTTAAAATCAGTCACTAAATTGGTCACAAAATCGGTCGCTATAACGAGTCACTAATTCAGTCGCTATAGCGTCGTACAAATCGTCGCAAACCACGTCACAAAATCAGTTTCTAAACTGGTCTCTGAATTTGGTCGCTATTTCGGTCACTAAATTCAGTCGTTGATTCGGTTGCTATGAAATCGGTCGCTAATTGGGTCACTACAGATCAACGACAAGGGCAGTTGCTACTAATTTTAATTGGTTGCTATATCCGTCGCTAATGCGATTAAAATCGGTTGCTAAATCAGTTGTTAAACGCGAATTTTTTAGTAGTGTACAAGTAGTCAGTTGTTGATTTAAATGGCATGCATTTATTCATGAGTCTAAGTCCTCGCCGTTGCTCATCGCTGAGGAAGGTTTAATATTATAACTTGGACTTCCAACCCGCCGCTGAGGAATGTTTTCAGAAAAATAATTCTGACTTCCTGTCTTGATAACAGAGGAATCTAGAGAGTCTAGGATTCACATTTCATCCATTTACGAATTGTGAATTTTATTGTTGTTTTTAGTTGTATTATTTTACTAATTCCTAAGTTAGTTCCGCTATGTTTGTGTTGGGGAAAGCTAGACTTAATAGTTTCTTTAAAATGTGGAATTATTTTTTCCAATCACCTGTGCAATTAAGTAGACTACCAGAAAATTCAACACCAAACAGAATAATAATAACGGCAAAATAAAATACGAGACACCAATATTTAACGTGGAAAATCCTCCCAATGTGAGAGAATAAAAAACCACGGGACCAATCCAGATAAATCTTCCACTATGAATAAATAATGGGTACACAATCAGTCATCTAGTAAACACTAGGAACAAAAATAATCATCACCAATGGTGGAATTAAACAACAATTCAACTTCCACACAAATGGGTAAACTAAGACAACCTAGAGAGAGATTTAAACAATTAAGAAAAATTAACTAAATAATAGAAAAACACATACTCAAATTGTAGCTCAAAATAAGCAACTTTGCTACACATTCATTATCACTTAGAACTCAAAAATCTCTTCTTCTCCAAGGTCACAGTACCAAGCATCTGTTTTTCAACTTCACGCAGCCACTACTGTACTAGTTGTTGTGTTGTTATGTTACTGAGATGGAACAATTCTAGGGATTAAGAATCCCTTCATTCCTTCACGTGAGAAACACATGGCAACATGGGTTAAGAACAACTTAGGCCCATTCCTTTTAACACCCCCTTTTCAATTTATTTTTTTCTTTTATTTAATTTGGGACACTCCAAATAGGAGGGATAACCCAACAAACTCCCCCGACCGACTAGTTGGAGGGTAACATCAATCCGACTTCCATACGACAAAACTCAAACTTTCCTCTAGGCAACATTTTCGTCAACATATCCAAACTGTTGTCATCGGTGTGAATTTTCTCAAGCTCTATCAACTTGGAATCTAATGCATCACGAATCCAATGATAACGAACATCAATATGCTTCAACCTCGTGTGAAAGGAAGAATTCTTCGACAAGTGAATAGCACTTTGATTATCACAAAACAAGACATATTTTTCTTGTTTCACACCAAGTTCCCTTGCAAATTTTTTCAACCATAACAACTCTTTTGACGCTTTCTCAATGGCTATGAACTCGGCTTCGGCAGTAGAAAGTGCAACACACTTTTGCAACTTTGATTGCCAAGCCACGGCTCCCCCGGCAAAAGTCACCATATACCCCGAAGTAGATTTTCGATCAACCAAGCTTCCAGCTTGATCTGAATCGAATCCGTATAACCAACCAACATAGACTTCTTGCATCCCAAAGTTAGTCTCAAATTCGAAGTGCCACACAAATATCTCATCACCCATTCATGGCCTCCCAATGATCTTTTCCCGGATTCGAGAGATAACGACTCACCACTCCCACGACATGAGCAATATCGGGTCTTGTACAAACCAAAGCATACATCAAACTACCAACGGCCGACGGGTATGGAATATTCTTCATACTCAACTTTTCTTCATTTGTAGTTGGACATAGTTTATGACTAAGCTTGAAATGAGAAGCAAGTGGAATGCTCACTGCTTTAGCCTTATCCATACTAAAACGTCGAAGGACTTTCTCAACATACTTTTCTTGTGACAAGTGCAACTTCTTCTCATTTCTATCTCGAACAATTTCAATACCAAGAATTTTCTAAGCCTCTCCTAAATCCTTCATAGCAAAGGATTCACTCAAAGTGTTCTTCAACTCTTTAATTCTTGAAATATTCTTTCCAACAATAAGCATATCATCCACATAAAGTAAGAAAATAATGAAATCACCTTCGAAAAAATTCTGAAAAAATACACAATGATCGGCCTTAGTCATCTTGTACCCATGTTCAATCATCACCGAGTTGAACTTTTGATATCATTGGCGAGGTGCTTAGTTCAAATCATAAAGACTTTTTACCAACTTGCAAACATAGTCTTCTTTACCCTTTTCTACGAATCCATCCGGTTGCTCCATGTAAATTTCTTCATGTAGATCACCATGAAGGAAAGCCGTCTTCACATCCATTTGCTCTACTTCCAAGTCAAGACTAGCGGCTAGTCTAAGAACCAATCGAATAGATTGCATCTTCATAACCGGAGTAAAAATCTCGCCAAAGTCAACCGGAGCCTTGTATCTTCTTTGAGAAGTACACTCATCTTGCTTAATCCGATAAACCAATCTATTCTTCAATGCTCTCTTACCCTTTGGCAACATCACTAACTCAAAGGTATTGTTCTCACGAAGTGATTGCATTTCATCCTCCATGGCATCCATCTACTCCTTTTTGTTCTCATCCTCTAAAACTTCTTTAAAGCTTTCGGGTTCTCCATCATCGGTAAGAAAAACATACTCGTTCAAGGGGCATCGAACGGAAGGCCTTTTATCATGAGTAGACCGCCTTAATTCATTAGAGGCAACCGGTTGCTCAACATTTTCAATCTCTTGATCAACCTCATTTTCAACAGTGTCTTCCGTAGCACCTACATCAACAATATCATTAGAATTTAAAACATTATCAACATTTAAATCCATACCTTGATTTTCAATTGGAACATCTTCGAAAGTGATAGGGGTAGGAGCAATAGTAGTTAAGTCTGTATCAACCATTTCTTCATCTTCAAAAATCAGATCTTTATTCTCAACTTTGTCAATGTCCTCAATGGTATAATTTTCCATGAATACAACATCACGACTACGAATAAGTTTCCGTTTAAACGGATCAAAGAATCGATACCCAAACTCATCAAGCCATACCCAACAAACACACATTTCTTTGACTTCTCATCCAATTTCGATCTCTCATCCTTCGAAATATGCACATAAGCCATGCATCCAAACACCCAAAGATGGTCATAGGAAACTTCTTTACCACTCCAAACATGATTTGGAACATCAAACTTCAACGGAACACATGGAGTGATGTTTAAGAGATGTACAACCGTGTTTAATGCTTCTCCCCAAAAGTATTTCGGCAACTTTGATTGAGAAAGTAAACATCTCATCCTTTCAACCAAAGTTCTATTCATTCTTTCGGCTAACCCATTCAATTGTGGTGTTTTTGGAGGAGACTTTTGATGACGTATACCTTGATCTTGACAATACTTGTAGAAAGGACCGACATACTCTCCCCCGTTATCGGTTCGGATAAACTTGAGCTTTTTCCTCGTTTCCCTTTCAACCGATGCTTGAAACGACTTGAAGGTATCTAACACTTGATATTTCGTCTTCAAAGTATAAGCCCATATTTTCCGAGAAAAATCATCAATGAAAGTCACGAAGTAATATGCACCACCAAGTGACCGTGTCTTCATCGGACCACACACATCGGAATGTACTAACTCCAACACTTCCGATTTCCTCTTTGGTTCGGATGACATAAAGGAAACTCGCCTTTGCTTACCCGCCAAACAATGTGAACATTTTCTCAACTTTGCATCGGAAACACCATTCAACACATTCTTTTTTGCCAAAATGCTCAAATCTTTTTCACTCATATGACCCAAACGCTTGTGCCATAATTCGGATGAGCTATCATTGTCACAAGTGTTGATGTAGCACTTTGAAACTCCAAGTTTGACGACATACAAGTTCGAATTTCTTTTTCCTTTAGCAACCACCATTGAGCCTTTCTTTAACTTCCATTCATTGTCCGAAAAAGAATTATCATATCCTTCATTATCCAACTTTCCAACGGATAAAAAATTGAATCGAAGTTCCGGAATGTGTTTCACGCCTTTGAGAACCAGAGTAGTCCCATTGTTAGTTTCAACACAAACATCTCCAATTCCGATGACATTAGGTTGTCCATCATTTCCCATACGAACAACCCCAAAATCACCGGTCTCGTAAGTTGAAAAAAGATCATGTCTTGAGGTTGCATGAGTAGAAGCACCACTATCAACCACCCAATCCATCTCATTACATGATAGATTGACATTCTCTACACAACTATCACAAACAATAAAGAAGTCATCAACAATAGCAACATCTTCATTATTGTTACCTTCTTTCTTGTCGTTGTTGTAGCCTTTCTTCTTGTTTTCTCTTTTCAACTTTTGGCAAATCCTTTTTATGTGTCCCTTTTCCTTGCAATAATGACACTCAATATTAGCGAATCTATTAGAGCCTCCTTGCAATTTACCACGTGATGTCCCACGATTACTTGGACCTCTACTTTGTTGTCTCCCCCTTGATTCGGTAACCAACACCTCGGAATGTGAAGAAGAACTTTGTGACTTACGCCTCAACTCCTCATTCAACACACTACTTTTAGCCAATTCCATCGAGATGATACCATTCAGAGCGAAGTTAGACAATGATGTCCTAAAAGTCTCCCAAGAATCAGGCAAAGTACCAAGAAGCCACAAACCTTGAATTTCATCATAAAAAATAAGCTTCATCTCCGACAATTGATTTAGAATCCCTTGGAAAGTGTTCAAGTGATCGGTCATTGGTGAACCATCACTATACCTCAATGACATCAATTGCTTGAACAAGAACAACTTATTGTTCTCCGTCTTTCTTGCATACAACTCCTCAAGTTTGATCCAAAGAGAGCGAGCATGAGTCACCAAGCTCACATGATTCAAGCCATTATCATCCACCCATTGACGAATGTAACCACAAACTTGTCTATGCAACAAAGTCCATTCTTCATCACGTTTTCCATCGGATTTTTCATTAGAGAAAACCGGTAGGTGAAAGCCTTTAACATATAACAAATCTTCCATCTTGCCTTTCCAAACATTATAGTTGGATCCATTCAAACTCACCATCCTAGATGTGTTCGTCTCCATGATTGCACAAATCAAACTAGGGCTCTAGATACCACTTGTTGGGGAAAACTAGACTTAATAGTCTCTTTAAAATGCGGAATTATTTCTCCCAAAAATCACCTGTGCAATTAAGTAGACAACCAGAAAATCCAACACCAAGCAGAATAATAATAACGGCAAAATAAAATACGAGACACCAATATTTAACGTGAAAAATCCTCCCAATGTGAGAGAATACAAAGCCACGGGACCAAGCCAGATAAATCTTCCACTATGAATAAATAATGGGTACACAATCAGTCATCTAGTAAACACTAGGAACAACAATAATCATCACCAATGGTGGAATTAAACAACAACTCAACTTCCACACAAATGGGTAAACTAACACAACCTAGAAAGAGATTTAAACAATTAAGAAAAATAAACTAAATGATAGATAAACACATACTCAAGTTGTAGTTTAAAACAAGCAACTTTGCTACACACTATCACTTAGAACTCAAAAATCTCTTCTTCTCCAAGGTCACAGTACCACGCCTTTGTTTTGCAGCCACTATTGTAGTTGTTGTGTTGTTATGCTACAGAGATGGAACAATTCTAGGGATTAAGAATCCCTTCATGCCTTCACGTGAGAAACACATGGCAACCTGGGCCAAGAACAACTTAGGCCCATTCCTTTTAACACCCCCTTTTCTATTTATATTTTTCTTTTATTTAATTTGGGACACTCCAAATATAAGGGATAACCCAACAGTTTGATCATCTACAACGATGGTTTACCGTTATGTTTTACTATATATCTGGTGTTATTATGATTTGGTATTCTTATATAAATCTCATTATTACTCACCCCTAGTTGTATTCAGGTAAAGGATCAATCTTAGTTTTTGAATACCGAGGATGGCATTAGGAGCTATCTTCTTTCCCAGCTTCCGGTCTTTAATTTGGAGTCCCTCTGATAGGATGTCGTTGGGGGCCGGGGAAACTCTATTTGTATTTTTTTTTTCAAATGGAAAAACTGGACCATGATTATTTGTTTCGGTATTTCTTTTATTATTGTTTCCGACTTTAGAACTATCTTTATTGCTTTTAATTTTTAATTTTTAATTTGCACGCGTTTCTTTTAAACGTTTATTAATTAGTTTTCATTGAGCATGTGTAATGCCCTTTTATAAATGAAATAATTAATCTTTAATAAATAAAATCAACGGATAATTTAGGGTGTTATAGTTGCCAACAGATAATTAATCCTACGTAGAATTGGAAATAGATTCTCTGCAGTCAGGTAATACTGCAGTTAAATTTCAACCATCTATTTATTTTATATCTTTTATTTATTTGACGAATTTTAAATTTGAATCATTAAAATATCGCTACTGCAGGGAATCCGAGTTCCGTAGAATTCTCTAATTGTTGGAATGAGAACTAAACAGAGTTCCCGTCAAAAAAAAAAAAAAAAACCAAACAGAGTTCAAAATGTTTTTTTTTTTGATAAATAGAAGAAATGACAAAGTAAATATAAGAAATTCTCACATAAGTGAGAGAGTCGGTGTTCGAACCCCGATCATGACGTCCATGCCTTGCAATTTCGGCAAATTTTTGTCAGTTAAGCTAGGAATTATGGGACGTGCAAAATGTTTTTCTTACTTTATGCTTTGGGTACAGTTTGACAGTCGTTTCTACCTACACAAAACAACGGATAAAATATTTTTTACCTATTCCATGTTACATGTGTGGTTACTAACTATTGCTCGAAAAAGTGTTGCCTAAAGTTAAAATTGTGTAGTGGTGAAGACGAGAAGTAGTGGTGGATTGGTGTGTAGTGGGCAAAAGTGACATAGAGTTAACAAATAAGGGGTTGTTTGGGTTAATTTATTTTTGAATTTATACAAACAATTTATGCAATTTTTATGTAATATTATAAGTTTGTCAAGGTTGTTTATAATAAAATAATTTATAAAAATACAAATTTCACTAGTTTGAATTTATCAAATAGCAAAAACCTAATTTATATTGCATAAACTGTTTGAATAAACTTAAAAATTAGCTAATCCAAACGGACAATAAATATTATTAAATAAAAAAATAAGAATTTTTTTTTAATATTAAAATAAGTATTATTGAATTAAAAATTTAATAAATCAGTGGAAATTAAATTCTTTGGCCAACTGGACACCGCCACATCATTACTTATAAGGACACATAATCAAATTATTTCAAAATGAGTTGATGGATAAAAAAAATAATTAAAATTAGCCAAAAAAATTGGTTTGTAAAACAAGGGACTAAATCTTCATTTCTTTTAAAATAAAGGGTTTAATTGCAGTTTTGATCCCCCGACATATATTTTGTCTAAAATATGATGGTTCAACATGTTTTGAAATTAACTTTATTAAAGATTTTTCTTACAATTCCATCTATGCTGGTATTTACTCATCATCAAATCATATACGACGTCGTTTAAAACATATAACTTCGTTAATTTATAGTTAAAAATTATGACACGGGATTAAAACTGACATATTTTAAAATATATAGGAGACTAAATAATGAGAATAAAGGGACCAAAACTGCAATTAAGTCAAAATAAAGAGATCAAATTAATGTGTATTTAAGCCTACGAATTATTATTTATGGTTATAGTCATCCATGAATATCTTATAGTTCAAAATAAAAAATATATAAAATCCTTATTTTTATTACTCATAAAATTTTGGTTGGCCTTAGCTCAACCTTTACAAATCTGTTTCAATTTACATCACAGCACTTAAGTATACAATTGTACAATCTCAGGAAGATTGTTTGCAAGGACTACCTGTAACAGAACTCACAGGATAAAGATTAAAAGGTGCATCCGAAGCATATGCAAATTGATTAGCATCATTTCCAACCAAGGCATGACCATTAAATAAGAGGCAATTATCCCCTTGCTTAATAAGTATTGAACGATCAATAGGATATGTAGATGTAAAACCTCTACAATTCAATACAATTTGGCTTTGTGGACATGTGCACCTATTGAATATTGTAACCTTGAATAGTTTTTTGCCTCCTACAAATGCCCCTGTCTCATTTGTGACAACAACAAGGCTTTCCAGTGGACATGTAGCATAGGATCCTGAAAGTATTTAGGGTAAAAAACTAGTTAAAACACGCATATGATAATTTTTTATTTAAGAAAAACAGAAAAAAAAATTATTAATAAAGGTTTTGAATTATCAAGCATTATTTATCACTTGAAGGAATTATTAAAGCATACCTGTGATAAGCATTGTCAGGAAAATGATGGAAATAAGAGACTTTGCGGTAGTTTCCATAGTGCTCGATTGCTGATTCTTGTACCTAAGCAAGGATTAATAGGTACATATATAGAATTTTTATTTGACCAGATAATTAATCTTTGACTATTATTTATAATTTATATTATTTTTATTTGTATTAAATGAATAGATTTAATATAATTTTTTTATAGCATACACATTTTTTTGTAAAAACAATTATTGAGATTGAATCAATTAATGCATTCAAAGTCTAAGTACAATTTTGATAATTTTTTACCAATACTTTTTTAATAATATTGAACCCTACTTTTGAAAATACGTACCTTAAAAGACCATGCATAAAAATGCGAGATTAAGTTTTTTTCTATATATATATATATATATATATATATATAATTAGAATTTATTGAATAATATTTAGTCAATTTGTTTGAATACTTTACATTTGAATTTTATAATAAGGTATTTTTTTTTGACACTATAATAAGGTAATTATTATTATGATAATTCTCCCGTATTATATATTATGATAATTTTTTTTTGAATTTTTTTCTTTTTTTGATAGAGTATGATTTAATTACTTTGACTTAATTTAAAATATCAATATATATAAATAAAGATTAGAATTAGGTCAAAAATCCATTATATTTAAAATATCAAACTTGATTTTATTTGACACATTTGAAAATTCTTTACCGAATATTCTTATTACAAAATTGACCGTTGAAAGATACTAAACACTGATCATGTCTATAAAATATTTATATTAATCGAAAATTGTTTGACATATTAATGAGATATGTAACACCCTAATTTTTAGTGATTTTATTTATAAAAAGTTAATTAATTTATTTAATAAAATGATGTCACGCCACTACTGCTAAAACAATCATTAAATTAATTAAAGTACGCAGCAAATTAAAATAATTAACTTCCAAAATATTCCAATAGAAAATAACAACTTCAAAAATAATGGAGTATTAAAAAAATAATTGAAATTTATAATTGAAAACGAATTAAGTTTTTTCCAATATCAGAGAGCGACTTAATTTATTGAAAGCATGAAAAAGATGATGACCATCAAATACCATATATTGAGTGAATTTTTATTTGAATAATATATTTCATTAGTTGATAATGTTTGTGTGTGTATATAAAACCATATCAAATAATCAAAATAGGAGTCGCTGAGATAATTTGAACCTGTGACCTTGTGTTCAAAAACAAACCTCTTACAATATTTGAGAGATGCTATGGCTCCCGCGGACCACCCTAAAGATCCCACTACTAAAAAACTCGTGTTTAGCAACCGATTTAGCGACCGATTTTGGTGAAAATCGGTCGCTAAATGCCTTAGCGACGGATTTAGCAACCGATTAAAATCAGCAGCTACTGCCTTGGTCGCTGATCTATAGTGACCCAATTAGCAATCGATTTGTTAGCGACCGAATTAGCAACTGATTTTGTAGCGACTGAATTTAGAAACTGAAATAGCGACCGAATTAGCAACTGAATTTAGAGAATGGTTTAGAGACAGATTTTGCAACGCACTGTGCGACACTATCAGCAACTGATTTAGTGACCAAATTTATTTTATTTTAAACAAATCGGTTGCTAATTTGGTGGCTAATTTTGATTTTTTGAAGAAAAAAAAAACTGTAGCCCCTGTAATATATATCTATATAAGACACGCATATAAACTTAACAAAACACATTAGTAAATTAATGTCTTATAAAGATTACATAGAAAAATTACAATTGAAACAGTGCAATTCAGGAATCACAATTTGGTAACATTGGAATAATACAAACATACATAAATTATATCTATATATAGCTTAGTTTTTTTCATTCTAATACACTATAACTCTATTAGAGACTCCAGCGCCTTTATAGCTTCCTTTCATACAGCAGAAAGTTTATCCATCTGGTGTTGTCCTAAACTATTTTGCATGCCCTTTGTCTTTGACTCATTTCCTAGCAAAAAAATAAAAAATGAATCAAATCCAACATGCAAATGAAAGAAACAGAGCAAAGCTGATGCTTCAATATCATAGAGGCTTCAAATGAATGAAAGTTCATGAATAGTTTTATATCTAACATGTCACAATTGTTAATAGTCCTATCTTAAGCATCTACTTATTCAGGAATTATTCGAGGTTTCTGGCCTTAACAAGTATAATTATTAAAGAGGAACAACATTAGAAAACCAAGTTGAGTATAATAAATATTCAGAAATTTAGACTAATTTGAGTGAATGACAAAGGTCCTCAAATTGCTATCAATTGAAGAGGTCAGCCATGGAGATTTTCCCTTCTCATTACCCTAGATGCCACAAAAGCCATCAGTTAGGATTATATCATATACCAAGCATGTCTATATGTTTGTCTAAAGCTACGTTGAGCTTGAAACGTAACACTAGAAGCGAATGAAGAGAACAAACTACTAAACCTCAGCAGCACAGTAATATTATTAGCAACTAAAATAATCAAGAAATCGAATTTAGCATGCATAATAATTTTATTGAAGTGAGAGAAGTAATTAAAACTATAATCATACAGTTTTTTCCAAACCCAAAGAAATTGAAAACAAAAAATTATCAGAAACCCATTGTTTATCTAGTCAAGCATAGAAAAATACATTTTTAGGAGGACTTCACAACCGTATACGTTTCTCATAGTTGAAAGAAAGTCTTTCTCCTATATGCCTCTACAATTCATCTACCAAAAAAAAATCAAATCACCAATTAACACTCTCATATAATCAAAAAATAAATGTTACTATTATTACATTATTCATCAATCGACTCAACTTTATAAAATTTAATTAAATAAATTGCGGGAGAGAAACTAGCCTCCAAAAAGAAATGTACCAAGCAAATTCTCAATAAACTCAATCTTTAATCATGAATACATGGTAATATATACTATAAATAATCAGATTTCTTTACTATAGAAAAGATATATACCTACCTATGTAATAATCAAGATGCCCCAATATATATTTATTTATAAATTTAAATTAATAATAAGGACATAATCATCAATATTAAGTGTATTCTAAATTCAGCTATAAGTTTATACCTCTGTACCCATGGTGTAGACCAAAACCCAATCCAAAACTAACAAAAACCTGATGGCTACCGTGCATCATAAGCTACTTTAACAAGAGTTAAAAGGA
This sequence comes from Trifolium fragiferum, assembly GCA_954870985.1. Classification (NCBI taxonomy): domain Eukaryota; kingdom Viridiplantae; phylum Streptophyta; class Magnoliopsida; order Fabales; family Fabaceae; genus Trifolium; species Trifolium fragiferum. The sequence continues at coordinate 26,413,011 of OX940789.1, read as the reverse complement.
TGCTAAGAGTTACCAGGTTTGGCAATTGTTTGATGCTAAACATTGTCCCTCAAAGTAGCTTTTCAATTGTTCAAACACCTATTGAAATAAATTCACACAATTCATCCACATTAGTGCCATAAACTTCCAAACATCACATAATTAAAGTAGAACAAGATATTTTCTTTATAAAAAATATTGACTTATGATTTAGAGATCTTTTTATCTGAGCAAAAGAGAGCTCTTATCTACATTAAGCAATGACATGTTATGATGATATGTTTGGGAAAGATAATGAACATTGTGGCATGAACAAAAATAGCATTTATATATTCTTGAGACAAATTGAACAAGTTGACAATAATATATAAACCTCGATAATATAACACATTCAACTTTAAAAAGTATCAAAGAGTTGGTTATTATGAATATGAAATGTTCACAGATAATTTGTAAACAACCGAATTACTATAATATCATTACGATAATGCCCTTGCTATACAAGGTGCATACTTGTTGAAGTTTGGTTCAGCTCTCACTGAACTATGTGATGATGAACCGCTTTGCACCTTGAGCACTATGTTGTGGTTGGACACAAAAAAGAGGCTGAAACACGAAAATAGAGAGGTACGTGAGCATATATCAGTAGTCATCTACACGTGTTATTCTAGGAATTTGACTAAAGCTTTAGGCATGGATTCTACTTAACAGAACATATAAATTATATTTATAGTTTATACACTTGGTTCCTACAACATCTAGATTCTAGAGCCAAATTAAATCAAATTTTTACATGTCTAACATACAAAATAATGAACAAAAAACTTTTAAGATTAAATTTTCACTTGTATAAAAAATAAAAATTAACATACCCTTCAAATTCATTGTCTCTTAGAACAAAAGTCTTCGAAATCTCCATTTTAGAAAAAAAAAAAAAACACAAAGAAATTCACTTATAACAAAGATGTCATACATGACTAAAATAAAAAGTGAAATAAAGAAATAGATGTGTCATAATAAAAAAGAAGAGGAAACCTACAACAAACTGGTAGATGCGTCATATATATATAGGTTGACTGTTTGATGAACATTTTAATTTGTTTCATTAGTACAATGAAGACCAGATATGAGTTTGTGCGGTGACAGAGAGAGAAACATATTACCTTGGTTGGTGAAGTACTATGTAGATGTTTACTTTCTTCTAATGACCTTCAAATTTAGCGCTTCAATATGCAAAACATGGTTCATCATAGAGCGAACTTGCACCGATAACTCAATTGAACCTAGTCAAATTACAAAAATAATGTACAAGTCAAATGCAAGGTTTTTATATATGGCAATATTTCATCAAGTAGACTAGTAGTAGGCAGGAGAACTAAGATAACAATTCAAAGTTAAAACAAAACTAAAAAAACAGTGAAAGCGAAAGAGAGATTGCAACGTACTTTTGTAGTGTTGATCCAAACAAAATCAAGAAGATTGAAATTGAAGCTGAGTAGACGGAAAGCTTTTGTCGGAATGAAAAAGTAGAGCAGCAGTTTGTTAGAGAAACTGTTGTGATCAACCGTGAAGAGAATGAAAAATCATATAACAGTATAATAAAAACCAAAACAAATAATAATAAACTACAACAAAGATGCATGGAAAAAAGTCATTAATATCGTGACAGAACCAAGGACAATGCGATTTTATTAGAGTGTGTTGCTTGCACTACTCAAGCCAACCCTTCACACAAGACATCAATAGCATAAAATAAATTCATTAATTTAAATCAAGTGAACATATATATCACAAAACACTATCAAGTTTAATGTATGTGCCATGAATAGAATAAAAGATATTTACCTTTTGTGAAGAAGATTTTGCATTGACGAAACTATTGACCCATCATTTGCAATTGGCAATTGAAAAAGCTAGTGAACACTAGGCTAATTGCACAACTCAAACCTTTCACTCCCAAATATAATCCTAAAAAAGGAGAGATGATAATTATTGACACCTAGTAGAAAGATTAAATTAAAAAACGATCTTACATAACCTTATGTAAAATGAGACATTCAGATCCACAAAACTGTAAAATTCAATTAAAAAAGAAGCTAACAGAAACCACGATTTGAAAAACCACAATTATAGAATGAGACTGAATTGATGAGGAAACAGGATAATCGAAATCACATACTTTCTTTATTTTTATCTTTCATGTACTTTCTTTTTCTCTGTAAGTAATCTGAATCGGAGTCGAAGGGACATTAAAGATAAGAAGAATCTAGAGAAATCACGATTTGACAAACCCTAAAATTTATCAAAATAAAAAACCTTTGAGAACAACTACGTACCCTACCATCTTATGCGCAAACAAAGAACATAATAAGAACAAAATCATTGAAACTCCATACCTGGATAAAGTCGGCATTGATGATTTCATCGTCGAGGCACTTCGCGAGTTCCCATGTGATTCAAATCTAGTTAGAATCGTTTAGTTCTACGTTTCGGATCACAGTTCGCTGAGATTGAAGAAGGGTTCACCGAGATTGAGAGATTGACAAAATAGTTTTCAGTTGGTGTGAATAAAAAAAGGGAAAAGGGTTTGTGATATTGAGAAATAAGAGTGTGAAATAAAAAAGAAAATTAAACAAGTGTTTCCACTTTCCAGTCAAAAATAAATATCGATTTTAACTAATAGCAAAACATTGAGAAAAAGGTTCCACAAAGAAAAAAAGAGATAGTAACAATAAATAAAGAGTTTTGCTATTTCTTACGAAAGGTATAAGGACAAAACGAAAGAAATGTGCTTTCAACAAAGAGAAATAATAAAATAATGGGGATGGAGTGGAATACATGGCTAGTTGGAGATATAATGTGTGGATGGGATTCATTCTTCTATTTTCGTTGTATAACCATCCGTAATATTAAGTATTTTCCATAAATAAATATAAATATTGAAATATAAAATAAAATATTTTAGATTTTTTTAAAAAAAAAAATAAAAATTAGCGATCAATTTTACGATAGATTTTGTCGTCGTTAATTATCGGTCTCCAATTCGGTCTCTATAGCAACCGATATAGCGACCAAAATGTTTTTGACTTTGAACTCCAAATAATAGTCTCTAATTCGGTCTCTACAGCGACCGATTTAATGGTTGCTAATTATCGGTCTCTAATTCGGTCTCTATAATTACGTAGCGACCGATTTAGCAACCGATTTTTTTTTACTTTGACGTTCGAAAAAACAGTCTCTAATTCGGTTGCTAAAGTGACCGAAATATTTTGGTCGCTAAATCGGTTGCTAAAAGCAATTTTTCTTGTAGTGTCCGCTCCTATAGCCATCTCTGAAGTCATTAGCTAAGGTTGATCACCTACTTAACAATATACGATTGCACATCACATGGTCAAGACATAAAAGGGAAACAAAAAGAGTGAGAATGTCATCTACATAAAGGCAATGTAATAAAACCAAGAATAAGAAAACACACATATAATCATCATAATATACACCAAAGAATCAATAAATTAATCATAAGTCAAAATCAAAAGAATCAAACGACGCATAAAATGTATAAGAAGCAATCCTAGACTCTAAATTCATGTGGTACCAGATTTTGGAAGTCAAAGGTGTATTATTCAACATTCTCATCGTCATTTGACCCGAAAAAATCCGCCGAAACGTCAAAATACGACACGTGACCAAAATTAGACCAGAAGAGCAATGGTTATCATGTCGGGCTCGCACAACAAGGTCGAAGCAATGATTCATCCTTGAAGGTGGGAAAATACAAGAGACGGGGGGGGGGGGGGGGGGGGGGGGGGGTTGAATTGTGTTTTGTTTTTCTGGGTTGAATTGTGTTTTGTTTTTCTCAAAAACTTTTTAAAAATAAACACTAAAAACAGCGGATTAAACAGAAATAGAAACAGAAACAAAAATAGAGAGAGAGAGAGAGAGAGAGAGAGAGAGAGAGAGAGAGAGAGAGAGAGAGAGAGAGAGAGAGAGAGAGAGAGAGCAAATACACAAATATTTATACTGGTCCCCTCACAAGTATAGATTACTCTAGTCCCTTTGCACTTCAAAGGGAGTTCACTACAATCATTAAAGATTACAACTATAAACACAATAGCAAGAGACTTCATTTGCTCAAGTTCACCAACAAGAGACTTTCCATCCTCAAGCACAAAGCAAGAGACTTCACTAACTTCAAAAATATTAGGAAAGTAAGGTTTGAACACTTGATATACAATCGGTGGTGTTCACAAAATACAAAGTTTACAAGATATAAACACTTAATTCTAAGATACAAAGATGAAAAGGATTCAAAGTATTTTTGACAGATTTTTCAAAGTGTCAGAGCTTCGAAGTCTTGTGTTTAAATTTAAGAACAGTAATTCATTCTTCAAATGAGGTACTCTATTTATAAAGAAGGATTCAAAGATGACTGTTACATATAAGATATGGTTGTTGAAATTCTGTTCTCTGGCAGGACAGATGTCTTACACAATGTCTAGGACAATGTGTCAGTAGTCCAGATGTCCTAGACAACTGGTTCGACAATTGGTTATAAGGATCACACGTTATTGCAGTACTGAAGTAAATAAAAGCAATAAACAACACCAGTAATTTGTTAACCCAGTTCGGCGATAAACAGCCCTACTCTGGAGGATACCGATCCAGGAAGTGAATACTACTACTCCGAATCAATACTTAGTCTTACAACACTACCAAACACTTTTTGGCATGTATGCTTTTTCTTAATCATAATAATCTTCTACTCAAGGGCTAAATCCCCCTAAATATGAGAACCTACCCAACTCCCTCTAATCACTAATCCCAAGTGACGAAACAACTTTAAACTTCTCAGTTTAAAAGACAAGGTTGAATGACAACATTCAACGACACAAAGCTTCAAAGTATCAAGAACAATACTAAAAGCCACTAAGTGTTTTGCACAGTGGGTACAAAACTTTGGACTCACAATCTTCAGTTATTGTGGGTTGAGTTTTAAGCTCTATGTTGAGTCCTTTATATAGGCGTGCAATTCTTCAAATAATCTTCAGTCTTTCAGATGCACTCAAATAAGAATCAGTTTTAAAACAAACTTGTTTTAAAACAAACTCCACAAAGATAAAGAATTAATCTCTATCCACTAATAAAATATGAATCCAGTCGTATCTAACACATATTATTAATAACAAACTTTATCATTAATCCTAATCTCAGCTTGTTACTAAAAGATTCGCGTTTTATTCAAATTAAAACAAACACGCGTGCTTAATGGATAAGCATTATCTTTTAAGCTGAACTTGGTCAAGATGTTCTACCCACATGTCTTGAGACATCTTGTTCGACATGCTGCCTAAGCATGCTCTAAACCCAGTGACAAGATGTCTAGGACATCTTGTTCAACATGTTGCATCTGCACATCTTCAATATGCATAAGTGGTTTAGACTTAATTACTTCAGCATTGGTGCTTCAGTTAAGTCACTCTGACCAAGTTGTTTTTAGCCTTATGATGCAGCCAATCTCAGAAGAACTACAATCTCCCCCTTTGGCAAATTATGGCTAAAACAACCACAAACCACTTTGTTGAATATGCACTCTTCAGTCTTCAATTTTCAAATTCTTCAATCTTCAAATTGATCTCTGTTGATGCAATCTTCAATTATGAAATCTTCAGGTCTTCAATGTCTATGATCTTCAGAATCTTGTGTGTCTTCAATATTCAAGACTTCTTCAATCTTGAATGTGTGATGAACCTTTTCTAGTATGAGACAGTCTTAGTCTTGTTTTCATATGATCCATTACAATGAATTTTCTAAGTCCAGGGATGAGATACCTAGTGACTGAGTGAACCAAAGTCTTGAGTTGCAGCGGAAAGTACTTAATCAGAGTGATCAAGACTATCAAGACTCACTAGACTTCTTAGAGGTTCATATTGAGCATTTAAATTATGCTCTGGACACACTTATTTTAGCATAGCTTTTTAGTTTTTAATTTTTTTTTAAAGCTTGCTATTTTCATCCGTAAAGCAAGAGAGTGATTCTACTTGCCAAAGAGCTGCTCTATTATCAATTATTTCTCCCCCTTTTTACCATAATTTGTCAAAGGTTTTAAAGGAAAAAAAACTTCATTGATTAAAGAGAAACAGCATACAAAAGTTGCACACATAGTGCCAGATGTCAAAGTCTCCAATGTCTAGGACATTTGTTAGACCACAAAATTTAAAGAAGTAGAACAAAACTAAATGGAAAAATACAAAAGTACTTATTTTCCTAAATTACCCAGTTGCTGTTCTTCAAACTTCTTCTCCTTCTTGCTCAGCCTCAGCTTGAGCATCTCCTTCATTCTCAGCAATTTTCTTCATCAACTGTTTGATCAAGTGATCCACACAAGTTTTTTTGATCGTACTTGATTTGATAGTTTCCTCCAGCTCCTTAGACAATTGAATGAGCTCAGCCAATACCTTGTTCTGTGAGCTTCTGTCTAGTGGAGCTGAGGTCTCAGCTGCTTCTTTGTCTTTGAACGTGATGTCTGGGACATGTGGTTCAGCAAACAACTTGCGGTTGAAGGATATTGGTGGAGGTCTTTTATTCTCAAATTCCTCAGGAAGTAAGATGCTTGGGTACTGACTCAGTATAATTTCAGTAATCAAGCAGGGAAAGGCTATTGGTAGCTTTGTTGTGGTGGTTTCTACATGTTTCATTGTTTGTTCGAACACATGTTTCCCAAAATCTACCTTCTTCCCTTTTCCTATGAGGTAGATGAGTTTGGCCAAGGTTGGAGTTATACCTGAGCTGTGATTGGTTGAGACCCAATTTGCCGTGCCAATCCTGTTGAGTATTGCGTACTTGACAGTCAGCTTGGACGTTGGAAGTAGTCCTTTCTTGGGCCAATGTTCAGCTTGCCCTGAGGTGATTTCTTCAGCAATTTTGTCCATTGATAGGATTTTCTTGCTTTCAGATTATGTGCTTCTCTCCAGGAACTTGTTAATCACAGTTGGAGAGAAGTCAATGGATTTTCCTCTCATATGCACCTTGTGATAGCCATCACTTTCCTGTTTAGCGCATTCTTCTGACAAGTTGACCACGAACTCCCTTACCAGCCTTTCATAGCACTTGCCAACCCCCATCACCGTCTTTATGACTTTTGCTTCTTCAAGAAGGGTGATAATCTCTTTGTAGGAGAGAGCTTCAGTGCTTAATTCCCTCTCAGTAGCAATCCTCCTTTGACTTACTATCCTCCACCTTTGTTCATTCTCCTCAGTGTGGAATGATGTTGAGGATGCAACTTTTCTTTTCTTTGACATGATGTCTAGGACATCGTCTTCGAAATCAGCTTCAAACTCACTTGAGGACTCTGGCTTCCTCTTCTTCTTCTAAGACTTCTCTTCTAAGTAGGACTGGGGAATCTCCACCTTCTTTCCCCTATTCCTTTTCACTCTATCAGCTACAGATTGAGATTTTCTGGGAGTTATCTCTTCGCTCTATGTTTCTTCTCCAATCTCTATAACTTCTAAGGTCTCAGAGATCTCTTCTTCTTCCTCTTCAGAGAGAGATGTCTCCAGTACATCCTTTGGATCTTCTTCCATTAGATGCTCTTCAGATGTGATGTCTCTTGATGTTGGGGCCGGATGTCATGACATCTTCTTCACCATTCTTCTCAACCTCTGTTTGAGGCTCAAGATTCTGGTTTTGAGTAGCCTCTTTCAGAGATGATTCTTCAGGATTTTGTTCTTCAGCCCTCTTTGGTGACGATTGAGCTTCACTACTACAAATTGTGGAATAGATAGCGCCTTTTAGACAGCGCTTATTTACAAAACCGCTTTTAAAACTAACACGGAACTCTTAGATAGCGGTTATGTTAAAAAGCGTTGTCTAAGGTGCTATCCTTTTACAGCGCTTTTCCTTAAAAGCGCTTTTATAAGATTTAAGAAAAAGGTAAAATTTGCATGTTTCACTTTAGAAAGCGCTTAATAGGAAACCGCTTTCTATGATCATAGCATTATATTTTATTTAGTTTAGACAAAAAAAAAGAAATAATATAATTTCTTGGAAAAAAAGAAAGAAATTAAGTATATATGAATTGAATCACAATCTGTAACCAAATTGTAACAAAAAAAATTCACAAAAACCCTTTGTTGCAACAACATTCTTCTTCTCCAAGCCGTTTGCTCCGATTCAAAGAAATCTTTCATCTCTTCCTCTGCAAACACTGTTGCGAACAAAACTCTTTCACCATCTTCTCCCGAATTACATAGAATCCCTTTCATCATCAATCACACAAACTTCTTCTCGAATCACTTAGAACTACGATTCATATAGAAACCCGTCATCGTCATCGTCTTCCTCTAAATCACGCAAAAAACCTTCTATTTAGTTACTGTTTCTTCGATTTAGGGTTCTTGCCGCGAAACCCATGTCACCCTATTTTTAGCTGCGAAACCCATGCTTAAGCTTCTCGCTGCGAGACTCTCTTGATGTGAAACCCTTGATGATATGAAATTCTTGTTTCACTGCAAGTCTCACGTAGAAACCCTCCATCAAAATCTCAGTCAATATCATTCAAAACCTAGCTTATTTCCATGTTCATAAGACTCAAAATCTTAGTTGTTCATTCAACGACTTTCACCCTTCCACTTCCTTTTAAAACTCACCCAATCAATTTCGAAACCCAAGATCACATACACAATCCAAATACCCCTGGCTGATCTGTGAGTCATCAATTGAAAGAGAGGCACATGGTTTTGAGTAAAGCGACAATTTCGGGGATAACCACATTACCACCACTTAAGAATGAAAACAACAATGAAGGTGGGGAGATGGAACAGAGGTCCAATAAGATGACGAGGAGGAGGACGACAATAGCCAATCTCGTCGTGTTACAAATCAGACTTCATTCTCAGGTTTATTCATTGTTCTCACATTATTTTTATAACCAATTTATTCTTCTTTTGGTATTTGTTGGTTGATTTTTTTAAGTAAGTATACATTCTATTAATTAATGATTTTGAATATGAATTAATTTGCATATTGTTTTGAGGTTTATTAGGATGGATGTGTACGAGGCTTTACTATCTGCTATATGTCTATGGATGCTTTATTGGCTTATATAAATGTACTAGCAACCTAATTAGCCTTGTTGTTTTGCTAAAAAGGTGTACTAGTCACTGTAGCTTTTTAGATAATTGATTCATGACATGTTAATATGTTATAAGATTGAATTATTGATATAGAGAAAGTTAGCATTGTACTAAGAATATGACAGAACTTAATAAAGTGTTTTGATTATTTGTAATAGCAAATAGAGGGTTGTAGTGAGAAAAAAATAGGATCAAATGGAAGATGGAAGATGAGTTCTGCTAAAAGGGATAAAGATCTAAAAACTATATGTTCTAATAATTTGACATAACTCAAAACAGTTTAGTTGAATATTTTGATTTCACCATTGTTGTAATGTAGTTTTTAAAAAAAAAAAAAATACATTTAGTCATTGAGCTTGAAGATTAAACACATTATAGGTTAATATTTCTTTAGTTAATTTCTGGTATATATAATTTGATGTATCTCTCTTCATGATATAGGTGATGATAGCCTTTCAATCTTGAAAGTCAAAAGAAAGCAGGTTAAGTACCTCCAAAGGTTTAGAGGAGGTAACAACACATTTTAGCTATAGATGAATCTAATGTGAATATCTCATCTCATATTCTTCTCTAATCTATATGGTGTATTCTTTCTCTGTATTTGATCCATGTATAATACTGAAACTAGTACATGCACTCTAAGATGTTTTTTAAATGGAAGAGGTGGATTCATTTTGAGTATAACATACCTGAGAATAGAGAGAGTATAATACAATTCGTTATATACAGGTTATGGTAAGGCTTGTAGACATAGTCCACTTTATCTTTTGTCTTCGTTGCAATTGTATGCTTCATGGTACTGAAATAGTTTTCACATGTCACACAGACCGGACACATTTTGTGTTATGCATTTTCATTGGTGTTGCTTTGTTCATTCATAGGCATTACTACATTATGCGCTTTCGGAATTGTTATTAGATTAATAGTAAAGTTTTCTTATGCATAGATGCATGTGTAGAAAAGGGAAACACTGAATGAGCGGGATAGTAAACAGAATTCCTCAGCATATTGGTTTCTTAAATTGTTTGAGTGGACCAACATTACTGAAGTAAATTTTAATTTCTTAAGAATTATTGTGTTGAGACTTGCCTGGTATATGTACACTTTTAAATTTTAAAATTGTGAATTTTGTATTTGAAAGAACAAGGACATTACACTAAACTATTTAATACACTGCTGATGTGTGTGGACAATAAGCTCAGGGTTGGAATTTTGTTCCTTTTACATTCAGTGACTTCTCTTGGTGTACTTGAGCCACATATTGATAGCCTTATTAAAATCCTGTTTAACTATTCACTTATTTTAACCGTGATATCATGCAGGCTGTCGTTAAAAGAATGATGATTGATGTACCTTTTGGGGTTCCTTTTTCTGGGGGACTGGAGTCATCACTGTTTCTGTGGTGGCCAGTCAATATTTGGCTGAATCTGATGCTGCTCGCTAGTGGGGATCACAGCTACATATTTCTGCCTTGGTGACTATCTCATTAGAATCATGAAGGTATAGGTGACTATCTCACACATTTTTTACCTTGTGCATATATGAGATATTTATTGCTAACTCGGGTAATATTTTATTTTGGCTATATCATGAAGGTATAGATGTGTGATTATGTGCTAACTCGGGTAATATTTTATTTTGTGCAGTTGAAATGTGTGATTATGTGCTTTTGAGACTTAAGCTGGTTCAACTATCATAATCAAGTCTAACATAACTATTATTTTGTCAACATTAGTATTTGTGTCATTGTTAAGGGCTGGTGTGACTATGTTTTCTATCTCTCATGACTGTGAGTGATTATGTCATAATAAAGGTAATTAGCTAAGTATTTTCTTCTCCATTATTTCCAGGATTGAATATCAGGGAGCTAGCATTTCTAGAGCTTTGCCAAAAAACAATCATTAGTTCTATTGAGACAAAATTGATTGAAGCATATGCTGAAAACACGTAAGTATACTACTACGTTAATGGTTGAAGCAATAAGTTACTTATTTTTTAACAATGTTCATATCATGATAGTTCTTATACATATCTATTATTTTAATCAAATTTTGCTTCCACTTGGATTGGATACTGAAGGTTATTTAAAATTTGGTTTTTGCAGTGACTCTGATAGAGAGAAAAAAGATGTTATATGAAGAGGTGAAAATTGCAATATAGAATTGTAGATATAGTGAATAGCTTAAGTGGTCTGATCACTAATTGTAACAAAGTTTTTAATATTGTCATTTTATTCTTTAATCACTTGTATATTGTTATTTTTTGTAGTAGGTTTTATGAAATTAAAGTATTTTGTTTAATATGCGTCATGAGCTTTTTATGTGACTATATATGCAAATTTATTACTTTAAATGAATTAAATTGATTTTTTGGTTGGTTTGCAATTGTAATGCCAGGACACAATTAAAGAACAATTTTTTTCTTCTTATATAAACCTTTAACAGCGCTTGTTGGTAGAGAGCACTTTCTAAAGCTTACATTAGACAGCGCTTATGCTAAAAAGCACTATCTAAAGCTTACATTAGACAACGCTTATAATAGAAAGCGCTATCTAAAACTTACATTAGACGGCGCTTATGCTAGAAAGCGCTATCTAAAGCTTACATTAGACAGCGCTTATGCTAGAAAGCGCTATTTAAAGCTTACATTAGACAGTGCTTTTACTTAATTATTAAGCGCTATCTATACTTTTAACAACGCCAGTATAGACAGCGCTTATAAAGCGCTGTGTATGAGCAAAAAAAGCGTTGTCTAAAGTCTTTTTTGGCATAGTGCTTTTAGCGGAGACGCTTCTTTGGTTTCTTCAATGAATGTTGGATTAGTGAAGGGCCCGACCAATGTGTTGCTTCTCCTCTTCCTTGCTGTGGTTTCTTTTGAGAGGTTTTCTTTTGAAGGATGTCGTACCAATTGTTGAAGCGTGTGTGATAGCACAAGTGATGTTCTAGGTGGCTTTTTATAGACGGAACTAGGTAGTATGTCACCTTGTTTATTGTGCAGAAGTAATGATGATTAACGTTATAATCTTTCTGCACGCCACCCCGTCACTTAATGTTCTACACGCTTTTGGACGTGTGGAACTCTAGAGTTTCTTTCCGACGTTCAGGTTGAAGTGATTCAACTTCCTGACGAGTGTACAGATGTTGGGACATCTAGTAAAACATCTGGTCATTTTCTTCCTTGACTGTCAAGCAAGCTATTTTTGGACTATTGTTGGGAGGAGTCCACTTATAGCATTTGTCCTTTGCCTTGACACCTTTCATCACTACCTTCTGATTATTAGCAATAATGCACTCAGAGTTGTTGAAGTACACATGTAGTCCTTGTTCACATAGTTGACTAATGCTTATCAGATTTGTAGTGAGTCCTTCAACTAGTAGAACCTTATCAAGGTATGGTGAGCTGGGATCTCTTAGCTTGCCTACACCTTTGATTCTACCTTTAACACCATCACCAAAAGTAACACTTCCTTTGTTGTAAGGTCTTAATTCCTTAAGATATTTCCTATCTCCAGTCATGTGTTTGGAGCATCCACTGTCAAAGTACCAGTCTTCATATGAGGATAGCCTGATACAAGTATGAGCCTTTAGTTTTGAATCTTCTTTTGGTTTCCATACTTTCTTGACTTGAGTCTCCTAACACTTTACTTGTTGAGCAAGAATCTTCTTTTCATCCTTCCTTGGTGATCTTAATCTTTGAGGATAGCCTTGAATTTTGAAGCATTCTTTCATAACATGTCCAGACCTACCACAGTGATCACATCTATTGAAAGCTCTTCTATTTTGGGAGTATAGCTTTTTAAGATGTTGACCTATGTTCCCATTCCTTTTGTGTTGAACAGGATGTTGAGACATGTGGCTTGACATCTTTCTTTTTGTTTGGACAGACTGCTGAGACTTGTAGTCTATGATCCTGTCTTTGGGTTTAACAGGATGTTGAAACTTTTGGCTTGATATCTCCTTCTTGGTCTGAACATAGTACTGAGATGTGTGGTCTATGATCCTGTCTGTGTGGTGAACAGGATGTTGAGACATTTGGCTTGACATCTCTTTATTGGTCTGAACACAATGATGAGATGTGTGGTCTATGATCCTGTAAGTATGTTGAGCAGGATATTGAGACATTTGGTGTGACATCTCCTTCTTGGTCTAAACATAGTGCCGAGATATGTTGTCTATGACCCTGTCGTTGTGTTGAGCAGGATGTTGAGACATTTGGCTTGACATCTGGTCCTTAGGTTTCTGTAGAGGAGGAGTTACCTTTTTTGGAATAGATTCAGCTTTTCTGCAGGGATGATCGAATCCTAATCCAATCATGTCTTCATCTATTTTCTCAGTTTCAGGGAGCTCATCTTCTGAGCTCATATTCTAGACGCCTCAAAGATTCAGTCATGCTTATGAGTTTAGACTTTAAGGAATTGCATACTTTCCTTAGAGCTGCTCGTTCCTTATGCTCCCTGATAAGCCTTTCAATGATTTCATCTTGCTCTAATATTTTAGCAGTGTATCTTAAAGGGTGGAGAGGTTCTTCATTGTTATCACTGCTTTCAGTGTCTGTGAAGCTTTTGAAGCTATCATTGCTGCTTGTTTCACATATCCATAAGAATTCATTGTTTATGTCTTCATCTTCACTTTCATCCTCAAAGTCAGAGAGAATTGCAGCTAGCCCCTTCTTCTGTTTTCTAAGAAAGTTGGGACACTGTATTCTGATATGCCCAAAGCCTTCACATTCGTAGCACTTTATCTCTGTTTCTTCTTCAGAGTTTGTCTCTTCTTTTGAGATGCCTTGTGTCTTGTTGTTGGACATCTTATCTGGGACATTTGTCCTCCATTTAGCTCGGACCCTGTTCACAGAGTTGTTGAACTTCTTGGTCAATAGAGTTACTGCTTCTGATAGAAAATCTTCACTTTGGCTTTCCTCAGATTTGAATGCCAAATTTTTCACATTCTTTTCAGGTCTATCTTCAAAGGTCATCTCAAAAGTTTGTAATGAGCCAATGAGTTCATCAACCTTCATCGTGCTCAAGTCTTGTGATTCTTCAATACCAGTTACCTTCATAGAAAATCTCTTAGAAAGTGATATAAGAATTTTTCTGGCTAGTTTCTCCTCAGGTATCTTCTCTCCTAAAGCAAAGCATGAGTTTGCTATGTCTCGAACTCTAGTGTTGAATTCTGATATTGTTTCATCATCCTCCATCTTTAGATTTTCGAATTTGGAGGTGAGGTGTTGTAGCCTTGACATTCTAACCTTGGAAGTTCCTTCATGTGCAGTTTACAGAATCTCCCAGGCTTGTTTGGCTTTTGTACATGTGTTGATCAGTTTGAATATGTTTTCATCAACACCATTGAAGATAGCATTAAGTGCCTTAGAGTTGCTATTGGACTCAGTCTCCTATTCTAGGGTCCAATCTCCTTCACCTTTTAATATTGAAGAATCATCTTCTGCAGAGACTATTGGGTGATTCCAACCTGTGATAATTGCCCTCCATGCCTTTTGATCCATGGCCTTGATGAAGGCAATCATTCTTGCTTTCCAATAGTCATAGTTTGATCCATCCAGAACTGGTGGTCTATTTATTTATCCTCCATTCCTGTCCATCTTGAACAAGATTTTGTCTCCCTGGAGCTCACCCAGCAGGTTAGGGTGCCTGCTCTGATGCCAATTGAAATTATGTTCTCTGGCAGGACAGATATCTTACACAATGTCTAGGACAATGTGTCAGTAGTACAGATGTCCTAGACAACTGGTTCAACAACTAGTTATGAAGATCGCACGTTATTGCAGTACTTAAGTAAATAAAAGCAATAAACAACACCAGTAATTTGTTAACCCAGTTCGGCGCTAAACAGCCCTACTCTGGAGGATACCAATCCAGGAAGTGAACACTATTACTCCAAATCAATACTTAGTCTTACAACACTACCAAACACCTTTTGGCATGTATGCCTTTTCTTAATCCAAGTAATCTTCTACTCAAGGGCTAACTCCCCCTGAATATGAGAACCTACCCAACTCCCTCTAATCACTAATCCTAAGCGATGAAACAACTTTAAACTTCTCAGTTTAAAAGACAAGGTTGAATGGCAACATTCAACGACACAAAGCTTCAAAGTATCAAGAACAATACTAAGAGTCACTGAGTGTTTTGCACAGTGGGTACAAAACTTTGGATTCACAATCTTCAGTTATTGTGGGTTGAGTTTTAAGCTCTATGTTGAGTCCTTTATATAGGCGTGCAATTCTTCAGATAATCTTCAGTCTTTCAGATGCACTCAAATAAGAATCAGTTTTAAAACAAACTTGTTTTAAAACAAACTCCACAAAGATAAAGAATTAATCTCTATCCACTAATTAAATACGAATCCAATCGTATCTAACACATAGGATTAATAACAAACTTTATCATTAATCCTAATCTCAGTTTGTTACTAAAAGATTCGCGTTTTATTCAAATTAAAAGAAACACGCGTGCTTAATGGATAAACATTGTCTTTTAAGCTGAACTGGGTCAAGATGTCCTACCCACATGTCTTGAGACATCTTGTTCGACATGCTGCCTAAGCATGCTCTAAACCCAGTGACAAGATGTCTAGGACATCCTGTTCAACATGTTGCATCTGCACATCTTCAATATGCACAAGTGGTTTAGACTTAATTACTTCAGCATTGGTGCTTCAGTTAAGTCACTCTGACCAAGTTGTTTTTAGCCTTATGATGCAGCCAATCTCAGAAGAACTACGGTTGCCAATTGGAATAGTACAATTCTTTGTAGTGGCATTTGATTCTTTGCCGTAAGGAGTAATATGATTCCACTACCTTGTCCTTTGAAGAAATAATTCTCTTTCATTTTGAGTAATAATAGTACGATAGAACAAAACGCCCCTTTTACTTGATATGGATATTATACTATTATTATTTTTCAATCCTTGGTGATTATTGTCTCATCGTTGAACACAGGTGATGTCCTTTTACAAGTACCCGCTTCTTCTGATTTAAAGTCTAAGTGAGCATCCTCTTGGAGTCTTCAGCTTCAAAGACTAAATTGTTGGGGTTGATTGCAATGTAAGTCCCACATTGCTAAGAAGGAAAAAAAAAGGTCAAGGAAATTATATTTGATAAGTCCCACATTGCTTAGATTAGTGAATGGTGGAGGAGCTCAATATTATATATAGAGACCTCAATTTTCTTGTTTCAACACGCCAAACAGTAGCACTTGTAAACACTTTAAGTTTATATTTGTGTTTTGTTTCTTTTTCTCTTATGCTCTTGTTTTAAATTATTCGAGATGCAGTTCAAATATTTACTTTAGAGAGTGTGGGTGTACTGGAGTCATGGGGTGGTTGAGAGTGAAGTTTATATGTTGTAACAATTTTCATAGTTTATTCTCTGTTGTCGGTTTAGACAACGACCGTGGTTTTTTCTCCAGTTTTGGAATTTCCACGTTATATTCTTGTGTTGTTGTGTTATTATATTTTCTCGATGCCAGTTTTTCCCAACAACTGGTATCAGAGCCTCTTGGTTTGATTAAGGGAGGAGGGAGTTCCGCTGTGAAGTTTAGGCTAGAGAAAATTGGTGGAAGAATCATGTTTGGTTTGTGGAAAATCAAGTCAAGGATGTGTTGATGCAATCAGGGTTACACAATGTCAGCCTGGAGAGGCGGTGGAATAATACTCGGGTTACGACTGAAACAACAACTTTATCATGAGGATGTGAAGGTGCTAGTGTTGTGAAGTTCGGAATCGGTGGAGTTTTGGAGTCGTGGACTTTGGGTGCTCCTATCACCCAAAGTTCGGAATGTGTTTGAAGAATGAATACTTTGGATTGATATAGCTAGTTGAAGGTGAAGTGATTCATCTTGAAGATGAGAAAACTTGTAAGGATCAAGATATGGATGAAGTTATTTTTTACATGATGTGAGGTATGTTCCTGTGCTTAAGTGGAATTTTTTTTTTATAATTATGTTTGGTAATCTAGGGTATGAGACTAGATTTGAGCATGGAATTATAAAAATTTCGTTTGATGTAAAGATAATTGGTTTTACTATTGGTCATGCATCTGTTACTAGTGGTGATTTTAATGATGTAGTTGAGTTGTGAAACTTTAGGTGGATACTTGTTAGTAACATGAGTTTAGTTAGACTAGAAAAACAAGGTTTACTAGGTGATGTAACTAAATTGGAATTGTTGGAGCCTAACAATTTTATGAAGGTGGTTTCGAAGTAGTTTGAATTTCTTAAAGTGACACATGGACATCGGTTGACATAAATGCAAGATGTGTGATTATAGCGTGCGAGCATTGGTTGACATTGATACATGGTACGCGGTTATCTCGATGGCTGAACTTCCGGGAAAGTCAACATGGAAGTTGCAACATAAATTTTCAGCAAAGTTTCGAGATGAAATTCTTGGGATGACTTGGTTCCAAGTGAGAGAAATTCTTGGGATAGTTTATTTCTAAGTAAAGAAAATTCTTGGGAGGGTTTCCAAGTGTAGTGTACTCTTTATGGTGGAGTATGATAATTTAATTTGTCGGTATAGACAATGA
Source organism: Trifolium fragiferum (assembly GCA_954870985.1). NCBI lineage: Eukaryota > Viridiplantae > Streptophyta > Magnoliopsida > Fabales > Fabaceae > Trifolium > Trifolium fragiferum. The sequence goes on along the minus strand of OX940789.1, from coordinate 26,395,360 downwards.
GAATTATGATTGTCGGTGTAGACAATGAAGATTGAAGACGATTACAATCAAGGTGGAGATTGTTGTGGTTGATTGCAATGTAAGTCCCACATTGCTAATGAAGAAAGAAAAGGTCAAGGAAATTATATTTGAGAAGTCCCACATTGCTTAGATAAGTGAATGGTGGAGGAGCTCAATGCTATATATAGAGACCTCAATTTTCTTGTTTCAACACACCAAGCAGTACCACTTGTAAACACTTTAAGTTTATATTTGTGTTTGTTTATTTTTCTCTTATGCTCTTGTTTTAGAGTATTCAAGATTGAAATTCTGTTCTCTGACAGGACAAATATCGTACACAATGTCTAAGACAACTTGTGCAACAATCCAAGTGTCTTAGACAACTGGTTCGACAATTGGTTTACTAGGATCAATAACAATAATACTGAAGTAAATTAAGTAAAAGCGAGTAAACAACACCAATATTTGTTAAACCAATTCGATGCAAATCACAACTACTCTAGGGGATACCAATTGAGGAAAGCAAAACCACTACACAGAATTAATACTTAGTCTTACAACGCACACCAAAACCTATTGGCATGTATGCCTTTTCTTAATCCTAGTGTTTTTCTACCCAATGGCTCACTCTCCTGAAAATGAGAACCTACTCACCTCCCTTTGATCACTAATCCCAAGTGACCGAACTAAACTTCACGGTTTAAGATACGTTGAACAACAACATTCAAGCAACCAAATACTAGAGACTAATATTTAGAAGCTACTAATTTTTTCCATAGTGCGCACAAAGCTTTCCACTCATAATCTTCAGTTATTGTGGGTTGAGTCCTTTATATAGGTGTGCAAGTTTTCATATAATCTTCATCTTTCAGATGCACAAAAATAGAAATTTAAGTTTTAAAACAAACTCCACAAGATAAAAGAAATGGTCTTTATTATCGCCACATCACTCAAAAAAATATTTATTTTTTAATAAATAAAGTAAAAATCTCATTTAACCATTAACATGTTATTTTTTAAAAAAAAAATATATAATACTTATTAATACTTTTTATTTAAGTAAAATTAATAAAAAATTTATTTTAATTTTTATAAAAATATAAATTTTTAAAAAAATATAAAATAAATAAAAGGGTAAAATTTGTTTTCAATCCCTACTTTTATAGCGAATTTTGGTTTTCGTCACTATAAAATAAAATCATTTGTTTTCATCCCAAAAAAAAAATTATTTTGTTTTTAGTCCCTAATGAACAAAATTTTGACATGTTAATGGCAATATTTTGACATTTCTATGTTCAAAATGGTCTTTATTATGTCTATATATCATGGTAATACTATATAAATCCGTAATAAGTTAAAAAGTCAAAAAAATATCAAATTTTGACCTTTAGGGACCAAAAGCAATAGAAAATATTTTATTGGGATGAAAACAAGTGATTTTATTTTAAAGGGACGAAAATCAAAACTCATTATAAAAGTAGGGACTGAAAATATATTTTACCCTAAATAAAAACCTTCTTTAACCATTAATTTTTTTTAAAAAAAAGGCATAAATTATTTTTAAGCTTAAATATGCTTTTGGTCCCTGCAATTATGCCTTGTTTTGAAAAGAACCCCTATAAAAAAATGATTTTAGTCCTTGTAATATCTCAAAACTTTTAAAATAGCCCCTGACTTAGATTTCTTGATGACATGTCACCTGAATAATGATGTGGTAGACGCTGAGTAGGATTTAGAGCTGACATAGCCAATTTTTAAAATACGTGGATTATCAATGACATGAGTTATTTTAAAAATTTTGAAATATTGTAGGGACTAAAATCAATTTATATTTTTTTACAAGGCTCTTTTCAAAACAAGGCATAATTGAATGAACAAAAAACATATTTAAAAATTGGTCACGTCAGCTCTAAATCCTACTCTATGCCTGCCATGTCATAATACAAGAGACACATGTCATCAAAAAATTGAAGTTAGGGGCTATTTTAAAAGTTTTGAGATATTGCAGATAATAAAGTCAAAATTTTTTTTACAAAGGTTCTTTTCAAAATAAGACATAATTGCAGGGATCAAAAGTATATTTAAACCTATTTTTTATCATCATCAAAGCACTTAAATAAAGGAGATATTGTGTAGAACACATTTTGTTCTAACATAACCTCTAATTTGATGCTCTTGAGATTTGCTGATAACACTATTTGTAAGAACTATTTGATGCTCTAATTTGTTTGTTCATCTGTGTAGTTTTTACTGATGCTCTAGTCATGATAACTCAAGCTTAATTTGTAGATAACATGTCGTCACACTAGTCTTGATACTAGTTAATCATCCTCTTGACACCACAGATGATCCAAAAGTCAAGAACAACAACGCACTCCATCATTTGGACATACGTTGAAGAATTTATGTCATACTCTAGGTCAATCTTTCTCTATCTTGAAAAAGGGTTCCTGAATGAAGAGTTAAAACATTTATATTATCAAAAGAATATTTGATACTACTACAAAAAAGAGCTTTTATAACGCCCATTTAATAGCATTTATTTAAGAAGTGCTATTAAAACATAAACTCGGAGGCTTTTTATAGTGGTTTTTGTTAAAACGCTATTAAATCCTTGAACCAAAGTACACTATAATAGCATTTTTTAAAACGCCGCTATTAAAACCACAAATGTTCAGCTCCACAATAGCACTCTTGAGAAAGTGCTAATAAAGCTTATACTCTATGATAGCACTTTTTACATAACCGCTATAGTAAAGGAAATTATTTAAATTAAAAACTGTGGTAAGTGGGTGTCGAACCCTTGACCCATTTTTTTTAAAAATAATAATAGAAATAGGAATAACAACAAAAATAATACTAATAGTAGAAATAGAATGAGAGATTAATTATTTACGAGGTTATCACTAATTTTTCTCCCTTCACGCCATGATTCTGGAACCCACGACACGATCTTCGAACCACTTCCCTTCAAGCACCGAACTCAAACCCTAATCAATCTTCTTCCACCTTCTTCAAACCATTCCAAGAAAACATTGAACTATTGAACTGAAACCCTAGAATCGAAATCGATTGTCTTCCAGCTTCAAACCCAAAGGAATTGAACTAAGAGAGAAACTGTTTCTCTGAAATCAAACTCAGAGAAATCGGAACTCAGAGAAGTTGTTTCCTAGAGAAATCAAAATTATAGCGGTTGATTCCCATTAATCGCTTCTCAGAGAGGTTGTTTTCATACTGGTTCGTCGCTGCACTCTCACAACTCAAACTACCATCATGAAGGTATGGTAAACCTCTCATATGATTCAATTTTCAATAACTCTGAATATCATTGTAACATGTACTTTATGTATCTTGGGTAAATTAATACCATGTTAATTATATTACTCTCATAGAAACTAGTTAACCCACTCAAGGATTTTGTTTAATGATGATTTCTCTTTAACCTCTTTCAAAGTTCATATAATTATTTATTTTAATGTTTTAATAGGAGTGAAAACTGCATGAAATATTGATTAGGACTTACTTGTAACACCAGATAGTAATAATATGTTGTAGAAGTTCTCTAAAGCCATGCTTGCTTCTCAGCTTGAACCACAAATTCTGCTTTTGGTTCTGTAGAGAAAGTTTCACAAAATTATTGGCCTAAGATTTCACATTAATATGAATACATATATAGTATAATTCATGAATGTTGAGGATTTAAGGGTGTTGGCTTCATTTGGTAAAATAAGCTTAATTCCATGATGTGGAGCATGATGTGTGGCACATCAGGATTCACATCTGGACGCCCTAGCTGGACGCGCCTTTTATTCTTTTACGCGTGATCTTTTGAAAAGATTTGTTTTTCAAATAAAATCGTGCCAGCTTGCGCGCCAAGGAACAAAATAATCTTTCATGGTTCTGTTTTATTTTATTGGCCGACTTTGATCAAAAAGATTTGAAACAAACAATTAAAAGATTATGATCAAATAAATCTCAAGGCAAATTTATTGAAGGCCAACTCGTCAAAGCCCATGAAGCTTGTTCTATATAAAGGAAGACTGAAGACATTATTAACGACGAAGCCAAGTAATGAAGAAATCGAGTCTTAGGTTTTTAGTCTGTTCATTGTTCTTTGTGAGCCTTCACTTGGATCATAGTTTTGATACAAGTAAGGACTGAGTTTATAGAGTTGTAATCTCTAGTTGTCTTTCTCCAAAAGCTTTGAAGCAAGGAGTTAGATTGTGCAACACTCTAAGCCTTTAGGTACGAGTGCTTTAGTTTTCTAGGAGTGTCTCTCCAAGTTGAGTTTGTTTATTAAATCCTTACTAGGTAAGGTTGAGGGGGAGTGAGCAGAGGTTCTCATATCTAGGAGTTCCTAGGTAGGATTAGCACGGGTAGTGATTAAGTGATAAGTTGTAAACGGGGGAGTTTAGCTTTGAATTGATACTACCATAGTGGATTCATCCCCGGATTGGTATCCTCCAGAATAGGGCTTGTTATAAGTGCCGAACTGGGTTAACAAACTCTGTGTGTTTATTGTTTCCTGCACTTTATATTGTTTACTTGTTCATCAAGTTCAGCATGTCCACGATGTTGACACATTAGGCTACACATCGTACGATTCCTAAGGTGTACACATTGTGCTGCACATCTAACACTTGCCACCAGAATTTCAATTGGCATCAGAGCAGGCACCCTGCCTGTTTGAGGGTGAGCTCCAGGGAAGTTACTTTCTGGAAACATAGACAAGGATGGAACAATGGTCAACAAACCACCTCTTCTGGATGGAACTAATTATGACTACTGGAAGCCAAGGATGATTGCCTTCCTAAAGTCACTTTACAGTAGGACTTGGAAAGCTGTGCTCAAAGGATGGGAGCATCCCAAAGTTCAGGATGCTAATGGTGTTGATACTGATGTACTCAAGCTAGAAGAAGAATGGTCAGCTGCAGAAGACACTGCATCACTTGAAAACTCCAAAGCTTTGAATGCTTTATTCAATGGAGTGGACAAGAACATGTTCAGACTAATCAAGCAATGCACTGTTGCAAAGAAGGCTTGGGAGATACTCAAAACCACTCATGAAGGCACTGCCAAGGTAAAAAGCTCAAGAATCCAACTTCTCAACACTAAGTTTGAAAACCTCAGAATGAAGGAAGAAGAATCTATTCATGATTTTCACATGAATTTGCTTGAGGTAGACAATTCTTTTGAGGCTCTAGGTGAAAAATTGTCTGAAGAAAAGCTTGTGAGAAAGATGCTTAGATCCCTACCCAAGAGATTTAACATGAAAATCACAGCTATTGAGGAAGCTCAAGACATCCCAAGTATGAAACTTGAAGAACTTGTGAGCTCTCTTCAAACTTTTGAGATGAACTTAGGTGAGCAAACTGAGAAGAAGGGAAAGGGTATAGCTTTTGTATCCTGTGCTGATGAAGAGGAAGAAGCTGATGAGTCAGATGAGGATCTCTCAAATGACATAGCTATGTTAGGAAGACAATTCAACAAGCTTCTAAGAAGGGTGGATAGAAAGCCAAGGAGGAATGTGAGGAACATCCAGACTGACATCAGTAAACAAGGTAACACTCCAACAAAAGCCAAAATTGATGATAAGTCAACTCAGAACAAGGGTGTTCAATGTCATGAATGTGAAGGCTTTGGTCATATAAGAGCTGAATGTGGTACATATCTGAAGAAGCAGAAGAAATGCCTGACTGTATCATGGTCTGATGAAGAATCTGACACTGAATCAGAGAATGTTGCTGCTAATCATGTTAGTGCCATGACTGGTGTGTGCAGTACTGATATTGATTCTGATGATGAAGAACTCACCTTTGATGAACTAGCCTCAGCCTATAAAAAGTTGTGCATCAAAAGTGGGGATGTGTGCAGAATCAATGAAGAGCAGAAGATGATTATCAGTCAACTGGAGACAGAGAAGGCTCAACTACAGGACAAGGTAACCAGTCTTGAAAGTGAAGTCAAGCTACTGTCAACCAATTTAGGAAATATGACCAAGTTTGTAAAGATGCTCAATACTGGAACTAACATGCTTGATGAGAAAGCATGCAGGTGACTCATCTGGTATAGGATTTAAGAACAAACATCACATACCACCAGTTTTGGTATTTTGATAGTGGTTGTTCTAGGCACATGACTGGTGTTGAGAAATTCCTCACTAATATCAAGTCTCATACCACCAGTTTTGTAACCTTTGGTGATGGAGCAAAAGGTGAAATCAAAGGGATAGGTAAGCTCAACAACAAAGGTTTACCTGATCTAGATGATGTATTGCTTGTCAAAGGTTTGAAGGCTAACCTTATCAGCATAAGCCAACTGTGAGATCAAGGTCTTAAAGTCAACTTCACAAAGAATGAATGTCTTGTTACTTCTAACAAAGGAGAATTGTTGATGAAAGGATCTAGATCAAGAGACAACTGCTACTTGTGGATTCCTGAAGAAACAGCTCATTCAACTACATGTCTTATCATTCAGGAAGAAGAAGTAAAGCTTTGGCACCAAAGACTTGGCCATCTGAATCTGAAAGGAATGATGAAGATTGTGTCCAAGGAAGCAATCAGTGGATTACCAAAGCTCAAAATTGTTGAAGGCAGTATCTGTGGTGAATGTCAAGTCGGAAAGCAGGTCCAGATGTCACACCCAATGTTGCAACATCAGGTGACATCCAGAGTTCTAGAACTGCTACATATGGACTTGATGGGACCAATGCAGGTAGAGAGTATTGGTGGCAAAAGATATGTCTTTGTGGTTGTAGATGATTTCTCAAGATTCACTTGGGTCAGCTTCATCAGAGAGAAGTCTGATACTTTTGATGCATTCAAAGATCTATGCCTTAGACTACAAAGAGAAAAGGATAGTGCCATTGTCAGAATCAGAAGTGATCATGGGAAAGAGTTTCAGAATTCTAGATTTTCTGAGTTTTGCTCTGATGAAGGGATTAGGCATGAGTTCTCATCTCCAATTACACCCCAACAAAATGGTGTAGTTGAAAGAAAGAACAGAACCTTGCAAAAGGCTGCAAGAGTTATGCTACATGCCAAGAAGCTACCTTACTACTTCTGGGCAGAGGCCATGAGTACTGCATGCTATGTACACAATAGAGTGACTCTGAGAAAAGCTACATCAACCACACTGTATGAGATATGGAAGGGAAGAAAACCAACTGTCAAATACTTCCATGTCTTTGGTAGCAAGTGCTATATCCTAACTGACAGAGAGCAAAGGAGGAAGATGGATCCCAAGAGTGATGAAGGAATCTTTCTAGACTATTCCTTAACCAGCAGAGCTTATAGAGTCTTCAACAACAGAACAAGGACTATGATGGAATCTATCAATGTAGTCATAGATGACTGTTCTGGCAATGTACTTGATGTTGATCCTGATGTGGACACATCTCACCCCCAACCTGAAGACTCTGAAGTTGAAGAAATTTTTGAGAAGACTGATCATCAAGAGAATGTGACTCAGGTGAATAAGGGTCCCTCTGTTAGAGTTCAAAAGAATCATCCAAAAGAACTCATAATAGGGAGTCCTAATTCAGGTGTTATGACAAGGTCAAGAGAGGTTGTATCCAATGTTTGTTTTGTGTCAAAGGTAGAACCAAAGAATCTGAAAGAAGCCTTGACAGATGAGTTTTGGATTGAAGCTATGCAAGAGGAGCTGAACCAGTTCAAGAGGAATGAAGTGTGGGATTTAGTTCCTAGACCTGAAGGAGTCAACATCATTGGTACTAAATGGGTTTATAGGAATAAATCTGATGAAAGTGGTGTTGTGACTAGAAACAAGGCTAGGCTTGTGGCTCAAGGTTACTCTGAGATTGAAGGAGTAGACTTTGATGAAACATTTGCTCCTGTGGCACGTCTTGAATCCATCAGGTTACTTCTAGGAGTGGCATGTATCTTGAAGTTCAAACTATTTCAGATGGATGTGAAGAGTGCTTTCCTCTATGGATACTTGAATGAGGAAGTATATGTGGAGCAGCCCAAGGGATTTGTTGATCCAAATTTTCCAGATCATGTCTACAGATTGAAGAAGGCATTGTATGGATTAAAGCAAGCTCCTATGGCATGGTATGATAGGCTAACCAAATTTCTTGTGCAGCAAGGTTATAGAAAAGGAGAAACTGACAAAACCTTGTTTGTAAGAGAAAAAAAGGCAAGCTCATGATAGCACAAATCTATGTAGATGACATTGTATTTGGAGGAATGTCTGACCTCATGGTCAAGATGTTTGTGAATCAGATGCAATTTGAGTTTGAGATGAGCCTTGTAGGTGAACTTACCTACTTTCTTGGTCTGCAAGTAAAACAGATGGAAGACACAATTTTCATCTCCCAAAGCAAGTATGCCAAGAACATTGTGAAGAAATTTGGAATGGAGAATGCAAATCACAAGAGAACTCCTGCAGCAACCCATCTCAAACTTTCTAAAGATGAGAATGGTGTCAGTGTTGATCAAAGTCTATACAGAAGCATGATTGGTAGTCTACTCTATCTCACTGCAAGTAGACTTGACATAAGCTTTGCTGTTGGTGTGTGTGCAAGGTACCAAGCTGAGCCTAAGATGAGTCATTTGAATCAAGTCAAAAGGATTCTGAAGTATGTAAGTGGTACAAGTGATTATGGGATTCTCTATTCTCATGGTGAAGACACAAGATTGTTGGGTTATTGTGATGCTGACTGGGCAGGTAGTGCAGATGACAGGAAGAGCACTTCTGGTGGATGTTTCTTCTTGGGAAGCAACCTTATATCATGGTTCAGCAAGAAACAAAATTGTGTTTCTCTTTCTACAGCTGAGGCTGAGTACATTGCAGCAGGAAGCAGTTGCTCTCAGCTACTTTGGATGAAGCAGATGTTGGGAGAGTACAATGTGCAGCAAGATGTGTTCACATTATACTGTGACAATCTGAGTGCTATAAATATTTCCAAAAATCCTCTCCAACATAGTAGGACAAAGCACATTGATATTCGTCACCATTTTATTAGAGATCTTGTGGAAGACAATATTGTGACTCTAGAGCATGTTGCCACTGAGAATCAACTGGCAGATATTTTTACAAAGGCTTTAGATGCAAATAGGTTTGAGGTGTTAAGGGGAAAACTTGGTATTTGCCTCTTTGAGGATCAATAGCCATTATAGCTATTCCGGCGTGTAACAGTTACCTGTCTTTCCCTCCATTCATAGTTGCACGCAATCCAAAGACAATCATATCAAATATTTTCCAACGGCTATTTCGTGATCATATCTCCAAGAAATCTGTTTGTCAAGATTTTATCACATTGCCTATCACATTGTTCATCACATTCGTTTCTCACACACTCAAACGACCTAAAACAATTTCTTTGATCTCTTTGCAATTTTTCTTTGAACCTTCAATCTCACCAACTCTCATCATCATGTCTACTGCTACACGAACATCTCCTTCCACAAAATCAATTCCTTCTCCATCATCACCTAAACCTAATTCCCCCATACCACATCAAGAAGGTGATCAAAGTGCTATGATCGTTGATCCAACTCCTGTTTCAATGATCAAACCATCAGGATCCAAGAAAAGGAAGTCCAAACTATCAAAGAGGGAATCTTCCCCCATTGTTGCAGAGGAAGCTGCTATTCCATCTCCTTCTACTGAGAAATCAAAGAAGAAGAAGAAAAGCAAGAAATCCAAGATTGGATCACCCAAGAGGGCTCATTCAATGTCAAGCCTACACATTGATCCTCTCCCCTCTGTGAATGTTGATGCTGCTGCTGAAGCGTCTATTGGTCAAGAATCTGCAAAGCCTAACTCTGAGAAGGCTGCTTTAGAGACTTCAGGTGACTCAAGACACCCCATGACCCAGAAGATCATTGATTCTGTGTTCAAGGCCCTGCAAGAGCCTAATGTTGTGGCAGATGTTGGCACATCGTTGTCACAAGGAGAAGAAGTTGCTCATATTGCTGAAGAGACTCCTGTTGTTCCTGATTCTCCAGAACAGGAAATATTTGAAGAAGATCAACCTGCTGAGGTTGAAGAACCTAAAGATGACACCCAGTCTGACAAGGGTGAAGAAACTGAAGGTTCAGTTCATGAAGATGACTCTAATGATGCTGACAGAGATGCTGATGGAGATACAGTTGTTGTGGATGTGGAGGATTATGATTCTGACATCCCTTTGAAGAAGGTTGCTGAGGACAGCATTGCTAGAAGGACTAGAAGTGGCAAAGGTCCTGCTACTGTTAGTGTTTCTCCTGTAGCTGCTAAGGAGAAGAAGAAGATTGCCAAGAGGCAAGTTATGTATGGTCCTAAGAAGGGATATATTAAAGTTGTGGTTCAACCTACTAAGAAGAAGACTCAGAAAAGAAAAGAGGCACCCACAAGTGACTCAGAGTACGATGTGGAGTGGGATGTAGCTCACATCAGTGAGTCTGAAGAAGAATCTGCTGAGGAGCGGAATGTGGAGCTTGATGTGGTCCACATTGAGTCTGCTGTGAAGAAGAGCTATAGGAAGAATAAAATTCCTCAAGGAATCCCTGATGTCCCCATTGATCTTATTTCCTTCCACAATCCTAACAATGCTGCTAAGTAGAAATATGTTGCACACAGAAGACTAGCTCTGGAGAGAGCTTAGTGCTAAGCGCTATAAAAGCCCTTTTTTGTACGTACGAGGAGAGTTCAAAACTCAAATGATAATGGTCCAGTTCAAAATCTCTACAAATACAGAACCAGCTCATTTGAACGACAATAAGAGAAATTGAGAAAAATTCACATGCTAGCTTTGAAGAATTCAAAAATACTTTGAAACGTGCTCTGCAACTTAATTAGTCTTAGCAAAATATTATAGAAATGTTATTGCAAAGCTATGAAGCACGGCTACTTTCATTTTAGGAAGAATACCGATACCGGGTACCGGTACACGTACGTTACTTCTTGGGTACGCATTGGTGGCGTACCTATTTTTCATTTTTTATTTTGAAACGGGTACGTGTGTGGTACTCCTGTGGTACGCGCGTGGTACTCATGTGGTACACGAATCTAAAAAAATACAATTTTTTTCCTTTTTTATATTCGGTTTTTTATTTATAGAAAGATTTGTGTTTCTTATTTGTTTATAATATAAAAGTATCGGCTCTACTAATAGCAATAACAAAGTAGTAGCTGAATTAATTCACTCATTCATTGAATAGAAATAAACTCAATCTAATATTATCCATACAAATCTTTTTTTTTTTCGGTTTTCACCACCAGTTGAATCTGGTTCGGGGGTCAGTTCTGGCATCAAGTGGTTCCAGCCCCCTCCCGATCGCAGTTGCGGGGGATCGAACCGTGGTCCTCCCTACCAAGTTCAGCGCCAATCACCACTGAACCAACTAACGATTGGTATCCATACAAATCTTCATTTTCTCTCGATAATGAGAAATATTAATACTTATAATCAAGGAGCAACAAAAATATGCAATAATGGTAGAGATAAATGAAATCTATTTGATATAGCTAGTATTCTTGATGTTGTAAGTTTTTCTTGCGAATAATTTGAATTAGACGCCACTCTTTTTAATGATGATAGAGAGGGAAACAATTTAATTTTTTTAATTAATTGTTTTTGAATTACTTGTGTAGTATTTTTTATGTTTAATTATTTGTTTTAATAATATAGTTCCATTATTTTATTTATATAATTATATTAAAAAAATATATACGGACATACCTGTATCCTAGTTTTTCTAAAAATATTGTATCCCGTACCAGTATCTATACCGGATAACGGTACCGTATCCGCACCTAAGCATCATAGTTGCAAAGTGTCATATTATAACGTATTATTTTTTAGGAATGTTAATCACTTATATTTTAGCTTTAAATGAGTTTACTTGTTCTCTCTCTCACTGTCAAACACCCCTTCTTGTGTTTTTTTTTTTTTTTTTACGAAATGGCTATTGAAAATTCTTTGAAAACACTAATTTATGTTATGACACGGGGATTCAACTACTTAATATATATTTTAATTTTCATGACATTCAAAATAGATAGCTATATATCCTTTCTTTCATTCAACCTTATAGAAGAATTACTACCAATCAGCTATCCTTTCAAGATATTCCAATTCAAAATGAAATTTAGAAAGAATTGAAAACTTTACTAATAAAAAGAGATAGTAATTGATCTTACGGTGGTAGGGCAATTGATCTTACGGTGGTAGGCCAATCCCAATGGGACCAGTTGTGGCATGGGAAATAGATAGCTTAGCTGATCAGCTCGATCGAGAGAATAAAAATAAGATAGTTAATAAGGACAAGAGAGAGTCCCAAAGCAAGTGGAATAAAGCAATAGACAGCCCAACATGCGAGTTTGGATTATTATAATAATGTCATTTTCTTTTGTACGTTCAACAGATAATATGTCCCTTTTGTCGCTTCCTCTTAACCTACTACTCCTACTATTTCGAAATGTAAATTGGAAACAGATTATCTTTAGGTATACAGATAACGGTAAATTCTAATATGGACCACTTCATTAAGTGGTCCATGGTGGACCATTCATAAAAAATCCTATAACGAATACGAATTTTACAAAATCCACCGTTGGATTGAAAGTTTATATCATATAGATCATCTATAGAAAATTTTAGAAAAATTGAAAATCATTTGATATGTTATTGAGATCCATCAAGATTAACGGTTTATTAAATACTGTAAATCTTGATAAATCCCAATAAAATATCAAATGATTTTCAATTTTTTTAAATTTTTTTATGAATGCTCTATATGATATAAACTTTCAATCCACCAATAAATTTTGTAAAATTTGTATTCGATTAGATCATTTGTCCACGATGGACCACTTGTGAAGGTGGTCCACCGTAGCATTAGCCTACAGTTAAGTACTACATATAGTTACAAGGAAAATTCTAACATGGACCACTTCTTCAAGTGATCCATGGTGTACCACTCATGAAAAATCCTATAACGAATATGAATTTTATAAAATCCACCGTTGGATTGAAATTTTATATTATATAGATCATCTATAGAAAATTTTAGAATAATTGAAAATCATTTGATATGTTATTGAGATCTATCAAGATTAACGGTTTATTAAATACTGTAAATCTTGATAAATCCCAATAAAATATCAAATGATTTTCAATTTTTTTAAAATTTTTTATGGATGCTCTATATGATATAAACTTTCAATCTACCAATAAATTTTGTAAAATTTATATTCGGTTAGATCACTTGTCCACGGTGGACCACTTGTAAAGATGGTCCACCGTAGCATTAGCCATAGTTACAATACTATTTGGATGTCTAAGAGATGTAAAATCAGAACTCAACAATTTATATATTCAAAAGTGTATCTTAAAAATATCTATCCATTTTATACAACCAGCAATGAATTAATCTTAAGAGTACTAGAGTTTGGAGGCTTCAAGTAAGTGGTTAATAAGAAATATAATTACTAATTAAGAGAATAATACACTTTGTATATCTAATAGATTTTTCAATAGGCCCACTTGGGTTGATTTAGTGGTGTTGGCTTGGGTTCTTAGAGTTTGCTCCTCTCAAGATTTGAAATTTGATCTCTTTGGTGTCAATTTCGATGGCTAGTCCATAAAGAGTAAAAAAAACTTTGGCTTGTAACAGGCCCCCCCGCAAGTGAACGGTATGATTGGTCCCTGTAAAAAACACAGCTACTATAAGAAAAATTAATTGAACACATTGCTATTATATTTTCATCCACAATTTTTTTCACAAATACAAAATGATATTCATTCATTCAAATTGATAGAATACATCAAATACAATCACTTATCCAATGTTAGTTACGTTGCTAAAAATGTAGAGGATAAATCTGTGAACAAACTCACAATATCCAAGTTAATAGCATATAACGGCAAAATACCAACAACAAATATTATGATAAAATTAAAATGATTGGAATATCCATATCTCCGGATTTGAAACGTTAATTCTCAAATCATTGATTGAACCTGTAAATGACTGAAGCAGATCTTTTAATAAGAATCAAATGAACACCGCAACATCACGGGAAATCAAACAGTGCCTCAAACAAGACGGCAAACAACACAACGACGCACTCAGACGATAATATCATGAAAAAAAAATACAAGAAAAAACTTGATCAATGTGAAAACACTTATTTATATTAAAAGAAAGAAAAAGAAAAATAGATGTAAACAGATGATTCCAGGCCAAAAATAATTTTAAACCATCCCTCTTCGATGATTAGAGATACATAACCCATTTAAGGGTAAAACCAACAAGGCAACCTTATGTCTCAACAAATATAAAAAAAATAAATACTTAAAAAATGACTCATATTACAATTATTTTTTTGTGAAAAAAGGAAACATGTTCTACTATTTTTCAAACTAAAATTAATAAAATACTAAATCAATTAACTAGAAAATATAATAAATAATGATATTATTAATTTTATATTTTACAACCTATAACATGTATAATAAAATTTAGTAATTTTACTAAAATACTATTCTAAACTTTAGAATTGCAACATTCTTAAATTCGACTTGAGTTCCCTAATCACGACTAGAAATTTTCTATTTTTCTGTGGATTTGGACTAAAAATCTATAGAAAACACGTTTCCTGCAGAATTTCCAGTGGATTGTGGTTCCCAGCTAAAACCTTCATGGGTAATTGTTTCCCGCGGTTTTTGGAATCCTCAGGAAACTTTTTTGCAGAATTTTATGCTATAAATAAGAACAAATCCGCAACAAACTTTCCCGTGGTTTTTGGAATCCTCAGGAAACTTTCTTGTAGAATTTTCTGCTGAAAATAAGAACAAATCCGCAGCAAACTTTTCTGCGAAAAATCTACAGGTAGTTCCGCAGTAATACCGGCAGTAAATTCCCCAGGAACGTGATTTTGCAGATTAATCCGTACTAAATTCCGCAGGAAATGTATTTTCCCAGATAAATCCGCAAAAACTTCCCCTGAAGGTGGATTTAAAATGGAGTAGTTTTTTTCCTTTGCCACAAAATCATTTTTTTAATATAACAAAACATAATCCTTCTTCCAATATTTTTAGCACTCTATTGACTATTTTGGTGACAAAGAAATTAAACACGATTGTTTAATCAAAACGTAGATGAAGATAGGACAATAAGAAAAAAGGGGATTCTGTTATGGTTTTTTTTTTTTAGGCACTCCTTGGAATTTAATAGAGTCGAAGCAAGAAAGAATGGTTAGTGAAATTTAAACAAATTAAAAAAATGAAACATGGTCGAATCACACTGTTAATCGGATTAAAACTCACTCTGGCAAATCACACAATGAAAAGAGGAAGAAGACGGTGGCCGGAAGTGAAAATAACGTCAACCGAAATTGACAAAAAAAAGGATTTGGCAAGACGACGCCGGAAATTGATGATGGTGGTTTGGAGAGATGAACAGTCGAGTGAGAGTATATTGATAGAATAGGAAGAAACACATATGTAAATTTTTAATCTGGACTATTTTTTTTTTGATATGGGAGAGGGCCTAAGCCCAAAAAAAAAACAATTACACCACAATTAATCTAGGGGACAATAACCCCCTACTATCGGCAGCAAGTAAATTCTTCACGTGCCTTGGACAATCTTCAAAGAAAATAATCTCATTCCTCAAAGAGCATCCTAAGTTTGCCATTGCATCAGCACACATATTAGCTTCTCTATATGAATGATTTATTTTAACATCCCAACCAAGCGCCAATAGTCTTCCAATGCTCTTAACTAAGGATACTCCCATAACACTAGTGGTTGTACCATCCTTAATAACTTTAACCACCGATGTAGAATCAACATCAAGCTCCACAGCTCTATATCTCATTCTCCAAGCAAGCTTTAATCCCTCCAAAACACCCCAAAGCTCCGCCGTAAAAGCACTACAAGTACCGATATGCTTAGCAAAACCACCGAGCCACGCACCGCTACTATCTCTTATAATACCTCCACATCCCGCGGTGATCATTCCCTTACATGCTCCATCTGAATTAATTTTAACCCACCCTTCAGCCGGCGGTTTCCATCCTATCCACACTGTACTTCGATGCTTCGCTGTAACAATTCGATTAGCATTTTCTGCACACATATACTCTCTACACTGCTGCATCACGAACATCACAGGTTGAGAAGGTCTCAAAAAATTCTCGTCGTTCTTTTCTTTATTATGCCACGTCCATAAGTAATAACATGCAGTAGCCCAAAATTCTGCCCATTTAAAATTTGCAATTTTCACTAAATCACCTTGTAAATTGTAGTGAAACCAATGATATATATCTCCACCAAAAAAATTGGCACGGGCTTGTTGAGGAACAATCAAGATCCAAATGCTTCTTGCCACCTTACAGTCTCTCAAAACATGTAAACTAGACTCCTCAAACTCTACACAATGATCACACATCCCATGATTCAATCCCATTTGTGCTTTGATTACATTAGTTAACAATCTATTATGCAAGGCAATCCACATAAAACACCTTATTCTCTCTGTAACATGCAAGGCCCACATTGTCTTCCATAGCTCTTTCATATTATCTTCATCATAGTCACATAACAGCTTGTACATAGTAGCCACGGAATAATTATCAGTTCCAGCTCCTTCCATCAACTTTAAGTCTTTACCATTTTCTATTGATGGAGGTAGAATAGCAGCTATTTTATTCATTAACATTCTGGACTATTTATTTATGATCTAAATGATCTAAAGATTGTTAATTATTCTCACCATTCTCATATAATAAAGACATTATCACTAGATATGTCCTATATATATATATATATATATATATATATATATATATATATGTGTGTGTGTGTGTGTGTGTGTGTGTGTAAGACCCGTAATTCCACGGTACCTTTTGTGTGAGGAAAGTAAGTAATGGCTAAGAATACTAGGGCTTTTGTTAAGTGGTTTTGTGAGTACTGTCGCAATAATAGCATTTTTGCTGAGTTGGAGCCTATTTTGTGCTCGTGCTCTGGAAAGGCACAGACTTTTGTTTCATAGTCTTCTTTTATCTATAAGAACGTTTCTGTGAAGTCAGAATTACGAGTTTTGGTTTTTCTTTGTTTTTGGAAAAACGAGTCGAAATCTTACCCGCTGTTGGAAATTTTTACGATTTCCGAAATCCGTAGAAATTTAGATGGGAGTTTTATATATCTGCACGAGTTAGAATCTGGAGTCAGAATATTTTTGGGAGTTAAGAACCAATATTACAGTCGGCGAATAAAGTTTAGCGATAATTTTTGAAAATGTTTTATGACGGACAATCACGTCGTAAGTTTTCTAATTTTCATGAGACGGACCGTCGACGAAGTACGACTCGTCTGCGAGCGCAAGAGAAACTCATGAGATATTTCATAAAGGCAATGATGACCTCTAAAGTGATCCCATGGTTGGGGTTTAACCAAATCACTTTACACTTTAATCCTATGGTTGTGAGTGAAACAAGAGTTTTCAAATAGGAATGTGGTGATTCATTAGATCAAAAAGAAAAGTTTGAAAATTTTCTCTTCCTCTTCTCTCTCACTCGGCCGACCCTTCTCTCTCACTCTCACACTTCAAAAAAAAAATTTCTCTTCCTCTCAAGAAACTTGCTTGGATTGTGCTAGGAATCATCAAAGAGTTGATCATCTTCTTTCTCTTGAGGTAACAAAACCTCTTCTCTACTCTTGTCCTTTGATTTCTTTTAAGTTCATAGAAATTCAAGGTTTTACTAGAAATTGTTCTTGAGAGAAAAATTCTAGAAACATGTTGGAATTGCTAGAAGATTGGAGTTTTGAGCTCATGAGTGTTAGTTAGACAACATTAACAAAGCTTGTAAGGATTCTCATGGTGTTTAGAAAATTTCTCAAAATTGTTGGTAAGGGTTTGAAGAAAAAAGTGTATAAATGATTTTAACTTGTTTTGTGTTGATTGTATTTGAATTTTGAAGTTAGATTAGAGCTTTGTGACAAAGTAGTATGGTGTTTATGAATTTTATTTTGAAAAATAAGAAAATTTATTTTTCGTGTTCTTGAGCGACTCGAAGAACACGTTTTTGAAAATTTCGTGTCGAGTCTCGAAAATAGTCGAATGCACGATTGAACATCATTATGAATCAACAATGTCATGCTAGGGTTTAGAATGATAGAATGTGTGGAGTTGGCCGTTTTGCCCATTTGGGCGTGGCACACATAAAAAGTCCGAGGAATCGATTTTTCGAAAACTTCTTTGAGGCAAATAGTTCCCCATAGCCTTTGTTTTAATTGTTTGATTGGTTATGGGAGGTTTTGAAAACTAGAGGATCATTTTCTTTAAGAAAAGCCTTAAATGAGATTTCTCGAATTTTGCGATTCGACTCTATAATTTCTAAATCGCTTTGATAAGTTCTAGTTAGGTATTATGGGATATTACCATGTATTAAAAAGTGAAAAATTTGGCGCGGAAGCCCGACTTCCAAGTCCAAGGCCGTGGCCTTCTTAAGGGTGGGGAAGAAAATCTCAAATTTTTTCTAAGTCCACATTTTTTGCAAAAATCTTGTGTGTGTTGGACAACTTTAGTTTTGAAGAGAAATGAGTATAGGAAAGGTTGTTAGGAAGAAAAAAATGTGTAACTTGTAACGCAAGAAAACTTCGATTTTTCATTCAAAATATTTTTGAAAAGTTTTAGTTGTATTTCAAGTGGTGTTGTGGTGTGGGGAAACAAGTCTTTGAAGAGGAAAGTCCAAAATGGTTTTAGTTTATGATTTGAAGACAAAATGATTTTTCGTGTTATAAAAATAGTACAATTAACTTCGTGAATTTTTAAACGCTATGAGAATAACCTGAAATCATTGAGGGATAACTTTAGAAAGTACCCTAGAACCCTCTAGAGTTTTGAGAACTAGTTTCGTTTCGATAGAAAGTACGAGGAATATTTTATTGATGGTACGCTACTTAATTTTAGGTAACGCGTATCGTAGAGTTGTGCGAGAAAAGTTTGTGGAAGCTTGCCAAGGTAAGGGCACCTTTATTTTTCCGTCATATATGTGTATGATATATGTGTATGATATATGTGTATGCTTGGTTCTGGATTGTGTGAATGCTTGGCATGATTATATTATGTATTCTCGTGATGAGAAGGTGTTTTGTATCACATGTGTGGTTTACATATGTTTGAAAATATATGTATGAATATGTGATTGGCGTGCATATGATTTTGAAAATATATATACATATTATGATTTGTTTACATACGCTTGATAGGTATGTAATTGTTTGCATTAGCATATATGGGGAATCGTATGCTCATGCATTCATAGTTGTGGTTGCGTGGGTGGACCACAGGGTGCGGTTGCGGGAGTGGACCCACCCGAATCCTGCGGGATTTTATTGAGTCTAATAAATGGTTGCGTGAGTGGACCACGAGGTGTGATTGCGTGAGTGGATCCACCTTAATCCTTCGGGATTTTATTATTTAGTAGGGGTTGGACCTACGACTCTCTGCGGAGAGGTTAAATTCCGGAATTCATGCATGTGAAAAAGACCCGGGTAGGGTGATCACAATCATTTAGAGTCTGCATTGATAGGCTTTGTGTGCATTTGAATTATAATGCCTGTTGAGGAGGAAATGCTAAATGTTTATTTGCTTTCCGTATTTGGTATGTGTATATTCGGTGTGTATTATATATATGTATATGTGTGGTGACCCTTGCCATAATACATGAACGGGTTACCCCCACCTAGACGATGGATTCCTGTCCGAGACCGTGGGTCGTGAGGACGACGGTGAGTTCGTGGGATTCCAGTGATCGAGGAGTGGTACATCTTAAGTTAGGCTGTTCGCCGGCGTGGTTTGTACACCGTGCTCTTTTCGGATTAGGCCGCGATGGTCGGCGTTGAGTAGTATGACTGTAGTAGATTCTGACTGTTACTGGATGACTGTACTATTACTCTTACACTTTGGATAAGATACTTGTGACATTAGCTAGTATATTCCTAGTCTCGACTACGTTGTTTATGTGTCGTGAACTAGAGGTTATGTTTTGGGTTGTATAACTATTCAGGAACACACTTTGCTTACGAGAAGCACTATGGATGCATATAGTACTATTTCAGTTACTATGTTATTCGGACTATTATATGCTTTAGTTCTGTTGTATGAATAAGGCCGGCTCATTTAAAATGTTTTCCGCGCACTCTGAGTGTTTGTTTAAAAAAAAAAAAAATAATAATGCCCTTTTTGAGTTATGAAAAACGGGGTGTTACAGTGTGTGTGTTAAATGAATGAACATAATTTATTATTGGTTAAAGGGAATGTTTCATTCATTTTATAGAAAATATTCATTAAGATTCAATTATGTTTGGGAAAAGAAAAAAATATTATAGCAGAACAATAATGTAATCATAGAGATTATAATACTAAACAAAATAGCTAGGATTTCCTAAGATTCTTTGATCACAACGGACTTGCTTGATGCTTAATTATTCCATATCGATTTTGATCGTCACAAAGATTGACAAAATCCCTCTGCGCGTTAGAGCATAATCGTCTGCCACCCATTAAAAATCAAGGTGTGACCGCAAGTACCATGGGGGGGGGGGGGAAGACCACGGTTGGCGAGTAGTCAATAACAGGAATCGATTCAACAATCATCATAAACAACAAAAAAAGGATATAGCCACGACGCGCAATTTCAATAAGGATAACATCGCATCAACAATGACTTTTTGTTTTGTTGGCACATTTTTCTTCCGAAGAAGTGAACGAGGTGATTTGGAGTAGTGATGGTAATAAATGCCCCAGCCTAGACGGTTTTAATTTTAATTTCCTAAAGACTTGTTGGGAAATTATTAAGCTCGTTATTATGAATTTCTTTCACGAGTTTTATGATAACGCCGTTCCTCGAAAGCTATTACTGCATCTCTTTTAACTCTAATTCCCAAGAAAGATCACCCTCAAGCTTTATCTGATTATTGGCCTATATGTCTGGTTTCTAGTTTGTATAAGCTATTGTCGAAAGTTCTAGCAAGTAGATTGAAGAAAGTCTTGGGCAAAGTAATCTCAAAACTCCAATCAACTTTGCTTTCTTATAGACAAATCTTAGATGGTGTTTTAGTGGTTACGACACGGTGAATTGGAATTTCCTGGATTAAATGATGAGGCAAATGGTTTTTGCGGAGGTTTTGTGTCAGTGGATTAAAGAACTTATTTTCCAAAGTTAAATGTCGGTTTTGGTGAATGGGAGCCCCACGAGAGACTTTATGGTCGGTAAAGGACTGTGGCAGGGTGATCCTCTATCACCATTTCTATTTTTTATTGTTGCGGAAGGCCTTACGGGACTTATGAACAAGGCTGTAGACAACAAGGTATTCCATGGTTATAAGGTTAGCAACCAAATATCTTTCCATACTCTCCAATTTGCGGATGATATGATCATTATGGGTAATTAGGATAACTTGTGGAGTATCAAAATGGTTTTGAGAAGCTTTGAGATTGTGTCTGGGTTGAAGGTCAATTTCCACAAGAGTAAACTTTATGGAGTAAATCATGACGAAAACTTTTTAAGGGCGGCATCGTCATTCTTATATTGTGGTGTGGAAGCTATACCTTTTCGATTTCTTGGAATTCCGGTAGGTGCAAATCCAAGAAGAAGAGCCACTTGGAATGCTATTATAGAGTCAATGAAGAAGAGACTTTGTGTTTGGAATGGTCGCAATTTGTCTATTGCAGGTAGAGTCACTCTCATCAAGTCGGTTCTCTCTAGTATACCGCTTTATTTCTTTTCTTTCTTTAAGGCACCTTCTTGTGTTTTAAAGGAATTGGTGAGCATTTGAAGAAGATTCTCATGGGGGGGGGGGGGGGGGATTGGAGAATAACAAAATGTGTTGGATTAGTTGAGACCGTATTTGTCAACCTAAAGAAAGAGGTGGTTTAGACATAAAAAAACTAGCACTTTTTAATTCATCTCTTTTAGGTAAATGGAAGTGGAGGAGTTTAGGTGATCATGAGGAACCTTGGTATGATCTCTTGAAATTTCGTTATGGTTCATTAGTAGACAATTTCTTGCATGGGGAAGGTAGGGAAGGCTTATCAAAAACTAAAGGAAAACAGGGATAGAAAAGCAGCGGAATATAAAAATTTTCCTTAGTTGATCCTACGAATGAGCATGATGTGTGTTAGAACTTTTACCTTTCGAGTAGATGAACTTTGATTCACAATCAAAACTTGATCACGAGCGTTGAACAGCAACGCCTGTAACTAGTCCACACGAACAGTTACCTTCACTATGAGTGCTAGCTCCAAGGATGAAGGTTTCTAGTGAGAGGTGGGAGAAATAAGGATTAGGGTTTTAGCAAGAGAGTTTGCTTCAAGTTATTTTTCCTTTAGCACAAGGGTTCTATTTATAGAACCACTTGTCTTGTGCACCAAGACAAACACTTGTCATTGGGCTACAATTACACTAAAGCCCTTTTTCATTAAACAAGCTAAAGGGGGTGCATGCCCCATGTGTCATGTACACATGAGTGCTCCCTCACCATACCATATGGTGTGCCGCTTATTTAATTACCGTAATACCCTTATCACCTTTCCATATTCCTCTGAGGTCCACCGTATCTTATGGTGTTCCAATCTCACACTAGGCTGTCCTTATGTGTGTGACCCTTGTAGGTTTCTGTAACGTTGACAGTTATATTAAATCATCAATTTAATCATAACAAACAGTGAGCGGTATCTAGCAACACATCACTGCTACCCAAGTCACGGAAATGTCATGTGATCTGACAAACCTTATCCGTGATAATGTTTATCTGCATAATTACCCTTTTGCCCCCATGTCTATATTGAACACAAGGCATACATTGTGTCACCCTTGTTCGGTTCAATATTGGGCCCTTAGACATTTATCCTGTTATGCAGGACGGGCAAATTCCATCTTGGTCACTCATGTCCCTCAACATGCTTTGTGAAGTACCCATCAACTGTCTTTATGATCATCCTGTTACGGACAACGTTTGATCAGCAATAAAGTACTTGACTCTACAGCTAGGGTCCATAGTGGTTTCAGGTCGAAGGGTGGTATACACCACTATCACAATGAGAGTAACTTATGACATCTTGCATAACATTATATGTAGCACTCTCATAACGGGTCAATCCGGTATAAATATTACTCTTAATATTTATGCCCATGTCAAGACTTGATAATTCTTTATCCTATGATCCATGAGATGCGATCATCAGTCTATCTTCATGATAGTCTCTATGTTTTATTATTATCCCAATCATAATAAAACTCGACTACGGATGCTTTAAGAATAGTGTCCTTATATTAATGAATCTCATGATTAAGTCACACTTAATATTTCATTAAATGAATTTAACTATTTTAGGGACTCTATTATTTTGGAAATACAAACATAATAAAGAAATGCCTTTTATTAATAGTAAATAAAGCACTAAAAGTATTGGCTTCTAGGACTTACACCAACAAAAACTTCCATTTGGTATAGAGATATTTGGAAGCTTGTTAGTGCGGAGGACGGCGGATGGTTTGGTGGAAATATTAGTTGTGTTTTTGGCAATGGTAATCATATTAGTTTTTGGAAAGAAAATTGGATAGGAACAACATCTTTACGTGAATCCTTTGTTGAGCTTTTCAATAAATTGGCACAATATTGTTTTATTTGGAGATAGGCAATTGGGTGAACAATATGTGGAGATAGAATTTTGTTTGGAGCGATAATTTGAATGTTGTAGAAGCAGCCGGTGAGCGTGATTTATCAGCGGTGCTGGAGCATGTCTACCTGAAGCTGGACTCTGTTGACATGAGGCGATTGATTCCTCATGGTGCTGGCGTGTACTCGGTCAAAAATGCTTACAAAACGTTGCAAAAAAATTCTATTACAGTCGAGTTGGATACCATTACAGTAGCAACATTAAAAAGACTATGGAAGTCCAATATTCCGTCGAAAACTAGTGTATTTGGGTGGAGGCTTTTGATTGATAAATTACCAACTATAGCGGCTTTGTTTTGCAAAGGTATCATTGCCAATAATTTAGAAAGGTGTTGCGTGTGTTGTTGAATTTCCTTACAAACTCAAACAGAAAATCAGAAAACAAGTGGCGCGCTGGGCGCAGCACACTAGCGCCAGGCGCATGAAGTCTTCTGGAAAGAGCGTTTTCTACAGGCATTTGCGTCGGGCGCGGGCCAGTTGGCGCCAGGCACGGGTGCGTGTATATAAACTTGCAGTTTGTGTTTTCTGAGTTGCTTAACATAGTTTTAGGGTTTTGCAGCCAATCAAAAGACTAGGGTTTATAGAGAATTCTCTTGGCAATAATTCTAGGGATTGGGAATTGATTCATCACCTTGTGAAACACTTGTAATTGAATTTCTTGGTCACGGGAAGAAATTCGGGACTTAGGTAGAATAAGATCAAAGCTATATCTTGTAACCCTTGTTTTGAGAATTTAATTGTAACTGAGAACTTATTGATAAGTGAAACAGAGAGCTGCCCTCTCCCCCAAAGTAGGTTCATTAACACCGAACTCGGCAAAAAAAAACCGTGTCTTTTATCTTTTCGCCGGTTTAATTTGTTCGTGATTGTTCTTGCTTTATTTGGATTGCTCAATTTTATTTGCTCCACACATCAAGGTTATTGGTGTGAGTTAATTGGATTCACAACAATTGGTGCCCACTGTGGGGCAAGGATCAAACGAATTGAGTACCATGGGTTCTAAGTGGGATATCGAAAAATTCACCGGGAGTAACAACTTCGGTCTGTAGAAGGTGAGGATGAGGGCAATACTAATCAAACAGAAATGTGTAGAGGCGCTAAAGGGTGTAACACAAATTCCGGAAACACTCTCCGATGCGAATAAAATTGAGATGGATGAGAACGCACTTAGTGCTATTATTTTGTGTCTCGGTGATAAGGTGCTAAGGGAGGTTACTAAGGAAAAGACTGTTGTTAAGATGTGAATCAAACTTGACTCATTGTATATGACCAAGTCCCTGACACATAAACAACTATTGAAACAACAACAATACTTCTATCGTATGGTTGGTCATAAGCCGGTTGTGGAGCAGCTGGCTGAGTTCAATAAGATTATTGACGATTTGACGAACATCGATGTAACTCTTGAAGATGAGGATAAGGCTTTTCATTTGTTGTGTGCTTTTCCCAAGTCACTTGAGAACCTCAAGGATGCATTGTTATATGGTAAAGAAGGCACTATCACAAAATTCAGGTGCTCAAGGATGAAGTTCAATCGGCTTTGAGAACCAAGGAATTGTCCAAGTTTAGAGACTTGAAGTTTGATGATAGTGGAGAAGGCTTGAATATCTCAAGGGGAAGAAGTGAGAATCACGGTAGAGGAAAGGGGAAGAAGCATAGGTCTTTGTATAGGCCAAGAGGTAGTGGTGACAAAACAAAATTCAAATGTTACCATTGCCACAGACCAGGTAACTTCAAGAAGGACTGTACTCGGAGAGGGGGCGGCGGTGGTGGTAGTTCGTCGGCTCAGATTGTTCTTTGTGAAGAGGAAGGATATGAGAGTGCAGGAGCACTAACTGTGACGAATTGGGAACCTGAGAAAAGCTAGGTCATGGACTCAGGATGCTCATATCACATTTGTCTGAGAAAGGAGTACTTTGAGACCTTGGAATTGAAAGAAGGTGGAGTTGTGCGTCTTGGTAACAATAAGGCATGCAAGGTTCAAGGTATGGGTTCTACCCGACTCAAAATGATTGATGATCGTGATTTCCTTTTGAAGAATGTGAGGTATATCCCAAAACTAAAGAGAAATTTAATTTCCATAAGCATGTTTGATGGTCTAGGATATTGCACTATAATTGAACGTGGAGTGATGAGAATTTCTCATGGTGCATTAGTAATTGCTAAAGGGTCTAAAATTAATGGTCTTTATATTTTAGATGGTTCCACTGTTATTTCTAATGCATTGTCAGTTAGTGTAGAAACTGGAGACTTAACTAAACTATGACATTTGAGGTTACGGCATGTCAGTGAAAGAGGTTTAGTTGAATAAGCTAAACAGGGCTTGCTAGGAAAAGAGAAATTGAGCAAACAAGATTTTTGTGATAACTGTACACTTGGCAAACAACACAAGGTGAAGTTTGGAGTGCGAGTGCATAAGTCTAGTAAACCATTTGAGTATGTTCACTCGGACCTTTGGGGTCCAGCGTCTGTTTCCACTCATTGAGGAGGTTCATATTTTCTTAGCATAATTGATTATTATTCTAGAAGGGTATGGATGCACATTATTAAAAATAAGAGTGACACTTTTGAAAATTTTAAGGTATGGCAACTCTAATAAAAAATCAAACTGGAACTAAACTGAAACTTTTGAGAACTGACAATGGCCTTGAGTTTGCTTCAGAGCAGTTTAATGATTTTTGCAGGAAAAGTTATAAAGATACATAGAATCGTTGCATACACACCGCAGCAGAATGGTCTTGCAGAAATAATGAACAGGACCTTGTTGGAGCGGGTTGTTGGAGCGGGTGAGGTGTATGTTTTTGGGAGCTTGACTAACGAAAAGTTTCTACGGTGAAGCTATTAGTACTGTAGCATATTTGATCAACAGATATCCATCAACAGGAATTGATCTAAAGACACCTATGGAGGGTAGGAGTGGCAGGCCGGGATACTACTCCAACTTGAAAGTCTTTGGAGCTCTAGCGTATGCACATGTCAGACAAGACAAACTTGATGCTAGAGCTGTAAAGTGTGTATTCATTGGTTACCCTGAAGGTGTGAAAGGTTACAAGCTGTGAAAGATGAAACCTAGAGGATCTAAATTTATCATAAGCAGGGATGTTGCTTTTGATGAGACCCGTATGGGGATGAAGTGCAAAGAGTTAGAGAGAATTCAGTTTGAGGTGGAGCCTTCCACTGATGAGAGGGAAGAGGAGGATGAGACTCAAGTACCTATGGAGAGTGGAAGCCAAACAATAATTGCTCCGGACTATCGGCTAGCAATAGATAGAGAGAGGAGAGTTATTGCTCCACCTAATAGATACAATTATGTTGACCTTATTTGTTATGCTTTGAATGCACCTGAAGAGGTGCAAGACTCAGAACCAAAGAACTTCAGGGAAGCATAAGAAATCATATATAGTAAAGACTGGCTGAAGGCAATAGAAGAGGAAATGCTTTCATTGGAGAAGAACCAGACTTAAGAGCTTGTGCTTTCATCGGAGAAGGTATACCAGGGGTCGAAGCACCAAGGTATAAAGCAAGACTTATAGCCAAAGACTTTACACAGGTGGAAAGAATTGACTATAATGAAATCTTCTCACCTGTGGTGAAGCATTGTTCTATAAGGGTACTTATGGCAATTGTTAATATGTAAGATCTTGAGTTAGAACCGATGGACGTGAAGACCGCTTTCTTGCATTGTGAATTAGAAGAAACAAATCTACATGCAACAACCTGAAGGTTTTGTGGAAGACAATTCTAAAGTTTGTTTGTTGAAGAAATCTTTGTATGGGTTGAAGCTGAGTCCAAGGCAGTGGTATCGTCGGTTTGATGATTCCTTATTGAAGATTGGTTTTGTAAGAAGCAACTATGACAGTTGTGTGTACATGAGGAAGAGGAATGAGAAAGTCATTCTCTACCTTCTTCTTTATGTAGATGATATCTTTATTGCAAGTTCCGACAAGCATGAGATTCAAGAGCTCAAGGTGAAACTTAATGGTGAATTTAAGATGAAGGATCTTGGTAATGCGAAGAAGATACTTGGTATGGATATTGTGAGAGATCAGAGTAAAGGTGAGTTGTTCTTTTACTCAGCATGATTATTTGAAGAAAGTGGTGGAGCGGTTTAGAATGTAAGATTATAAGGTAGTGAATACGCCACTTGGTCACCATTCGAAGTTGTCAGTTAAACAGTGTCCTAAATCCGAGGATGAGAAGAAGAAGATGGAAAGTACTCCCTATGCAAGTGGGGTTGGAAGCATCATGTATGGCATGGTTTGTAGTAGACCTGATTTATCCTATGCAATTAGTGTGGTAAGTCGGTTTATGGCAAATCCCGGTTAGGTCCATTGACAAGCTTTGAAGTGGGTGTTGAGGTATTTGAATGGAACCTTGAAGAATGGAACCAGGTAGAGATGCTTTGGAGGGGTATGTGGATGCGGACTATGCAGATATTTGTTTGGAACAACGGTAACATGGAAGGCAAATCAACAATCAGATGTAGCCTTGTCGATGACTCAAGCGGATTACATAGCCCTTGTTGAAGGGGTCAAGGAATCCATATGGTTGAAAGGTATGATTGGAGAAATAGGCATTGGTCAAGTGTGTGTGAAGATACATTGTGACAGTCAGAGTGTCATTCATTTGGTAAATCACCAGGTGTATCATGAGAGAACAAAGCACATTGACTTCCGGTTGCACTTTGTTAGAGATATGATTGAGACAAAGAAAATCATCGGAGGAGAATCCAACAGACATGTTCACTAAATCGTCACCAAGAGCTAAGTTCAAGCAATGCTTGGACTTGATTAACTTCGTTGAAGAGTAGACTGAGGTTGTAGAGGGCAGCATGGTGGTTGACGGAAAATTGGCAGCACCATCGTTTGGAAGACAAGGTGGAGATTTGTTGTGGAATTGCCTTACAAACTCAGAAACAGAAAATCAGAAAACAGGTAGCGTGCTGGGCGCAACACACTAGGGCCAGGCGAATGAAGTCTTCTGAAAAGAGCGTTTGCTACTTCCATTTGCGCCGAGCGCGGGCCAGTTAACACCAGGCGCGGGTACGCATATATAAACTTGCAGTTTGCATTTTCTGAGTTGCTTAACAGGGTTTTAGGGTTTTGCAGCCAATCAAAAGACTAGGGTTTATAGAGAATTTTTTTGGCAATAATTCTAGTGATTGGGAGTTGATTCATCACCTTGGGAAACACTTGTAATTGAATTTCTTGGTCACGGGAAGAAATTCGGGGCTTGGGTAGAATAGGATCAAAGCTATTTCTTGTAACCCTTGTTTTGGGAGTTTCATTGTAACTGAGAACTTCATTGATAAGTGCAACGGAGAGCTGCTCTCTCCCCTAGAGTAGGTTCATTAACACCGAACTGGGTAAACAAACAACCGTGTCTTTTATCTTTTCGCCGGTTTAATTTGTTCGTGATTGTTATTGCTTGTTATTGCTTTATTTGGATTGCTCAATTTTATTTTCTCCACACATCAAGGTTATTAGTGTGGGTTAATCAGATTCACAACAGTGTGTTTTGTTTCCAAGAAGTGGAGGATGCTCATCATGTTTTCTTCAAGTGTAGTGTGATAGCTAAAGTTTGGGATCACATCTACAAGTGGATGGGTGTCAAGCCCATTGTGTTCATGTCTACATCCAACCGTTTTTTATCTTTTGGTGATTTTCTTATAGGAACGAAGAACAAGAGATTGCGGCACCTAATTTGGTTGGCGACTACTTGGTGCATTTGGCGTGCTCGTCATAATACTCTTTTTGGAGGCATCTTTACTAATGTCGCTACCTTAGTGAACAAAATATTGTATATTGCTTGGTTGTGGTTCATAGTTAGATTACAGAGTGGTGTAGACCTATCCTATCGTGATTAGTGTATTAATCCTCTATATTGCTTTCATCGCATTGCATATAATGTGCGTTTCTTGAATTGTAAGGGTTGAGTACCCCTTGTGCTCCTTATCATTCAAATTTTGCTTATAAAAAAAAAGGTTAAAACAATAACATGATTGACATTGATTCAATATGAATTACATCCTTGTTTTTAGTTGCTTTAATCAAATCAATATCAATAAAGTTATTATTTTAATCGTAAAAGGATGACCATTAACTTTTCAAGAACAACGTACATTGTCGCTAGAATTTTAAATATTGATCCTTGATAGACCACCATGTATAGATATGTCATAATAAAAAATTTCCCTCGTAAGATTTACTTTAACTATTACTCCTTTTGTATCAAATTATAATTTGTACCAAATTATAAGTCATGTTACATTACCAATGAAATACTAAATACTAATTTTCTTATTATACTCTTAATTATTTATTACTTTCTCATCTTTCAAATCCGATCCTCGATTTATCTTTTTCATACCATAAATGAAGATCAATTTTGTAACCTAAGTCATAATTCTTTTCACATACAACATTAAATACATTTTTTAATTTGTGAAATATGATCAAAATGACTTATATTATATTATGGAGGGAGTATAAGAAAAATATTACTATTGAATATCTTAATAAAACAAGTTTCTTTTTTACGCAAGTTAACTAAACTAATGTAGTAATATTATACTCTTAAAAACAATGTTTTAAGAACCGAACCGAACCGAAGGCTTATCAGCTTTAATTAAAAAATTAGTGGCTAGAGGGGACTTACATGGAGTTCAAATATGCAGAGGGACACCAATGGTGTCCCACATCCTTTTTGCAGATGATTGTTTTTGGTTTTGCAGGTCTACGGTTGCGGAATGTAATCTTTTGATGAGCCTCCTAAAAATATATGAAGAGGCTTCTGGGCAAGAAGTCAACCTAGCAAAGTCGGAGGTGTTTTTCAGCAGGAACTTGAGCTTGCCTGCACAAGAGGACTTGTCACGAATCATGGGTGTTAGACACGTGCTTGGGACTGGTAATTACCTTGGCCTGCCATCTATGATCGGAAGGAAGAAAAAGGAGGTCTTTTCTTACATTAAAGATAGAGTCAGGAAGCGGATAAACTCATGGAGAGGGCATGCTTTATCTAGGGCATGCAAGGAGGTGATGATCAAATCAGTACTTTAGGCAATCCCATCTTATGTCATGAGTATCTAATTACTTCCAGAAAGCACAATCAAAGAAATTGAACGCATGATGAATTCTTTTTGGTGGGGTGGTGGTACTAATAATAATGGTATCAAGTGACTAGCTTGGGATCGTATGACTCATCCTAAAAGTCAATAAGGGTTGGGGTTTCGTGACCTTCATACCTTCAATTTGTCAATGATAGCTAAACAAGGATGGAATATCATGACCAACCCACATTCCCTTATAGCCAAAATCTATAAAGCGAGGTACTTTCCACATTCTTCTTTTTTTGAGTCAAAAATTGGTAATAATCCAAGTTATGCTTGGAGAGGTATTTGGACAGGAAGACAAACTCTTATGTATGGTTGTAGGTTGAGTATTGGGAGTGGCACTAGCATTAACATCATGCGTGAACCTTGGTTAAGAGATGAAGTTGGTGCATGGTTTCCTTCACCCCAATGTCCAAGGTGTGTATAATTTACAAGTTAGTGATCTTATGTCTCCAAATTTGAAATCTTGGGATAGAGGAAAAATTGAATCTTTATTTCCTTTGACATTAGTTAACCGTATTGTGGAAACTCCGTTACTTGATGTAGCTGAGGAAGACAAACTTGTTTGGATTGATAGCGTTGATGGTAATTATAGTGTAAAAAGCGGGTACAAAGTGTTGATGCAAATGAAAGGAAGAGTTGATATGTCGGTTCATCATGGTGATTGGCAAAGCATATGGAAGATTCAAGCTCCATCAAAAGCGAAGCATTTACTTTTGAGGATTTGTAGAGGGTGCTTACCATCTCGTGTAAAGCTTCAAGAGAAGCATGTGCTGTGTTAACTATCATGTCCACTATGTAACCAAAAGGTTTAGAAGATGATTGGCATGTTTTTATGTCTTGTAATTATAGTGTTGTGGCGCGACAGGCAGCAGGCCTTGATCCCGTTATTTTTCATCGAATTCAGCAAGCCTCAAGTATACAAGAGTTGATCTTTGATGTTTGCTCAGCCGAGCCAAAAGAGGTGGCAGGTATGTTTGCGATGCTAGTTTGGGTGTTGTGGCAAAACAGGACAACAAAGTATGGCACGATACACATGAGACGGGACGGAACTTGGGGATAAAAGCTCGGCATCTTTGGCAAGAATGGCGTGATGTTCAACAAGTGCAGCAAGGAGCTTCAATTACACAGCAGCAGCGCATTCATAGGTGGGAGAAGCCACAACAAGGTTCGTACAAGTGTAATATTGATGCCGGCTTTCATCGTGACTTGAACAAATAAGTATCGGTTGGTGTTTGCGGGATCACTTGGGTAGGTTTGTAAGGGCTGGAACAACTTGGTTGGATGGCAAATATTCCATAATTGAAGGTGAGGCTATGGCATTACCTGAAGCCATGAAAGCAATGGATCAATATCGTCTTACAAATCTGATCTTCGAGACGGATTGCAAGAATGTTGTGGATGCAATTCAATACTTTCACGGAGGCACCTCTGAATTTAGTTTACTTGTTTCACATATTAATAATTTGTTATTGATAAGTCCAAACTTTATGGTTAAGTTTATTAAGCGACAAGCGAATATAGTTGCTCATTCCCTTACTAGGGCGGCCATATCATGGTCTAGCTAGTTGCTGTAATTTAGAGTCTATACCTTTTTGTATTATCTCTTTATTGATTAATGAAATAATATGAATTTATGTTTGTCAAAAAAAAAAAAAAAAAAAAAAGAACTGAAGCGAATATCAAACCGATGTAGCCTTCGGTTCAGTTCTCATAACATTGCTTAAAAATGTGTATAAATAAGTTTATTTTTTTCCACTACAAATTTTCTACTTTAACCGATATCTTAGGACACATGTTATAACTTTTATATATATATATATATATATATATATATGGGGCAGAGTACTTATAAGAAGTAGTATCTCTTACTCTTTCACACTCTCTTTTAAACTCTAACCATCCACTTTCTAAACCTCTTCATTTCATTCTTGTCATTCAATTTTCATAACACAATCATCACCACAAGAATTTCACCCTTGTCCACCACACGAATGGGTTCAAGATCAGCACGTTGGCGCCAGACTTGGGCTCCACAACCATTAACACCATTAATGGAAGGTCCTGATCCTGAAATGCTAGAAGAAGGAACCAAAAAAGAAAGCTCTTGGGAAGCTATAAGAGAATGGTTCAAAGCTCAAAAGATTTCACCTGGTGCCAACATTTCATCACAATCATTTTATGGAACCATTCATGCTAAGACACAAGATTTAAAGTTATTGCTTGGTGTCTTAGGTTGTCCCTTGGCTCCAATTCCCTCAGATCATGATCCTACTTTAAGTATTCACAATCACATCAAAGATACCTCATTTGTAAGTTCTCACTTCACATCAAAATGTTTGCCTATTTTAGCATTTATTTTGGTATTAATGATTGGAAATTGCAAGATATGGCTTGGTTTATATATGTACTTTCCTCTCTATAATAAGTAAAAATATCTTATTATAGAGAGGAAAGTACATATCTAAATCAATGTTAATATTTTATTTAATAAAAAAAATAATTTATTTACTAAACTAATCATCATGAAAGTTTTTTTTTTTTTTTTTACAAGAAAATAAAGAAAATCTTAATTTAAGAATTTTTAGATTTAGTTGTTTACATTAGACAAAAAAATTGTTAGACCAAGAGATTGTCAGAAATCAGAAATATTTGTAATTGTTGGTGACATTATTCCTTTTCTTGTTTTTCTTTCATTAAAGAAAAAAAGAGAGAGATTGTCAGAAATCAGAATCCCAAAACTAACGTGACTATTTACAAAAATCATTTTTGTAACTTTAACAATATTTGTGTTTTTTTATTTTTTAAATCAAGAACAGAGTAAATAATTATTCATAACTGAAGGGGTGTGTAGTTGAAACAAACATAATAGTAGTTGAGTTGAGTGTAACTTCCCTAACAAAATAAAATAAAACACAATTTATTATTTCTTTCTTGTAAGTATTTTCTAATCATGTGGTTAATTTGGTACAACCTTTTAATCTAACTAATTAATTTAATTAAAACAGGAAACTTCAACAGCTAAGTACATCATACAACAATATTTAGCAGCAACAGGGTGTTTGAAACAACAAAAGGAGAACAAAAACATGTATGCAACTGGGATGGTGAAGATGATTTGTTGTGAAACAGAGATATCATCTGGGAAAAATGTAAAATGTTTGGGGACAAGAAGCAGTGAAAATGGTTGTTTTGTTCTTTGGCAGATGTTGCCAGGAATGTGGTCTCTTGAATTGGTTGTTGGTGGACATAAGATTGTTGCTGGTAGTAATGGTAAAACTGTTTGGAGACATACTCCTTGGTTAGGTACTCATGCTGCTAAAGGCCCACAACGCCCATTACGTCGCATTATTCAGGTAAATTTTTGTGTATTCGAGTGTTCACCTTCATTTATAATATATAAATTTTAATAAGTTGATGCCATAACACCATAAATTATTTTGTTCAAAAAAATCACAAAATATTAAGTATTTTAAGCATCATCACGAATTACACAATTTTTATAAGTATTTTATGGTATCATGGAGTTTTATTGAGTAACGAAAGAAAAATTTATTTAATAAATCTAAAAAGTAGTACAAACTTATACCGTAGTAATATAATTATTAGATCATAAAAAATACTAAAGATAAAGTTGATCAATGATTATAATTTAGAAGATGAAATTACATATATTTTATTTGTCAAATAATATAGTGGTTAGAATTTCACTATTTAAAGGGAAATAAATGGGCGTACCAGGATTCAAATTTCACTTCCTATATTTTACGTGCAAATGTCACACTAATTGAGTCAGCTTCATGGAAGATGAAATTGCATATTTACTCACTAATGAATGTGTGTTTGTTTGTTTAATTCCAATAGTAGAAGCACTAAAATGAACTTTTTCTTTTATGTGTTAAAAGGTGTGCTAACATGTGGATAAACAAAACAAGAGAAATATATAAATTTAGGTTAAATCTTGTCTTATTGAAAACATAATTTTGTATTATAAACAATAAAAGCAAGCAAGGACTTTTGGTCTATATTGTCTTAGAAACAAAACAAAATTTGAACTATAGTTCTGTATATTCTATATTTGTGTTAATTTGTTTCCTTGGGTTGGTGAGTTGATTTGAGGCTTAGCCTTAGGGGGGACATAGAACTAATGTTCAAAGTAACTTGTACCAAACAAAGATTGAGATTGAAAAGCAAATTTTAAAATAAAAAATAAAATCCAAATTTTCATATTGAAGGGTATATTTCAAGCTGACAATGATAGAGAAACTGTCCCTTACTTTACCTAACATAACATGCTCTTACGGATACTTACAATGCCACGTGATTTTCAATATTACGTCAGCACTGATTATTGTACTACCATTAGTACATTGTTAATGAGTCATGATCTTGGGATTGCTGCTTATTGCAGGGTAGCCTAGGAAGTAGTAGGGTATCCCTGAAGAATGAATGAATGAATTATCCTTTTGCTTTTACTTTTTCTTTTTTGCACTTTATTGAATAATAGTCCATCGTCCACTACATTATTGTCCCTACTTTCATACCTTAATATTCTCTTTACCATTTGTACTATAGTTGTTTCTTTATTTAACGATGTTTGGCCTAGGATAACGTTTCCTAACTATTCTTGTTTAGGGCCAGCCACCTTCTATTGTTAACCATGAAAATTTTGTAAGCCATAAACTTCCTAGTTAACTACAAATAAATATTTTCTTATTAAATAACTTAAAAACTATAGAAATTCGAAAAAAAACTCATATATGGAACGAGGTTATACCTAGATCAAAATATCAGTTATTCAATCAATGTAATTAGAGAAAATTTGTTCATAATTAAAATCTCTTCAGTTCTTATATTTTAGGTTAACAGAATAATTGATGTACAATCTAGTTTAATGGAGTATATTATCAAGAGAAAACATAAATTGTGTTATCAGTCTTACCTTAATTGTCAAAAATTGATATTGTTAAATTAGATATTTTCACCTATATATAAGAATTCAACATCCCGTAGATGCGTGAGTTTCAGCAATACTTATCACTTCGTATAATCGAAAAAAATATCCCAATTCAATATTTTAAACCTGTCTCTTATTCTATTGTTAGTTTTTTTTTTTATATAGCAAAGCAATTTCTATCAATTATTTAACTACTTTCATTCTAATGTTGCACATATTTAGGGTTTAGACCCAAAGAGCACAGCAAGTTTATTCACCAATGCACAATGCTTAGGTGAAAATCGAATCGGGAACATTGATTGCTTTGTGTTAAAGGTTTGTGCGGATCGTGAGACTGTGGTCGAACGAAGCGAAGGACCCGCGGAGGTGATAAGGCACATACTATATGGCTACTTTTGCCAAAAGAGTGGACTCCTCATATACTTAGAAGACTCACATCTCACAAGAGTTCCAACACAAGATAGTGATACAGTGTATTGGGAGACCACGATTGGGAGCAGCATCGGCGATTATAGAGATGTTGATGGGATCTTGATTGCGCATCAAGGTCGATCAATTGCAACAGTTTTTCGATTTGGTGAGCTCTCGATGCAACATAGTAGAACCAGAATGGAAGAGGTATGGACCATTGATGATGTTATGTTTAATGTACCTGGACTCTCCATGGATCACTTCATTCCTCCAGCTGATATTCTTGACAATATAAATTCTCCATGATAATTTGACTCATTAGGAACTTGTGTAACTTTTTTTTTAAATTTACTTTTTAAGTCAATGTGAATTGTAACTTTATTTTGGAGGGGGTATAATGAAAGCATTGGTGGGGGGTGTAAGTTCTTTTTTGTTATTGAATTAATGTAAGAACTTAGTTAGTAGTTATGGACTTCAAGTCATTAAGCTCAAATGACAAATCATGAAAGGGGGATGGAATAATTGATCTACGGGTAAGATAATGGCACATATTTTATGTACTTTATTATTTAGATTAAAAGTATTGGATATTATTGAGCAACAATGTTATTTCTGTTTTAAATAATTTTACATTGAAAATATTTGTTTTAATTTCGACAATCATCAAATAGAATCACCTAGAGAAAAAGGAATCTATGAAAAAATAAATTTGAAAACCACAATTGTTTTGTAATTTTTTGTTTTATCTAGATAATGATGTATATGTGTTAATATACATATTATTTAACAGTATGAACTACTAAGTGATTGAGTTAAAATTCTTTTAAGACAAATCGTTCAAATAAATAAGAATTGATTGCTGAAAAAAAAATTGTTAAAAAGTGGAGTTTTAACACAAAAAAATATAATTTGTTTGTATAAATTTAAAAATAAGCTAATTTAAATGCACCCTAAATGTGTAATGCTAGTATGATTAATTATTCTTCCATGATCTATTGGGTAATGAGATTGCCTATTGTTTAGTGAACAAATTTAAATCTATTGGTAATCTTCTTTCTTTCAAAAAGTTAGTCTATAATGAAATAAAGTTGTTGAAACAAGGGAAAGTTATGCAAACACATTTTGATGGTTAGGATTAAACCTTTTTTTATTTCTATATATATAGGGTACATATGATGAAATAAAGTTATGAAATAAAGATGAATAGATATATATATATAAAGGGTACTCCATCCATAGGAGGTAAGGTACCATAAAAAGCAATTTTCTCTATTTTCTTTATTCATGTTTTCTATAAAAGCAATTCTCACTATTTTCTTTATTCATGTATTCAATATATGTAGTGATTTCTAAAATAGTAGAATCATATGATGCACATTTCTATATATTTCTAGATGAGAGACTGAACGGTATGTGAATATTTCTATTATGCTTATGCAGAAGGTTCACTTAATTGCCTAGAGAGGAGACATTTGTCATGTAGTTTATCCCATTATATTATTTAACTTGTTTTAAAATTGTTCTCCCATATGACAGAAGAAATTAGATTGGCCGGTTTAGAATTTTGTGCTTGTGATGAAATCTATATGTCTAGGGTGATTTTATATATATAAAAAATAAAAAAAAAAAGTAATCTTGATTTTATTTTGTTTGCTAATCTCTCAAAAAATGCAAACAATATCTTCATCATATATTAAATTAAATTAATAAATTCTAAATGTTTATTAATTTGATATAAATTTTATTGAATTCAAAATGTCTTTTTATGTTATTTTATATTTATCAATCAGTTGAATAATTAATTTTACCAAATATTTCGATTATCTTTAGTCATCAACTATAAACTATCGACTATCAGCTATAAATTATAAAATAACTTATCAACTGACCATTAGTTTTACCAAAAAATGTTGAAGTGTGGATTAGACATTAGTATATTTAATAGCTAGAATATGTAGAGGTGCGTCTCTTTTTTGGGGAAGGCAATTGGACTTGTTCCATGACAGACTTCATTATTTGGGTAGGGCTAATTTGGCCCAGACCGTTAATTAAAATTCTTAGAAAAATGCTCTTTAGACTCCTTTATTTACTATTCAAGCTTCCTGTGTTGATGAAAATGTCTGGAAGATAAATTTTGGAACTTAAATTCTAAAACTAATTAGTTTTAGAATCTATATTTCAAAATATACTAATATGTATTATTTATTTTTACCAAAATAGCTATACAAGTTGAATTTGAAACTTACAAACTGAATTGTATTTTATTTTATTTTTGAAAATTATTTACGCTTCGGAACTTACTATCAAACGTTTTTTTTTTAAAAAAAAAAAAATTACTTCGGAATTTAACATCCGAATTGTATTTTTTTTAAAAAAATTACACTTCGGAATTATGAACCGAAAACGGACACTGATATTTCCTTGTTGTTGTATCTTCTTTCTTTACCTTTATTTTCATTTCTATTTACTCATCGCCTCTTTCACAACCCAATCTGAAATATTTTTTTCCTTCGTCAGAACCATTATCTGAGCAATGCTGGATTCATCAATGTTTGGTTTCAATTGAACCGGAGGTACCGCCATTCTAACACATACATATATAAATCAATACAATAAACACATAAAAAACATGCACTACAAAGCTGAAAAACCGAAATTTTGCCAAGATTTATGTTTACAGATAACTACATATTGGAATGCACGTTCCAAAATTTACGTTTACAAATAACACTTGAAAATTTAAAAAATATATCGATTAAAGCATACATTACTTGTTGGATGACACAAAATAAGTGTATGAACCCTCTATGAGTGAATAAACAACGTTGATTTCAAGGCTTCAAAAAGTGAAAAAAAAAAAAAAAAATCAACTTGTATAGCCATTGATCGAAAACAATACATATTAGTGTATTTCGAGATAAATGATCCAAAACTAATTAGTTTTGAAATTTAAATTACAAAATCTATCTTCAAGATAATTTCGTCAACACGGAAAACCTAAATAGCAAATAAGAGAATTTAAAGAGCATTGAACAAATTCCTAATATGATTCATACAAAATATTGTGGAGATTGCGGATATTACCACATTACAATTGTAAATCAATACCTTATAATTCTTTAATTTTCGTATCTTCGAAGTGCATAAACTAAATAAGTATTAAGAATGGGGCAACTTGTTTGGCTAATGTTGTCTACTATCAAAAACTTTATATGTTTTTTCAGCTGAATACTCTAAAAGTTAGTATATAATTTCCATTATTCTAGAGTTTAAAATTCTTAATTATTTTTTAGTAAAAAAAAAACAAATTCTTAATTATTTTACATCAAAGTTGCACCCCTTTATATTTCCCATTATTAGGCATCAGCAATTGGGAGCACAATATTACTGATGTGGTAGTTGACGAAGTGTCAAAGTAAGTATAAAATTATCGTTCCTCAGAGATTGTTGTGTATCAATAACGGTAATCGAGATCATACGAGAGTAAAAATTGCAATTAAATTAAAAAAGGGGGGTTTTGTTTGAGAAGGCGATTGGGTCGTTCGGTTCATCCAATTACTATTGTCTTGGTGGTACACGCGCAGTAACGAATTACAAGTATAGTTCCACGATTCGATTAACAAAATAGCTATGCCCAATCTCTTGGTACATAACCCTCCCCCTTGATCACACATCCCTAATCTCTTAGGTGACTTATGATCAATTGAGGTTTTCACACGTTAATCTAAGAATTCTCAATTAACAAACCAAAATCTCTTAAGCGAAGGTTAATTGAATAATTATTCCTAGGTCGATTAATTTATTTCTAATCTCTTAGCAAACAAACAATTAGAATCATCACACAATTGGCCAAAGAATGTAAAGCATTAAGAACAAGGAATAATTCACTGAAACTAACTTCGTAATTCATTAAAACATCATATGAAACCACATGGTTCAAGAACAATAGCAATTGGAATCCCCATGGACCCAATCAATGAAGTTTAGTTACACATAATCAAAGTAATAACGATAAATAGGGTAGAAGAATTCATTACGAAATAAGGAAAACTTGAGTCTGACTTGCTCTCAAGAATCGCCTTTTTTTCGCCGTCTGGAACTATCCTAGAATGAGAGAAAATCTAAATTTATAGGCCTAGGTTTACGAGCCCGCGCTGTGCGCCGCGCCTGGCGCCACAGACAGAGGCAAATGATTTTTTTTCCTTCATGAAATTTGTAGCTCTTGATCTTAGCTTTCAGTTGCCGCAAATCCCGCATCATTCCGAGTTACGAAACTCTAGATATGGTCAAAATATCAGGCATATGTCATGATGCAAATTGTGCTGATTTTCTTCAACTTTCTTCTTTTTTTCTTGTGCTTCAAGCAATCTTGTAACGATTCTTTTTCTCTTTATTTCTTGTATAAAAACATATAAAATACTACTTAAACATGCCTTGAAATGTGGTTAGAACATAGTAATGACGTGAAGTCATCAGTAGTCTCCGTAACCACATCACAATTGTAGTGAGATTTAAATTCACGTATATGATAACATCGTAACCGTATAAGGAGCCACATTAGACGACTTTGACCATGTTTGTAAGACCAGTAGAATTTCAATAGCAGGAATTAGAATTGAGATATATTAAATGATATTCTGCTATTTGTTTTTATCAGTTTTCTATTTGATTGTCTGTTTTAACACTATTTTTGCTGAGATTGTGCCTGCGCGTTAGATTAACATTTGGAAAATGGGCACAATGACTTTATAAGCTTTAAATGAGTTTAGAAACATTTTTGTCTCATCGAAACGTTGAAAATATTTTTCTAGTGGTTTTTGAGAAAATGGGCAACTCGCTGTTTGAAAATTTTACGGTTTCTGATTTCCGTCAAAATTTAAATGAAGACTTTATATCTCGACTGTGGTGAGAATTTGATTTCATTATATTTTTATGAGCTAAGGAGCGAAAATTTATTCGGAATAAAATTCATTCGAAAGTTTGTGAATTGTTTTTATTAAAAGATTTACGGTAGAATTTTTCTGTTTCCGTAAAGTTTATCGGTACGCGAGATACGGCTCGTTTAAGAGCGAACGTGGGGACTGAGTGAGATGAGTTGGCAAGCTCACAAAATATCTAGATATTTATGT
The DNA here is from genome assembly GCA_954870985.1 of Trifolium fragiferum. Taxonomy (NCBI): domain Eukaryota; kingdom Viridiplantae; phylum Streptophyta; class Magnoliopsida; order Fabales; family Fabaceae; genus Trifolium; species Trifolium fragiferum. Next base: position 26,354,054 of record OX940789.1, on the reverse strand, counting down.
GAGTTGCTTTGTGACCAAGTTTGAATGAATGGCTAGGATTTATGTTAGACTACTCGGCTTATCACTTAGAAGGGGGGGTTGAATAATGCGGTTTTTAAAAAACAATGCGGTTTTTAAAAAATTATTTCAAATTAATCAAGCGAGCGGAAGAGCCACCGGATCGGTAGTCTACGCACCGATTGACCAAAGGAAAGGTAGTATAAGCCTTGAACGGTTTTGAAAAGACACGAAAATGTTCGAGTTCAAAATTGATTCAAATTAAACAATTTAAAAATCAATCCCAAACAAGTTACCAAGCAATATTCAGATCAATCACAATCAAGCAAGAATCAATTGAATTTTTGTGAACCAATACGAACACCAAAAATTCAATCGATTAAGAAATTAACGAAATTACGAAATTTAAAAGAGAGAGAGAGAGAGAGAGAGAGAGAGAGAGAGACACGATGTGATTAAGGAGTTCCTCGGATTTCGCGTCGTCCACGCGTATGTCCGAGTACGTCTCCCCCCAAATAACCAAACGGGTTATTTGAGAGTTTATAGATCAAAAACTTGATGAACTAAGAGTGCACAGTTTACAATTTGAACCTTATACACCTATAACGACACAAAATGTAAACTAATGCGAATAACCTCGACACACAACGAAACTTCGCCATCTGATTCCAACGATCCACCTTGTGCCGAACCGCACCCGATCGTCCAGCTGAGTCCTTCGTTTCTTGTTGTCGAATCCTTCAAGACACGCACTATCTTGAATCACTTGAGAGAAACACTAGAACCTTCTTCACACAATTCAACCAGACTACGATTCTGATTCACCACGAACCGTATCGAACGTTATCACACAAGAACTCAATCTTTATTGAATTGATTCCATACTCAAAATCCAATTTGATTGCAATCCTTGATGAAGATGATGAATTTATGATGAATGAAACCTTTGATGCAAATTCTCACTCAATTTGTATCCAAAGCGTTTTCTGATCTTTCACACTAGTTTTCTCTGCTTTACAATGACACACCATATTGCTATTTATAGAGAAAATAGGATTGAGCAAATTTAGGCAAAATTTAACAGACATGTATCGATACAAAGGATGGTTTGTATCGATACAAACCCTTTGACCAGCGTTTAAATTTGAAAATATTGACCTATGTATCGATACAAACACGTATGTGTATCGATACATATATCAATTTCTTGAAATCTTGACTGATATGTATCAAATCATGCAAGCATGATTCGATACATCAAGCACAATCTGGTTTTCTGAGAAGCAAGGGTGTGTATCGATACATGCAAGCATGATCCGATACACAGATGACCTTCTGCCTCTGAGTGACCACTTTTGTATCGATACAAGTGATATATGTATCGATACAAATTGCTCAAAATCAGTCTGAAGTAATTTCAGGACATTTGTATCGATACACATGTTTATGTATCGATACCTAATACCTAAAAATCAGTTTTTCAAAGTTATAAAAAGGTTTCTCGCTGTCAAGTCATTTGTAATGTTGCCAAAATATGTTCTACTCTATTTTCATGTGTTTTGACAATTATTAAAACATGAGGATGAACTGGTGCACTTACAATTTAGTCTTGCAACTTTTTACTATTTGATCCAATGGCCTAGAATGATTCATGTATCTTTAAATAGAAAAGTCATGAGACTTCCTTCCCTTCCTTTTCCTCTTGCCGTAGCTCTCCCTCCCTCTCATTCCTTCATTTCCCTTTCATCACCAAATCACTTGATTTCAAGCTTGTTGGAGTCATAGAAATTGCAACGATCATCTTCTCTAAGGTAACTAAACCTATTCCTTTCCTTTTGTTGATTAAAACTCTTAGGATTAATATTTTTGTGGTTTGTGTTCTTGAGGGAAAATTCTTAGAACTTGCTTTTAATTGATTTTTGTTCCATAGAAGTTGTCCATGAGTGTTACACTAGCATGTTTAAGCTTAGTATGGTTGATTTCCATGGTGTGATGAGATTTTCATGAGATTTTGGGTTAGGGTTTGATGAGAAAATTTAAAGTGATCATGAACATGAAATTTTGTTTGATGATTTTGTGTATGAAGTTATTTTTGAGCTTTGTAGTAATATGGATATATGATTCATGAATTTGTTTGAGAAAACAAGAGAAAAATATTTTTGTGTGTTCTTGAGGAATTATGAAAATTTATTTTGAATTGTGAATTAAGTTTTGAAAAGGTTTGTTTGTTCAAAATCAATGACTTTAAAAACTAGTAGATTATTACTAGGGTTTTGTAATGAAAAAGAAAAGTGAGTGTTGGTCTTGTTTTTGTTGTTGGCCGTGGCACCCCTTTGTTAAAGGATCAAAAGTTTCAAATTTTTCTAAGTCCCAATTTAGGAGGGCATAATCATGGTTTTAAAGGAATGATCAATTATGGATTTGTTTGGGAAAGAAAATTAGTTGATTATGTCTTAAGAAAACAAATTTAAAAATTGTCAAAGTTGTGGTTTTGTTTGAAATGGTTTTGATTGTTAGGATAAATGATTTTGGGATATTATAGGATATTACCATGCTTTTGAAAATGAAAAACAATTGAGTGATAACATGTTTTCCTTGTTTTTGGCCGAGGCACATAAGGGAAAATGGCCATGAGATTTCAAAATGATAAGAAAGTGATCATTGTTTGGTGAATGATCATAGCTTTTAAAAGAATGATTATAGGGTTTTTAGTTGAAAAGAAAACTTGTAACTTGCGATGCAAGAAAACTCTGATTTTCTTTGATTTATTTTTGAAGAGTTTTTGGTTTGTTTTCAAATGGTTTTGTTGTGTGAAATTGATTTTTTTTGGAGTTGAAAACAATAGTGTTTCATGGTATACTTTGAAACAAAATTATTTTCGTATAGAGAAAATAATGCATTTAACTTCATGAAATTTTGATCACCATGGGGAAAACTTGAAATCACTATATGAGAGTGTTAGAAAGTACCTTAAACCCCTCGAGAATTTAGAGAACAAGTTTCGTTTCGATAGGATACGTTGGGAGTATTTTATTGATTGTACGCTGCTTAATTTTAGGTAGCGCGTATTGTAGAATTGCACGTGAAAGGTTAGAGGAAGCTTGCCGAGGTAAGGGCACCTTTCTCTTTGTATTATTTCCGTTGATAGCATGTGTGTATGCTTTGTTTGTGGTGTGTTTTGAGTGCTTGGTGTTGGAACAAAGTTGGTTCTAATATAACCCAAGTAGTTTTGATGATAACAATAGTATTAATATACAATAGGGAATACTGATAATTTACTCTAGTGTGCAGATATACATGTTAAAATTTATATTCACTAGAAATTGAAGTTCTGGTTGCTATGCTAAAGTATCCCCAGAAGTTGGGAAAATGCAAGTTCTGAAGACAACACCAGAAGTTGAAGTCATTAGAAGTTGCAAGTCAAAGTCAACCAGAAGTTGAACTCATCAGAAGCAAATTTAATATCTGTAGATTCTGATGACGATGAAACAGCAGAGGATGCCAGAAGAACATTCTATTCTCATTAACGACTATCATCTATTTGGCAAAGATCTGAAGGAGCAGAAGAACTTCTTTCAGACCGTTATCCTCATGATAATGACGTTTGTACTATTGTACTAACTTTGTTTTCCTGATTTGGGCGAATATTCGAAATCAAGGCTCATATTTTGATCTTTACTTGATTTGGATAACACATTTCAAATGAAAACAATAGTACAGTACTACGTAGCTGAATCACTACAAGAAAATCACGTTTTTGCGAAGGCCAAAAGCCCTCGCAAAAGGCTAAAAGCCGTCGCTAACTACTAACATACAGACGACCATCAAAACCCAGCGTCCGTCTCTATTTTGCCCGCCGGTAAATTTCCAGACGGCCCAGGTCGTCTGTAAACGGGCACGACGGAATTTGCGACGGCCTGACGCCGTCGCTACAGGCAAACGGTCACATCCCTCTGTACATGTAACGACGGCTTAAGCCGTCGGTAAAATCGGCTTAGCGACGGCTCAGATCGTCTAGAAATCTGGACGGACTGACACAGCAGAGATTCGTTGACTGATTTGCGACGGCTTAGGCCGTCGCTAAATCTGGACGGATTTTTTTAAAAAAATTAAATATTTAATTTTTTAAAAGAAATTAAATATTTAATTTTTTTTTAAAAATTAAATATTTTTTTTATAAAATTAAATATTTACTTTTTTTTTATAAAATTTATTTATTATTTTGAAAAATACAAATTAACATAAAAATAAATTTAATACATATTAACTATAAATTATTTAAAATAACAAAAATATAAATTAAAAATTCAATAAGGAAATACGATAATTGTCTCGAATTACAAACATAATAGATAATTGTCTCAAATTACAAACATAATATTAAAGTACGATAATTAAACATTCATAATAAAGTACGATAATAATTAAAAAAGTTCTAAAATGAAATACGACAAACATTCATTAAGCACTTCTTCCCCTTGCGTTTGTTCTTCCACCGCTTGTTCTTCCACCACTTGTTCTTCCACCGGCTTCAAAATTCACACCAGCTTGAGCATAGCCACGACCTTGAAAATTTCCACCACCTTGAAAACGAAGTCCGCCTTGAAAATTACCACCACCTTGAAAATTATCTTGACCACTTTGAAAAGATCCACCGCCTTGAAAACTTGGAAAATATCCTCCGCTTTGATTATTTGGATTCCATCCGCCTTGAAAATTTGCATTACTTCCGCCAGCTTGATCATTTGGATTCCACCCGCCTTGAAAATTTGCATTACTTCCGCCAGCTTGAACATTTGGATTGCCTCCTCTTTGAAAATTTGAATTCCCTCCACCTTGAACATTTGGATTCCCTCCGCCTCCATTCCAAGAAGTATTTTGAAAGTTATTTGAAAGACCAGAAGTGTGAAAGTCATCTACAGCTCCAATTAACTCATTGAACAAACGATCATCCTGAAGACCAGTCAAAAAATCATCATTCTGCGACGATGATTGGTTGCAAGGAACTTGCTCTTCCTCTGCTTGAGGTCCGGACTCGTTTCTTCTGCCTTCAATTAATTCGGCTCTTAGCCGCTCTTCCATTTCTAGAAACCTCCGTTCATATTTAGCTTCAATCCGCCTTTCAATTTCTTTCTCTTTTTCCTCATCAGTTTGATATCGGGATGTAGCTACACTAGCAGTACTGTTACGCGAGTCACTTGAAACATCGATATATCCTGACGGCGTCTTCTGAATGAACGAAGATGTACTCCCTTGACCCTGGATACGACCATGATGCTTTCCCCCAGAAAATTGCACAAATTTGTCAATTATCATATTGTGCCTAACATCTTCACTTAGCCGCTGTGAAGGTGGAAGGGCAGCCTGAGTAGCATCGAGCTCCGCAATATATACCCGAATCAACTCCTACAAAAAAAATAATTAATTAACTCATAATTAATAAAATACTTTCTAAAAAAAACCAAGCAATTATTAAATGATGATCTATAAGTAATACTCACATTGGCTTTTTCAGCTTTGGTATTATCCCAAGTTCCATCCTTTCTTTTATGCAACAGTTCATTCATATCAGCTAAGGTTGGTACACGTTCATGTTCCCTTTGAAACCTTATGTGCATGGTGCCAGATGACGTGGAACCACCAGTGTGGATGCTCGCTTCAGGCTGCTGAGCTCTGTTTTGTTTGTTTCTTTCGCACTTGGCCTTGTAATTTGGTTCTTCCCATTTACGACACAACTCCGTCCATATAGGGCCCGTGCCAAGCCATCCAGGTGGTGGCTTACCCTCAGAGTGAAGCTTTCGTGCATCCGACAGAAATTGTGACAACTTCTTCGAGCACTTTGTGTCAATAATACCGATGATTTTATCATCAGGATATACACTCGACCAAGTACATTTAGACTACAAGTGAAAAAAAAATATTAGTCCAATAAAGTAATATTAATTCTTTCAACTTTGAGAAGTTGACCTATAACTTACTCTGAAAGCATCATAAAATCTTTGCCACGCCAAAGTATCTCCAATTCGAGTGTTCTTAATCTCTCCCCACGTCAACCATGGATGTTGGTAGTTTTGACGAATTAATGTGGTAAGAGTAGCTGAAGTTGGCTTCTGTGGTTGAAAACTGCACAATATAACATAAGTTAGATGAATATTTAACATTAAACATGTATATCATAATGTTATGAAATTTATAATCAAAAAACATTCTTACTCATTTCCATATGGCTTAATAATGATTCGATCATATCTATCAACCATTAAAAATTCAGCGGGATCCTCGAGGTCGGACGGGCGGATCGGTACATCAGGAAGCTCTCCATCAAGTGTCTGCTATTGGGACGATGATCCGGTCGCGGGAGTAGTAGTCGCCCGTGATTTCAGGGTTGAGTTATGAACAACTCTCCGCTTAAGATCACGCGGTTTAACTTTCTTTTTTTGTTGGGTCTGAGTTGGCACAACAGGTTCTTCTTGATCGGCCATCTATACACAAAACATTGATATAAAAAGACATAATTATGTATATTAACGAATAATATAGTGTTGAATACATAAATACTTATATTAATAACAACATAGCATAACTAATGCTAGATACATTCTTAATTAAACACATAAATACTTATTAATAATGACATAGGCATAATTACTAATTATCGTCATCCCAATCTGATACAACTTGGTCAACTTGACACTCATCTTCTTCTTCCACACTATCATCATCCTCTTCTTCAACATCACCATTCTCGGGCACTTCTTCTGCTTCTCCTGTCCCGACCGAAAGACGGTTGAAAGATTCAACTTCAATTGCTTCGTTTACATTGCCCATCTCATCGAGTTGATATGGTTCCGCTTCTTCTTCTATTCCATCTTTTTCAATTCGACCCCTTGGTTTTGTCGTTATTGCGGCACACCACCCTCGCTTGTCAGTTTGTGTTGATGGATAAGGGACATAGTAAACTTGTCTGACATTATGAGCTATAGCAAATGGATCAAACAGTTGATATCTTCTATTCATTTTTATGTCCACGGTGTTAGTCTTTGAATTATACTTTGTACCTCTTCTTGATGGATCAAACCAATTACAATAAAACAATACCACATCTTTATTGTAATCAAGAAAATTGTATGAGATTTCAATTATGTTCTCAATCACACCGTAAAAGTCATTCTCACCATTTTCAGTTACCCCTTTCATACACACTCCACTATTGGTCGTTTCTTTTCCTTCTGTCCAACTATGTGTATGGAATTTGTACCCGTTGACAAAGTAGGTGTGCCATTGTTTAACATTTGACACCGGGCCATCAGATAAGTTTCTCAAGTGTTGTATCATAGGGGTTGGTTCTAAATGGTACACATGTTGTCTAAACCAATTTGGAAAAAACTCATGTATACTCGCAGAAGATTGTTCCGGAGTTATCCCTTCGGATGTCAAAAATAACTCTAAGTATGGTTGAACTTCGGTACAATTAATCAGCACATGAACATGTGCTGATTTTAATACCCTTTCACCAGGAAAATAAACTTTCTCCATGCCAGCATGTCGCCCAGGCAAATTGAAAACCGATAAGTTTAATGGATGGATAAAACTTTCATTGCCATTTTCGTTCCTACGAGGTCTTCCAGACAATGTGTCTTTGAAATAATGAGAACAAAAGTGAATGGTTTCACGGTGTAAATAAGATGCACAAATTGAGCCTTCAACTTTAGATTTATTTCTCACTGAATGTTTGGAATCTCCCATGAACCGTTCAAATGGATACATCCATCTATACTGAACAGGTCCACCAAGTCTAGCTTCATATGCAAGATGCACTACAAGATGCTCCATGGAATCAAAGAATCCAGGAGGAAATATTCTCTCCAATTTGCACAATATCATTGGAACGTCACTTTCCATCTTGATCAAATCGTCTTCTCTCAATGTTGTTGAACATAAATTCTTGAAAAATTGACTGAGTTCAATAAGGGGATTCAAGACATGTTGTGGTAAAGAACTAAATGCAATAGGGAGTAAAGACTGCAAAAAAACATGACAGTCATGACTCTTCATCCCACGCATTTTTCCATTGTCAACATCAGCACATCTTGCAAAATTTGACGAATAACCATCAGGCATCTTGAGCTCTTTTACCCATCGACAAACTGATTTTGCTTCATCGGCAGATAAAGTGTAGTTCGCACGAGGTTTTAGGATTCTGCCATTGGGTGCGGTCTTCAACAACAAGTCATTACGATTGCAATACAACGCAATGTCTTTTCTTGCATTATCATTATCTTTGGTTTTTCCTTTGACATTCATTACAGTGTTGAATACGTTTTCGAAAACATTTTTTTCAACATGCATAACTTACCATGTTTTTTTCAACATTTTTTTCAACATGCATAACATCAAACCACGTAGCTTTCCCACCGTGTTTCAATGTAAAAGCTTTTGTGTCTTCCATGCAATAAGGACATGCCAACTTACCATGTGTCCCCCATCCAGACAGCATTCCATAAGCAGGAAAATCATTGATTGTCCACATCAAAGCTGCCTTCATTTTGAAATTTTTTTTGCGACTGATATCATATGTCACAACGCCTTCCCACAATCTCTTCAAATCATCAATCAAAGGTTGCAAATAGATATCAATACCAGCAGTAGGACTTGATGGCCCGGGTATTACAGCAGCTAAAAACATGTAAGGTTTTGACATACACATTTCGGGCGGAAGATTGTACGGGGTAACAATAACAGGCCAACATGAGTATGGAGTGGCTGATACTTGAGTATACGGAGTATACCCATCGGAGCATAAACCCAATCGAACGTTTCGAGCCTCTGAAGCAAAACCAGGATTAACTTGATCAAAATACTTCCACGCAAGACCATCAGAAGGATGTCGCAACTCACCTGAACTTCTTTTTTCAACATTTTCAGAATGCCATGTCATTTTTGTTGCGGTTTGCAATGATGCATACATCCTTTGCAACCTCGATACTATGGGTAAATAGAACATAGATTTTCTTGGTACAGGTTTTCTCCTACTTGACCGCGAAATTCTTGTTCCACAATATCTTGGTTCTTGACAAAATTTACATTCAACTAAGTCACCATCACTTGCACCAAATTCGTTGTCGTAGAACAACATACAGCCATTGATGCAACAATCAATTCTCTTCACCCCGAGACCTAGCTTCGACACTAGTTGTTTTGCCTCATAATATGTTTGCGGCAAATCATCACGGGCAGAGATGGGTGTTGTTTCGAAGCACAATTTGGCAATCAAATCCATGGCTAATTCTGGAACTAGATAATTAGACTTTAAACCCAAAAGTTTAATGCACACTGTCAACTTCGACTCAGTAGAATCTTCAAACAATGGTGCATTTGTATCTTTTAGAAGTTTAAAAAATCTCTGGGCTTCAGCATTCGGAAGTTCATCTCCATATTCATCATCCTCGGCCGGATCATTGTTCACCACATTAAACCCAAGAGCATCTTCTATCATATGATTCATAGAGGCAAAGGGATAATGCTGATTATAATTTTGTGGCGCTAATACTGTTGGTGCAGCTGCTAATACTGCTGGTGCAGCAGTACTACTTGACGAACCACCTTGATCCGAGGTAAATGATTCTCCGTGACTTGTCCAATTCCAATAATTAGGTTGGAATCCATATTTGACCAGATGAAACTTAATTTCATCTTCGCCGCGGAATCTTAAACATTGACATTTCGCACACTGACATCTAATTCCCCCCTCATTCATTACAACGGGCCTCTGTTTTACGCTATCAATAAATAACTGAACCCCTAATTTAAACACTTCTTTAACTTGCCCTCTCTTTCCATCGTCAAATCTATCATACATCCACCAACGATCCATGTCTGAACATAAATAGATATTATATATTAAAGTGCGACTCTTTTAATTATTAGTTTTTTTTCAAAAGGAAAGGATAAAAATAGGATATTCATTATTTTATATTCTAAATATATATATTGATTATATTTTTTTAAAAGAAATTATGTTCTTACATTAAAAAGTATTTTATATTACATGCTTTTTAAATATAATTGATTACTTTTTTTAAAATATAATTAAAAATATGGTTACTTTTGGCGTGTGTGTGATGTGTAGCATGGGTAGTGTTTTGGCCTTGTATTGGTGGCTAGTGTAGTGCTTGTACATATATACTTAGTACTTCTTGTACATTATTAAAGTTTTGCTCATTCAAAAAAAACTTTGAGCCAAGTAAAAATCTTATAATTAAGTATTTTTTTCTACAACTAACATTTATTATATAATCTAAATTATGTTTTGAATTAATTTCAAAGTAAAAAATAAGTTAACAAAAAAAATATTATATCCTCAAACAATAATTTTGTCTTTATAATAAAAACTACATTATATGATAATTGTTTTAAATATAACCGATTAGTTTTCTTTAAAGTAAAATACAATAATAATTAAAATTAAAAATTTGATTACTTTGGGTCGAGTAAAAAAGTAATAATTAAGTTCGTAACTTCTTTAAAAAAAAAATTAAGTTCGTAAATCTAATAGTCATTACTTCCTTTTTTAGGTGTTTTGTAGTGGGATGTTTGTTGTGGTTTTCTTTGTTACTGTTGTAGAGGGGTGGTGGTTTTCTTACCTTCTTTTTAAGGGGTTCTCCCCTCTATACTTGATTTTTTTGTATGATTGGTTGCTTAATAATATTTACATAAACTAACTAATTTTATTTATATTATAATTAAAAAATCAGATAATTAAATTACTTAACAAAAAAATTTATATCCTCAAACAATAATTTTTTCCATATATCATAATATTAAACAATAATCTTATAAACAATACTTTTCTTTATTCTACACTTCCATCAAAACTAAATACATACATCATAATTTATTTTAAAATAACACTACTTTTTTTTTTCCTTTGATAACATTTTTTAGCAATACCTAAATACGTACATATAATCATGTTTTTTAAAAATATTGAGTTGCAAATTCGAGTAGGCCAAAAATATTACATAATGAATGTAAATTATATTACTTACTTGTTGTGCCGGGTAGTGTCTGACTTTAAGTTTCCAAAACTAAGCTCCCAATATATTAGTAATCAACGATCAAATAAAATTTCTGTAAATAAAAAAAAAAGACACTGTTAATAAATAATACACATAATTACGAAAATTTCATAAATTTAACTAAATTAAATAAAACTTACTTTTTATGTACAACAATGTTTACATGTTGAACTTCAAATCACAGTAAGGGAATTTTATCTACATTTTCTACAACAAAAATTTAAAAATATCAATAAATATAATAAATTGACAATATCATTCAAATATTCAAATAAAATAGTAGAAATTACTCACAATCTATTAAAAATCAAAACTTTGAAGAAGAACAAAAATACTATATAAGATGAAGAAATATAGAGAGATGTTGGAGAAATTTTAGAGAGAAGTTGGAGAATTATAAGAGAAAATCGTGTAGCTTCAAATGAAATGGAAGAAGAAAATATATCTTCTCTTCAATTTTTGACCGTTGCAGGAGCAACCAATACAAATGCTCCGTCCAACACCATTACCGACGGCCTGGGCCGTCATTAAAGGCTCTGCGTCCTTCAAGGTCTGACTTCGCACTGCCCAACGCTGACGCGTTTTTTTTTTTTTTTTTCGTCCACCTTTAGCGACGGCCTAAGCCGTCGGTATATCCGTCAACATTTATGGACGACTTAGGCCATCAGGAAATGAAGCTTTAGTGACGGACAGAGCCGTCAGTAAATCTTGGACGACCATGCTCACAACTTTTATTATTTTTTTATTTTTTTGACGGCTTTTGTGTCTGTAGCGACGGCCCAGGCCGTCACTAAATTCCAGACGGCCCAGGCCCTCTATATCCAATTTAAAAATTCGTCTGTAAACCAGGTTTTTCTTGTAGTGAATTCATCATTGTCCGCTCAAATTCAAGACGCTCCAACTTCATCTATAAAAGGAGGAAGAATTTGAAGACGAGACAACACACTTGCGAAGAACAAAAGAGCTGTTATTCTGCTAAAATTCAAAGAGCATTTTTAACTTAGATACAACTTGAGATTATATCAAAATTCAAGACAAACAGTTTTCAACTTCTGACTTATCAGTTGTTGAACCTTAGTTTTCTTTTCAAGAATTCTAAGAATAGTCTTGTTATTTAAGTTGTATTTCTTTGTTCTCAGAACTCTGATATTATTTAACAGTTGTTCAAACATTGTATTTTATTTTTGTGTTAGAAGTCTCTTGCTGGTAAGCTTGAGCATTTGGAAGTCTCTTGTAAGGTGTTACTTGAGCAAAGGAAGTCTCTTGCTGTTGGCTTGAGCATTTGTAATCTTGTGTGATTATAGTGAAATCCCTTGGAAGTGCAAGGGGACTGGACTACTCTCGGTTTGTGAGAGGAACCAGTATAAATCTCTTGTGTTCTCTCTTTTCTCTGTTTTACTCTTTCCTGCTCTGTTTTCGCTTTCACCATCCCAGAAGTTGTTTGTGTTTAAACTTGGCTCGCTGCGAAATCTGATAAGTTGCAAAACTTTGAAGAAGTTTTTAAAACTACCCAAAACACAATTCAACCCCCCTTCTTGTGTTTTCACACCTTCAATTGGCATCTAGAGCCCAGTTCTGTTATATCACTTTGCAGTGAGACGGTTACTTGTTGTGTCAAAACACTATGTCTGGATCTGATGAGAAGAAAACTGAAGGAGTGTCTATTCCTTTCAACTATGATGTTGATGATAAAAACAACAACAGCAAAGCTCCTAAGTTTAGTGGTGATGGTTCTACCTTCTCATGGTGGAAAGATTGAATCTACAGTCACCTAGTTGGTATTGATGATGAACTTTGGGACTTAGTTGAAAGAGGAGTGACATTTTACGGTTTGGATGAAAGAGGAAGATTAGATTATGATACAAGGCAAGCTTTCACTGACAAGGACAAGAAAGCGTACAAGAAGCACCACAAGGTCAAGGATCTCTTGATAAGCTGCATATCTCATGAAGAGTACCTTAAGATCACAGATAAATCTACTGCTAAGAGTATATACGATTCTTTATGCTCATCTTATGATGGAAACAAACAGGTGTAGGAGGCAAAAGCAACACTTTTGATCCAACAGTATGAACTCTTTAGAATGAAGGAAGATGAGAACATTGGATCTATGTTTTCTAGATTCAAAGTTCTGGTTGCAGGTCTTCAAGTTCTGAAGAAAAGTTATACTACTTTTGATCATGTGAAGAAGATTCTTAGAAGCTTACCTGCTAAGTGGAGACCTAAGGTCACTGCTATTCAGGAGGCAAAGGATTTAGACACCCTAAGCCTAGAGGGTTTAATTAGTTCACTCATTAGTCATGAGATTGAGCTATCCTCTGATGAACCTCAGAAGAGAACGAAGTCCTTAGCTCTGCCAGCTACTTCTGGACCTTCTAAGGCTCTCAAGGCTAACGTTGTTGAATCTGAGACAGAAGAATCTTCTGTAGATGATCAAGAAGAGGGATCAGATGATGATGTATTTGCACTTCTGACCAAGAGGTTCCAGAAGTGGGCAAGAAGAAAACCAAGATACTCTGGTAGAAGTTCTGGATCCAAAGGTTCTGGTTACAGAAGTTCTGGAAACAAAGATAAGAAGGATGATTCTAAAAATTGCTTTAACTGCAACAAGCCTGGACACTTCATTGCTGATTGTCCTGACTTGATCACCAAGGGAAAAGGAAGAAAGAGCACTTTCAAGAACAAAGCTAAGAAGAGTCTTCTAGCTACATGGGAAGATCTTGACAAGTTGTCTGATGATGAAGCTGAAGATGCAGAAGCTAACTTGGCACTCATGGCCACAGCAGAGTCAGATGTTGAAAGTGATGTTGAGTCAGATTCAGAAGATATTGAACAGGTTATTTCTAAACTATCTGATACTCAACTCTCTAAGGCTTTGAAAGATACTGTGATGAAATACATGGAAAAATCAAATGAACTAGAGCTTTTTAAACAAAAGTTTGACATGATCAATGATAAAGTCAATCATATTCAATAAGACTATAAGAAGTCCTTAAAGACTATTCAAGTTCTTGAAAATGGTTGCAGAACATGTAACAAACCCTATGATAAGCATGAGATTGCTCTTCAAGAGTTTGTTCATCACAATATTGACAAGCATAAATTAGCCTCTATGATTTATGGTGCTGGCAAATACACTGGACAGGGTTTGGCGAGTACTGTCAAAGGAAACTCAAATCAGTCTGTGTGTATTAGCAGAACATCTTCTGATCTTTATTCTAATTTTGTTTCTAGTAATGGTACAGAAAATCCAAAAGTGTCAGATGCTCAAGTAAGCGTGGAGTCTTTGAAAACCTCTGCTCCCATTGCTTAAGTATCCAAGTCTTATAAAGGAGTACAGAAGATCTTCAAGCCTATGAGTATTCGGGGCATGAGATCAGGCTGTACAAACTTGAAAGCTGGTTTGCTGACACACTCTGGGTCAAGGTCCAAAGGAAATGTTAAGCCTAAACCTGTTTTTAAAGGCTCGCCTCACTATGGACCCTCTGGAAATTACAAGAGACAGAAGAAGGATAAAAGAACTAACTTTAGAGGACCCATCAGAATATGGGTACCAAAGTCTAAGATAATGTTTACTGCAGGTATGCACCCCAAGAAAAAGGCAAAGCTCATGGTATCTGGACAGTGGATGTTCACGACACATGACAGGAGACAAGCACTTGTTCCTCACCCTGACTCTGAGAGAGGGAGGAACTATAGGATTTGGTGGGAACCAGAAAGGCAAAATCATTGGTATAGGTAAAGTAGGTAATTCTTCTCTTTCTATTTCTGATGTTTGGTTGGTTGATGGACTACAACATAATTTACTTTGCATAAGTCAATTATGTGACAGTAATTATGATGTTGTGTTTAATAAGAATTCATGTACTGTAATTAACAATTCTGATAAATCTATCGTGTTTAAAGGTTGTAGAAAGGGCAATGTTTATAAAGTTAATTTATCTGATCCGGAAGATCAGAATGTGTTTTGTTTATTGACTCTTAGTGATGAGAAATGGGTTTGGCATAATAGATTGGGTCATGCTAACTGGAGATTAATTTCCAAGCTTAGCAAAGACAATCTTGTGAGAGGCCTTCCTAAATTGACTTATCACTCAGATTCTCTTTGTGACTCTTGTCAAAAAGGGAAATTTGTCAAAAGCTCATTTAAACTTAAAATCATTGTTTTTACCTCTAGACCTTTAGAACTTCTGCACATTGATTTGTTTGGACCAGTTAGCACTGCTTCACTCAATGAAAAGAAGTATGGACTAGTCATTGTTGATGATTATAGTAGATGGACTTGGGTAAGATTTCTGAAATCTAAGAATGATACATATGAAGAGTTTAGTGTCTTCTGTGCCCAAATTCAAAATGAAAAAGATTTAAGGATTTTAAAAGTTAGAAGTGATCATGGTGGAGAATTTGAAAATGAACCTTTTGAAAACTTTTGTGAAGAACATGGAATTTTTCATGAGTTCTCTTCTCCTAGAACTCCACAGCAAAATGGAGTTGTAGAAAGAAAGAACAGATCTTTGCAAGAGATGGCTAGAACCATGATGCATGAACTTTCTTTAGCAAAAATTTTCTGGGTAGAAGCAATAAACACTGCTTGTTATATTCAAAACATAATCTATATTAGACCTATTCTGAATAAAACAACATATGAACCTTTTAGAGGAAGGAAACCTAACATTTCTTATTTTCACCAATTTGGTTGTACTTGTTACATTCTGAATACTAAAGTCTATCTAAAGAAATTTGACTCTAAAGCTAGTAAGGGTATCTTTATTGGATATTCTGAGCGCTCCAAGTCATACAGAGTGTATAATTCTGAAACTCAATCAGTTGAAGAATCTATGCATGTAAGGTTTGATGATAAAGCGCTTGATCATGAAAAGTCAGAGCCTTCTATAGAAATTTCAGATTCTCAAGACTCAGAAGATGAAGGTTGTGAACCTATTCCCACTCCTGAACTTCTGGAAGCACCAGAGAACAATCAAGTTCCAGAATCTGATGATCATCAAACAACACCAACTGAAGATCCTGATCAAGAAGAAACAACTATTCCCAAGAATACTTTCAAGTATAAGTCATCACATCCTGAAGAGCTTATCATTGGTAATAAGAACAGTCCTAGGAAAACAAGATCAAGCTTTAGGGATGAAGAATCCTTATTTGGTCTAGTTTCCTTGATTGAACCTAAAACCACTGATGAAGCATTATCTGATGATGCTTGGATAGTTGCTATGGAAGAAGAACTGAATCAATTTCAAAGGAATGATGTATGGGATCTGGTACCCAAACCAAAAGGCAAGAACATTATTGGAACAAAGTGGGTATACAGAAACAAGCTGAATGAATAAGGAGAAGTAACAAGAAACAAAGCTAGACTTGTTGCACAAGGATACAGTCAACAAGAAGGCATTGATTATACAGAGACTTATGCTCCAGTTACAAGATTAGAAGCTATAAGATTACTTCTTTCTTATGCTGTCAACAACAACATTACTCTTTATCAAATTGATGTTAAGAGTGCATTTCTAAATGGTGTGATCTCTGAAGAAGTATATGTCAAACAACCTCCAGGATTTGAAGATACTTCAAATCCAGATCATGTGTTCAGACTAAAGAAATCACTCTATGGACTCAAACAAGCTCCCAGAGCATGGTATGAGAGACTAAGTAACTTCTTGGTTGACAATGGTTTTGTAAAAGGTCAAGTTGACAATACACTATTCAAGAAGACCATGAAGAAAGACATTCTAATCATTCAAATCTATGTTGATGACATCATTTTTGGATCAACAAATACTGGACTATGCAAGAACTTTTCTAAGATGATGCAAGATGAATTTGAGATGAGCATGATGGGAGAATTGAAGTACTTTCTGGGAATTCAGATCAATCAAACAAAGAAAGGAAACTTCATTCATCAGTCAAAGTATATCAAAAACCTTTTGAAGAAGTACAATCTTGAAGACTGCAAACCCATGAACACTCCAATGCATCCTACATCAAGTCTTGGCAAAGGTGAGTTTGAAGGTAAAGTTGATCAGAAGTTATATAGAGGTATGATTGGATCTCTTCTCTATCTAACAGCTTCTAGACCTGATATCTTATTCAGTGTATGTGTGTGTGCAAGATTTCAATCAGATCCTAGAGAATCTTATTTTACTGCTGTAAAAAGAATCTTTAGATATCTGAAGGCTACTTGTAACATTGGATTGCTGTATCAGAAATCTAATGATTACAAACTGATTGGATTCTGTGATGCTGACTATGCTAGTGATAAACTTGAAAGAAAATCCACTAGTGGAAACTGTCAATTCATTGGTGAGAATTTGATTTCTTGGGCCAGTAAAAGGCAAACCACCATAGCTATGTCAACAGCAGAAGCAGAATACATTTCAGCAGCCAAGTGTTGTACACAACTATTGGATGAAATATCAATTGGAAGATTATCAAATAAGCAATCATAATATTCCTTTATATTGTGATAACACTGCTGCCATTCATCTTTCTAAAAATCCTATTCTACACTCAAGAGCTAAGCATATTGAGATTAAACATCATTTTATAAGAGACTATGTACAGAAGGGTGTAATTGATCTCAAGTTTATTGATACTGAAAATCAATGGGCTGATATCCTTACAAAACCCTTAGCTGTTGAAAGATTTGATTTTATCAAAAGGAATCTTAATATGATGGAAATCTGTGAATAAGCTGAACTCTGGTGAAGAATATTATTTTAGGAAGTTCTGGAAGTTTATCAGAAGTTAGGGGGAGTCAGATCTTTCTATCAGAAGTTTAGACAAACCATCTTCTGGTATCTTTATCAGAAGTTAGGGGGAGTCAGAACTTGTGTATCAGAAGTTGACAAACCATCTTCTGGTATTTCTATCAGAAGTTTATATGAGTGGTTCTGAACGTGACGTGGCAGTAACTGTTGAGTTACCTCTTCAACTGCTGTTGCTAACGTGTCAGATATTTAATTAACCTTCTAATACACGTGTCTGGTTGCTATTAGAGAAAGAAGTTGGTTAGTGATGATTGTGTTCTAAATTCATTTTGTGAATTGTTAAGTTACTCTTTTACCCCTGTCATTTCAGTTAGTACGTTTTTGCGCGGTTTTGTTTTTCTTTTCTTTTTAAACACTAACTGTTCACATTCACACATTTGCACATTCACTACCCACACTTTCATCTCTTCTAAAACTCAGAGCAATTTCTTTCTTCTCTCAAATTAGCAAACCCTAACCCCCAAACTCAGAATCATGGCATCTTCTACCAAGCGCAATCAATCTCAAGGAGAAAGATATATCAATGTACCACCGATTGCTGACATTAAAGCCTCTACTCCTGGTGTTCTTTCTAAAGACAAAGTAGGTTTTCCTATTTCAAACCTATTTCTTCATATTGAAAGACCAGTCGACTTTGAAGGAATTAGAGGGAACGGTGCTAAAGGGATCAATGAAGCGTTTGAAGCGCAAAAGTTGATAACTTTCTTAGATTGTTTAAATGGACCTGTCTATCCAGAAATAGTGAAGGATTTTTGGATGAAGGCAGAAGTAGCTCTCAGCGACACAATACCTAATGAAGAGTATCTGGGCAAAGAGATTCGCTCAGAGGTTGGTAGTGTCTGCATTAGGATCAAACATGAGCACATTAGGCAAGCAGCTCAGTTGTCATTTACTAGTATTGTTCCTTACCCGTCTGAAGATATTAGTCACTACATACAAGAGGAAATCTATGGCAAGAATTTTACTTCCAAAAACAACAATGACATGAAGCCATACTACAAGATACTTTACAAGATTATGTGTGACTCTCTGTTACCAAAGGTTGGTTCATCTGACTAAGTTTCCAATCATTATAAAACAGTTTTATATTATTTGGGAACAAAGGCTGAGGTGAACTTTGCCAAGGTTATCTTTGAGCACATGTGTAAAGCTATCTCTGATAGTCAAACCAAGGGTACAACAAATGCACATTACTGCAGATTCCTATCTTTCATGTTTCACAGAAGTTATTTGATTCACTCTCTGAAACCTGTTTTCCCTGGTTATGGATCCGTCATTGATGCTTATCCCTCTGTGATAAGTGGTTTTACTGTGAAGTGTTGAGGATTTTAGGGTGTTGGCTTCATTTGGTAAAATAAGCCTAATTCCATGATGTGAAGCATGATGTGTGGCACATCAGGTTTCACATCTGGACGCCCTAGCTGGACGCGCTTTTATTTATTTAAACGCGATCTTTTGAAAAAGATTTGTTTTTCAAATTAAATCGTGCCAGCTTGCGCGCCAAGGAACAAGATAATCTTTCATGGTTCTGTTTTATTTTATTGGCCGACTTTGATCAAAAAGATTTGAAACAAACAATTAAAAGATTACGATCAAATAAATCTCAAGGAGAATTAACAAAGGCCAGCTGTCAACATTGAAGATCCAAGCCCATGAAACTTGTTCTATATAAAGGAAGACTGAAGACACTTTGAAGTAACGAAGCCAAGAGTTGAAGATATCGAGTCTTAGGTCTTAGTCTGTTCATTGTTATTTGTGAGCCTTCACTTGAATCATAATTTTGATACAAGTAAGGACTGAGTTTGATAGAGTTGTAATCTCTAGTATTCTTTCTCCAAAGCTTTGAAGCAAGGAGTTAGAGTGTGCAACACTCAAAGCCTTTAGGTACGAGTGCATAGTTTTCTAGGAGTGTGTCTCCAAACTGAGTTTGTTATTAAATCCTTACTGGGTAAGGTTGAGGGCGAGTGAGCAGAGGTTCTCATATCTAGGAGTTCCTAGGTAGAATTAGCACGGGTAGTGATTAAGTGAGAAGTTGTAAACGGGGGAGTTTAGCTTTGAATTGATACTACCATAGTGGATTCATCCCTGGATTGGTATCCTCCAGAATAGGGCTTGTTATAAGTGCCGAACTGGGTTAACAAACTCACGTGTTCTTTTGTTTCCTGCACTTTATATTGTTTACTTGTTCATCAAGTTCAGTTGTTCACGATGTTGACACATTAGGCTACACATAGTACGATTCCTAAAGTGTACACATCGTGCTACACATCTGACACTTGCCACCAGAATTTCAATTGGCATCAGAGCAGGCACCCTGCCTGTTTGAGGGTGAGCTCCAGGGAAGTTACTTTCTGGAAACATGGACAAGGATGGAATAACGGTCAACAAACCACCCCTTCTGGATGGAACCAACTATGACTACTGGAAGCCAAGGATGATTGCCTTCCTAAAGTCACTTGACAGCAGAACTTGGAAAGCTGTGCTCAAAGGCTGGGAGCATCCCAAAATCTTGGATGCTAATGGTGTTGACATTGGTGTACTCAAGCCAGAGGAAGATTGGTCAGCTGCAGAAGACACTGCATCACTTGGAAACTCCAAAGCTTTGAATGCTTTATTCAATGGAGTGGACAAAAATATGTTCAGATTGATCAAGCAGTGTACTGTTGCAAAGAATGCTTGGGAGGTACTCAGAACCACTCATGAAGGCAATGCCAAGGTAAAAAGCTCAAGAATCCAACTTCTCAACACTAAGTTTGAAAACCTCAGAATGAAAGAAGAAGAATCAATTCATGAGTTTCACATGAATTTGCTTGAGGTAGACAATTCCTTTGAGGCTCTAGGTGAAAAATTGTCTGAAGAAAAGCTGGTGAGAAAGATGCTTAGGTCCCTACCTAAGAGATTTAACATGAAAATCACAGCCATTGAAGAAGCTCAAGATATCCCAAGTATGAAACTTGAAGAACTTGTGAGCTCTCTTCAAACTTTTGAGATGAACTTAGGTGAGCAAACTGAGAAGAAAGGAAAAGGCATACCTTTTGTATCTTGTGCTGGTGAAGAGGAAGAAGCTGATGAATCAGATGATGACCTCTCAAATGACTTAGCCATGTTGGGAAGACAATTCAACAAGCTTCAAAGGAGGGTGGACAGAAGACCAAGGAGGAATGTGAGGAACATCCAGACTGACATCAGTAAAATAGGTAACACTTCAACAAAAACTAAAACTGATGATAAGTCAACTCAGAACAAGGGTGTTCAATGTCATGAATGTGAAGGCTTTGGTCATATAAGATCAGAATGTGGCACTTATTTGAAGAAGCAGAAGAAAGGCCTAACTGTATCATGGTCTGATGAAGACTCTGACACTGACTCAGAGAATGTTGCTGCTAATCATGTTAGTGCCATGACTGGGGTGGATAATACTGATGTTGAATCTGATGATGAAGAACTCACCTTTGATGAACTAGCCTCAGTCCATAAAAAGCTATTTATCAAGAGTGAGGAACTGTACAAGGTCAATGAAGAGCAGAAGGAAATCATCAGTCAACTGGAGACAGAGAAGGGTCAACTACAGAGTCAAGTTGCTAGTCTTGAAAGTGAAGTCAAGTTACTGTCAACCAACTTGAAAAATATGACCAAGTCTGTAAAGATGCTTAATCCTGGAACCAACATGCTTGATGAAATTTTGAAAGTAGGAAAGCATGCTGGTGACTCATCTGGTGTAGGATTTAAGAACAAACATCACAGCAAGAAGACAAATACTAAGTTTGTTCCTGCTCAGAAGAAACCTGACCCTGGCAGAATGTGGACACATCACACTCCACATCAGAGACCTGCTGGCAAAGAGAAGTTTAATGCTTGGAGATGCCACTACTGTGGGAAGAATGGTCACATCAAGCCCTTCTGTTACAAACTCTATGGGTATCCCAAGAAAAGGCCTCAGGTGCAAGCCAAAACAGCAAGGGTCACTCCTAAGAAGATGTGGAAGCCTAAAGTTTCTGAAACTGCACATATTGCTCACACTTCTCTTAGAGCATCTTCTAGTAATGATTGGTATTTTGATAGTGGTTGTTCTAGGCATATGACTGGTGTTGAGAAATTTCTCACTAATATCAAGCCTCATACAACAAGCTTTGTAACCTTTGGAGATGGAGCAAAAGGTGAAATCAAGGGCAGTGGTAAACTCTGCAGCAAAAGCTTACCTGACCTAGATGATGTGCTACTTGTCAAAGGTTTGAAGGCTAATCTTATCAGCATAAGCCAACTATGTGATCAAGGTCTTAAGGTCAACTTCACAAAGAATGAGTGTCTTATCACTTCTAACAAAGGAGAATTGTTGATGAGAGGATCTAGGTCAAGGGACAACTGCTATCTATGGATTCCTGATGAAACTGCTCGCTCTACTACATGTCTTATTAGTCAGGAAGAAGAAGTTAGGCTTTGGCACCAAAGACTTGGTCATTTGAATCTAAAAGGAATGAAGAAGATTATGTCCAAGGAAGCTATTAGAGGACTACCAAAGCTTAAGATTGTTGAAGGCAGTATCTGTGGTGAATGTCAAGTTGGAAAGCAGGCTCAGATGTCACACCCAATGTTACAACATCAGGTGACATCCAGAGTTCTTGAACTGCTACATATGGACTTGATGGGACCAATGCAGGTAGAGAGTATTGGTGGTAAAAGATATGCCTTTGTGGTTGTAGATGATTTCTCAAGGTTCACTTGGGTTAGCTTCATCAGAGAGAAGGATAGTGGCATTGTTAGAATCAGAAGTGATCATGGGAAAGAGTTTGAAAATTCAAGATTCTCTGAGTTTTGTGCTGATGAAGGAATTCGGCATGAGTTCTCCTCACCAATCACACCCCAACAAAATGGTGTAGTTGAGAGGAAGAACAGAACCTTGCAAGAGGCTGCAAGAGTTATGCTACATGCCAAGAAGCTACCTTACTACTTTTGGGCAGAGGCCATGAGTACTGCATGCTATGTACACAACAGGGTGACTCTGAGAAAAGGTACCTCAACCACACTGTATGAGATATGGAAAGGAAGAAAACCAACTGTCAAACACTTCCATGTCTTTGGTAGCAAGTGCTATATCTTAGCTGACAGAGAGCAAAGGAGGAAGATGGATCCCAAGAGTGATGAAGGAATCTTTCTAGGCTATTCCATAACCAGCAGAGCCTATAGAGTCTTCAACAACAGAACAAGAACTATGATGGAATCCATCAATGTTGTCATAGATGATTGTTCAGACAATGTACCTGATGTTGATCCTGATGTGGACACATCTCACCCCCTGCCTGAAGACTCTGAAGTTATAGAGATTCCTGAGAAGACTGATCAGCAAGAAGATGTGACTCCAGTGAACAAGGGTCCCTCTGTTAGAGTTCAAAAGAATCATCCAAAAGAACTCATAATAGGGAATCCTGAGTCAGGGGTTATAACAAGGTCAAGAGAGGTTGTATCCAATGCTTGTTTTGTGTCAAAGGTAGAACCAAAGAATGTGAAAGAAGCCTTGACAGATGAGTTTTGGATTGAAGCTATGCAAGAGGAGCTGAACCAGTTCAAGAGGAATGAAGTGTGGGATTTAGTTCCTAGACCTGAAGGAGTCAACATCATTGGTACTAAATGGGTTTATAGGAATAAATCTGATGAAAGTGGTGTTGTGACTAGAAACAAGGCTAGGCTTGTGGCTCAAGGTTACTCTCAGATTGAAGGAGTAGACTTTGATGAAACATTTGCTCCTGTGGCACGTCTCGAGTCCATAAGGTTACTTTTGGGAGTAGCATGTATCTTGAAATTCAAGCTATTACAGATGGATGTGAAGAGTGCTTTCCTCAATGGCTACTTGAATGAGGAAGTTTATGTGGAGCAGCCCAAGGGATTTGTTGATCCAAATTATCCAGATCATGTCTACAGATTGAAGAAGGCATTATATGGATTAAAGCAAGCTCCTAGGGCATGGTATGAGAGGCTAACCAAATTTCTTGTGCAGCAAGGTTATAGAAAAGGAGAAACAGACAAAACCTTGTTTGTCATAGAAGAAAAGGGCAAGTTCATGATTGCACAAATCTATGTAGATGACATTGTGTTTGGAGGAATGTCTGATCCAATGGTCAAGATGTTTGTGAATCAGATGCAGTCTGAATTTGAGATGAGCCTTGTAGGTGAACTTACCTACTTTCTTGGTCTGCAAGTCAAACAGATGGAAGATACAATTTTCATCTCTCAAAGCAAGTATGCCAAGAACATTGTGAAGAAATTTGGAATGGAGAATGCAAATCACAAAAGAACTCCTGCAGCAACCCATCTCAAACTTTCTAAAGATGAGCATGGTGTCAGTGTTGATCAAAGTCTATACAGAAGCATGATTGGCAGTCTACTTTATCTCACTGCAAGTAGACCTGATATTAGCTTTGCTGTTGGTGTGTGTGCAAGGTACCAAGCTGAGCCTAAGATGAGTCATCTAAATCAAGTCAAAAGGATTCTCAAGTATGTCAGTGGTACAAGTGATTATGGAATTTTCTACTCTCATGGTGAAGACACAAGATTGTTAGGTTATTGTGATGCTGACTGGGCAGGAAGTGCAGATGATAGGAAGAGCACTTCTGGTGGATGTTTCTTTTTGGGAAGCAACCTTATATCATGGTTCAGCAAGAAACAAAATTGTGTTTCTTTTTCTACAGCTGAGGCTGAGTATATTGCAGCAGGAAGTAGTTGCTCTCAGCTACTTTGGATGAAGCAGATGTTGGGTGAGTACAATGTGCAGCAAGATGTGCTCACATTATACTGTGACAATCTAAGTGCTATAAATATTTCCAAAAATCCTATCCAACATAGTAGGACAAAGCACATTGATATACGTCACCATTTTATTAGAGATCTTGTTGAAGACAATATTGTGACTCTAGAGCATGTTGCCACAGAAAATCAACTGGCAGATATTTTCACTAAGGCTTTAGATGCAAATAGGTTTGAGGTGTTAAGGGGCAAACTTGGTATTTGCCTCTTTGATGATCAATAGCCATAATAGCTATTTAGGCGTGCAACGGTTACCTGTTTTTTTTCCCTCCATCCATAGTTGCACGCAATCCAAAGGCAATCATTACAAAATATTTCCAACGGCTATTTCGCGATCAAAACTCCAAGAAATCCGTTTACTCAAGATTTTTCTTATTGCCTACCACATTGATCACCACATTCGTTTCTCAACCACTCAAACGGCCAAAATTTTTTTTTCTTGATCTCTCTCAAACCCTTTGTTCATCTCTCTGCTATTTTCTTTGAAAATCTTCATACCAAATCACCATCATCATCATCATGTCTACTACAACCAAAACATCTCCTTCAACCAAATTCACAACTCCTCCATCATCACCAAAACCTAATTCCCCGCATCCTGAAGAAGTTCAAAGTGACATGATCGTTAATGCCACACCTGTTTCTATGATCAAGCCATCTGGATCAAAGAAGAAGAAGTCAAAACGATCAAGAAGGGAATCAACCCCCATTGCTGCAGAGGAAGATGTTGTTCCTTCTCCTTCCACAGAAAAATCCAAGAAGAAGAAGAAGAAAAGCAAGAAGCCAAAGATTGGCTCACCAAAGAGGGTTCACACCATGGAAAGTCTGCATGTTGAACCTCTTCCTGCAAAATCTGGTGATGCAAATGCTGAAGCATCTATGGGTGTAGGTTCTTCAAACCCTAACCCTGAGAAGGCCGCTGTGAAGATCCCTGAGAGTCAAAGACATCCCTTGACTCAGAAGATCATTGATTCTGTGCTCCAGGCCCTGCAAGAACCTAATGTTGCGGCAGATGTTGGCACATCATTGCCACAAGGTGAAGAAGAGTCTCCTGCTGAAGAAGAGACTGCTGCTGTTGAAGAACCTGCTGTTATTCCTGATTCTCCTGAACAGGAATTTGTTGAAGAAGATCAACCTGCTGAGGTTGAGGAATCTAAAGATAATACCCAGTCTGACAAGGGTGAAGAAACTGTTGAAGGTTCAGATCATGAAAACTCCAATCCTTGTGACAAGGATGCTGATGGAGATACAGTTGTTGTGGATGTAGAAGGCTACAACTCTGACATCCCCTTGAAGAAGCTTGCTGAGGACAGTATTGCTAGAAGGACCAGAAGTGGAAAGGGTCCTGCTATAGTTGAAAGTTCTCCTGCTGCTACCAAGGAGAAGAAGAAGCCTGTTAAGAGGCAAGTCATGTATGGTCCCAAGAAGGGATTTAGTAAAGCTGTGGTTCCACCTGCAAAGAAGAAGACTCAGAAAAGAAAAGAGCCACCTACAAGTGACTCAGAGTACGATGTGGAGCAGGATGTAGCTCACATCAGTGAGTCTAAGGAAGAATCTGCTGAGGAGCAGAATGTGGAGCTTGATGTAGTCCACATTGAGTCTGTTGTGAAGAAGAGCTATGGAAAGAAGAAAATTCCTCAGGGAATTCCTGACATCCCAGTTGATTTGATTTCCTTCCACAACCCTGCACATGCTGGTAAATGGAAGTACATTGCTCACAGAAGGTTAGCTCTGGAGAGGGAGCTAAGTGTTGAAGCCTTGCAGTGCAAGGAGGTCATGAGGTTGATCAAGCGTGCTGGCTTGATGAAGACTGTTACTGGGCTGACTGAC
Source organism: Trifolium fragiferum (assembly GCA_954870985.1). NCBI lineage: Eukaryota > Viridiplantae > Streptophyta > Magnoliopsida > Fabales > Fabaceae > Trifolium > Trifolium fragiferum. The sequence goes on along the minus strand of OX940789.1, from coordinate 26,327,569 downwards.
TGCTATGAGAAAGTGGTCAAAGAATTTTTGGTAAACATTCCTGCTGGCTGTGACAATCCTTTGGACAAGGAATACCAAACTGTTTTTGTGAGAGGCAAGGAAATTCACTTCTCTCCCACTGTGATCAACAAATTTCTGGGCAGAAGTGAGGAGCCCTATGCTGAGATGGAGGCCAATGACAACTACATAATCAAGGCCATCACAGCTGGAAAGGTCAAGACTTGGCCTAAGAAGGGAAAGTTGCAAGCAAGCAAGCTCACTCCAATCTACAACATCCTGAATAGGATTGCTGCTGCTAACTGGGTGCCTACCACACACAACTGTGATGTGGCTACAGGTTTGGCTAGGTTCATATATACTATTGGTAGCAAATCTAATTTTGATTTTGGTACCTATATTTTTGATCAGACTATCAAACATGCCAAAACCCTAGCTGTCAAACTACCCATTGCATTTCCTTCCCTACTGTGTGGAATCATATTGAGCCAGAGACCTGATGTTCTGGGCAAAGATGATTTGTCTTGCAGAAGAGAGTCTGCTATCTCTTTTAGTCTCAAGCAGTCTGATGTGACTCCTGATGTGGGCACATCTAGCTCAAACAATGCTATGTCTAGGACAGACATGATTGCTGCTTTAAAGGAGACTTGCAAGGCTCTGGATGAGAAGAAGGCCAAGCTGGAGGCAGTCATTGCTGGACTGGAGCTTGAGGATGAGCAAACAATGGCTGAGGATGAGGAATTGGAGGAGGAGGAGCCCAATGACTCTGAAGCTGAGGAAACTGATGGGAGCCAGGATATTTAAATTATTGTAATTCATTAATATTTCCCTGTACTCAGTATTTCCTTGTTTTTGCTTGTATTTTGTGGGCTATGCCCTGGATTTCTGATGCACCTTTGCGTGCCTGTTCTGTACTTGCTGCACTATTAATGGCCTGAGTGCTTTTTTTCATGCACCATCATCTCTACATCTCATGCTATCTGCATTCTATGGTGTGTTACTTACTCTCAGTATGTTTGTCATAATTTATGGCTAAAAAGGGGGAGTAAATTGTGATGTGTGGCACATCTGACTACACATCTGGTATACATGCTTATTTTTCTTCAAATGTTTTCTCAACAAATTTTTGAAGAATTAGTTTTCTAAAGCATGTTCTTCTGAAGACCTTTTCTGTACATTTTCAACTGGGTGATGCATTCTTAAGAAGTCCAATTGAAGATGTTATCTGATTTCTACATGGTGATGCATTCTTAAGAAGCCTGTAGAAGTTGCTATTTTGTGTGATGTTTGACACATCTGTTGGTTTTAACTTGGTCATGCATTCTTAAGAAGCCAAGTTTAAAACTTCTCTATTTTCTCTAGGTCATGCATTCTGAAGAAGCCTATAGGGAATATGAGATTTAGGGGGAGTACATGGAAAGTGCTCTAGTTCAAGGGGAGTAAACAACTACATGTTTGCATGAATCTATGCATAGCTGTGTTTGCTACCCTCCCTTATGTGTGCATGGAATCTCATGCTTGTATGTGTCTGAGAATTTATTTTTCTCAGTCTTTGGGAATTTATTTTCCTATCTTGTGAGAGTTTATTTCTCTCTTTATTTGTGAGGCTCTGATCCGCTGCTGCATGCCTCTGATGTGCCTGCACATCTCTCCAAGTTTAGTTGGGTGACTCAAAGATTATTTTAGCCCAAAATTTGCCAAAGGGGGAGATTGTTGAGGATTTTAGGGTGTTGGCTTCATTTGGTAAAATAAGCCTAATTCCATGATGTGAAGCATGATGTGTGGCACATCAGGTTTCACATCTGGACGCCCTAGCTGGACGCGCTTTTATTTATTTAAACGCGATCTTTTGAAAAAGATTTGTTTTTCAAATTAAATCGTGCCAGCTTGCGCGCCAAGGAACAAGATAATCTTTCATGGTTCTGTTTTATTTTATTGGCCGACTTTGATCAAAAAGATTTGAAACAAACAATTAAAAGATTACAATCAAATAAATCTCAAGGAGAATTAACAAAGGCCAGCTGTCAACATTGAAGATCCAAGCCCATGAAACTTGTTCTATATAAAGGAAGACTGAAGACACTTTGAAGTAACGAAGCCAAGAGTTGAAGATATCGAGTCTTAGGTCTTAGTCTGTTCATTGTTATTTGTGAGCCTTCACTTGAATCATAATTTTGATACAAGTAAGGACTGAGTTTGATAGAGTTGTAATCTCTAGTATTCTTTCTCCAAAGCTTTGAAGCAAGGAGTTAGAGTGTGCAACACTCAAAGCCTTTAGGTACGAGTGCATAGTTTTCTAGGAGTGTGTCTCCAAACTAAGTTTGTTATTAAATCCTTACTGGGTAAGGTTGAGGGGGAGTGAGCAGAGGTTCTCATATCTAGGAGTTCCTAGGTAGAATTAGCACGGGTAGTGATTAAGTGAGAAGTTGTAAACGGGGGAGTTTAGCTTTGAATTGATACTACCATAGTGGATTCATCCCTGGATTGGTATCCTCCAGAATAGGGCTTGTTATAAGTGCCGAACTGGGTAAACAAACTCACGTGTTCTTTTGTTTCCTGCACTTTATATTGTTTACTTGTTCATCAAGTTCAGTTGTTCACGATGTTGACACATTAGGCTACACATAGTACGATTCCTAAAGTGTACACATCGTGCTACACATCTGACACTTGCCACCAGAATTTCATGAAGAAAGTGTTGAAGACTCAAGGACCCTTGATTACACCACAAGTTCAGTATAAACCAAGGAAGGAAGAAAGTGACAAGCACTTCTATCTCACCTCTGTGTCTAGAGATGAAGTTTCTCTCATTGCTGGTATGCATAAGAAACTTCTGGAAGGAGGAGATGATCAGAAGTTGGAAGACAGACTAGCCACAAGATATATGTTGCCTGCTCAACAAAAGAAAAAGAAAGCTGTAAAGAAATCAGAAGCAACAGAATCTAAACCCAAGAGAGCAAGAAGCTCTACACCCCATAAGAAGTCTGGAAGTACTTCTGGTGTTAGGATTACCTCAGAAGTTGTTGTAAAGAAGATTGTTGTAGAAGAAGTGAACCCTGGGAACTCTGAGCCTGCTATTCAAGCAGAGACAGAGTTGAAAATAATTAAGGAAGCTAGTGCTTCTGGATCTGCTGCAATGACTGCTCTAGAAGTTACTAAGAAGGCCAGAACAAACTTGAAGAGGAAGCAAATGTTGATTCTTGAATAGGATGATGATGATGATGAAGAGCGTGAGGAAGCCATAAAGCAAGTGGAGCTTTATAAGGCTTGGGAAGAAACTAGCTGGGAAAGTGGAGTAGAAGCTGAGCCTAATGAATTTCTTGATACTCCCATTCCTAAAGCTGAGTTAGTGCAAAGGTTGGCAAAACAAGGTATTTATAAAAAGATCAATGTTAAAGATATTCCTGATTATGTCATTAATGGTCCAAAGCATGCTAAAAACATCCCCTATACAGTTCCAGTTCAAAACTCTTTTTCAAAAATCTTTTCAGATTTAGAACCTAAATCCAACTGTATAGAAGAAGTTTCTACTAGTGCTTCTCTTGAAACACCAGTGGTTAGCTTTGTACCATCCCCTAATTCTATGAAACAATTCTCTAAACATGTGTTATACCTGATTACAGAAACAGGTGTTTCTACTCCTACTTCTGTGGAGAATATTGAGAAGGTAGCATCAGAAGTTAATGCAGAGGTTGCAACTTCTGAAGCTATTCCTCAAGTGAGCACCCTTGTTGCATCTTCAACACATGTGTCTGCTAAACCTATTTCACATAGTTCCCATGACTCAGAGAAGACATTATCTGAACATCAATCTTCTCCCATTGAAGCCATTGTTGAAACTGGCATTCCTGCAAATGCTTTACAACAATTAGAGTTGGAACTTCACACCCCCTCACCTCAAAAATCTCAAACCCCTCAACTTATAAATGCAGAAAATGACTATCTTAGAACTTTTGAAGAAGTCATTACACCCCCTCCATCAGAACAAGAAATTACCATTCATCCCTCAGTTATCCTAGAAAAACCCTCATCTTCATCTGTTCCTACACCTCACAAAGCCATCACACCAGAAGATGTTAAACGTGTGTTGATGGGCATTAATGACAAAGTTCAGGAACTTCACCAAGATCTGCCTGCCCTTGCTATTGCACCTGACCAAGTGGATGAAGAATGTACTGCTATTTCGGATATGTGCAAGCAAATGATGAGTGATCTTAGTTCTCAATACAGAAGGAACTTTATCATGAACATTGCAAGGCATAAGTTCACTGAATACAAGGCTGAAGAGAACAGAATTAGAAGAGCCAAGAGGATACATGATGAGAAGATGAAGCTGGTTATGACAAAGGCTGTAGATCAGTTTTCCACCTTCTATGCTCAAGAAATGGAAAAGATTATTCAGGTGGACTCTGATTCTGCACTTCTGATTGGCAGAGTGGATTCAGAAGATGTGTTCAAAAGGCTACAACTTATTTCAGAAGAAGCTTTGAAACAACTTCAAGCCAAAATGCAAAACCCTTCTAACCCCTCACAACCCTAGGATTTCTTTGTTTTATTTTGTTTATGTTCTGTTTTATCATGTTCTGTTTGAACTTTGTTGTTTTGTATCTGTTTGTTACTATCTTGAATTTTTGTTTTATGTTATTTTGGTTGGGTTATGTTGGTTTATTTTCTTTATTATGTTCAGTAGATATCTATATTGCTGCATAAAAATAACTGCATAAACTCAATTGCATTCAAAAATTTTTATATAAAACTGCATTACATTTTTTTTGCATTTCATCATTGCTCTAAGAGTAATTTTTTTGCATAAATCTAGAAACCTACCTAAACCTAAAAGGAAATTTTTACAAGAAGATTAGTTAGAAGAGAGCTGAAGAGGATGGTGTCCCAAACTTCAACCTGGGAGCTTGTAACCTAAACCTATCGAGCTACAAATTTACTGTTTTGTAAACTTGGAGCTTGTCTTCAGAGACTCCTGCTCATCCTCCTGCATAAGAAGAACTCTTTGATCTTCTAAGAACAGAAGATGGTTGAGAAACTTGCGTCTGATTTTGGAGCAAAGCTCTTCACCATCTTCAGATGTTTCTTAGACATCATATTCCATGGGATTGCATCTATCGTTGATAAGATCCTTCTCTGGTTCTTCTTTGAAAATTTCTTAAACCCATTTCTCTCAATCACTCTTCTATCCTCACAAATATTTTCTCTCATTTTGTTTAAGAAATATCATGGAATCGTTGAGTGAAATGACAAAGAGTTGGTGCGCTTTTATAGCCATTTTGGTTGGTAGGAGTTACCTCGTTTTTCCTTTTTGCATTAACTAATTGTGGTTTTTATCATCTGTTTTAATTTATTCTTGACTTGACTAATTCTTTAGTCACGTGTTCATTTATTCTTAACCTTTTTTTTATTATTTTTTTTGTTTAATGACAAAAGGGGGAGTAAGAGTAAATTAATTTAAAGAACACTAACTGAAGCCAAATTTAAAATTTTTTAATTTCATTAAGTTTCAGTTATTACATTTTATCAGTTATCAATATTTTTTATCTAAGAAAATTTTTCTATTGAGATTAGAACTTTCTATACATGATACACGTAAGAGAAGATTGCACTTTTCTCTTAGGTAGATCTGATCAAAGAAGAAAGCTTGCAAACCTATCTTCTGGAAGTCAAATGTATACTGAAGTTCTGGATTCAATATTAAAATTTTAAACTATTTTAATCATTCATTACTGAACTCAGGGGGAGCTTGCAAAACTCATAAACCTGAAGGATGCAATTATGTGATTAAAATAACAACCATTGTAAATTAATACTTGGTTTGCCATCAATCAAAAAGGGGGAGATTGTTGGAACAAAGTTGGTTCTAATATAACCCAAGTAGTTTTGATGATAACAAAAGTATTAATATACAATAGGGAATACTGATAATTTACTCTAGTGTGCAGATATACAAGTTAAAATTGATATTCACTAGAAATTGAAGTTCTGGTTGCTATGCTAAAGTATCCCCATAAGTTGGGAAAATGCAAGTTCTGAAGACAACACCAGAAGTTGAAGTCATCAGAAGTTGCAAGTCAAAGTCAACCAGAAGTTGAACTCATCAGAAGCAAATTTAATATCTGTAGATTCTGATGACGATGAAACAGCAGAGGACGCCAGAAGAACATTCTATTCTCATTAATGACTATCATCTATTTGGCAAAGATCTGAAGGAGCAGAAGAAGTTCTTTCAGACCGTTATCCTCATGATAATGACGTTTGTACTATTGTACTAACTTTATTTTCCTGATTTGGGCGAATATTTGAAATCAAGACTCATATTTTGATCTTTACTTGATTTGGATAAGCACATTTCAAATGAAAACAATAGTACAGTACTACGTAGCTGAATTCATCATTGTCCGCTCAAATTCAAGACGCTCCAACTTCATCTATAAAAGGAGGAAGAATTTGAAGACGAGACAACACACTTGCGAAGAACAAAAGAGCTGTTATTCTGCTAAAATTCAAAGAGCATTTTTAACTTAGATACAACTTGAGATTATATCAAAATTCAAGGCAAACTGTTTTCAACTTCTGACTTATCAGTTGTTTAACCTTAGTTTTCTTTTCAAGAATTCTAAGAACAGTCTTGTTATTTAAGTTGTATTTCTTTGTTCTGAGAACTCTGATATTATTTATCAGTTGTTCAAACATTGTATTTTCTTTTTGTGTTAGAAGTCTCTTGCTGGTAAGCTTGAGCATTTGGAAGTCTCTTGTAAGGTGTTACTTGAGCAAAGGAAGTCTCTTGCTGTTGGCTTGAGCATTTGTAATCTTGTGTGATTATAGTGAAATCCCTTAGAAGTGCAAGGGGACTGGACTACTCTCGGTTTGTGAGAGGAACCAGTATAAATCTCTTGTGTTCTCTCTTCTCTCTTTTCTCTGTTTTACTCTTTCCTGCTCTGTTTTCGCTTTCACCATCCCAGAAGTTGTTTGTGTTTAAACTTGGCCCGCTGCGAAATCTGATAAGTTGCAAAACTTTGAAGAAGTTTTTAAAACTACCCAAAACACAATTCAACCCCCCTTCTTGTGTTTTCACACCTTCACTTGGCATGTATGTGTGATGTATTCTCGGGATGAGAAAGTGTTTATAATACATGTGTTGTTTACATATGATTGAGAATCTATGTATGGTTGTTGTGATTGTATGCATATGATTGTGAGAATATATGTATGAACATGTGATTGATGTACATATGATTGTGAGAATATATGTATGAACATGTGATTGGTGTGCATATAATTTTGAGAATATTTGTACGTTGTTGTGATTGGATTACATATGATTTTGAGAACATATGTATGTGTTGTGGGATTGGCTTACATATGATTTTGCGAAATATAGTGTTGACATGTTGTGTGATTACATATGCTTGTATGATATGTAAAGTTTTGCATGAGCATATATGGTTGTGTATGTCGGTTAGAGACTATACGGGGTTTGTCGGTACTGCCCTATATATGCTAAATAGAAATATATGCCATGCATTTCATAGTCGTGTATGTCAGTTGGAGACTGCACGGAGTGTGTCGGTTGGAGACCACCTAATCCTGCAGGATTTTATTGAGTCGGTGTTTGTCGGTTGGAGACTTCACCATTGTGTACGTTAGTTGGAGACTTCACCATTGTTTATTTGCTTTTATATTTGGTATATGCGTATGTGGTATATGTGTATTTAGTATGTATGTTTTGTATATGTATACGTGTGGTGACCCTTACAATGAATATTGCGGACTCCTCCCACCCTAGACGATGGACCCTTACATGCTGCCGTGGGTCGTGAGGACGACGGTGAGTTCGTGGGATTTCAATGATCGAGGAGTTGTACTTCTTAAGTTAGGTTGTGTGCCATTTAGGTTTGTACACCATGCTCTTTTGGATGACTGTATTCTGAATATTTACTTTTGTGGTTGTTAGACCCTTTGTCTTTAGGGTTGTAAATATTCAGGTACTACACTTTGCTTCTCTGAAGCACTAATGTTTAATTAGCCCTGTTGTATGATTAATGTCGGCTCATCATGAAAATTTATGCACACTCTGTTTTGTTTTAAAAAATAAAATAAAGTTAATGCCCATTTTTTGGTCTTTGAAAATCGGGGTGTTGCAATGTTCGTTCAAACTTTGTCTTCAAAAAATAAAATTTATAAACCTCCTCAAATCATGATTTGCGTCAAATTTAATGAAAAATCTTACTTTTGACAATTTTTCAAACTGTGTATTTTAAGCACATTTGAATTTTGTTTATAGAATAAACTAAGGCTCTCCAATTGTTGGCATATAGTATAATTGCAGAGTAGTATTATTCTATATAGTTTGTGAAATTTCAAAATAATTTTACGCCACAACAGCCACATTGCACGTTGCAGCAACCACGGCAATGATCCATAATCGCAACAACCACAACCAGTGGCGGAGCCATAAAATTTTTTGACCATGGGCAAAATTTTAGTCTAACAAAAAATTATTAGTTTTACCTTAAATTAAAACCACTAAAAATTTCAGTTCATATCAGTGTTAAACAAAAAATATTAGTTTTTTTCCTAAACTAACTCCTAAAAATCTTAATTTTGCACTAAACAAACACCTAAAAATATCAAAAATTTTGAGAGAGTGCCCATGTGTAGAACCGCCTATGACTACAACCATTACCGCATCTGCGACCGCAATTTCAAACCATAGCTAAAACCCCTGCTAAATTGGTTGAGGTGGAGAACTAATGGGGATTTTCAAGGTTCTCATAATATTTTATCTTGTGGGGAAAATTTTAGAAGTCACTAAGGTATCATTGTGGGTGGTTTTGCAAAAAAATAAACCTTGGTATCACTTCAACTTTGCATGAAATTAGATCACTGAAGTTATGTTAGGTCTTACAACTTTCCAATATTAAGGTTGGTTTTGTCATTGAATTGAGTGTGATTTTCTTCTGATAGTGAAGCCTTTCGGCAACATTTGAATTGTTCTTTGGCAACATGAAAATTTGTCGTCTAATTTTCACTTATCATCACATGCATACCATCAGATATTGTCACCGTTGTGCAAATAATTTGGTTAAGACATGTTTTTACTATATTACGTTTATTTGATATGGAATCATCTGTGATACGCGGCCGCTTAGTATCGTCTTGAAAACAGGATAAAGGAACTTGATCCTAACCGCGACCTGCCGGTTGAACCAAAGTTATCATGTAAAAGAGGAACTTGACCATAACCACGACCTGCCGGTAGAACCAAAGTTGTCAAAGAAAGTGTGACCTTAACCGCGACCTTCCGGTAGAACCAATACTATAAAGTTCTTATCTCAAGAACAAAGGAAAAGTTCTCACAATAGAAAAAATATTCAAGTTGTGATTTTAGAAGTACATGAGAGTCCTATTTATAGTCTATCCTTACATAGTAGGATTTATTGTCTACTATCATTCATTCATCATTGTCGCGCCGCGAAAAACGCCCGAGCGTCGGAACACTCGGTAATGACACAGAGTCGCCACCGAACTTTATTTATTCCCAAAGGAAAAGGAAAATATCGATAAAACCTAAAAAGAAAAGAAAAATGGTCATCGCAACCAAATTTCGAGTTCGGGAGTCGATTATGCAAGGGGAAGGTACTAGCACCCCTCACATCCGTTGTACTCAACGGGAACCTTCTTGTTATTTTAGGGTTTGGAAAATTGTCTTTTAATTGTTTGCATTAATTTCTATTAATTATTAAATATTTACAAAGGGGGAAGAAAAAAAAAATTAGTTTTTTATTATTGTGCTTGACGGTTGTTGGATCCCGCTCCTACGTATTCCCAAGTGCAATGGGAAATTCAAAGCTTACGTAGTTCTTTGTGTAAAAAATATTTGTGTGTTGGTTGATTTTAGAGAACGGTATTTTAAATCGCATTCTAGTGGTTAAACGTATGCTGCTCGCGCGTGGGAGGCTTATGCGTTGTTTGTATCACGTTAGAAGGATTATAATACGTTCGTTTGAGAAAAAGTTTGTTTTTGTTTTTTGAATGCGCTAAGGCAAAAATTAATTTGATGGGTTGAGTTTATTTATTATTTTAAGTTTTGAAAAAAGAATGTATTTTTTGGTGTGGAAGACAAATAGTCGATAGACAAAGCGCACGCTAAAGTCTCGACTATTCGAGAGACGAACGAATATACATTCGTCGATCCCTTTTTTAATCCACGAAATTTTTTAGAAAAAGTAGTTGTTTTGCATGAATTAAATAAAAAGAGAATTTAATTGATATTTTTTGTATTTTTAGAATATGTGTTATTTTTTTGGTATTTTAGTTATTTTTGAAACGATAAAAATAAAAACACGAGGGTACGTTTATTACGACAATATGTACGAAACTAACAAATAAACTCTACATGTATATTTACACATTCTTACGAAAATAAAGCTAAAACTATATAGCATATTTTTGTATTTTTCATGAGTGATCTATAAACAAAATAGAACATTGCATAAATAAATAAATACTAACACATCATGCATTTTAAATATTTATATACAAGCATTCCATATAAAAATAAAGCACAAATAAAATCACAAATAACGACTAAGAAAAATGAACACATAAAAATACGAAAATAAAATAAAAAAAACGCACACAGAGGGGGTGCACACAGCACCAACAGGGGGTGCTGAAAGCACCCTGGGCTCACAAACAGAAACTGGGCGTGGGTTGAAGGTCCAACAGAGTATTTGGGCTGAACCAGCCGGTTTGAGGTGAGCCGGTCCGGTTTGGTTGAACCGAACGGACTGGTCTCCTATATATTCATATCTCCGGTTTTTTTTCTTTTTATTCTCCCATTTCTCTCTCTCGTCTGTTCTGTTCTTCTTCTTCTTCTATTCTTTTTTTTGTTTTCTGTTATGTGTGTTTGTGTGTGTGAGTTTTTGTGACTGTTTGTTTTTTTTTTGGGTTTGTGTTGATGTTGTTGATGATTTGGTGAGATTGTTGAAAGTTACTGAGTTTTGGTTTCAATCATTCTGATGAAAAATAAAATAAAATTAGGGTTTGTGGATTGGGTTTGGGGCTGCGGCTGTGTTGTGATGTTTAGGTTTTTTTTATGATGGATTCTCTGTGAAAATTGGCTCTTGTGTTTTTTGTGATGGGAAAATCGTGTTTCTGATAATTTTTTGTGTGTTTGAGACTATGGCTCTGTTCTGATTATATTCACAAATTTGTGAATTGGTTCTTGTCCTGTGGCATTTAATTCCTCACAGTGGAGGCTATGGGGAACTTGGAATTTTGCTCTGATCAATGAATTTCACTGATCTATGTTCTGGTATGCAGAAAAAAGAATGGAAGAAAAATCAGAGGAGGGGGGACGCCTCTGCAGATGGATTCTGGACTTGGACACATTTTTTTGACAGATAAAAAAAATAGAAAAAGGACAAAAGGACAAAAATAATAATAATAATAATAATAATAATAATAATAATAAAACGAAAATAATAATAATAATAATGAAAAATAATAAAATAAAAATAATAATAACAGTAATAATAATAATAAAAATACGAAAATAATCAATAATAATAATAATAAAAATAAAAAACGAAAATAATAATAATAACTAAAAAAACTAAAATAATAATAATAATAAAAAAAAAACAAACTAAATGAGGTATTTTAAAATACCTCTTTGCCGAAATTTCGATCGAAACCTAAACAAATGAGGTATTTTAAAATACCTCTATCGAAATTTCGTTCGAAAATTCAACTATATAAAAAAAGAACTCCTACTTGACTTTTCGCTCGGGAAAACGAACCGAATTAAAAATAACTAAAATAACTTAATTGAACAAAAACGCGACGAGAAAAAATGGACAAAATTTGGGGTATGACAACTGCCCCTATTTAAATATCTTTAATCAAAAAGGACGAGTGAAATTGGTACTCGTGTTTTGATGAAAGATAGTTAAATACCAAAAGATCCAAAATTTTGTCCGATTGGACAAAGAAAGTTGTAGACAAAAAGATCGTTATCTTGCATGGTGCTTGGACTGAAAACATAAAAATTGTCGCAGGCATAAGGCCGGACATGTGCTAAAAATAAAATTGTCGCAGGGATAAGACCTGACGACTGTCACAGGGATAAGGCCTGGACACAGACATAAAATTAAATTGTCGTAGGGATAAGGCCTGACGACTGTCACAGGGATAAGGCCTGGACACAGACAGAAAATAAAATTATCGTAGGGATAAGGCCTGACGACTGTCACAGGGATAAGGCCTGGACACAGACAGAAAATAAAATTGTCGCAGGGATAAGGCCTGGCGACTGTCACAGGGATAAGGCCTGGACACAGACAGAAAATAAAATTGTCGCAGGGATAAGGCCTGGCGACTGTCACAGGGATAAGGCCTGGACACAGACAGAAAATAAAATTGTCGCATGGATAAGGCCTGACGACTGCCACAGGGATAAGGCCTGGACAGAAAATAAAATTGTCGTAGGGATAAGGCCTGACGACTGTCACAGGGATAAGGCCTGGACACAGACAGAAAATAAAATTGTCGTAGGGATAAGGCCTGACGACTGTCACAGGGATAAGGCCTGGACACAGACAGAAAATTAAAATTGTCGCAGGGATAAGGCCTGACGACTGTCACAGACATAAGGCCTGGACACAGACAGAAAATAAAATTGTCGCAGGGATAAGGCCTGGCGACTGTCACAGGGATAAGGCCTGGACACAGACAGAAAATAAAATTGTCGCAGGGATAAGGCCTGACTGTCACAGGGATAAGGCCTGGACACAGACAGAAAATAAAATTGTCGCAGGGATAAGGCCTGGCGACTGTCACAGGGATAAGGCCTGGACACAGACAGAAAATAAAATTGTCGCAGGGATAAGGCCTGGCGACTGTCACAGGGATAAGGCCTGGACACAGACAGAAAATTAAAATTGTCGCAGGGATAAGGCCTGACGACTGTCACAGGGATAAGGCCTGGACACTGCTTAAAGATGGTTTTACCCGCTTTGGAGCTATGGGAGGTTGACACCCTTTTGCATGCCATAATGCATGTTATATGCTTATGCTCTCGTTTATGCATGATTTTTTTTTTTTTTTTTAAATGCATATTGTGATTGGATGTGTATGTTACATGTAATGCATGAGATGACATGTTGATTGAAACTTTTCCTTTTCTTTTTTTTTTGAGTTGGCCAAGCAAGAGTTTGCCCATCGTGGATAGAACCCTCGTTATTTTCTTGATATTAGAACCCTTGATGATTTTCTGTCTAAATCTTTGAGGTGCTGGAGATGCCCCAACTATGCTATAGATTCTAGCAGTTTGTTGCTTCTATTGCAGCATGTGACTTTTGTATTGAGCGGACAATGATGCTTGATAATGAGTCCGGACTTTGATCGAATGATGCAAACCCGAAAGCCAAGGATGAACCTTAGTTACTTAAAAGTAAAAAATTTGTTTTCTTGAAGTCCCTTTTGCTTGAAAAATTTGACATTTTAATGCGATATCAAAAATAAATTAGCATTTTATGAACATGCAAAGACATAAGAGTAGAAGAAAATGAGCTCAAATGAATTTTATTGATTGCTGACCCATGAATGGGTGAGAGTACATAAGGATGTAATTCCTATAAGAGGAGATTACTTGTCAAAGATAAAATGGCAACAAGTGAATGGAAACATGACACGTGCTATTTTCCCCACGACTCATGAATTTACAAAACTTTGCCTCCGGAGTTGATGATTAGACTGATCCTCCTTTCTTGAGCCTTCGTCACGGAGCCGACGCTTTACAGTCATTTGTTCCTCCCTTTCGGAGCCAACGCTGTTTTTTTTTTTATTTTTTTTTTTTAAAAATCCCTAACTTTTGTATGGACCGCCCTTTTCGGGTTTTCAGTCCACCGGGATATACTTCCTTTTTTGATGCCCCTAATTTTTGCCTGGACCGCCCTTTCGGGTTTTCAGTCCACCGGGACGCTCTCTATTGCTTAAGTCGCCTTTTCAGGTTTTCAACTTAGCGAGCTCTTTTTTTTTTTTTTTTATGCATAATATTTCTTGACTGCGTCAGCGTTCACTGAAAGTGGGAGGTCTTCTCCGTCCATGGTGGTAAGGATTAATGCTCCGCCTGAGAAAGATTTTTTTACCACATAGGGCCCTTCGTAGTTAGGTGTCCACTTTCCCCGTGGGTCTTTGTGTATAGGCAATATTTTCCTTAACACTAAATCCCCTTCTCGGAACTCTCGAGGACGAACCTTCTTATCGAAAGCCTTTTTGAGCCTCTTTTGATACAACTGGCCATGGCATAATGCTGTTAGGCGCTTTTCTTCAATGAGGTTTAATTGATCAAACCTTGTTTGTACCCATTCAGCTTCTTCTAACTTGGTTTCCATCAAGACTCTCAATGACGGGATTTCCACTTCAACCGGAAGTACTGCCTCCATGCCATATACCAAGGAAAAGGGAGTTGCCCCAGTAGAAGTGCGGACAGTTGTTCTATAGCCGTGCAAGGCGAAAGGAAGCATCTCATGCCAATCCTTATAAGTCTTTACCATCTTTTGAATGATTTTCTTGATGTTTTTGTTGGCTGCTTCTACGGCTCCGTTCATCTTTGGTCGGTACGGTGATGAATTGTGGTGTTCAATCTTGAAGTCTTCACACAATTCTTCCAGCGTCTTATTGTTCAAATTTGACCCATTATCCGTGATAATCTTGTTGGGAATACCGTAACGGCAGATTATCTCTTTCTTGATAAAACGGGCCACCACTTGTTTGGTCACATTGGCGTAAGAGGCAGCTTCAACCCACTTGGTGAAATAATCGATAGCCACTAGGATAAACCGATGTCCGTTAGAGGCTTTTGGCTCGATCATTCCAATCATGTCTATTCCCCACATTGAGAATGGCCATGGGGCTGTCAGAACATTCAGAGGGGTTGGTGGCACATGCACTTTGTCAGCATAGATTTGGCATTTGTGGCATTTCTTGACATATTGAAAACAGTCAGCCTCCATTGTCAACCAGTAATAACCTGCCCTTAGAATCTTCTTTGCCATTGCATGCCCATTGGCATGGGTTCCAAAGGATCCATCATGTATTTCAGTGATGAGAAGGTCCGCTTCTCGCTTGTCCACACACCGGAGCAAGACCATATCATGGTTTCTTTTATAGAGCACATCCCCATTCAAGAAGAATTGTGATGCCAATCTTCTTAAAGTTTTCTTGTCAATGGACGAGGCATTTTCAGGATACTCTTGCTTTGCGAGATATAACTTGATGTCATGGAACCAAGGCTTGTTGTCGTGTTCCTCTTCAATTACTGCACTCACAGTCGGCTCATCTTTTCGATTCACAATTATCAGTGGTGTTTCATTGTCGAATTTCACTTTGTACATTGATGATAGTGTAGCCAATGCGTCTGCAACTTGATTCTCTTCTCTTGGGAAATGATGAAAAGTAATCTCGTCAAAGTGCTTTATCAACTTCATGACATGGGCTCGATATGGGATCAACTTGGGATGTCGTGTTTCCCATTCTCCTTTCACTTGATAGATGACCAACGCCGAATCTCCGTACACTTCCAAGATTTTGATTGTCATGTCAATTGCTGCTTCAAGACCCATGATGCACGCTTCATATTCTGCCACATTATTCGTACAATCAAAGCACAACCTTGCAGTGAAAGGAGTGTATCCATTTCTTGGAGATATCAAAACAGCTCCAATCCCGTGCCCCATGGAATTTGAGGCTCCATCAAAGGCGAGTTTCCATCTTGCACCTGGTTCGGGTCCTTCGTCGTCCCCTATAGGTTCTTTGTAACTCAGGGCCATGATGTCTTCATCTGGGAAGTCAAACTGAATGGGTTGATATTCTTCCAATGGTTGGTGAGCAAGATGTTCAGACAACACACTTCCTTTGATTGCCTTTTGAGTGACATATTGGATGTCGTATTCGGATAACAACATTTGCCATCGTGCAATTTTCCCTGTGAGTGCAGGCTTCTCAAATATGTACTTAATGGGATCCATCTTTGATATCAGCATAGTAGTATGAGTTAACATGTACTGTCTTAGACGTCGAGCAGCCCATGCTAATGCACAACAAGTTTTCTTGAGTGCTGTGTATCTCGATTCACATTCAGTGAATTTCTTGCTCAAGAAGTAGATGGCATGCTCTTTTCTTCCTGTTTCATCATGCTGCCCCAACACGCAACCCATTGATCCTTCTAGCACAGTAAGATACATAAGGAGAGGCCTTCCTGGAACTGGAGGTGTTAAGATTGGTGGTTTTTGCAAATACTCCTTGATCTTGTCAAATGCTTTTTGGCAATCTTCATTCCATTCGTTGGCTTGATCTTTCCTTAGCAATTTGAAGATAGGCTCACAAGTGGCAGTGAGATGTGAGATGAAGCGAGCAATGTAATTCAACCTTCCCAAGAATCCACGTACCTCCTTCTCAGTCCTGGGTACTGGCATATTTTGTATGGCCTTGACCTTATCAGGATCTACCTCAATTCCTCTTTGGCTGACAATGAACCCTAATAACTTTCCTGATCTGACGCCGAAAGTGCACTTGTTAGGATTCAGGCGCAACTTGAATTTTCTCAGACGGACGAACAACTTTTGTAAATGGACCAAATGATCTTCTTCCCCTTGAGATTTGGCAATCATATCATCCACATAGACTTCTATCTCCTTATGGATCATATCATGAAAGAGAGTAACCATGGCTCTTTGGTATGTTGCCCCGGCATTTTTCAATCCGAAAGGCATTACCTTATAACAAAATGTGCCCCAAGGAGTAATGAAGGTGGTTTTCTCCATGTCTTCCGGAGCCATCTTGATTTGATTATATCCTGAGAAGCCATCCATGAAGGAGAATACTGAGAATTGAGCTGTATTGTCCACCAAGACATCAATGTGAGGTAATGGGAAATCATCTTTTGGGCTTGCCCTATTCAAGTCTCGATAATCCACACACATCCGAACCTTTCCATCTTTCTTTGGGACTGGTACGATGTTGGCTACCCATTCTGGGTACTTGGAAACTTCTAAGAACCCCGCGTCAAATTGCTTCTTGACTTCCTCTCTGATCTTAAGGGCCATGTCGGGTCTTGTTCTTCTCAACTTTTGCTTCACTGGTGGGCACTCTGGTCGAAGTGGTAGCCTATGCACGACTATGTCGGTGTCCAATCCCGGCATATCTTGATAAGACCAAGCAAACACATCCACGTACTCTTGCAACAGGTTGATCAAGCTTTTTTTCACAACATCTTGCAAAGAGGCCCCTATCTTGATCTCCTTTTTCTCCTCGTCGGACCCTAAGTTGATCACTTCCACAGGCTCTTGGTGCGCTTGAATTTCTTTCTCTTCTTGTTCTAAGAGACGAGCTAGCCCTTCGGGGAGCTCACAGTCGTCTTCATCGCCTTCTTTGGCTTGGTTGATTGGAAATTCAAAGTCGATAGGGATTTTAGCTGTGTCAGTTTCAACAAGTTTATTGGTGGATCTGCATAAGGATGATTTTTATTTTAGAATTATTGAAAGAGAAATGGAGGTGATTTAAAAACTGTAAAAATAAATTTTGAAAAGTTGCCATTTTTAGAATAAACAGGAGCAGAAGAAAATAGACTTTGATGAACATAAAATGCATTTTCATTGATTGATAAGATTTAAAACATAGGGGTGCCCTACAAAAGATATCCATTTGCCTTGGGCAGAGCAAAGGATTTTTTTCAAGAAAAACAAAGCAAATTACTTAAAGATAATTTCAGGAATCTCCCAAGCCTTCCAGTTACACAGGACATCATCCGGATCACATTGATACACCAAGTCAGGTACACCTTTTTCTTCATCTTCTAGATTTGCCACATGCCCCTCGTAGCTAAAGCCCGCACTACGAAATATCCCTTGGATGGTACCCATGCTTCTCGGAGCAAATCTCAGCATATCCCTTGTAGTAGGTTGGTACCCCAATCCAAAGCGGTCTTTCTTCTCTTGAACCTTTGGTACTTCGCCCCAACCTGGTGGAATTCCTTCTTCTAATGCCTCCTTCACAGCTCTCCATGAGGTTAAAGTTAAACCTTTTTTCTTCTTAGGCTCACGCCTAGACTTCATAGTGGTAACACTTGCCACTTCTAGTGCTTGAAAAGGGACTTCAATAGCTTCCTCGCCCGCCTCTATGTATTGGAAAGAGGAGAGATGACTCACCATTATATCTTCTTGTCCTGACACGACAATCATCTTATCACCGGTTATGAACTTAAGCTTTTGATGCAAGGTGGAAGTGACTGCCCCAGCAGCGTGAATCCATGGCCTTCCAAGTAGACAACTGTAAGCAGGGTTAATGTCCATGACTTGGAATGTAATAGTGAACATTTGCGGACCAATTAGAATCGGCAAATCCACTTCTCCCATGACTGCTCTCTTGGATCCATCGAACGCCTTCACAATTAGTGCACTTTGTCTCAAAAGCGCTCCTTCAATTGCAAGCTTATCCAGTGTTATCTTTGGCATGACATTCAAAGAGGATCCAGTATCTACCAACACTTTGGACAAGATGTTGTTTGAGCATTTGACTGATATGTGCAGTGCTTTGTTGTGGTCTTTCCCTTCAGAAGGAAGCTCATCTTCATTGAATCCCAAGTATCGGCTTGTAGTGATATTAGCAACCACCCCATCAAACTGATCAACCGTGATGTCTTTGGTCACATGGGCCTCGTTGAGGATTTTGAGCAATGCCTCCCTATGAGCCTCGGAGCTCAATAATAGTGACAAAATGGAGATTTTTGAGGGTGTTTGCCCCAACTGATCAATGATCTTGTAATCACTTTTTCGGATGATTCTCAAAAATTCCTCGGCCTCTTCTTGTGGTAATGTTTTCTTTGGTGGCTCAGTTCCTACTGCCACTCCTTCAACAGCTTTTTCTTTATCGGACCCTACAGGTGCATTTGCAGAGTCTTTGTTTGGTGAATTTGGAGAGTAAATCCTCCCACTCCTTGTCATTCCTCCTATTCCGGCAATGTTATCAATGATAGGTTCTATACCGGTGATAAGTTCCCTTCCAACAGACACAGTAGGTTGGTAATTCCATGGCACTTCTTTGGTACTCTTGAAAGAGAAAGGTGCAGGCACATGAAACACCATAGGGTCTATTTTTTGTGCAGGAATTTGGATTTCAACTCTTTGGTAAGGGATCTCAAAAGGTGCAAGACCTTGTGATTCCACAACAGCAATACTTGTTTCCTTCCTTGAGTATCCAATTTGAATCAAGCCTTGATCCATTAGCTTTTGGAGGGTCTCTTTTAAACCTCGACAATTATCAGGATTTGTCGAACAAGCTTTGCAACTGGAGTGTAATTCTTCAAACTGTTCAAAGCCAATCAATCTCTCCCTCATTACCGACAAAGGGGTTCCTATCTTGGATACTTCCTTTAAAATCTTCACATCTTCCATCCCCTCAATAACATTTACTGAGGAACTTGCATGACCTGGCAAAGGATTGGTCTTCACATTCGGACCCTCTTCCTTGAAGGATATCATCTTGCGATCAATCAAATCTTGTACCTTGAACTTGAAAGCTTTACAATTTTCGATGTTGTTCCCGGGTGACCCAGCGTGGTAATCACATCGAGCATTGCTATCGAAACTAGGTGGATATGGAGGCACCATTGGTGGGAGAGATTTTTGCTCTACCATGCCCTTTTGAAGTAGGTATGGAAAAATTTGCCCATATGACATTGGTATGGGATCGAAACGCACCACTTTCCTTTCAAAGTTTCCTCGAGGCCTAGGTTGATTCCACTGTGGATATGGGTTTGGCTGAGGCTGACCTTGCGGAGGCATCATCAATGGTTGTTGAGGTGGGCGCATTGGATATGATGGCTGTTGATACTGTCCTTGAGCCGCAGCTGCCACATAAGGATAGTGATAATATGGCACTTGCATAAGAGGCCCTTTTGAGGGTCCAACTGAGACAACGTTGGTCTCACCTTCTTTCTTTTTCGGGGGACCACCAAAGAATTTCTTAACCCCGACTTGAGCATTAGTAGCACCTTGAATCTTTCCACTTTTGATACCCTCCTCTATGCGCTCCCCTATGATGACAAGATCAGAAAAATTTGGGGAAACACTCCCAAGCATCTTTTCATAATACGGCCCTTGCAACGTACTCATGAAGGTAGTAGTCAGTTCTTTTTCTTTCAAAGGTGGTTGCACTCTGGCGGCTACCTCTCTCCATTTTTGCGCATATTCCTTGAATGATTCTCCACTCTTTTGTGTCATTGCTTGTAATTGCATACGAGTGGGAGCCTCCCCTATGTTATACTTGTATTGAGTCAGAAAGGCTTCCATCAGACCTTTCCAAGTTTGGATTTGTGCTCTCTCCAATTGCATATACCAATCTAGAGAGGCTCCACTCAGACTGTCTTGGAACACGTGCATCATCAGCTTTTAGTCGGTCACAGGTGCAGACATTTTGGTACAGAACCGCTTTAGGTGAATTTTTGGGCATTGGAGGCCTTTGTATTTTTCAAAATCAGGTGTTTTGAATTTTGGTGGTATAACCACGTCGGGAACTAGGCACATATCTAAGGTATCTAGCCCAAGAGTACTGAAACCTTCAATGGCTTTCAACCTTTCCTCCAAAGCCTTATACTTTTTCGTCGCCTCTTCATCATCATGATCGACTGCAGAAGTTGCTTGCTCGGGCGTAAAGACAAACGGCATAGTACCCTTTGCTGCATTGCATGGTGTTGCATTCTCATTTTGAGGATTGGAAGCTTCTTGTGGAGCGGAATTTCCATTCACAACCGGTATTGTAAAGGTTACCCCCGGAGGTTGAGTAACACCACCGCCTTCCATGGGAGGAGTATAGTTAGGAGGAAGACCAAACATTGGGACAAAACCAGGTGGGTACCTTGGAGTAGTCTCCTCACTTATGACCGTTGGCTGAGGATTGTTCTCCCTGTTAGTTAAATTTTGGATAGCTTCCGTAAGTATAGCAACTTGTTCCTTGATGGCATCAACATCCTCTTTTTGTGCAAACTGACTTGTTGGTGCTGGCTCCATGATTCTTCTTTGGTTAGCTCTTGTCCCGTGTGAATGCCGATAGGCAGACTCTTGGGCCAACTGTTTTTTGGGTTTCCTTGCAATGATGGAAATTCCTGAAGTTCGGAGGAAAATGAAATGAGTTTTTTTTTTTTTTTTTTTTTGAAAAAGATGAAATGCATGTTGTGTTTTTTTATGTAATGCATGCATGTATGTTATGCAAAAAGAATCTTTATTTTATTTGGGGGAAATTTCAAAGTTTCGCAATTTTATTGTAAGCATCTAGAATTATGAGAACGAACAAAGTAGAACCAGAACATTGATTTCATTTCATTCAAAAGAGAGAATACATCATTTCATTCATAATAGGGCCTATTACATAATTTCCCAAAATGAGGCCTAATACAACAAAGTTTGAAAAGAAATTAAGACAATCCTAGAGCTTTGCTTTGCGAGCCAAAGCCAAACATAACTTGAACTCTCTCAACATAACCCCACATGATTCAACAAAATCAAACACAAAGGTAGGAGTGTTGTTGGGGCTCATCACAGAATATGCCTTCTTGTGCATGCTAGGGATGCCTCGAACCACATTGTTCGCAAAACCCGCTAGGTTGGAGAACTCTTCTTTCCATTTTAAGACATCTTGGTATTGCTCTCTAATAATAGCTTGATATCGACTCGAGCGTTCACTTAAATTCTGAAGTTGTGCTTCCATTCGCCTAATTTGGCTTTCTCTGACTTCTAGCTCTTGCTTTTGCCGTTCTTCACGACCCTTGAGATTCCTCATATCTCCGAGCAGACTATTCCAATTAGTGGAGAGAATGTGGAGCTTTCTATGAGACTCTTCTCGGAGTTGGCATTCATTGGTCACACAGACTTGTGATTCTTGAAGTAATTTAGTGAGATCCAAGATTCGAGCCTCAAACCCTTCCTTCATCTCTTTTTTCTCTTTCAAGGTACGGTTCCATAGGTCCTTCCATTCCTTGATCTCTTTCCAAGCTTGGTCTAATCGGTGGTTACGTTCACGAATCCCATCCGTGACCCCTTCCAAGCATTCGTCCACTCGCTCCTTTTTGGCCCTTTCCTCTTCGACCAATGCCTCGCTCATTTCAAGTTGTCTTTTCTTCTCCTCATAGTTGAACTTGAACTTGTTACGTTCATATGAGGTTTGATGAAGCTTTTGTTGCAAACTCTCATTTTCTTTTTGAAGGTGCTCAATGGTGGCCTTAAGCTCATCAACTTCTTCGACAGAGGTAGGTATTGGCTCAAGTGGGCTAGGTTGAGATGGAAGGATGAGGACAAAAGGAAGCCCAATCACTTTGACACGCTCTTTGATCCAATGAGAGTATGGTTCTTCGATGGGAAGGCTTCTCTTTCTTAGCTCGTTCCCCTTGCGATGCACTTGAGCCCAAGATCGGATGACCCTTTGGAGCATGTTTTGGAAATTCTTGCAATACCCCCTCATTTGGTTGGCGGGCCATAGGATACCCGAGTTGCCTTAGAGCTAGCATAGGATTGTAGTTTATACAACCCTTGGACCCTATGAGAGGTACATTGGGGAAGTCCCCACAACTGACGATCACTTCGCCTTCACTGATTTTCCTAGAGTACCACAAAATGGAGCGCTCGGTGAGAGATGTCAAAGCTTGTGACCATTCTTGACTCTTCATAGCTTTGATAGTGTAGATATCCTTGGAGATTTGAGAAGCAAACCAAGCATACAACAAAGGAATGCAACATAGCATCAATCCCCCCTTCTTCTCATACCGCATGTGGAGGGTATAGTATGTATCGGCCAAAAGAGCGGACACAAGATCTTCTTTGCGAACTCCAACTCCCCAAAATACACTGATAGCTGCGGTATCTATGAAGTTCTTTTGGCTAGGAAAAAGAACTAACCCAAAGATGAGTAAGGCCAAAACCTCCCCTAAAGCTCCCCAATCACGGACTTTCGCGAAGAACATTCGGTAATGACACAGAGTCGCCACCGAACTTTATTTATTCCCAAAGGAAAAGGAAAATATCGATAAAACCTAAAAAGAAAAGAAAAATGGTCATCGCAACCAAATTTCGAGTTCGGGAGTCGATTATGCAAGGGGAAGGTACTAGCACCCCTCACATCCGTTGTACTCAACGGGAACCTTCTTGTTATTTTAGGGTTTGGAAAATTGTCTTTTAATTGTTTGCATTAATTTCTATTAATTATTAAATATTTACAAAGGGGGAAGAAAAAAAAAATTAGTTTTTTATTATTGTGCTTGACGGTTGTTGGATCCCGCTCCTACGTATTCCCAAGTGCAATGGGAAATTCAAAGCTTACGTAGTTCTTTGTGTAAAAAATATTTGTGTGTTGGTTGATTTTAGAGAACGGTATTTTAAATCGCATTCTAGTGGTTAAACGTATGCTGCTCGCGCGTGGGAGGCTTATGCGTTGTTTGTATCACGTTAGAAGGATTATAATACGTTCGTTTGAGAAAAAGTTTGTTTTTGTTTTTTGAATGCGCTAAGGCAAAAATTAATTTGATGGGTTGAGTTTATTTATTATTTTAAGTTTTGAAAAAAGAATGTATTTTTTGGTGTGGAAGACAAATAGTCGATAGACAAAGCGCACGCTAAAGTCTCGACTATTCGAGAGACGAACGAATATACATTCGTCGATCCCTTTTTTAATCCACGAAATTTTTTAGAAAAAGTAGTTGTTTTGCATGAATTAAATAAAAAGAGAATTTAATTGATATTTTTTGTATTTTTAGAATATGTGTTATTTTTTTGGTATTTTAGTTATTTTTGAAACGATAAAAATAAAAACACGAGGGTACGTTTATTACGACAATATGTACGAAACTAACAAATAAACTCTACATGTATATTTACACATTCTTACGAAAATAAAGCTAAAACTATATAGCATATTTTTGTATTTTTCATGAGTGATCTATAAACAAAATAGAACATTGCATAAATAAATAAATACTAACACATCATGCATTTTAAATATTTATATACAAGCATTCCATATAAAAATAAAGCACAAATAAAATCACAAATAACGACTAAGAAAAATGAACACATAAAAATACGAAAATAAAATAAAAAAAACGCACACAGAGGGGGTGCACACAGCACCAACAGGGGGTGCTGAAAGCACCCTGGGCTCACAAACAGAAACTGGGCGTGGGTTGAAGGTCCAACAGAGTATTTGGGCTGAACCAGCCGGTTTGAGGTGAGCCGGTCCGGTTTGGTTGAACCGAACGGACTGGTCTCCTATATATTCATATCTCCGGTTTTTTTTCTTTTTATTCTCCCATTTCTCTCTCTCGTCTGTTCTGTTCTTCTTCTTCTTCTATTCTTTTTTTTGTTTTCTGTTATGTGTGTTTGTGTGTGTGAGTTTTTGTGACTGTTTGTTTTTTTTTTGGGTTTGTGTTGATGTTGTTGATGATTTGGTGAGATTGTTGAAAGTTACTGAGTTTTGGTTTCAATCATTCTGATGAAAAATAAAATAAAATTAGGGTTTGTGGATTGGGTTTGGGGCTGCGGCTGTGTTGTGATGTTTAGGTTTTTTTTATGATGGATTCTCTGTGAAAATTGGCTCTTGTGTTTTTTGTGATGGGAAAATCGTGTTTCTGATAATTTTTTGTGTGTTTGAGACTATGGCTCTGTTCTGATTATATTCACAAATTTGTGAATTGGTACTTGTCCTGTGGCATTTAATTCCTCACAGTGGAGGCTATGGGGAACTTGGAATTTTGCTCTGATCAATGAATTTCACTGATCTATGTTCTGGTATGCAGAAAAAAGAATGGAAGAAAAATCAGAGGAGGGGGGACGCCTCTGCAGATGGATTCTGGACTTGGACACATTTTTTTGACAGATAAAAAAAATAGAAAAAGGACAAAAGGACAAAAATAATAATAATAATAATAATAATAATAATAATAATAATAATAATAAAACGAAAATAATAATAATAATAATGAAAAATAATAAAATAAAAATAATAATAACAGTAATAATAATAATAATAAAAATACGAAAATAATCAATAATAATAATAATAAAAATAAAAAACGAAAATAATAATAATAACTAAAAAAACTAAAATAATAATAATAATAAAAAAAAAACAAACTAAATGAGGTATTTTAAAATACCTCTCTGCCGAAATTTCGATCGAAACCTAAACAAATGAGGTATTTTAAAATACCTCTATCGAAATTTCGTTCGAAAATTCAACTATATAAAAAAAGAACTCCTACTTGACTTTTCGCTCGGGAAAATGAACCGAATTAAAAATAACTAAAATAACTTAATTGAACAAAAACGCGACGAGAAAAAATGGACAAAATTTGGGGTATGACAATCATAGGAACTAGAAAAATAGCACTAACATGCTTTTAAATTCCGACTAACCATTATAGCACTAAGAAGGATCTAGAGAGGTTAGAATGAAGTTAAAGGTCATCTTAAAAACCTCCCAAGACCAATAACGAAAATTACAAATAAAATAAAGAAAAATAGACTTAATTATTTATTATTTAGTCCAATATTATTAGACCACACATCAGCTCATGGAAGCTTCTTATTATGTAACTTAGGCTTCAAGTTGGGTTCAACGCATCTTCATTCAATTGTAAGAAATTGAGCCAAGTTGGTTCAGCCTCTGATGGATACCGACTTTCTTTTTCTTTGATCTTGATGATTAAACTTTGTAGAGCTTGATTTATCCTCATAGTTTTGGACCTAGTCATAGGACATCCTATCTCATGCAAAAGTTCTTTAGATGAGTTGGTTGCATTTCCGTCAAGTTGTATTCGAAAATTTTATTCGTAATAGGTTTGATCATCCTTTTTAATTTAATTTTCATAATTCCTTTTGATGGGTCTGGTTAATCTCCATTCTCCACCATCTAATTCTTTTTCATTATCAATTGATGGTTCATCTACATTTTAGAGTATTTTTAATGATTGTTGGTTTGTTTGGGTGCAACATAGTTGAGATATCACTAAATCATAATAATGCCTTTAAACTACAAATTATTCTTAAAATTATCATAGAATTCAGGTGAATGAGAAACTATAGTAAATAATCCAATGAAAGTGATCATACAATAAATTGAACTTAATTGTGTGTATGTATACTTAATCATTAAATTATTCCTAACATATAGCTTTTCCATGGTCCAGCAATTTTTCTTCCTTTCATATCATGAAAGGTTAAATTAAAAAAAAGACAAATTGTTAAAAAATCCAATTTGTATGTTTAAATAGTTTTTTTTACCTTGACTTCCTTAGCAAGTTTGCTAAAGGGACAAACACAACATATTTATTTACTTAAGAGACATTTAATAATTATTTTTATTTTAGTTGATGAACTTTATAAAGTGATCAAATCTTATTCTATTTATTACATTAAAAGAAGGAAAAATATGGCTGCTATTCTCAAGTTTATATATACTATATTTTTATTTATTTCTTTATTCTTTTTTGCAACAAACATTGACGGTAAGCCATTTCTCACCCTTCAAATTTCCTTCTATACTTCGTATTTGTACACAATGTTGTATACATTTAGTAATGTTATTTTATTCTATTTTTTTATAGCAACACTTGTTGAATGTAGATCTGATAAGCAATGTCAAAATATGGTTGCTCCTCATTGCGTTATGAAGTGTATTAATAATCGGTGCAGGTGTCTTATATGAGTAAGTTATCAAGCTAGCAAAGGATATCTATGTAATTTCCCTTCTCTAGTATATTTCATGTGTTGTCATCTAAGTATTATGGTGCTACCAAGTAAATGTATTTTTATTTTTTTATTTTTTCTATTTTTCATGGACCTTGCAATTATAGCTTTTGAACTCTAAGACAATTGTAATAATAAAATAAGGTAACAAATAATATTTATTACATTTCTTTTTCTTATCTTTGGAGATATTTTCTTGGCTTTTAATCCAGGCTTATCGCATTTTCTCTCCAACCCAATCAAATTTCAGAATATCTTTAATATTAAAAATATAGAAAACTAATTGTTTATATATGTTGGGATATAATATTTATATATGTTGGGTCATCCCTCTTATTTGGAGTGCTCAAATTAAATAAACAAAAAAAAGAAATAAAGAATTAACGGGGTGTTAAAAGCCTTTGGGCTTAGTATTGTTGTAGCCCATGTGGGCAGTGATGGTCACGTGAAAACAAAAGAAGGGGTAGCCAAATCCCTAGTTTTCACATAAATTAGAAACAACACAATAACACATATAGCAGCAACAGTACCCGTGAGAAGAAACAGAGTGCACGGTGGCTGTATATTTAGAGAAGAGATTTTGGAGTCTAAGTGGTAATGAGTGTGTAGCAAAGTTTCAAAAGAGAACAATTTACATAAAACAAGATTTTCAAAAGATAAATATGAGGCAGAGATTTTTATACACCCCTCACCCAGTTTCTCATATTTTCTCTTTATTTGGTTGCCGTTAATTTATTTTGTTAATTTTTTTTGTTGATATGTGGTGGGTTACAATGAAAACTTGATATGCTTGAATTGGAGTTCATGGTAATACAGCAAGACATAAGAAAGAGGAAGAAAAATATGAATATTATTTTGTGCAACCTTACTTCATTTTTATTACCATTGTTTAAGAGTACAAAAGCCATAACTAAAAGGTTTATAAAATTAGGAAAATCAAAACAAAATACATTTATTTGGTTCCACCATAATAATTTAAGGACAACTCATGAATTATAGCGGAATAAATAATATATAGATCATATTTGGTAGTGCAATAACTCATTCATCGATTCAAGGTCTTGGTTATTCTTTTAGAACTTTTTGTACTCGTAGAATTATTTCAGAAATTAAATCCAACACATTGACACTTATTATCAAGACACTTCTTAATACATGCAGAAGTGCACTTAGGTTCACTTGCACAATCTGAGTCTGTAATACATCCAGAAAATGCTGCAATAAAAAATTTCAAGAGATTATTATAATGTTATCTGGCATTTGAAAAAAAAAAACTAAACCGAGGCAAAATATCGTGTATGAATGGCGAAGTAAAGAGGTAAATTCCTTACCGTCAACATTCATTGCAATAAGAAATAGAGAAAGAAATAGAAACAAAGTATAAATGAACTTGAAAATCACACCCATATTTTTTTCTCTTCTTGTGTAACAAATGCAATAAGATTTTATCAATTTATAATACGTGAATCTCAAGCACTCCTTAAAAAAATTAAAAAGTTTTTTCGCATCCTAAAAAAAGCATTGTTATTAAATATCTCTTAAGTAAATTATTGTGTTATGTTTGTCCTTCTAAGACACTTAACAAAGGGGTCACGTAAAATACTGACTAATCATAAGGAAGGGATAAATTTTTTTGAACTATTGCAAAGTTACATGTAGAGTAACGTAATGAGGTGAAATCATACTTATCATGCACAAGTTAAATGTATTGTATGGTCATCAAATTTATTTATTTTTTTGAAAAGGGAAAATGAATTTTATAGCATGGTAGTGAGATCATTATGATTTTCTAACATCTCAACTACGTTTATCAGAAAAAAAAATTCGGATGGGCCATTAAAAAAATTATGCTATAATTTTTTTTTAATAAAAATTATATTTTATACATAAATTTAAGTTATAATAAGCATTAATTTGATTATTAAAAAAATTAAATTCTTTACCTTAAAAAAATACTTTACATGTGTTAAGTGACTTGAGATCATCAGTACGTAATTGACTTTGAATTAATACTTGCATAAAGTTAATAATCAGAAAATTCTATATTTTATATTTTCTGTATGTGAATTAGGAGAATAATGCTATCAAAGAGACTGAAATACATCTCAACTATTTTCATAAAAGATAAAATAAATAAATAAAGCTACCTACTATAATTAAATATTGGATAAATATTGGTATATCAATGAAAACATTGGAGTTAGCTAAAAATAAAAGAAATCATATCCAGAGATACTTCCTTCCCAGTCCTATAGTCTAATTTTTTAATTTGTTTTATTCATATTCTTAGACGGTAAGGTCTAGGGTGGGAGAGTATACTAGGTCTCCCACCATTAGTAAGTATTATTAACCATTGATTTATCTAAGCTATACC
The DNA here is from genome assembly GCA_954870985.1 of Trifolium fragiferum. Lineage (NCBI taxonomy): Eukaryota > Viridiplantae > Streptophyta > Magnoliopsida > Fabales > Fabaceae > Trifolium > Trifolium fragiferum. The sequence continues at coordinate 26,298,391 of OX940789.1, read as the reverse complement.
ATATAATCATACACCCTTCACACCATATCACATGCTATTTTAGACACGTATGGTATAACTTAGGTAAATCAATTATGGTGAGAGACCTAGTATACTCTCCCACCCTAGACAAAGCCTTCTTAGACACATATTTTTTCCATGTGAACTCATGCTTGCTTGATTTTTTCCATATCCTCGAAGACCACTTATTTTACAATTTGTGGATCCACTACAACTGGTTGTGTCTCTGGAATTGTGTTTGTGTCATACAACAGTAACAATGGGCACAACTTTATTATTTTTATTACGTAGATCTATACTAAAAAGAAAATGGTTGTTTTTAATTGGAAATATTGTCAAAAAAATTGAAAATAGTTGTGGTATTGTTTTAGATTTGCAATTGTAAAAAATTGTCTCAATTAATAAAGTAGTAAGATTGTATCAACAGAAATTGGTAGTTCAACATTTCAATTGTAACTAAATTAGGATCACATCGATAGATTTGAGGGGGTTTTCAAGTTTGTTATGCAAAACTAAAATTAAATAGAAAAAGATAAAATTGTTGTCTTGCATTGTTTTGATAAGAAAAGTGATTAGGATTGTATTTTAATCCTCTCTTTTCCCTTACTCTAGATTTTAACCCTCAACTATGCAATATTAATAATAAACATTGTTGAAAATTGCCTTTTAAATTGATTAAAAGCATGAAACAGGTTCTGCTTGTTGTCATTGGCGCCATGCATCCCGCGACGGGCGCGGACTTGCCCCTATAAGTACGAAATCTGTTTTATGTTCAGCCGTGAGAGAAGTGAGAGAGAAAATTATAGTGTTTGAAAAGGATTTTTCACCAACATCTAGGGTTTGGGAGGGTTTCTCTTGGGTTAATCCTAGGGTTGGATACTCTTTTCTTTCATCTTGTAATCACTCATCATTGAAATTTCTTGGTCATGGGAAGAGATTTGAGAAAAGGGTAGAAATTAGGGATTATCTAATTTCTTGTAACTCTTTGTAAAATCTTATTGTAATCAAGAAGGAAAAAGTTTGATAGTGGAACTGAGATCTCTCTCCCCCATAGTAGGTTCATTAACACCGAACTGGATAAACTAATTGTTTGTGTTCTTTATTGCTTTTGTTTAGTCTTTGGTTGTTTATTATTGCTTGGATGTCCATAGTTGTTGTTGGTTGTTTTATTTGTTTTGTCTCACACTAGTTAACGTTTATTGGTATGGTTCATCAGATTCACAACGACCATAATTTAAAAAGGTAGTTTGGATTCAATTTCTTGCCTCATCCGTCCCGTTTATCTAATATAGTATCCTAATTCCTTGGGTTAATCTCATATTATTCAAAGCATGAAAGTCCATTAAATCCTAGATCATACCAACTAATTATATAATTATTAATTCAGTTCTAAATATAATGATTCGGTGACTTCGATGCTAGTTTGTCTAAGTTGTCCTTTGACCATTTATGGTATGGACTAACGAGTTGTGTCATCTAGGCAACTGACGAGCACGAAAATTCTCAAAGGGGAAAGAGTTGTAACACTCTGATTTTTCTCAATCATTATTTTTATTCAAATTTTAGTTGGATATGATGTGTTTATGTGTTATTTAAACAATTAAATATGATAGAAGTGTCGAATGGATAGGAAAATCATAATTAAAATTAAAAAATTGAATTTTTATTTGATTTTATTAATTTAATTAAGAAAGAACAATGAGAGAAAATAGTTTTGGCTAGAAATTAGAGTTTTTAGTTAAAATAGAGTTTTTGGTTAAAATTAATAATGAGTCTTGGGTATAATAGGAAGGAGGGGTGTATCAGTGTAAGTGATGGGTTAATTAATAATTGATTATTAGAGTAATCTCAAATTATGTCTCTTTAAATTGAAAGGAAATTAACGAAAGAGGAAATACTTCTAATTTTTTAGAATTTGTTTGGTGCGTAAGATAGTGTTGAGGATTTTAGGGTGTTGGCTTCATTTGGTAAAATAAGCCTAATTCCATGATGTGTGGCACATCAGAATTCACATCTGAACGCCCTAGCTGGACGCGCTTTCTATTATTTTTCCACGCGTGATCTTTTAAAAAGATTTGTCTTTCAAATAAATAACATAAAGTGCGTCCAGCTAGGGCGTCCAGATGTGGATCCTAATGTGCCACACATCATGCTCCACATCATGGAATTAGGCTTATTTTACCAAATGAAGTCAACACCCTAAAATCCTCAACAATCTCCCCCTTTGTCAAAATTCTGGCTAAAAAGGGAGAGTAAAAATTAAAATGAACAATTTCTTTGAAGACTTAACTGCAGCAACTTGTGATGTGTGCACATCTGACTACACATCTGTCATACATGCTTATTTTTCTTCAAGACTTTTCTCAACAAATTTTTCTTGAAGAATTAGTTTTCTAAAGCATGTTTATCTGAAGACTTAATCTGGACATTTTCAACTGGGTGATGCATTCTTAAGAAGTCTATTGAAGATGTTGTTTGTGTAATGTTTGACACATTTGTGTGATGTTTGATACATCTGTAAGGTTTTAACATGGTCATGCATTCTGAAGAAGCCATGTCTAAAACATTTGTACGTCTTTCTACTTGGTCATGCATGCTTAAGAAGCCAATAGAAGATGTGATATTTAAGGGGAGTAAAGGAGAGTAAATTACTACATGTTTGCATGAATCTATGCATAGTTGTGTTTACTATCCTCCCTCGTGTGTGCATGAAATCTCATGCTTGTATGTGTCTGAGAATTTTTTTTCTCAGTCTTTAGGAATTTATTTTTCCTATTGTGCGAGAGTTTATTTCTCTCCAAATCTGTGAGGCTCATATCCACTGCTGCAAGCCTCTGATGTGCCTACACATCTCTCCAAGTCTTATTGGCTGACTCAAAGATTATTTTAGCCAAAATTTGGCAAAGGGGGAGATTGTTGAGGATTTTAGGGTGTTGCCTTCATTTGGTAAAATAAGTCTAATTCCATGATGTGGATCATGATGTGTGGCACATCAGGATCCACATCTGGACGTCCTAGCTGGACGCGCTTTCTGTTATTTTTCCACGCGTGATCTTTTAAAATGATTTGTTTTTCAAATAAATAATGATAAGGATCAAATTTATCTCAAAGGAATTTATGAAGGCCAGCTCGTCAAAGCCCATGAAGATTGTTCTATATAAAGGAAAATTGGAGACATTATTCTTCAACTAAGACATGAACTGAAATATACATTGAAGAGATCGAGTCTTAGGGTTTTAGTTTGTTCTTTGTTTTTTTTTTTTTTTTGAGCCTTCACTTGAATCATTTTGATACAAGTAAGAACTGAGTTTAATCGAGTTGTAATCTCTAGTGGTCTTTCTCCAAAGCTTTGAAGCAATGAGTTAGATTGTGCAACACTCTAAGCCTTTAGGTACGAGTGCTTTAGTTGTCTACGAGTGTGTCTCCAATTAAGTTTGTTATTAAGAAGCTAAGAATTGTAGCTTCACTTTGAATCGATTCTGAGTGAGAAACGTGCGGCTGCGTTGGCGAGATAAAGGAGAGCCAAACATCAAGAAATCGCTTTTCGCAGCTGAAACGCACGTTGAACCCCTCCCACCGCGTAACCAAACATAGACTAGGAATAGTTGAAATCAAACTTGAAAATGTTGTTTAGATGTGTCGAAATCTTTGTGTTGATAAAAGGTTGAAGATGAAGAAATTGGTTATGGTGTTTTTGTTTTTTCTTTATTTGCAGTGTGTTTTTTTCTTTTTTTTTTTATTATATTTTTTTGTTAACAATAATTGTTTATTGGAAAATTCATCTAGAGTTAAAAAATAATATAAAATACCAACTAAGCTTACCACATCATTAAAAAGGAATATTCTATGCCATGGTGTTCACTTAGGTTTTGTTTGCGAGTTGGGAGAGGAAGGAAATGGAAGGAAAGACTAAAAAAGAAGAAACAAGTGAAAGAAGTAGAGAAGTTTGGAAGGAAAGGAGTTTTGAGGGTTATTTTTTCTTCATAACACAAAAACCCCCCAATTTTGGGGGAACTCAAAAATTGTATTGGATGGGGGTTTGGAGGGGGTTTGAAGGGTTTATATGAATTCTTCAAATTTAATTAATGTTGTTATAATATTCTTAAATTCATAATATATTAATCATAAGTATTTATTTGTCATTCTCTATAAAAAATACTTTCTCAAAAAATGTAAAAAATTTCTCTAATTTTCTCTCTATTTCTCTCCCTCCAAAGCCCTCCCCTCCCCTTCCCTCCAAACTTGCAAACAAAGCCTTAGGGGGCTAAGGCAAATAAAAAAAAATTTGCAAGGTGGGAATCCTTAAGAAATTTTTTCTAGGGGGTATTACAAATCTCGCCTATTTTGCAGGGGGCGAAACACCTATTTACCCTATATTATATTAATACAGAAAAGATAATGAAAAAAAGTACAAGAGGTAATCGACTCACTCTAGTGAGAAAAGTAAAGATATGACTCCGCCCAATCCAACACCTACCAACGAACTATCTAACTATACAATCGAAAGAGTCAATGCACCATTCGTAAAAAAATCAGGCGAGCTAAGTTTTTTAGCCAATAACCACTTCAAAGAATTAATTCTAATCCTATAAAAAATTTATCTTGATTCTCAATTTTACCACAAAGCTAAAATCATAGCATGCCAAACCATGAGAACACCTTCACGAACATGCTTCCTACCTGAACCCAAAGCACGAAAGCTCTCAAAAATGGAGGACATCGAGTGTGGTAAAGTCGTGAAAATCCCAAACCACTTAAATAATTTAAGCCACACCGACCAAGGCAACAAACAAGAAGCAAAAAGAAGGTTTTCCGATTCCCCATACATATCACAAAAAGCACAAGAGGAACCCTTAACAAAATAGCACCTCGGCAAGCAAGGTTAACCTACGTCGGAAGACGACCTAAGAGAACTTTCCAAGAAAAATAAATTAGCTTAGATGGCGCCCAACTTCTCCACACCTTGGCTAAAGAACCAGCCGAAGCCACAACAAGAGAATAAGAGGGAGAAAAATGATTGTAACGATTATGGTACATAAGATTCACCGTAAAATCTCCGCCAACAAGATAAAACCAAGAGTCCTCCTTACTCGTAATAGTAACGAAAGCAATTGTCTCAAGACGCTTCAAGTAAAGATCCTCTTCCCAAACCAAAAAGCTCCTCCTCCACTTGAACCACCAACACCAATTACCATTCACCCATTCTCCCAAGGACTAATGAGTAATAGGTTATAATTCGATTCAAGGAAATTTATATGAAAGAGTAATGATGGTGATTATGATGATTATGTTGTTTTTCTTACATTTTAAAGACCCTTAAGGTTACGGATTACATTCTTAACATAAATTCCTAAACCTTCCAATATGTGTTTATATTGTGCGAAAACCTATCTTTTTAAAAGCAAATAAATTGGTAGTGAGAATGGAAGACTAGCTCAATTGGTAGTGAGAATGGATGGAACATATACTTGAACCCAGGGTACTTGGTTCGATTTCCACGGAAGACAAAAAATTCCACTAGAGAGGGGGGAAGAGAAGATCGTGAGGTACAACCTAGATTGCCTACTTAATATGTAGAAAAAGGGTCTGGGCTGTTACATCTGTTGAAGTACAAAAGTATGTATAGTTTTTATATCGTTCCCTTAGGGATTGTTTCGAATCAGACACAAACAATTACGATCAACGCATGTAAATTAAAGTAAACATAAAAAGGGGGTTTTCTTGATTTAGATTTCTTAACATAAACTCAAAAGTTAAATATGGTTTTAAGATTCAAGGAAGAAAAATGATTGAATCTTTTCGGTTCATCTAATTGCTTTTATCTCGGTAGTTCATGCCTATCAACAAATTACGATTTTAATTCCACGATTCGATTAAAAATAATAATTATGTCCAATGTCTTGGTACATAATCCTCTCAATTGATTATCAATCCATAATATCTTAGGATGACCTATAATCAATTGAGGGTTTTGCCCTTTAATCTCTGAATTCTCAATTAACAAGCCGATATTTCTAAAGCGAGAGCTAACTGAACAATTGTCCCTAGGTCAATTGATTTGCCTCTAATGTCTTAGCAAACAAACAATTTAATTCATTACACAATTGGCCAAATAATGTAAGACATTAAGCATAAATGATAATTGACTGGAACTAACTTCGTAATTCGATTAATAAGTCAAATGAAATTACATGGTTCAAGATAATAACAGCTAGAATCCCCTAGGATCCAATCATAGAAATTTAGGTAGACATAGTTGAAATAGAAATTACAACAATTCAGTATAAATAATTCATTACAAGAATGGATTGGATGTGTTTCCATAATGAAATCCGTGCTTGAAAAGCTCTGAACTCGTCTGCAACTTTGTTCTTTCACCGTCAAATTTCGTAACCCTTGTTTTGACAAAATTACAGAATAAATAGGTCTGTCTCGCGTACCTGTGCCGCGCGCAGATAGAAGAATGTGCCACTTTGATGTTTGCGTCCCTGCGCCGCGCGCTAACCTCCCTGCGCCGCGCGCATGTAGCAGACTTGTTCTACTCTGTTTTCCTTCCTTGCTTGTGATTCAAACCACTTGAGCTTGCTGCAACTTCCTCTTATTTGTGCAAAAATAAACTAAAAACATGCTAAAGAGATTAAAGTATGTCTCATAACTGGGTTAAGGAACATGTACTGACGTAGAGTCATCAACATCCATTTATTTCAAACTTTTAAATCTGCCTTGAGAACCTTGAGTTTCTCTTTGGGTATAAGGGCCCACCATGTCTGATTAGGCTGTTGTTGCCAACTCTGCTCAACCACAATAGTCATACCAAAAATTATTAAATCTAAATGGTTTTGGGCCCCACAATTGAGATGAGTTATCTCAAAACATTGGCCAATGATTTGTAACATCTCTCGGGAGAGCCCACTGACTTGTCGTCCCACTAACCATCAGACACCAGGAAAAGATCTAGATGACTCGCTGCACTCCCATTAAGCTTGAACCAAGTAAACTCACACCCTAGTAAGGGAAGATCAACAAATCCCATAAGGGTGACAAAGTCCAAAACTCTCGAATTTCTAGGTTTTCACCACTCATATAAGTTTCAGATATCCCCAATTTCACGTAAGTGAATTTTCACCTGATTATTATATTATTCCTTCATATAATTTTTCTGTGGTCCAACAATTTTATTCCTTTCCTATTATGACATGTCAAAATAAAAATTCGAAGTTTGTTAAAAATTTCAATTTTTAACGATTAATAGGGTTTTTACCTTTACTTCCTTAGTAAGTTATCTAAAGGGACAAACACAATATATTTATTTATTTAAGAGACATTTAATGATTATTTTTATTTTATGAAAGCTTTTTACAACTCCTGAAGTGCTACAATTTTTTTTTGAGATGCTAAGCTTTATAAAGGGATCAACTCTCATTCTATTGGTTATAGTACAAAAAAGAGAAAATATGGTAGCAATTCACAAGTTTATGTATGCTATGTTTTTATTTACTTCCGTATTCCTTTTTGCAACAAACATTGCTGGTAAGCCATTTTTTTAACAAGCAAATTTCCTTCTATTCTTATGTTTAGACAATTTTTTTTATAGATTTAGTAATATTAAGTTATTCTGTTTTTATATTGCAGAATATATTGATTGTGTAGATTTAACACAATGTCAAGAAAAGTACAAATGCGCTCCTCATTTGGATCTGAAGTGTGTTGATACTTGGTGTCACTGTGTGCCAAAATAGGACACAAATGCCTTAAGTCGATGAATAAGTTATAAAGCTAGCATAATATGTATGTAAAAATTGATGAATAAGTTATCAAGCTAGCATAATATCTATGTAATAATAAGTCCTATATGTGATCATACGTTGTCATCTAATTATTATGGTGCTACTAAGTAAATGTATTGTTTATTATTTCTTTTTTCAATTTTTCATGGACATTGTAATTATTATACTTTTGTACTTTAAGGCTATTGTTAATAATAAAATAAGGTAGCAACAGATACTCTCCAGACTTATCTGTCTCTGGAGGTAATTACCTGCTCTCCAATTTTCAAGCTTATCATATTTTCCTTCCATCTCAACCAAATTTCAGCATATCTATAATAACATTATTCAATTTTATAAACAAAAGGTGTATCACACAATTAAATTAATCTTGTTCATTAATTATTTTATAAATGATCAATGTCGCCCTGAGGTGAAAAAAAAGTCTTAGGGACGTGCATAATTCAGCCGAGTCATAATTATTGTGCGAATGACTTCGATATCCTTATAATAAATATCTCCGCTATTTTTATATACCCATATATGTAATAATCCAAATTGAACAATACCGATTCAACTATGTATAAAACTTAGTAATAAAAAAATCAATTATGAAAAAAAATATATAAACCATGTAACCAAACATGACTTGTGATCTGATTAAGGCGAAATTCATTGATATTTGTAGATAATTAGATCTAATTACTTACAAATTCCACTGATGAACAAAGATTGATCAAAAGAAATAAAGAAAAGAAAAGGAGATTTAGACATAATCATCGATGAAAACAACCTCAGTAGGTGGAATGACTGAACTCAGAAGATAGAGTCGCGTATAAACAAAGCAAAACAAAAGGGGTGCATGTGATATGTTTAAATTTGAGATTTAATTGATGACTTCACGTCATTACGATGTTTTAACCATAAATTCAAGACAAATTAGTAGGCTTTTACTATATTTTTCGCACAAGAACAAGAAGAAAGTGCATTGGTACAAGGTTGCCAAGAGAAGGAGAAAAAAAAAACAGGAAAATCGGCACAATTTGCAAATTCTGTATGTCTGGTATTTTGATCAAATCTAGAATTCCGTAACTCATAATGAGGCGGGACTTCCGGCAAATGAAAACTAATGTCAAGAGCTTTTACTATATTTTTCGCACAAGAATAAGAAAGAAGTGCATTGGTACAAGTTTGCTGGAATCACAAGAGAAGAGAAAAAAAGAATAGAAAAATCAGCACAATTTGCATCATGATGTATGTCCGGTATTTTGATCATATCTAGAGTTTCGTAGCTCGGAATGAGACGTGACTTGCGTCAAATGAAAACTAAGATCAAGAGCTACAACCTTAATGAAGAAAAGAAATTCATTTGACCTCTGCTGTTGATGATGATGATTCTAGGTTTCTGTTCTTGTTCTTCCAATCCTAGCACTCCAAAGTTTCTTTCTCGTATTATGTTTCTTTCCCTTTGTGACTAATCTTAATTCCTTTTACTTCCTTTTCTTCTTTTTTTTTTTTGAAATTTTTCCCTTTTCTATTTATAGTAAATTATTTAGGTTTTTTTTTTCTAAAATAAAAGATAATAATAAACAGATTTGTTTCAATAATTAACTCTTAAAAAATCTAATCTATTTTTACGTTTATTTTGTCATATAAATTTCTTAAACAGCTTTCCTAGTGGCACTCCCTTTTTCTGAATTTCTTTCTATACATCTCCCTCAGCCCAATTCATTAAAACACTATAGGTTTACTACTTTATACACCCATCCTGCACGTGGTTACTATTTCTCACCACCCTTATTTTAATTTCTTATAATTTTTTATTTTCTCCGTAAAATTATTTTCTTTCATTCTTAATTTAATCACTAATTTATGGTTTCTTTCACTAAATCTACACCTCTAACCCGCTAATTAAATTAATTAATTTCTAAACACATTAGGAATATTAAATATATTCTGATAAAATAGTTATTCGTAAATTATGGTGTTACAAGAGGCATATGCATGCTTAACACAAGTGTGAGATTTGGTTAACTAAAGTTAATGGCTTGGCCATGTGATATCATAAGCAGGTGTAACAGTTGATCTATTCAATGTGGAAGTTGTATTAAATTGGGAGAGACCAGCATTTTTTTAGAGGTTCGAAGCTTTTTGGGTGTGACAAGTTATTACAAGAGAATCATCTTAAAACTTTCTCATATCTCTCTACCCTTGCCCGACTTACAAGAAAGAATACCCCTTTTGAATGGGATACCGATTACCGAATGTTAATAGAGTTTCAGGACATTAAAAAATAAGTTAACCAAATCACTTTTGTTGACCATTCCGTACACAACCTAGAGATATGTGGTGTATACAGTGGCGGAGCCACCGCCCAGCAAGACTGGGCACTTGCCCGGGCTCTCTTTCCTAGTTCCGTGGTAGATGCGGCGAAGAAAACCTATTCATGATTTTGGAAGGTTTTTAAAAATCCGATGAAGGAGAGACATAAGTGGGAGAAGGAATCCTCATGGAGTATACAAGCATTGTACTGTTATGGCTGATTGTAGTCTTCTGTTATTGTTTGCGGCGGCTGCTGATACTATACAATAGAAATGGGCAAAGTGGGAAAAAGAGATGGTGCATAATTAGGGTTGGTATATTTGGGCTTTTCTTTAAAAAAAGGTTTGCGTCCCGTCAGTTTTTGAAAGTGGGCTGGGTAAGTTAACGCTTTAGCAAGACACCAATTAGAGTTTTTTTTTTTAACAAGTAGAGTTATTCTATTATTATAATATTATTACTTTACAAAATATATTTTTAAAAAAATTCATTTCTTTCAATATGGTGTTATTTAAATGAACTTAGGAAAAGTTTGATTTAAGTCACAAACCAATTATATCAAGACAAGATAAGTGAATTTGTTTTATTTTTTTTTTTTTTTGGAATTTATAAGTGAAAATTTTAATCCACTTACCTTAAAATTATTTGTCCACTTAGCACTACGATGATTTAACAAGTTTTTTCAAGTTGTTTCTGATTGAACCTCCGATAAAAATGTTTGACAAGTGATGATTTTGTCATTTTTTTCCTTCTATTTGAAAATTGTCTACAAGCTGTTTGTAAAAAAGATTGAGAAAAAAATTTGTTCCCGCCGTTTGTGTTTGATTGTGGAAGATCTTTGCCCAGGCTTCACAAAAATTCTGGCTCCGCCACTGGGTGTATAGTGCTCTTACAACATCAAAAACTTGTCGCTTACACATCAAAAAATTATACCACTCATGATCTTAAGCTAGAAGCCATTATTTTTGCATTGAAATTATGGAGACATCACTTGCACTAAAATACATGTTTGAAGTATAAGAGATGGATGGAGTAATTGACATATTCTAATTTTGATCTGAAGTATCATCAAAGAAAGGCAAATGTTTGTCGCGGATACCTTAACGACTTAACCTTAATATCACCTATTGGATAGATGGGGTAGCTGTAAATAGAATTGAGTTATCCTATGACTTATGATCAAGGATAGCACAAGCCCAAATATGAAGACAAATTTAAATGAAAATTATTGGTGGCCAAATATGAAGACAAAAATCATTGAATTTGGATTGAAGTGTATTGTGTGTCAAGAACACTAAAGGCCGGCAGGTGTACTCTAACCGCTAGAAATTCGAGAATGGAAGTGGAAACATATCCCTATGGATTTCATAAGTGGATTACCTCGCACTGGAAATGGTCATGATTTGATTTGGGTTATTGTAGACCGTCTAACCAAATCATCCCATTTTCTACTAGTGAAGACTACCTATACGGCCCCCAGTATGCACATATTTTTATCATCAAAGTTCACTTTAAACTTTTGGAGGGCATTTTAGAAAGCCTTAGCCCAACTTCATACGAGCACATCTCCACATGCTCAGATTGGTTGGCAATTAGAGGCATGTGTGTTAGAAGACAGTGGTAGTTGGTAGCAGGGCTAATTTAGGTGGTTGTTATTTGGCATGTATATATGTTATTTTATCAATCAGGAATGACGTAATCTTTGTTGGGGAAACATCATCTGTCGAATATATAGTTGATAGGAAATATTTATCTAGAAAGTGGAATCGATGAAAACCCGTGAGAACCCCTTCTCCTTTTGAGTTGGAAGTGCTACTTATTTTGTCTTGGAATTGATAGCTTTTTGTGTGGTGGTGATCATGAGTATTGGTGGAGAGTGAATCAGTTTTTTGTCCTCATATAATGGCGATCTCTTCTTTCTCTCAAAATGGTGAGGTGTCATGAATCCATTTCGGTTATTGTAGACCGTCTAACAAAATCATCCCATTTTCTACCAGTGAAGACTACCTATACATCCCTCGGTATGCACAGATTTTTATTTTCAAAGTTCACTTTAAACTTTTGGAGGGCATTTTAGAAAAGTCTTAGGTACCCAGCTTCATACGAGCATGTCTCCTCACCCTCAGACTAGTTGGCAGCAGGGCAAATTTAGGGTGGTTGTTATTTCGCATGTATATGTTATTTTATCAATCAACAATGAGGTACATAATCTTTGTTGGGGCAACTTCATTTGTCGAATATCTAGTTGATAGGAAATTTTTATCTAGAAAGTGGAATCGGTGAAAACCCGAGAGTATCCCTGCTCCTTTTGAATGGAAAGTGCAACTTATTTTGTCGCGAAATTGATAGCTTTGTGTGGTGGTGATCATGAGTTTTGGTGGATAGTGAGTCTGCTTTTTCTCTTCATATCATGGCGATCTCTTCTTTCTCTCTTGTTCTTTTGGTAGTTCCCTGTTTTGGGGAATGAGCGGCTCCTATATAGTTAGGCAAAAATGCTATTTATAGTGACATAGTATTTCACTAATCCACTGCGAACTTGTATTCACTACTACAAATTTGACTTATTATTAAGGAATTTACATCTGGGGAAGGGATGCCAGATGTGCAAAGGAATATGAAGTAAGTTTTACATCTGGTTTGAGGTTTACCAGAAGTGAAAAATATATAGAAAGAAGCATATGTAAACGCGGTGGCGATTCTGTAATTAAGTTGAAAATCATCTAAAATTGTATTGCATCTGACCATAATGTCCCCAGATGTAAAAGTTCTTTAGATAAATTTTTTCCACTTTTTACACATGTAACCTTGCACTATCTTTTAGTAAAAAAGAAATTTGTTCTCCTTCTCCATCGCTCTCAAACCCTCGCCATGTACTCTTACTCAAACCCTCGCCGTGAAGTCGATCTCACTCTCGCCTGAATTCACCTGTCGTTCTCTCTCGTCTCTCTCATCAAGCTGGCTCACTGAACCACAAATTCCAACAAATTCGAAACCCTAAATGCAGATTAAGGTACTAATTCATATTTTTCCTAGTTCGATTTTGGATTTTGGATTTTGATTTGGTTTTTTTTTCTTTTGGTTTGGATGATGGGTATTAATTTATGCTTCACTTACTGTCTATTCTATTCTTAATATTGCTATTTTTCAACAAATAATACGAAAAATAAACAAAAGTCAAACTATCTAATTAATTGTTTGCGTGAAGAATCGAGCAACTCTTTGTACTTCAACAAATATGCTTCACTTCACTTACTGTGCAATTGTGGTTCTGGGTTATTGCAAGTGTTTTGATTTAGGAATGCAATTGTGTTTTAATTTCTACCTGTTGAAAGTATAAGCGTTAATTAGGTTTTGATTCTTTGCTGAAAGTATAGGCGTTAAGTAGAAAAGTGTGTGCTGCTAGCATTATTTTTATTCTGTTACGTGATTCTAACTGACCTATTTTATCGTAGGTGATTCTGTAATAGACTATTCCACCTGATACTCAATGGACAGCACAAAAGCATAGGTTACATTGCACCCTATGGTTCTTGTTCTTGTGAAAGTGACCTAACCTTAATGTTCATGTACATTATGACCTTCTTGTGTAGCAAATAGATGAAGATGCATCTTCTTTTATGATGGTGTCTTTTTGCCTTAATTTCAATACTAACAGACACATATCATGCAGAAGTTAGTGTACAGGGATTAATATCTATGTATGTACCTTAAGGAATGGTTCACTTGTTGTGATAGTATATGTAAAATTTTCTAAATCATGAGGTACAAATGGAAGTTTAGCAACCTCCCTTAATGCATCCACATGATTCCCCTGTCTTGACAATTTGTGAATTGATAATATTGACTCTAGAAGTATTAGGGACTAGACTTGAATTTGGATCCATTAGATGCCTACAAATTACTCACAATGAGTACAATATTTAGTCATCAAATGGGTAAGGGTCTAGGTATGGGTAATTATTCCAATAAAAAATTGTGGGCATGTGTATATGCTTATTATATTTTATCTAACCTGCACAATATGCTATCACTTCTTAACAGAGCTCAGTCCTATATCTAATTTCTTTGTCTCTTAAAATCAATATTAACAATGAGCTAAGCTTGCTCTTTTTCTGTGACATATATTTTTTTGTCTGAGGTCTAGTTATTATGATGAGCTGAGCTTCACATCAATTTGCTCCTTTGGTAAATAGCGTGGCCACTTCTTGTTTTGTATTAAATTATAGTATATTTTCATAATTTACTGATTATGACAGATTACAGAGTGGATTAATACTGGAGGAATGGTGCTAGAAGAGGTTGCAACCGCTGCATCAGAAGAATGTGAAAGAATGTTGAGAACCGGTGATCGGGTAGGCCGAACTGCATATGACAAGAAAAAACTGTTGTTGTATGCAATCATATCAGTTTCTCGAAGACATATTGATTGCCTGCTTCGAGATCATCCAACTCTTTTTAGTACGATAGAGGACTTCTTGTGGTTCAAATTGTCAGCTGTGCGGGACTGCCCCAGTGGATCTTCTTCCATTGTTCTAAGTGATGGTCTGATTCCGTACAGTTTGGATGATTTGCAAAGCTACCTGAATAAATTTGAACCATTATACTATACAAGAAATGGAAAAGATCCTCTGGTATATCCCTATATCTTGCTTTTAAGTATTCAATTGCTTCCAACTGTATTATACTTGTCCAAGGAAACAGGAGATAAAGGATACAACATTGATGCTACCCACCTATCAATTGTGCTAGCTGATCATGGTGTCCTATCTGAAGGTGATGGTACTGGGCAAAAGTTGGGAGTGATGGATGCTTATGCAGAAGTGTCCACCATTATCAGGCAATATGGATCTATGTATTTGCGTCTTGGTGATCTCCCGATGGCACTAGAATATTATGCACAAGCTGCCGCTGCAGTTGGTGGTGGGCAGTTGTCGTAGAGGTAATGTTGATCAGCTAAGGCAGGTGAAAATATTACATTTTATTTCCTTGCTCATGTATTACTATGCTTGGACTTTGCCTTTGGCATAGTGATATTCTTCAACTTTGCTTAATATTTCATAAATGACCCTTTTTGCTAGTTTAGAACTTATTCTGTGATGATATGACCCAGAATATAGCTTTGATTCTTATTTTCATCTTTCCCTTATATTTTTTAATGGAATGATCTTGGAGATCAAACCCTGCTTGTGTGTAACTTAGAAGTCCATTTTCGCCATATTCTTGCTTCATAGGTGTTTTGTTTTGCTGTTATACCAAAAAAAAAAAAGCTAACAGCCTAGTGAATTTCTAACTGTTTATAAAATTTGTCCATTTTGGCTAATCGAACTAAATAGTTATGAAATTTCAACTATAAAAACTTGTTTATCAATCTACTATCATAATCCTTGAGGAATTGTTTTTTGATCAATTGAATTCTTTTTGCAGTCTTCAAGAGAGAGAGCATGTTTTTGAGCATCAAACTGTATTAAGACAACTAGAGTCAATATTATCAATTCACAAATTGTCAAGACTGGGGAATCATGTGGATGCATTAAGGGAGGTTGCTAAACTTCCATTTCTACCTCTTAATTCTCAGTTTAAATTGTTGTTTTTACTTGAACAGTTACACTTAAGTAAGAGTGTAATATATAATTACATTTATTATTGCATGTGCACAAACTATTTCTATCTTCTATTTTTGTATAATCTATCTTCAATAGAGAGAATCTTAAACACAAACCAACGCTAAATCTAATCTTATGCTATTTGGAAAATGTAGTTACAAATTGGTTTTGTTATTATTGCTACACAGTATGCAATTGGGTATGTGAGTGGGGATGAGTACTACGTATGGGACCCACAATTGGAAAATCCAAATGAATTCAGCTTGTCTCAAATATGGATCACCACTAATTCAATACCCTGGTACTAATCCTATTTGTCTGTTAGTTCTTGAGCTTGTGCACTATGTTCCATTTTTATATACAATTTCTAATGTATATATGTATAATTTCTTTCCTCTGTTTTCTTATCTTTGGATTTGGTGGTTCCTTGTGTGCTTAATGCCGAGAATTAGTGTTCGCGAAATAGTGTTTAGATTGAATGATGGATAACCCATGGTCTATTTTTCGGTTGTTTTGATCATTTCATATCAATTCTATTCCCTATTTCATCCTTCTTTTTGTTGATTATTTCGTTAACCAAATGCCTTCCTTCTTTTTTTTTGCAGATGTCACAATGGCAGCAGCTGCTAGGGAAGCTTCAGAGGAGCATTGCATATATGATGGTGGCTATTGTAAGCTTCATCTATCATACTCTCGTCATACTGATCTCAATATAAAGGTATAAAAATATGTTTTTTGGTTAATGAGGGAAACAAATTAGGAGATATCCTTAAAAGCAATGTGAACACTTTCTTGATCGGAAACAAATTTGATACTTAGATGTATGCTTCTTGACACTTGATTTACCTTTTATGGTAATTTGTTTATGACAATTGAATGAAACTGAGTCTAATTTTACTGCATTGCTGCTATTCTGCTGGTACTGCTATTTTAAATTGTTGTATCATGAATAATAGTGACTTGGATGTTTACATATACAAGGTTTATGAAAATGCCTTGCAACAAATTTGATACTTAGATGCATGCTTCTTGACACTTGATTTACCTTTTACTGTGTTTGTATTAATGTCAGGATAGTGTTGCAAGTTATTGTGCAAATTGTTTTGATTTTAATTTTGGATGTTGAATGGTTGTATTAATGACATAACAATTTGTCTTAATTCGAATGTTGAATGTTAAGGGATTTGTAGTATCATGTTCTTGATTTTAAATTTTGAATGATTTGTTGAGTAGTTATGTTTATATATTCAAGTTATCTTTTGGATGCTAATTTGTGGGTTAGATTAAAAAAATAAAAGCAGGATTTTTGTTTTTTTTTTTTTTTTTAAGATTTTACATTTGTGGAGCTTGGCCAGATGTAAAAAGTCCAATTTAATTTAAAAATAAAAAAGTGCCTAACTTACTATATCTTGTAAGTTTGCATCAAACTTTAGCCAGATGTAAAATATGTTTTTCGCCAGATGTAAAAAGTACTTTTTGTACCGCCCAGACCATTTTTGTTGATTTCCAACATTTATGCAAACTTTCCATGGATTCTGCAAAACTCTTATTTTTTATTGGTTAGTTTATACATTCGTGATATTTTCGGGATGATTTCATTTGCAGTGTATAGCAATGTGATAGTTATCAAATGACCGATTATCCCAAAAACTTAAGCTGTTAGGAAAGGCCACATCAATGGTTTTATATTATTTCTAACACGCCTCCTCACACAATAGCCCATTGGGCTTGAAGCGTGGATAATGCATAGGTCCACCTACCATATGTTTAAATTCCACTTTTTTAATTAGAAAGTGAGGGGAGCGGGGATCGAACTCTTGACCTTTAGGTGATAGAGGCTCTGATACCATGTCAAATAATCGATTATCCCAAAAGCTTAAGCTGTTAGGAAAGGCTACATAAATGGTTTTATATTATTTTTAACAATAGTTATGGTATCCTTTAGACGAGTTTTATCTAAAAATTCTATATTCTTTTTCTATTTTAATTATTTTGAGGTTTCTAAATTTCTTGTACCCTTTTAGTTGTGTCTGTTGATTATAATAAATATATAAAAAAAAAAAAATAAGTTCAATAAAATTACTAATGATTTTGTGAGAAGAAAAGGAAGGATAAATTGTTAATGATATACTTGTGCATGGAAGAACGTGCTTGCTTGACTGAACAACAATGTTACATTAATTCAGTTGTATAAGATCTATTTGCTAAATCAACATGGGTAGGATTGCTTTGAAATAGTAATAATAATAAAACAAAAAACAAAGGTGGTACAATTGATGATGCATCTTCTTTCACCTTTAAATGTTACTAAGACTCATAACTTTGTGCACATAAAGGTAGAAGCTTCCTCGATAACTGCACGCATGGAAGTGCGTTGTATTCTTCCTCTTCCCTTTAGGCTTTATTAGCTTTTTTCTTCTTTCACTCTCTCTCTGAGTACTACATTAGTGGAGCAAGAGAGCTTTCTTTATCAACTTGCAGTGTGCCTTAAAATTTTCTCTGCAACCAATAAAGGTTGTTGACGCCACCCTTTTATTTTTTTATCTCTTATGAAAGAGAAGCTTCATGGTTATGTATCTATTTTCATATAAGGAAATAGAGACAAGGTGAAGGTTTATGCATGTGTATATGCTTGTTTATATTTGCTTATTTTAAAGCAATGTTTTAACAAGCTGGAAGGCAAGGCTACCCATATAGGGACTTCATAAATGTATTAATAAAATTAATGTACCTAAAGATTACTACATATTATCTAAAGAATAGGGCAGAAAAAGGATTGTCCTTCCTTTTTTACATCTCTCTCTCTCTCTCTTTTGGTTACATAAGATTTGCATGAATATAAAAGGGTTATATCTCTCATGCTCCTTTTGTTTGATTAATTAATGAAATTTATAAGTAAAATGCATTATGGGGTTAATTAATTTCCTTAGCAAATCAATGTATTTCCATAGGGATTAATCCCCGAAGATCAATTAGATTTATTTAAGAAGTTAATCTCTATGGTTTCAAATTGCCCTTTGTATCAGCTGTTGCAACTAGAATATTGTTGATGTGGCACTCAATTGTGATGTGATCGTTAATCATGTATGACTACACCTTAACCACATAAAGAATGATATGGATTGAGTGCAGTCACTGACTGTGATTGCACGCAGTCGGATAGATTACAATCGTCCAGTTAAGATCAGACAATTCTGATTTTAAATTTAATATCTTTATATTTTATAAAACTATAACTGCATTAAAATATGACCGCCACGAATCCATTTCTCATCAAGAATCCTATTGAAGGATTTTAGACATATTCCTTTAAATTTCGTCATCAAAAATTAAAATATCAATACCCAAAATTTCAAAATAATTTAGACTTAATGAAAAATCATAGTTTTAACTGTCTCTCAACTTTGTATTTACGGACCTTCAAATTATCATTTCCGAAATTCAACTCACATAAATTTTAAAGTACTATAAAGAGAGATTAATTATGTAGAACAATAAGAGTAGAATATCTCTTGCACAATCTATCTCCTCATTTAATTTTCACAAATGTTGAACCGTAGCATTTTCTTTTTTGCACACTTAAATTCAAGATTCAAATCTAAAACAAAGTATTAGATCATCACATGTTAGTCTACTAAGGTTGTATTCACTCTTTACTTTATTAAAACAAAGTTAGTAAAGAAAAGAAATTTCCTATTAGAGAAAAATAGAAGGTAGAAATTAATTTTGAAGTGAAATCTTGTGTAATAAGATACAACCATGTTGTCTTGATCATGTTATTCTCAAAGAATATAGAGCAGTAAAGATAGTGAAAGACAGATACTCTCTGTCGGTTTCAACTTCATATCTCTTAGGAACTTGAAGAGAAAGCTAAGATCATGTGGCAGTGTACCTCTTCACTAGAAAATGACTTGGCATTTTTTTAAAGTTGATTATTCTTTCTTTTTAACTTTCTTCCATTCTCACTGCAATATCTTTCTATATTCCATTTTATATATATGCCTTGAGTACTCTAAGATTTGTCTCTCTTTAATATAAATAAAATAAAATAAATCTTAGAAACCTATTTTGGTTGTTTTTATATTTTCCCGAGAGATTTGTCTTCAATCATTGTGTAACTAACTTGTACCAACTAACTTCAAATGATTAATGTTTAACTTATACATAAAAAGGCTAATTATAACTTGCATGTATTCAACAAACTAATCATCACCTCAAAAGTCTAAACAAACTCAAGTTAAACAAAAAAATTATAAATATCAATGAATATAATTAATCAATTTACTTATTAGAGAATCTTGCCCTCAAGTTTTTTAACAGTGTATCTTGCCATCAATTTTATTTTATTACCTTATTACACTTAAGAAATCTCCATCGGAATTTTTTATTTCTCGAATGGCAAAAACATATTAAAAACATTTAAAACAAACGATCAAAGACCATAAAGAGTTTCGAGACAAAACAAAGAACTAAATGAACGAGAACTTAAAAAAAAACTACCATAATAAAAATAAAGAACCAACAATACCACAAGCAAAAAATACATGCATGATACCGCGAACTAGCCTATTCACCTATTCTCCACCACCATCGGAGAAAGAGAAAACCGAAGCAACCTCTACAAAGGAAGAATACAAGCGACAACCAAACCACATTCAAGATAAATATATACATTCACATCCATAAATCTTATGGCTGCCCCAACACATAATAGATTACATCTCTCTCATAGGAAATATAAAATGACGAGTTCTTAACAAAAAAATATTTCCTTGAGGAGGTCATGCTGGACATAAAAGGTATAAATTTTTTCTTTCGATTGAATTTTTTCTATATACAATGGTCAATGTTTGAACACCTAATAATTCACTAATTTAAAAGACTCAAATCTCTTACCACTGCAATGAATTAATTTTTTTTTTTTGCCAACAATGAACCCATTGTTGGTACTCCTATTTATAATATTAAATTTTTGAAAAATTTATGTGATGATACTCAAATTTCATCCCTGCGGTAAAATATTTGTTAGTCACATTTCCATTTTTGATAGTGTGTTTCCTTTTAATATTTATGAATGTTTCTAAAATCTCATAATATCAATTCAATAGTAAATTGCTTTCTTGAGGTGTTACAAAAAAGAAAAATTGCTTTCATGATGACATAATATATATGTCACACTATGGATATTGATGCATTGCAAAATATCTCACTTCTCAAAAAATAAAAATAGAAGCAAAAAAAAACTGCTTAATAGGGACGCAGAGAATGTTCCACACATAGTGTCAGAATAAAAAACATTAGAAGTGGACCCAAGAAAAAAGTACAAAGAAAACCATGAAGGTGATAAAAAGAAGAAAAGTTTATATGCTTGCTTCGGGTTTTTCTCATCTATCTTAACAACATGCAAACTATTCATCTAAATATTTCAAAACCAAAAATTCAATTAAAAAATCAATCATTAATGATGCAAAATAAAACATACAAGTGAGAATACTCACATTAATTAAGCACATTAAAAGCGCTTTAAATATTATATGATAGTTAGAACAATTAAACCTTTGGTTTGCCATGCAAAGGCATTATACCTCATAAGAACTGATGATTTCCAAGACCATATTCAAAACCCTAACATATCATACTTAAGAGAGTTGTTACACAACAAGGAACAATTACATAAACATAATTAATTATCAAATAATCTAAAAATTAACTATGGATGATTAATACTATTCTCATCCAAATGGTGAGCCTCTACCTTGTGCCATAGTACCGGTACTAATCATAGGACTCATTCTTTCAGCATGAAGTGGCCCTCTTCTTGGTGATGGCCTTTCAAGTTTATTCATTGCATCAAATTTCTTTTCACTTAAGATATCACCTTGAAGTAAAGGCTTTGTATCATACATATCTATAGTTTCAATATCACTTCCTCTATCCATTGATGGTGGTCCAATTTGAATTTGCTCACCTTTGAAAGGATCATCTAAGCATGATGAAGGTGTTCCTAAATCTTGAAGCCTTAAATCATCACTCCACAATAAAGGACTTTTTCCATTGCCACTATAAGGGTTATTGTTAGGGTTTGTCCTCTTCTTGCCAAGGCATAAATTATCATTGATTTGTAGAAATCCATGATGATCTAGGGTTTGTTTTTCCATGTTTTGTTGAAGATCAAGTTGATCAGCACCGCCACCGCCGAAAAGATCAAGATCTTGAAAAGATGAGAAACTAAGAGGTGTATTAAATTCTTTCAATAGTCCCATTTCAGGCATTCCTTGAGGTCCGACGACAACACCTTTTAGGTTAGTTGCAGCCGATGCCATGTTTTCGCCGGCAAGCGTTTGATAAGCCTTCTCCAATATACTTTGCATGTATTTCCCTTGAGCTTCAATCCTTAGTTGAAGGTGTTTTTGCACCTGAAATATACACCTAAATCCACGTAAGAACTTGTCGATTTCAAAGACTGGTTTTGTAAAAAATTGAATCCTCTACATCAGGCATAGAGGATTCATGTTTAATTCTGTAAAGTTTATGTGTTTACCTCAAGCTGTTCATGAAGCCTTCTCTGCACCTCAATTTGCATCCTAATTGGATCAACCATGTGTTAGTTAATTATTCTTACAATCCCACACGTATATAAATATTCCCATAATCCCAAAGAAAAATTTAAGCACGAATATCTTTGAAAATTATCTTCAAATTTTAAATAATTTTTTACACAAAAGTGTTGGTTCAAATTAAAACAAGTCATGTATGATGGAAGAAGAAATAAGCATGCATACTCATTCATGTTGCGGCCAATCATGGCTGAAGAGGAAGCAGTATTTCGTTGCAGTTCTAATGCTGTAGCTGCCAGTGCAAAAAGATTTTGTCAATATAAAAAGAATTGTACATCATGTGTAAAACATCATAAAGTTCAAAGACAAAAAATATTGAGGAACCCTAAAAAGAATAGAAGTTTGTCACCTCTCATACCATCCTTAATTGAGTGATCATTGAATTCCTTGTGGGGTTGCTTTCCAAGCCTAAATTTCTATATAATAGAAACAACAAAAAGAAGGGAAAAAAAAGGGACATCAATTAAGATAGAGACACCAAACCAACATGAAAAATTAACCATATCAAACCGACTCAGATCATCTCCTACAATAGATCGGTGCAGCAAAATTATTTTTAACTAAGATAGAATACGAACGACTACTGCATGCGGTAACAAATTCTTATTAAGAATAAATTTTGCTGCACCAGAGGAGATGATCTGAGTTCGGATAAAAGTGTTGTAAAGATAGAAAGCAAAAAAGAAGCTTGAACTTAAATATAATTTTTTATTTTTTTTTTTGTCTTCAAAGTTGATTCATACCTGAAGATGGCTCTTGAGATGGTAAAGGGTGAGACCCTTGACACCCATAACCCTCATGATAGTTTTAGGAGTGGCCTCTAAAAAATTCAAGAGATCCAAATATAAGTCATCATATCTTAGTATAATGATTCAAACAAAGAAAAGAACAAAAAGGGTTATTATATGTGATAGAAATGATGAGAAAGGAAAAGGGTGAAAGAATAGTACTATCAGGTCCTCCAAGCTGAGTAACAGCATCAACAAAACGTTCATGGAGTTCAACAGTCCATCGAAGACGAGGTTTCGGGTCAGTGGTAAGAACAAGTCCTGAGTCACCTTGAACACACATGGGTCTATCATGTGAATTCATAGTTGAAGGCTTCTTTGGAGGGAACATTCTTTCCATCTCTGTGAAGAGAATACCGCAGAGATTCAAGAACAAATGCGGATGCAAAATAGGGAAGAATAGGGTGCGTTTTTGAAGAAGAGAATGAGAAGTGAATGGTTTTTGTTAACCTTCTCAAGGATAAAGCATATATGAGAAAGAACTAGCTAGTAGCCTTACTTAAAAGAATGTATTTAATATTAATGAATTTTGTTTAAATATTTTAAAATGAAATAAAGTTTTATTATTCTAACATACTTATTACCTTTGTCAAAAGACACCTCACTCTTCTATTCTCTCTCTTTTACTTTCTCACTCTAACATTGACACCTTATTGATTACTATATCATGCATGTGAACACAAAAGATGAAATATCAAAGAAGTATTATGTAGAAGATTTAGCTTTAATTTTAATATGTGCTAATATATAGATTATTGTTCCCTTTAACCACTATTAATATTTGGTAAATTACTAGATATTCAATTTATATAGTTACATACTTATATTTTTTAGGTAAAATTTATTTAAGAGATAAATTTTTAATATAAATTAATATATATAAAAATATCACGTGACATTAATTTTTGTCTAAGACTAATCTTGATCAATATAAATTTATTTAAGACTAATCTTGATCAAACTTGTCAGTCTCTCTTCCTCAAAAATTTAGAAGCTAAGATTAATACTTAAAAAACTCAAATTTTTAACCTTCTTTTTCCATCTCTTACTTTCCTTGCATTATTTCATCTTATATATTGGGCATCATGAAGGAGGCCCTTAAGTAATGATGATGGTGGACAATATGTAGAGATTATGGTTTTCATGATTACACTATCAATAAAATATATGAATATTGTTTTGTTAAAGCATTATTATTGACATAATCTCTTCTTTGGCTGTTTATGAATGCATGGGGAATTTCGTTGTACGACACCCTTTTTAGCATAATTATTAGTACGAAGATATAAGTAGTCTCTCAGCTCCCCATGGTAATAATGGAAAGTGTTGGCTTTATTCATTACCATGTAAAAGTTTTCAATCATGTATTGTTCATTTTCATTTATCATTGATTTAATTTGTATGTTGATATTGGAGCACTCACAATATAGAAAACTTCATTGTTTAATTCCTAAGTGTATTTTATGTCATCCACATATAATTTATTTAAAAAACTTTAAAGATAGTACCAAATAAATTAAAATTATATCTCTCCAACCTAACACACTTCTAAAAATTTAGTACATACATCGGCTAATAATTTAATATTATCTGTTAATGATTATATATAGGGCTAATAGGTTTTTATCCTCCTGCAATGTAGGCGAGTTTTGCGTTATCCCTCTATAATTATTTTTGTCTGGTCGATAGGGTGAAACTTTTATCTTATAAGTGGTTTCTAGGTAAGAACACTGATTCCCCTTGTTCCTTTTACGAGTGAGATATCCATCCTACTTTATGCTGGAACTGATAGAGTTTGTTCGGGTGTCATTTCTGGGTCTCGAGGCCATCTGGTTGCATTGTCCTACTTGTGGTTAATCGTTGTTTCTCTCTTCCTAAGGGAGTATTCTTCTTATCGTGGTGGTGCATTCGAGGGGTTTTAGTTTGTTCAAAGTGTGCATTCTTATTTTCTTGTAGTTTTATTTGTCAATCAGTTTTCTTATATGTCTACTTTAGAGATTCTTAGGTTGTGGTGGAGCGTATCTTTTGTACCTCTTTTGTTTTAAACATTTATTATACTATTATCATTTTTTATATTAAAGTAGACATATAAGAAAACTGATTGACAAATAAAACTATAAGAAAATAAGAATGCACACTTTCAACAAACTAAAACCCCTCGAATGCACAACCACGATAAGAAGAATACTCCCTTAGGAAGAGAGAAACAACGATTAACCACAAGTAGGACAATGCAACCAGATGGCCTCGAGACCCATAAATGACACCCGAACAAACTCTACCAGTTCCAGCATAAAGTAGGATGGATACCTCACTCGTAAAAGGAACAAGGGGAATCAGTGTTCTTACTTAGAAACCACTTATAAGATAAAAGTTTCACCCTATCGACCAGACACTAGACAAAAAATGTCCCTTCTGAAAAGAAAACGTCATTATGAGATTTCCAGATAATCCACACAATATATAGTTTGCTAAATTAACAAGCATCCTAATCTATCTTTTCGACCCCTACCTATGTCTAAGAAAGCCTCATAAAATCTTAAAACACCACGAGGAGACATCGTCTTTACACCCAACCACCGAAGAATGCCATACCAAATTGGCAAAATTTGGTTGCAAGAGCCGAATAAATGATCGACTGATTCATGGCCTACTCCACATAGCATACACGCAGAAGCATTAGCATCCCCAATGACACCTCGCTGCCAGAGATTTTGACGAGTTGGCAACCTATCTTGCAAAAGTTTTCAAGAAAAGACCGTCACTTTTGAAGGGGCCCAAGTTTTCCACACTTTTGGAAGCAACCTTTCTTACTCTACAAAGAAGATCACCTCTTTAGTTGTCGAATGACTAAGCACCAAAAATTCCGACTTAACCGAATAATAACCACTTGAGTCATGCTTCCAAAACCAAGAATCGTTGTTGTAGAGATTGTTGCACGATTCATAATTTCATGTAGATTTTCCAATAGATTAAGCTCCAAGACAAATAGATCTCTACTCCACCTCAAGTCCCAAGCCCATTGACCTTCCACCCAACTACCCATCTCCCTCACCATACCAGCTCTTTGGGTTGAAACCTGAAAAAACCTTTGGAACTCAATTCTTAACGAGATGCCCCCCAGCCAAGGATCGAATCAGAAGAAAGTCATGCAACCATTACCAACTTTTTTAGTCACCGCCTCTGAAAACCAATCTGAGATAGCATCCTCAGGATCACCTGTAAAATTGTGGGACTCTTGAAGAGAGAATGCACTTATTTGAGCTACTCTTCTCAACAACATCACTTTTGATTTCTCCCCAATAGAAGTACTTATTGAGTACCAATGCTTGTGCAATTAAGCCACCCCTAATATGGATGGTCTTATCATCTTCACTATACTACTCGAATATTATGTGATCAACAAAAGTCATATAATTAATTTAGTTGGTGGGATTACAAATAGTTGATGTTGTAAGAGATTAATATAGGTTGTTGGGGTTTTACTGCGGCACTCGATTTCACAGTAGCACATAAAGCAACCGAGTGAAACAACTGCAAAAAGAGGAACACCAAATCTTGTAGTAATACCATTGGAACGGGTTATTGCAGGATTTGGACTTGGGATGTAGTAGAAACAAGAATACAAGCAAGAACGATTCCATAAAGAAACACGGGCAACGAGAAAGAGAACGACGGCGACATGGTGGTTGGTTGGTCGTTGATGTGATGCTTTCTCTGACACAAATGGAATGGAAACTAGAAAGTGTAAAGAGAAGTAACAGAGTTGGTGTGAGGAGTGTGACAAGAGAAAGGGTTGTGGAGCAGTGAAGTGTTCCGTCAATTTTTTTCAAACGTAACGCAATTTGTTGACGGCTTAAAACCACCAAGAAGTTATTTTTCAATTATTTTTTAATTAGAATAAATTTCTTGAGGATTTTTCTTAGTTAGACCTCAATAAGTTATGTTATGAAATTTAGTTTTTAGTGTTTGGTATCGACTCATAAAGGGAACAAAATGCTCAACATCTACCAATTTTCAATAGAAAATCATATCATTGCGAGATTCCCAAATAGACTACACAACCATATGAAATATCAAAATCAACTATAGCATTTCCATATCCAACTCCACTAATGAGCTAAACATATTGTAAGGAGACCGAACAAATTCGTAGGCAAGACTAACTCTCAACCTAACCACCCGTTCACTATGTGCCACATATGGCAAAGAGAGTTTTAAGAGGAGCCAACACAACCTAGCTAGTGATCATTTAATTAGAAAGACTTGGAAAGGCCAATACGAATAACGCGAACCACCCTGTTGGAATACTAGTCATTTCGTCAAATATAAACAAGTGCCCTTTGAGACGATCTTCCAACACCACTTACGAAAGAGTTCCTTATTAACAAGGCGCAAATCTTCTAGCGCAAAGATGATCCAGATTCTTTGGTTTCCAAAAATTTATCCACCGAACATGAGAACTTTTTTTCTCATTTGAAAACCCCATAAGAAACACCTCTAAATTCGGACAATTTTTTTTCTAGACATTCCTTGGCATCTTCATAAAAGAGAGATAAGAATTATGAACAAAATTCAGGACCAAGTTAATCAAAACCACCCCCTACAAATTTGTTATTCCAAGAACTATAAACCTCTTGGAAATAATATGGTTAAGAGGATCCCAGTTAGACTAACACCTATTGTTAGACCCAATTGGGCAAACCAAAATACCTAAAAGAAATATATCATACCGATCGACTATACCCTTGAAAGCAGAATCCTCATTAACATTCATGATGCTTTTCTTAGAAAAATAGACCTTTAACCCTGATGCCAAATCAAAACTACGAATGGTTGTCTATAGGGACCAAAGGTTCTACCGAAGCTTCCCAAATAAGAGAGTATTGTCAACATAATGAAGGTGGGACGAGTCTACTCTTCAGCGTGCCTCACAATAGTACAGAGCCCCTTCGTTTCGATATTAACACTAAGAAATTTGACTTTTACTGACAACATGAGAGCGTAGGTAAAAGACTTTTTTGTATCTTATAATTTGTTGTACCTACAGAATTTTGTAGGTATAAGTCAAAATATAGCTATACCAATGCAGTTGTTTCCGTACCCTGTAATTTGTTGTACCTACGGAATTTGTCGTCACTATAGCTTTTAGTTACGGATTTCAACTGTTGGTACAAAACATTTAGTTATACCTTCGAAATTTCGCTGTCACTATAATTCGTAGTTACGGATTTTCAACTGTTGGTACAGAATATTTAGTTATACCTACTGTCTTTGTCGTGGGTATATACATATAAACCCGCTTACCTACGGCTACTGTACCTGTCACTAGAAACTTCCGGTAGTAATTGTCAATTTTCTTGTAGTGTAATCTCCTTAGACGGACTCTCATTCCCCATAACATATAGACTCCCTAAAATCATATATGCACGAATCCAAAACCTCCACTTCACAACAAAACCAAGGCCAAGTCTAGGGTGGGTAAGTATAATAGGTCTCCCATGGTGGGAGACTAATGTCCACCCTTAGATTAAAAAGGTTCATAATAGACCTTCCACATCATACACTATTCTATTGTACTTCTTCATTATGTTTCTACAACAACACATGTCCAACTTAATTTTCTTTTTAAATAATATATTTTATAAATAATTTCTAGTAATTCTATATACACATTAATACAAATATTAATGTAAATATTAGTTTAAAATTTATTATTGATGACTATAAGTCACTCAATACACATATTAGTTTAAATATTAGTGCAAATATTAATTCATAGTCTATTATTAATGACTTTACGTCTTTTGTTAAACTAAAATATTATTTTAAGTTATATAGCTTAATTTTATAATAATCAACTTTTACTTTATTTGTCAAAAAAAAAAATAGTGGATAACTAATTGAATTAGTAATATTTAGTAAAATTAGCAATTGATCTATAGAACTCAAAATTATATCGTAGTTCAATTGGTGTCCAAAATATATATAGAACTCAAAATTATACTAACTCATAGTTTATTTTAATAAGTTAATTCAATTTTATTTATATTATTTTACTTGAAAAAATTAAATATCAATGATAAATAAACTATAAGCTAATATTTACATTAATATTGGTTTAAGTATGTTCGTCCATGTACAAACTAGGTTCATCCACCAATGAGGGTGGTTTTATGGTCAATGTTTGGTCCAAAATCATCCCTTTAAATATTTTTTCTTTCTTTTTTATTTAAATAAATGATTTTCACAAATATTTAATTTTTTTTTATTTCGCCGTCTTAATTATTATAACGTTGTGTTGGACGTCGTCTTGTTCCGGCGTTAGTTTGTTGTCTCGTCTTCCTGCGGTGTTTGTTTGATTCAAATTGATAGATTATATTCGACTCGGTGTATATTCAACAATCAATGACTTTCGTCATCAATGTTGCAGACTTGGAGACATAGGTATTCCGAGCACTTCTAGTTCGTCATATTTGTTGGCTTTGTCACACTTGTAGACATTTTGCCGTTAAATACTATTAACGTGAATGTTGTGAGTTTGTTCGCGGATTATATTTTTTTTTTCCAGCTTTTAGCGAACATGAATTGTATTATTCGATGTATTCTATTAATTTGAATGGATGTTGTTTTTTTGTAAAAAAAAATAGTATGTTCGGCCATGTATACATATATCAGCTTCTGTTGTTGCAGAAACAAGAAGAAAGGGTAAAAAAGAAAAAAGAATAAAATATGATGTGAAAACTTTATTATAGTTTATTGTGAATCTTTGCAACCTAAAATAAATATTAGTTTATATCTCATTGATATTTAGTTTTTTCAAGTAAAATAATATATGTAAAATTGGATTAATAACTTATGAAAATAAACTATAAGTTAGTATGGTTTTGAGTTCTATATGCATTTTGGACACCAATTAAACTACGATATAATTTTGGGTTCTATAGATCAATTGCTAATTTTACTCAATATTACAAATTCAATTAGTTATCCACTTTTTTTTTTTTTTTGACAAATAAAGTAAAAGTTAATTATTATAAAATTAAACTAAGGAAAATGCTTTGTATAGCGAACATTTGCATCACGAGCGTGTTTCACGAATGACATGGCACCCATTTGTGAATTTTATTGGTTACTAAATACTGACTTGGCTAGCTTATTAAATTTCTCTCTCTAATTTTATTATAACAAATGTTTAGTTTCTCTCTGTTTTTTTTGTCTCTTTTTCTGTTTTCTTCGACAAGAGTTCAAAGGAAAAATTAGGCTCACCTCTCTTGCACTTCTGCGTTGCTGGGGTGGCTTGTTTGAGTTTTTCTTGTATGTTGGAGCTAAGAATAATGGTATCTTTGATGTTGGGGTACTTAGATCTTTCTAGCTTTGCATGAAGATAGAGACAATGTTTCTAAAAAATTCTCATGCTTTATCACAAAATTTGTCTCAGTGCTTATAAAAAAAACAGAATTTGTCTCAGATAATCATAATATTGATTCAACTTGTGTTTGGAATTAGAGTTAAATTTTTATGGATGTTATTATAAGATGTGGTTTTTATTTGCAATAGCAGAGACGGAAGTTCTGGAAAAAGGGGTTGGAGCGGTGCTTTTTATTTAATATTTATTTAGGAAAAAAATATATAAAAAAAAAAAGTGTTCGTGATTTTTCGTGATACTTTTTTTCGGGACATATAGCATTACTGTTAAACTAATATATAACTTAAAATAATATTCTATGTTTAACAAAAGACTTAAAGTCATTAATAACAGATTGTGAACTAATATTTGTGATAATACTTAAACTAATATGTGTATTAAGTGACTTATAGTCATCAATAATAAATTTTAAACTAATATTTATATTAATATGAATATAGAATTATTAGAAATTATTTATAAAAGATATATATTATTTTAAAAAAAGAGCTGGAAGTGTATTGTTGCATAAACATAAAAAATGAGCATAATAGAATAACGTATAGTGTATTGTTGTATAAACATAAAAAATGAGTACAATAGAATAGAGTATTGTGTAAAAGGTTTATTATGAACTTTTGTAATTTAATGGTGGACATTAGTCTCCCACCATGGGAGACCTATTATACTTACCCACCCTAGAATTCCCCCAAAACCAAACTCTATATATGAACCCAACTATAGACTTATAAGCCTTCTCGAAATGATCAATCTTAAAAACAAGATAATCCTTCCTCAAATTCTAGGCCAAATTGACGATTTCATTCACAGTATAACCTCATCCACACTAGGTGCCAATGTCGATTGATTTTATGAAATATTTTATTGAAAACATAAACCAACCTACCTATATATAAGGACCTTAGCCAATAACTTACATAGAGAACTAAGAAAAGACAGTCAATCTTCAGGATCAAAATGATAAATCAAGACAAAAAAACTCCTCAAACTTCACAACAATTAACCTATTCGCATGTTCTGAGTTTTTTTTATGACATGCCTTTAATAAGACATTATAATATTAATTGTTTAATAATGTAACTATTTAATCCTCAAATGAAACATTAAATCATTAAATTAATAATTACATTTCTAAACTAATGATATTTTAAGGTCTAAATAATAATATGTTATAAAAAAAGTTATTTAGAACATGCTACGATAATTCTTTTAAAATAAATAAGGACAAAAGTTGAAAACAAAGAGTTTATAGGACTATAGTTTGAAGAAAATATTTAGATAAACTAAATTTTTTTACACTGGAATAAAATAATGTTTAATACTTTAAATAATATTTATTCGTTGCTTAAAAATAATATACACAAATGTTTCAATAAAAAGAAAAATGTACAAAAACATAACATGATTCGAAAATGGAAGTGATCATGAGCATACATTTGTATGTATGTTCTTTTCCACAAGCGTGCATGATCTTTTTGATGTAGAATATAACTTTTAACCACGGCACTTCCGCAGAATAAAGCATTCAAATTCACGTTTCCAATTTGTGAATTACCTATACACATTGATTTCTTGTATAAATATGAGGGACGACTCTTCCAAATTAAATATATCTATATAACATTTGAGAAACAATTATGTATATATTTATGGGGAAATTTAACATGTGTTCTTAAACTTAACATATGCTCATAATTTATTTTATTTTCTTGTCTTACCTTAAAAATTATCTAGTTTTGGCGGAGTGTACTTTTTGTACTTTCTTGATTTACAAAATATTCTCTTGTACTTATTTCATTTTTATATTTATATATAATATACTTTTATATTTATATTTATATTCCAACAATAATGATTTGACACAATTTTTTGCAGTAGCATATCTCAATTGTTCTTTTGAGATTAGATGGCTCAAATTACAAACATTGCTTCGTACGTAAAATAATTTCAACCGCCAATTTAAAATTGGACGGTTTATATTTTTTATAGCATGACTTTGTTAGTGTGTAAAATCTTATCCCTATTTTCTTCTTGTCCTCCTAAATAAACACAAATTTTGAAATTTCTATTTATGATGATTATAAGCTTTATAATAAACGTTACACCATTTAAATTTGATCATGTCTACGGGTCTAACTCATGATAAGATGAGATTGTATATGGTTTGTTTTCAAAATAAAGAGATCGAGGTCAAAATTTTAATAACCAAAATAATTTTGATACCATGCACGATGAGAAAGCACAAAACAACAACGTAATATGGAACCCAACTTTAGGGTATGTGGTTGGTAATATTTGAGGATGTAAACGTCATGTATAAGGATATTGCTATGTGGAACTTTTGAATTGAGAAGTGAGAAGTGGGGGACCTGTTAATTCTATAAAGCATTTAGAGCTCATACCCTTATCACTTTCGTGAAACTGAAGATTGTCCTTTCATAGACGGATATGTATAATGTATATGTATACGTTTGTTATTTGTACCTTAGTTTTGTATCCTTTATCCCCAACAAATATAATTAATGATTAATAAACTAAAAGTTTTTATTTTTATTTTTGAGGCATTCATGTAATTTTAGAGATTAATTATTATGCACTAACGGTGTAAAATATTTTTACATATGCATCCAATCAAATCATGTTATAGTGCCATGTTTATAGAATTGTTCTTAAAATATCTTAACAAGTATCTACATGTCGTGATTTGATTGGATGCACGTGTAAAAAAGTTTTACACTGTCAGTGTATATCAATTAATTCCATAATTTTAACCCAAACTAAAAATGAATTAATTAACTATAAAATTAGAGATAAAATTTAAAACACTACAATAATAATAATAATAATAATAATAATAATAATAATAATAATAATAATAATAATAATAATAATAATAATAATAATAGTTTGAAATTAAAGGTAACTAGTGTTAGCAACTATGAAGTCTCGATACTTCAAAAATGGTCAAGTATCGTGTCTGATACGTATCTGATACCGATATTTACCACCTTTAGATATTCCTATCGAAAAAGTATTGGGCAATTAATATTATTTTTAAAAATATAAATGATCGATAATTGTCGGATACTTCTCCGATACATGTATCATAGAAATATCGGGTAATTAATGTTCTTTGATGATTGAAACAAAGGAGATGAGACTGATAAAATTCGTGTTTCCTCTTAAAAAGTGAATGTTAAAATATGATATTCTTTATAGATAAACAACTATGTATTTTTTGGATAGTACTAAGATGTTTTTTTGAATAATACTATTTATGTACTTTTTGGATAATACTTAATCTAATAGATGTAATTGTCATTTGTTTGTCTATTTTGAGTAATTTGAATGTTAATTTATTATCATTGTCGATTTTAGTTATGTTATATATTGTGCATTCATATATCTAATTTAAAATTTAATTTTTTAAATAACGTATCGCGGCCGTATTATATCATGAACTTTAAATAATTTCTCGTATCGCCGTATTGGTATCGTACCACATATCTAGACTCCATTGGTTAGCAACTATAGTTTGAAATTTTCAATCACTAATTTCATAGTGAAATTTGTGACGAATCTTTCTTCATTACATAATTTAGTGACAAAATTAGAGAATAGTTCCATATTTTTTGATAAAATAGATTTTTTTTGGATAGTACTAAGATATTTTTTTGGATAATACTATTTATGTATTTTTTGGATAATACTTTCTTTATTTATTTTTTTTGTCAGGTAGTCTAGTGGCTAGAAATTTATCCCTTAAAGGTGAATAAGTGGACATACCGGGTTCGAACCTCTTAAAGAATAATACTTAATCTAATATATGTAATTGTCATTTGTTTGCCTATTTTGAATAATTTAAAGGTTAATTTATTATTATTGTTGATTTTAATTATGTTATATATTGTGCATTTATATATTTAATTTTAAATTTAATTTTTTAAATAACATTTGGCATGGTAAAAAAAACTAAAATTGTTTTAGAAAATAATTATTTATTTGTGGTGCTGGTATCAAAGCTTAATTTTTTTTAATAATTTTATTTTATACATAATTTGTAATGAATCATACTATTTGCACTTTAGTCAAGTTTTTGGGCCTTTTAATTTCCAAAAAAAAAAAGCTAAATGCATTCGTTTCATTCAAACTAAAATGGAGAATAAATGCTTTCTTCTTTGAAAATAAAAGGAAGATTCCTGCCTAATTGTAATACAAAATAGTTTATAATACTCAACTTTCATTTTATTCGAAAGAATCAAAACCGTCAAATTTAACAAAAATGAGTCCCACCAATTTGTAAACATTGACCATATGTACAAATTAACCAACCATCAAAATAAAATACATGATTTCCAAATGGTAGTAAATCTAATAAGTCATGAAAATCTAGATGATTAAGACTCTCCAATGCCCTAATATTCCTCTCCTCCCTTTATAATAGCATACTAATTTTATTTTTAGTTTGTATCCATTCATGTACAACCCCTATTATAATTTATTAATATTATAATAGCGCCGTTGTAATTTAGTGGCACACATAACCTCCCAACTTGTAATGAACATATTATTCCTTTCTCACAAAAAAGTATAATAATAGTAACTATACCCATCAAAAAGTATAATTATAATTAAACCAACCATTTTAATTGGAGTCTACTAGTTGAGTATCTAATATAATATGGTTGATGTGTGTCTATGTGATTTAACCATGCAAAGCAACTAGAATTCACTTTTCGTTTGTTGTGTTTAAAAAGTTAGAACTCTATGAAAAAAAGTGGGTTGGGTTTAGTGTTCTAAGGCCCTGTTTGCTTGAGTTTCAAGCATCTTTATGGGCTAGAAATGAATATATTCCATTGTATGAATATATTCCTCTACAATGTGAAGTTATGGGCCCCTTCTTTATGTTTAATTCCATCTTTTAGAAAGTCTCCCTATCTCTCACACCCCTCAATTTAAATCAGCATCTTTCTTTAGCGCCATGATGCTTGAATTATAATTAGAGTTGAGTGTATGATTAAAATGGATGATATTAGACAAATGAAAGATTAATCTCACTTATTGAAAGACATAATCAACTTTTGGTTAGGAATTTCCTCCAAGATCACTTCAATATGCTTGAAAGAAAAAGGCAAACAATCACTTAGGTATGATTCACTTACTTTAGAATCACCAAAATTTATTAAAAAAAATTCTTATCAAGTATGTAGTTCTTCTGAGATTGGCTGCATCATAAGACTAAAATAACTTGGTCAGAGTGACTTAACTGAAGCACCAATGCTGAAGTAATTAAGTCAAGGTATGATTCACTAATCTCAACTTGGATAAAACGCGAATCTTTTAGTAACAAGCTGAGATTAGGATTAATGATAAAGTTTGTTATTAATCCTATGTGTTAGATACGATAAGATTCGTATTTAATTAGTGGATAGAGATTAAATCTTTATCTTTGTGGAGTTTGTTTTGAAACAAGTTTGTTTTAAAACTAATTCTTATTTGAGTGCATCTGAAAGACTGAAGACTATCTGAAGAATTGCACGCCTATATAAAGGACTCAACACAGAGCTTAAAACTCAACCCACAATAACTGAAGATTGTGAGTCCAAAGTTTTGTACCCACTGTGCAAAACACTTAGTAGCTCTTAGTATTGTTCTTGATACTTTGAAGCTTTGAGTCGTTGAATGTTGTCATTCAACTTTGTCTTTTAAACTGAGAAGTTTAAAGTTGTTTCGTCACTTGAGATTAGTGATTAGAGGGAGTTGGGTAGGTTCTCATATTCAGGGGGAGTTAGCCCTTGAGTAGAAGATTACTAGAATTAAGAAAAGGCGTACATACCAAAAGGTGTTTGGTAATGTTGTAAAACTAAGTATTGATTCGGATTAGTAGTGTTCACTTCCTGGATTGGTATCCTCCAGAGTAGGGCTTGTTATAAGTGTCGAACTGGGTTAACAAATCACTGGTGTTGTTTATTACTTTCGTTTATCTTCAGTACTGCAATAACGTGTGATCCTCATTACCAGTTGTCTAGAACATCTGGACTACTAACACATTGTCCTAGACATTGTGTAAGACATCTGTCCTGCCAGAGAACAGAATTTCAATTGGCATCAGAGCAGGCACCCTAACCTGCTGGGTGAGCTCCAGGGAGATATATTTTGTTCAAGATGGACAAGAGAGGATCAATCAACAGACCACTAGTCTTGGATGGATCAAATTATGATTATTGGAAAGCAAGAATGGTTGCCTTTCTCAAATCCATGGATCAAAAAGCATGGAGGGCAATTATCACTAGGTGGAATCATCCAATAATCACAGTAAAAGATGGCTCCATATGTCTAAAAGGAATGGCAGATTGGAGTCCAGAAGAAGAAACTGAGGCAAGTGGCAACTCTAAAGCACTCAATGCTATATTC
This sequence comes from Trifolium fragiferum, assembly GCA_954870985.1. Lineage (NCBI taxonomy): Eukaryota > Viridiplantae > Streptophyta > Magnoliopsida > Fabales > Fabaceae > Trifolium > Trifolium fragiferum. The sequence goes on along the minus strand of OX940789.1, from coordinate 26,261,455 downwards.
AATGGTGTTGATGAAAACATGTTCAAGTTAATCAACACATGTACTGAAGCCAAGCAAGCCTGGGAAATTCTTCAAACTGCACATGAAGGAACCTCCAAAGTTAGAATGTCAAAGCTGCAACTTCTCACCACAAAATTTGAGAACTTGAGAATGGAGGATGAAGAAACTATATCTGAGTTCAACACTAGAATACGAGATATCGCAAATTCAACCTTTGCTCTAGGAGAGAAGATACCTGAAGAAAAGTTAGCCAGAAAAATCCTTAGATCACTGCCTAAGAGATTTAATATGAAGGTGACTGCAATCGAAGAATCTCAAGACTTGAGCACAATGAAAGTTGATGAACTTATTGGCTCATTACAAACCTTTGAGATGTCTCTGTATGATAAACCAGAGAAGAAGATGAAGAACTTGACATTTAAATCTGAGGAAAGCCAAGATGATGATGAGGTATCACAGGCTTTAGCTTACCTTACAAAGTACTTCAACAGAGCCTTAAGTAAGCTGCAAGCCAAGTATAGGACGAATGTCCCAAACAAGAGGTCCAACATCAAGTCACAGGGCAAGACCAAGGAGGAGAATACTTCTGAGCAAAACAAAGAAGTAAGATGTTTTGAATGTGAAGGATTTGGACACATCATACCAGAATGTCCAAACTTTCTCAGGAAACAGAAGAAGGGAATGGCAGCTACCTTATCTGATTCTGAGGAAGAGAAAGAAGAAGAACCAACAAATAAAGCCTTCACTGGAACATTTGATACCAGCAGTAGCACGAGCAATGAAGATCTCCTACAAGAAGAATTGGATGAGAAATACAACAATCTCACCATTAAATGGGAACAATCTTGTGAACTCATAAGAAAACAAGATGAGGAGATGGAGAAACTAGCTCAAGAGAAGGAAGCACTAAAGGTTTCAACAACTAGCTTGAGAGAACAAGTCACACTACTTGCTCAAGAAAAGGAGGCACTAGAAGCATCAACAACTGCTTTGAAAGAACAAGTTACCTTGTCAAACTCAAAACTCACTGAGATGACAAAATCTGTGAGAATGTTAAACAAGGGAACTTACATGCTTGAAGAAGTTCTTGAACTTGGTAGAAGCCCAAGTGACAAGAAAGGGTTAGGGTATGACAACTACAACAAGGCCCTTGAGAAGAAAATTTCCCCAATGAATAGATCTCAGGACCAAATGTCAAACCACAAGTCACAACATCCTTCTCAACACAAGCATAAGAAGACAGGATCCAAACCTCAACAACCTGCTGAACAAAAGAAACAGGTGGCAAAGACAAATCATCTGACTCAACACAAGCAGAAAAGGTTTGAACAAAGGTCTCAGCCTCCAGCTCAACAAAGGAAGCATATACCAAACAACATGTCCTAACATCATGCTCAACATGTGTCCCCCCAATACAAAGAATACAAGGGACCACTAAAAAGATGTAAACATTGTGGAAAAACTGGGCATCTAATCTCAGAATGCTTCTACCTCCATGGCTACCCTCAGAAGCCTAAGTCACCAAGTCAGAACAAAAAGAAGTTCCTACCTCCAAGGGTGAAACACAAGGAAGTTCTGGCTAAAGTATGTAAGCCAACACCACCTCAAAAGGCACATACTCCTATAAGAATATCTCCACATAAAAATTGGTATTTTGATAGTGGATGTTCTAAACACATGACTGGAGATGAGAGATACCTTAGGGAATTAAGGTCTTATACAAAAGGAAGTGTTACTTTTGGTGATGGAGTTAAAGGTAGAGTCATAGGCATTGGAAAACTATCTGGTCCACACACTCCATGCCTAGATGATGTTCTACTAGTAGAAGGCCTCACTGCAAACTTGATTAGCATTAGTCAGCTATGTGAACAAGGACTAAAAGAGCACTTCAACAATCATGAATGCACCATTGCTAATGATCAAGAAGTAGTGATGAAAGGGATAAAGTCAAGTGATAAGTGCTATACTTGGACACCTCACAACAATGGTCCAGAAATAGCTTGCTTGTCTGCCAAGGAAGAAGTTGACAGTATGTCCTACCAGATGTCCCAACATCTGTACAATGGACAAGAAGCTAAAGAGATTTTGGTTGGGAGCGTTAGTGTGCCTCTGGGTATTCACACGCTCAAAAACGTGTCATAGACATTATAGAGGTAACGTGCAGAGTAAAGAAACATTAAAAATCTGCACGTAAAAAGAGGTAGCCTTAAGTTCTCCATCAATCTATAAAAGGCTACTAAGACCTCATATGTGACACTACCAAAAGTCTCAACATCTTGTCAGACATCTCTTCCAAACTCAGAAATTCTTTCTTCTAAAGAACACTCTTCAATAATGTCTCAACAATCATCCAAGAACAACAGCTCAAATCAAGATGATTCAAAGACAACTACAAACGAGGCATCCTCTCAAATAGCAAGGGTTGAAGACTTATGCGTTGATCAACAAGGGGTTATCACCAACGCTGTACCAAGGGTTCAAAGATGAAAAGGAACCCTAAAAAGACTAAAGCTCATGCAACAGGGAATGACAAAACTCAGGAACAAGATTCTAAAATTCCTGAAAGCCAGCCTTCTGAGAATCAAGAACCATAAAAGATTGCAGAAGAACCACATGTCAAACCAACTGATGAAGCATCAACTGATGAACATCAAGTCAATGTTGCTGAGCAGAACTCTCCTCTAGCTAATGAAGTTCCTCCTACAGAAACTATCAACATTCCATCAGAATCTCATGAAGAGCATCCTAACTTGGATTAACCCATGCCTTCAGAAGAGGTTCCTGCACACGATGTCGAACCTCATGCTTCGACATCTGGTCTCGCTCCAACCCATGAACAAGAAAAGGTGCAAGATCAAATAATGGAAGAAGAAGAAGAAGAAGAAGAAGATGAGGTCCCCCTGGCCAAGATTCTTCAAGGGATGAAGAAAGATAGTTAGCCTCAACAAGTTCTTGAAGAGGAAAGTTCTGATGACAGTGAAGGAATACGTATTAGCATACCAGTCAAAGGAAAGGCTAAAACGTATAGGTCTAAGCAAGTGGAGACGCCTGTCACTGAGAAGAAAGGGAAGAGAAAAGCTGAGAAGAAAGCTACTGGAGAAAAGATTTCAAAGAAGAAGAAACAGGTCGTTGCTGTAAGCGACTCTGAGTCAGATGTCCTAGACATCACGACATCTGGAAGAAAAAGGATTGAAGGAAGGAGAATTCCTGCAAACATCCCTCCAGCTCCAATGGACAGAGTTTCCTTTCATTCTGAGGAAAGTGCTCAAAGGTGGAGGTATGTCTACCAAAGAAGAATAGCACAAGAAAGAAAACTTAACCAACAAGCTCTCGAATGTGAAGAGATTATGGAACTCTTAGAAGCTGCAGAGTTAATGAAGACTGTCAAGGATCTGGGAGATTGCTATGAGATGTTGGTAAAGGAGTTCATTGTCAACATCACCAGTGCTTGCAGTGAAGGAAGCGAGGAGTTCAGAAAAGTTCGAGTTAGAGGAAAGGAAGTTAAGTTCTCTCCAACCACCATCAATGAGTATATGGGGAGAGATCCAACTATTGAGGGTGATGAAGCTGACTTAGTCAAGGAGGTGACTAAGGAAATTACAGGAGGCCAAGTGGAAGAATGGCCTAAGAAAGGGTTACTATCTACTGGAACCCTGAGTGTGAAGTATGCTATCCTAAATAGGATTGGTGCAGCAAACTGGGCACCAACCAACCATGGTTCTGGGATCACTCCAATGCTGGCAAAGATGATCTATCTTATAGGGACCAAGAAGAAGATCAACTTTGGTGATCACGTATTCAACCAAATCATGAAGCATGCTGAGACATATGCAGTGAAGCTGCCTATTGCCTTTCCTTGCCTTATAACTGGAATGATTTTAAGGCAATATCCAGCTATCCTGCATTCTGATGAAGTTCCAACCAAGAAGCCTCAAGTCCTTAGCTTTGATTACAAGCTCTTTGCTGGTACACATGTCCCAGACATTGTGTTTCCAAAGATGAAGGAAGCTGCTGAAGCTTCAGCCTCTATGCCTAGAGCCAACAAGAATGATGTTCTTGCCGAACTGATGCAAATATCAAAGACCTTGGGAGAAACCATCAAGACCAGCACAGCAAGGAAACAACATGTGGACAATCTGATCAAGTCCAAACAAGATGCTGCTGCAGAAGGAGAAGAAAATGAAGAAGGTGGAGATGGTGAAGAAGCAGAAGAAGCTTGGAGAACAGATCCTGGGTAATAGGAAAATAAGTACTGTGTGTATTTTTCCTTTTTCTGTTCATCTTCTGTAAGTTTTGTGGCCTACCAAATGTCCTAAACATTGGAGGCTTTGACATCCGGCACTTGAAGTGCAAATTATGTATGCTGTTCACTTTCTTTTAATCAATGAATTTTTTCCTTTAAAAACCTTTGACAAATTATGGTAAAAAGGGGGAGAAATAATTGATAATAGAACAGCTCTTTGGCAAGTAGAATCACTCTCTTGCTTTACGGATGAAAATAGCAAGCTTTAAAAAAAATTAAAAACTAAAAAGCTATGCTAAAATAAGTGTGTCCAGAGCATAATTTAAATGCTCAGTATGAACCTCTAAGAAGTCTAGTGAGTCTTGATCACTCTGATTAAGTACTTTCCACTGCAACTCAAGACTTTGGTTCACTAAGTCACTAGGTATCTCATCCCTGGACTTAGAAAATTCATTGTAACGGATCATATGAAGACAAGACTAAGACTATCTCATACTAGAAAAGATTCATCACACATTCAAGATTGAAGAAGTCCTGAATCACTACTAGAAAAATCTTAAATGCCGACGGACAAAATCTGTCTCTAAAATGCAAATATTCTGTCACTAAGCAGGCTAGAGACGGATTTGATCCCGTCGATAATTTCCTCGTCTCTAAACTTTTAGAGACAGACAAAATCTATCTCTAAAATGAAAATATCTGTCTCTAAAATAAAAATATCTGTCTCTAACTGTTTTTTCTGTCTCTAATTCCATCTCTATTAGAGACGAAATATATTCTGTCTCTAAATTCCGTCGGTATTTTAACTTTTTCTAGTAGTGAATATTGAAGACACACAAGATTCTGAAGATCAAAGACATTGAAGACCTGAAGATAGTTAGAATTGAAGATTGCATCAACAGAGATCAATTTGAAGATTGAAGAATTTGAAGATTGAAGACTGAAGAGTGCACATTCAACAAAGTGGTTTGTGCTTGTTTTAGCCATAATTTGCCAAAGGGGGAGATTGTAGTTCTTCTGAGATTGGCTACATCATAAGGCTAAAACAACTTGGTTAGAGTGACTTAACTGAAACACCAATGCTGAAGTAATTAAGTCTAAACCACTTGTGCATATTGAAGATGTGCAGATGCAACATGTTGAACAAGATGTCCTAGACATCTTGTCACTGGGTTCAGAGCATGCATAGGCAGCATGTCGAACAAGATGTCCCAAGACATGTGAGTAGGACATCTTGACCCAGTTCAGCTTAAAAGATAATGCTTATCCATTAAGCAGTGTTTGTTTTAATTTGGATAAAACGCGAATCTTTTAGTAACAAGCTGAGATTAGGATTAATGATAAAGTTTGTTATTAATCTTATGTGTTAGATACGATTGGATTCGTATTTAATTAGTGGATAGAGATTAAATCTTTATCTTTGTGGAGTTTGTTTTGAAACAAGTTTGTTTTAAAACTAATTCTTATTTGAGTGCATCTGAAAGACTGAAGACTATATGAAGAATTGCACGCCTATATAAAGGACTCAACATAGAGCTTAAAACTCAACCCACAATAATTGAAGATTGTGAGTCCAAAGTTTTGTACCCACTGTGCAAAACACTTAGTAGCTCTTAGTATTGTTCTTGATACTTTGAAGCTTTGAGTCTTTGAATGTTGTCATTCAACTTTGTCTTTTAAACTGAGAAGTTTAACGTTGTTTCGTCACTTGGGATTAGTGATTAGAGGGAGTTGGGTAGGTTCTCATATTCAGGGGGAGTTAGCCCTTGAGTAGAAGATTACTAGGATTAAGAAAAGGCGTACATACCAAAAGGTGTTTGGTAGTGTTGTAAGACTAAGTATTGATTCGGATTAGTAGTGTTTACTTCCTGGATTTGTATCCTCCAGAGTAGGGCTTTTTATAAGTACCGAACTAGGTTAACAAATCACTGGTGTTGTTTATTGCTTTTGTTTATCTTCAGTACTGCAATAACGTGTGATCCTCATTACCAGTTGTTGAAGCAGTTGTCTAGGACATCTGGACTACTGACACATTATCCTAGACATTGTGTAAGACATTTGTCCTGCCAAAGAACAGAATTTCAAAGTAGTTTATGGTTAATAGGTATTTATTCCCTGTGTGCGAATTTTGATTTACTCCCTGCAGTGTTGACGAATTTTGATTTACTTCATGTAAAATTATTTGATGATTACCCTCTGTAATGGGAAGATTTTGTTTTTTATCCTCCTCATTGAACATGTGAGTTTAAGATTCCATCATTTTTCCTCTGCAATATTAGCGAATTTTGTTTTATCTCCCTCATTGGGCATGCCTCATCATGACTTATGTGGAATCAAAATTCGCCCACATTGTAGGGGATAAACACCTATTCACCTTAATTTTTAAAAAGCTACAATCATAATTATCAGAATCTCCGAGATGAGATTGATTCTTTCTTTGCCTAAAAACATGCTTTGGGATTTGAGTTTTCATCGGAAAACACCTCAAACGACTGTAATTGTCAAAGTGATAGGAGAGTGAAATTATCCTCTCCCTAGGTATATGTATAACTCATTGTGGGCTTTAGTGGTTGGCCCTATAATGTGTTCCATATAAATCAATATTAAGTTTCCAAAAATCCATTACTATTGATCATGTTTGGCAGCTCTAAGTATCATCGAATGAATTACAATGGTTGTTATTTTAATTTATCATACTTCTCTTAGGATTATGAGTTTTGTAAGCTCCCCCTGACTTTAGTAATGATTAATTAAAATAGTTTAAAAATTAAAATTGAATCCAGAACTTGCTTTTACACACTTGACTCCCAGAGGCTAGGTTTGCAAGCTCTCCTCTTGAGTTTGGTACATATAAGGGAAAAATGCAATCTTCCCTTATATTTACCATGTGTAAGAAGTTCTGATCTTAATAATAATTTTCCTTAAAAAAATTATAACTCTCCATGACAATAATAATATCCAAAATAACGTATGAAATTGAAATTTAAATATTGGCTTCAGTTCGTGTTCATTAAATTAATCTACTCTTACTCCCCATTTTGTCATTAAACAAAAAGATTAAAAGAATAAAAGTAATAACTGCCACGTGTGAACACATAAATTGTCAAAATAGAAATTCCTAGAACTAGCTGACAAATCTTAGAATCCTAGTAGAAGTTTTGACAAAACACTTTGTTCTTATTTTACCTTTGTCTTTATTTGATATGTATCTCTAATTTTTCATGTAATTTTGATATCATATTGTAATGCAAAATATTATCAAAGGAAATAAAACAAGTTATTATAGATTCTGAATATATATATGTATAAATAGAAATATCATTCAAAAGATAACAACATAATGATCCAGATCTAAAATGAACATAACAAACATAAAAACAATATTAAAAAACAAAGGTTTAATAGATCTTTTGGTCCCTGTATATTCGCGAATTTTTTGTTTTAGTCCTTGTATCTTGTTTTATTGCAAATAAGTACCTGAATGTACAACATTTTTTGGTTTTAGTCCCTAAAGTCAAAATCCGCAGGAAAATTTGAAGGAAAATTTCCACGAAAACTGCAGATTTTTCTGCGGATTTTGACTTTAGGGACTAAAACAAACAAAATTATACATTCAGGGACTTATTTGCAACAAAACAAGACACAGGGACGAAAACCAAAAATTCGCGAACATATAGGGACCGAAACGTCTATTAAGCCAAAAAATAATAATGTGTGCAACAAGATCCTATGGTTGAGGTGGGGGTGGAGGAGGGAGCCTAGCTTCTAGTAAATGAAACAATCTGGCAAACTTAGCATCAGAATCTTCCTTAAATTCTTTGAAAGATTTCTTCATATCTATAAACTCTTCTTTCTGTAACCTCAAGTCCTCAACAATCATCTTTTCAAATTCAGTTTTAGGCTTGAGAAGTTCTGCCTGCCTAGCTTCTTCAGCAGCTATTCTGGCTGCAGCTTCTGCTTGTTCACGCTCAAGCTTTTGAGCTTCCAACTTCTAGAGCTCAAGCTTCTGAGCTTCCAATTTCTCAGCCTCTATTTTCTCTTTTTCTTGTCTTTCTTGTTCAAGACGTTCAGCTTCTTGACATTCTTTCTCAATCCTCTCAACTTCTATTCTTTCAAGCTCAATTCTCTCAGCTTCAATTCTTTCAGTCTCTTTTCTTTTTTCTGCCATCTTCTTTGCAGATTCCACATATTCATCATAAGTGGTTTCCATAAGCAATGGAATTTTCTTCTGATAAACATTTGCATAACAACAGTCTGCTTCATTTAACATTATGATGTTGATGAGGTTGTACTCTTTCATGTAGCTTCTTTGAATCTCCTCAAACATCTGATTGCATACATCCTTCATGATGTTGCATTCTTTGTTAACAGCACCAGGCAATACAGAAAGCTTTGGCAATGATGAGTAAATCTTCTTAACATTGCTATTAAACGTCCTTAAAACATGCTCAACATCATTTGGGTTTGAGCTGGGGTGATTCATAACAATGTTAGGACAGGTAGTGGAAGGAAAGGGTAGAGATTTAGATAGATTGAGAGTTCGTGATTTGGGAAGAAGATTTTCTTCAAAAGCAGTAATGTATTCATCTTCCTCAGGTGTGAGAGTGTGAACTTGATTAGTGAAATTCTGGTGGCAAGCGTCAGATGTGCAGCACAATGTGTACACCTTAGGAATAGTATGATGTGTAGCCTAATGTGCCAACATCGTGGACATACTGAACTTGATGAACAAGGAAACAATATAAAGTGCAGGAAACAATAAAACACGATGAGTTTGTTAACCCAGTTCGGCACTTATAACAAGCCCTATTCTGGAGGATACCAATCCAGGGATGAATCCACTATAGTAGTATCAATTCAAAGCTAAACTCCCCCGTTTACAACTTATCACTTAATCACTACCCGTGCTAATTCTACCTAGGAACTCCTAGATATGAGAACCTCTGCTCACTCCCCCTCAACCTTACCCAGTAAGGATTTAATAACAAACTCAGTTTGGAGACACACTCCTAGAAAAACTATGCACTCGTACCTAAAGGCTTTGAGTGTTGCACACTCTAACTCCTTGCTTCAGAGCTTTGGAGAAAGAACAAAAATAGAGATTACAACTCTACTAAACTCAGTCCTTACTTGTATCAAAACATGATCCAAGTGAAGGCTCACAAATAACAATGAACAATAAAAGACTCAAGAACTCTAAAGATCTTCAATGTGTTTCTTGGTTACTTTGTTGTTGAGATCAAACCCCTTTATATAGGAAAATAGTCTTGAGATAATCTTCAAAGGCTTCACAAAAGATTGACTTCAGATTTGTTTTTATTTTTCTTGAAACAAACAAATCTTTATATAACAAACAAATCTTTTCCAAAGATATGGATAAAATATTTGTTTGAAATAAAACAAATCTTTTTAAAGCAAAATATATTTTCCACAAAATATATTTGCATCAAATATTCCTTCCATAAATATATTTGCTGTAACAAACTCCTTGAAGCGCGAAGATAAACTTGAACCAAATCTTTTATATTTTTGAAGCAATCTTCACAAAATATATTTCTTAAACCAAATCTTTAGGAACAAGTAATACATCAACCTTCTTCTGTAGATTCTGGAAACCCACGTTTCTTGGCACGCAAGTAGACGAGATATTATCTTTTAATCAAATCTTTCAGAAGATTACACGCAAAATAATAATATAATAGCGTGTGTTTAAGGCGTCTAGGTGTGGATCCTGATGTGCACACATCATGCTCCACATCATGGACTTAGGCTTATTTTAACAAATGAAGCCAACACCCTAAAATCCTCAACAATCTCCCCCTTTGGCAAATTTGGCTAAAATAATCTTTGAGTCAGCCAATAAGACTTGGAGAGATGTGTAGGCACATCAGAGGCTTGCAGCAGCGGATATGAGCCTCACAAACAAAGAGAGAAATAAACTCTCACAATATAGGAAAAATAAATTCCCAAAGACTGAGAAAAATAAATTCTCAGACACATACAAGCATGAGATTCCATGCACACATGAGGGAGGGTAGCAAACCCAGTAATAGTCTACTCCCCTTTGAACTAGAGCACTTTCCATGTACTCCCCCTAAATCTCATATTCCCTATAGGCTTCTTCAGAATGCATGACCTAGAGAAAATAGAGAAGTTTTAAACTTGGCTTCTTAAGAATGCATGACCAAGTTAAAACTCACAGATGTGTCAAACATCACACAAAATAGCAACTTCTACAGGCTTCTTAAGAATGCATCACCATGTAGAAATCATACAAATGGATCAACCATTACACAAAATAGGTCTTCAGAAAATCTTCAGAAAAACAACCCTTTAGAGATATGTCTTCAAAAGATAAGCATGCATAGACAGGAAGACAGATGGGCACACATCAGGCATAACATTTTGCACCAGATACATGAGATACACTCCCCCTTTTTAGCCATAATTTTGACAACTAAAGTCAAATAAAGAGATGCATGTAGCAGAACACCACAGAGATAGCAGAATCAAAATAGTACCAGTAGAAGGCCATAGATCATAGGGCTATAAATTGTGCATAATTACTAATCAAGCACACACCATATTACTCCCCCTGAAGTAGCACATACACAAAATAGTCTTTATGCAGGTATCCTTTAGTCCAGTAATGATGACCTCCCTTGAAGTTGAATTTTCAGCTTCTATTCCCGAGGACACCATAATGTCTAAGACATGTGTCTCGACATATAACTTATAATGAAAAGTAAGAGGAGATATAGGAATCCAAATGAAATTTAGCTTTGGTTCCAATAGTGCAAACAAAGTTACCCAAACCTGACTCATCCTTCTCAGACACAAGTTTTCCATCTTTAAAGGCATTATCTTCTTCACTAGCACACTCACTTCTTCCACCATCAGACAACTTTTGTTCTTTACCATCTGATGCAAACTTCTTACTATCAATAGATGCAGAATTTTTATTCTCATCACAAAAAGTCTTCTCCTCCTTACCATTATCAATCACCTTCTTGCTTTGACATCTTTCATCTTTAGAGGTTGATTCAGACTCATACTCTTGGATGGTTTCAACATATTGATCAGGTTGGTCAACATATGTTGGGACATCTAAAACAACATCAGACTCAGGTAGTGTTTGTTTGGGGGAACCAACATCAGAGTCAACAACAACTTTAGTGGGGAAATACAAAGGGTTAGAAACAACATCCTTAGGTTTCCACTCCTTCTTGGGTTTGGTCTTCACATGATGTGGCTTGACATGAGGTTTCTTCTTTGGGTATCCATAGAGTTTATAGCAGAAGGGTTTGATATGACCATTCTTTCCACAGTAGTGACACCTCCAAGCGTTTACCTTTCCTTTGTCAGCAGGTCTCTGATGTGGGGTGTGATGTGACCACATTCTGCTAGGGTCAGGTTTCTTCTGAGCAGGAACAAACTTTGTATCTGGATTTTTGCTTTGATGTTTGTTCTTGTATCCTATACCAGATGAATCACCAGCATGCTTTCCAACTTTTAGAATCTCGTCAAGCATGTCTGTTCCAGTGTTAAGCATCTTAACAGACTTGGTCATATTGCCCAAATTGGTTGATAGTAACTTGACTTCACTTTCAAGACTAGTTACTTTGGCCTGCAGCTGTTCCTTTTCTATCTTAAGTTGACTGATAATCACCTTCTGCTCTTCATTGGTTCTGCACAATTCCGCACTTTTGATACATAGTTTTTTATAACCTGAGGCTAGTTCATCAAAAGTGAGTTCTTCATCATCAGAATCACTATCTGAACCACACAAACCGGTCATGGCACTAACATGATTTGCTGCTACATTATCTAACTCATTGTTAGAGTCTTCATCAGACCATGACACAGTTAGACCCTTTTTCTGCTTCTTCAAATAAGTACCACATTCAGTTCTTGTGTGACCATAACCTTCACATTCATAACATTGAACACCCTTGTTCTGAGTTGACTTATCATCAGTTTTGGTTTTTGTTGAAGTGTTACCTTGTTTACTGATGTCAGTCTGGATGTTCCTCACATTCCTCCTTGGTCTTCTATCCACCATTCTCAAGAGCTTATTAAATTGTTCTTTTAGCAGGACAATATCATTTGAGAGATCCTCGTCTGATTCAGTATCTTCCTCTTCTTGATCAACACTGGATACAAAGGCTATACCTTTTCCCTTTTTCTCAGACTGTTCACTTAAGTTCATCTCAAAAGTTTGGAGAGAGCCCACAAGTTCTTCAAGTTTCATACTGGCAATGTCTTGGGCTTCTTCAATTGCTGTGACTTTCATATTAAACCTCTTAGGCAGAGACCTAAGCATCTTTCTCACAAGCTTTTCTTCAGATAGTTTTTCTCCTAAAGCCTCAAAGGAGTTGTCTATTTCAAGCAAGTTCATGTGAAAGTCATAGATTGACTCTTCTTCCTTCATTCTGAGATTTTCAAATTTTGTGGTGAGAAGTTGGAGTCTTGAGCTTTTTACCTTGGCAGTGCCTTCATGAGTTGTCTTGAGTATCTCCCAAGCTTTCTTTGCAACTATGCACTGTTTGATCAGTCTGAACATATTCTTGTCAACCCCGTTGAATAAGGCATTTAATGCTTTGGAGTTTGCAAGAGCTAGTTCATCTTCTTTCTTAGTCCAGTTCTCTTCTGGCTTCAATTCGTTTGTGCCCCTCCACACAGGGTGTTCCCAACCTTTGATAACTGCTTTCCAGGTTTCGCTATCCATAGATTTTAGGAAAGCCACCATACGCGACTTCCAATAATCATAATTGGTGCCATCCAAAAGAGGTGGTCTGTTTACAAATCCTCCTCCTTGTTCCATAGTACCAGAAAGTATCTTCCCTGGAGCTCACCCTAAGACAGGCAGGGTGCCTGCTCTGATGCCAATTGAAATTCTGGTGGCAAGCGTCAGATGTGCAGCACAATGTGTACACCTTAGGAATAGTATGATGTGTAGCCTAATGTGCCAACATCGTGGACATACTGAACTTGATGAACAAGGAAACAATATAAAGTGCAGGAAACAATAAAACACGATGAGTTTGTTAACCCAGTTCGGCACTTATAACAAGCCCTATTCTGGAGGATACCAATCCAGGGATGAATCCACTATAGTAGTATCAATTCAAAGCTAAACTCCCCCGTTTACAACTTATCACTTAATCACTACCCGTGCTAATTCTACCTAGGAACTCCTAGATATGAGAACCTCTGCTCACTCCCCCTCAACCTTACCCAGTAAGGATTTAATAACAAACTCAGTTTGGAGACACACTCCTAGAAAAACTATGCACTCGTACCTAAAGGCTTTGAGTGTTGCACACTCTAACTCCTTGCTTCAGAGCTTTGGAGAAAGAACAAAAATAGAGATTACAACTCTACTAAACTCAGTCCTTACTTGTATCAAAACATGATCCAAGTGAAGGCTCACAAATAACAATGAACAATAAAAGACTCAAGAACTCTAAAGATCTTCAATGTGTTTCTTGGTTACTTTGTTGTTGAGATCAAACCCCTTTATATAGGAAAATAGTCTTGAGATAATCTTCAAAGGCTTCACAAAAGATTGACTTCAGATTTGTTTTTATTTTTCTTGAAACAAACAAATCTTTATATAACAAACAAATCTTTTCCAAAGATATGGATAAAATATTTGTTTGAAATAAAACAAATCTTTTTAAAGCAAAATATATTTTCCACAAAATATATTTGCATCAAATATTCCTTCCATAAATATATTTGCTGTAACAAACTCCTTGAAGCGCGAAGATAAACTTGAACCAAATCTTTTATATTTTTGAAGCAATCTTCACAAAATATATTTCTTAAACCAAATCTTTAGGAACAAGTAATACATCAACCTTCTTCTGTAGATTCTGGAAACCCACGTTTCTTGGCACGCAAGTAGACGAGATATTATCTTTTAATCAAATCTTTCAGAAGATTACACGCAAAATAATAATATAATAGCGTGTGTTTAAGGCGTCTAGGTGTGGATCCTGATGTGCACACATCATGCTCCACATCATGGACTTAGGCTTATTTTAACAAATGAAGCCAACACCCTAAAATCCTCAACAATTAGGATTTGATATTTCTAAGGCTTTAGAAATATTCAGAAGTTGTAGTTTAGTTATGGCTTGGAGAGGTGAATTGCTAACAATCTCAAGTTCCGACTGTTGTACAACTACATCATTCAATGGTTCTGACCCTTGAATGGTTTGTAATGTTTTAGAGATAGTACGTTCAGAATCAGGGGATTTTTGAGCAGGGATAGGTTCAGGTGTTATAGCTAAAGGATCCTCATGGGAAATATTCTGAGGAGAAGCAGTTAGGTCAATGACCTTTTCAGGTTCTGCTTGAATCTCATGTCCAATATTTCTCACTTGGTCAGAACCAGTGACACCTGTGTCTGCAATGATTGACAAAATGTGTTTAGCAAATTTTTGTTTTGATTCTGAAGATGGTTTTGGACGTACTACTGATGGTTCATCAATGACTATATCAGAACCACTAGCAATGACTATATCAGAACACAGGTTCATCAATGACTACCAAAAAAGATTATATCAAAAGAATTTTTAACAGGTACTGTATAGGGGATGATTTGAGCACATTTAGGACCATTAATAACATAATCAAGTGATTTATCAAAATTAAGCTTTTTATATATACCTTGATTTGCTAGCTTAATAATCAGCTCCTCTTTAAAAAGTTGTGAGTCCAAGTCAGCATTGTAGACAGCTTCTACGTTGCTTTCCCAACTTTCATTTAACAAAGCTTCAGCCTCAGTAGCATCCTTTTCTTTGTATGCTTCTACCTCTGCAATAAGTTTTTCCATATCTTCATGTTCTTGTTCTTCTACAGTCAGTTTTCTCTTCCTTGCTCTGACAACCTTTTTCTTAGGAACTTCTGGTGTTTCAACATTACCAGAAGACCTAGTAGATCTTTTTGCAGGAGAATCTGATGTTTTCTTGATAGGAACTTCTGTTATCTCCTTTTTAACAGAAGTTTTGGTAGGTTTCTTTGAAGTAGATCCAACAGGTTTCTTTTTAGCAGGTTCTGACATATCCTTCTTGTCAGAATCTTTTCTTTTCTTTGAAGGGGGTGCTATCAAAAGAATCTCAAAGTTCAATCTCTTATCTGAGCCATATTTTTCTTCCATGAACTGCTTATGTTCCCTTGCAATTGCACTTCCTTGATCGATAGGAATAGTAGTTAGATAGTTTCCTATTGTGTTCTCAAACTTCCTTAGAAAGAAGGTTCTTGTGGGGTAAATGATTTGTTCACCAGCTTTGATTAAATGTAAATACTTGAGAGTATTTCCATTAATCACAGGTGGATCAGAATCATAGTAAGAACCATGTCTAGGAAAGACAGGTTTCAGAGAATCCAACAAGTTAAATCTATTGAACATGAAGGAGAGCAATCTGCAGTGGTGTACATTAGTTTGTCCTTTACTAATGCTGTTCTGAATAGTTTCACACAGATGATTGAAGATTATTTTACCAAAATTGATACTAATCTTCTGACCAAGATGGTAAATAATTGCTTTGTAGTACTGTGAAACTTGATCAGAACCTCCAAGCTTTGGAAGAATACTTTCATGTTGAATCTTATACAGAACCTTATATAGCGGTTTCATATCCTGATTCCACTTGGAAGTTGAACCTTTTCTGTAGATTTCTTCTTGCATATAACAGGATTCATTTCAGTATCACTAGAATTAAGAGTGACTCCTCTATTGGGCATATTTACAGCTTCGCATATATGTTCTGCCCTTATATGAACACTTAACCCTCCAATCACTGACCTAATTTCAGGTCCTAAGAATGGTCTTAAACCAAGCCCTTCAGCCATTTTGTTTTCCAAAATATAAGGTCTTGAAGCAGTTAGATAGAGAAGAGAACCAATCATACCTCTGAATAACTTCTGATCAACTTTGCCTTCAGAGTCATCTTTGCTCAAGCTTGATGTAGGATGCATTGGAGTGTTCATGGGTTTGCAGTCTTCTAGATTGTATTTCTTCAGAAGATCTATGATATACTTTGTTTGATGAATGAATGTCCCTTTCTTAGTTTGATTAATCTGAATTCCAAGAAAGTACTTCAATTCTCCCATCATGCTCATCTCAAATTCATCCTACATTAGCTTAGTGAAATTCTTGCAAAGAGTAGCATTAGTTTATCCAAAACTAATATCATCAACATAGATTTGAATGATCAGAATGTCTTTCTTTAAAGTCTTCTGAATAGTGTATTATCAACTTGACCTTTCTCAAAACCATTGTTAATCAAGAAGTTGCTCTACGAGCTTGTTTGAGTCCATAAAGTGACTTCTTTAGTTTGAACACATGATATGGATTTGTTACATCTTCATATCCTGGACATTGTTTGACATATACTTCTTCAGAAATTACTCCATTAAGAAATGCACTCTTTACATCCATTTGATAAAGGGTGATGTTATTATTTACTACATAAGAAAGAAGTAACCTGATTGCTTCCAATCTTGCAACTGGAGCATAGGTTTCAGTAAAGTCTATTCCTTTTTGTTGACTGTAACCTTGTGAAACAAGTCTAGCTTTATTTCTTGTTATTTCTCCTTGATAATTCAGCTTGTTTCTGTATACCCACTTTGTTCCAATAATGTTCTTGTTCTTTGGTTTGGGTACCAGGTCCCATACATCATTTCTTTGAAATTGATTTAACTCTTCTTCCATTGAAACAATCCAAGCATCATCTGTTAGAGCTTCATCAGTTGACTTTGGTTCAATCAAGGATACTAGACTAAATAAGGATTCTTCATCTTTGAAACTTGATCTTTTTTCCTTGGATTGTTCTTATTTCCAATGATTAGCTCCTCTGGACGTAATGATTTGTATTTGAATGAGTTTCTTGGAATGATAGTTGCTTCTGAATTAGAGTCTTCATTGTGAGGTTCTTGATGAGTGTCAGAAGATGTAGTTTCTTGATTCTCAGAGTCTCGCAGAGGTTCTGAGGTGTGATTATGTTCTGAAGCTTCATCTTCTGATTCATGTGAATCTGTAAATTCTATAACAGGCTCTGACTTTTCATTGTCAGGCACTTTGTCATCAAAGTTCACATGCATTGATTCTTCAACTGTTTGAGTTTCAGAATTATACACTCAGTATGACTTAGAGTGTTCAGAATATCCAATGAAGATACCTTTACAAGCTTCAGAGTCAAATTTCTTTAGATGAACTTTAGTATTCTTTAGGTGAAAATAAGAAATATCAAGTTTTATTCCTTTAAAGAGTTCATATGTTGTTTTATTCAAAATAGGTCCAGAATAAGTTAAGCCTTTGAAAAGAGGTTTAGGCTTAGTTTTACTCTTGGATTTGAACCTTGACTATATCAGAGAACCAGCTACTAAGTATGAACAGGGGGTTCTCATGCCCTGAATAATCTTAGGCTTCGAGAACTTCTGAGCTCCTTGAATAGACATGGATACTGAAGTGAGGGGAACCTGGGTTTTAGAAGATTGAGTATGTGAAGACTTATTGGATGCTTCTGTTGCCTCATCTTGGGGTTCCAAGGTCACTCGAGTATCAGAGATATTTAGATTTTCTATCCCACTACTTCTAACAAAATTAGAATAAAGATTAGAAGGTGTCTTGCTAATACAAACAGACTGAACTGATTTTCCTTTGACAGTACTTCCCAATCCTTGTCCTTTGTATTTGCCTGCACCATAAATCATGGAAGCTAGCTTGTTCTTATCAATATTATGATGAACAAACTCTTGAAGTGCAATTTCTTGCTCAACATAGGGTTTGCTACATGTTCTGCAACCATTTTCAAGCACCTTTATAGTCTTCAAAGACTTTTGACAATCTGCTTAAAGATGATTTACTTTATCATTGAGCATATCAAACTTCTGTTTAAAAAGCTCGAACTCATTTGATTTGTCCATGTATTTCATCATAGTTTATGGCAAAGCTTTAGTAATTTGAGTACTAGACAATTGAGATATTACCTCTTCAATGTCATCAGAATCTGACTCATTATCTCTTTCACTATCTGATGCAGCGGTAGCCATGAGTGCTAGATTAGCTTCTTCTTCAGCTTCATCATCAGACGGCTTCTCAAGATCTTCCAAAGTAGCCATAAGACTCTTCTTAGCTTTGTTTTTTAACGAACTCCTTCTTCCTTTACCCTTGGTGCTAAGCTCATGACAATCAGCAATGAAGTGTCCAGACTTGTGGCAATTAAAGCAATTCTTGGAATCATCCTTCTTATCTTTGTTACCATAACTTCTTGATCCAGAACCTCTGCCTGAGTACTTTAGCTTCCTTTTTGTCCACTTCTGGAATTTTCTTGGTCAGGAGGGCAAACACATCATCATCCAATCCTTCTTCTTGGTCATCTGCAAAAGATTCCCCAACTTCTGATTCAACAACCTTAGCCTTTAAAGCCTTAAAAGAACTTAAAGTGGATGGCAAGGCCAAAGCCTTTATTCTCTTCTGAGGTTCATCAGAAGCTAGCTCAATCTCATGACTCATGAGAGAACTAATTAAACCTTCTAGACTAAAAGTGTCCAAATCTTTAGCTTCATGTATAGCAGCGACCTTAGGTCTCCACTTAGCAGGTAGACTTCTCAGAATCTTCTTCACATGATCAGAAGCTGTAACGCTCTTCTTCAGAACCTGAAGACCAACTATCAGAACCTTGAACCTAGAGAACATAGATTCAATATTCTCATCTTCTTTCATTCTGAGGAGCTCATACTGTTGGATCAGAAGAGTTGCCTTTACTTCATGTACTTGTTTATTTCCTTGATAAGTAGAACACAAGGAATCATATATACTCTTGGCAGTAGATTTGTCCGTAATCTTCAAATACTCTTCATGAGATATGCAACCAACAAGAATGTCTTTGACTTTGTGATGTTTCTTATAAGCTTTCTTGTCTTTATCTGTGAACTTTTGTCTTGTCTCAAAATTCAGTCTTCCTCTTTCATCTAAACCTTGAAAACTTACTCCTCTTTCAACTAAGTCCCAAAGCTCATCATCAATACCAATCAGATGACTGTATATTCTATCTTTCCACCAGGAGAAGGTATAACCATTTCCATTGAACTTTGGTGCTTTGCTGTTATTGTTTTTATCTTCAGCATCATAGCTGTAAGGAACAGTAGTGCAATTGACTACATAATTAAATTACAAGAATCTAACTATAAAAAGCCTAAAGAAATCATACCTTGCTGAGTTAGTTTTCCCGTAAGGGGAGAAAATTATGCCCTTAGAGCTCCTCCGAACTTCTCTCTAAAAGGAATAGAAAGTTATTCTATTTCTGAATGAAAAATAATGAATTATAGAGGCTCTATTTATACTTTTCGTAATGGGCCTCAGCAAGCCATCGTGACACGCTAAACCCATCGTGCCACGATGAGCAGATTCAGTTCAAAATTATAACTGATCATGTGCGTTTGATTAGTGTGGTCACCAAGCAAAGCCATCATACAGCGTTGTGCACCATCGTGATACGATGCTAAGATTCTTTTCAAAAATATAATTGATTCTGTCTTGGCGAGCAAGTAGCTTCCATCGTGTCACGTTGAGTGCCATCGTGACACGATGGGCTGATTTTCTTCATTTTTGAGTTTTTTCTTGTCTTTTGCGTTTCTTCACCTTGTCTTGAAGTTTTTTCTCGATTCTTCAGGTTTTTGTTGATATTGGGCCTGTCTTGGTCATTTTACTACTAATAATACTACCTAAAATACTATAGAAAGTCCTGTCATCATAACCCCAAACTTAAACTGTTGATTGTCCTCAAGTAACATGCTGTCAGACAAGATCGTTAGCTAGTTAAGAAATAAATAAAGATGATAAGAATTCCACACCCTTACTTGTTCAGCAATGGTACCGCTGATTCTTACTGTAGCGTGTAATGCCCAGTCCTGCTTGGTTCAGGAGACGTTGATAGTAGCGAGTCGGACAAGTGTCTACAAGAGTCTGTGTTCAACCTTTTCTCTCTCTCACATTTTCACTTGAATTGAAAGGTTGTTGCGTTTGTTAGGTGTGATATAATTGTTCGCAATGTGCAATATACACAGTCTTTGTTGAGACCTTTTAGGGTGTTGGCTTCATTTGGTAAAATAAGCCTAATTCCATGATGTGAAGAATGATGTGTGGCACATCAAGTTTCACATCTGGACGCCCTAGCTGGACGCGCTTTTATTAATTTACACGCGATCTTTTGAAAAGATTTGTTTTTCAAATTAAATCGTGCCAGCTTGCGCGCCAAGGAACAAGATAATCTTTCATGGTTCTGTTTTATTTTATTGGCCGACTTTGATCAAAAAGATTTGAAACAAACAATTAAAAGATTACGATCAAATAAATCTCAAGGAGAATTAACAAAGGCCAGCTGTCAACATTGAAGATCCAAGCCCATGAAACTTGTTCTATATAAAGGAAGACTGAAGACACTTTGAAGTAACGAAGCCAAGAGTTGAAGAAATCGAGTCTTAGGTCTTAGTCTGTTTATTGTTATTTGTGAGCCTTCACTTGAATCATAATTTTGATACAAGTAAGGACTGAGTTTAATAGAGTTGTAATCTCTAGTGTTCTTTCTCCAAAGCTTTGAAGCAAGGAGTTAGAGTGTGCAACACTCAAAGCCTTTAGGTACGAGTGCATAGGTTTCTAGGAGTGTGTCTCCAAATTGAGTTTGTTATTAAATCCTTACTGGGTAAGGTTGAGGGGGGGTGAGCAGAGGTTCTCATATCTAGGAGTTCCTAGGTAGAATTAGCACGGGTAGTGATTAAGTGAGAAGTTGTAAACGGGGGAGTTTAGCTTTGAATTGATACTACCATAGTGGATTCATCCCTGGATTGGTATCCTCCAGATTAGGGCTTGTTTAAGCGCCGAACTGGGTTAACAAACTCACTGTGTTTTATTGTTTCCTGCACTTTAAATTGTTTACTTGTTCATCAAGTTCAGCATGTTCACGATGTTGACACATTAGGCTACACATCGTACGATTCCTAAAGTGTACACATCGTGCTACACATCTGACACTTGCCACCAGAATTTCAATTGGCATCAGAGCAGGCACCCTGCCTGTTTGAGGGTGAGCTCCAGGGAAGTTACTTTCTGGAAACATGGACAAGGATGGAACAACGGTCAACAAACCACCCCTCCTGGATGGAACTAACTATGACTACTGGAAGCCAAGGATGATTGCCTTCCTAAAGTCACTTGACAGCAGAACTTGGAAAGCTGTGCTCAAAGGCTGGGAGCATCCCAAAATTTTGGATGCTAATGGTGTTGACACTGGTGTACTCAAGCCAGAGGAAGATTGGTCAGCTGCAGAGGACACTGCATCACTTGGAAACTCCAAAGCTTTGAATGCTTTATTCAATGGAGTGGACAAGAACATGTTCAGATTTATCAAGCAGTGTACTGTTGCAAAGAATGCTAGGGAGATACTCAGAACCACTCATGAAGGCAATGCCAAGGTAAAAAGCTCAAGAATCCAACTTCTCAACACTAAGTTTGAAAACCTCAGGATGAAAGAAGAAGAATCAATTCATGAATTTCACATGAATTTGCTTGAGGTGGACAATTCCTTTGAGGCTCTAGGTGAGAAATAGTCTGAAGAAAAGCTTGTGAGAAAGATGCTTAGATCCCTACCCAAGAGATTTAACATGAAAATCACAGCTATTGAAGAAGCTCAAGACATCCCAAATATGAAACTTGAAGAACTTGTGAGCTCTCTCCAAACTTTTGAGATGAACTTTGGTGAGCAAACTGAGAAGAAAGGAAAAGGTATAGCCTTTGTATCTTGTGCTGGTGAAGAGGAAGAAGCTGATGAATCAGATGATGATCTCTCAAATGACATAGCTATGCTAGGAAGACAATTCAACAAGCTTCAAAGAAGGGTGGATAAAAGACCAAGGAGGAATGTGAGGAACATCCAGACTGACATCAGTAAACTAGGTAACACTTCAACAAAAACCAAAACTGACGATAAGTCAACTCAGAACAAGGGTGTTCAATGTCATGAATGTGAAGGCTTTGGTCATATAAGAACTGAATGCGGCACATATCTGAAGAAGCAGAAGAAAGGCCTAACTGTGTCATGGTCTGATGAAGACTCTGACACTGACTCAGAGAATGTTGCTGCTAATCATGTGAGTGCCATGACTGGTGTGTGTAGTATTGATGTTGATTCTGATGATGAAGAACTCACCTTTAATGAACTAGCCTCAGTCTACAAAAAGCTATCCATCAAAAGTGAGGAACTGTGCAGAATCAATGAAGAACAGAAGGTGGTTATCAGTCAGCTAAAGACAGAGAAGGCTCAACTGCAGAACCAAGTAGTTAGTCTTGAAAGTGAAGTCAAGTTACTGTCAACTAACTTGAAGAATATGACCAAATCTGTAAAGATGCTCAATACTGGAACTGACATGCTTGATGAGATTTTGAAAGTGGGAAAGCATGCTGGTGACTCATCTGGTGTAGGATTTAAGAACAAACATCACAACAAGAATACAAATACTATGTTTGTTCCTGCTCAGAAGAAACCTGACCCTGGCAGAATGTGGACACATCACACCCCACATCAGAGACCTGCTGGCAAAGAGAAGTTTAATGCTTGGAGATGCCACTACTGTGGGAAGAATGGTCACATCAAGCCCTTCTGCTACAAACTCTATGGGTATCCCAAGAAAAGGCCTCAGGTCCAAGCCAAATCAGCAAGGGTCACTCCTAAGAAGATGTGGAAGCCAAAAGTTTCTGAAACTGCTCATATTGCTCACACTTCTCTCAAAGCATCTTCCAATGAAGATTGGTATTTTGATAGTGGTTGTTCTAGGCATATGACTGGTGTTGAGAAATTTCTCACTAATATCAAGCCTCATACAACAAGCTTTGTAACCTTTGGTGATGGAGCAAAAGGTGAAATCAAGGGCAGTGGTAAACTCAGCAGCAAAAGCTTACCTGACCTAGATGATGTGTTACTTGTTAAAGGCTTGAAGGCTAATCTTATCAGCATAAGCCAATTGTGTGATCAAGGTCTCAAAGTCAACTTCACAAAGAATGAATGTCTTATTACTTCTGACAAAGGAGAATTGTCGATGAGAGGATCTAGGTCAAGAGACAACTGCTATCTATGGATTCCTGATGAAACTGCTCGCTCTACTACATGTCTTATTAGTCAGGAAGAAGAAGTTAAGCTTTGGCACCAAAGACTTGGTCATTTGAATCTAAAAGGAATGAAGAAGATTATGTCCAAGGAAGCTATTAGAGGACTACCAAATCTTAAGATTGTTGAAGGCAGTATCTGTGGTGAATGTCAAGTTGGAAAGCAGGCTCAGATGTCACATCCAATGTTGCAACATCAGGTGACATCCAGAGTTCTTGAACTGCTACATATGGACTTGATGGGACCAATGCAGGTAGAGAGTATTGGTGGCAAAAGATATGCCTTTGTGGTTGTAGATGATTTCTCAAGGTTCACTTGGGTTAGCTTCATCAGAGAGAAGTCTGACACTTTTGATGCATTCAAAGAACTATGCCTTAGACTACAAAGAGAGAAGGATAGTGGCATTGTTAGAATCAGAAGTGATCATGGGAAAGAGTTTGAAAATTCAAGATTCTCTGAGTTTTGTGCTGATGAAGGAATTGGGCATGAGTTCTCCTCACCAATCACACCCCAACAAAATGGTGTAGTTGAGAGGAAGAACAGAACCTTGCAAGAGGCTGCAAGAGTTATGCTACATGCCAAGAAGCTACCTTACTATTTTTGGGCAGAGGCCATGAGTACTGCATGCTATGTACACAACAGGGTGACTCTGAGAAAAGGTACTTCAACCACACTGTATGAGATATGGAAAGGAAGAAAACCAACTGTCAGACACTTCCATGTCTTTGGTAGCAAGTGCTATATCTTAGCTGACAGAGAGCAAAGGAGGAAGATGGATCCCAAGAGTGATGAAGGAATCTTTCTAGGCTATTCCATAACCAGCAGAGCCTATAGAGTCTTCAACAACAGAACAAGAACTATGATGGAATCCATCAATGTTGTCATAGATGACTGTTCAGACAATGTACCTGATGTTGATCCTGATGTGGACACATCTCACCCCCTGTCTGAAGACTCTGAAGTTATAGAGATTCCTGAGAAGACTGATCAGCAAGAAGATGTGACTCCAGTGAACAAGGGTCCCTCTGTTAGAGTTCAAAAGAATCATCCAAAAGAACTCATAATAGGGAATCCTGAGTCAGGGGTTATGACAAGGTCAAGAGAGGTTGTATCCAATGCTTGTTTTGTGTCAAAGGTAGAACCAAAGAATGTGAAAGAAGCCTTGACAGATGAGTTTTGGATTGAAGCTATGCAAGAGGAGCTGAACCAGTCCAAGAGGAATGAAGTGTGGGATTTAGTTCCTAGACCTGAAGGAGTCAACATCATTGGTACTAAATGGGTTTATAGGAATAAATCTGATGAAAGTGGTGTTGTGACTAGAAACAAGGCTAGGCTTGTGGCTCAAGGTTACTCTCAGATTGAAGGAGTAGACTTTGATGAAACATTTGCTCCTGTGGCATGTCTCGAGTCCATAAGGTTACTTTTGGGAGTAGCATGTATCTTGAAATTCAAGCTATTCCAGATGGATGTGAAGAGTGCTTTCCTCAATGGCTACTTGAATGAGGAAGTTTATGTGGAGCAGCCCAAGGGATTTGTTGATCCAAATTATCCAGATCATGTCTACAGATTGAAGAAGGCATTATATGGATTAAAGCAAGCTCCTAGGGCATGGTATGAGAGGCTAACCAAATTTCTTGTGCAGCAAGGTTATAGAAAAGGAGAAACAGACAAAACCTTGTTTGTTAGAGAAGAAAAGGGCAAGTTCATGATTGCACAAATCTATGTAGATGACATTGTGTTTGGAGGAATGTCTGATCCAATGGTCAAGATGTTTGTGAATCAGATGCAGTCTGAATTTGAGATGAGCCTTGTAGGTGAACTTACCTACTTTCTTGGTCTGCAAGTCAAACAGATGGAAGATACAATTTTCATCTCTCAAAGCAAGTATGCCAAGAACATTGTGAAGAAATTTGGAATGGAGAATGCAAATCACAAAAGAACTCCTGCAGCAACCCATCTCAAACTTTCTAAAGATGAGCATGGTGTCAGTGTTGATCAAAGTCTATACAGAAGCATGATTGGCAGTCTACTTTATCTCACTGCAAGTAGACCTGATATTAGCTTTGCTGTTGGTGTGTGTGCAAGGTACCAAGCTGAGCCTAAGATGAGTCATCTAAATCAAGTCAAAAGGATTCTCAAGTATGTCAGTGGTACAAGTGATTATGGAATTCTCTACTCTCATGGTGAAGACACAAGATTGTTAGGTTATTGTGATGCTGACTGGGCAGGAAGTGCAGATGATAGGAAGAGCACTTCTGGTGGATGTTTCTTTTTGGGAAGCAACCTTATATCATGGTTCAGCAAGAAACAAAATTGTGTTTCTCTTTCTACAGCTGAGGCTGAGTATATTGCAGCAGGAAGTAGTTGCTCTCAGCTACTTTGGATGAAGCAGATGTTGGGTGAGTACAATGTGCAGCAAGATGTGCTCACATTATACTGTGACAATCTAAGTGCTATAAATATTTCCAAAAATCCTATCCAACATAGTAGGACAAAGCACATTGATATACGTCACCATTTTATTAGAGATCGTGTTGAAGACAATATTGTGACTCTAGAGCATGTTGCCACAGAGAATCAACTGGCAGATATTTTCACTAAGGCTTTAGATGCAAATAAGTTTGAGGTGTTAAGGGGCAAACTTGGTATTTGCCTCTTTGAGGATCAATAGCCATAATAGCTATTTAGGCGTGCAACGGTTACCTGTTTTTTCCCTCCATCCATAGTTGCACGCAATCCAAAGGCAATCATTACAAAATATTTCCAACGGCTATTTCGCGATCAAAACTCCAAGAAATCCGTTTACTCAAGATTTTACTCTTATTGCCTACCACATTGATCACCACATTTGTTTCTCAACCACTCAAACGACCAAAAATTTTCTTGATCTCTCTCAAACCCTTTGTTCATCTCTCTGCTATTTTTTGAAAATCTTCATACCAAATCACCATCATCATCATCATGTCTACTGCAACCAAAACATCTCCTTCAACCAAATTCACGACTCCTTCATCTTCACCAAAACCTAATTCCCCGCATCCTGAAGAAGTTCAAAGTGACATGATCGTTAATGCCACTCCTGTTTCTATGATCAAGCCATCTGGATCAAAGAAGAAGAAGTCAAAACGATCAAGAAGGGAATCAACCCCCATTGCTGCAGAGGAAGATGTTGTTCCTTCTCCTTCCACAGAAAAATCCAAGAAGAAGAAGAAGAAAAGCAAGAAGCCAAAGATTGGCTCACCAAAGAGGGTTCACACCATGGAAAGTCTGCATGTTGAACCTCTTCCTGCAAAATCTGGTGATGCAAAGGCTGAAGAAGAGACTGCTGCTGTTGAAGAACCTGCTGTCATTCCTGATTCTCCTGAACAGGAATTTGTTGAAGAAGATCAACCTGCTGAGGTTGAGGAACCTGAAGATAATACCCAGTCTGACAAGGGTAAAGAAACTGTTGAAGGTTCAGATCATGAAGACTCCAATCCTTCTGACAAGGATGCTGATGGAGATACAGTTGTTGTGGATGTAGAAGGCTACAATTCTGACATCCCCTTCAAGAAGCTTGCTGAGGACAGTATTGCTAGAAGGACCAGAAGTGGAAAGGGTCCTGCTATAGTTGAAAGTTCTCCTGCTGCTACCAAGGAGAAGAAGAAGCCTGTTAAGAGGCAAGTCATGTATGGTCCCAAGAAGGGATTTAGTAAAGCTGTGGTTCCACCTGCAAAGAAGAAGACTCAGAAAAGAAAAGAGCCACCTACAAGTGACTCAGAGTACGATGTGGAGCAGGATGTAGCTCACATCAGTGAGTCTGAGGAAGAATCTGCTGAGGAGCAGAATGTGGAGCTTGATGTAGTCCACATTGAGTCTGCTGTGAAGAAGAGCTATGGAAAGAAGAAAATCCCTCAGGGAATTCCTGACATCCCAGTTGATCTGGTTTCCTTCCACAACCCTGCACATGCTGGAAAGTGGAAATACATTGCTCACAGAAGGTTAGCTCTGGAGAGGGAGCTCAGTGCTGAAGCCTTGCAGTGCAAGGAAGTTATGAGGTTGATCAAGCGTGCTGGCTTGATGAAGACTGTTACTGGACTGGGTGACTGCTATGAGAAGGTAGTCAAAGAGTTTTTGGTAAACATCCCTGCTGGTTGTGACAATCCTTTGGACAAGGAATACCAAACTGTTTTTGTGAGAGGTAAAGAAATTCACTTCTCTCCCACTGTTATCAACAAGTATCTGGGCAGAAGTGAGGAGCCCTTTGCTGAGATGGAGGCAAATGACAACTACATAATCAAGGCCATCACAGCTGGAAAGGTCAAGACTTGGCCTAAGAAAGGGAAACTGCAAGCAAGCAAGCTCACACCAATCTACAACATCCTGAACAGGATTGCTGCTGCTAACTGGGTGCCTACCACACACAACTGTGATGTGGCTACAGGTTTGGCTAGGTTCATATATACTATTGGTAGCAAATCTAATTTTGATTTTGGTACCTATATTTTTGATCAGACTATCAAACATGCCAAAACCCTAGCTGTCAAACTACCCATTGCATTTCCTTCCCTACTGTGTGGAATCATATTGAGCCAGAGACCTGATGTTCTGGGCAAGGATGATTTGTCTTGCAGAAGAGAGTCTGCTATTTCTTTTAGTCTCAAGCAGTCTGATGTGACTCCTGATGTGGGCACATCCAGCTCAAACAATGCTATGTCTAGGACAGACATGATTGCTGCTTTAAAGGAGACTTGCAAGGCTCTGGATGAGAAGAAGGCCAAGCTGGAGGCAGTCATTGCTGGACTGGAGCTTGAGGATGAGCAAACAATGGCTGAGGATGAGGAATTGGAGGAGGAGGAGCCCAATGACTCTGAAGCTGAGGAAACTGATGGGATCCAGGATATTTGAATTTTTGTAATTCATTAATATTTCCCTGTACTCAGTATTTCCTTGTTTTTGCTTGTATTTTGTGGGCTATGCCCTGGATTTCTGATGCACCTTTGCGTGCCTGTTCTGTACTTGCTGCACTATTGATGGCCTGAGTGCCTTTTTCTGTTCATGCACCATCATCTCTACATCTCATGCTATCTGCATCCTATGGTGTTTTACTTACTCTCTATGTGTTTGACTATATTTGTCAAAATTCTGGCTAAAAAGGGGGAGTAAAAATGAACAATTCTTTGAAGTCTTAAAACTGCAGCAAATTGTGATGTGTGGCACATCTGACTACACATCTGGCATATATGCTTATTTTTCTTCAAAAGTTTTCTCAACAACTTTTTGAAGAATTAGTTTTCTAAAGCATGTTTTTCTGAAGACTTTATCTGTACATTTTCAACTGGGTGATGCATTCTTAAGAAGTCCAATTGAAGATGTTATCTAATTTCTACATGGTGATGCATTCTTAAGAAGCCTGTAGAAGTTGTTTTGTGTGATGTTTGACACATCTGTGAGTTTTAACTTGGTCATGCATTCTTAAGAAGCCGAGTTTAAAACTTCTCTATATCTCTCTAGGTCATGCATTCTGAAGAAGCCTATAGGGAATATGAGATTTAGGGGGAGTACATGGAAAGTGCTCTAGTTCAAAGGGAGTAGACTATTACTGGGTTTGCTACCCTCCCTTATGTGTGCATGGAATCTCATGCTTGTATGTGTCTGAGAATTATTTCTCAGTCTTTGGGAATTTATTTTCCTATCTTGTGAGAGTTTAATTCTCTCTTTGTTTGTGAGGCTCTAATCCGCTGCTGCATGCCTCTGATGTGCCTGCACATCTCTCCAAGTTTAGTTGGGTAACTCAAAGGTTATTTTAGCCCAAAATTTGCCAAAGGGGGAGATTGTTGAGACCTTTTAGGGTGTTGGCTTCATTTGGTAAAATAAGCCTAATTCCATGATGTGAAGCATGATGTGTGGCACATCAGGTTTCACATCTGGACGCCCTAGCTGGACGCGCTTTTATTAATTTACACGTGATCTTTTGAAAAGATTTGTTTTTCAAATTAAATCGTGCCAGCTTGCGCGCCAAGGAACAAGATAATCTTTCATGGTTCTGTTTTATTTTATTGGCCGACTTTGATCAAAAAGATTTGAAACAAACAATTAAAAGATTACGATCAAATAAATCTCAAGGAGAATTAACAAAGGCCAGCTGTCAACATTGAAGATCCAAGCCCATGAAACTTGTTCTATATAAAGGAAGACTGAAGACACTTTGAAGTAACGAAGCCAAGAGTTGAAGAAATCGAGTCTTAGGTCTTAGTCTGTTTATTGTTATTTGTGAGCCTTCACTTGAATCATAATTTTGATACAAGTAAGGACTGAGTTTAATAGAGTTGTAATCTCTAGTGTTCTTTCTCCAAAGCTTTGAAGCAAGGAGTTAGAGTGTGCAACACTCAAAGCCTTTAGGTACGAGTGCATAGGTTTCTAGGAGTGTGTCTCCAAACTGAGTTTGTTATTAAATCCTTACTGGGTAAGGTTGAGGGGGAGTGAGCAGAGGTTCTCATATCTAGGAGTTCCTAGGTAGAATTAGCACGGGTAGTGATTAAGTGAGAAGTTGTAAACGGGGGAGTTTAGCTTTGAATTGATACTACCATAGTGGATTCATCCCTGGATTGGTATCCTCCAGATTAGGGCTTGTTTAAGCGCCGAACTGGGTTAACAAACTCACTGTGTTTTATTGTTTCCTGCACTTTAAATTGTTTACTTGTTCATCAAGTTCAGCATGTTCACGATGTTGACACATTAGGCTACACATCGTACGATTCCTAAAGTGTACACATCGTGCTACACATCTGACACTTGCCACCAGAATTTCAGTCTTATTTGTAGCACAAGTAATAAGAAAAAGTATCGTTCCCACAGGGATTGTGATAAGGAAATTTCGCTCCAAGACTAGTTCAATTAGTTTTACACTTATGAGTGATTAGAGTAACAAAATAACAGTTTAGGGTTGCAAATAAATTAAAGGAACAATTGATTAAAAGAGTGTGAGAAAACAGTTGTGAAAGTATGTTGGACTTATGATCCATTTAATATCCAGTTTAATATGTGTGTGATGGGATAAGTGTAGGCAAGACTCCTGCAAGCAACTCTTGCCTTATGGTGTATGTCTACAACGTTGGTAATGCACTGCGTGATAAGATGAATCCTATGTCTAGGTCAAACTTACTTCATTACAGTTCAGAAAACACGTGGTTGTATTCTTACTATGTCTCTTAATAACAAACTTGTATTCAAACTTAAGTTGATCAGTCCTAGATATGAATATATAGCAAAATAACAAATGAACTAAAAGAGCATACAAACACACATCACATCACTTAAATATATTAAACTTTAAATTAAACTTCACATAATTTTTACAGTAAGAGTTTAGCTCATGATGAGCATAGAAACCATAACAACCAAAGATATAAGATTACACATAAAAATGAATTTTTAAATGTAAACCTACAACTGAGATGGCCTTTAGAACTGATGTCTCAAGCTCTAAGTCCAACAGCAGACTAGACTTCAGTTATCAGCAGCAGCGGCGCACCATGAACGTCTTAGGGTTCTTCTTTCTTCACAACGGCTGAGCTCTCTAAGCATATATAAGGACATGCTAACTTTAGGGTTTAAGGCACCTTTATATAGGACAATCTCTTGGATCATGGGCCTCCCTAAATTCGAGGAAAAGGCAGCCCAAAGGAATAAAGCATATTCTCCAATGATTAGTACAATGACAGCACTATCAGTACATGGGAAATCTGCCAGCTGTCTTTCCTCGCGTTAGCGCCTGTTCCTATTCTTCATCTGACGTGGCGGCTTTTGACTGCGTTGACTGGTCAGCCGCCTCTTGTGGTTGTACGGAATGGTTGTCTTGACTGTAATTATCACTTGCCTTGTCTCTTGAACCTTTTCAATGTTCCAGTGGTCTGTCTTGACACCAAATGACTCTAGAGCTCTCTTTATATGAAGAGATTACATAAAAATCCTAAATACATGCTAGACTCATAAATGGCATAAAGTAAACCTAAACATTGTATACAAAACCATATTAGCAGGTAACAGAGCAAGTAAAAAGCTGTAATAATACTCACATAAAGTGAGTTATCAAAGGGGTACTCTCAATCATCGCACAACCTGCCATTTTACCATAGGCTTGCAAAAATTTTAAGTAACCTGTCAAAATTTAATAAATATGCATTTTTGGAGGTCTTTAAGGGTTATAACGTGGTTAGGGTCAGGGTAGGACATTTTTGGGATAAGTAGGCTAAATTTGGAGTTAAGTACTACTTTGTTTCCTTTTTGTGTACGCAACCTTATTCCATAGGGTACCTTTTGATTTTTGGTATTTTCAGAGAATAGAACCGGAGAGACGTTTGTGGTTCTTTTTCTATCACTGTTTTTGTAGAGACTATTTTTTTAGGGATTTTTGATGTTCTCCTATCTCTTTTCTTTTTATATCTTTTTATTTTTTGTAGTGATAGTTCTCTGTATACCCACCCTAAACTTGAATTGTTGCTAGTTCCATGAGCAACCCCAAACTTTGATTGTTGCTATGATCAGAGAACTATTACTTAACTCCAAAAGAGGGTAATTCATTGTTTTTCTGTTCTATAGGCTTGTATCGTGGTTTGTCACCGAAAGATAATAATATTTATCAGGGTGGCTTGAAAAAGGCTCAGAGTTATAACAAAAAATTGCCTCAATGCATAATTTAATAAATCAACTAGTTACAGAGAATTGGAGCAAGTTCTGAAAAATAAACAAGTGCGCGGTACTCTCATACATCGAAAGAAATTGGTAATACCTTTTAAAATATTTGGCTCAAATTCTCACTTGGCTTAGGTATCTGAAGGCGTGAACACTTATCTGCAGACACCGCTTCATCACTCGTCTCATTGTCTCCCGAACTTCCGTTTTTTGGAGCATTCACCTTTGGTGTTTGTGTTAAGGTGCAAAATTCGGACCATCAGAATTTACAACTCACTTCGCTGCAATCTTACCTATAACAGTTTCTCATGCACAAGATAATAAACAGCAACAATTATTTAATTTTTTGTAAGACAGGGGATGTTAACAGATGAATATGACATGTTGGAATTCTGAGTACATTTTATTGAATTGAAAAACTGAAAGAAATACTGAATTTAAAAACTTATCCTTGGGTTGCCTCCCAAGCAGCGCTTGTTTAGCGTCTCATTAGCTTGACGCATTTCCTCCATTACAGAGGATAGGTTCGCATGTCTCTCTCTCTTCTTTAGGAGCTTCCGCCTCAGCTCCTCCCTTCGTGGTGCTCTTCTCGTACTTTTCTGGGTCCTGTTTTTCTTTGAAGGTGGCAAAACAGATTCTTCCATCATCATCTGAAGCAACTGGTTTGATGATAGATTTACCTTTGCCTTTTGGTGGACTTTCCTTCTTTTCTTCGTGTGGTATGCTGACCTAGCGGTTCTCCTCTATCTTCTGGAACTGTATCTTCCTTCCTGTAGCAGCTGGCTTCTTCAGAGGTGGCGTGTTCACCCCAAACTTAGATCTTCTGGCCGCTTTTCGGTTTTTTCCCCATGCTTTAACCCATGGTACCTGGATTTCTACCTCAATAGTCAGCCTCTTCATTTTGTCAGTCAGCCCCTCGGGTTCCTCCTCGGCCTTTGCTTCTACCTGTAGCTGCGCCATTTCATTCCCCAGCTCCTCTATCTCTATCTTTAAATTCACCTGAGCTGGAGTCGGTGGTGTACTTTCTTCATTCTTCCATTCGAGCTTGCAGCATTCGACCATGTTTGTCTTGGAAGTTGGAATGGTGATTACCAGTTCTCCACTCCTTAGTGTCATCTCAGCAAGATCCATGTCAATGATGGCCCTGCTAGTGGCTAGGAATGGCCTTCCCAGGATGATGGGATGTTCTTCAACTTCTCCAATGTATTGGATCATGAAGTCTACTGGAAAAACCAGGTCTTGGACTTTCACCAGGACATCTTCTACTGTACCTGCTGATCGAATGGTTGATTGGTTAGCTAATATGAGTTCTTTAGCTGTACCTGCAGTTCGTAATTTGAGCTTGAATTTGTCTGCCAAAGAATATGGTATGACATTCACACTTGAGCCCACATCACATAATGCATTGACTCCTTCTTCCCCAATATGACAGACCACGGTGACGCTTACAGGATCTTTCTTTTTGGGTGGCAGCTTTGGTTCTTCCATCTCGTTTATTCTGTATTCTTCTAGCTCACTTAGGAACTTGTCATAGAATTCTTCCATTGTCATTCCTGCTAGCTTTAGAGCTCTCAGTCTTTTCCTTAGCTCTTTCTCTGGCTCGTCGAAGTACTCAAACTCCAGGATATCTGTTTATCAAGCACAACAAATGAATACCATCAGTAGCATTGGAAAATATATTTTTAATTATTTTTGGTTTTATTTCATGTGTCTTTCTCACTATGAAAATTCTCAGGTAAGTGAGGTAGATCACTAGGATCGCTTAAATACCTTAACTTTGTCTTAGCCAGAATTTCGCAGTTCTAAATTCACAATCATTAACAAAAAATTTTATTTTCTAATTTTTGTTTTTTGTATTTTAAATTTTTTTTGACAAACTAGAATAATTCTAACAAATTTTTGTGAACACAATCCTCGGCAGCGGCGCCAAAAGCTTGACTACGTTCTGGAAAGTGGACCAGTTTGTCGTCGAGCAATAATTCACACTCTAGGTGTCTAGAATGAGTTCGTATCCACAAGGATCGTGTCAAACCTTCGCTAGTGCTATTCTAGTTCGTGTGTTTTTGCATTCGCTTTGGTTTTTAGGAAAAAGGTTTTAGTTTATAAAAAGAGCGATATGCGTTGCAATAAAAATAAAGGTTTTGATTCAGAGACATAGAGGATAGGCATGGTGGTTGAACTTACTCCCTCCTTCCTACTTGGCATAATCGGTGTATAACATAGTCATTCGTACAATTATCGGGCGTCGATTATATCCTTGTTTTAGTAGCACCTTACTGCTATCCTATGTAGGCAAAGTCCCCCTACTTTTGCAACTAAAGTACCTACGAGAGCCTAACCTCGCTTTGTCACATACCCTAATTACTAGATAGAGTTTACATGCATGCATTATGACCACCGACCATCCATTATCCCTAGATCGTAGTTACGGTTATTCAGTTTCCAATTTTTATTACAACCAATTCCTGATTCTTCCTCTAATTATTAAGTCATAACTAGTTCAAGATTGTTTTGTCGTTTCTTTAATCTAGTGTTATTTATTACTAGTTCCGGACAAATAATAGTGAGAACCCTAATATGCTACTATTAAAGTAAACCCTAATTATTTATTCTAAGGCGTTGTCGTTTATTCGGATAGATTCCGACTAACGATATTTAAGCAAAAAAACGAATAACAAATAATAATTTATAAATGCAATTTATTATAACTTTGACTCAATTACATGACCCAAGTATTCATCGGGGAGTTCATCTTCTCCACCACAACCTAAGGAATTATTACAAAAGACTACATAATTAAATTACAAGAATCTAACTATAAAAAGCCTAAAGAAATCATACCTTGCTGAGTTAGTTTTCCCGTAAGGGGAGAAAACTATGCCCTTAGAGCTCCTCCAAACTTCTCTCCAAAAGGAATAGAAAGTTCTTCTATTTATGAATGAAAAATAATGAATTATGGAGGCTCTATTTATAATTTTCGTAATGGGCCTTAGCAAGCCATCGTGACACGATGAGCAGATTCAGTTCAAAATTATAATTGATCCTGTGCGTTTGATCAGCGTGGTCACCAAGCAAAGCCATCGTACTGCGTTGTGCACCATCGTGATACGATGCTAAGATTCTTTTCAAAAATATAATTGATTCTGTCTTGGCGAACAAGTAGCTTCCATCGTGTCACGTTGAGTGCCATCGTGACACAATGGGCTAATTTTGTTCATTTTTAGGCTTTTTCTTGTCTTTTGCATTTCTTCACCTTGTCTTGAAGCTTTTTCTCGATTCTTCAGGTTTTTGTTGATATTTGGGTCTGTCTTGGTCATTTTACTACTAATAATTCTACCTAAAATACTACAGAAATTCCTATCATCAGCAATCATTCTTAGGCTCACCAGAGATAGTGTTTTTCAGAAACTGATAATTGTCTCACTTGTGAGGTGATAAAACAGAACCAGGGCTCTAGATGCCAATTGAAGGTGTGAAAAACACAAGAAGGAGGGTTGAATTGTGTTTTAGTGTTTTTGAAAACTTCTTCAAAGTTTTTCAACTTATCAAAATATGCAGCGAAATAAAACACAATACCTTCTAAAAGTAAAGTAAAAAGGGTGAGAGAGAACCCCTCACAGATCGAGAGTACTCTAGTCCCCTTGCACTTTCAAGGGAGTTCACTACAATCACTCAAGATTACAATTGCTCAAGCACATAGCAAGAGACTTTTAATGCTCAAGTAACAACTTACAAGAGACTTCCAAATGCTCAAGCACACAAGCCAGAGACTTCTAATTAGTTTACAAAGAAACAGTTAGAAGTTTGAACACTTGATAATAATATCAATGTTCTGAATAATGAAATACAACTTCTAAACAAGACTGTTCTTAGAATCCTAATGAAATAATACTAAGGTTCAACTACTAAGATGATCATAAGCTGAAACTGTTTGTCTTGAGTTTTGAATTGAGTTCAAGTTGTATTTTGCAAAGTGTTTGTGTGCTCTGTAGAATTCAACAGTATAACAACGCTTTTCTTGATTGAATATGTCTGCACAAAAACTTCAAATTTGTCCTCCTTTTATAGGCAGTAGTGGAGCGTATGAATTTGAATCCGTTGTGATGAAAATAGCCAACTGGAGATGTACTATTTTTCTTCTCATAGGCGTGTTTAACCAAATCAAGTAATGGTCTTCTTTTTCATCCTTGATTTCGAATATTCACCCATATCAGGTAATGAAGATAGTACACAAGGTACAAACGTCACTTTCAGCGTGAACATAACGATATTGTACTATGATATTATTCTCCAATTTGAATTTGCCAAAACGATGATAAACGTTAAGCATTGAATATTCTTCTGCCAAAAACAACTATCTTCAGTGGTGATCAGAATCTTGTGTTTCCAACACAGGTTCTGATGAGGAGAACTTCTAATAGTCTTTGACTTGCAGCTTCTGGTAGTTACATCTTTTGGTGTTAACTTAAGAATTTGTCCAAGTCATATTTTGTTGCATGCTTTAAATGCGTATAAGAATTTCTCACAAACTCATTAGTGCATATAAAATTTTAACTTTTATACTTGCACACTTAGAGTAAATTATCAGTGTGCCCTATTGTATATGAATACTCTTGTTATCATCAAAACTTAATTGGGTTACGTTAGAACCAACTTTGTTCCAACAAGACCCATTTTTCATCACTTAGTGTTAGAAGACAACGCACATTCTGATCTTCCAAATTAGAAAGATTGACTTTATAAACATTGCCTTTTCTATTACCATTAAAAAACAATGGATTTATCAGAATTTTTAATTGCAGTACATGAATTCTTATTAAAAGTAACATCATAATTACTTTCACATAATTGGCTTATGCTAAGTAAATTATGTTGTAATCCATCAACCAAC
This sequence comes from Trifolium fragiferum, assembly GCA_954870985.1. Classification (NCBI taxonomy): domain Eukaryota; kingdom Viridiplantae; phylum Streptophyta; class Magnoliopsida; order Fabales; family Fabaceae; genus Trifolium; species Trifolium fragiferum. The sequence continues at coordinate 26,224,476 of OX940789.1, read as the reverse complement.
CAAACATCAGAAATAGATAGAGAAGAATTACCAACTTTACCTATTGATGACACAAATTTCTGAAGTTTTTAGGTAGTTATATTAGTAGTAATTTGACTAAGACAGGCCCAAATATCAACAAAAACCTGAAGAAACGAGAAAAAGCATCAAGACAAAGCGAAGACACGCAAAAGACAAGAAAAAGCCAAAAAAAATGAAGAAAGCAGCTCATCGTGTCAGGATGGCTCCCAACGTGCCACGATGAAAGCTGCTTGTTCGCCAAGACATCAGAAATTATATTTTTGAAGAAAATCTTTGCATCATGTTACGATGGTGCACAAAGCAATACGATGAGATTACTTGGTGACCACGCTGATGAAATGCACAGGATCATTTATATTTTTAAACTGAATCTTTCCATCGTGCCACGATGGACTTATCGTGTCACAATGGCTTGCTGAGGCCCATTACGAAAAGTATAAATAGAGCTCAAATCCCTCATTATTTTTCATTTAGAAATAGAAGAAATTTCTCTTCTTTTCAAAGAGACGTTCAGAGGAGCTCTAAGGGCATAATTTTCTCCCCTTACGGAAAAACTAACTCAGCAAGGTATGATTTCTTTAGGCTTTTCTTATTAAGTTCTTGTAATTTAATTATGTTTAATCTTTTGTAATAGATGCCTTAGGTTCTGGTGGAGACGATGAACTCCCCGATGAATACTTGGGTCATGTAATTGAGTCAAAGTTATAATAAATGATATTCAGTATATTATTGTTATTTATTTTCTTGCTTTAACAACGTTGCTCGTAATCTGGCCGGATAAATGGTAACGCCTTTAGAATAAATATTAGGGTTCACTTTGATAATAAATGAGGGTTCACTCTAATATTTGTCCGGAACTAGTAATAAATAACACTAGATGAGTAGAAACGGTAACATCCTGAACTAGTTGTGACTTAGCAATTAGAGAACTAGTTGTGACTTAGCAATTAGAGGAGGAATCAAGCACTATTTGCGACATAGCAATTAGAAGCTGAATAGCCTGAAACTAAGATCAAGGGGCATTGGATAGTTGATGGTCATAATGCATGTATGTAAATAATTCTGTCTAGTAATTAGGTTATGTGACACAGCGATGTTAGGCTCTTATAGGTACCTTAGTTGCGAACATAGGGAAACTTTGCTTACATAGTATAGTAGTAAGGTACTACTAAAACAAGGATAAAATCGACGCCAAATAATAATACGAATAACTATGTTATACACCGATTATGCCAAGTATGAAGGAGGGAGTAAGTTCAACTACCAAACCTATGCTCTATGTTTTTGAATCAAATCTTTTATTTTCTGCAACGCATCTCGCTATTTTTATTAATTAAAAACCTTTTTTCCAAAACCCAAAGCGAATGCAAAAACTCACGAACTAGAATACCACTGACCAGGTCTGACACGATCCCTGTGGTTACGAACTCATTCTAGACACCTAGAGTGTGAATTAGTACTCGACGAAAGACTAGTACACTTGCCAAACCGTAGTCACCTATACCAATAATTTTGCCTTTTTGGTTCCCACCAAATCCTACAGGTCCTCCCTCTTGCAGATTGAAGGTGAGGAACAATTTCTTGTGTCTTGTCATATGTCGTGAACATCCACTGTCTAGATACTAGGAGCTTTGTTTTCTTCTAAGGGTGCATACCTGCAGTAAACATTATCTCATATTTTGGTACTCATATGCCGATGGGTCCTCTATGGTTAGTTCTTTTATTCTTCATTTGTTTCTTGTAGCCTACCGAAGGTCCAGAATAATTTGAGCCTTGAGAAAAAGGTTTAGGCTTAGTCTTATTCTTGGATTTGAATCTTGAATATATCAGAGACCCAATTACCAGGTGTGAACAAGAAGTTTTCATGCCCTGAATAATCTTAGGCTTCGAGAACTTCTGAGCTCCCCGAGTAGACATGCAAAGTGAAGTGAGTGGAACCTTAGTTTTAGAAGACTGAGGATTAGAAGAATGTGGATCTTCTGATACCTTATTTTGTGGTTCAGAGGTCACTAGATCTATCAGACATATTCATATTTTCTGTGTCACTACTAACAAATTTAGAATAAAGATCATAAGGTGTCTTGCTTATACAAACAGATTGAATTGATTTTCCTTTATCAGAACAACCAAGTCCTTGTCCTTTGTATTTTCCTGCACCATAAATCATATAACATAGCTTGTTCTTATCAATATTATGATGAACAAACTCTTGAAGTGAAATTTCTTGCTCATCATAGGGTTTGTTACATGACCTGTAACCATTTTCAAGCACCTTGATAGATTTCAAAGATTTTTGATAATATGCTTGAATATGATTGACTTTATCATTGAGCATATTGAACTTTTGTTTAAAAAGTTTTAGCTCATTTGATTTATCCATGTAATTAGTATCTTTCAAAGTTTTAGTAATTTGAGTACTAGAGAATTGAGAAATTACCTCTTAAATGTCATCAGTATCTGACTCATCATCTTTCTCACTATCTGATACAGTTGTAGCCATGAGTACTAGATTTGCTTCTTCCTCTTCAGCTTCATCATCAGACAGCTTCTCAAGATCTTCCCAAGTAGCAAGCAAACTCTTCTTAGCTTTATTTTTTAACGCACTTTTTCTTCCTTTACCTTTGGTGCTAAGCTCTGGACAATCAACAATGAAATGCGAGGCTTATGGAAATTAAAGCAGTTCTTAGACTCATCCTTATTATCCTTGTTACCAGAACTTGTTGACCCAAATCCTTTGCCTGAGTTCTTTGGTTTCCTCTTTGACCACTTTTGGAACTTCTTGGTCAGAAGGGCAAAAACGTCATCATCTGATCCTTCCTCTTAATCATCTACAGAAGTTTTCTCAGCTTTTGATTCAACAATCTTAGCTTTCAGAGGTTCATCAGAGGCTAGTTCCATCTCATGACTGATGAGAGAACTAATCAATCCCTCCAAGCTAAGAGTGTCCAAATCTTTAGCTTCCTATATAGTAGTTACCTTAGGTATCCACTTAGCATGTAGAATTCTCAGAATCTTCTTTACATGACCAGAAGTATTGTAACTCTGCTTCATAACTTGAAGACCGGCTATCAGAACCTTGAGAACATAGATTCAATATTCTCATCTTCCTTCATTCTGAAGAGCTCATACTGTTGGACCAGAAGAGTGACTTTTGCTTCTTGTACCTGTTTGTTTCCTTCATGAGTACCACATAAGGAATTATATATACTCTTGGCAGTAGATTTGTCTGTGATTGTCAACTATTCATCATGAGATTTGCAACCAATAAGAATGTCCTTGACTTTGTGATGCTTCTTATAGGCTTTCTTCTATTTGTCAGTGAACTTTTTCCTTGTCTTAAAATCCAACTTTCCTCTTTCATCCAAACCTTGAAAAGTAACTCCTTCTTCAACTATGTCCCAAAGCTCATCATCTATACCAATCAGATGACTCTATATTCTATCTTTCCACCAGGAGAAGGTAGAGCTATTCTCATTGAACTTTTGTGCTTTACTGTTGTTTTTGTCCTCATCATCATAGTTATAAGGAACAGCAGTTTGACCAGGCTTGTCACCAAGTCCAAACATAACCAAGGCTCTAGACGCCAATTGAAGGTGTGAAAACACAAGAAAGGGGTGTTGAATTGTGTTTTGGTAGTTTTAAAATCTTCTTTAAAGTTTCTAAACTTATCAAAATATACAGCGTAGTAATAACTAATAACACAATCAACACAATATCAAGGTAGAGAGAGAGAGATAGACACGAAGATTTTTATACTGGTTCCCCTCACAATCCGAGAGTACTCCAGTCCCCTTGCACTTCCAAGGGAGTTCACAATAATCACAAAAGATTACAAGTTGCTCAAGCACACAGCAAGAGACTTCCAATGCTCAAGTAAACTTACGGGAGACTTCCTATGCTCAAGCACACAAGCAAGAGACTTTCAAACAGTTTACAAAGAAATAACAAATAAGTGTTTGAACATTTGATACAAATATCAGTGTTCTGAATAAAACAAATACAACTCACAACAAGACTAATCTTAGAATCCTAATGAAAGAATACTAAGGTTCAACAACTGAAATGATCAAAAGCTGAAGCTAAGTCCTTGAGTTTTCAAATGAGTTCAAGTTGTATTTTTCAAAGTGTTTTTGTGCTTTGTAGAATTTGACAGAGTAACAATACTTTGATGTAGTTGGTGTGCACAAAAACTTCAATTCATCCTCCTATTTATAGGCAGTTGTGGAGCGTAAGAATTGATGATCGATGCAGTGAAATAGCCAACTAGAGATCGTACATTTTCCTTCACATGGTATTTTAACCAAATCAGGCAAAGCTCATCTTATCACTCCCTTGCATTCAAAAATTCGCCCATATCAGGTAATGAAATAGTACAATAGTACTAACGTCACTATCTGTGAGGATAAGGATGATGTACTATGATAACTCTCCAATTTGAATTTGCCAGACTGATGATGATTTCCAATCATAAGGAGTAGAGAATTTTTTCTGACAAAAACGTCTAAGACAACACTTATCAGAACCTTGTATTTCCAAAACAGCTTCTGATGGATAAGCTTCAGATACGCTTGTGACTTGTAGCTTTTGATAGCTCCATCTTCTTGAGCTTTGCTTCAGAACATGATGGAGTCATCTTTTGATATGTCTTTAGAGTACGTTTCAGAGATTCTCAAATACTCTTTACTGCATATGAAATTTTAACATATATACCTGCACACTTAGAGTAAATTATCAGTATACCCTATTGTATATTAATACTATTGTTATCATCAAAACTCAATTAGGTTATGTCAGAATTACTATTATATATTGAAATTCCGGCACTACCAGTAGACAGATGTGATAGTAGATGTGCTAACACCTGTCGCAACAACGTTGGACTGGGAGACAGAAGTTTCCACGTTTGTCTCCACAACAGTTAACTGAACAAATAATAAAGCGAAATAAAAGGCAGAAAGTAAATTGCACGCTTTGTTTGTTAACCCAGTTCGGACGCAACTGCTCCTAATATGGGGGATACCAATCCAGGAATGAATCCACTATAATAGTATTGATTCAGAGTCTAACTACCCGTTAACCCTCCTCACTCAATCATTATATGTGCAAACTCTACCTAGGCCTAACCTAGATATGACCAGCCCAGGTCACTTCCTTAATAACGATGCTCCTCCACACCGTCGTAAACCAACCGGGGTATAAAACACAATTAAACTGAATGGTTGTTGGAGACACCCTCCTAGACACCTATGCACTTTTACCTAAAGGCTTCAAGTGCTTAGACTCACTAACTCTTTGCTTCAAAGCTTCAGAGAAAGTAACATTACAACTCAATAAACACAGTCCTAAGCATGCATCAATGGAATGCACGAAAGGCTCACAAAGAGACTCGATTTTGACACACTAAACCCTAAAACCAAATACGGCTTGACTCTCTTAGAGAACTAGGTCTTGGTCTTTATATATTTATAGTCCTGAGCTGCTTGGACTACAAGTAATACTTGGGCTTCTGAATCCTTGTTGAAAAAGGCGTGTCTTGATCTCTTCCAAATATATTCCTTGAACCTAAAGATTTGATTTAAAAATATATTATCACATATTTTAAAAATAAATCTTTCCATATATAACTTCAGCAATTAGGCTGATTCCCTCAACTTTGATTAAGTGATTTGATGGAGAAGGAACTTCACATTTTGCAATATGTTACACTAGGTAACGTACAAGAGATCAGAGGCAGCGAACATAGATGCTGCTAGCCTCAAGGTCAACACTTAGAAAGAGTTAGTCTCTCATAGTGGACTCAAATATGGAACACTGAGTTCCTTACATAGTAACTAACCACAAAGATGTGGCTCAGGAAAAAATAAATCCCTGATATCCTGAGAACCTAAATTCCCAGTAAAACATGCAAGTGCAGAGAGCACAAGCACAAGCATTGCCAATGTGTAGAGAGCACAAGGCACCATGAGATGTGACAACATCTGTCACCACAACTGGTCTTTAGTCTTCAAGACTTTTTCAGTCTTCAAGAGAAATACAAGCTCAAGTCTTGAGCACACACCTGTAGTACGCTAGATAGTGATACCTAGCTTATCACTCCACCTGGAGTCATGCATGCTGAGAAACCAAGTTTCCCAGACAAGGAGTGCAAGCACCTTGCACCTGTAACCTGCTTGATAGAGTATAGAGATTACTCCCCCTTAACATCTGCATTACCTGTTACTCCCCCTGAATATAGTACCTGTGTAAAAAAGCTGTGTAAAAAGTTTTTGAAATTACACCTGTACCACAACCTGTCTTATGTACCCACATGTTGGCACATGTGGCACAACCTGTACCAGCAAAAACAAATACTACTCCCCCTTTTTAGCCAATAAATTTGACAAATAATACTGGAGTAGAACATAAATACTGTGAAACCTGTATGATCATGATTGTTGCACATTACACACGCCGTAAAGCTACAGCTCTTCAAATAGGCAGATGTCTAATTTGCTCCTCAACTCCTCAAAGCGGTTTGCATCTAGAGCTTTGGTGAAGATATCTGCAGTCTGCTTCTCTGTGCTTACATGTTCAAGAGTGATCACCTTGTCTTCCACAAGGTCTCTGATAAACTGGTGCCTGATATCAATATGCTTGGTCCTGCTGTGTTGAATAGGATTCTTGGAGATATTGATCGCACTTAAGTTGTCACAGTATAATGTTAGCACATCTTGCTCAACATTGTACTCCTTCAACATTTGTTTCATCCATAACAGTTGAGAGCAACTACTTCCAGCAGCAATATACTCTACTTCAGCTGTCGACAAGGCCACACTATTCTACTTCTTGCTGAACCATGAGATCAAGTTGTTACCCAAGAAGAAACATGCACCTGAGGTGCTCTTCCTATCATCAGCACTACCTGCCCAGTCAGCATCACAGTAGCCAACTAGCTCACAGCTTTCACCATGAGAGTACAATAAGCCATAATCACTGGTGCCATTCACATACTTGAGGATTCTCTTGACTTGTGTGAGATGACTCACTTTTGGTTCAGTCTGGTATCTAGCACATACTCCTACAGCAAATGTTATATCTGGCCTACTGGCTGTGAGATACAACAAACTCCCAATCATACTTCTGTAGAGACTTTGGTCCACATCAACACCTTTCTCATCTTTGGTCAGTTTGAGATGCGTAGTAGCTGGTGTTCTTTTGTGAGGAGAACTGTCCATTCCAAATTTCTTGACAATATTCTTTGCATACTTGCTCTGTGAAATAAAAATTGTGTCACTCATTTGTTTCACCTGTAAGCCAAGAAAGAATGTTAGTTCACCAACTAGACTCATTTCAAATTCTAACTGCATCTGGTGTACGAAATGTTGCACCATCTGGTCAGACATCCCTCCAAATACTATGTCATCTACATAGATCTGGGCAATTAGTAGTCTTCCTTTCTCTTCCCTTACAAACAGAGTCTTGTCATTGCCACCCTTTCTGTAGCCATGATCCACCAGAAAAACAGTGAGCCTTTCATACCAAGCTCTAGGAGCTTGTTTGAGCCCATATAAGGCTTTCTTCAACTTGTACACATGATAAGGGTAATTATGATCCACGAAGCCTTTTGGTTGCTCTACATAGACCTCCTCATTTAAGTACCCATTTAGGAAGGCACTTTTCACATCCATTTGGAATAACTTGAATTTTAGGATACAAGCTACTCCTAGAAGTAGTCTAACCGATTCCAATCTAGCCACTGGAGCAAAAGTCTCATCAAAATCCACTCCCTCAATCTGAGTGTATCCTTGAGCTACGAGCCTTGCTTTATTCTTAGTGACAGTTCCTTGCTCAATAGTCTTGTTCTTGTACACCCACTTAGTACCAATCACATTTGTTCCTCTTGGTCTAGGTACCAAGTCCCACACTTCATTCCTTTTGAATTGATTCAACTCATCTTGCATGGCATCAATCCAATACTCATCAGTCAGAGCTTCTTTCACATTCTTTGGCTCAAACTTTGACACAAAACAAGCACTAGAAATCATATTTTGAGACCTCCTTGTAGTGATACCTTGATTAGGGTCACCAATTATTTGATCAATAGGATGGTTCTTCTGGACTCTGGTGGACGGACCTTTGGTTGCAGGAGTGCTAGGTGGCACTAGAGCATCATGCTCTGGACTGGTTGGAGCTGCAGGTTCAGTCAATTCATTTTGAGTGTTGACTTCGTGACTATCTTCTTTGGCTTCTGTCTCTGTATAAGGGACAGATGTGTCAACATCTGGTACCACATTGGGATCACTGACTGATGCTGAGTCGTTAACTACCACATTTGAGGATTCCATCACAGTCCGGGTTCTGTTGTTGTAAACTTTGTAAGCTTGACTGTTTGTTGAGTATCCTTGGAATATTCCTTGATCGCTCTTTGGGTCCAGCTTCCTCCTTTGCTCCCTATCTGCCAAGATGTAGCACTTACTTCCAAAGATATGAAAATGCTTCATTGTGGGCTTCCTTCCCTTCCACAGTTCATACAAAGTGGTTGTAGTACCTGCCCTTAAGGTGACACGATTGTGTATATAGCAAGTTGTGTCCACAACTTCAGCCCAAAACTGGTAAGCAAGTTTCTTTGCATGCAACATTACTCTAGCACACTCTTGGATAGTACGATTCTTCCTTTCCACTACACCATTTTGCTGAGGGGTGATAGGTGAGGAGAACTCATGTTTGATACCTTGGTTAGCACAGAAATCCAAGAATTTTTAATTTTCAAACTCCTTACCATGATCACTTCGGATTCTTTTTATGAGAAGATCTTTTTCCCTTTGTAGTTGAATACATAACTCTTCAAAGACAGAGTAAGTATGTGTCTTTTCTCTGATAAAGTGTATCCAGGTGTACCTTGAATAGTCATCAACTACAACAAATGCATACTTCTTCCCTCCAAGGCTTTCAACCTGCATTGGACCCATCAAGTCCATGTGAAGTAGTTCTAGAACCCTGTTGGTAGTCAGATGTGGCGACATCTTGTGTGAGACTTTGGTTTGTTTGCCTATCTGACATTCTCCACATACTTTACCTTCCACAATATCAAGCTTAGGTAGCCCTCTGATAGCGTCAACTGAAGTTGCTTTCTTCATACTTCGGAGATTTAAGTGACCTAGCCTTTGGTGCCATATCTTTGCTTCATCTTCCTTGGCAACCATACATGTTGCAACATGTGTCTTCTAGTTGGGTATCCACAAGTAGCAATTGTCTTTAGATCTCACTCCCTTCATTAGAACAGCGCCTTCAGCATCAGTGACTAAGCATTCTGGTTGAGAGAAGTTGACCTTCAGTCCTTGATCACATAACTGACTTATGCTAATAAGGTTAGCAGTCAGTCCTTTTACAAGTAGGACATCTCCAAGTTCAGGTAATCTGTCATTGACCATTTTTCCTACACCCATGATTTGTCCTTTGGCTCCATCTCCAAATACTACATGACCTGTGGGACGAGATTTTAGATCTTCTAGATAATCTTTAATACCTGTCATGTGCCTTGAGCACCCACTATCAAAGTACCATTCTTCTTTGGATGAGGCTCTTAATGATGTGTGAGCAATCAGTCCAGATTTCCCACCCTTCGGTTTCCACTCCTTTTTCATCTTAGTAATCTTTCTTATAGGTACCTGTGGTTCTGACACTTGTGGACTTCCATAAAGTTTGTAGCAAAAAGGTCTTATGTGTCCCTTTTATCCACAATGATGGCATGCACATTCCTTAGATTCCTTATTGTAACTGGGAGGTGGAAGTGGTCTGGGATGGGGCACTATGTCTGACCTTCCTGGGTTTGAGAGTTCTTTTTATTGGATTGTATCTTTCACCATATGGTAAATGTCTTCTGTTGAGATTTGTTAATCATATCCCACTGCTTTAGAACTCTTGTCAGGTTGATCAACTTCTATACTCTCTTCAGGCATAATATTTCCAGCATTCAACATTCTAACTTGCTTACTCATATTCTCAAACTGTGAATTTAGAACAATTACCTCATTAGTAAGATGCAATATCTGAGCAAGGTGTTCATTCTTCTCTGCCTTGAGCTAATTGATGAGGTTCTTCTGTTGTTGGAGAATTCTGACTCTGTCATCATAGTCTTGACATAGCTCGCGGTAGGCCTCAGCTAGCTCTTCTAAAGTGAGTACTCCTTCAAAGTTTATGTCAAACACACACCTTCCAGTGAATGTTGTGTCCCTTTTTCCTTCAGCCTCTATATCTGAGTTATCTTCATCTGACCAAGTGGCCATCATGCTCTTCTTTTGCTTCTTCAGGAAGTTTGGACATTCAGTTTTGTAGTGACTAAACCCATTGCACTCATAGCACTGTACACTCCTGGTCTGATTTGAATTATCCTCATCTTTTCGCCTCTGGAGATTAGTCTGCTTCCCAGTGTCGTCTGAGATGTGCGGCACATCTGTCCTGGATCTTCCATCCCTTCTTCTCATCATCCTTTTAAATTGCTTTCCCACTAGGGCCAGAGCCTCTGAAACACCTTCATCCATGTTTTGTTCACTGAATTCATCAGCATCCTTAGAGACAAATGCCAGATTTTTGTTTTTCTTTTCAGATTTCTCATTTGCTCCAAGTTCAAAGGTTTGTAGTGACCCTACTAGCTCATCAAGCTTCAAGGTGGATATGTTCTGCATCTCTTCAATAGCAGTCACTTTCATATCAAATTTCTTAGGCAGAGACCTAAGCATTTTTCTCACCAGCTTCTCTTCACTAATCTTTTGTCCCAGTGCTTCAAAAGAGTTAGCAAAATCAAGTATGTTCATGTGGAAGTCATACACGTTTTCATCTTCCATCATCTGCAGGTTCTCAAATTTTGTGGTCAATAGTTGCAGCCTGGACATCTTTACTTTTGAAGTACCTTCATGCGTGGTCTTCAAAATGTCCCATGCTTCTTTAGCTTCAGTGCACTGCTTGATAAGTCTGAATATATTCCTGTCAACCCCAAATATGGCATTTAGGGCTTTGTTGTTTCCTACTGACAGGTCATCTTCTTCCTTTGACCATTCTCCTTCTGGTTTTGGCTCAGCAGTCACTTTCCCATCTTTGTCAACCACCATAGGATGTTTCCATCCTGTAACAACAGCCTTCCAAGTCTTGCCATCAAGCGATTTCAAGAAAGCACACATTCTTGTTTTCCAATAGTCGTAGTTAGTACCATCTAACAGAGGTGGCCTGTTAACGAGACCTCCTTCCTTGTCCATGTTTGCCAGAAAGTAACCCCTGGATATCACCCAAGTACAGGCAGGGTGCCTGCTCTGATGCCAATTGAAATTCCGGCACTACCGGTTAGTTTACCAAATAGAATGTTCCTTAAGTTATTGATATTGTTACTATAGGTATTGTTTTGAATTTTGTGACGAGGAGAAATATTAGGCTTGTGTGTTTGTTAGTGTGGTATACTTTTTAGTGTCATGATTTGTCTATAGATTTTTGAGAGTTTTATGATTGTCTTGTGCGTGTGTTCTCCAAGTTATAAGTTGTTTCCAATTATGAGAATGAGGTGGAAGTTTGTAGAATTTTGATATATTTCTTCAATGATATTAAAGCTAGCTGATTTCATACAAATAAAGTTTAAATGATACAAGCAATGAATGTATCATTTTCTAATTGCAATGAAGAAGAAGCAGAATCAAATGAGTAAGTATGGTTTGAACCTTAGGCCTATGAAGGCAAATAAATAGCCACCAAGGCCTTCAATTCCACTTCCTTTTGGCTTTAATGAATATGATATGATAATGTGTCGAGAGAGAAATTGCTATTTATGATAGCAAGACTAAACGTTCCAAGGATGTATGCTAATAAAACATTTTAATCTGGTTGTTGTTATTATGAACAATGTATTTGTTTGTACATATCTTGATCTCTCTTTCTTTTTTTTTTTGTTGTTGTTGTTCTTTTTAAGGTTAAGGAGCAGCAAAAGAAAGCCTTGGATGAATATCCAACCACATTTGACTATGATGGGGTCTATGACAAATTGAAAGAGAAAGTTTCTCGTCCATTGATACAAAATTGTAACAAAGAGAGAGGTATGGTTGCAGCTCTTAGCATTCTTTTGATAATTTCAATTGATCATTTTATTAGGCTTAAATATGCTTTTTATCCCTGCAATTATGCATTGTTTTGAAAAAAATCTCTGTAAAATAAAAAATTTGATTTTAATTCTTGCAATATCTCAAAACTTTGAAAATAGCTCTTGACTGGATTTCTTGATGATATTGCAGGGACTAAAATCAATTTTTTATTTTTTACAGGAACTAAAATCAATTTTTTATTTTTTTACAGGGACTCTTTTCAAAACAAGACATAATTGCAGGGACCAAAAACATATTTAAAATTTGGCCACGTCAGCTCTAAATCTAGTCAGGGGCTATTTTAAAAGTTTTGAGATATTGCAGGGATTAAAATCAAATTTTTTATTTTACAGAGCCTCTTTTCAAAACAATGCATAATTGCAGGGAACAAAAAGGATAATCTATGACTCGTATGATTTGTGATACGAAGGTGCATATTTGCATTCTTACATGATGGATCCTAGTAAAATTCATTGTATCCTTCTTTTTGTTTTGCTGTTTTGTTTTGTTGTAATATTGATTAAAAAAATCGTTTCATTGGTTTATAGAGGGAAGAAAGTAGTGAAAATGGTCATGTGCCTATTCCTTTCCAATAATTTGGTTTAACTTGATTTTTTGTTTTTACTTTAGAAGTGTTAGTTGTTAGAAATTTTATAAGTCAGTAGTACAAAACAGAAAACTAATGAAACACAGATTGGAAGTTTGTTGTACCGTGAAAAATTACTGTCTTGAAAGTAAAATTCGGCTAGACCTTCATGCAATTTAGATTGCCGACTGCTCCCCAAGGTTAACACAACGAGCCTATATATGAACACGTGCACTCGTGGCCTTAGGCTATGGAAATCACAGAACAATTGCCCAAAATTTAGTAGTATGAAAAGAAAAGAAGTGAAATCAAGAGATGTTATTTTTGTTGTCTGCAAGACTATGACAGTCCCCTTTTAATAGCCAAACAAAGAGAACCTGCGTTTTATTTTTCTGTCAACCTTTCCTTATTATTAGCTACACAATTTATGTAATTTGACAGTTAGAAAATTGCTAATAAAGTGGAGGTTATGCTATCTGATTTATAGCTAATCAAGAGCAATAAAAGGAAAGATTTGTTAAAAAGAATAACCATCAAAATTGGTTAAAATCAATTAAGGAAATTTGGGAATAAAGTAAAAAGAATATTTTCTACCAATGTGGGACTTCACAATTCAACAATGAATGACTTCAGTTTTTCCATTGTCCAACAATCCCCCACCAATGGTAAAACTGGAGGTAAAAATAAAGGGAAGGCAAAGTTTGGGCAAAAGAGAGAGTAACACTTAAGTATCAATATCATGATGATTGAATTGATACTTAGTGAAGTAAGGCAACAATTGTGTATAGGTAGTGAATTGCTATTGAACTACCAAGTTTTCAAATGAGACCCTTACAACACATGTATTTCCCTAATATATGTGATTCCCGCAATATTACAAACAAGCGATTTTAATGGCCATGCGCACACCATGGATACTAATGAGTGCTCTAGAAAGACAACATAATTATTTCATAGAAGGCGGCCTACCTTCACACTCACGTATGTGAATCCATCAAGTGCGTCTCAAAAGCACCACCAAAGAGGCTATGGATTCATTAAGAGCAAAGGAATGCTCATCTTTCAAGACAACAAGCGGTGAGTCCATCAAGTCCAATTCATACGGACCACCCAAATAATTTAGGCTATGAACTCATTAAGAACTAAAAGTTCAACCTGTCCACAATGTATTACCACATGTCATGGAGATGGGAAATGTAATACAACAGAGTAATCATATGGTTTCGTTTGACCATTGTTGGGATCCACCATACTTTCCTCAACACAAAGGCTTAAGCCCCATCCCCCTTCATGATTCAAGTATAACTTTTCTTGTTAGACCTTTAGTGAAAGGATCCACCAAGTTTTTCTCAGATTTGACAAACTGTAAAGAGATCACACCATTTTTCAACAATTCTCTGACTGAATTGTGTCTTATGCGTATGTGTCTCCTTTTTCCATTATAAACACTGTTCATAGCAACTCCAATAGCTGCTTCAGAGTCACAATGAAGAGAAACTGGTATAGACCGTTTTCCCCATAATGGCACATCTGCCAGCAAGTTTCACAACCATTCAGCTTCTTGACCTGCTAAATCAAGAGCAATAAATTCTGATTCCATAGTGGAACGTGCTATACAAGTTTGCTTGGAAGATTTCCATGATATAGCACCTCCACCTAAAGTAAAAATATATCCACTAGTGGAACTTACCTCATCATTATCAGAAACCCAATTTGCATCACAAAATCCTTCTAACACATCAGGAAATTTATAAAAATGCAAACACCACTCCATAGTACCTTTAAGATACCTGAGTAGGCGACGAAGTGCAGTCCAATGTTCATTACTTGGATTGTGAGTATATCTGCTTAGTCTACTCACATCATATGCTATGTCAGATCTAGTACAATTCATGAGGAACATAACACTCCCTATGATTTAGCATATTCAGTTTATGAAACACTAGAACCATTGTTTTTCTTAAGATGTATGCTAGGATCATAGGGAGTTTTCACAAGTAATTCATCATAACAATTAAACTTTTTAAGTATCTTTTCAATATAATGTGACTGACACAAAGAAAAACCATTATCACTTTTTCTCATTTTAACTCCAAGAATCACATCAGCTTCTCCTGGATCTTTCATATCAAAATGAGAGGATAAAAACAATTTGGTTTTTTGTACTATAGTCACATTGGTACCGAAAATTAGCATGTGATCAACATATAAACATATTATCACACATTCTTGTCCAAACAATTTAGAGTAAACACAAGTGTCAGATGAATTCACAATATAATGATTTTCTCAACTTACACACTGAAATTCTGTTCTCTGGCAGGACAGATGACTTACACAATGTCTAGTACAATGTGTCAGTAGTCCAGATGTCCTAGACAACTAGTTCGACAACTGGTTATGAGGATCACACGTTATTGCAATACTGAAGTAAACAAAAGCAATAAACAACACCAGTAATTTGTTAACCCAGTTCGGCGCTAAACAGCCCTACTCTGGAGGATACCAATCCAGGAATTGAACACTACTACTCCGAATCAATACTTAGTCTTACAACACTACCAAACACCTTTTGGCATGTACGCCTTTTCTTAATCCTAGTAATCTTCTACTCAAGGGCTAACTCCCCCTGAATATGAGAACCTGCCCAACTCCCTCTAATCACTAATCCTAAGTGACGAAACAACTTTAAACTTCACAGTTTAAAAGATAGAGTTGAATGGCAACATTCAACGACACAAAGCTTCAAAGTATCAAGAACAATACTAAAAGCCACTAAGTGTTTTGCACAGTGGGTACAAAACTTTGGACTCATAATCTTCAGTTATTGTGGGTTGAGTTTTAAGCTCTATGTTGAGTCCTTTATATAGACGTGCAATTCTTCAGATAATCTCCAGTCTTTCAGATGCACTCAAATAAGAATTAGTTTTAAAACAAACTTGTTTTAAAACAAACTCCACAAAGATAAAGATTTAATCTCTATCCACTAATTAAATACCAATCCAATCGTATCTAACACATAGGATTAATAACAAACTTCATCATTAATCCTAATCTCAGCTTGTTACTAAAAGATTCGTGTTTTATTCAAATTAAAACAAACACGCGTGCTTAATGGATAAGCATTATCTTTTAAGCTGAACTGGGTCAAGATGTCCTACCCACATGTCTTGGGACATCTTGTTCGACATGCTGCCTATGCATGCTCTGAACCCAGTGACAAGATGTCTAGGACATCTTGTTCAACATGTTGCATCTGCACATCTTCAATATGCACAAGTGGTGTAGACTTAATTACTTTAGCATTGGTGCTTCAGTTAAGTCACTCTGACCAAGTTGTTTTAGCCTTATGATGCAGCCAATCTCAAAAGAACTACACACACTTTGTTCTCTTAACCTTGAAACAAATAGCCCTCTGGTTGTTCCACATAGATTTCTTCTCTCAAGTCACCATTAAGAAAGGCTGTCTTCACATCCATTTGATGTACTACAAGTCCATGAATAGCAGCTAAAGCAACTAGAGAACGAATTGTGGATATTTTAGTAACAGGAGAATATGTATCAAAATAGTCAATTTCTTTCTTTTGTGTGTAACCAACAACTACTAATCTAGCCTTAAATTTATCAATGGTTCCATCAGTTCTTAATTTCTTTCTAAATATCCATTTACATCTAATTGGTTTACTTCCCTTAGGCAAGTCAACCAAATCCCAAGTATGATTAGACATGATAGAATCTAATTCACTATTAATTGCCTTTTTCCAAAAGTTGGCATCAATAGATGTTACAACTTCATTATAAGTTCTAGGATCCTCTTCAATGAGAAAAGTAGATACAAAAGCATCATTTATTTTATCAACATCATTGTTTTCAACTAAGAAGGCGGTAACAAAATCTGGTCCAAAACTACTTTTTATTCTCTTCCTTTTACTTCTTCTAGGATCATTAACTTCTTCATTTGCAACAGAAGAAGAAATAAGCAAATGTATGGGCACTGAAGTAGTATTAGAAGAAGAACTTGGTTTAGTTACATGTTTTGTTAAAGGAAATTCTTGTTCAAAAAATTCTGCATTTCTAGATTCACAAATAGAATTGTCATTCAAACGCAAGAACCTATATGCAGCACTATTTTGAGCATATCTGTAACACCCCGTTTTTCAAAGGCCCAAAGGTAGGCACTTTTTTTTTTTTTTTAAAACACGAGACAGAGTGCGCGGAAAATATTTTACAAGAGCCGGCATTATTCATACAACAGGACTAAAGCAATAATAGTACGACCAACAAGGTGACTAAAATAGTACTATATGCATCATAGTGCTTCTCGGAGAAGCAAAGTGTGTACCTGAATACTTACATCCCAAAATATCGCAGTCTAGACCACAAGTATAAGTATTCAAATACAGTCATCCCAAAGAGTCAGAATTCTACTATAACCAAAAGCACGGTGTACAAGACACACCGGCACACCACCTAACTAGGTCCAACATGCCACTCGATCACTGAGGGCCCAGGAAGCCACCGTCGTCCTCACGACCCACAGTCTCAGACGGGAAACCATCGTCTAGGTGGGGGTAACCCGTTCATGTTTCATTGTAAGGGTCACCACACGTATACATACAGATAATTCACACAAGATATACACATACCAAATACGGAAAGCAAATAAACATTTAGCATTTCCTCCTCAACAGGCATTATAATTCAAATGCACACAAAGCCTATCAATGCAGACTCTACAATGAGCGTGGCACCAATCACTGGCTGCCACATGCATGAATTCCAGAATTTAACCTCTCCGCAGAGAGTCGTAGGTCCAACCCCTACTAAACCCCGTAGGGCAGGTGAAGCCACACAGACTATAACACCAAGGTGAAGCCACACAGACTCTAACACCAACTCAATAAAAATCCCGCAGGATTAGGTGAAGCCACACAGACTCTAACACCTGGTGCTTAGGTGAAGCCACACAGACTCTAACACCCGTACACGCAACTATGAAATGCATGAGCATATTTTATATTTCAGCATATATAGGGCAGTCACACAGACAAATCCCCGGTGAAGTCACACAGACAAACACCCATGTAGTCTCCACTGACATACACGTTCCATACATGCTCATGCAACAATCAATATACATACACAAATGTAATCATCTCCACATACCAATACATATATTCGCAAATCATATGTAAAGCATACGCATGTAATTTAAACACGTTCTCGTCTCGAGAATACATAATACCAAGCACACAAACACATCACAGAACCAAGCATACACACATCTCATTAAAGATATAAGGCAGAGATAAAGGTGCCCTTACCTCGGCAAGCTTCCACTAACTTTTCTCGTACAACTCTACAATTCGCGCTACCTAAAATTAAGTAGCGTACAATCAATAAAATACTCCCATCACATCCTAACCAAACGAAACCTATTCTCAAAGTTCTAGAGGGGTTTTGGGTACTTTCTAAAACTCTCGGATAGTGATTTCGAGTCCTCCCCATAGTGATTAAAAATTCACGAAGTTAAATGCATTATTTTCGCTATACGAAAATATTTTCGTTTCAAAGCATACTATGAAATTCTTTTAGTTCTAACTCCAAAGTGATCAATTACACATAATAAAACCATTTGAAAACAACCCATGAGCTCTTCAAAAAATTTCACAAAAATAAAAGTTTACTTGCATCACAAGTTACAAGTTTTTCTTCTCAAATAAAATGGCCATAACTCGCTCATTCTTTATCCAATCGAGACGAGCCATACGCCAAAATCTTCGTCTCGAAAAGACGGATCAAATGGCCAAGGTTCTAGGTCACAAAAACAATTTTAAAATGACAAGAATACCCTTCAAAATTTCGGCCAGAAATGAAATCACACCCTAAATCATTTTTCTTTCATTTCAAAAGCATAGCATTTAATTCACAAAATCATTTAATTGATCAAACAAAACATTTCCAAAACATAATCCACAATTCAAAATAGTTTTCACAAAAATTCTCAAGAACACACAAAATATTTTTCTTGTTTCTTAAAACAAAGTCACTTTCCACACATCCATTTTCATAAAAGGTTCAAACGCAACATCATTTTCACAATCAACAACCAACAACTCATGTTCTTGATCAATTAGGAATTTTCCTCAAAACTCTAGTAAAGATTTTCATGATCTCATCATCTAACAATGGAAAGCATCACTACTAAGCCTAAACATGCTAGTTCATCACTCATGAACAACTTTCAAGCAACAAGAATCATTTATGGACTATTTCTCACAAATTTCTCTCAAGAACATAACCTCTAAAGTTCATGAAACTCTAAGAATCTTAGCCACACAAGAGAAAGGAAGAGGTTAGTTACCTTAGGAGATGATTCCTAGCAATTTTCCTATGATCCAACAAGCCTCTAATCAAGTGATTTGGTGAGGAAATGAAATTTTGCTCAAGGAAGGAAGGGGAAAGGATGGCCACGGCAAGAGAGAAAGAAGAATGAGAGTCTTGCGTGATTTTTCTAAGTCAACAATGATCAAACCTCCTTACTATGCTAAGGTCTTGCTTCATCACAACCATTGGATCAAAAAGCATAAAGTTTCAAGGCCAAACCCTAGCCCTTGGATCAAGTCTTGGTCACTAAGTGGCTCTCACAAATATCTAGATATTTATGAGCTTGCCAACTCATCTCACTCAGTCTCCACGTTCGCTCTTAAACAAGTCGTATTTCGCGTACCGATAAATTTTACCGAAGCAGAAAAATTCTACCGTAAACCATACAATTAAAACCATTCACAAACAATTCGAATAAATTTTATTCCGAATAAATTTTTGCTCCTTAGCTCGGAAAAATATAATGAGATCAAATTCACATCACATTCGATATATAAAGTCTACATTTAAATTTTGAAGGAAATCGAAAACCGTAAAATTTTCAAACAGCGGTATAATTTTCTACTCGTTATTCCAAAATACAGAGAAAACCAAATTTCGAAGTTCTGACGACATAGGAACGTTCTCATAGATAAAAGAAGACTAAGAAACGAGAGTATGTGCTTTTCCAGCACACGAGCACAAAACAGACTCCAACTCAGCAAAAATGTTGTTATTGCGACGATACTCACAAAACAACTTAACAGAAGCCCTAATATTCTTAGCCATTACTTATTTTCCTCACACAAATGGTACAGTGGAATTACGGGTCTTACATTACTACCCTCCAAAAAGAAGTTTCGTCCTCGAAACTAAAAGTAAGAGTAACAACTCAACTAGTTTGTACTATCACTAACACAATAGAGTCTCGTCGGATTAGGTGTAGCCTCACAGATGCTATCACCACCACACTGGTATGACCGTGCACATATCGTAACCCTCTACAAAGTCACACTGGTTCAACTACAGACACAAAACTAGACATCACATAAGGAGTCAGCACTCAAAATTAACTTTACTACAAAGGTTCACAACCTCTAGTTCTCAAGATCCTAGGTCAACACGACAAATTCCCAAGGTCACCTTTTTCGCCTCCGCGACATTGCCCTTTCCAATAGGTTCACACAAAGTGGTGTCTGGCTACCCACCAAAACGAAACACCAAAAACTTTCTACACACTACCAAAGCTAGCAAAACGAGTCGATTCCAATCAGCACAATTCCGTCTATCATTAACAAGAGATTAAGGGTGATCAGTTCCTTAATTTGTCAATAGATAGCCGACAATCATGATGGTGGCTTAGACCATCTTTACCTAACTTTAATAATCCTCACTTCTACTCGTGCTCAAGGTCATCTGAGGCACAAGGTTCCAACAATTCCTTCGAGGTTTTCTTAATGTATTCCTCAATTACTTACTACCTCGATCTCGGCGACGAGCCACAATACTCAAACACAAAACTTATAATCTCATGCTTCCACTCACGAAACATCCGTTTAGTATCATCCAAATCAGTAAGTACAAGGCCACCATGGCAAGTACCACACATACCATTATACTCCGAAAGAAGTTGTCATCTCGGTAAAAGAACTTCCAACTTCACTATTATCCATAAGCCCTTAATTTTTCCTTTAATCTCATAACTGCGTCGAACCATCCAATCACAGTCTTAATAACATCTTCCCAACATCTGGTTGGTGATTACACTTCGCAAATTCTCTCAGCACTCGCCAACCTATACCATCTATGTCATGGACTCCCTTTATCCAACCTCAAATTCCCAAAAATTCAATCTTTCAAGCGTCCACATATTTTCCAAATTAATACTTAGCTTAACCTTGCCTGCTTTAGCATAAAACATTTCTCCTTGTTGACTGCCATCGTTGGCACACACCCTCTCTACATCGTATTCTCATTCTACTTCTGAACTCTCTTGAGTTCCTTTCCTCTTACCTTCAAATTCTCTTTTACTCAAAAGAGCTCGTCACCCTGACCATTCTTAAACTTTCTAACATCTTATCTTTAATATAAATTCCTACGTCCAAAATACATCTAGAGGCACTTCTCACCTCGACTAACATAAGCCACATCTCCATGTGTTTCTCCATTACTTATTCTTGACATGGCTTTCCTACGACTAACTTCCTCTGCGACTATCCCATCGATATTATAACTCTACAAAACTCCAATTAGGTCCGTCTCATCGTTCTACTAATTTGCAACTTCCAAGTTCAACAACCGCCTAGAGTTGGTTTCCAAACAACCAAGACCTCCATCTTGTTGATTCCAAACAACATCTTTAACTCGCCGCACACACAATAATTACTCTTGTTCCACATCAACTTGTTTCCGATCAAGCACACTCTTCATCGTTCGATTGGTCCTTCATCATTATGACTATTCTAAAGTTATAATATTCTCTAATATCAATAATCAACTTCGCACATACGTTCTCGCTACCCATCCTGACACATCCATTCACTAGCGGAATTCTTATTCATCTCTAACTTTCACCAAGGTGTCAACTAATGTATGCCTTAAAATCAACGCTCCAATTAATTAATCCATCAAGTTCCTATTACGTATCTCTCTATGCATAACTACCTCTAATCTTATCTTCATCATGTCACTATAATTCACCTCCAAATCGAGTCATCTTACTCATCCATCACACCAATGAACACTTATCTTAAATCTTAACACTTGACTTCTCTAGAACAGCTACCAAATCATAACACATCGCTATGATTTCATCCTTAATACGTTCGATACCCAAATCAAACTCATGAATCTATTACTCAAGAACTACAATTACTTGTCTTACCATCTAGATTCATCCATTAAATCCTAATATATAGTGCAGGGCCTTTCTTTATAGTAATTCTCACTATCTCAATACTCTTACGAATGAATCCTTGTCTAATCACAACTTTATATTTCTAGAAAATTTTCAAACATTGTCGTCCATGACCTGAATTTCTTAACGTTTGGTTACATCAACTCCTATGATTCCATAATTTCAAGGTACTACTTGGTCTTTCAACCCTCTTGGTCGATCAAAATCATTAACTTAAATGTACATCCACACAGGATCTCTACTCAATCTTGACTAATCTCTTCAAACTACTCAATAATTTTTGACTAATCCCTAAGAATTACTCAATATGCTTACTTCCAATTCATTATATTAATACCAAGAATCCCTTGTAGTTCTTATTCGCCTCAAGTCCATCCTCCTCAGACCACTCCGTCTAAGGAATTCAAAGGCACTGGTCGACCAAATTCCACCAATGCTCGGGGGTTTCAACTATTCTACTTACCGAAGCATCACTCCCTAAAGTACTTCAGTAAGAAACAGTCAGGTGCCTGAGCATATCCCATGCCAGACTCAAGATGAATAACTACATAACCCTCAACACAACAAAAATCGATCGCTAGAACTAACACAACTCTAGCTATATTCTGACTGACTTTGGACTAACCACTCTACGACACATTTTCCCTTTGATGATCTAAAGCCGAGCTCTGATACCACAATGTAACACCCCGTTTTTCAAAGGCCCAAAGGTAGGCACTTTTTTTTTTTTTAAAACACGAGACAGAGTGCGCGGAAAATATTTTACAAGAGCCGGCATTATTCATACAACAGGACTAAAGCAATAATAGTACGACCAACAAGGTGACTGAAATAGTACTATATGCATCATAGTGCTTCTCGGAGAAGCAAAGTGTGTACCTGAATACTTACATCCCAAAATATCGCAGTCTAGACCACAAGTATAAGTATTCAAATACAGTCATCCCAAAGAGTCAGAATTCTACTATAACCAAAAGCACGGTGTACAAGACACACCGGCACACCACCTAACTAGGTCCAACATGCCACTCGATCACTGAGGGCCCAGGAAGCCACCGTTGTCCTCACGACCCACAGTCTCAGACGGGAAACCATCGTCTAGGTGGGGGGTAACCCGTTCATGTTTCATTGTAAGGGTCACCACACGTATACATACAGATAATTCACACAAGATATACACATACCAAATACGGAAAGCAAATAAACATTTAGCATTTCCTCCTCAACAGGCATTATAATTCAAATGCACACAAAGCCTATCAATGCAGACTCTACAATGAGCGTGGCACCAATCACTGGCTGCCACATGCATGAATTCCGGAATTTAACCTCTTCGCAGAGAGTCGTAGGTCCAACCCCTACTAAACCCCGTAGGGCAGGTGAAGCCACACAGACTATAACACCAAGGTGAAGCCACACAGACTCTAACACCAACTCAATAAAAATCCCGCAGGATTAGGTGAAGCCACACAGACTCTAACACCTGGTGCTTAGGTGAAGCCACACAGACTCTAACACCCGTACACGCAACTATGAAATGCATGAGCATATTTTATATTTCAGCATATATAGGGCAGTCACACAGACAAATCCCCGGTGAAGTCACACAGACAAACACCCATGTAGTCTCCACTGACATACACGTTCCATACATGCTCATGCAACAATCAATATACATACACAAATGTAATCATCTCCACATACCAATACATATATTCGCAAATCATATGTAAAGCATACGCATGTAATTTAAACACGTTCTCGTCTCGAGAATACATAATACCAAGCACACAAACACATCACAGAACCAAGCATACACACATGTCATTAAAGATATAAGGCAGAGATAAAGGTGCCCTTACCTCGGCAAGCTTCCACTAACTTTTCTCGTACAACTCTACAATTCGTGCTACCTAAAATTAAGTAGCGTACAATCAATAAAATACTCCCATCACATCCTAACCAAACGAAACCTATTCTCAAAGTTCTAGAGGGGTTTTGGGTACTTTCTAAAACTCTCGGATAGTGATTTCGAGTCCTCCCCATAGTGATTAAAAATTCACGAAGTTAAATGCATTATTTTCGCTATACGAAAATATTTTCGTTTCAAAGCATACTATGAAATTCTTTTAGTTCTAACTCCAAAGTGATCAATTACACATAATAAAACCATTTGAAAACAACCCATGAGCTCTTCAAAAAATTTCACAAAAATAAAAGTTTACTTGCATCACAAGTTACAAGTTTTTCTTCTCAAATAAAATGGCCATAACTCGCTCATTCTTTATCCAATCGAGACGAGCCATACGCCAAAATCTTCGTCTCGAAAAGACGGATCAAATGGTCAAGGTTCTAGGTCACAAAAACAATTTTAAAATGACCAGAATACCCTTCAAAATTTCGGCCAGAAATGAAATCACACCCTAAATCATTTTTCTTTCATTTCAAAAGCATAGCATTAACCAATTAGTTCACAAAATCATTTAATTGATCAAACAAAACATTTCCAAAACATAATCCACAATTCAAAATAGTTTTCACAAAAATTCTCAAGAACACACAAAATATTTTTCTTGTTTCTTAAAACAAAGTCACTTTCCACACATCCATTTTCATAAAAGGTTCAAACGCAACATCATTTTCACAATCAACAACCAACAACTCATGTTCTTGATCAATTAGGAATTTTCCTCAAAACTCTAGTAAAGATTTTCATGATCTCATCATCTAACAATGGAAAGCATCACTACTAAGCCTAAACATGCTAGTTCATCACTCATGAACAACTTTCAAGCAACAAGAATCATTTATGGACTATTTCTCACAAATTTCTCTCAAGAACATAACCTCTAAAGTTCATGAAACTCTAAGAATCTTAGCCACACAAGAGAAAGGAAGAGGTTAGTTATCTTAGGAGATGATTCCTAGCAATTTTCCTATGATCCAACAAGCCTCTAATCAAGTGATTTGGTGAGGAAATGAAATTTTGCTCAAGGAAGGAAGGGGAAAGGATGGCCACGGCAAGAGAGAAAGAAGAATGAGAGTCTTGTGTGATTTTTCTAAGTCAACAATGATCAAACCTCCTTACTATGCTAAGGTCTTGCTTCATCACAACCATTGGATCAAAAAGCATAAAGTTTCAAGGCCAAACCCTAGCCCTTGGATCAAGTCTTGGTCACCAAGTGGCTCTCACAAATATCTAGATATTTATGAGCTTGCCAACTCATCTCACTCAGTCTCCACGTTCGCTCTTAAACGAGTCGTATTTCGCGTACCGATAAATTTTACCGAAGCAGAAAAATTCTACCGTAAACCATACAATTAAAACCATTCACAAACAATTCAAATAAATTTTATTCCGAATAAATTTTCGCTCCTTAGCTCGGAAAAATATAATGAGATCAAATTCACATCACATTCGATATATAAAGTCTACATTTAAATATTGAAGGAAATCGAAAACCGTAAAATTTTCAAACAGCGGTATAATTTTCTACTCGTTATTCCAAAATACAGAGAAAACCAAATTTCGAAGTTCTGACGACATAGGAACGTTCTCATAGATAAAAGAAGACTAAGAAACGAGAGTATGTGCGTTTCCAGCACACGAGCACAAAACAGACTCCAACTCAGCAAAAATGTTGTTATTGCGACGATACTCACAAAACAACTTAACAGAAGCCCTAATATTCTTAGCCATTACTTATTTTCCTCACACAAATGGTACAGTGGAATTACGGGTCTTACAATATCCAATAAACACACAATCAAAAGTTTTGGTACCTACATTAGTCCTCTTAAAATCCGGTAGAGCTACCTTAGCTAGACGACCCCATACTTTTAAAAAAATTAAATTTGGCGCAAATCCTTTCCATAATTCATATGGAGTTTTATCTAGTCGTTTATGGGGAACCCTATTTAGTATATAACAAGCTGACTTCAAAAACACAGTTAGTAAAGGAGGTAAAACATACTTTATTACATTTATAGATGATTTTTCTAGATATGCCAAAGTTTATCTTCTAAGGTCAAAATATCAATATTGCTGCCAATTTTTTAGACACATTCATAAGTATTTTATTTATTATTGTTACTAGTTTTTTTTTTTTTTTTGTTTTATAATCTATACTCTTCACGAAGAGAGTATATCCCAATTCCACTGTTGATACTTTTTTTTAGTGGATTCGTGTTTCTGCCCCATGCTAAACTGAATCGTTACTTTGACAGTGCTCGTGTGTCACGTTATGACTGGTCCTGGACATCTGATTGCAGGTTTGTGTTATTTTGCTTTCTAGGTTTTATTCAGAATGTCAGTTTTCCTGGTGCAGCTATGTGTTGAACCTTAAGCATCTGCTGCTTCCCATTTATCTTTTTCAGAAATTGCCTGGTTGCTTTTTAGAATCTGAAACATCAGTTACTTATCAGATCCTTAAGACATATATTCAGCTTGAATAAAAAATAATATTGTGTGTGTATACTTATCAGATCCTTAAGACATATAAAGTTGTTGAAGGATACAAATTACAATACAATGGTTAATGTTTATAGCAAAATAAGCGATGTTTGTTGCGGTAAAATGTGTTGGGCTTTGAAGGTTCATGTGATGCGTTTGTGGATTGTGAAGTCAAATTTAATACGTGGTCAGGATAATTCAATTGAAATGGTGCTTATAGATGAGAAGGTAAAATATCCTAACTAAGTCATGTTTTATTTATAAGCACATAAAATGTTTTATTACTTAGAACTAATCACATGTTTATTAGGGTTGCAAGATACACGCTACTGTACGGAGGCACTTGATTCATTTGTTTAAAGGTGTTTTTATTGAAGGTGAATGTTATGCTTTGTCTACCTTTTCCGTTGTTGAAGCTTATGGGCTCTGTAGGCCGACTAGACACCCTTGCCGTTTGTTTTTTCATTTGACTACTCTGTTGGAAAGAGTAGAATGTCCAAGAATCAAGTTAAACAGATTGTCGTTGATGGATATTGGTGAAATTAACCTTCATTCATTTGATAGCAACTACTTTGTTGGTCAGTTTTTTTTTTTTTTTAATGTATAAATAGTTTATTGAATTTTTATGTTGATTATCAATTAATGTTTGGTAGATTAACTTTAGATTTAATGGGAGTCATGACTGGTATATCTTCTCAAAATGAGTTTATTAAAGATGGCGAACGTATTAAGATGATTGTGATAGAGTTATCTGACCACAGGTACACTGTTGTTGCGATTTCAATTTGTTTTTAATTTATCATTTTGGTTTTTTTGTACTATGTCATGAATTTATTTTGTTGATGTTTTCTGAAATTTTTTAGAGGTTTCTGTCATCTTGTGTTGTTTGGGGAAATGGTGGACTTCTTGAACCAAATGATGAGAACTCTGCAAGGAGGATTACCTGTAGTTGTTGTACAATTTGCTAAAGTTAGATACTTCAGGGGTAAACCTTTTTTGTTGTTAACAAGTTATAGTTAATTTTTTATAGCTTTCTTAAGGATTTGTTAATGTTTAAAACTGTTATAATTACTTTCCTATAGGCCGTGTACTTCTGCAGAATATTCAAAATCTTACTAGAATGTGGTTGAATCCTGCAATAAAAGATGTTGCTTTGTTTGGTAGAAGGTTTGCAATAAAATGACATTCCCAAATATCTTCATTCCATGTTTCATTCATGAAATAATTTATCAAAATGTTGTTTTAATTTCATATGCGTTGCATTTCTTATTGATAGGTTATCTAAGATGCACGGTGGTGCTACTGCATGCTTTTCACTGATTGGTCCTGGGCTGAAACCTTCGGTGGAGGATGATTTCCTTCATTTTTATCCAAAGAAAACCATTGCAGAATTGAAATCTACACTTGAAGATGGACCCTTTTTTGTATCTTGTGTTGTGGATGGTTCGGTTGTTGGAGAAGATTGGTGGTATCCTTCATGTCGTTGTTCAAAATGTTTGATTAAAAATTTTGATTTTCATTAGTGTAGAAGCTGTTCAAAGCATGTATTTCAAATCGTTCCTAGGTATATTCCTACCATTGGTTTGTTTATGTTAGTAAATGATTATTTTTCATTGTGTATAAAAAAATTATTAACTTTTCTGTTGAATAGGTTTCGTATCAAAATACATGTTACTGGTGGCATTGAATATGCTATGTTTGTGGTGTCTAATGATGATGTTTGTTTGCTAACTGGTGCTAAATGCAAACTTGTGGTTTCATCCTCCAAGGTAGTGACTTACTAATTAGGCTATTCAAAAAAATTGTTATTTACTATTTTATTTTTTATTCTTAAGGTTTGATTATTATTAATTAACAGGCGTTGAATGGAGTGAATCCACCTCCTGAGTTGCAGAAAATGGAAGGTTTAAAGATATTGTTTAAAATTGCAACGGTGTCTTCCCTGAATTCTATTTACAAAGGTTTCTAGGATTTGTGTTGATCCTGATGTTGTAAATGCTTTTTCCATTGGAGGAAATTATTATACTCCTGCAAAGGTTATTTATGTTGATGTTTCATTTCATGCATTTGTTGTCACATTCATGTTGTACTTCAACTTATTATAATGATCTATTTTGTTTTTTGTATTTAGTCTGTTTATAAGCCAAGCATGACTGAGTTCGACACACCGTTGATTTTGGGTGAACAAGTGGTTGAACCTGGGGATCTTTTGTCAAAGAGAAGTTTGGGTGCTGCATTTGAAAATGCATCTGGGGAGGAAGGTGGAGGTCATAAGAAGTGATCCAGCGATTATTAAGTGTTGTTTGTAATACTAGTTTGGTGTTTTTTGGTAACGTTAAGATGTTGGTATTGTCGTTGGGAAGTATTAAATAAAATGTACTGTTATGTATTAAGAGAAATTAATGATACGTTATAATGCTTTTTCTAGCTGGGTACTATGTCAAACAATGGAACCAATATTACTATTATATTTATATCACTTATCTTTGCTATTTGTTTGATATTTTGTTTATTGCTATATATATCAATCCTGGCCAAAAAAATGCATTTCTCATTTCTAGAATCTAGAGATGAATATTTTTTCACGTGGACCACAATCCAACAAGTATCATGTATAGTACCCTATGTGGTAACACACTAAATGCAGTTATTATTGAATCTATGATTAATTTTATACTTTGCAATCTACAAAACCAAAAAAAAAAATACTACATTTCTATCACTCTTTTGTTTGTATTTTGAATTTCATTTTTTTTTGCTTACTACTACATTAATCAGCGCATTTTTTAAGTTGTGTTTCAAAGTTTTTATAAGTTTAAATTGAACATTTTTTAAGAGGGAAAAAGTTTATATGTAACCTGACAGGAGTTTTGGCTCAGATTTAGCTAGCCAACACAGAGGGAAAGAATCTGCCTCTGAAAAGTTTATCTGCTGAATGTTGTTCAGCATCTGAAACCTTCTGCCTTATCATGCAACCTAGCAGGAGCTGTAGCTCATATTTAGTTACTTTTGATAGTCTATACCTGATGTCTATAAGTATTTATCTCATAGGTTCTGGCAGTTCGGCATTTAATTTTTTATATTATTAAAACTTATTTGGGTATTTCATTGTGTTTGTCTGTGGGTTAAGTTCAATCTACTATAAATATGCTTTTCTATTCTTCTTTCCAAGACTTGTGAGCTTGTGTTTGAAGACAAATATATATCCCAGTAGTTTATAAAATATTTTATCGATTTATACTTTAGCCAGATGGATCCAACTTTTGATAGGTTGTGTGATGTTCTTCCTAGAAGAGAAACATGGAGGGTTAAGGTTCGGGTTGTTCGCGTTTGGGAAGTTCCTAATTTCTTAATGAAATTCTGGTGGCAAGTGTCAGATGTGTAGCACGATGTGTACACTTTAGGAATCGTACGATGTGTAGCCTAATGTGTCAACATCGTGAACAACTGAACTTGATGAACAAGTAAACAATATAAAGTGCAGAAAACAAAAGAACACGTGAGTTTGTTAACCCAGTTCGGCACTTATAACAAGCCCTATTCTGGAGGATACCAATCCAGGGATGAATCCACTATGGTAGTATCAATTCAAAGCTAAACTCCCCCGTTTACAACTTCTCACTTAATCACTACCCATGCTAATTCTACCTAGGAACTCCTTGATATGAGAACCTCTGCTCACTCCCCCTCAACCTTACCCAGTAAGGATTTAATAACAAACTCAGTTTGGAGACACACTCCTAGAAAACTATGCACTCGTACCTAAAGGCTTTGAGTGTTGCACACTCTAACTCCTTGCTTCAAAGCTTTGGAGAAAGAACACTAGAGATTACAACTCTATCAAACTCAGTCCTTACTTGTATCAAAATTATGATTCAAGTGAAGGCTCACAAATAACAATAAACAGACTAAGACCTAAGACTCGATATCTTCAACTCTTGGCTTCGTACTCCTTTATGTCTTCAGTCTTCCTTTATATAGAACAACTTTCATGGGCTTGGATCTTCAATGTTGACAGCTGGCCTTTGTTAATTCTCCTTGAGATTTATTTGATCATAATCTTTTAATTGTTTGTTTCAAATCTTTTTGATCAAAGTCGACCGATAAAATAAAACAGAACCATGAAAGATTATCTTGTTCCTTGGCGCGCAAGCTGGCACGATATACTTGAAAAACAAATCTTTTTCAAAAGATCGCGTTTAAATAAATAAAGGCGCGTCCAGTAGGGCATCCAGATGTGAACCCTGATGTGCCACACATCATGCTCCACATCATGGAATCAGGCTTATTTTACCAAATGAAGCCAACACCCTAAAAGGTCTCAACAATCTCCCCCTTTGGCAAATTTTGGGCTAAAATAATCTTTGAGTCACCCAACTAAACTTGGAGAGATGTATAGGCACATCAGAGGCATGCAGCAGTGGATCAGAGCCTCACAAACGAAGAGAGAATTAAACTCTCACAAGATAGGAAAGTAAATTTCCAAAGACTGAGAAAAATAAATTCTCAGACACATACAAGCATGAGATTCCATGCACACATAAGGGAGGGTAGCAAACCCAGTAATAGTCTACTCCCCTTTGAACTAGAGCACTTTCCATGTACTCCCCCTAAATCTCATATCCTCTATAGGCTTCTTCAGAATGCATGACCTAGAGAGAAATAGAGAAGTTTTAAACTTGGCTTCTTAAGAATGCATGACCAAGTTAAAACTCACAGATGTGTCAAACATCACACAAAATAACTTCTACAGGCTTCTTAAGAATGCATCACCATGTAGAAATTAGATAACATCTTCAATTGGACTTCTTAAGAATGCATCACCCAGTTGAAAATGTACAGAAAAGGTCTTCAGAAGAACATGCTTTAGAAAACTAATTCTTCAAAAATTTGTTGAGAAAACATTTGAAGAAAAATAAGCATGTATACCAGATGTGTAGTCAGATGTGCCACACATCACAATTTGCTGCAGTTAAGACTTCAAAGTTGTTCATTTTAATTTTTACTCCCCCTTTTTAGCCATAAATTATGACAAACATACTGAGAGTAAGTAACACACCATAGAATGCAGATAGCATGAGATGTAGAGATGATGGTGCATGAACAGAAAAAGGCACTCAGGCCGTTAATAGTGCAGCAAGTACAGAACAGGCACGCAAAGGTGCATCAGAAATCCAGAGCATAGCCCACAAAATACAAGCAAAAACAAGGAAATACTGAGTACAGGGAAATATTAATGAATTACAATAATTCAAATATCCTGGCTCCCATCAGTTTCCTCAGCTTCAGAGTCATTGGGCTCCTCCTCCTCCAATTCCTCATTCTCAGCCATTGTTTGCTCATCCTCAAGCTCCAGTCCAGTAATGACTGCCTCCAGCTTGGCCTTCTTCTCATCCAGAGCCTTGCAAGTCTCCTTTAAAGCAGCAATCATGTCTGTCCTAGACATAGCATTGTTTGAGCTGGATGTGCCCACATCAGGAGTCACATCAGACTGCTTGAGACTAAAAGAAATAGCAGACTCTCTTCTGCAAGACAAATCATCCTTGCCCAGAACATCAGGTCTCTGGCTCAATATGATTCCACACAGTAGGGAAGGAAATGCAATGGGTAGTTTGACAGCTAGGGTTTTGGCATGTTTGATAGTCTGATCAAAAATATAGGTACCAAAATCAAAATTAGATTTGCTACCAATAGTATATATGAACCTAGCCAAACCTGTAGCCACATCACAGTTGTGTGTGGTAGGCACCCAGTTAGCAGCAGCAATCCTGTTCAGGATGTTGTAGATTGGTGTGAGCTTGCTTGCTTGCAGTTTCCCTTTCTTAGGCCAAGTCTTGACCTTTCCAGCTGTGATGGCCTTGATTATGTAGTTGTCATTTGCCTCCATCTCAGCAAAGGGCTCCTCACTTCTGCCCAGATACTTGTTGATAACAGTGGGAGAGAAGTGAATTTCTTTTCCTCTCACAAAAACAGTTTGGTATTCCTTGTCCAAAGGATTGTCACAACCAGCAGGGATGTTTACCAAAAACTCTTTGACTACCTTCTCATAGCAGTCACCCAGTCCAGTAACAGTCTTCATCAAGCCAGCATGCTTGATCAACCTCATAACTTCCTTGCACTGCAAGGCTTCAACACTTAGCTCCCTCTCCAGAGCTAACCTTCTATGAGCAATGTACTTCCATTTACCAGCATGTGCAGGGTTGTGGAAGGAAATCAAATCAACTGGGATGTCAGGAATTCCCTGAGGAATTTTCTTCTTCCCATAGCTCTTCTTCACAGCAGACTCAATGTGAATCACATCAAGCTCCATATTGCGTTCCTCAGCAGATTCTTCTTCAGACTCACTGATGTGAGCTACATCCTGCTCCACATCGTACTCTGAGTCACTTGTAGGTGGCTCTTTTCTTTTCTGAGTCTTCTTCTTTGCAGGTGGAACCACAGCTTTACTAAAACCCTTCTTGGGACCATACATGACTTGCCTCTTAACAGGCTTCTTCTTCTCCTTAGTAGCAGCAGGAGAAATCTCAACAACAGCAGGACCTTTACCACTTCTAGTCCTTCTCGCAATACTATCCTCAGTAAGCTTCTTCAAGGGGATGTCAGAATTGTAGCCTTCTACATCCACAACAACCTTGTCAGACTGGGTATTATCTTCAGGTTCCTCAACCTCAGCAGGTTGATCTTCTTCAACAAATTCCTGTTCAGGAGAATCAGGAATGACAGCAGGTTTTTCAACAGCAGCAGTCTCTTTTTCAGCAGGAGACTCTTCTTCACCTTGTGGCAATGATGTGCCAACATCTGCCGCAACATTAGGTTCTTGCAGGGCCTGGAGCACAGAATCAATGATCTTCTGAGTCAAGGGATGTCTTTGACTCTCAGGGATCTTTACAGCAGCCTTCTCAGGGTTAGGGTTTGAAGAACCTACACCCATAGATGCTTCAGCATTTGCATCACCAGATTTTGCAGGAAGAGGTTCAACATGCAAACTTTCCATGGTGTGAACCCTCTTTGGTGAGCCAATCTTTGGCTTCTTGCTTTTCTTCTTCTTCTTCTTGGATTTTTCTGTGGAAGGAGAAGGAACAACATCTTCCTCTGCAGCAATGGGGGTTGATTCCCTTCTTGATCGTTTTGACTTCTTCTTCTTTGATCCAGATGGCTTGATCATAGAGACAGGAGTGGCATTAACGATCGTGTCACTTTGAACTTCTTCAGGATGCGGGGAATTAAGTTTTGGTGATGATGGAGGAGTCGTGAATTTGGTTGAAGGAGATGTTTTGGTTGCAGTAGACATGATGATGATGATGGTGATTTGGTATGAAGATTTTCAAAGAAAATAGCAGAGAGATGAACAAAGGTTTTGAGAGAGAGATCAAGACAAGTTCTTGGTCGTTTGAGTGTTAGAGAGATGAATGTAGTGATCAATGTGGTAGGCAATAAGAGAAAAATCTTGAATAAACGGATTTCTTGGAGTTTTGATCGCGAAATAGCCGTTGGAAATATTTTGTAATGATTGCCTTTGGATTGCGTGCAACTATGGATGGAGGGAAAAAACAGGTAACCGTTGCACGCCTAAATAGCTATTATGGCTATTGATCCTCAAAGAGGCAAATACCAAGTTTGCCCCTTAACACCTCAAACCTATTTGCATCTAAAGCCTTAGTGAAAATATCTGCCAGTTGATTCTCTGTGGCAACATGCTCTAGAGTCACAATATTGTCTTCAACAAGATCTCTAATAAAATGGTGACGTATATCAATGTGCTTTGTCCTACTATGTTGGATAGGATTTTTGGAAATATTTATAGCACTTAGATTGTCACAGTATAATGTGAGCACATCTTGCTGCACATTGTACTCACCCAACATCTGCTTCATCCAAAGTAGCTGAGAGCAACTACTTCCTGCTGCAATATACTCAGCGTCAGCTGTAGAAAGAGAAACACAATTTTGTTTCTTGCTGAACCATGATATAAGGTTGCTTCCCAAAAAGAAACATCCACCAGAAGTGCTCTTCCTATCATCTGCACTTCCTGCCCAGTCAGCATCACAATAACCTAACAATCTTGTGTCTTCACCATGAGAGTAGAGAATTCCATAATCACTTGTACCACTGACATACTTGATAATCCTTTTGACTTGATTTAGATGACTCATCTTAGGCTCAGCTTGGTACCTTGCACACACACCAACAGCAAAGCTAATATCAGGTCTACTTGCAGTGAGATAAAGTAGACTGCCAATCATGCTTCTGTATAGACTTTGATCAACACTGACACCATGCTCATCTTTAGAAAGTTTGAGATGGGTTGCTGCAGGAGTTCTCTTGTGATTTGCATTCTCCATTCCAAATCTCTTCACAATGTTCTTGGCATACTTGCTTTGAGAGATGAAGATTGTATCTTCCATCTATTTGACTTGCAGACCAAGAAAGTAGGTAAGTTCACCTACAAGGCTCATCTCAAATTCAGACTGCATCTGATTCACAAACATCTTGACCATTGGATCAGACATTCCTCCAAACACAATGTCATCTACACAGATTTGTGCAATCATGAACTTGCCCTTTTCTTCTCTGACAAACAAGGTTTTATCTGATTCTCCTTTTCTATACCCTTGCTGCACAAGAAATTTGGTTAGCCTCTCATACCATGCCCTAGGAGCTTGCTTTAATCCATATAATGCCTTCTTCAATCTGTAGACATGATCTGGATAATTTGGATCAACAAATCCCTTGGGCTGCTCCACATAAACTTCCTCATTCAAGTAGCCATTGAGGAAAGCACTCTTCACATCCATCTGGAATAGCTTGAATTTCAAGATACATGCTACTTCCAAAAGTAACCTTATGGACTCAAGACGTGCCACAGGAGCAAATGTTTCATCAAAGTCTACTCCTTCAATCTGAGAGTAACCTTGAGCCACAAGCCTAGCCTTGTTTCTAGTCACAACACCACTTTCATCAGATTTATTCCTATAAACCCATTTAGTACCAATGATGTTGACTCCTTCAGGTCTAGGAACTAAATCCCACACTTCATTCCTCTTGAACTGGTTCAGCTCCTCTTGCATAGCTTCAATCCAAAACTCATCTGTCAAGGCTTCTTTCACATTCTTTGGTTCTACCTTTGACACAAAACAAGCATTGGATACAACCTCTCTTGACCTTGTCATAACCCCTGACTCAGGATTCCCTATTATGAGTTCTTTTGGATGATTCTTTTGAACTCTAACAGAGGGACCCTTGTTCACTGGAGTCACATCTTCTTGCTGATCAGTCTTCTCAGGAATCTCTATAACTTCAGAGTCTTCAGGCAGGGGGTGAGATGTGTCCACATCAGGATCAACATCAGGTACATTGTCTGAACAGTCATCTATGACAACATTGATGGATTCCATCATAGTTCTTGTTCTGTTGTTGAAGACTCTATAGGCTCTGCTGGTTATGGAATAGCCTAGAAAGATTCCTTCATCACCACAAAACTCAGAGAATCTTGAATTTTCAAACTCTTTCCCATGATCACTTCTGATTCTAACAATGCCACTATCCTTCTCTCTTTGTAGTCTAAGGCATAGTTCTTTGAATGCATCAAAAGTGTCAGACTTTTCTCTGATGAAGCTAACCCAGGTGAACCTTGAGAAATCATCTACAACCACAAAGGCATATCTTTTACCACCAATACTCTCTACCTGCATTGGTCCCATCAAGTCCATATGTAGCAGTTCAAGAACTCTGGATGTCACCTGATGTTGTAACATTGGGTGTGACATCTGAACCTGCTTTCCAACTTGACATTCACCACATATATTGCCTTCAACAATCTTAAGCTTTGGTAGACCTCTAATAGCTTCCTTGGACACAATCTTCTTCATTCCCTTCAGATTCAAATGGCCAAGTCTTTGGTGCCAAAGCTTTACTTCTTCTTCCTGACTTATCAAACATGTAGTGGAGTGAGCTGTTTCATCAGGAATCCATAGATAGCAGTTGTCCCTTGACCTAGATCCTCTCATCAACAATTCTCCTTTGTTAGAAGTGATAAGACACTCATTCTTTGTGAAGTTGACCTTAAGACCTTGATCACATAGTTGGCTTATGCTGATAAGATTAGCCTTCAAACCTTTGACAAGTAGCACATCATCTAGGTCAGGTAAGCCTTTGCTGCAGAGTTTACCACTGCCCTTGATTTCACCTTTTGCTCCATTTCCAAAGGTTACAAAGCTTGTTGTATGAGGCTTGATATTAGTGAGAAATTTCTCAACACCACTCATATGCCTAGAACAACCACTATCAAAATACCAATCATTGCTAGAAGATGCTCTAAGAGAAGTGTGAGCGATATGTGCAGTTTCAGAAACTTTAGGCTTCCACATCTTCTTAGGAGTGACCCTTGCTGTTTTGGCTTGCACCTGAGTCCTTTTCTTGGGATACCCATAGAGTTTGTAGCAGAAGGGCTTGATGTGACCATTCTTCCCACAGTAGTGGCATCTCCAAGCATTAAACTTCTCTTTGCCAGCAGGTCTCTGATGTGTAGTGTGATGTGTCCACATTCTGCCAGGGTCAGTTTTCTTCTGAGCAGGAACAAACTTAGTATTTGTCTTCTTGCTGTGACGTTTGTTCTTAAATCCTACACCAGATGAGTCACCAGCATGCTTTCCTACTTTCAAAATTTCATCAAGCATGTTGGTTCCAGGACTGAGCATCTTTACAGACTTGGTCATATTTTTCAAGTTGGTTGACAGTAACTTGACTTCACTTTCAAGACTAGCAACTTGACTCTGTAGTTGACCCTTCTCTGTCTCCAGTTGACTGATGATTTCCTTCTGCTCTTCATTGACCTTGTACAGTTCCTCACTCTTGATAAATAGCTTTTTACGGACTGAGGCTAGTTCATCAAAGGTGAGTTCTTTATCATCAGATTCGACATCAGTATTATCCACCCCAGTCATGGCACTAACATGATTAGCAGCAACATTCTCTGAGTCAGTGTCAGAGTCTTCGTCAGACCATGATACAGTTAGGCCTTTCTTCTGCTTCTTCAGATATGTGCCACATTCTGATCTTATATGACCAAAGCCTTCACATTCATGATATTGAACACCCTTGTTCTGAGCTGGCTTATCATCAGTTTTAGTTTTTGTTGAAGTGTTACCTATTTTACTGTTGTCAGTCTGGATGTTCCTCACATTCCTCCTTGGTCTTCTGTCCTTTGAAGCTTGTTGAATTGTCTTCCCAACATGGCTAAGTCATTTGAGAGGTCATCATCTGATTCATCAGCTTCTTCCTCTTCACCAGCACAAGATACAAAAGCTATGCCTTTTCCTTTCTTCTCAGTTGGCTCACTAAAGTTCATCTCAAAAGTTTGAAGCGAGCTCACAAGTTCTTCAAGTTTCATACTTGGGATGTCTTGAGCTTCTTCAATAGCTGTGATTTTCATGTTAAATCTCTTGGGTAGAGACCTAAGCATCTTTCTCACAAGCTTTTCTTCAGACAATTTCTCACCTAGAGCCTCAAAGGAATTGTCCACCTCAAGCAAATTCATGTGAAAGTCATGAATTGATTCTTCTTCTTTCATTCTGAGGTTTTCAAACTTAGTGTTGAGAAGTTGGATTCTTGAGCTTTTTACCTTGGCATTGCCTTCATGAGTGGTTCTGAGTATCTCTCAGGCATTCTTTGCAACAGTACACTGCTTGATTAATCTGAACATGTTCTTGTCCACTCCATTGAATAAAGCATTCAAAGCTTTGGAGTTTCCAAGTGATGCAGTGTCTTCTGCAGCTGACCAATCTTCCTCTGGCTTGAGTACACCAGTGTCAACACCATTAGCATCCAAGATTTTGGGATGCTCCCAGCCTTTGAGCACAGCTTTCCAAGTTCTGCTGTCAAGTGACTTTAGGAAGGCAATCATCCTTGGCTTCCAGTAGTCATAGTTGGTTCCATCCAGGAGGGGTGGTTTGTTGACCGTTGTTCCATCCTTGTCCATGTTTCCAGAAAGTAACTTCCCTGGAGCTCACCCTCAAACAGGCAGGGTGCCTGCTTTGATGCCAATTGAAATTCTGGTGGCAAGTGTCAGATGTGTAGCACGATGTGTACACTTTAGGAATCGTACGATGTGTAGCCTAATGTGTCAACATCGTGAACAACTGAACTTGATGAACAAGTAAACAATATAAAGTGCAGAAAACAAAAGAACACGTGAGTTTGTTAACCCAGTTCGGCACTTATAACAAGCCCTATTCTGGAGGATACCAATCCAGGGATGAATCCACTATGGTAGTATCAATTCAAAGCTAAACTCCCCCGTTTACAACTTCTCACTTAATCACTACCCGTGCTAATTCTACCTAGGAACTCCTAGATATGAGAACCTCTGCTCACTCCCCCTCAACCTTACCCAGTAAGGATTTAATAACAAACTCAGTTTGGAGACACACTCCTAGAAAACTATGCACTCGTACCTAAAGGCTTTGAGTGTTGCACACTCTAACTCCTTGCTTCAAAGCTTTGGAGAAAGAACACTAGAGATTACAACTCTATCAAACTCAGTCCTTACTTGTATCAAAATTATGATTCAAGTGAAGGCTCACAAATAACAATAAACAGACTAAGACCTAAGACTCGATATCTTCAACTCTTGGCTTCGTACTCCTTTACGTCTTCAGTCTTCCTTTATATAGAACAAGTTTCATGGGCTTGGATCTTCAATGTTGACAGCTGGCATTTGTTAATTCTCCTTGAGATTTATTTGATCATAATCTTTTAATTGTTTGTTTCAAATCTTTTTGATCAAAGTCGGCCGATAAAATAAAACAGAACCATGAAAGATTATCTTGTTCCTTGGCGCGCAAGCTGGCACGATATACTTGAAAAACAAATCTTTTTCAAAAGATCGCGTTTAAATAAATAAAGGCGCGTCCAGTAGGGCATCCAGATGTGAACCCTGATGTGCCACACATCATGCTCCACATCATGGAATCAGGCTTATTTTACCAAATGAAGCCAACACCCTAAAAGGTCTCAACACTTAAATCAGGAGCAAACTAATTCCATTGAAATGGTGTTGGTTAATGAGAAGGTATTAACTTGTTTTCCGTTTATGTGTCTTTAGATAATCTTAATTTTGATTTATTTTCTATTTGCAGGGTGGAAAAATTCATGCCACCATTAGGAAGCAGCTGCTGTATCTTTTTAAACATAAAATTGTGGAGGATCAGGTCTATAAAATGTCTTATTTGGCTGTTGCACACAGTAACGGGAGCTACCAAACTACCTTGCATCCATACAAGTTTTTTTTTTCAAATGAAGACCAAAATTCAGATTTGCGAGAGTGATGTTATACCAAAGTTGGGTTTGTCTCTTAGCAACATCTCTGATGTTTGTTCTCACACGGTTGATTATGATTATTTAGTTGGTATGTATTTTATCATTATTTAAAATATAAATTCATTTCGTTCGTATATATCCTAAGAATTTTACATTTCTATTCAAAAGTTTTTAAGTCGTTCATATATATATATATATATATATATGCAGATGTCATCGGAATAATGACTGGCATTTCTGTTGAGAGGGAATACATTAGGGATGGAAGGGTTACAAAAATGATTGTTGTGGAATTGACTGATAAGAGGTTATTCATGAATTTAAAATAATAATTTTTTGAAAATTAGTAAATTGTTAAAAAGAGTCGCGATATGTGTTGTTATGACCTTTTATATCTTATTAGAGTGGTAAGTGTGAAATTGCATTGTTCGGAGACTATGTTGATATTCTTCAGAAGAAAATGGAGAATAATTTTGAAGGGTTGCCGGTTGTAACTGTTCAATTTGCCAAGCTTAAGATTTTTAGAGGTAAATTTATTCAAAAAAAACTATTTTTGTTATGATTTTATTGTCCAAACTAATCAATTGGTGATTGTTTGTATGTGTTTTTGTTAACTTATTTTTTGAATTGAACTTTTTCCCAGATAAAGTTTCCCTACAAAATGATATGAAGACTACTAGGATTTTTATTAATCCTGATATTGAAGCGGCTGTGGAGTTAAAAAATGGATATTAAGTGCCACTTTTATTATAATTGTGTTTTCTCCAACATTTCTTTCAAAACTCTTTGAAATTTTATTAATATTTTTTTAATTCTTTTTTAGGGCCATTACTTCTGGGGTTAACCACTCTGGTGGTGTTCCTGTGCTTGGTCCTCGTGCTAGAGCTACTTTGGAAGAATATTTTATACGTGATCATCCAAGAAGCACAATTTCAAATCTTTTTGGTTTATATGTTTTTATGGCTATTATTAGTGATTTGGTTGAGGGGCGGGATTGGTGGTATCCTGCCTGTC
Organism: Trifolium fragiferum; assembly: GCA_954870985.1. Classification (NCBI taxonomy): domain Eukaryota; kingdom Viridiplantae; phylum Streptophyta; class Magnoliopsida; order Fabales; family Fabaceae; genus Trifolium; species Trifolium fragiferum. The sequence continues at coordinate 26,183,701 of OX940789.1, read as the reverse complement.
GTTGTCATAGAAGTGTCACTGCTGATTCTGGTGCCTACTACTGTAAAGGGTGTGTCAAGCATGTATTTCATATGGTTCCACGGTTTGTGTTACTCTCTGTTTGCTTTTTTAAAAATTTATAAAATTATTATCATTTATATTTTATTATATATTTTGTTGTGTTATTGTGTAGGTTTAAAGTTAAACTACAAGTTATCGATGCAACTGGTGATACAATATTTGTTGTTTTCGACAACGATATGTACTCGCTTATTGGACAGCAGTGTAGTGATTTGGTTTCTGCTGGAAAGGTTTTGTTATTATAGTTCTAAACAGATTTAAAAATTTTGCTTATTTACTTGAATCTATGGTTTTATACACATTTTCTATTTTTGCTATTTAGGTTGAAAATGCTGGGTTTTATCCAAGTGAATTCAAGAAATTGGTTGGTATGAAGTTGCTGTTTAAGATTGAGGAATCTTCTTCGACCAGTGTTCTATTTGATGGTTCATTCCGGGTCAAGCGGGTTTGCAATGATGCATCCATTATACAAACTTTCAATTCCTCTATGTTGGAAGTATCTGCTAATGAGGTTGCTTACCTTTTTATATTTTATATAATTATATTAATGATTATCAATAACACTTAAACTAATCAGACATTTCATATTTTCTATATAGATTGGGAACAATTCTGTTGATTCTGGTGGGTTGGCTGCCAATGATGACTCCGAGATTGTTGAAGAAACTCAGCTAGATGGATTTGTGTCTGGGACTTTTGGTTACTCCTGAAACAGAGTTTGTGGTTCCTACTAAACAATTTGCAGATGGTAGTGGCAAGGGGGCTGAAACAGACTTTGTGGTTCCTACTGAACAATTTGTCGGTGGTTGTGTTAAGAGAGATTTGTCCAATGCTTTTGAAGAAGCTGGTGTTCACGAGAATGAAGTTCCAATGAAATCAATAAAGATCGAAAAATGATTAGAATCCATGTACACTAAGTTGTCCTGTATGTTTCGTGGTCGTTTGTTTGTTGTATTGCTAAATAATAACAGGACTTTTATGTATTATATAAACTAAATGTTATGATGTGTATTTGGACCTCCTATTTAGGTTCCTTTATATTGCATTATCCTGTAAATGGAATGGTTACTTGCGATTATTAATTCTATTTCAATATATATATATATATATATATATATATATATATATATATAGTCATGGTGCTTATTATAATAAGTGTTTTATAAATATATTATGTTGGAAGTTTTTTTTTTAATGTTCTTATTTTGATATATTTCTAATGGGTTGTAGTAATGTAAACCCTTTGTAAAACACCATGAAAATATATGGAAGAGTGTTGTCCCTTCCAAGTTGAGTATACTCTCATGGCAATTTTTTAAGACAGCATCCCTACCTAAGCAAATTTGTTCTATAAAGGGATGATACGTACCGATGAGGTGAATATAAGCTAAGCTGAGCTTTGTTGCCGTCCGCTGTTTGTTATTCTGAAGGCCTTTTTTTGTCTTTGTATGCTTTGTTGATATCTACTCTTATGTGTCGGTCTCCTGTATTGGTGTTTTTGCTTTCGGGAGTCTTGGTATTGTTCTCTTTAGTTTTGGGGGTTAATTTTAGGCGTAGTGAGTGTTTTTTGTGCATCTTGTAATCCATGGCTGTTTCATTTGATGTAGCTCTTTCTTGCCTTGCAAGTACCTCTTATACTTAGTAAAGCCTCATATTAAAATTCATTTCATGTTAAAAAAACATATACTATATTTATTATTTTTAATGTTATCAAGTATTAAAAAACAAAGGACATAACCAGTCGTTAGTCAAAGATTTTTCCATTGTGGTTGAACACAATCAAAGCAACTTCGCCATCACAAAGAATACATATGTCTTTAACTAAACTCTACCCATTCCCAAGTTTGTTTTGCGAAAATGTTATTGTTTTAATTGTGTTATTATTTGTAAATTAGTTCTTTTAGTTACATTTATTTGTTTCTAAGAAAAAACCTAAACAAGTATAAATCCATCAACTTCATAATTATGCTTACAAATTTTTTTATTAAAGCTTATAAAACTTTATTTGATGGGTCTTTCTTAATTTTTAAAAGTTTTTTAAAGATATTCCACGTAAATGAGTATCATTGTTGTATTGCTAAAGATAAACTATCATTGGGATGTTCTGTTGTGTGAGTTGGTGGTGTGGCCTTAGTGCTGCCAACCTTTGTTTGTTTCTTTGTAATATTTTATCCTTTCAAAATATGCCTTATGTTTTGGGGAGTTGTTTAATATATTTATCTTTTGCTGCTTAAAAAAAAAACTATATATAACTGAATTTAATTTATATTCCAATAGTCGGTATAAATATATTGTTTTTGTTTTAAAATACACATAATACAGCTCTTTGTATTTATTTGTATGTATGCATAATTCAAACTAATATAATGAATTCGGTTGATATATATTTCATTTACATGCTAAGTTGTAGTAATTGATTAAGCCGAAAATACTTGTGTTACATAAAGGAGTTGAGTTTATAGAGACATTGATTCTGATGTTTGCTGGACAGCTACTTCCATCCTGAACTAAAAGACAAAAGGGTCGGAGACTCTGATCGGATGTGCTACCTCTATTGGTCTCGCCGTTAGGATCATCATCCTCTCTACCTGCAGCCACCATTTCATATGCTGCATTAAAGCACTTCCCGGGGAAGCATGTAATTTTAACATATAAACACATGGATTTACTATCCTTCATTATGAATTTGTTTATTTATTAGCTAAAAGTTACTATAGGAACAAATATCGTTTCGAAAAAAAACTATAGAAACAAAAACTCAGAGTTTTTGTGTCAGTGGCAACCGCCGTGACAACGAACATGAGATTAAAACTGATAATGAACTCTAAAGTAAAACCCCTTTGAGGGCATATGCATCACATATTGATGCCAAAACTTTTCCACCAATATACATAGTCTACAATTTGAAATAAGATATCACTTTCCATGTTAAAATTTGGATGGTCAATGAATCCTCTACGCGTGATGATCAATTAACAAAGTCTACAATTGATTTTTATCATATGCAGGTAGGAGAACTAGCAGGGATTGTAGTGGGATCAACTTTGACTCTTAAGAGCTATTTCTGGTATTTGTATGCTTTATTGATGTTTCATGTGTTGGTGTTTTTGCCTTTCGGAGTCTTGGTATTGTTTCCTTTAGTTTTGGGGGTTAGCTTTAGGTATCGTGGGTGTTTTTGTGCATCCTGTAGTCATGTATGGTTCATTTGTTGTAGTTCTTTCTTGACTTGCAAGTACCTCTTATACTTAGTAAAGCCTCTTAATAAAAATCATTTCCAGTTCAAAAATATAATTTCAATGTGGGAGTTAGAAAAGATTATAAATAATACTTAATGATGACCTGGAAACATTTTCCCCCCATACATTTATATTTTGAACTTCATGCTTTTGATATAATATTATTATTTTATTTTTCATTTACTTTTAGATTTAAAATTTCATGGATCATGTCTTATTTAAAGGAGTACAGACTCTTTCATTCTTTCATATCATTTGCAAAGTGTCCAAAAAAATTTATTAATTATGGTTTACTATGATCTTGGTTCTACTAATGCTTTGTTGATGTCTAGGGTTGATTCTTTTATTGGAATCCATGAAGTGCAAAATTTCTCAAAATTTTCTAATTCCAAATTAGATGGTATTGCTGTTAATTGTGCTTGCTATTTTGGTGTTATTGAGGGTGTTGATATGTGGCACAAACATGATGATTCACAGAGGTTTGTTCCGAGTTTAAAACTTTTTGTTATATTCTTATATAATTTTTAACTAATTTTATCTATGATGCTATATTTGTAGGTTCCGTCTAAATCTAACTGCGGGTGATTTGACTGGTGAGGCTTCTTTTAAATTGAATGACGATGTTGTTAGGCAATTGGTCCCTAAAACTTGTAGGACTTTGTCTTCTATGGTAAGTGTGTTTCTTATTGATATGGTTTATAGAATAATTCATTTACAGTTAGTTCATTTGTTGTTGTGAATATTATGCAGCCAGAAGGAAGTTCTCTCTATCCTGAAGAACTTGACTCCTTCTTTGGTGATCCTTTCTTATTCAAAGTCAAAAAACAAGGGGTATCTCAAAAAGTTTCCACTGAAACTTATGATGTTTTGGATGTATGTGCTGATTCACATCTTGTGAATTACTTCATTGAAAATTATCTCTCAGTTTGTGATGATGATGTAAGTATATAGTGTTGTTTTTAAATGTTGATTTGTTAGTAATATTTTTTAATTTATATGATTTACTTCAATTTTCAGGGTGTTGTTGCTGGAGAAAATGAGATTGATATAAGTTGTCCAGAAAAAGAAATTGATGTCATAGATGATTTTGATGAACGAGATTTTTCTTTGGTTCATGATGAAAACGAGTCAGATGTTCGTCCTACAAAAGAAGATGTTCGTAGCAACAAGAGAAAGTTACCTGAAGCATTTGAAGTGGGTGATGCAAGCAACAATGTTAAGAAGTTTAAAATGTGAAGACTTATGCAAAAACTAAACCTAGGATGTTTAATATATTAAATAAGTGTCAGATTTTCATGACAGATATTTGGTGGTTCCTTTGTTGTTATTTTGAAGATCCTAAGGTTTATTTGTTTGTAATGAATTTATGTTTGATGTATTTTTAGATCTATGTTGTTTGTTTTTGTTTAAATGAATTCCACGCTTCTTCCTACTATGGAATGTATCTGATGCAAGTTCAATAATATTTCAAATTGTTTGTGTTGTTTCTTTCTTTTTTGTCTCCACTTGATGTCATAATATCATACTTTTATTTCATATAGGTCTGTGTTGTTTGCTTTGATCTATTATAAGTATTTATACTCTGAACCAAATAAATTTATGGCTTCATTTCATGCAATTAGCATCATGGCCTTTGTTCTAATGCATTTTGAAAATTAAGTCTGCTCACTTATTTTCTTGGTTAATTGTATTTAATTCTAATAAATTTATGTATATTTTGAAAAATATTTTTTTTGCTTATATTAGGAATTGGGGGATTATAAAGCAAATATTTTAATTATTACAAAAGTTATGAATTATATAAATGAACAAAAAAATATTTCTTTTGTTTTTTTGTTCACCGTGATATTTGTAATCAATTTTCACTTCCGTTATCAGTGTTTAATCTCTGTCGGAGAACATGTGGGGCTCGCAATGTGGATTCTCATGTCCGTTTTTTGTAACCTCTTTTTTTTTTTTAGAAAAAAATGTTTATTAAATTGTAAACTAATGAAGTTTTTCTTGCTTAATTTATTATGTTGATTGTGATTATTAGTTGTTTACAGTTTATTTAATTAAAAAAAGAAATTTTTAATAAAAATAAATAAATTTGTTTTTGAAGAAGAAAAAAAAATTGTTACCCGCAACTTTTTTTTAGTTTTTTCCTAAATGCTGCTATAAACCTTGAATGTAAATATCATGACTAAATATTTTGATTCAATTTTACGTAAGTTTTTAGTTCTATTTTTTGTTACTATAAAGAGTAACAAAGGATTTTTTTATAATGCATTACTAAATAGTCTACTGACGCTGATATAATTTTTGCAGATTATCTTCTAATCAATATTTATATTTGATTAGCTCACAGCCCATCAATATGCAGTGTAGCATTAAATGCGAATTCATCATATCAAGAAAATAAATAGTTTTCATTTAAACTTTATTTTAAAATTAATATTGTATTTTACCTTTTGGTTAGTGTGGGTCCACACTTAGTATTCTTTAGCCTGTTTGTTTCCATCTTTCCTCTGTTGCTATATATTATTGGTTATTTCTTCTCAGGTTTTCTTATTTCCTTCTATATTTTACACAACCACCATGAAAATTCCTTTGAGTTGTTTCAGTCAACTTAAACTTGGGAGTGTGAATTGGAGTGTAGAAGCTAGGGTTATTAGGATTTGGAATCTCAGTAGTGTTTTAGTGAGTGGAAAAGTCAATACAATGGAACTGATTTTGCTTGACCAAGAAGTATGTTTGTTTGCTTATTCGTTTGTATTTTTTTCATATCCTTTTCTTCTTTAACTGGGTGGTTATAACTATTTGTAAACTTTGTTTATTTGCTGTATAGGATAAACAGATACAGGCTTCGATTCCTACACATTGTCTTGAACGATTTGCTCCATTATTATGTGAAAGCCATGTTTATGTTATATCTTTCTTCAATGTTTCTAGAAACTTAAACTGTGGGATTTCCGTCTTCAATGAAAACATGATATCCGTTAACCCAAAGACAGAGATCTCTTTTTCTACCACTTTGCTTATTAAGATATTTGGATTGTCTCTGTTATCTTCAAGTGAAATTTTGAACTCTTCCATGTCACATAAATACTTTGTTGGTATGTATTTTAAATTATGATTAGTTATGTAAATTTTATCTATTTATTTTTGTTTTTCACGTTTAATCTTCAACAGTACATTCTATTCTTGGTTCTTATTTGGTTATTATGTTCGGTTTTCAGATGTTGTCGGTATATATGTTGACTGCACTGCACTATGAAGCTGTGATTGATGTTACTGGGAATATGAAAACTGTTGTTAAACTACAGCTAAGTGATCGCAGGTATATACATGTTATTTCTTTACTAAAACCTCATTGTTGTTTTCTTAAAAAAGATAAACTTTGTTAATTTTAAATTGGGTATTCCATAGGGGTAGGTTTGGTGCTTGTGTTACTCAGTTTCAAAGTCTTTTCGACAATGGCTATGAGGGCTTACCTGTTGTCATGCTTCAATTTGCTATAGTGAAGATGGAAAAAGGTTCTCCAAAGTTTGTTTTAATTTATATGATTCTATTAGATTTTGATAAATAAAATTTGTTAGTTACTATATGTTAATGTATTTTTAAATGTATCCAGACTCCTCGTCCATAAGATCTAAATACATAGATAAAAATACAAGACAAAGAAAATACAGAGCTAAGACTACGTACAAGTTTAGAAAGTGGGGATGGCAAACACAAATAATCAATCAAGCGTACTATCCTCTCATCCTCTACAGTTTTTCTCCCAAAATAACTTACATCTACCCTAATGCATTCCTAAACTATATGCTGACTCAGGCCTCTACACGCTGTAAAGGATATCCTCCCAATTACCGAGATCAGATATCACGAGACCACTTGCCACAAACGTACTCCCATTTACCAAGAGCTACACCGCTTGACTTCACGTGGAGTCCAAGTGTTATAAGTCGATCGCCCCTAAGAAAACAGGCCAAGATCTCACTATCTTGCCAAGCGCGCAATAATCCTCGTCAGGATTCAGGCGGCTGATCAACCTCGTACGTCCGATACCGCACGGTAGTGGACTTACACATCCTTAAATGCAATTCTATATGCACTCTTAATCAGCTTTTGGCAACTCAAACCCTAAGTACTAATTCAACCTCAAGAATTCATCACATCAATCAATCTAGTTATAATATACTCTAGTCACCTAGGTTGAGTGCCAGTTTCCATCAATAACCTCAAAGTATGTTTATCATTATTTCCTCACACAAACCTCACATCTACAGAATAAGTTCAATTCGTACAATGAATAGTGTATGGTTGACTTCCCAGGAAAGAGAGGTGACCGTAAGAGACATAGTCTACCAAGTCTTTCCATAGCCAGAATGATGTTGTTAGGATCTTACACTAACGATGTTGTTGTTTCTAACCTTAGAGAGTATATCTCATTCTTAGTCTACAATCACAATCATTCAAATAATCAAGTAAACATTTAGACAAATAATCAAGTAGTGCAAGCACAATACAAACACATATTATCATAGATCATTCATATGATAAATAATTAAGGCCGGCGTAACCTCATTTAGCGATTCGTGTAAATCCACTAAAAGAGATTAAGCTCTCCTTAGTTATTTATCGGTTGTAGTGGCTGTGGCACTACAAGAAAAACACGTTTTTGTGACGGCCAAAAGCCCTCGCTAATGGCTAAAAGTCGTCGCTAAAGGCTAAGGTATTGGCGGCCAGCTGGCGGCCTCTGGACGTCGCTAAAACTGGCGTTTGTAAGTTTTGTGACGGCCCAGGCCGTCAGTAATGGCCAGGACGGATTTTGCGACGGCCATTGGTCGTCACTAATACACAACGGTCAAATCTTGGCATTGCAGGTAGCGATGGCTTTTGCGACGGCTTAAAATCTGGGCGAATTTTAAAAAAATTAAATTAAATATTTAATTTTTTTAAAAATAAATTTATTTATTATTTTGAAAAATAAAAACTACATTATATTCCAAGTATTTTAAATATAATTTAAATCTAACTTATGTTTAATATAATTTAAATATAATAAAAAGTACATTATATTTCAAATCCAATAGTCATTACATAAACTAAGTTATGTTATTTATATTAAAATTAAAAAATTAGATAATTTAAATTACTTAACAAACAAAATTATATCTTAAAACAATAATTTTTTCCATATATCATAATTAACTAATGTCATTTTTAATTAAATTGCATACAAAGTGATTTAATCACTAACATTTTAATTAAATTACATACAAATATTTTTTTTTCGTTTAAATCATATTAATTAAATCACATACACCATCTTTTCTCAAATTAATTATTTTTTCATTTATTTTAAACATGCTATTTTTAAAATATCATATTTTAAAAATTATTTCAAATAAAAATCTAAGTTATGTTACTTACTTGTCGTGCTGAGTAGTGTCAGACCTCAAGCTTTCAAAACTAACCTTCTAAAAACTCCAACCCGCGAATCAAACAACATTCTCTAAATCAAAATTAAAAAATAAAACTACTATTAGCAAAAAATTCACATACAATGAAAAAAACTAATAAAATTATACTTACATATTATGTCAACCAATGTCTATATATTAAACTCCCAATCACAACAAGAGCAACACCACATAACTTTCTGCATTAATTAAAAAAAAAATTGTTAACATAAATTCGTAACATAAATAAAAACATAAAAAAATAAACTTTAAAACTTAATCAAGTAGTAGAAAACACTTACATTATATTAAGACATCAAAGATTGATGAAGAGCAAAATTGATATTATGAAAATATAGTGAAAGGTGTTTGAAAAATTTAGAGAGAATTTGAGAAAGAATTGAATGAGAATGCATGTGTATATATGAAATGAAATGAAGATGAAGATGATTTATTATCACCAATTTTCGTGTGACTTCCCTTCCTTCTTCCCATGCTGATTAATTTAATCTGACCGGCCCTCTTCCCAAGGCGCGCGCGAAGAGCTATTTTTTTTTTAAGACCGTTTCTATTTATTATATGGCATATCACGTGTCCAAAATCACTTCCACATGTGTAAACCGTCAGCCATTTGTACGGATCAAACACAGTTAGTGAAAAATTTGACGGAATGGACTAACTAATGCAAATGTTGATAACGTGAGGGACCAAATTCAAACTTTTAAAACGTAAGGGACCTGATTCAAACCTAAAATAAACATAAAAGACCAAATAAACAGTTTAGCCTATCTAAAAATAAGTAAAGATTACCTTCACAAATCTTCGAAAGAAAACTCGATGCTCTAAATATATTGGCAGCACAACGGTATACTAAAATTTACTCGACTCGAAAGCGGAATAACCTCACTACAAGTCACTATAAAGAACTAATAACAAAATAACTTCACACACTTAAAGACACAAACACGTTAATTTGGGAGAGACTTTTGAACCATGAATGAATGAAATGGAAAGAATACTTGGAGCCTATTTATAGTGAAATTTGAAGCATGAGGTGTTCATGTTTGCACTATTCATTTTGATGAGTAAGAGTTCATTTTTGATGTGGTTAACTTACCAAAATCCCACGTAAAAAGAAAATTAGCAGGAGGTGGAGTTTTAGATCTCTGACTCAAAAGATTGATTGGTGGAAGATTCCTATTGCTCCAACAAATGATAGCTAGATATATGAGGTGTTTAATAGACTTAATAGTCATGAAATCTATTTGTTTGCTACGTACATATAAGCTGTATGATCATTCATATGTATAGTAACTAGTTATAATATATATACACAAACTAACACTACCTTATTTATATAGTATAATATTCCAAAAAATATGTGTATATACGATATATATGAACTGATATATTTAAAACTAACATAAGCAATAATTCTATAAAAATTAAACTAACTTAGCTTATATATATTTTATAAAACTAACGTGTATATATAATCACAATCAAGTGTTTACAAATAAAAATAGAATACTAAATATTTAGCATATCAAAAATAAAGATCCATATCATTTATTTAAATTAGATTAAGGTAGTGATCCCATAAAATAGTATAAATAGTTCTTCACGAATTAGACATAAAATAATTACTATTTTTCTTATAAATAATTATCCCTTTATAAGCTCTTTAAAAATTTAAATTAAAAACTTTTTAAAAATCATAAGTATATTAAACACGGCAAAAACGACCAAGTTATAAAGAAATAATATAATGAGATTTTAAGCAAAGTATTTCTATATTATGGATAGTAATTTTCTGGTTTCATTCCCTCTTTTATCAGCCTTCGCCAATTGCTGGGAACAAATCCTCATTTTAAAATGGAAACTATCATATCACCTGATGAGGTACATTACTTACTTCATGAGTTTCTTATTTTGAAAATATTACTTTGTTGTGGAACAAAGTCTAATTAATGGATTTTTTTCGGTTGTAGCGTAAGATTCCACTTCCTATTGATTTTTGGACGAAAGAAAAGGCCAGATTATTGTGTGATGGTGGAGGATTTATTAGAGATGACTATGGGAATTATTTTAAGGTTTTGATCGAAAACGATGGTGATGGAGGTTGTTTGTATGATGGGAGTATTGTTTCTCTGTATTGTGGTTTCAAAGAACCCCAGAAAGTTATTCTCAATTATGAAGTATTTGACAATGAGTTTCACATGAAGGTTGTTGATGATCTTGGTCAAGAGGTTCAATACTTGGGTTTAAAATTTCCAATAGATCAACAGGCTGTTAGAAGTACTGATTCTGACCATGTTTTTTAGTCTACTTTTGTTAATACTGGATCACGTGAGTCAATTGAATGGGCTGAACGTATGTTGCAAGATGATGGTAATGTGTTTGGCTATAACAATCTTGAAGATGTCCCCTTTGATGCTGGACAGTTTGATATCAACAATGAGATTGATTATTTTACTTGGGAGATAATAATTACTGAATCCATGGCAAGGGGAAGGAATGTTTTGGTGAATTTCTTAATCATTAATTATTTTTATGTGTTTTTTATTTTTTTTATTTATAATTTGTGTTGTATATTAAAAAAAAGTTGATTTTGTTTTCAAGCATATTCCGAAGCATATTGTAGACCAATGTTTTCCTATAATTCAAGACAGTGTTGTATTGGTTAATCAAGAAATAGATCAAATTTACTTGTGTACTATCACTACAAGTTATCCTTCTGGCCGAAGAATTACCAGACGTATTGGCCGAGGTTGGTATTCTTTTGCAAAGGATGCTATATTGGAGGTTGGGGATAGAATCATTTTTTCACTTACAGTTGCAACCGAATTTCTGTTGGCTGATGTCGTTCGTGGGGCTCGACGACATGCTTGACAAGTTGACATTTGGGCCAATTTCAACATCAACAGCTTTTGGATATGGTTTTCTTATTGGACTTATATCAGTTTATGCTTTCGTATGTTATGTTTAATGGTTTTCTTATTGGACTTATATCAGTTTATGCTTTCGAATGTTATATTTAATGTTTAGTATTTTATGAAGTTGTTGTATTCCTAATGCATTTGCCCTAAGTTTGAAGCTTTCATCTATGTTTTACCTATGTATAATATTTAACTAATCAGACCTTCTTATATGAATATGTTTTTTAGTAGTTTGAGGTTTTGCTCTTAGTAATTTGTATGTTATTTCAGTTTGTTTTATAAAATAAAAACTATATTGCAAATCAAATAAGAGCCATATCTCTTTGGATTTAGATTACAAAGGTTAGAGGAAGGTTTGAAAACCATTCCCTATTATTCTTGTGAAGGGTCGACGCCGATTTTGCAATTTCATGGGGGTACATAATTCCAATTACTCTTTACCCAACAAATAGAGTAATCCACATGCCTATCCAAGCACTCTGTACATTGATGTGCTATCCTACCCCAATTATCATGATTGAATTCGCGGTTGTTTACGGTTTTCACCACCAATTGAGCATCCATCTCGGATGTTAATTCATTTTGAATATGCTTGAAAATTGTTTATTTTGTGGATGTTATATGCTTCCTCAAAATTAGTTAAATTATATGTAACATTTTAACTATATGTTGTATTTTCTTGAAAAACTATGTAATTTAAATTTGAGTTGTTATATACTTCACTATATTGGCAATGTTTGTTTCTTGAGATTTTGTTATTGATTGACCTATTTGTTTTCTTTCTAATTTGCCAAACACAGAATTTAACTAACTTATTCAAATTATTTGTTAACATAAGAAATAGATGATAAGTTTCATATATAAGTTGCAATTTGGAGATAAAAATCCACAACAGACTTGAAAAACCTTCAACCAGACCATGTGTATATAAATTGGTCACAAAATAAAACTGCAATCAAATGTTAGGAAAAGGAAACGAAATTACAGTACCTTACACTATGACATCTTCTACAAACATGCTGCCACAAGATTTTAAGCTCATTCCCAATTCAACTTATCATTGCTTGTCCCAATACAAAAAAAGTATAGGAGTAACAGTAAGATGAAAACATCGGTTAGACATAACATTGTCAAAGCATTAGTTCAATTCACAAAAAATACAAGGTCACGGGAAGCGCTACCAAAGCTCTCAATTACTTAGGTAATTCATGATATTATATTATTAATTGGTCAGTGTATATCTTTGTAAGATCACTTCATAGTAGTCTAATTGACGAAAATAGAACCTAATCGTGTTCACCAAAACCAGTCATATGTATGGTGAAAACTATAGCTTGAGGGGGAAAACTGGAAATTTTAGGGTTAAACGATACAAAATTTCAGAACACTCAAGTTTACAGGATTTTCACCTAAGCATATACTACAACTGCTATTTGGCCGAGGTGTTGCTATTGGTGCTGCTCAACACTGCAACACAGCAGGGTTCACACTGTCTCTAGAGGCCTCTATGCTTTTCTACATTGCTATGGCTACCATAGAATATAGAGCTTAAACAACAAGTGTTATTAGCACAACAACCAGTCGAACAAGAAGAATTTAAACACAAATTTGAAACAAATTATTGTTGTATAATAGCTAATCACTCTAATTACCAACACAATTATAGAGAATAATTGTGAGAAAGTGAGACAAAGGGAAAAAAAGTTTACCAAATCTATAAAACAGAATAGTTACTTAAATATATAATCATGTGCTTTTGTATATATATTACCTTTTCAATAATTTGAACCATTTCTAAAGAGTTTGTATCATCGGGCTTCATGAATACATAGACTGCCCATAAACGAATTACGCAAAATTTAAACCGCCATGAATCACAACCTAAAATAACATCACAAAACAAACAAATAGGAATATCGACTGTAAAATTTGATCTACTGAATCAAAATAAACATGTAAATTGAACAAATTGGAAAGATAAGACAGAAATAATGAATAGAGAAGAAAGAATAATAATCGATTTAGCAGAATAACAGAGAGCTTCAGAAGCTTACCACAAATCAAACCCAGATTTTTCTTTTGCAATTCCGTTTGAGTCACTATGGGCATAGAGAAATAACAAAGCATGCTGAGGATGGGTGGTTCGTCGGAGGATTTTCCGGTCATACTTCTAACACGCAATCTCGTCGTCGATGCAAGACCTTTCCTTTTCCATCAAGAATAATAGCAGCGAAAGTTTGTCCCTTGAGTTCTAACATGCAATCTCGCTGCCGATGCATGATCACCACTAGAAATTTTTTTAATATCGACGGACAAAATTTGTCTCTAAAATACAAATATTCCGTCACTAAACAGGTTAGAGACGGATTTGATCCCGTCGGTAATTTCCTCATCTCTAGACTATTAGAGACCCACAAAATCTATCTCTAAAATGAAATATCTGTTTCCAAAATAAAAATATCTCTAACTGCTTTTTCTGTTTCTAATTCCATCTCTATTAGAGAAGAAATATATTTTGTCTCTAAATTCCTTCGGTATTTCAACTTTTTCCAGTAGTGAATGTCTCTATTATTTGGTAAAGTTTGTCCCTTGAGTTTTTCAATTTGTTTTTGTCAAAATCGAGTCAACGTGGCTGGCTATTATTCGTAGAGTGGTGGTGAGTCTAATAAAATAGCTTTATAAATTAGGAAATTCTATGGTACAGTCCATAAAAGGAATGTATTGGTACATTCTAGATCTAGTGTAGCTAAGGCACAAAATTTCCTATGTGCAAATCTTAAATCTAATGGCTAGAAAGCAAGCAACCCATGCACAAATTTAGTAGCAAAAATTTGGTACCTAATTTATAGCAAATAATCCTAGTCTAATGAATGGTGCTATAATAGTAGAACGATACGGGAATAAATTCCTAAGAAGTCCATGTGGAAAATTAATTTATCCAACAATCAGCTTTAAACCTAACCTGGCTGATCTTGCACTATACAAAATTCAAATTAGATGGTTTGTAAAATCATATTATTGGTTTAGAAACTCAGGAAACTTTTATCTAGCTAAAGAATATAAGGAACTAGCTAAAAGTCTTCAGAAAAAGCTTCAGGATATTGCAAGATGACTGAAGAAATTCTAACAAGTAAATTACAGAAAGTTTTAGATAACTTCTCTAATTTACAAGATAGGATAGAAAAACAAACATCCTATTTAGAGACTTTACAGTCTGAAGAAGAAAGATATAAACCATATGAAACGTGGAAATTTCATAATGGAATAAACCTTGATTGTTATGAAGAAGATGAAACTCATAGATTTCCTCACCTTTTTCATACAACAAATCCACAACTAAATAATATATCATGTATGATAGCATATGTGATAAAACTCTTAGAAGACAAAACTCTTCAATTCTCTCGAGGGGGGGAAGAGAAAGGAAAAGAACTAGAAATAGAAAATATTCCTGAGCTTTCTGAGCTCGAAGAAACTCCTGTTTCTACACAATTAAAAATTAAACCACCATCTAAATTCTTTTAAGAATGGACGATACAGAAGAAGCCCTTAATAGGCAATTAGAAAATCTAGAAAGACTTATGGTCTCTTTAGATATATCAGGAAAGAATCAAGTAGTTGACGAAGAACCAAAAGAGAAAAACCAAATCATTTATGATTTTAGCTCTGAAGAAGAAGTAGAGGAAGAAAGTGAAAATCCTCACTTCGTAAAATTCGAACCAGCAGAGACATCTGGTGTAAAAAGATCTGCAGAATTCGAAAGAGAATTTACCAAACAAAAATTCCAAAAGGTACCCCATTATTATGTACCTACACAAAACCCATTTCAAGGGCAAGGAATTTTAGACATAGACTGTAGTTTCGATACAGCTAAAGATCTTAGAGATTGGTACAATACAAATAGTGTATTAGTCCAGTTAAATGAAGACCTTAAAAATTTAGGTCCAATTGAAATTTTCAATTTTCTACAATATAAAACTAGATGAAATGCTTACAAATACATTTCTACCTTACCACCAGAAGTTATGGGAACAATACCCCTAACAGGAACTTTAGTAGTAGACTGGGTTCATATGTTACTTGTAACAGAATTTAAAGGATGGAAGGACTCCATTCAATCTAAGATAGCATTTTCCGACCAAAATCTTTGGAAAATAACTAACCTAAAAATCTGCAATATGTGTTACGTGGATAATTTCATTTGTGAATTTCAGGACTATTATTACAACATAGATAATAGTACTAGAATTTCCAGAAACTTGATAGAACTATTCTATGACAAGTTACCAGAAAGAGTATCAGCTCAAGTTTAAACATTCTTTACTTCAACATTAGCAGAAGGAAAAGTGGATGATACTCTAGGAGGAAGAATAACCACCTTAAAAATTTGGCTCCAAGAAATGTGTAGTCAAAAAATAGCCAAAAGAGAAGCTCAAGTATCCCTCTGCTGTAATAAACTACAAGACAAAGTAGGAAGCTATGGTTGCAACTCTAGAAAGAAATCCAGAAAAACAAGATTGCAAAAACCTTATAAGAAAAAGAAATTTAGGAAAGTCCCTTTTAGAAAATTCAAGAAAGGAAACAAAAAATTCTTTAGGAAAAAACAACTTTACCCTAGGAAGAAAACATGCCCACAAGGCAAAAGATCATGTACATGTTGGTTATGTCATGAAGAAGGTCACTATGCAAATGAGTGCCCTAAGAAAGAAAATCCTAAGAAGACATTTATGAATGGGATATGAACCTATAGAATCAGACATAGAATCCGATGAAGACATTTATGAATACTGCACAGAAACAGATTCAGATGTCGAAGAAGATACTTGGTAAAGGAAATCCAAGTGCTACATT
The DNA here is from genome assembly GCA_954870985.1 of Trifolium fragiferum. Taxonomy (NCBI): domain Eukaryota; kingdom Viridiplantae; phylum Streptophyta; class Magnoliopsida; order Fabales; family Fabaceae; genus Trifolium; species Trifolium fragiferum. The sequence continues at coordinate 26,167,168 of OX940789.1, read as the reverse complement.
TATCAAAATAGTTTTAAAAAATAAAAACTTCTTAGCCTATGTAGACACAGGTGCAACTCTTTGTTTTGGGAAAAAATCTATCTCTAGAAATTGGGAAAGATTAACCAAACCAAAAGAAATAATAGTTGCAGACAAATCAAAACATCAGATATGGTTTAATCTTAGAGATGTATCTATAGAAATTGAAGGATATAAGTTTTTTATTCCAACAATCTACCTTCATGATTCAGGATTGGATCTAATCATAGGAAATAACTTTCTAAAGTTATACGAACCGTTTACTCAAAGAAAGGATACTATATCACTTCAATGGAAGGATTTGGGAAATCCTAAAAATAGAAAAATAATAACCACCAAAATAGTTACTAGAAATGAAATCTTAAACCTTATTAAGGGAAACCTTAGGGAATTAAGAACTATATGGGAAGAAAGAAGTTTCCATATTAATATAGAAGATAGATTAGACGAAGTCTGTTCAGATAACCCTCTAAACAGCCTTAAAAACACTAATCATGAACTCATAGTCATTAAGTTAAATAATCCTAATGACGAGATAAATGTCCCAAATAGAATTCCATATTCTATTAGAGATGTTGAAGAATTTCAACAAGAATGTAAAGAATTACTTGATAAAGACCTTATTAGACCTTCATCAAGCCCACATTCTGCACCAGATTTTTATGTCGAAAACCACAACGAAATAAAAAGAGGTAAGAGAAGAATGGTAATTAATTATAAGAAACTTAATCTGGCAACAGTTGAAGATTCTTATAAATTACCAAGAAAAGATTTTATTTTAGAAAAAATAAAAGGATGTAATTGGTTTTCTTCTTTAGATGCAAAATCTGGTTATTATCAACTAAGACTAGCTGAAGAAACAAAACCATTAACAGCTTTTTCATGTCCACCTCAAAAACACTATGAATGGAATGTTTTACCTTTTGGATTAAAACAAGCACCATCAATATACCAAAGATTTATGGACAAATCTCTTGAAGGTTTAAATCATATATGTATAGCATATATAGATGATATACTTATTTTCACAAAAGGAAGTAAGGAACAACATCTTCAAGATATAGAAACTGTTCTTCTAAGAATTAAAGAAAAAGGTATTGTAATTTCGAAAAAGAAATCAAAGCTTTTACAAAAAGAAATAGAATACCTTGGTTTAATCTTAAAAGAAAATGGGGAACTAAGTCTAGTACCTCATACACAAGAAAAAATACAGACTTTTCCAAATGAGCTTTCTGATAGAAAACAAATTCAAAGATTTCTTGGATGTTTAAATTATATTGCTAATGAAGGATTTTTAAAAGACTTAGCAAAAGAAAGGAAGCATTTGCAAAAGAAAATTTCAGAAAAAGTTCCTTGGTCCTGGACTTTACAATCCAACAATAAAAGATTTTTTGATTGTAGAAACGGATGCAACACAAACAACTTGGGCAGGTTGTATGAGAGCCTTACCAGATGGTAAAGCAAAACTTTCTCTTAACGAGAAAGGATGTAAAATTGAAGAATCTAAGGATCTTCACTCAAAAAGCATTGATTACAGTGCTTCTAAAATCCTGATAAAGGATACTGAAAATTTACAGTTATGTAAATATATTTCTGGTACATTTACAGATACAGAATCTAGATATCATATTCAAGAACTAGAAACTCTGGCATGTGTAAAAGTATTAAAAAAATGGAAAATTGACTTACTACCGTCAAGATTCCTTCTTCGAACAGACTCTAAATATCTTATAGGATTTTGGAGATATAAAATTAGTGCTGACCATAAACAAGGCAGACTAATAAGATGGCAGATGGAATTACAACGATACGAGCCATATCTTCAATATATAAAATTTGAACAAAATAGTTTTGCAGATACACTGACGAGAGAATGGAGCAAGCCATAAAGCTACTTCAAAACAACATCAAGCAAAAAGACGAGCAACTTGTCGCCATAGATATCAAAAAAGCAAAAATCTCTGCCGAGAGGGGGGAGATGATTACAACACTCAAAGGTTTACAAAAAATGACAACAAACGAAAATCAATCTTCAACAAAAGACCCAAATTAAATTCTAAAGAACGAAGAAAATTGGGACTTGCTAGGACAACCTTCTGGAAAGTATGACTACTATGTAAAATATACTACCCCAGAAAGTTCAAAAATTCCTACTGAAACAATAGCTCCCAATGGTTGGAATATAGAACAAGAAGCAGAGTCTTCAGAAACAACTTCAGACAGCAAGAAGTCTTGGGCTGACAAGGTCGAAGAAGAAGAAGAAGCCAGAAAAAATGGTTCATTAACAACCATTCAAGCAAGCGATCCCGTAGACAATGAGATGGGAAAGTTTGAAGCTTATGTCATTTTTGATGGTCCAATGAAAGGGATCTATAGAAAATGGGCAATAGCTAAACAACACATCATTGGCAAAAATGTGCGTCACAAAGGATACAAAACCACGAAGGAAACTGAACGGACACTTTATGGAGCATACAAGGAAGTTACAACAGCAAAGAATCTTCAAAAATCTCCAACAATGGAGTCAAAAAAGAAGTTGTCAATTGACAAACTTCGCCAGCTCGAATGTCAAAAGAATTTCCAGATAACTGATCCAACTTATATGGAATTTAGTCTTAGATGGAAATGGTTAAACCATTATGTGGAAGAATTCACCACTGAATGCTTCTACCCGGCTAACAAATTTAGTTGTCCCAAAACGGTTACATTACCAGGAATAGATAGTACTACATGTCTATCTTTCTTTCAAAATGGTTTAATCCATACCATATATTTGGAAGAACAACCAAAGAAAACTTTTGGAGAGCTCAAGTTTCTTCCAAAGAATCTACAAAATTTGGCAGAAAAATTCAATAATTTATATGCCAAAGGAAAAGAGATTTTTCTAGAGATCGATTCAACATATCCTTGGTATGATGAAAATACCTTGGAACTGGTAACAAAACCAATATATTTAATCAAGATTGGGATATCCAACAAAGAATATCCAGTCATGAATAAGGAAAGCACAGAGTGGCATCTAGCTATGTACGTCAATCAAATGAAGAATTTTCGTCGGAAGATTTCAAGATTGTCATCCCAGGCAAACTACAGAATGATCTACGAAGACTCATCAATGATCGTGTATAGCGATTCCAGAAAACCAGCAAAAGAAAAAGATATCAAGGCAATTAAAGAACTTGAAGAAAGAATTGATCAACTGAAAGATGATCATGAAAAATTACCAAGGGTAATTCAAGAAGAATGCTGCAGATACTTTTTACAGTATTACAAAAATCATAACTGTAAAAACTGTCAAAAATCGTCGGCACTAGAGGACAAGAAGATTGACAGCACAGAACAACTGGCCACAATGTAGGACAAAATTGTACAGTGGTACCTTATCACATCTGAGTCAGATGGGGACCACTTAGTGCTAAATAATGTAAAATACTATTCGTCGTTTTTCTTAGTGCGTTTTTCTTTTTTAGTGCGCATCACTTTTTCTGAGTGCATGTCACTGTTGGGTGAGTGCGTGTCACTTTTCTGAGTGCATGTACAATGTCATGGAAAGGGACGTTTACCTAATGTGAACCCTTCTCCACTATAAATAAGAGCATTGAGCTCAATGTAAATCACAGTTGAATGATATATGAAACTATTAACTAGTTTTCTGAAGAATTATTTCTTCTGTCCTTAGATTTATATCTAAGAAGTAGCTCTTAAGGTAATACTCTGAAGGAGCTAGATCCTTGAGGTAATACTCTGGAGGGATCAACCATATAAGACAATATAATCAAATAGATTATATCCCAAACAACACAAACATCTTCGGATCAAAGAATTCATCAAAACCAAAAACAAAGAAAATCATATCAGGTATGATTGTTATTACTACATCACTTATTTATTATATTATGTTATTTGCATAATAAATGGAAAGTTCAAACTTTAGAACCCAAAGACTATTTTCAAATTTTTTTGAAATTGAATACACAGAACCGAGTTCTGGTCATACATACTTAGAATTAGTCTTGATGGAAGACTATGATAAAAAGGTAACCTATTTACTAGAAAAGATTCCTGAACCAAATTTGGCTAAGATAATTTTAGACAAATTCAAATTTAATCATTATCAAGAAAAGGTTTTTCTCGAAAAACTTCAAGAAACTATTGAAGGAGACTTCGAAGAACATGAATTAAAATGCTTAGTTCATGAGTTAAACAAGTTTACTAAAAATTCTAAATACATAGAATGTTTTCAAGGACAGTTCTATGGAGACTTCGCAAGTGTACATTATAGACTAAAAAACTCTCGATTTTATAGTCTAATAAAAACTTTAAATACTCTGCCCGATAATATTAGTGAAAATTCAGAAGATTTTTGAAAACTATGTCTGAAATCTCACTTTTTGAAGAACCATCTAGTTATTTTGCTGATAGCATACTAGATCACAAAATAGAAGAAGCAGATTTATCTCTAACTGCTGAAGAAAACTTTAAAAGAAAGACTAAAAAATTCAAAGAACTTTTCTCTAGGAAAAATATTTTGAAATTTGGAATAATGATGGGAGAAGAAGCAGTTCTGATTGATTCTACATCTGGAAATATATTCGTATCTACCATAGATAGAACACAAATTCAAAAAAGAATTTCAAGTCTTTCTGAAAAAGAAAGAAATAAAATTGGTTATATTCACATATCAACCATTTAAGTTTTAATTAAAAGTACTTTCATGAAAGGTATTGATACACCTCTAAACATAATTCTAAGAGACTCTAGAATTACAAATGATAAACAATCTATAATTTCACAAGGAAAATGCAATTTAAAATATAGAAAAATTAAGTTTGACATAAACCTACAAATAGGATTATCCTTAAGGGATAAGGATCTAGACAGATCTATAATCTTTAATTATAAATTAGAAGATTCAAAATTTATGAAAAAAGGAAATCATCCTTTTACAATATGTTATAGAATTAATTATGCTTTAAGTAATTCACATCATAGCATAGAATTTACAGGAAAAGATATAATTCATATTGATGAATTATTCACCCCTATAGTGACGTTAGAGTCACCTATATTCAAAACCTTGGCAAGGAAGAGTTGTTCATTAATAGAAGATGACAAAAATCTGTTTGAAGAAACAGAAGAAAAACCATTAATTAGAAGGCAAAGCCTTAGGGTAGCACCCCCAAAAAGAGATTTTGAAATCTCAGAACTAAAAGAATTACATAAGCTACAAAACTCAGTAGCAGAGTTGTCCTTACAACTCGAAAAATTAGATAAAAGAATCTAATCAACTTCCGCACTCCGTTATTCATACTACTTGCGCTAGTAATGAACTTAGCTGAAGAAAGAAAAAATCTAAAAAAATATAGGAAAAGAATTCAAAAATTAGAATTCGAATATAAATGTTTAAGAAACTTACTATATATGGATATGCCTTATGTTAATCCAAGAATAGAGGCAAGACTCATACAAAGAAAAGATCTATTGTCTAATTATAGACTTTTAGTACAATACACGAAGAATGAACTCCAACGTTTATCTTGCAGCTAACGCGCAAAACTCTGTCGCGAAAACTCTGAAAACTCTGGTATCAGAGCTAAACCTCGATCTTAGGATAGAAAGGATTAAATATACACCCTTAATCTATGAAGGTGTACCAAATATCATAATAAGAAACACACACCATATAATAGATTCAAATATTTAAATAATGACAATATGGTGGGGACCAAGAAAAGCTTGGTCCTTATTGGCTAATATTGAGAATGTTTTAAAACATTCCAAAATAGGAATGTATGGTAGAAGCTCCCTTATAAATTTTGTTTAGGCGGGTAATTTAATCTTTAACTAATCAAATGTTATTTACACTAGACTAGACAAGACTAGACTAGATACAACCCATGTTTTAATTTTAAACTTGGTAGTTATTTGTATTTTTTTTCTTTGCATTATTTTTTATTATGTATTACTTTTCTTTACATATTCAATAATTAATATTATTTATAAAAAAATTATCGATACATGTTGAATATGTTATGAAGCACGGACTCTGACACGGACACCTCGACACGACACGGATACTTCGACATCGATAAAGTAAAAAATATATGACACCGACACCGCTATATATTTATAAAAACTATAAATTTAGAATTAAAATACATACATATGCATTTAAGTTGAACAAATTTTTCATTAAAAAAAGTTTTAAAAGAATATATGATAGTATATTTGACATTTATTCATCTCGCTACTATCGAAAAACTAAATTTAATGTAATTAAAATTTAATATATTTAATCCCTCATTGATCAATATTATTATTTCAACACATCTTTAATCGTTAATGTTGTATATATGTCTGAGAAAAGTAGAAGCAAATAAAAATAAATAAATTTGGACACTTACCACGACACGTTTGTACGAGTGTCTTATAGAAGTCGGACACCGATTTAAGGAGTGTCGAAATAAAAGAAAAATATATTTTTTTTGGACATCTCTCCGACACGTTTGTACGAGTGTCGTACAAGTGTCATACCGGTGTCGAACACCGACACGTGTCGGACACCGCGACACGTCTAATCATAGAGGTGTCGGTGCTACATATGAATACCACTATTTATTTTTTTTAGTACTAGTGATTTATTTTTTTAGTAGTGCTGATGATGTCTTTTTTGTATAGTACTTAACACATATAATTGTTATTTGTTTGAATATTTTTAGTCATTTAAATTTATTATAATTATCGATTTTAATTATGTTTAAATATTGTATACTTATATATTTATTTTTAAATTTAAATTTTCGATAAAAATTTGTAAAAATATAAAATTGTGATTTTGGGATATTTTTCTATATTACTGTATCAGTATCGTATTGATTTCGTATTATGTATCTACACTCATAATAACTTTTTTTTATCATTTATAAATCCGTGCGACGCATGGGTGTCACAGACTCACATATGACATATGTTGAAGGTCAATTAAAGTGTTGTTCATAAATTGAGTTGCCAATTGTTTATCTTTCTTATAGTTATATGCTAACAAAGAGTTTGTGAATTAACTACAATATCGAACACTGATTAAGTGTGATATGTGTGAAATGTCGTTTTGGGCCAGTCATTAGCATAATCTGTTTTTGTTTGCTCATTTATGTGTTCATGTCTCATTTCAGGTTGATGTTTCATCTAAAGGAGATAGAGCACTTCCCACATCATTGAAATCAAGGGCAAATAACACTATCAAAGGTATGGTTCTCATCTCCACCACCGAATACAACTTTGTCTTTTTCTTTACATTTATTTCTCCGTTATTATTTATCTTGGTTTTTATTGTGTCTTTGTATTGTTTTATATATAAGCAAATGAATATTCCAAAGAATTGATAAAAGCTTCAATAAAAATTTTTCTACATTTTAGTGGACATAAAATAGATTTTCTTCACATCTCCGACCAACTCTCTTTGGAGAAGATAATTTTTATTCATTAGTCAAGTATTTAGATTCTCTACATTTAATTTTTCTAAATTCATCTATATTCAAGTAAAAATCAATTAAAAAAGAGAAAATATTGTATATTAAAATGCATTTATATATGTTGTAAAGACCAAAATACCTCAAAGCTTTAATTAAACGTAGGAAATTACGACTTTAGAGAATTCAAATTCCACTATTTAGATTCTCTGTTCAGTAGATAATAATAATAATACACACTAGAGCTTGGTATATTGTTGAAAACTAGCATGACATATGTTTCAATATACACATCCCATGTTTAAAATTAAAGTATTTAAATAGGAACAAAATTCCACCGTATCAGACCAAGTGTGTTTATTCTAAAAGAAGCAACCTCATGTGCACAATCCCTTGACTTATAATTTAGTAAAAAAAAACTCTTGAATTATAATTATAAGAAAAAAAATTTGACGAAATTATAAGAAATTTAAAAATCTATAGTATGAGAAAAAACTCTTTAAAATCAATTCCATCAAAATTTTAAAATTAATTTAGGAATTGTAACACCCCACATTATAAATGGTACTGAGTTCATTACAATTACATTATTCAACTTCATGCACACGCAGGTGCAGAGATACAAAGATAAGAAAACAACACAGCGGTATACAAAATACAACACGAAAAGATCATGAGAAAGCAAGAAACTAATAATGCAATCCTCGAACAGCATCAGCTACTCCAAAGCATGCTTACCTACTCAACCTGTTTGCCTGAAAAAAATAATTGGATTGAGGTGAGACTACTAAGTCTCAGTGGGTCCTACTACCCTCCAAATGGCTACTAAGCCGGAGCACCTAATCAGTCATAACATATTTTATTTCATAACATAATATCATAAGCATAATTTAATAAAGGTGTAACACATAGTTAGTCTTGTTGATTTTAACCGCAAGACACTCTGAGGTGAGCATATCTCAGAGGCCTACCTTGTCCGCGAACAGAAAGCGTTCCGGCATACAGCTCACAAGGTTTTTCTGGTGGAACATTTTAGAAAATGAAAATATAAGTCATTCTGCACTTTGCTCGCTACGGCGAGTTACCCAGCTCGCCATGGCGAACTGCAGGTCCTTGCCTAAATCAACTCACTAGGCGAGCAGTTGCTCGCCATGGCGAGTTTCATCAGCCCAGAACTTGGATGCTCGCCATGAATACTCGCTATGGCGAGTTCATGCAGAAAACACTCTGTTTTGCGAAAATCATCAATTTAAAAGGGTTACACCTACAATCAACTTCTGAGATAGTGCAGAAACATAATATAGGTAATATGGAACAAACTAGAAGAGAAATTGGGAGTTATTTCTCCTCACACAATTAATTCCTAAAAAATCCTAAGTGAACATGCAATTTCATAATTTTGGAAAATCTAGCTACACTAGCCTAAGAACCCACCTGGAATGAAGCTTTAAACCTTTATTCCTGAGCTCTACACAGCTACCAAACCTTCCCAGCAAGCCCTACAAACTGACAGAACATAATTTGAAACTTGACACTTGAAACCCTCTAAATTTGCTCTAAGAATTTGGAATGTGTTTGCATGTAGTGTAAGTGGTTAAGAGCTTAGTGGAGGTGTGAGTCATGAGGGTGAGTCACAAGAGGGAGGGAAAAATTGAATCTTGACTTAATTAATTTAAACTCATGAGATTAGTGTTTTAGTGTATAACTTAGGTTTAGTTAAATTCCTAATTAATACACAAAATACTCTTAATTCCCATGAATTAATTAATTAATCACCTCTAATTAATATTAAATAATTAGGCAAGGTTCTAATTAAAATTAATTAGGTAATTTAGAATTTGGGATATTACAATCTACCCCCCTTAAAGAAATTTCGTCCTCGAAATTGAGAAATTTACCTTAGAATAGATGAAGATAACTTTTATCATATCGGATTCCATTTCCCAAGTGTATTCGCCGTTCGGAGACTGCGCCCATTCAACTTTGACAATAGGATTTCTCTTATTCCGAAGGGTTTTGACATCACGATCAACAATTCGAACAGGATCAGGTTGGTAAGTCAAGTCTGGCTGAAGATCTATTTGCTCGATCTTTATCGGCTGGTATGGATCAGGAATTTACTTTCGAAGCTGAGAAACATGGAACACGTCGTGTAGCCCTGACATAGAGGGAGGAAGTGCTAACTGGTAGGCTACAGGACCGACGCGCTGAAGAATTTGATAAGGTCCAATATATCTTGGACAGAGTTTCTTGGTTCGAAAAACACCACGTAACCCCAACTTCGGAGTAACTTTTAAGAACACATGATCACCTTCTTCAAATTCCAAAGGTCTCCTTCTTTTGTCAGCATAACTCTTCTGCCGATTCTGCGCAACTTTCATCTTTTCGCGGATGGACTTAACCTTCAAAGTTGTCTCTTGGATAATGTCCGTTCCTAACAATCCGCGATCACCGACTTCGGTCCAACACAAGGGTGTCCTACACTTCCTTCCATACAATGCCTCAAACGGCGCCATCCCTATACTGAAATGATAACTGTTGTTGTAAGCAAACTCAATCAAGTGTAAGTAGTTACTCCAGCTACCACCATCCTCTAACACACAGGCACGAAGCATATCCTTAAGAGTTTGAATGGTCCTCTCCGACTGACCATCTGTCTGAGGATGATGCGATGTACTCATTCTTAACTGAGTACCCATCGCATTCTGGAAGGCTTTCCAAAACCTAGAAGTGAAGATAGGATCACGATCGGAAACGTTACTTAGTGGCACACCGTGTAACCTTACAATATGTTTTATAAAGATAGCTGCATACTGTGTGGCCTTATAGGTGGATTTCACGGGAATGAAATGAGTTGACTTTGTTAGTCTATCCACGATTACCCATATAGAATCTTGACCTTTCTGATTGCGGGGTAATCCTCCTACAAAGTCCATAGTAATATGTTCCCATTTCCACTCCGGAACTTCTAAGGGTTGCAAGGGACCTCCAGGTTTCTGGTGCTCAATTTTCACTTGTTGACATACCAAACATCTGGACACAAAATCTGCGATTTCTGCCTTCATGTTTGGCCACCAGTAATTCTGCTTCAAGTCATGGTACATTTTAGTAGATCCAAGATGAATCGAGAATCCACTTTTATGTGCCTCTTCAAGAATCAGTCTTTTCAATTCATCATCATTCGGTACACATAATCTCCCTTCATACAGCATGGCACCATCAGATGCTATTGAAAATTCTGGGTTGTTCAACCTCCTCTGCAAATCCATATCACTCCGTTGTGCCTGCACTACCCTCGAGCGCAGATCACAAGACAACTCCATTTGATTGATTCTAATACCACTCTTTCGGAACACAACATTCAGGTTCAAGTCTCTGAACTTCTCATACAGATCACATTGTTGCATCAGTAGCTCAGAGGCATACAAGGCTTTCCTGCTCAAAGCGTCTGCTACAACGTTCGCCTTGCCAGGATAGTAATTAAGATTGAAATCAAAATCCTTCAAATACTCCATCCATCTACGTTGCCTCATGTTCAGGTCTTTTTGGTCAAACAGATATTTCAAGCTCTTATGATCGCTGAAGAGATCAAATTGGACACCATACAAGTGATGCCTCCAAATCTTTAAAGCGAAGATAATAGCTGTTAATTCCAGGTCATGAGTTTGATAATTTTGCTCGTGTGGTTTCAATTGCCGAGAGGCATATGCTACCACCGCTCCATCTTGCATCAAAACACAGCCAAATCCTTTATGCGATGCATCACAGTACACCGCATACTTCCGGTTTGGGTCAGGGATCACCAATACTGGTGCACTGGTCAACTTTTCTTTCAGAGTTCTGAAACTTACTTCACATTCAGCATCCCAAACAAAAGCAGCACCCTTTCTAGTCAGACGAGTCAAAGGCAAAGCAATCTCCGAAAATCCAAGGATGAATCTCCGGTAGTATCCTGCTAAGCCTAGAAAACTTCTGACTTCAGTCACACTGCTGGGTCTTTCCCAATTGAGAACTGCTTCTACTTTAGACAGATCAACAGACACACCGCCTTGTGAAATAACATGTCCCAGAAATTTAATTTTCGAAAGCCAGAATTCACATTTGCTGAATTTAGCGTACAACTTCTTTTCTCTTAGGGTTTCCAAAACAATCCTCAAATGTTCAGCTTGCTCATATGGATTACGGGAATAAATCAAGATATCATCTATGAAGATGACAACAAATTTGTCGAGATAAGGCTGGAAGATTCTATTCATGTAATCCATGAATACAGCTGGAGCATTAGTCAGACCAAATGGCATAACTAGGAATTCATAATGCCCAAAACGCGTTCTGAACGCCGTCTTTGACACATCTGATGATTTGATTCTGATTTGATGATAACCGGAACGGAGATCAATCTTTGAGCAAACAGTGGCACCTCTGAGTTGATCCAAAAGATCATCAATCCGAGGTAACGGATACTTGTTTTTGATTGTGACTTTGTTAAGCTGACGGTAGTCGATGCATAGGCGCATGGTACCGTCCTTCTTCTTTACAAGCAGAACAGGTGCTCCTCAAGGAGAGACACTAGGACGAATGAAATGTTTCTGGAGTAATTCATCTAGTTGAGTCTTAAGCTCATGGAGTTCTAATGGGGACATTCTATAAGGAGCAACAGAGATGGGTTGTGAACCCGGAACAAGGTTTATGGAAAACTCTATCTCTCGCTCAAGAGGAAGACTCATAATATCGTCAGGGAAAACATCTAGATACTCGCTAACTATGGGAATGTCACTGGGACTCAAACTAGACTCATGATCAATAGTGAACAGAACACTGAAACATTTACTGTTGGCACCTAAATATTGAATCATCTGGTGAGTATTTTGCAACAAAGCAGATAAGGCTGTACTTTCTACAAAGGTTTCCGAAGGGATATACAAAATCTTTTCCGCACAACCGATGTACACGGTATTGGCAGAAAGCCAATCCATGCCAAGAACGACATCAAAATCTTTTAGAGGTAGACAAATTAGATCAATGTGATAGACCTTACTTCCAACTAAGATAGGACAATTTTGGCAAACTCTTTTCGAAGTGACTCTGCCGCCAGTAGCGACAGCAACTGCCATTGGGGGTATAAGAGGGACAGAAGATAAACCGAGTCTACGGCTATGAAGGAATTAGTGGCTCCACAGTCAAACAGAACCAAAACTTTAGACTGTCCTAACAAGCAAACATCCATAATCAAAGAACTATTGGATTTTATTTCATTACAGTCTAGAGAGTATACCCGACCTTTGTTCTTGGTGGTTCCACTGGAGTCTCCGTGCTTCTTAAGCTTAGGACACTCATTTCTGAAATGGCCAGGTTATTTACAATAGTAGCACATATTCTTGCCTTTCATGCACTCACCACTGTGAGGATATCCACAGTCAGCACAGTTTCTAGGTGAGCGTTGGGAGTGGCTCTGCTTACCCATGCTTGATGTACCCTAGGATTTCAGGTTCAGACCAAACTTTTCAAACAAACCCTTCTTCTTCTGATTCACCTCATTCTTTTCTTTGTGAATGTTACTGATACCTGCCTCGGCGTGATAGCTCTTTTGCACTAGATCATCAAAGCTAGTGATCTGCTGCATGGAGACATCATGAACTATATCCGCCCGAAGCCCAATTCGATACTTCTTCATTTTCCACGCTTCCGTGGGAGCATCATCACCGTCTGCCACGTATCGAACTAGCTCATTGAACTTCATAGTGTACTCAGCTACAGTCAAACTGCCCTGCTTCAACTCCGTCAATTCCCTTTCCATTTGGAACTGATAACTTTCTGGAATGTAATGGCCAATGAAAAGACGCCTGAAGTTCTGCCAATTCACTTCCATCTGGCTTGCTTCCATGTAATTCTTAGTTCCTTCCCACCAGTTACATGCGTCGCCCCTAAAGAAGTGGGAGACGAATGTTACTTTATCTGCTTCGGTACAGGTCATCGAATCCAAGATCCCACTCATCCTTTGCAACCATTCCCTGGCTTTGGCGGGATTATACTCGCCGTAGAACTTTGGAGGACTCATTCTACAGAATTCTCGAAAGGCAGCGCTCGACCCAAGATTCTAGGGAGGAGGGGCATTCATATGTTGCTAAAACATTGCCATAAATTCCTGATGTTGCCGAGCCTGCTGAGCATGGAATTGCTGATGCTGGTGCATAATTTCTGCCCACATATTGGCGTTGGCATCACCGAAAACTTCTGGTTCCTCATCATCATCATGCCTCCTTAGTGGCCTACCAGGTCCTCGTCTCGCTCCTGACATGCTGCTCTAACTGCCAATATCAAGTCAAGTTAGCTAGGCTTAAAGTGACATGACACCTAAAACATATGTAGGGAACCTAGACAACTACTGGGATTGGATTAGTAATTCTAATGACCTCACGCTAGATCTGAATCGACCTGCTCTGATACCAATTTTAACACCCCACATTATAAATGGTACTGAGTTCATTACAATTACATTATTCAACTTCATGCACACACAGGTGCAGAGATACAAAGATAAGAAAACAACACAGCGGTATACAAAATACAACACGAAAAGATCATGAAAAAGCAAGAAACTAATAATGCAATCCTCGAACAGCAGCAGCTACTCCAAAGCATGCTTACCTACTCAACCTATTTGCCTGAAAAAAATAATTGGATTGGGGTGAGACTACTAAGTCTCAGTGGGTCCTACTACCCTCCTAATGGCTACTAAGCCGAGGCACCTAATCAGTCATAACATATTTTATTTCATAACATAATATCATAAGCATAGTTTAATAAAGGTGTAACACATAGTTAGTCTTGTTGATTTTAACCGCAAGACACTCTGAGGTGAGCATATCTCAGAGGCCTACTTTGTCCGCGAACAGAAAGCGTTCCGGCATACAGCTCACAAGGTTTTTCTGGTGGAACATCTAAAACGAAGTCCACAAGTGATATCTTAATCACACATAATTGACTGATTCTAAATTTATTTCATACTAACATAATTTTCCAAAAATTCCGGGGAACATGCAAACTTAATTCTAAGTTATCCCTAAGATTCGGAATTGTGCTTGACTTCCTGTTTAACATTAGATACATTATATAAATGCAAGCTATCTATCTCAGATGAGGATATAAAACGAGTGCCTTGAAATATTTTAGAAAATGAAAATATAAGTCATTCTGCACATAGCTCGCTACGGCGAGTTACCCAGCTCGCCATGGCGAACTGCAGGTCCTGGCCTAAATCAACTCGCTAGGCGAGTAGTTGCTCGCCATAGCGAGTTTCATCAGCCCAGAACTTGGATGCTCGCCATGAATACTCGCTATGGCGAGTTCATGCAGAAAACACTCTGTTTTGCGAAAATCATCAATTTAAAAGGGTTACACCTACAATCAACTTCTGAGATAGTGCAGAAACATAATATAGGTAATATGGAACAAAATAGAAGAGAAATTGGGAGTTATTTCTCCTCACACAATTAATTCCTAAAAAATCCTAAGTGAACATGCAATTTCATAATTTTGGGAAATCTAGCTACACTAGCCTAAGAACCCACCTGGAATGAAGCTTTAAACCTTTATTCCTGAGCTCTACACAGCTACCAAACCTTCCCAGCAAGCCCCGCGAACTGACAGAACAGAATTTGAAACTTGACACTTGAAACCCTCTAAATTTGCTCTAAGAATTTGGAATGTGTTTGGATGCTTGATTCAGCTACTGGTAAGAGGTATTTATAGTGGATTTTCCGAGTAGGAACAGTACATGGTTTGGCTCTGGTTTAGACATGCATGCATTGTGGTTGGTTGGCAAAGAGGTGAAGAGATGTGTGTTGTTGTTTAGCTTCATGTGAATTCTTGCATGAGGAAGCAACTACTCAGAGATTTTCTGGTGAGAGAGTTGCAGATGGGGAATCTCTGTAATGAACTATTTTGGTGTAGAGTTGTATAGTAGAGATAACATGTGAATGGGGAGGAAATTGAAGAATTTGGATGTTTGTTGTTATTGTTGCTTTGGGCGTGGGAGAGAGAAGAGAGAATGAGCCTAATGACTTCAGTTTTTGCTGAAGCAATGAATGAGGAGTTTGGCTTGGCTTCCATGTAGTCTAAGTGGTTAAGAGCTTAGTGGAGGTGTGAGTCATGAGGGTGAGTCACAAGAGGGAGGGAAAAATTGAATCTTGACTTAATTAATTTAAACTCATGAGATTAGTGTTTTAGTGTATAACTTAGGTTTAGTTAAATTCCTAATTAGTACACAAAATACTCTTAATTCCCATGAATTAATTAATTAATCACCTCTAATTAATATTAAATAATTAGACAAGGTTCTAATTAAAATTAATTAGGTAATTTAGAATTTGGGATATTACAGCAATAATAAATTGATTCAAGTGGTAAGAGTTTTGAATTCCTTATAGGAGTTCGATTTTTGTCTCATGCATATAGAAATAATTTGATTGGGAAGAAAGAATTTACCTTGTGTTTCCCACAAGTTCTCCAAAAGATATTAGTCATCGCTAACGGTAGTAGAAACTTCGTAACTATATTATGATAACAAAAAAATAAAAAACAAATGGAATGATTTCTATCATGAAACCAAACACAAATAGAAGACTTTACTTTTATTTTATTTCTCTGCCCAGGCAATTAAACTAAGACATCACTTCTTTCTTTTTTTTTGAAAGGGCTAAATGAACTATAAGATATCACTGATCATATGATTAGTGTTTTTTATAGAGGGTGGTGCTTAGAATCTACAAACAATTAATTGAGAATGATTGGATCTTTAAGTACTGCATTAACAGTAGAGTGCATCATCTCATTTGAAGTAAATCCATCATCCTTCATGTAAAATAGGTTCAATACTTTCATCATTTTCCAAAACAAATCCTTGCAATCTCTTGGAACTGAGCTTCCTTTTTCCTGCAAAACTAATCTCAGCAGTTCTCTTCTTTTATCCTCAATAACACCTTTCATCTTATCAATGGCGTCTTCGTAAGTAACAACTCCATTACCATGAAGCATATGCAAATTCACGGCATTCAATTTCCCTTCCTCTGATTCTCTCTAAAGTACAACAAACACAAATATTAGTCAAATCCTAACATAGAATCGTAGAGCAGTAATGGACATTTTCTAAAACAAAATGGTGTATGGAAAATTATTATTCATTAAAGTGGTACTAATGACCATGTATAAAAGAATTGGTAGAACAATGACAATGGACAGTGACTCTATAAATATACATGTCTTGTGACATATGGACAATGACTGAATTGACTTGAGTGACTAGCTAATGATCTTAATAACATTAATAACTCATCATATGAGGGATGTCATTGTATGCCTATCCATTGAGCTTAAAAAAGAAGGCGATGAAGATCCTATCTTATAATCATTGACGAGAGACATAATTAGAAGACATCAAAGCAATCTAAAGATGATGCCTTCAAAAGAGAAGTTTTCTTACCCTTCTTAATCTTATTATTATATATGGTGTCTTAAATTTCACGCAAAGAGATTCATGGCTAAAAGATCATGACATGATATACCATGTTTCTAATTTCCCTATTGTCACGGTATGCTATATATTCTAATATGTAACATTAGAATACTTCCATTTATTTCTTACACATTTTACGATCGTACCCTAAGAAATCTGAACTTTGTCCCTTGAGATTATAACCTTAAACTAGTACCACTAAGCCGACACGTCATGGAGAGAGCAAGAATAAACTATATACCTTGAAACCGTGAATATCATTGAGAAGACGCCCGCAAGTGCTCATGGTTTTGAAGAGATAATTCAATTCCTGATTTTCAGCAACATCATTTGAAAGTTTAGGTCCAACAAGATAGAGTGCTGGAAGAACAGTTGGTCCTAATGTAAATGATACAATAGCATTTTGCATATAATCATCCATTGTTGGTATGGCCTTGGTTCTCGTCCACTCAGCTTCTGTAAACATAGACTGCAATAAGGTCCTGTTTGGATTAGCTTATTTTTGAGCTTATGCAAACAGCTTATGCAATATAAATTAGGTTTTATGCTATTATATAAGTTCAAACAAGTTAGAATTGTATTTTTGTAAACTATTTTATCATAAATTACCTTTACAAACTTATAATAATGCATAAAAATTGCATAAGTTGTTTGCATAAGCTCAAAAATAAGCTAATTCAAACGGGGCCTAAATCTAACCACTACAAAGCAAGCAAAGTCAATCCATTAAGAAAAATCTTAAATAGGAAAACTTCATTATGCCTTTATGATACAATGTATATTTTCATGTCAACAAAGTAAGGCCTTGTTTGATTAAACAACTTGAGAGATTATGTTATAGTGTTTGTAATATAATTGCTTATGTATAAAATGTTTCTATAGTGAAAGATAAAAGGGTAAATAGGTCTTTATCCGTGTAATTATTTTTTGTAGATATACCTCCTGCAATGTTTAAAAAAATTTTTGGTAGTGTATTTTATCCGTTGCCGATTTTTTTTTCCCAACATAGGGGGTAAAATACATTACAAAAAAAAATTTAAAACATTGCAAGGGGAAAACGCAAAACTTGCCTATTTTAAAGAGAGATAAAGATCTATTTACCCAAGATAAAACAAAGTCAAACTATATTCATATAAGGTAAGTTTTATCATAACCCAATCTGGAGAGCTTATAGAAATAAGTTGAAAATAGTAGTGACAACATTTATCTAAGAGGATTATAGGATATTATTGGAAAAAAAATTAGTAAAAAACATGTATGCAGAAAGATGAAGAAACATCTCACAATCTTGATAACATTGTCTTCTATATTGCGTTCTTGCCGCTTCACAGATTTCTCTCCAATCTCACAAATTGTGCTATGAATTGCAGAAAATATTATCTTAACTGCCTCAGAACAAAACACAGTATTGACATCTACATCCCACCTGCATTTCCATTTCCGCAACATTACTATTCGTGCAGAAAATTTCGAACAGAATTTAAGAATAGAAATATAGCATATTCAATATACTTTTCAACTAGTTGAATAAGGTTCACTTGCTCTTCTTCAGAGCTCCAAACATCAAAGAAATCATCAACAACTGTTGTGAGCACCGCATTTTTCGTCCAAGATATGCGAGCATCAGAAAGCTCGGGGATAAAAAGAATAGCTGCGCTGGAGAAGTAACAATATGCCAGTTTCTGCCTTGCAAATTCTAGTTTGTCTAATTTGCTTTCAACAATCCACCTGCGTATGATAGAGAACAGTTATATCTAGCTTGAGCAAATGCATGATCCTTAAGCAGAAATTTCACGATGCCTGCATGATAATATCTTTATGACACAGTCACATATATCGATCCAAGACGATGAACAAAACTACGAAGAACTCAAAAAGCAAAATCAAAGAAAAACACAAAAGAAAAATCACATCTACATAGAAACCACTTGTTTAGATAAAATGAGAGAAAAAGTAATACAAATGGATTATAGGGAAGGTTGACAGAGAGGCATCTAGACCTAGCGCTCTATTATTTACGCACATTCCATACTTTCTTGCTCCAACAAATAAGAGTCTGAAAAAAATATACCTTGCAAGTTGTTTCAACTCTTTAATGTGTATTGATTGGCAGATATTGAAGTCTCCAACGGCTAGCTTCAGAATATCTTGGTTTGCAAGATTGCTAGTTCTGTGGCGCCATACAAACAATATTCAAGAATTTGACCACAGAAAAGAGATGAATGAAAAAAAAAATGAACATATAAGATCAGAAACAAATTAATGTACAAACACCTGTATGATGTTTTTAAAATTCTTGTTTCGTCTGCACTGTAATGCTCCACTGATCTTCTGTTTAACAAACGCTCCAAATTTGCATGATGAGGAAAGTTAAGAACATCACTGACCTAAGGTGCAAAAAAGATAGTATTCATGATGGATTGTAAAATTGCATATATGTAGTTAAATCAAAAGAAAGATTAAGACAATAAAGTACCTCATTATCAACAAAAATACGAAGTTTATCAGCGTATAATTGGTAAGAAGAAGAATCAGACTTGAGAAGATTTCTAGTCCAAGAACTTTGTTTTACCAAAATGGATTCATCTGGATGTATAATGAGTTGTGAAGCCTTATATAGCTCTATGACAGCACTAACATCCTTCAAGTACCCTTTTAAAGAATTATCAAATTTATCTTCTGAATATTGATAAAATGGATCTGCAAACACAACATACAAATCAGTTTTAACAGAAATCTAAAACTACTTAAATGTTACAAATGATCCAACCTGAAGATACATCATAGCCATTGAGACGTAACATTCGAAATGCCATTGCACAGGTTGTGGGGTCCAAAAATATATCTTCTTCTCCTTGTCGCCAATAACTGTTTTTACGCAAAATGTGTGAGGAGATCCAATTGATGCAAATGAAAAGTTTCTATGCATGCACAAAATGTTGGAATGTTGAATACTTTAACAGGTACATGCATCTCAAAGTTATAATTACCTGTATGTTTCATCCAATACACTTTGAATTTCCTCGTGGAAATGATGATTAATCCCTAATATTTCAAGACTATCAACCATATAGAGACGAGCATATATATATCTAGAGGATAAACTGTCGGAACTGAATGTTTTAAAAAATAAGAAAATAGTTAAATTAATGCACAAAAGGCTAGTAACTTAAATAAATTAGGAGGATATTAAGTCTAAAAATGTACCTGCATTACCAAACTTTCCTAATACTGATTGAAGGTAACTGAGACAGTTAGCATTGTTTAAGTGCTGAAAAGCAGTTGCTGTTGTAGCAGGTGAATTAAATAACGATCCATTCTTTCTTTGATACTTCATTATTGTATTCAAGTCCAATCTGTTCAACATTCCTTCTGATATATATGCTATATATGCTTTCCACCCTTCTGAATTGCTTTGAAAGCCTCTATATCACGACAATTGAACCTAAAAGAAGTTAGTTTTGAGGTTTTTTCCTGTTTAAACACTCCGGTTCCGAGGGAAAAAAACTCTGATAATCCAGAGTTCTGCCAAGAGATGAGTAAATTTTGCTAAGGATTGTTTAAGTCAGGGTTTGAACACTTCCGATAATTTGGTCCTTAATCGAAACTTATTAACCACTTTAGTCTAACCATTTTGAAGAATTAAGGTGAAAACATATACAAGAGAAAACAAAATTACTACCTTTGAAGTTCTTTGTCTCTCTTCTGGATCATCGATTCCAAGCTTGTAGATCCAATTGGAAGATTAATGCCCAAAGTTTGTGCATATTCAATCAAAGATGGAAAAATTATAGCAAATCCTATGGGATGCTGTTGCTTGTCATCACTGATTGAAGTAAAGTTTGACTCAATAAATTGAAGTCCAGGAAGAATTTAAGGAAAACTCATTTGTACCATAAAATATGTAAAAGTACAACCTTACATCACGTTTTTTTTTTTCAAATTCAAATTTAGATTTAAAACACATGAATATTAGAACTGAAAGTTAGGTAAGATCAAGTAACATAGACACTAAATATTTACCGTTAGAAGTCTCATTGGCTAGAGATATGTTATAGATAGCCTTTATAAGAGTACTGCAAATCTCAACTCTAAGGGGGATGTATTGAATTAAGATTTCAATGGATTTTAAAAGACTTTTTTATAATAAAAGAATCTTGAGGTATTCAATTAAGATTTTTATGGAATGTAAATAAATCGGATGGTATTCAATTAAGACAATTGAGATTTTTTTTTTCAAGGCAACAAAATCCGTTGGTATTCAATTGAGATTTCTCACTACTTTTAAAATGTCTATTAGTATTCAAAAGCCAATGGATTTTGATGGATTTATTTACATAATGGATTTTGAAAGACTTTTTAGTTGAAAATACACATAAAACTCTCATCAAACAATCTCACTCAAACCCTCAAGACTTTTTATAATCTTCCAAGACTTTTTTTCCTCTTCCGCCGTCGACCGGACACAACTATATACCTGTTCTTTTGCTTACAGCTTTCGATAGAATTTGCTTATTTTCTATATGCATACTAGTTTGAAATATTTTTCATGCCACTGTATCGGAATATTTTGTACCTTTTACACAATTGCAATCAATTTTACATATATATATATATATATATATATATATATATATATATATATATATATATATATATATATATATATATATATATTCACGTAAATCGATGAAGAAAAGGTATTGTATGTGTTCTTCAAAAAGCTACTGTGCATAGTATTACATGCATAAATATGGAGATCAATTTTACTTCTTTTTTTATTGATTCATTGGTATTTTTTTGATTGATGATTGATTCTGTTGTTAAAATTATCAAAGGTACTTTTTCTTTAACAATGGTTTGATGATTGTTGGTAAAATTATCAAAGATACCATTACCGATACATTTGTTTGATTTTATTTTATTTCTTATTTGATAAACATCTTTACCATGATTGTATGAAAAATTGAGAAAAATTGTACAAATATTTTTTTTTGTTAAAAAAAAAAATCAGAATCCATTCATCTTAAAAGTCAATAAAGTCGTTGAAATCTTAAAATTCTTTGTCATAAATCCATCAAAATCCAAATTAGAAAATCCTGATTGTGAAAAAAAGTCTTAAAAGTCAATACAATCTTACAAAATTTGTTAAAATCTTCGAGATTCTTTTTGCCAAAATTGTCTATCAAAATCTCAATCCAATACATCCCCCTAAAGTTAGTTTTTGTTGTTGAGTATAGGCCTCCCAAATTCTAATATGGTATCAGAGTCTATCCTAGACCTGTTTGTTGGTGGTGACCTCCCATATTTTGGGCCACCCATTGTTCTTGATTCCACGTTCTAGTTTGTTCAGGACGTATGTGTATCTCAAAGGACGCACAAAAGAAAAAATTGATAGACGGGCCCATAAGTGCATGTGTTTCCGCTGTAGTTTCTATAATAAGGAGAAGAGTCAAATTACCTTTACTCATCTTATCCAAGGTTTTAAAAAACGGTCCGCGACCGCGAAAACGGCCGCGACAAAACAGTTTTGGCAGGTGCCGATAACGTTACCGTTATCACAATATTTTTTATTAAAGAACAAATTGCGATTAATTCACACCGCGACGACCGCAATTAGCGTCGTAAAATCTGTACCGACCGAAATCGCAAAAACCTTTACGTAACCGAGACGCGACCGCGACCGTCAAGGTTTTAAATTGCGGACCGCATCACCTGATGCGGCTGCAATATTGCGGATGCGGAACGCAGCGCAACCGCATCAGACTGCAATTGCGGTGTGACTGTAAATCACACGCAACGCCACAACGAAACCGCACCGCAACGCAACGCTTTTTTTCCGCAACGCAACACCGCAACAGACCGCAACGGACCGCATCAGAAAAAGAACTTTAAAAAAAATAGAGAATCTCAAATCAATTTTAGAAAAGAGAAGAAAAAACAACTTTTCGAAGAATTTTACTGTAAAATTTCAGAAAATATACCTTCATTTTTCTTTTATGTCTTTTAGATTTATAATTTATTTTTATACAGATATTCATATTAGCTTATTTTTATATTTACAAGTAAGATAAACTAGATTAATTTTGATACAATGTTAGTGTAAGAAAATGTGTATTTGTGCGGATAGAAAATTATTTCACGCCGCAACGGCCGCAATTGCATCGCAGCGACCGCAATAGCAGCAATTGCAACACTTGCAACCGTAACCGCATCGACGACCGTAACCGCAATTTAAAACCTTGGCGACCGTTTTTTAAAACCTTTATCTTATCTTCACCAATACCCCATTGCTTCAATGCAAGGATACATGCTAAGGTAGACAAGAGCGCGTTATTCATCAAAGAATGATGGCGATCGGGAAGACCCCAAGATCCATCCAAGAGTTGATTATCCAGTAACCAATTCAAGCACTGAGGGAAAAAGGGGGTATGTGGCGACGTTGAAGAAGGAATCATTGCCATAAAAGCTGTATCATATGAAGAAATTGAAATTTCAACCTTGTTGAACATCTTCTTGATTCTTTCTTTAGTGTCTTCAAAGCACTGCAAGCAATAAAACTCATTTTCTTTCCTTACTATTTATCCTTACAAAATATATATATAAGAAAAAACAAAAATATTTGCAGATCATACGTACCAAAGTTGTAGTAGCATTCTTATTCTTTCTTACAAATGATGCAATCATAGATGAATCTGTTAAGAAGGAAAAACTATCAAACATATCCTAGTAGCACAACAGATTGTTGATTGCAAAAAATTTGCATATGGTTGTGATGACATTAAATTTGAAAAGGTGTTGCTTACTTTATTGACTCTTGAAAAGATAAACTAGTCAAAGATTCTTACCAGAGAGATATTCTCTCCTAAAAAATTCCTATGAAGACTCGCTTTCAATGCGGCTCTGGTTGTTTACACA
Source organism: Trifolium fragiferum (assembly GCA_954870985.1). Classification (NCBI taxonomy): domain Eukaryota; kingdom Viridiplantae; phylum Streptophyta; class Magnoliopsida; order Fabales; family Fabaceae; genus Trifolium; species Trifolium fragiferum. The sequence continues at coordinate 26,143,249 of OX940789.1, read as the reverse complement.
TCAAACATATCTCTATTTCATCTTTTATTAAAGTTTACCCTGAATATAGGAACATGCATGCAGTTGGAATCAACTACAGGGAATCATGACCTAGAATAATATAGTAGCACTCAAACTATTGTTCAACGTAGGAACTTTCGCCATGTACCAAAATTATCATGGCCCTTTAGCACAGAACATAGCAAAGTTTGCAAATTGACATAAACCACATAAGACACAGAGAAGGGAGGCCAAAAATCTTAAAGAACAAAATGAAAAGAAAGTAAAACAGAAGACTCTTGACAAGAGAGCTGGCTCTACCTCAAGTTGAAGAAATGCAGCATAGTGGAGTGATGAAGTGCAGAAGAGACATTGTTAGTGTTTGTGTGTTGGCTGCTTTTTGGTAAAATAATGGTTTGCTACAATGTTGGACACAATGTTTCAACATCCGGATACTAATTCAGGATATGCTGAAAGCGCACCTCTTTAATGCGCTGTTGTTTATTTTTGGAATCCACGCCTTTATTCCAGGCTTCTATCTTGTGTGCATGATCAAAGTATCTCAAGCCTTTATTACACTATCGTATCTTCTTTTTATGATTAAGGATACTCGTGATACCTTGTGTTTAGATGAGCTGGAATTGTTGCTGAAGACTTGAAGCCCAACATGTGCTAAGGCCTATTTTAGACTTTGTATTTAAGCTACATTGTAAACCTAGTTTGGGTTATGTGTGTGTATTACATTTTCTAAGAACAGTGTGTCTAGGGTTGTCAAGTATTTTGTGTTGTGAGCCTAACTTGTTATTCATATACAAGATTAGGACTTAGTTTGAATTGTATCTGTTTTGTACTTCTCCTAAGCTTTTAAGTATGGAGATAGTGTGTTTCTGAAAGTGTTTTCAAATCTCAATAGTTGTGTCAGTTACAATCACTAGGTAGGTGGTTGAGTAGGAGGTGAGAAGAGTTCTCAAACTTAGGAGTTCCTAAGTTAAAGTTTCATAAGATAGTGTCTAAGTCATAAGTGTAAACATGGGTGTTTGCTGAGAGCTTAGGATTAGAACTATCATAGTGGATTTCTCTCCTGAATTGGTATCCCCCAGATTAGGTTGTTGTTGTGCACCGAACTGGGTTAACAAAGATCCTGTGTCTTTTACTTGTGCATTGTTTTTTATTTCTATATATATCTGTCTGTCTGTGAATGTTCCAACATTACATTCAACATATCTAACGTTGGAACATTGCATCAAACAACCTACTTCTGACTGGTGGAATTTCAATTGGTATCAGAGCAGGCACGCTGCCTGTTTCTAGGGTGAGATCTAGGGAAATTAATTCCTGATACGATGGAGAAGGATGGAGGATTTGTTAACAGACCACCACTACTTGAAGGTGGAAACTATGACAACTGGAAGTCAAGAATGGCTGCTTTTCGGAAGTCCATTGACTCTCAAGTCTGGAGAGCTGTCTTGTCTGGGTGGGAACATCCAGTAGTCACTGATAAAGATGGCAATAAGACAGGAGTACTGAAGCCAGAACTTGATTGGAGCAAGGAGGAACAAGACCTGTCTACCTACAACTCAAAAGCTATAAATGCACTATTCAATGGAGTAGATAGGAGTATGTTCAGACTCATTAAAAAATGTGTTGTGGCAAAGGAAGCTTGGGACATTCTGGAAACAGTGCATGAAGGTACTTCAAAGGTAAAAATGTCTAGACTCCAGTTACTTACCACAAAATTTGAAAGTCTGAAAATGAAGGAGGAAGAAACTGTTCATGACTTCTACATGAACATTCTTGACATGGCAAACTCCTTTGATGTGCTGGGTGAAAAGATGACAGATGCAAAGCTGGTAAGAAAGATTCTCAGATCCCTACCAAAGAGATTTGACATGAAAGTGACTGCTATAGAGGAAGCTCAGGACATCAACAATATGAAAGTTGATGAGCTAATTGGTTCCTTGGAAACTTTTGAGCTGGTTATAAGTGAAAGAGGTGAGAAGAAGGGTAAGAGCATTGCCTTCATGTCCAACACAGATGATAGTGAACCTCTAGAGGTTGCAGATGAAGATGATGGTTTTATTGAAGCACTGGCTATGATTGGAAGAAAGTTTAAGCAAGCTTGGAAGCAAGCAGATGGGAGACAAAGACCAAATGGGCAGAACATCCGATTCAACATCAACACTCAGTCAGATAAGTTCAAGAGAAACAAGGGAGATGAGAAGCCATCTCAATCTAAAGGTGTTCAGTGTCATGAATGTGAGGGGTTTGGACACATCAGGACGGAATGTGCCACTTATCTCAAGAAACAAAAGAAAAGTCTGGTGGTTTCATGGTCAGATGAAAGTGATTCTGAAAGAGAAAGTGAGTCAGCTAGGCATGTAACTGCTCTAACTGGTGTCTGTACCTCAGATGCTGAATCTGAAGATGGAGATCTATCTTATGAAGACCTCCTTGCCACTTACAAAGAGCTGTATGAGAAGGATGTGGAAATCTGCAAGACTCTACACAAGCAGAAGAAAACCATCAATCAATTCATGGCAGAGAGAGATGAAGGACTCAAGAAGATCACTGAGCTGACAGATGAGGTGACTCTCCTAAACTCTCAACTGGAGAATACCCTTAAACAAGTAAGAATGTTGAATACAGGGACAGAAGTGCTTGATGAAATCTTGGACTCTCAAGAACAAAGAAAAGGGAAAGGCATTGGCTTTGATTACAGAAACCTGAACAACAATCAAGCCAGGAAGGTTGAAAAGTTTGTTCCTGCTGAAAGTGAATACAATCCCACAACTGGTACTCAGATGTTGAAGCGTCCTATTCAACATCATGGTTCATCATCTAGAAGAAGACCCAGAAGATGGGTTTGTCATCATTGTGGTAAGATAGGTCACATTAGACCTTACTGTTTTCAACTATATGGTTATCCAAAATGGTATCATCAAGAGAAAGAAGAAGGAGCTCATCAAAATACTAAGACATGGAAGCCAAAGAACAAGGAAGTTACTGCCTTGATAGCTCACATTGCTTTAAGAGCATCATCCAAAGATTGTTAGTATTTTGACAGTGGATGCTCCAGGCATATGACTGGTGCTAGTGAATATCTTGAAGAAATCAAACCATATGCAACCAGTTATGTCACATTTGGAGATGGTGCTAAAGGACAAATTGTAGGGACTTTGAAAATGCCAAGGTTGCTGAATTCTGTGAATCTGAAGGAATCAAACAGGAGTTCTCCTCACCAATTACTCCTCAACAGAATGGGGTGGTTGAAAGGAAAAACAGGACAATACAAGAGTCAGCTAGAGTCATGCTTCATGCCAAGAAACTTCCATATCATTTTTGGGCTGAAGCAATGAACACTGCATGTTATGTTCATAACAGAGTAACCCTGAGAAAAGGAACATCATGTACTCTCTATGAGCTGTGGAAAGAGAGAAAGCCAACTGTGAAACACTTCCATGTGTTTGGGAGCAAATGCTACATTCTGACTGACAGAGAACAAAGGAGAAAAATGGATCCTAAAAGTGATGAAGGAATTTTTCTTGGGTATTCAACATATAGCAGGGCTTACAGAGTCTACAACTCTAAGACTCAAGTCATGATGGAGTCAATCAATGTAGTGATAGATGATCTGTATGAAGAAAAGAGCGCAGATGTTGAACAGGATGTTGAAGCATCACTAGAAACTGAAGCTGATGCTGAAGTTAAAGCTGATGCTGGTGAAGAAACTGTTGATAGAAGCATTTCAATCAACAACAAAGGACCTTTTGTCAGGGTTCAGAAGAATCATCCTCAAGACCTTATCATAGGTGATCCTCAGACTGGAATCACTACCAAAAGATCAAATGAGGTAATTAGCAATTCTTGTTTTGTATCCTTACTTGAACCAAAGAATGTCAAAGAGGCACTCACTGATGAATGCTGGATAGAAGCAATGCAAGAAGAGCTTAATCAGTTAATTAGGAGTGATGTGTGGGATCTTGTTCCCAGACCTGAGGGGTAAATGTAATAGGTACAAAATGGGTATATAAGAACAAGTCAGATGAAAAGGGAGTGGTAACCAGAAACAAAGCCACACTAATGGCTCAAGGCTATACTCAAGTGGAAGGACTTGACTTTGAAGAAACCTTTGCCCCTGTGGCAAGGTTGGAGGCAGTAAGACTGCTGCTGGGAGTTACTTGTATTCTTAAATTCAAACTATTCCAAATGGATGTAAAAAGTGCCTTCTTGAATGGATATCTGCAGGAAGAAGTGTATGTGAAACAGCCCAAGGGCTTTGTAGAAGCAAATTATCCTGATCATGTGTACAAACTCAAAAAGGCTCTATATGGGTTAAAACAAGCACCTAGGGCATGGTATGAGAGATTGACTCAATTTCTAGTAACCCATGGATACAGAAATGGTGGTTCTGATAAAACCCTATTTGTGAAGGAAGAGGAAGGTAAGCTTATGATAACTTAGATATATGTGGATGACATAGTCTTTGGTGGGATGTCGAATCAGATGATCCAACATTTCATCTCTCAGATGCAGTCAGAATTTGAAATGAGTTTAGTGGGTGAGCTAACATACTTCCTTGGTCTACAAGTCAAACAAATGGAAGATACCATATTCATTTCACAAAGTAAATATGCTAAGAATATAGTAAAGAAGTTTGGGTTGGACAGTGCCACACATAAAAGAACACCTGCTCCTACACATTTAAAGCTGAGCAAGGATGAAGGTGGAATATCTGTTGATCAAAGTTAGTACAGGAGTATGATTGGAAGCCTACTGTATCTAACAGCTAGTAGACCTGACATCACATTTGCTGTTGGGGTTTGTGCTAGATATCAGGCTGATCCCAAAGTTAGCCATCTAGCTCAGGTCAAGAGAATACTGAAATATGTGAATGGAACAAGTGACTATGGGATACTGTACACACATGGTGAAGACTCTAAGCTGATTGGCTATTGTGATGCAGATTGGGCTGGGAGTGCTGATGATAGAAAAAGCACCTCTGGTGGTTGCTTCTTCCTCGGCAACAACCTGATCTCTTGGTTTAGTAAGAAGCAGAATAGTGTGGCTCTATCCACTGCAGAAGCTGAATATATAGCAGCAGGAAGCTCATGCTCTCAACTATTATGGATGAAACAGATGCTTCAGGAATACAATGTAGAACATGATGTTCTAACATTGTTCTGTGACAATCTTAGTGCCATAAACATATCCAAAAACCCCATCCAGCACAGTAGAACTAAACACATTGACATCCGTCATCATTTCATTAGAGATTTAGTTGAAGATAAAATTATAGGGTTGGATCATGTGAACACAGAAGAGCAAATTGCTGATATTTTCACCAAGGCTTTGGATGCAAAACAATTTGAAAATTTAAGGGATAAGTTGGGAATTTGTTTGCATGAGGAGTTATAGCAATTAAGGAAAGTGCAGCGTGCAACCGCTATTTGTCTCTCCCACATTTTGTTGCACGATTTCCTAGGTAAATCATATCAAATAACTTATTTCCTTTTAAAAACTACCTACTACACGTTACATAGCCCTTTCCTACAATCTCACACTCTCTCAATTTCCCATATCACTAATCCTACTCCTGCCGTCTCAATTTTCTTTCACTCTCATTCTCTCATCAAACACAAACCTCATCACAAAACCATCATGTCTTCCACCAAAAACACCGTTTCCGTTAACGATCAAGATCAAACCTCTGCTTCCCTACCTTCCCACACCAACGCTCCTTTGAATGTCAAACCCATTACCACTATTTTGCCCGAAGAATCGTCACATGCAACACCTTCCAAATCTGCTTCAAAGAAAACGAAGAAAGAGGCTTTTTCAAATCCTGGATCGAAATTCTTTTCTAAACTGAAAAAGGGTCAATGCAAAATCAACTTGAACATGGACGATTTGCTTCTGAAGGATGATCCTTTCAATCTCAAAGCAAAGGTGAATGTTGAAACATCCAATCAAGTGCAGGAAGATGTCAATGTTGAAGCATCTCTGAAACCTTCTGACAAGGTTGCCTCTTCAGATCCTGAAAAAGCTATTAATGTTGAAACTCTGAAATCTCATGAATCTCATGAAAACATAGGGTTAGATGCCTTAAATTCTGCAATAGACAAAATGAATGTTGATTCTGCTGATAAAAATGCTGTTGAGAAAGGGGTTGATACTGTTCATGAAACCCTTGAGATTCCTGCTGGTGTAGAGGATGTTGGACCGGATGTTGGAACATCCTTGGGCCAACCTAGTGCTCAGCCAACTGTGGCTCCTGCTGTAACTGAGAATGACTCTGGCTTCCACACAGCTAATGAGAATGACAACATGTCAACTCATTCTGTAAGCAATACTGCTAAGCAAGCTACTCCTTAGAAGACTGTTGAAATTGAAACTGACCCAGAAGAAACCTCTGTTCACCAAGAGGTTGAAACTCCTGTGATTGAAATAGATGAGTTGGAAGATGAAATCCCCATCTCACAAGCTTTTAGTATTGCCAAGAGATTAAGAAGTAGTAAAGGAAAATTTGTTCCTAGTGTGTCTGGAACACCTAAAACTGCCAAGAATAGTGCAGGGAAAGGTGTAATGATTGGTCCCAAGAAGGGTTGGAGTAAGGTTACTCCCAAGGTGTCTGCTGCTAAAGGTAAAAAGAGAAAGGCTGCTGCCTCTAGTGATTCTGAAGAGAATGTTTCTGAGGATGTGCCAAACATCCAAGTTACCTATTCTAGTGTGAAAAAGTCTGCTACAAAGAGGATTCCCACAATTGTCAAAGATGTGCCCACTGATAAGATCTCCTTCCACAATCCTGCTTATAGCCATAGATGGAAGTTCATATTTCACAGGAGATTGGCTTTGGAAAGAGAGTTGGGTGATGATGCCTTGAAGATGAATGAGGTCATTGACCTAATAAAAAATGTTGGGCTATTGAAAACTGTGACCAAGATGGGTGAGTGCTATGAACAGCTTGTCAAAGAATTCCTGGTGAACATTCCTGAAGACTGTGATGATCCAGCTAGTTCAGAATTTCAGACTGTATGGGTGAGAGGAGAAAGGATGAAATTCTCTCCTGAAGCAATCAACAATTATCTGGGTATTGATGCAACTGTTTGTACTAATCCTATTGTATCTGAAGATGAGATTTGCAAGGTGATAACTGCAAATCAAGTGAAAGCTTGGCTTAAAAAGGGGAAGATTTCTGCTGGAAAACTCTCTGTTAAGTATGCTATTCTTAACAGGATTGGTGCTTACAACTGGGTTCCTACAACCCACTCCTCAGATGTGGCAAGTGTGCTTGGTAGAATGATCTATCTCATTGGGACAGATCACAAAACTAATTTTGGGGAATACATTTTTGAACAAACTGTGAAACATGCCGAGAGTTCTGCTGTGAAGCTCCCTATTGCTTTCCCCACACTGCTGTGTGATATCATATTGGACCAAGTGCCTCAGGTCAAGAATGCCTCTGATGTTCCTAAGAAGAGGGAATCTCCTCTGTCTCTGCACTACAAATTATTTGGGAAACATCATGTGGCAGACATTGTTGGAGCATCTGGGTCTGCAGCACCTGCAGTGGTCATGACTAGGCAGGAAATTATAGCTGCACTTAGAGATACCATCACAGTGTTGGATGAGAAAAAGGCACAATTTGAACTCATGATTCAGGCTCTGGAGCAGGGTGAGCAGAATACTGCAGCTGGTACTGGGGAAGGGGCTGACAATGCACAGGCTGATGGTGTTAAAGATGCTGGAACTGATGTGGTTGGTGAGACCGATGATGAGAATGGTGATGAAGCTACTGATGCTGAGGCAGAAGATGAGGATGCTAGAGAATCCAATGCAAGCAGCTCTGAAGACTAGATTATTGCTCCTTGATTTTTTTATGATCTTGTCACTTTAATTCCTGACTTTTGGTTTGTTATTATGGGCTCAGCCCTGGATAATTGGTTTTGTTTATGGTCTGCTATGACATTTGGTACTTTGGGTTATTTATTCTATGTCTTTCTATGGCAAATTTTGTGACTAAAAAGGGGGAGTGATATATGTGCTTCCGTGTTGATATATGTGCTTCCGTGTGCTTCTTTGCTTATGCTTATTTTTTTCTGTGTATGAGCGAATGTTGGATGGGATGTTGAAACATCGGTTACCCAGGTTGTGTTGAGGGGGAGTAAAGTAACCCCCATGTTGATGATGTGATAAGATTGAGGGGGAGTATTCTCAATGCTTTGAATGATGTTGAAACATTTCTTGTTGTCTGCTATGTATGATTGGATCTAGGTCAAGAATTTGTTGTTTTGCTTCTGCTGATATTTTTGCCTCTGATAAAATCTATTGAATACTTTCTGCTGCATAACTGCCTTATGATTTGTGTGCTTGAGTTGATCTAAGGAAAGTACTAAGTATTCTATTGGCTTGTCTGTATGATCCTAATTTGTTTTAGCCAAAAATTTCGCCAAAGGGGGAGATTGTTAGTGTTTGTGTGTTGGCTGCTTTTTGGTAAAACAATGGTTTGTTACATGTCGCGGTGATTTTTGGATATCAAGCTATTGAGAAGCATTGAATCTCAAAATTTTAGTTACACCACCGAGCTTTGATTTTTCCGAAGAAGGGAGAAAGTCCGTTAAATACCCTAATTAAAGAGTTCGAGGTAAGGGGGTTGGTTATACGAAGGGAAGGTATTAGCACCCTAGGTATCTATAGTATCCTATAGGAACCTCTTATATTGTCTAATCTATGCGCTTGATTTTATTTGTTTGCAAAAGTGTACAAGATTTAGGGAAAATAGAGTGATTATTAGGAAAATGGTTTTTGAATGACAAAATACTCTTGGTTTGAAATCCAAGGTTTTATCTAAAAAGAAAATTGATTGGACTTGAAAATGCGACTTAGTTTGAAAAACCAAGTGTTTTTTCCTAAAGAAAATGATTGTTTGATTGATTGAATAACTTGGTTTAAAATCCAAGTGTTTTGAAAATGTTTTAATAAATGACATGTTTTGGGTATTTTTGAAAAGAGGTGTTGACCTCTATTTTGGCTAAAAGGGTAATGGTTTAAGCGAAGGTTCTATCGTTTGACATAAATATCCTAAAGCGTTAAATTGCGCAAGGACACTCCGCAACGACATATAAGTCGAGGCGACGCCCTCTCTTCGGATTATTATACTAATCATGCAAACGAATAAGAATAAATATAAAAACTTTAACCACACAATACAACCGGGGGGGAACATGCAAAGGGGATTCAAATGATAGTAAATAAGGAATAACTATAAATTGCGCCAATTACGCGCATTAAAATATACAACCAGGGGGGAAACATGCAAAGGGGAATCAAACGATAATAAATAATGAACAACTATAAATTGCGCCAATTACGCGCATTAAAATATACAACCAGGGGGGGAAACATGCAAAGGGGAATTAAATGATCAATAATAATGACTAATTATAATAATGAAAAGTAAATATAAAACACACACAACATAATATAGATGCAAAGCATGAATATAAAGCATGACAAATATAAAGCGTGTGATAAATATAAACATATAATGAATAATGAACGTAAAGCGCGAAACAAGCGATATAAACATGATAAAATAGCATATAAGACATATGTGAGAAAGAGATAATCAAGAACTATGAAAGCAATCAAGAATAATAAACTATCATGTCATGAGAAATAACATAAAATATCATCAAGCATTTTAATCCAACATACAAACATATTTATGAATTTAATTAAATAAAGCATAACTCGCAATTTAATCAAAACACTTAGACTAAACATCATAACCAATAAAACTTAGAACTAACATGGAGACATGATTCAAGCATATTCTTAAACATAGAATGAATTTAAGCAACATTTAACAAGTAAAAATATCAAGTAACATCACCTAAAAAATCATACATATGAACCTTGCATTTAATTAACAAACAATAAAATAACACAAAACAAGAAAATCATGTGATCATAGGGAAAATAAGCAAAGGACAGAGAGCAATGTTTTTGATAAAAAATTAAAGGTTCATAATAAATAATAATCAAGAAAAATTAATTTAACAACATTTAAAGCCATTTATTAACACTTAAATTAATTAATTAGTGACAAAAAATTAAAATAAAACATAATTTCATGCTTAATGAGATAAAATTGCTCAAACAAACATACATCATGCATCTCATATCATTGATTAACAAGCAAGATAATTTTAACAAACATTAATTAATTAAAACCTAATTTAAGTGATAACATTAAAAAAATATGAGAAAAATAACAAATAAATAAATTAAAAATTTATTTCATGATATATCAATTAATAATAGCCTAAAATATAATTAAAATAATAATAATCATCTCAGAAAATAAAAAATAAAATTAAATGAAGGGTAGGTGTAAACAGCAGGTCAAAAATAAAAAGGGGGTACAAAGAAGCAAAAAGCCCAAAAAGCCCAAAGCCCACGCAAAAAATAAAAAAAATCCGAAACCATATGGGCCTGGATTGTGTGTGACGCACACATACGTGATCACGCTTTACAGCCGTCTGATCCTCGTCAGAGAGGATCAAACGGATACGATCATGCTCACGCGCGAACCATTGGATCAAACCAAGGGCCGTGATTAAATCTGAAAAAAACTATGGAACACGCGTGCAAAGCAACAAGCATGGATTCAGTGTGGACGCGTATTGTGGTCCTATCGTCTTACCACCGTCAGATCTTCATTTAATGAGATCTGATGGTTGCGATCAAAGGAGTACACGCATCACACAATTAATCCAACGGACACGTTTTAAACTTGGTGAGGACGGAGACTCACGATGGATCATCGTCTCCGTTCACCCTTCACCGTCGCCGGCGCCGTTTCCGGCACCGGAGTTGTAAAAACAACCCATAAATCAATGAGATTTATATGGTTTTGCTCGTTTTTTCAAAAGGATTTCAAATATGTAATTAGTTTTTCAAGATAATGTCTGTAGCATCAAAAACGAACGAGAAAAGAAATTTAAATCCAAACTCAAACTCACAGTTTAACAAGAATCAAAGCAAAACAACAACCCAGATAGTTTCTACACATTAAAACTAGATGAAACGAATTAAAAAGGTTGAAGAAAGCTACCAGAAACGAGCTGTAGAACCTTGAACTTTTCACGAACCTTCCTCTTCAAAACGAGCTGCAAACCGACCTTGAAGCTTCAAATTCGTGCTTGATTTTTGGTTCTGGAGGCTTATAGAAGGTAATAGAAGTGTTAATTGCAAGAGATGATGATGATTTGGTGTTTTTTGGAATTTTGAAAAAGTGAGAAAATAAGAGCTCGTTTTTGTTGAATGCTTCTCCAATTCTTCCAACCCTTAGCTCAGAAATGAGCTTTGTTATTTATAGGGAAAGTTTAGGTTAAGATAAGAGTGAATTGGTGTGAATGAGAGGGGTATTTTTGAGTTTTTGCAAAATGGATATTTTTGGTTTTTGATCAATCAAGGGTACACTTGTTTTGATCTGATGCATTGTGTTGAAAGGGTATATTCTGAGATCAAATGGATGGATAAGGATCAAGGAAATTTTTGGAATTTAATTTGTGATGAAAAATGATTTTTAAAACATTTTAAAACAATTATTGTAAATAAATAAATATGTGAAAATATAAAATGTTCATGAGCAAGGGCAAAAATGTCCTTTTTTAGGGTTTATAATATGCATGGATTAAATTGAAAATGTTTGGAAAAAGTTTGAATGAAAAAGGTTACTTGTGGTGGAAGAAATCATTTTTTGAATTTATATGTAATAATAATATGAATAAAATGATATAAAATATAATAAAAATGTAATTAAACTATTTTTGGCATATTTATAAAATATAAAGATAATGAAAATGAGGTTGTGAGTCAAAATCATAAAGAAAAAGGAAAAAAAGAGGTTACTTGCAAAAGAAGTAACCTATTTCTTTGTAATTTTTGAAAAGGGTAAAATGGGAATAAAAAATTATTTATGTGCAAATATTGATATAAGAGTATATTTAGAAATATATGGTGAAAGAAAAAATTCAAAAGGTCACATGATTAATTATCTAAAAATGAAACAGTTAAGCAGCATAAACGGGATAAAATATTATTTTTTTACATTTTTAAATTAATGATAATAAAATAATAATAATGAAAACATAATATTCTAAAAAAAATATAAGGGGTATGAAGGTCAAAAAATGGGGTATGACAGATGCCCCTATTTAAGTTTCTTCTACCGGAAATTTGAAAAAGAAAAAGATAGTTTTGATGTTTTTGTTGTTTTGAATGGTTGGTAGAAGAGACTTTAATACAAAGTACACCATTTTATGACCGACAAGACGGAAAATGCTATGATGTAATGTTATGAATGTTATGCTTGTAAATGCTTGAAAATGCAAGATTACGAGAATTATCTGACGAGAAAGAGACAGATTTATGGGGAACATGAATAATGATGACAAAAGCAATAAAGTCTTGTAAGCAGACAGAAGCGGTAAAGTCCTGTGAGCGGACAGAAGCGGTAAAGTCCTGTGAACGGACAGAAGCAGTAAAGTCCTGTAAACGGACAGAAACAGTAAAGTCCTGTGAACGGACAGGGGCAGTAAAGTCCTGTGAACGGACATAAGCAATAAAGTCCTGTAAACGGACAGAAGCAATAAAGTCCTGTAAACGGACAGAAACAATAAAGTCTTGTGAACAGACATAAGCAATAAAGTCCTGTAAACGGACAGAGATGGAGACAGAAAACGATAAAGTCCCGTAAGCGGACAGAAGTAAAGACGGTGTCTACTAACACTGCAGGATAGTAAGGACACAACAAGGTGTTATATATTGTCTGCTGTCAATGTAGGCGAGCAAGACATAACAAGGAAAGCAATAAAGTCCTGTATGCGGACAGAAGTAAAGACAGAAAGCGGTAAAGTCCTGTAAACGGACAGAAGTAAAGACAGTGTCTACCAATCATTGCGATATGGTAGGGACCTAATCAAGGGAATGAACTATCAACTGATATTGTAGGAGAGCAAGACATGTTATAAAAGGATGAACTGAATTGACCAAATGTTATTGGGAATAACCTTTCTGAAGAATTGAATTATTGTTCGTAGCATTTGCTACTTAAAATATGTTTGATGATGAATGTTCTATATGTCGCATATGAGCACACATGTATGCATGAATGTATGGATGTGAATGTATGTTTGAAACTTCTATTTGTATGGCAAGATTGACAAGACTTATGATAGACAAAGGGATAGTGGAAACAACTAGGCTGGCATATCCGTGCAATGTTCCGTCAAATTTCTGCTCAGGACATTATCCACACATGGGAATGGAACTAGAATCTGTAAGGCAAACCAAAGATACTACATCATTCTTCAACTAGTTCTTGGAGTAAGTCTTACAAGCGAAGAGTTTGGTGGAAGTCGCCATTTCACATTCTGAACTAAGACATTCACTGTCAGCCATTGCTTTTTCATATTTCTTTTTCTTCTTTTTTTTTTTTTTTTTTTTTGTGTCCCTAATTTTTGCCTGGATCGCCCTTTCAGGTTTTCAATCCACCGGGACGCTCATTTTTGCCTAAGCCGTCTTTTCAGGTTTTCAACTTGGCAAGCTATTTTCTTTTCTTTTTCTTCTTTTTTTTCTTTTCCTTTTTTTTTTTTTTTTTTTTTTTAGCAATGGCTGTATCTGCTTCTTGAAATACGTCCACATTTGGGGTACTGTTATGGCATGCTCATGTGAGTCATGAGTTTAAGAGATATGTTTGTCATTTTATATTTTCAAAAGAAAAGACACAATTAAATGGTTTGACATTATTTTTGAGTTTCTTGCTTCAAGTATCTTAAAATTGAATAAAGATAAGAAAATTGAAATTATGGAAAAAATGAGAAATTTAAATAAAAGCACAGGCTCAAGCTTAAGTAAAAGAATGGAAACTGGCGGAAAGCGCAATCCCATAGATCATTATAAAATTTAGAAAATGGTAATTATATGGGGAAGATACATCAAGTACAATGATCACTATTTTCCTCATCAACTTTGAGTTCCGACCTAAAAGATTATAAATGAAATAAAATCATTGCCGACTGAAGCGCTCCAAGATAAGTGATGCTTGGTCCGATGCAGTTACTTGTCTTATTTCCTTAACTTTTGCATAGGTCGCCCTTTCGGGTTTTCGACCTATCAGGATAATTATTTTTGTTTTTGTCTCTAATTTTTGTCTGGACCGCCCTTTTGGGTTTTCAGCCCACCGAGACGCTCATTTTTGCCTAAGCCGCCCTTTCGGGTTTTCAACTTAGCGAGCTGTTCTTTTATTTTTAGACAAAGTATTTCTTGTCTGCACCGGCATTCACAGGACGAGGGAGTTCATCATCATCCATAGTTGCGAGGGTCATAGCACCACCTGAGAAAGCTCTCTTGACAACATACGGTCCTTCATAATTGGGCGTTCACTTGCCCCTGGCATCAGGTTGGAAGGACAAAATCTTTCTAAGCACAAGGTCACCTTCATGAAATTTACGGGGTCGAACTTTCCTGTCAAAAGCTTGCTTCATTCTTCTCTGGTACAACTGACCATGACACAAGGCCACAATACATTTCTCTTCAATCATATTCAGCTTTTCATATCTGTTTTGGCACCATTCAGCCTCAGTCATCTTGGCTTCCATCAAGACTCTCATTGACGGAATCACAACCTCTACCGGTAGCACTGTTTCCATACCATATACCAAGGAGAAAAGGGTTGCCCCTGTTGAAGTACGCACTGAAGTACGATATCCATGTAAAGCAAAAGGTAACATTTCATGCCAGTCTTTGTAAGTAACCACCATTTTCTGCACAATCTTAATGTTCTTATTTGCAGCTTCAACTGCACCATTCATTTGAGGCCGGTAAGGAGAAGAATTGTGGTGCTCAATCTTGAACTCATCACACAAATCTTTCATCATCTTGTTGTTCAAATTCGACCCATTATCAGTGATAATCTTGCTAGGAACACCATAGCGACAAATAATGTTATTCTTGATGAAACGAACTACTACTTGCTTAGTAACATTGGCATAAGATGCTGCTTTGACCCATTTGGTGAAATAATCAATAGCCACTAGAATAAAACGATGTCCATTGGAAGCTTTCGGTTCAATCCGACCAATCATATCAATGCCCCACATAGAAAAGGGCCAAGGAGAAGAAATAACATTCAAGGAAGTTGGTGGCATATGGATCTTATCCGCGTAGATCTGACACTTATGACATTTTCGGGCATGCTTATGGCAATCAGACTCCATCGTCAACCAGTAATATCCCGCTCTCAACATCTTCTTAGCCATTGTATGCCCATTAGGATGAGTCCCAAATGACCCTTCATGTATTTCATGCATCAAAGAATCAGCCTCATTCTTATCCACACACCGAAGCAAAACCATATCAAAATTCTCTTGTACAACACATCTCCATTCAAAAAGAAACTGCTAGATAATCTCCTCAGAGTCTTCTTGTCTTTGCTAGATGCCCCAAGGGGATACTCTTGACTTTGAAGGAACACCTTGATATCATGAAACCATGGCTTATCATCAACCACTTCTTCTGCTGCAAACACATATGCCGGCCTTTCGAGACATCGAATACTGATGATTGGTACTTCATTCTAGTAATTAACTTTGTACATTGAAGATAAAGTCGCCAAAGCATCTGCCATTTGGTTCTCATCACGAGGAATATGATGCAACTCCACCTTGTTGAAGAAAGTCAACAATCTTCTTGCATAATCTCTGTAAGGGATCAGGCCAGTGTGGCGAGTCTCCCATTCTCCTTTAATCTGATTAACTATAAGAGCCGAGTCTCCATAAATGTCGATGTTTTTGATCCTCAGATCAATTGCTTCTTTAATACCCATGATACAAGCTTCATATTCAGCAATGTTGTTGGTACAATCAAACTGCAATCTGGCGGTGAAAGGGATATGAGACCCCTTAGGAGTAACAATAACTGCCCCAATTCCACTACCATAGACGTTCACAGCCCCATCGAATATCAGTCCCCAAACATTGGTTCATCACAATCCTTCATCTTCAAATACATAATCTCTTCATCTGGAAAATCAAACTTGATTGGTTGGTAATCCTCAATTGGTTGGTGAGCCAAATGGTCAGCTAGGACAATGCCTTTGATTGCCTTCTGAGCGCGGTATTCAATATCATATTCGGACAATAACATCTGCCAACGAGCAATCCTCCCAGTCAAAGCAGCCTTCTCAAAGATGTACTTGATTGGATCCATTTTGGATATCAACCAAGTAGTGTGATTAATTAAGTAATGACGCAGACGCTTGGCAGCCCAAGCTAAAGCACAACAAGTCTTCTCAAGCATGGAATATCTAGACTCACAATCGGTAAACTTTTTGCTCAGATAACAAATTGCATGCTCCTTTCTACTGGTATCATCCTGTTGCCCCAGCACGCAACCCATAGAGTCTTCTAACACAGTCAGATACATAATAAGTGGCCTCCCCTCAACTGGAGGGATAAGAATTGGTGGTTCCATCAAATACTTCTTGATACTGTCAAAGGCTCTCTGACAGTCTTCTGTCCAAACAATCTCTTGGTCCTTGCGGAGTAATTTGAAAATTGGCCCACATGTGGCAGTCATATGGGAAATGAATCTAGAAATGTAATTCAGTCGACCAAGGAAACCTCTAACTTGCTTTTCTGTTTGGGGAGCTGGCATTTCTCTAATGGCTCGAACTTTATCAGGATCAACCTCAATACCTTTCTGAATGACAATGAAACCCAAGAGCTTTCCGGACCTAACACCAAAAGTACATTTGTTAGGATTCAGCCGGAGTTGGTACTTCCTCAACCTCTAAAACATCTTCAACAAATATTCCACATGTTCCTCTTCAGTACCTGACTTGACAATCATATCATCCACATATACCTCAACCTCTTTGTGCATCATATCATGGAACAAAGTAGTCATGCCTCTTTGGTAAGTAGAACTTGCGTTTGTCAAACCAAAAGGCATTACTTGGTAGTAGAAAGTACCCCAAGGCGTGATGAATGTGTTGGAACAAAATTATGATTTTGTATCTCCTTAATTGATTTTGATGATAACAATGTATTTAAAGTTAAATTGGAGTACTAATAATTTAATTTAGTGTGCAGGATTAAAAGTTAAAATTTGCGTACTAAAGCACCTTAGAATTTCTGAAGGAATTACTTCTGAGCTTACCAGATCTGAAGCAAGTAATTCTGAGCCTGTCAAACTCTGAAGCTATTATCTGAAGGCTCATCAGAGATAAATGTTAAGCTACACTTGAGAATACAATTTTATTGAAGACTGTGCCTGACTAAGTCCAAACGTAGAAACCAAGAATGAAAAGGTTTGACCATGGAAAGGTCCTTTTCAAGTCAGGCTTCAAAAACGAATATTTCCTTATTTAGCTTACACCAAGGTTCAAATATCAAAAGCCAAAAGGAATCTCTCATTTTGTAGTAAACGTTAAGCTCCTAAGCATCTGCAAATCAGAACAGCTAATAAGCTCACTGATCAATACAAAGGAGCGTCTCAATTCTTCAAACGGCTATAATCTTCAACGTTCACTTTTTCACATATAAAAGGAAGAAGATTTGTGAAGAATTTGGATCAAGACTTAAGCTTCTGAACGTGCAGAACCTCTGTCAAATTCTAAAGCTATCAAACACTTAGAAACTTTGTGATAATCTTCTAAGTTAAGTCTTGTAAATGTGTTGTATTTTGTAAACACCTCTGATTGTATATCAAGTGTTAATCTCATATCTTTATTATTATTAAACTTGTGTGAAGTCTCTTGCTTTGTGCTTGAGCATTGGAAGTCTCTTGCTTTGTGCTTGAGCATTGGAAGTCTCTTGCATTGTGCTTGAGCATTGGAAGTCTCTTGCTTTGTGCTTGAGCATTGGAAGTCTCTTGCTTTGTGCTTGAGCATTTGTAATCTGAGTGATTATAGTGAAATCTCTTGTGAAGGACAAGAGGACTGGACTACTCCTGTTAGTGGGAGGAACCAGTATAAAAATTATGAGCATCTCTCTATCCCTATCCTCATATATATTGTGTGTGTTACAACTTATCCGCTGCATTTGTTTTAACTTAGAAAAAGTCTTAACACAATTCAACCCCCCCCCCCCTTCTTGTGTGTTTTTCAACCTTCAATTGGCATCAGAGCTCCGGTCTGTTCCTCTTCACGTAACAGTGAAACAGTAAAAGATCTAGGGGTACTTAGTTGAAAAACCTGTCTGGTGTTACCTCTCCTTCTGCTTCCTCTGGACCTGATCACTCTGCTGTTCCACCTCCTCACAACTATGATAGGGAAAGGAACAGTGATAATCACAGAGACAAACCACCTTACTTCAACAGTGATCCTACTACTTTTCCTTTCTGGAAAACCAAGATGTATAGTTACATCATTGGGACTGATGATGAGTTATGGGATATCATTGAAGATGGTATACATTTTGAACACATGGATGATGAAGGTATTGTAAGAAATACCTACAGAAAGTTCTTTGATGCTGAAAAGAAGAAACAGTATAAGAAGCATCATACTGTTAAGAATATGCTTATTGGTGCAATATCTCATGCTGAGTATTTAAAAATATCCAACAAGTCATGTGCCAAAACTATCTGGGACTCTCTATGTTCCACCTATGAAGGAAATAAGCAAGTCAAAGAAGCTAAGGCAAACTTATTAGTTCATCAATATGAGCTGTTCAGAATGAAGGAAGATGAAGATATTGAAACCATGTATTCAAGGTTTCAAACCCTTGTCTCTGGTCTTCAAGTTCTGAAGAAAAGCTACACTGCATCTGATCACGTGAAGAAAATTCTGAGGAGCTTACCTTCCAAATGGAGACCAAAAGTTACAGCTTTTCAGGAATCCAAGGATTTGGACAATGTGACTCTTGAAGATTTAATAAGCTCACTCAGAAGTCATGAGCTAGAACTTATGTCAGATGAACCTGTCAAGAAGATGAAGTCCTTGGCTCTAAGCTCTGTTCAGACTTCCTCAAAAGCTGCAAAGATCAAAGTGTCTGAACAAGAGGAAGAAACTTCTGATGATATGATGGATGAAAATTCTGAGAATGAAGAAATGGCACTAATGGTTAGAAGGTTTCAGAAATGGAACAAGAAATACAAAAGGTTTCCAAACAAAGGAAACAACTCAAGAAGTTCCTTTTCAAAGGACAAAAAGGAAGAACTGAACAAGTGCTATAACTGCAAGAAATCTGGACACTTCATTGCTGACTGTCCAGAAATGTCATCCAAGGACAAAGGAAAGAATAAGAGCTTTGGGAAAGAAAAGTACAAAGAAAAGGTAAGGAAGAGTTTGTTAGCCACTTGGGAGACCATTGAGAATGACTCTGAAGGAGAAGATGATGAAGAAGGCAATCTGGCTTTAATGGCAAGAACTTCTGAAGGTAACAACTCTGATAGAGATTCTGAAGATGACTCAGATGATGAAAATGAGGTATACTCTAACATGACTAAATCTGAATTAATTGATTCTCTTAAGATTGCTGTGAAACATTACACTCGTATGGTAGGTCAACACAAAATTCTGAAGAATGTTCATGAATCATTGAAAAAGGATGCCAAGATTCTTTATGATGAAAATGAATCGTTAAACATTCGTATTTGTCATGTTGAATCTAACTATGTCTTGGCAGACAAGCTCAATGATGATCATGAAGATGCTCTTCACGAATTTATTTGTTGTACCTTCAATAGGAGTAAAATGGCTTCCATGATTTATCATATGACTCGTAACTATGGTGAAGGCATTGGTTATTCTCGGTTTAAGAACTGGGATAAACCTCTGAAATCATATAGTGAGGATGATACTCCACCTGAATTATTCTCTACCTTTGTTAGAAGTGGTACACTCGATCTGAAGGCATCCAACTCTGAAGGAGGCTCTGAACCTGAACCCAAAGACTCAGAAGTTCCAAGTTCTTCTGAACCTAAAATTTCTGAGTCCAAATGTTCTCAAGTTAAGGCTCAGAAGTCATCTGAACCTCTGAGAAATCAAGGCAAAGTTACTTCAGATCCTTGCTTGACCTTTGGAACTGTGATATACTCCAGATCAAAATCCAAGAATCAAATTAAGCCTAAACATTCTTGTCAAAGCTTAATTAATTCTAGATCTTGTGTTGATCATAGAAAACAAAGAAGGAATACTATTCAGAAGACTAACTCTAAAGGACCCATCAGAATATGGGTACCAAAATCTGAAATAGTGTTTGCTTCAGATGCACATGCAAGGAAAGGTAAAACAGCAGCCCTGGTACCTGGACAGTGGTTGCTCACGACATATGACGGGAGAAAAGCATATGTTCCAAACCCTAACTCTGAAAGAGGGAGGCTCTGTGGGGTTTGGAGGAAAACAAAAAGGGAAGATCATTGGTACAGGTACAGTTGGTAATTCCTCCCTTTCCATTAAAGATGTTTGGTTAGTTGATGGACTTAAACATAATCTATTGAGCATTAGTCAATTTTGTGACAATGGATGTATTGTTACATTTGATAAGAAATCATGTATTGTATCAAAAGACTCTGACAAATCTGTAGTATTCAAAGGAATGAGAGTTGGCAATGTTTATAAAGTAAACTTTTCTGGTTTGGTTGACCAAAAGATTATATGTCTTTTGTCTCTGAGTGATGAGAAATGGTTATGGCACAAGCGTCTTGGTCATGCTAACTGGAGGTTGATCTCTAAGCTTAGCAAACAAAAGCTTTTTAGTGGTTTGCCTGACATTGATTATCACTCAGATGCACTCTGTGGCTCATGTCAAAAAGGAAAATTTGCTAAGACTTCCTTCAAGTCTAAAAACATTGTCTCTACTTCCAGACCCTTAGAATTGCTTCACATTGATCTGTTTGGTCCTGTTTCGACAGCCTCTATCAATGGTAAGAAATATGGATTGGTCATGGTTGATGATTTCAGTAGATGGACTTGGGTGAAATTCCTACGTTCTAAGAGTGAAGCATTTATGGTGTTCAGTGACTTCTGCATACAAATACAAAGTGAAAAGGATCTTCGGATTCTGAAGGTTAGAAGCGACCATGGGGGAGAGTTCGAAAATGACTCTTTCGAATCTTTCTGCTCAGAGCATGGAGTAATCCATGAATTCTCTTCTCCTAGAACACCACAGCAGAATGGTGTTGTAGAAAGAAAGAATAGATCTTTGCAAGAAATGGCTCGTACCATGATGCTTGAGTCTAACCTAGCTAAGTTCTTGTGGGCAGAAGCCGTGAGTACTGCTTGCTATGTTCAGAATAGAATCTACATCAGACCTATTCTGAACAAAACTGCTTATGAACTGTTCAAAGGAAGAAAACCCAATATTTCTTATTTTCATCAGTTTGGATGTACTTGTTATATTCTAGACAACAAGGTCTATCGAAAGAAATTTGATGCTAGAGCTTATAAGGGTATCTTTATAGGCTACTCTGAACGCTCAAAAGCATACAGATTGTATAATTCTGAAACTCACACAGTTGAAGAATCTATACATGTTAGATTTGATGATAAAGAGCCTGACGATAAAATGTCAGAGCAAGCTGAGACTTTTGCAGAGTTTCAAGTTTCCTCAAATTCTGAGTGTGAAGATCTCTCCATTGTTGTATATCCATCTGAGACTCAAAATGAAGATATCTCTGAAGGCCTTGAATCTGAAGACCCTTTAGAAACTGAACCCTCTCAGACACCTGCTCCACCTAAGAGTAAATTCAAGTATAGATCATCTCATCCTGAAGAGCTAATTGTTGGTAACAAGGATAGCCCAAGAAAGACCAGATCTGCTTTCAAAGAGGATGAATCCTTAGTTGGGTTAATTTCATTAATTGAACCCACAAACATAGAAGAAGCACTCTCAGATGATGGGTGGATTGTTGCAATGCAAGAAGAACTCAATCAATTTGAAAGAAATGATGTTTGGGATCTGGTACCAAAACCCAAACACAAGAACATTATTGGAACAAAATAGGTATTCAGAAACAAGTCAAATGAAAAGGGAGAAGTTGTTAGAAACAAAGCTAGACTGGTTGCACAAGGTTATAGTCAGCAAGAAGGCATAGATTTCACTGAAACCTTTGCACCAGTAGCAAGACTTGAAGCAATAAGACTTCTCTTGTCCTATGCAGTTAATCATAACATCACTCTATTTCAAATGGATGTAAAAAGTGCATTTCTGAATGGAGTAATTTCTGAAGAGGTCTATGTCAAACAACCTCCTAGCTTTGAAGATATAAAGTGTCCTGATCATGTTTACAAATTGAAGAAATCTCTGTATGGTTTGAAACAAGCTCCGAGAGCTTGGTATGAGAGGTTAAGTATATTTCTTCTAGAAAACGGTTTTGAAAAAGGACATGTTGATAACACTCTTTTTAGAAAAACCTTAAAAACTGATATCTTAATTGTTCAAATTTATGTTGATGATATTATCTTTGGTTCAACTAATGCTTCTCTTTGCAATAGTTTCTCTAAGCTTATGCAGGATGAATTCGAAATGAGTATGATGGGAGAACTAACATTCTTTTTGGGAATTCAAATTAATCAAAGAAAAGAAGGAGTATATGTGCATCAAACCAAATACACAAAGGATTTACTGAAGAAATTTGGTCTTGAAGATTGCAAACCAATGTCAACTCCTATGCATCCCTCTAGCAGTCTTCTGAAGGAAGAATCTGAAGGCAAAGTAGATCAGAAATTATATAGAGGTATGATTGGTTCCCTCCTTTATCTCACTGCTTCTAGACCAGATATCTTGTTCAGTGTATGCTTGTGTGCTAGATTTCAATCAGATCCTAGAGAGTCTCATTTAACTGCTGTTAAGAGAATCTTTAGATATTTGAAAGGAACCACTAATCTTGGATTACTTTATAAGAAATCCTTAGATTATCAGCTTATTGGATTCTGTGATGCTGACTATGCTGGTGATAAAATTGAAAGGAAGTCCACTAGTGGAAACTGTCAATTTCTAGGTGAAAACCTTATATCATGGGCTAGTAAGAGACAAGCAACTATTGCTATATCTACAGCAGAAGCAGAGTACATCTCAGCTGCTAAGTGTTGCACTCAATTGCTCTGGATGAAACATCAGCTGGAGGATTATCAGATAAGGATAAGTAGTATACCACTTCTCTGTGATAATACTGCTGCTATCTGTTTGTCTAAGAATCCTATTTTGCATTCACGAGCTAAACACATTGAGATCAAGCATCACTTCATTAGAGATTATGTTCAGAAGGGAGTAATTGAGATTCAATTCATTGATACTGAGCATCAATGGGCTGATATCTTTACCAAACCTCTTGCTATTGATCGTTTCGATTTTATCAAGAAAAATCTGAACATGGTTTTTATTTCTGAATGATGTTTCTGAATGCTGTTAACTCTGAATGAATAAATTAGTTCTGAAGGGCCTCAGAAGTTTGGACGGCTCAGAAACTATTATATAGGTTCTGAAGCACTCTCTCATCTGAAGCAATCAGAATTATTTATTATTAAATATGATCTCTTGTGACTCAGATACCTACTCTAAGTGTTAGTTGACTGCTCAGTTTCTCTAACTGACAGCTGGCTTCTGAAAACACTACTTATCTGTGTAACTTCCCATCATGTCTAGTAACCACTGGGTAATGGAGGAGAGCTAATGATGATTTTATTAAAAGTAACTGCCACGCCCCCATTACGTCACTATCTTGTTTCCCCCAATATTTTGAAACTTACACTATAATCACTTATCACACACTAGTCACTATCACTTCTCACGTTTTCAACTTCTTTCAAAATTTTCATCTCTCTTTCTCTCAAAATTCTTTTCTATCTTCC
This sequence comes from Trifolium fragiferum, assembly GCA_954870985.1. NCBI lineage: Eukaryota > Viridiplantae > Streptophyta > Magnoliopsida > Fabales > Fabaceae > Trifolium > Trifolium fragiferum. Next base: position 26,119,407 of record OX940789.1, on the reverse strand, counting down.
TCAATCGTCAACTTCAATGGCTTCCTTCTGAACAATTTTATCTTGGTTATGTTTTGAATATTTTGCTTAAATTTCTTTTGATTTTATGGCTTATTTCTTATTATTAATTCTTATCACTTTCTTCAAAACTTGTGCTTTGACTGACCCGTTTTTGATAATGACAAAGGGGGAGAAAATATTATATTATTTCATGTGGCAGTGAAATTAATTCTGAAGCTCTAAGATCTTACATTTTCTAAACTCTACTCTTGTTAAGTTATATAAGTCTTTTAAACTTTTAATGAGGGGGAGTAATAAATTTTGTCCAACATAAATTCGTATGATATAAGATACGCTTGCAAACCATGTCTTATATTTGTCAATCTGAAGAAATAGAGCTTGCAAACTTCTAATTCTGAAGGTAGAATATATGAAATTATATTTGACATTAAATATTACTCTTAGACTGTTTTATATTTATCATTGATAAACTTCTGAAGCTTATCAGACTCAGGGGGAGCTTGCAAACCTCAGAACCTGAAGTCAAGATGTTAAATAAAAACAACAACAATTGATTTTAAATACATATAGTTGTCATCATCAAAAAGGGGGAGATTGTTGGAACAAAATTATGATTTTGTATCTCCTTAATTGATTTTGATGATAACAATGTATTTAAAGTTAAATTGGAGTACTAATAATTTAATTTAGTGTGCAGGATTAAAAGTTAAAATTTGCGTACTAAAGCACCTTAGAATTTCTGAAGGAATTACTTCTGAGCTTACCAGATCTGAAGCAAGTAATTCTGAGCCTGTCAAACTCTGAAGCTATTATCTGAAGGCTCATCAGAGATAAATGTTAAGCTACACTTGAGAATACAATTTTATTGAAGACTGTGCCTGACTAAGTCCAAACGTAGAAACCAAGAATGAAAAGGTTTGACCATGGAAAGGTCCTTTTCAAGTCAGGCTTCAAAAACGAATATTTCCTTATTTAGCTTACACCAAGGTTCAAATATCAAAAGCCAAAAGGAATCTCTCATTTTGTAGTAAACGTTAAGCTCCTAAGCATCTGCAAATCAGAACAGCTAATAAGCTCACTGATCAATACAAAGGAGCGTCTCAATTCTTCAAACGGCTATAATCTTCAACGTTCACTTTTTCACATATAAAAGGAAGAAGATTTGTGATAATCTTAGAAACTTTGTGATAATCTTCTAAGTTAAGTCTTGTAACTGTGTTGTATTTTGTAAACACCTCTGATTGTATATCAAGTGTTAATCTCATATCTTTATTATTATTAAACTTGTGTGAAGTCTCTTGCTTTGTGCTTGAGCATTGGAAGTCTCTTGCATTGTGCTTGAGCATTGGAAGTCTCTTGCTTTGTGCTTGAGCATTGGAAGTCTCTTGCTTTGTGCTTGAGCATTTGTAATCTGAGTGATTATAGTGAAATCTCTTGTGAAGGACAAGAGGACTGGACTACTCCTGTTAGTGGGAGGAACCAGTATAAAAATTCTGAGCATCTCTCTATCCCTATCCTCATATATATTGTGTGTGTTACAACTTATCCGCTGCATTTGTTTTAACTTAGAAAAAGTCTTAACACAATTCAACCCCCCCCCCCCCCCCCTTCTTGTGTGTTTTTCAACCTTCAGAATGAAGTTTTCTCTCTGTCTTCAACAGCCATCTTAATCTGATTGTACCCCGAGAAACCATCCATGAAGGAGAAAACCTTGGATTTGGCAGTGTTATCAACCAATACATCAATGTGCGGTAAAGGGAAATCATCCTTTGGACTAGCTCTATTCAAATCTCTGTAATCAACACACATCCTAACTTTACCATCTTTCTTAGGAACCGATACTATGTTGGCCAACCATTGAGGATACTCTGAAGTAACAAGAAAACCTGCATTAATCTGCTTCTGAACCTCTTCTTTAATCTTGAGAGCCATATCAGGGTGAGATCTTCTCAATCTTTGTTTCACTGGAGGACATTCTGGTTTCAAAGGCAGACGGTGTTCCACAATCTCAAGATCCAGACCGGGCATATCTTGATACGACCATGCGAAGATATCAACATATTCTCTGAGCAAATCTATTACCCTTGCTTTGACAGATTTCTCTAAACAGACCCCTATCTTGATTTCTCTTTTCTCTTCCTCAGTACCCAAATTAATCAATTCTGTAACTTCTTGATGAGGCTGAATGGCCACATCCTCCCGATCCAATAACCGTTTGATCTCGTCAGGAATCTCTTCATCCTCTTCCTCCATAGCCTCATAGACGGGAAATTCGAAGTTGATAGAGGGCCTAGAATCATTGTACTTAACGGGCTCATTGATGTTAATTCTGCATATGATTGATGATTGATTTTTTTAATAAATAAGAATGCAGAATTTTTATTTGATAAAAGTAAGAAAAATAGAAGGTGAAAAATAAAATATATATATTTTGGTTTTTTGTGTTACCATTTTCTAGAATAAAAGGATATAAAGAAAATATAAAAAGTCATGATAAAAACGACGATTTTCATTAACATACTTGAAGCATTAAACAAAGCCCAACATAGTCTCACTCTTGCTTGGGGCGAGACAAGAGGATTTTTTTTTGAAAACATAAAAAAGATAAACATATTACTTAGACAGAGGAATGACAGAAGGGGCATCAACATCAATCCAATTGTGGCGTATTCCTCCTGGGGTCACAAAAGACGGTGGTCCTTCTTCGTCTTCATCTCCAATAACAGCATTAATCTCTAAAGGAGCATTGATGAAACCAGCACTGCGGAAAACATTTTCAAAAGGTTCCCTCTTTCCCATTCTGGTAGACAGAGTAAAGCCCAAACCTGATCTATTCTTGTTTTCTGACAATTGCAACACCCTTCCCCAACCAGAAGTCTTTCCTTCACGCGCAGCTCTTTGAGCATCTTTCAGAGATGCCATGGATGTCTCAGCTTTGTTCGGACCTTTCTCCTCAATGGAGAGTCCCTGGAATGAAGTACCGTCTGATTCATCCGCACCAATACATGAGAAATTTGACAAATGACTAATAAGTAAAGCTTCCTCTCCATTCACAATCACCAGCTTCCCCTCTCGCACGTACTTCAATCTTTGATGTAAAGTGGTTGTCACGGCACCGGCCTCGTGAATCCATGGACGTCCTAACAGGCAACTGTATGCAGCTTGAATATTCATCACTTGAAAAGTAACTTGAAACTCATGCGGGCCAACTGAAATAGGTAAATCCACCTCACCAATCACTGACTTCCTTGACCCATCAAACGCTTTCACAATCATTGTACTCGGCCTCATATAAGCATCTTTGTATGAAAGTTTGTCTAAAGTAGTCTTGGCCATCACATTCAGAGACGACCCAGTATCCACCAACACATTAGATAAAGCATCTGACATGCAAGTAACTGACACATGTAATGCCAAATTATGATTTCGTCCCTTCTCAGGGAGCTCTTCATCACTGAAGCTCAGATTATTACAAGCAGTCACATTTCCCACTATACCTCCAAACTGGCTTAAAGTCACATCTTTCTCCACGTAAGCTTGATCTAACACCTTCATCAATGCTTCTCTATGAGCATCAGAATTCATCAACAGAGACAACATAGAAATCTTGGACGGGGTATGGCTTTCTCAGAGGTATAAGGCACAGGTCCTGGCATACGTATTGTAAGCCGGGGGATATTGGATTCACCATTGTTGTAAATCATCTCCAAATGGTCAACAGTATTAAATTCTGGTGTATACCACAAACATCTTCACTTTTCTTTGTTACCAGTAGCTCTCCTTTATCCATCAAACCCTGGATGTCTTTTTGAACTTGGGAACACCCATGAGGATCTGACAGACACACTTCACAAGCTGAGTGATCATGATTGAACATCTTCGCTTCACACATTTTTCTATGGATAGGAACCAAAGGAGTCTTGATACTTCGCACATTGAGGATGGCATTTGCAGCTAGGCAAGGTTGGATCAAATGGACAGAGGGATTATGATTTGGTAGAGGGTTAGTTTGAACATTGGGGTTTCCATCTTTAAAGGTGAGTATATTGTCCCGAATTAACCTTCGGACTTCTGACTTCAAAACCAAACAATGCTCAGTACTGTGTCCAGGTGCCCCTTGATGGAAAGCACAAGAGAGATTAGGTTTGTACCACCATGGTAATTTTGCAGGTACTCGAAGAGATGGTATAACTTGGACAAGGTTCTCAGCGAGCAAGACTGGGAGTAAATCAGCATATTTCATAGGTATATGGTCAAATGGTGACTTCTCTTGAATACGAACCAATCGGTTGACGATTTTTCGGAACTTTTGTGGTTTTTTCTGTTGTGGGTAGGATTGTTGTGGAGGCATTTGCTGTGGGTATTGTTGTTGTGGAGGCATTTGTTGGTAGGATTGTGGGTAAATCGTCCATGGTTGCTGAACTGTGGAGGCCTGCGACAATTTCGGCGAAGAGTCGTCTCCTTTTCCTAGTACGACTCGTGTGACCAAACTCATCTGTGTTTTTAACCAGTTAACCTCTTCCTTCAATAATTCTTGACCCTTCCTGAGTTCTTCTAAAGCTTCTAGTAGTGGTGGCTGATTCTGTGTATCCACCAATGAGGTTACCAAGGCATTCAATCTTCCAAAATCCTCCTCGAGTGTTGTTACCCTCTCACGAAGTTCAACATTCTCTTGTTCCACTTCATCCATCTTCCTTTTCTGGTTTGCACGAGTGTTGTATTCACGAATAAACTTTGAACAGGATCTGTTGGCCATCTTGACTGAGACAGAATTGAGGGAGAAGAATATGAGACTCTGTTTTGGAAACTTATGTATGCAACATGATGCATGATATGTTTTATGCTAAATTATGCAAGATTTTTATATCGAAAGACATATACCAAATTAAATGTAAACATTGTAGAAAATATCCACTTCATTTGATGACCACAATATTACAAAGATAAAATGAAAATACAATGAATAAAGACATTTTCTTGTTTTTTTTTTAAATTAAAAGAAAATACAATAGATAAACAAACTTAAACTCTTGCAAAAGATGGATCATCCTAATCTGAGTCTGGACCAGAGAACATGTCCATGTTATACCTCATCCTCTTCGGGTCCCTTCTAAGCGCAGCATCCTTCTCTTGAAGTTGAATGGTCTTCTGGACAATTATCTGACTTTGAGCCAAAAGCTCAGACTTCTTTACTTCCAAATCTCCCTTCAACGCTTCATGTCTAAGCTCCAACTCTTCATACTTATTTTTCCAAACACTCTTCTCACGAGCCAATTCGGCCACTTGTTCTAATAACTCTTCCTTGGTGTCAACAATCACAGGTACAGATGATGATGGTGGTGTAACTGAAGGTGGGGGCCCTTGGAGAGGGTAAGGCATCCCGAAACTAGCAGCTCTATTGATAATCCATTGTGTATGAGACCCTAAAGCAAATCCTCGCTTCTTCCCTAACTGATTCCACTCTTTGCGCCGAATGGCGTGCCAGGCTCGCACAAATATGTTCCTCATATCAGAGTTTTCTTCTCGGTTGCGATAGAAAATTCCATTCAATGAGAGGTTGCCAGGTCTTTCCTTCACGAGATACCCAAATTGGCGCCTAGCAAGCATAGGACTATAAGTAATTCCCCCATGCATTCCAAGGAGAGGTACATTGGGGAACTCTCCACAATTATCAATGATAGCTCCGTTGTCATAAGCTGAGTTATACCAAACAATATATATCAGCAGAACTGAGAGGCTTGATTTTTTGGGACCACCGGAGCTTATCTGAGTTTTCCCTAAAATTACAGGTCTGAGGTAGGTGAATGGTGTACCACTTGTAGAGTAATGGTGCACAACAGAGAATGGTTCCACGCGTTGCTATAGTCCGATCGTGGATAGAATAATATGTTTCGGCTAACAAGGTGGGTACAGGGTTTTTTGAGAGGAATATCTGTATGGTGTTGATGTTAATGAAATCTTTGATGTTTGGAAATAGAACCAGGCCATATATGATGAGGGCTAATATAGAGTAAAAGGCAGTGTTGCTGGCTATTTCAACAAAAAGGGAGGCTTGCTGGAAAAGGAAATCGGTGGATAAACCTAAAAGGCCTTCTCTACGTGTGAGATTTGCTTGGATGACAGAGGTTTCAACATGAAGGGCTTTGGTGATGGCTTGTGGTTTTGGAGCGAGTTCGAGTCCACTGAACGGCACTTTGTCAAGTATGGGTAGTCCAACCAAATATGAATACTCCTCCAGGGTGGGGACAAGCTGGTAATCAGGAAAGGTGAAACAATGGTAAAGCGGATCGTAAAACTGTACAAGAGTGTTGAGAATTCCTTCTTCTACATTAGTCCCGAGAATGCTCAATAACTTTCCATGACTCTTTCGGAATTCCTCTGAATCAGATATCAGAGACCCTAGCTTTCTTAATCTTGCCAAATCAAAAGCCTTAAAACCATAGCTATGGGTATACCTCCTTTGATAATTCATGATCTACATAGTTTACATAGAATTTAATTTAAGCCTTTCGATATCGGATGAAAAAAGAGTTTTTATGAATGAATGCATGTATGCAATTAATGATGCACAAACATGGTTGGGTTAAGGTAAAATGTTGGAGTCTAAGGTAAGAACCCCCTCCCACATGGTGAGTACTAAGGTTTGCATTGTACCTGTATTACGGGTTCTACAAAGTTCCCAAAGTTATAAACCGTCTTTTGGATATTACCGGCTTACGGAACTACTCCCGGTCCAATAATATCCGCAAGACAATCTCGTTCGGGTGTGGTTTCGCGTATCAACCAATCCAAGACTACTCTAGATCGGTCACCGCACCACGTCCTAAAAGCCAAGATGGGTTAAGTGTAACTCTAAAGGCCCACAGTCTTGTCGGTCCCCCAAAAATAGAACGTTAACATAACTACTCATGTTAACACTCCCACCTTTGAGCTTCCTCGACTGTGTGTGGTTATATCACATGCGAAACATGAATCGAACTACTTTGATTCCGTCGCTATGATCCTACCACTATCCTATCTTATTGTTTCCCTCAAGTCCGGGTTAGGACTTATCTCACTCAAGCAATTTTCCCAAATAAAGCACATAAAAAATGCATACATATATACGTACAAACAAACAAACATACAAGCGCAAAGAAAAAGAATACAAGATAGGCTCAACCCGCTCGGGGGATCCCCAGTGAAGTCGCCATTTCTGTCGTGTTGATTTTTGGATATCAAGCTATTGAGAATCATTGAATCTCAAAATTTTAATTACACCACCGAGCTTTGATTTTTCCGAAGAAGGGAGAAAGTCCGTCAAATACCCTAATTAAAGAGATCGAGGTAAGGGGGTTGGTTATACGAAGGGAAAGTATTAGCACCCTAGGTATCTATAGTATCCTATAGGAACCTCTTGTATTGTCTAATCTATGCGCTTGATTTTATTTGTTTGCAAAAGTGTACAAGATTTAGGGAAAATATAGTGATTATTAGGAAAATGGTTTTTGAATGACAAAATACTCTTGGTTTGAAATCCAAGGTTTTAACTAAAAAGAAAATTGATTGGACTTGAAAATGCGACTTGGTTTGAAAAACCAAATGTTTTTTCCTAAAGAAAATGATTGTTTGATTGATTGAATAACTTGGTTTAAAATCCAAGTGTTTTGAAAATGTTTTAATAAATGACATGTTTTGGGTATTTTTGAAAAGAGGTGTTGACCTCTATTTTGGCTAAAAGGGTAATGGTTCAAGCGAAGGTTCTATCGTTTGACATAAATATCCTAAAGCGTTAAATTGCGCAAGGACACTCCGCAACGACATATAAGTCGAGGCGACGCCCTCTCTTCGGATTATTATACTAATCATGCAAACGAATAAGAACAAATATAAAAACTTTAACCACACAATACAACCGGGGGGGAAACATGCAAAGGGGATTCAAATGATAGTAAATAAGGAATAACTATAAATTGCGCCAATTACGCGCATTAAAATATACAACCAGGGGGGAAACATGCAAAGGGGAATCAAACGATAATAAATAATGAACAACTATAAATTGCGCCAATTACGCGCATTAAAATATACAACCGGGGGGGAAATATGCAAAGGGGAATTAAATGATCAATAATAATGACTAATTATAATAATGAAAAGTAAATATAAAGTACACACAACATAATATAGATGCAAAGCATGAATATAAAGCATGACAAATATAAAGCGTGTGATAAATATAAACATATAATGAATAATGAACGTAAAGCGCGAAACAAGCGATATAAACATGATAAAATAGCATATAAGACATATGTGAGATAGAGATAATCAAGAACTATGAAAGCAATCAAGAATAATAAACTATCATGTCATGAGAAATAACATAAAAAATCATCAAGCATTTTAATCCAACATACAAACATATTTATGAATTTAATTAAATAAAGCATAACTCGCAATTTAATCAAAACACTTAGGACTAAACATCATAACCAATAAACTTAGAACTAACATGGAGACATGATTCAAGCATATTCTTAAACATAGAATGAATTTAAGCAACATTTAACAAGTAAAAATATCAAGTAACATCACCTAAAAAATCATACATATGAACCTTGCATTTAATTAACAAAAAATAAAATAACACAAAACAAGAAAATCATGTGATCATAGGGAAAATAAGCAAAGGACAGAGAGCAATGTTTTTGATAAAAAATTAAAGGTTCATAATAAATAATAATCAAGAAAAATTAATTTAACAACATTTAAAGCCATTTATTAACACTTAAATTAATTAATTAGGACAAAAAATTAAAATAAAACATAATTTCATGCTTAATGAGATAAAATTGCTCAAACAAACATACATCATGCATCTCATATCATTGATTAACAAGCAAGATAATTTTAACAAACATTAATTAATTAAAACCTAATTTAAGTGATAACATTAAAAAAATATGAGAAAAATAACAAATAAATAAATTAAAAATTTATTTCATGATATATCAATTAATAATAGCCTAAAATATAATTAAAATAATAATAATCATCTCAGAAAATAAAAAATAAAATTAAATGAAGGGGAGGTGTAAACAGCAGGTCAAAAATAAAAAGGGGGTACAAAGAAGCAAAAAGCCCAGAAAGCCCAAAGCCCACGCAAAAAATAAAAAAAATCCGAAACCATATGGGCCTGGATTGTGTGTGACGCACACATGCGTGATCACGCTTTACAGCCGTCTGATCCTCGTCAGAGAGGATCAAACGGATACGATCATGCTCACGTGCGAACCATTGGATTAAACCAAGGGCCGTGATTAAATCTGGAAAAAACTATGGAACACGCGTGCAAAGCAACAAGCATGGATTCAGTGTGGACGCGCATTGTGGTCCTATCGTCTTACCACCGTCAGATCTTCATTTAATGAGATCTGATGGTTGCGATCAAAGGAGTACACGCATCACACGATTAATCCAACGGACACGTTTTAAACTTGGTGAGGACGGAGACTCACGATGGATCATCGTCTCCGTTCACCCCTCACCGTCGCCGGCGCCGTTTCCGGCACCAGAGTTGTAAAAACAACCCATAAATCAATGAGATTTATATGGTTTTGCTCGTTTTTTCAAAAGGATTTCAAATATGTAATTAGTTTTTCAAGATAATGTCTGTAGCATCAAAAACGAACGAGAAAAGAAATTTAAATCCAAACTCAAACTCACATTTTAACAAGAATCAAAGCAAAACAACAACCCAGATAGTTTCTACACATTAAAACTAGATGAAACGAATTAAAAAGGTTGAAGAAAGCTACCAGAAACGAGCTGTAGAACCTTGAACTTTTCACGAACCTTCCTCTTCAAAACGAGCTGCAAACCGACCTTGAAGCTTCAAATTCGTGCTTGATTTTTGGTTCTGGAGGCTTATAGAAGGTAATAGAAGTGTTAATTGCAAGAGATGATGATGATTTGGTGTTTTTTGGAATTTTGAAAAAGTGAGAAAATAAGAGCTCGTTTTTGTTGAATGCTTCTCCAATTCTTCCAACCCTTAGCTCAGAAATGAGCTTTGTTATTTATAGGGAAAGTTTAGGTTAAGATAAGAGTGAATTGGTGTGAATGAGAGGGGTATTTTTGAGTTTTTGCAAAATGGATATTTTTGGTTTTTGATCAATCAAGGGTACACTTGTTTTGATCTAATGCATTGTGTTGAAAGGGTATATTCTGAGATCAAATGGATGGATAAGGATCAAGGAAATTTTTGGAATTTAATTTGTGATGAAAAATGATTTTTAAAACATTTTAAAACAATTATTGTAAATAAATAAATATGTGAAAATATAAAATGTTCATGAGCAAGGGCAAAAATGTCCTTTTTTAGGGTTTATAATATGCATGGATTAAATTGAAAATGTTTGAAAAAAGTTTGAATGAAAAAGGTTACTTGTGGTGGAAGAAATCATTTTTGGAATATAAATGTAATAATAATATGAATAAAATAATATAAAATAAAATAAAAATGTAATTAAAATATTTTTGGCACATTTATAAAATATAAAGATAATGAAAATGAGGTTGTGAGTCAAAATCATAAAGAAAAAGGAAAAAAAGAGGTTACTTGCAAAAGAAGTAACCTATTTCTTTGTAATTTTTTGAAAAGGGTAAAATGGGAATAAAAAATTATTTATGTGCAAATATTGATATAAGAGTATATTTAGAAATATATGGTGAAAGAAAAAATTCAAAAGGTCACATGATTAATTATCTAAAAATGAAACAGTTAAGCAGCGTAAACAGGATAAAATACTATTTTTTTTGACATTTTTAAATTAATGATAATAAAATAATAATAATGAAAACATAATATTCTAAAAAAAATACAAGGGGTAAGAAGGTCAAAAAATGGGGTATGACACTACAATGTTGGACACAATGTTTCAACATCCGGATACTAATTCAGGATATGCTGAAAGTGCGCCTCTTTAATGCGCTGTTGTTTATTTTTGGAATCCACGCCTTTATTTCAGGCTCCTATCTCGTGTGCATGGTCAAAGTATCTCAAGCCTTTATTACACTATCGTATCTTCTTTTTATGATTAAGGATACTCGTGATACCTTGTGTTTAGATGAGCTGGAATTGTTGCTGAAGACTTGAAGCCCAACATGTGCTTAGGCCCATTTTAGACTTTGTATTTAAGCTACATTGTAAACCTAGTTAGGGTTATGTGTGTGTATTACATTTTCTAAGAACAGTGTGTCTAGGGTTGTCAAGTATTTTGTGTTGTGAGCCTAACTTGTTATTCATATACAAGATTAGGACTTAATTTGAATTGTATCTATTTTGTACTTCTCCTAAGCTTTTAAGTATGGAGATAGTGTGTTTCTGAAAGTGTTTTCAAATCTTAATAGTTGTGTCAGTTACAATCACTAGGTAGGTGGTTGAGTAGGAGGTGAGAAGAGTTCTCAAACTTAGGAGTTCCTAAGTTGAAGTTTCATAAGATAGTGTCTAAGTCATAAGTGTAAACATGGGTGTTTGCTGAGAGCTTAGGATTAGAACTATCATAGTGGATTTCTCTCCTGGATTGGTATCCCCCAGATTAGGTTGCTGTTGTGCACCGAACTGGGTTAACAAAGATCCTGTGTCTTTTACTTGTGCATTATTTTTTATTTCTATATATATATGTCTGTCTGTGAATGTTCCAACATTACATTCAACATCTCTAACGTTGGAACATTGCATCAAACATCCTACTTGTGACTGGTGGAATTTCAGACATGATGTTGTGCTTAAACTGAGTTGGACACTAGATAGTTTGGAATCAATTGTTAGACTTCATAGTAAAATTCCAAGTGATCTTTATAACGTTGAAACTTCATAAATAATTCTATATTGATTGTATATATAGTAGTTTATACTTTATATGTCATTGAATAGTGATATATCAATATGTAACATAAGACCTTTTTTTTATTATAAAACTAACAATCCTGCAAGTTGCATATAAGTAGGAATTTATACTAGAAGTTAAAATAAAAAATGATGTACCAAAAAAAAACAAAAACAAAAAAATAATGAAATCAAAACAAGTTGCATTAGTATTGTTTTTACTGGTTAGATATCATAAGGGGAAGAATCAAAACAAAAATAATAATTGAAGAAATACAATAAGAAAATAATAAAAATATTGCAAAGGAACCTTAAAGAAAGATAGGTGCTCTAACAAGACAATGAGCACTACTATTAACTAATAATTGTACAGTGAAAACAACCCTATAGTTGTCATACAAATTGAAAAAGGACCTACGTTCATATATAATTGATGCATATTCTGTCAAATTGGATTTAGCCTTAACCACATCTTGTGCTAGTTGTTTGGAACCCTTTTCAATAATAACATCTATCAAGCCAAGCCATGTGAGGCGAGTTATAAAGATGACTTAGTGGCCGGACTAGATGAGTTAGGGAGTGGAGTGATAAGGAGGTCAGGGGTTCGAACCCAACGAGATGAGCCATTTTAATGCCTATAGCAAGTACCACCTGGCCTCTGCTGCTGCAATTTCCGTACATATTTTGCGTTCCTTATACATATCAAAAACTCTAAAATTCATAGTAAGAGAAAGAACGCTTCAAAAGCAATTTTATCAAAATCTAAAACAAATGGACCAACTTCTATCATGCAACCAAACACATAAAAGAAGAGACATCCCAATTTATTTTATTTGTCTGCCAAAAGATATTTAACTAAGGCATCACACAACTAAACTAGTGCTTTTGACAGAGACTGTTGCTTAGAATCTACCAACAATTCATTAAGAATGATTGGATCTTTCATTACTGCATTAACGGTAGAGTACATCTCATTTAATGAATATTCATCATTCTTATCGTAAAATAGGTATGTCGCTTTCATCGTTTTCCAATATACTTCCTTGCAATCTCTTGGAACTACGCTTCCTTTTTCCTGCAAAACTAATCTCAGGAGTTCCCTTCTGTTTTCCTCAATAACACCCTTTATTTTATCAATGGCGTCTTCGACAGTAACTCCATTACCATGAATCATATGCAAAACCACTGCATTCAGTTTCCCTTGCTCGGATTCTCTCTACAGAGCAGCAGAGGCAAAAATATTACTCACCACAAAATACTCGAAACAAAACATTGAATCAAACTCTTAAGGAGATTACATCGTCAAACTCTTATCACTGAGCTAAGACTTTATCGAATGGACTATATACCGTAAAAGATTGAATGTCATTGACCCACTATCCTAATACCTTAAGGTTTTTTTGTGGAGATGTGGTGTCAGCATTTAACCTGATATTTCTCTCGAACTTCCCCAGACTCCCCAACACCTCAAGACATTAGGTTAATGGGTCACATTTTTTATAAATCCAACATTTTTCCCATAGGTTAATGGGTCACATTTTTTATAAATCTAACATTCTTCCCATCATAGTCGATGTGAGACTTAACCATTCACACTTGAAACCCAACAGAGGTTACACGGTCAAACTCTTACAAATGAGCTAACACTTTATGGAATGGACTATATACCTTAAAAGATTGAATGTCATTGAGAAGACGCCCGCAAATGTTCATGGTCTTTAGCAGATAATTCAATTCCTTATTTTCAGCAACATCATCTGAAAGCTTGGGTCCAAGAAGATAGATTGTTGAAAGAATAATTGGTTCAAGGCCAAATGATACACATGCAGTTTGCATATAATCATCAATTGTTGGGATGGTCTTGGTTCTTGACCACTCAGCTTCTGTAAACATAGACTGCAGCAAATCTAACCACTGCAAAGAAAACAAAGTCAATCCATTAAGAAAAACCTTAAAAGGGAAGATCTCACAATCTTGATAAGTAGAAAAATGAATGCAGAAAGATGAAGAAACATCTCACAGTCTTAATAATATTGTCTTTCACATTACGTCCTTGCCGCTTGACAGATTTCTCTCCAATCTCACAAATTGTGCTATGCAATGCAGAAAATATTATCTTAACTGCCTCCGAACAACAAACAGTGTCGACATCTACATCCCACCTGCAGTTCCATTTTCACAACCTTATGATATAGAATTCAAATGAAAATCAAGAGATGGCAAAACAACTTCCAATGGAATTCAAATAGAAATATACTTCTCAAAAAGTTGAATAAGGTTCACTTGTTCTTCTTCAGAACTCGTAACATCAAAGAAATCATCAACAACTGTTACTAGCACCGAAATTTTTGCCAAAGATAAGCGAGAATCAGAAAGTTCGGGGGCAAAAAGAGTAGCTGAACCAACAAAGTGACAATATGCCTGTCTCTGCCTTGCAAATTTTAGTTTGTCTAGTCTCTTATCAACAACCCACCTGCAGTTGATAAAGAACGGTTATTATACCTAGCTCGGTGATATGCATCATCCTTTTGCAGAAATTTAGCATGACTCAATGTCATTATCTTTATGACACATATTTCGATTATTTTTCTGAAAAACAAAGCATTTGTAGGCTCTGTTGGGCCTGATTTATTTTGGCACTAAAACCTACTTTAAAATTGTTTGGTAATTTTGGTTATGGTTTGCATTAGAGAGACGATAATTATTTTTCTATACAAATTTCCAGCTAGACATACATAGGTGAAAGATATACCTTTCAAGTTGTTTCAACTCTACATTGTGTATGGATTGGCAGAGATTAAAGTCTTCTACTGCTAGCTTCAGAATTTCTTGGTTTGCAAGATTGCTAGATCTGTGCCCGACAAACAATTAAGAATTTGACTACAAAAAAAAGAGGAATGAAAAATAAATGGCATACCTGTATGAGGTTTTTAAAATCCTAGTTTCGTCTGCATTATAATGCTCCACTGATCTCTTGTTTAACATACGCTCCAAATCTTTATGTTGTGGAAATTTAAGAACATCATTGACCTATGGTGCAAAGTTAAATTGAATGAAAGAACTCTCGACAAGTTTGACACATTCACATAGTCGACACATCCATGGGCCTTGGATCAAGGTCCGGCAGTCCAGATTTCAAACTCGATAATTTTTATATTAGGAAAATTAAAAACTAGATTAAAATATGGACTCTCTGATCTCTATCCCACAACCATAAATATACTGAACGCGTAAAGGCATCAAATTTTGAATAAAGGGAATCTGAGTTAAAACACTACCTCATTATCAACATAAATACGAAGTTTATCAGCATATAATTCGTAAGGGGGAGAATCTTGCTTCAGAAGATTTCTTGTCCAAGTACTTTGATTAAACAAAACTGATTCATCAGGATGAATAATGACTTGTGAAGCCTTATATAGCTCTAAAACAGCACCAACATCCTTCAAATACCCTTTCAAGGAATTGGCAAATTTATCTTCTGAATATTGATAAAATGGATCTGCAAATACAACATATACAAATCAGCTTCTTTGTTTAAGGACACAAATTCTCAAATCTTACAAAAGGTCCAACCTGAGGATACATCACGGCCATTGAGACGTAACATTCGAAATGCCATTGCACAGGTTGTCGGGTCAAAAAATATATCTTCTGATCCTTGTAGCCAATATCTGAAAAGATCCAATTGATGAAAATGAAAAGTTTCAATGCATGCACAAATGTTTGTGTCTCAATTTTCAAATGTATTATTACGAAATCAGATTAAGTGCAGTCGTGACTGCATGCAGTCAGTGACTATGAACCGTCTGATACAGATTACACGGTTTGGATTTAAAAGAGTTTTTTATTTTGGTTTAATATAAACTTCTGACGTGGTATCAAGATCATCCGATCATGATCATACAGCCTAAAACTACTGACTGCATGACTGCACCTACTTTTGATTTCACTCAATCCAGGTCCGTATTATTACCTATATGTTTCATTCAATACACCTTGAATTTCCTCTTTGAAATGACGATCAATCCCCAATCTTTCCAGACTATCAATCATATAGAGACGGGCATATATATCCAAAGGATAAACTGTCGGAACTGAATTTTTCAAAAAGAAAGAAAAAAAAATCGAAAACAAAGTTACATTAAATTAATTCACAAAAGTTTGTAAACGAAATAAATTTGGAGAAACGTAAGATTAAAAACATACCTGCATTACCAAACTTTTGTAATACTGATTGGAGGTAATTAAGACAGTCAGCATTATTTAAGTGCTGAAAAGCAGCTGCTGTTGTAGCAGGTGAATTAAATAAAGATCCATTCTTTCTTTGATACTTCATTATTGTATTCAAGTCCAATGAGTTCAACATTCCTTCTGACACATATGCTAAATATTCTTTCTGACCTTCTGAATTGCTTTGAAAGCCTCTATATTAAGACAAATACACCAGAGAGAAGTCAGTGTGGAAGATACTTTTATTTTTAACCGTCCGGCCGGGAGGTAAGTAAACTCTGGCTAATAATTTGTTTCAACCAGGAATCCGAACTTCATAAGGGGAAAAACGTTCAAACGTATTCAAGAGAAAACAAAAATACTACCTTTGGAGCTCTCTGTCTCTCTTCTGGATCATTGCTTCCACTCTTGTATCTCCAATTGCAATATTAATGCCCAAAGTTTGTGCATATTCAATCAAAGAAGGAAAAAGTATATCAAATCCTATGGGACGGTGTTGCTTGGCATCATCGATTGAAGTAAAATGTGCTTCAATAAATTCAACTCCTGCAAAAATATCAGCAAAACTCACATATACCATAATGTAAAGAGAATTTCAAAAGTAACTATCACTTTTGGTCTACCCTTAACAACACAATGTTTTTCAAATTTGGAAGAACAAGAATTAAATTAAATAAAACATTATACGATAAAACATTAAAAAATATAGATATCCAACAAAACACTAGCAAAAATCGGACAAACGGACACCTTAGTTTCTGTATTTCTGCTAGCTTCTATATCAACAAAGATTAGATAGTTGGGAGAAGAATTAAGTACCTTTATTCATCTTATCTTCACCAATACCCCATTGTTTTAATGCAAGGATACATGCTAAGGTAGACAAGAGAGCATCATTAGTCAACAATGGATGACGATTGGGAAGACCCCAGGAACCATCTATGAGTTGATTATCCAGTAACCAATTCAAACACTGAGGGAAAAAGGGGGCATGTGGAGAAGCTGAAGAAGGAATCATAGCCACAAAAGCTGTATCATATGAAGAAATTGAAAGTTCCACCTTGTTGAACATGTTCTTGATTTTTTCCTTATTGTCTTCAAAACACTGCAAACAATAAAACTAATTTTATTTCAGAAAAAAAATTATATATCTATTTAAGAAAAAACCTCAAAAGCTCAAAAGATGCATGTCCTACCAAAGCTGTAATGTTGTTAGTCGTCTTTAGAGCCGACGTACGCATAGAAGAATCTGTTATGAAGGAAAAACTATCAAATTAACCTTCCTTAGGCAGTGTTTCATATGCACACATAGAACAATCAAACATCTATTAAAAGAAAAATTGAAAGCAATACAATACCATGTCAAACATAGGTGTTATTTGGAATGGAGTCAGTAACATAACAGTAACATAATACATTAGTGTTTTTTTTTTTTTTTGACTAAAATACATTACTTGTTTGGAGGGGACGATATTACACTTAACGGCTCTTTTGCAGACTGAATTTTTTTACTATAAAATCTTAACTATTAACTCACTTGCATTATGTTCTTGCCTAAATGGGACATCACATGCATTTAAGCAGGTGTTTCTGGTGCTTATATTGTACTTGAAATTAATTTTTCCTTACTGCTAAAGTTACAGCCGGTTCATGAAGATGTTTTACACGGTGAACATTCCAACTAATGATAACTAACTTGTAAGTTATAACTGCACTTTAAACAATATTCAACTACTTCAGATTTCGATCCTCTAACTTTTGCCGTTTTGCGTGGCAAGTGTACCTTGCCTTTTGTTAATTCGAGTCAGTGTGATAAATCTAGCGCTCGAAATTTTGCCTTGTGGCCATCTCATTAATGTTATTTGAAAACTCTTAAGTGAAGTGCCTGACTGACCAGTAAACACAATCATTTCTCCAAACATGTTGGGAGGATGAATGGGTGAACCGCCAGTCATGGCAACATGGCTGCAGAAGGTCGCACAGCACAATGGCGGTAAACCCATTTGCCAAGTTGTTTTATTAAGCTTTGTTTGGATTTGCAGCTTATAGCACAAGCGTTTATTATAATAAGTGCATAACCTATTTCTAAAGGAAAAAAGTAAAATAGGTAAATTATTTTCATATAAACTATTTGGCAATCAATCGTTAGTTGGTCCGGTATTGGAGTTGAACTTGATAGGAAGTACCACGGTTCGATCCTCGCAACTGCGATTGGGAGGGGCTGGAACCATTTGATGTTAAAACTGAACTCCGAACCAAATTAAGCGGTCCAGTGGGCCGGATACTGATGGTAAAAACAAAAAAAAAAATATAAACTATTTTGTTAAATTGCACTTTTGGCCATAGTATGTTTGACCTTAACTTCATTCTGAATTGAGAATGAAGTTAAAGGGCATAAAATGTTATTTTCAAACTTGGGTCAACAAAATTGACAGAATATACACTTAGAGGGTCAATTATTCAATTTATCCAAACTATTTTTATAATCTATCACTTTTATTGTATTTTTTTGACGCATTATAAGCTATCATTAAGAAATTATGAAAATATTTTCATAAGTTCTCTACCAAAAAAATCTTTAAAAACTCATAATAAATCCAAACAACCGTAAGGATTGGAACAATGTGATGCAAGAGTTTGGCAGCAGCACCTTCGTTGATGACATCGTCAAAATCAACCCCGTGAAAAGTGACAACAAATATGAACCACACATATCCTACGCTGAAATTGCTGCATCAAGCGCCGTCAAAATCAACCCTGTGAAAAGTGACAACAAATATGAACCACACATATCCTACGCTGAAATTGCTGCATCAAGCGCCGGCACCACGACTTTGTTGAAAGTCTTCGCTCACAGTGGTGTACTTTGTGGAGCGGCATGATTTTACCCTTTCTCCGTCCATTTTTGTCTCTGACATGCGTTGAACGGTGGTGCCACAACTGCATTGAAGACAACCTCCATCCCCGTGTAAGAGGGAGGCCACCATTGTAACTGCAATTGACCCTTCGAATAGGAAATCACCAGTTTAGTGTTTCTTGGGTAAGTCAAATAAGCTACTAGTTTATGGGTCTGTTCAGTAAAAATAAGCTATAAACTAGAAAGTAGCTGATAACTGATAAGCTAGCTTTTAGCGGATAGCTGAAAAGTTAATAGAATGAAATTAAAGTGTTTGATAAATTTAACTTTTGTAATTATAAAATGACATAAAAGTAAATGGTTAGTTTGTGTGAGTGGATAGTTATTTTTTAATGGGTAGTTTTTTTATCAAAAATAAAAATAAATAAGTTAAAAGAATAAGGTTAAAATTAGAATAAAAGGTAAAAAGCTATAAGCTATAAGCTCAAACGCTACTTGAAATAGCATCTGAAAAAAAGCTATAAGCTCGTAAAAAAAACTTGTTGTCAAACACCTCTAATTTTATGAAACAAGCTTTATAAGCTAATAAAATAAACTATAAGTTAACTTATTTGTGTTACCAAACACACCCTATAGCTTATTGGATTAGTTTAGGAACTTGTTTGCAAAAATAAATTGTTTGCTAACAAGATTTTTTAATCACATTATAGCATTTTTTTGAGATGATATAAGCTACTCTCTTCAGTTTTAATTATAAGCAAATATCACTTTTTAGATATATTGAATAACTAATGTATTTAGTCTATTTTTAAACTAAATACATTAGTTATTCAATGTATCTAAAAAATGACATTTGCTTATAATTAAGGCTGGAGGAAGTATCTGATAGTTAAAAGTTATTAGAATGAAATTAAAGTGTTTGATAAATTTATTTGTTTTAATTATAAAATAACATAATAGTATATGGTTATTTTATGTTAGTGGATAGTTATTTTCAAGAATGGTAGTTTTTTATTAAAAAATTAAAGAAAATAAAATAATAAGATTAAAATTGAAATAAAAGGTAAAAAGTTATAAGTTCAAAGGCTATTTGAAATTAGCATCTGAAAAAAATAAGCTAGTAGAAAACACTTGTTACCAAACACATATAATTTTATGAAACAAACTTATAAACTGATATAATAAGCTATAAGTAGCGTTTGAGTTTATGGATTTTATATTTTATTCCATATTTACCCTTATTATTTTAATTTTATCATTTTTTAAAAATATAATAACTTCTTTTTTATAGAATTTAAATATAATAACTATTCATTAACCATGTATTTTTACGTCATTTTATATTTACAAGCTAAATATGTTAAACACTTTAATTTCAAATATCAACTGTTATAGCTTAATTTTACTAAAGAGAGTCTTATAGGTGTATTTGATTCACAAAACAGTAAGTACTGAATAAAACAGTACATGACAGAACAGTACATAACAAGATAATACAGGACATAATAAAACTGTAAAGAGATATGATGATAATATTTTTTATATTAAAAAATAAAAAGAGTATTTTCATATTTTTTTATAATTGTACTATGGATATATAAAAAGTTGTCCCGTGATTCAATAAGAAATACAAAATCTTGTTTTTGTCTTATCCCTCATTATCTATTTTATTGAGTCACATAATCAGTTTATAAATGAAACAGATTAGAACAAAAGTTGTTCGATCTAAACAAACCCTTTGTCCTATTTATCAATAAGCTTATGATTTTATGAGAAACATATTCTTACACACTTTATTTTATACAATACATACATAGGGGTATTTTTGCCATTTTATTAACAAAAAGGAATGACAATTTTGTCAAGCCAACAACTTTATTTTCCACTTTTCTGCACAAATATTGTTTGTGTCATGTTTTTTTTTTTTTGACGCAATTGTTTGTGTCATGTTTATGTATACAAAACTGTGTCATAATAACACTGTTGTCTTAGTAAAAAAAAACACTGTTGTAATTTTATTAACGTGGGACTTACTCTACCTCTTTCATAATTTGAAAGCTGGGGTGTCTCCGAGTTTTTGGAGACTCTGTACAAAATATAAAAGTGGTCTTTAATAATTTTTTTTTAAATTATCGATTTAAATTGCATATAATTTTCTTAAAAAAATAACCATTCTCATTCTTTTTTTCTTTTTTTTGGATCAAAACCATTCTCATTCTTGTAAACATATAAATTATCAATATTAAGAGCTAAAAAAATCATCAATATTAAACCAATTGCATTAAATCAAATAGGACAAAAAAAATACCTAAAAAAAAAGGACAAAAAATACAAAATAATTATCTTTGTATATAACGTCAAGAAGGAACATCCTAATCTAAGATTAAATTTTATGCAAAGATTAAAATGGACTAGAACTATATTTATGAGTATAGATAACTAATCTATTGATACTCATTTGATATTTTATGAACATTAATAATATATAACTATTATTTTAGGGTCTAAAAATTAATCTATATATTAATATACATCGGATATTTTATGGATATAAATAATATATAAGTAATATTATATGACCTCAAAATTTTGAGAGGCCCTCAAAATTTGAAGGCCGGTGTCGTCGCACATCCTGCACATGTGTTTATGCATTAAGCAATAAGAACAAGATACATATACATGAGTATATTCGCATGTGGTATTCATCGTAATTTATAATTAACTTTTATTTCACAAGGCTTGTTTTCATGGGTCAATGAAAAAATACCCTCAAATACCCTTAGTCCAAATCTTTAATCAAACCAACTATCATTAATCAATCTTTTTATATTTAAAATTTAAAAAATTATGTATGTCTAAACTATAAGTGTTGAGATTGTGGCCAGATAAGAGTTTCTCTCCAAATGTTAGTATGTTAGTTGAATAAATTAGTGATTATATATGGGGTGAGTATCCTCCATGTTAATATCTTTTTGTCATGATCGTTGAGATCATTACTGGAAAATTATTGTGTTTATTATAACTGAATCTGAAACAGATGGTGACACTTATTTGTAGGCATACTTCCTAGATCCCTTATTTGTAGGCATATTTTTCTTAAGATTCGGATTCCACTGTCCACTAGCACTTGTCCATTTCAATCCAATCCATTCACCAATATAAAACACAATTTAATTTTTATACTATTTCAAAGTTTTTTATGCCGAGCTGTTTATTAATTATTTTCTTTTACTTTATTATTAAACCATAACTCTAACAAGAGTTGTATTATTTTGACCTCAAAATATATGACATTGCACATATATCTTCTATAACTTTCATGTATTTTCTCTTCAAAAAAAAAAAAAAAAAAAAAAAAAAAACTTACATGTATTTTAAAAATACACAAATATTCAAATACTATATTTGGCATAAAAGTTTTGAAACCAAAATATCATTTTTTTTTCGTCGAAGAATATTGTAGCACTCTATCAATTATTCAATGTACATTAAAAAGAAAATTAAAAAAATTAAAATAAAGAAGAAAAGGCAAATATTTCCTTCTAGAAAGTAAAAATAGCATGACTCTAGAGTCTAGATAGCAAAGTTTGCAAATTGTCACAAATAAATAGTAATAAAAAAAGCAAAATACAAGAAGTGAGAACTCTACCTGAAGTTGAAAAAGTGCAGCAGAGAGGAGTTCTAATGTGTGGAATAGACATGATGTTGTGTTGTAAATGAGTTAGGCAGTGGGTAATCAATAGTTAGAGTTTAAATTTCAAGTGATGGTACGTACGATCTTTATATATAACACTGAAACTTCATAAATAATTATAAATTGGTTGTATATTATGTTTTATATATGTCATGAATACATATAGCATAGTGATATATACACAATATAAGACACCTTTTATTTTATATAAAAAAGATTAACTCTTATTGATTAAGATTACAAAATGTTTTTATAAGCCAATTACATAATATTAGACCATTATTTAAGCACAAGATGTGCCAAAGATACAAAAAATAACAACAATGTTATAAGAACACAACAAAAATAAATTAACAATTTAAAAAAAAGGAAGATGAGAGAGAAAGATGAGAGAGAGGGGGAGCGGTGGAAGGAGAAAGGGAGGCATGGTGGCTACGTACACAGGATTGACCAAATTTCAATCTCATTTTTCTTCACTAACTTTCCAAAAGAGTTAGGATGGGGAGATTTATGGAAGCTCTTTGCTAAGTTCGGAAGTGTGTGTGATGTGTTTATTCCAAAAAAGGTGGACAAATGGGGGAGGAAGTTTGGGTTTGTAAAGTTCAAGGATGTTAGGGAGGTGGAGGCGCTGTGTGAGAAGCTTCAAGATGTATGGTGGGAAACGTTCAAGCTCCGGGTGAACAGAGCTCGGTTCGGTAAAGGTGAGAAGAAAGTTGGTGATGACTCCGGCGAGAAACATTCCAATAATCTCTTGCCGGGGTGTGAAAGACAGGTCAGTGAAGAAATGTCCTTCAAATCTTTGTTGATAGGGAAGGGTGAGGAGGAACGAAGACTACCTGCATATGGTGGGAACGGGACGGAGGAAGGTAGGGTGAAGAAGTTCAGAGCGGCAACTATGTCCGATACTTTGCCATTGGAACTCCCAGTGCAAGAGAACACATTGCAACTTCTCAAGCATAGCTTCGTGGGTTTTTTCAAAGGAAGGAATTAGAAGTGTTGGTTCCCAAGGTCAAAGCTTGTTGTTATTAACTAATGGGGAAAACATTTTGGAGGTTGGCTTGGGAGACGGACAAGTGGAGACAGAGGGTAGGAAGTCTGCTTCAATCCCGAAGTCAGATGGTCTTTGTGACAAAGTAGTATATGCAGAAATAGGTGTGGGGCCCGAGATTTCATCTGCAAAGGCTCCTCCTTTTGGGGGAAAACTTGGTTGGCGCGGTTAGTCACGCGTGTGGTGACGCGCTGGTGGGGTCGGTGCTAGCTGAGGTGGGAGTGGATGGGCCTAATGGGCCAAATGGTTCTAATTGGTCTCCAACCTTTTTTACTGAACAACAACAAAGGGGGGAATATTCAAAAACGGTGCTAGAGGAGGTGCAGGAAGCAGACAAGATTAATGAAGGTGCTATTGTGGAAGGTTTTGCAGCGTCTGGTACTCAGAGATTATCCTTTATTTCTGAGTCTCCTCTTGAAGGCTCCCTTGACTCTGGAGCAACTATGCCCAAACGATTATTGAAGAGAGGCTCGTGCAGTGCAGCTAGATCGATTCCTCCTCTTGTTGGAATCTCAAAATTCTACCAATTTGCGGCCTCTGTGTTATCGGCGGGTAGAAGGAGAAAGGAATTGGGTAAAGGAAGGGGCGAGGTGGTGGTGGAGCGACAACCTCCACCTTCTCCTCTGGTTAATTCAACTGAGGCGGGAGAATCAACAGAATTTGAACTGCAGATAGTGCTCCCTATGCCTGTATCTGGTTTAAATCGGTTTGTTGATGATGAATGGGTTTCTGTCCCTGATTCAATTTCTGAAGCTGGAAGTGCTACTGTGAGAAGAATTGAAGAAGCAAAATCGCTAATAGCTATTCAGACGGAAGTGGGGTTCACCTTTGAAAATGGGGAGGAGGAAATTCAGAGTAAATTGGTGGAATTAGAAAACCAAGATTGCGAAGTGAATGTTGTATTGGAGCAAGGAAGAGGTGATCAATGATAGTTTGCTCCTTAAATGTTAGAGGGCTTGGGGGGAGAGTGAAGAGGCGTTACATTAGAAATCTTGTCCATTCGGAGAAAGTGGACTTTTTGGCGATTCAAGAAACAAAATTGGAAGTGGTCTCGGATTCTTTGTGCCACGGCTTATGGGGTGGTGTGGATTGTGATTGGGCGTTCCTTCCATCGGAAGGGAATGGTGGAGGTATTCTATCTCTTTGGTCGAAGGTAAATTCGTCTTTAATTTTTACTTTCATTGGTGAAGGTTTTGTTGGAGTGTGTATAGAGTGGGGAGTGGCGAAGAAAGTTTGTTTTGTGGTAAATGTGTATGTGAAATGTGATTTAAATGCTAAACTGCGTCTTTGGTATAATATCTCTATGTCAAAAGGTGGGTTTGGAGATGGGGCTTGGTGTGTAGTTGGAGACTTCAATGCGGTTAGAGCTAGAAATGAACGGAGGGGTGCGGGGCTCTCTACCCCCCTACGTATGCGGTGGAAATGAGGGAGTTTGATGCTTTTATTGGTAATTTGAATGTCCATGATTTATGTCTGATGGGGGTTTCCTTCACTTGGTTTCACTCGAATGGGGTGGCTATGAGTCGGATTGATAGGATGATGGTCTCGGAGGAATGGTTGTCCTTGTGGGGGGGCCCAATCTCTTAGGATCCTCCCAAGGGTGGTGTCGGATCATTGCCCATTGTTGCTCAAGAGTTGCACTTTTGTTTCGCGTCCAAAACCTTTCCGCTTTTGCAATCATTGGCTTCTCCATAATGATTTCAAGAGGTTGATAGAAGAGTCGTGGGGAGCTATGAATGTTGAGGGTTGGATGGGCTATGTATTGAAAGAAAAACTTAAGCTCTTGAAAACTCCGATCAAGGAGTGGAACAATGTGCATTTTGGCAAGATGAAGGAGTCTATCAAGAGCCTTATTTTGAGAATTAGGGAGAAAGATGCTAGAGGGGAGCAAGGTAGTTTGTCTCTAGGTGAAGCGGAGGAGCGGAAGAAATTATTCGGGGAGTTATGGCGTCTTCTCAAAAGTAAGGAAGTGTTATTAGCTCAAAAGTCTAGAGCTAATTGGCTTAAGGAGGGTGACTCAAACTCGAAGTATTTCCATGGTTGTCTCAAGTCAAGAGAACGAAGGAATTTCATTTCTTGCTTGAAAGTTGGTGATAGATGGATAGATAGCTCCGCAGAAATTATTGAAGAGGTGACCTCTTATTTCGCAAATCACTTCTCTTCTTCGCCTTGGTCTAGGCCAAAATTGGAAAGGGTGCACTTTCCTTGACTCTCGGTGGGGGAGTGTAATTTGTTAGAGGTTCCTTTCTCGTTGGCGGAAATTGAGGAGGTGGTTTTGCATTGTGACGGTAATAAAAGTCCGGGTCCGGATGGCTATAACTTCGCCTTTGTGAAGTCTTTTTGGTATTTACTTAAAGGGGAGGTGCGTATCATGTTCGATCAATTCCATGGGAATGCAAGTCTTCCCAAAGGATTGCTTTCTTATTTCATTGCTTTAATTCCCAAAGTGGCACGTCCGTCATCTCTTGGTGAGTTCTGGCCTATCTCTCTTTTGGGGTGCCTTTATAAGATTATTGCGAAGGTGTTGGCGGCTAGATTAGCAAAGGTTATGGATTTGTTGGTGGCTTCTACGCAATCGGCCTTTGTTAAGGGAAGAAACTTGGTGGATGGTGTTATGGTGGTTAATGAGATAATTGATCTTGCTAGGAAGTCGGGGAGACCTTGTATTGTCCTAAAGGTTGATTTTGAGAAGGCCTATGATTCCGTGGAGTGGTGTTTCCTTGAGTATATGTTATTGAGATTTGGGTTTGGTGCTAAGTGGATTAAGTGGATGAGAGCTTGTATTTTTGCTGGTAATCTCTCGGTTTTGGTTAATGGAAGCCCAACGTCCGAGATTAATATTCAAAGAGGGTTAAAGCAAGGGGACCCTTTGGCACCTTTTCTCTTTCTTTTGGTGGCGGAAGGCTTTGCGGGTTTGATGCGGAGTGCCGTTGAGAAGAATCTTTTCAAGGGATTTGGTGTTGGTGATAACAATCTCGTGGTGTCTCATCTTCAATACGCGGATGATACACTATGCATAGGTGAAGCTACTTTTGAGAATTTGTGGACCTTGAAAGCTATCTTGAGAGGCTTCCATCTTGCTTTCGGCCAAAAAGTCAATTTTTGCAAAAGTAGTTTAATGGGGATAAATGTGGCGGATAGCTTCTTGGAGAGGGCGTGTGACTTCTTGAATTGTAAAATTGGAGCGGTTCCTTTCTCGTATCTAGGCCTTCCGGTGGGGCGAATCCTAGGAGGAGAGCTACTTGGGAGCCCTTGATTGAGCTCTTGAGGAGTCGCTTAAGGTCTTGGAGGAATAGGTATGTGAGTCTTGGTGGTTGTATCGTGCTTCTCAATTCGGTGTTGAATGCCATTCCTATTTTCTATTTATCTTTCATGAAGTTACCGGTGGTGGTTTTAAAAGAAGTCATTAGAATTCAAAGAGAATTCTTGTGGGGAGGGGTGATGGGAGGAAGGAGAATTAGTTGGGTTAGTTGGAAGGAGGTGTGTAAGCCTAGGAATCAAGGCGGTTTAGGGGTGAGAGATGTGGGTAAGATGAATCTTAGCCTCCTCATTAAATGGCGTTGGAGACTCTTGGAAAATGGAAATGCCTTTTGGAGAGATATCTTGGTTGCAAAATATGGTCTGGAAGTGAGGCAAAATGTGCATTGGGTAGGAGGTGTGGTGGAAAACCGAGCATCCTTGTGGTGGAAGGACTTATGTGGAATAGACATTAGAGACGGGGGTAGTTGGTTTGCTCAACATGTGTCTAGAAGAATTGGCAATGGAAACTCTACCCGGTTTTGGCAAGATTGTTGGGTTGGTGACTCTCCTCTTTGCGATAGATTCCCCCGTATTTTCTCGATCTCATCTCGCAAGGATGGCTTCATTAGTGATTTTTGGATGCCGACGGATGGGTTGTTTGGGTGGGTGTGGAGTTGGAGGCGCCGCTTCTTTGTGTGGGAGGAAGAAATTTTTAACAATCTCTTGGAGTTGTTGCCTACCTTGGTGTTGTCGGAGGAAGTGGATTCTTGGCGTTGGGGGTTGGAGGATGATGGGCTTTTCTCGGTGAAGTCTATGTATGAGTACATTGATAGTATCTTCTCTCCGGATACAACGATGGGGGATCAAGCCTTACGGGTCCTTAAGAATATTTGGAAAAGCCCGGCTCCGTCAAAGGTGATAGCTTTCTCGTGGAAATTAGTGCGGAATCGCTTACCAACAATTGATAATTTAGTGCTTCGAGGGATTAATGTAAATGGGGGATCTATTAATTGTGTTCATTGTGTTGGTAGAGTTGAGGATTCCGACCATTTGTTCCTCTTTTGTGATTTTGCTTCGGCGGTGTGGAAGGCGATTTTTCGGTGGCTTGGATTGGTCTTAATTATGCCTCCAAATATTGCCTCGTTATTTGAGTATTTTATAGGGGCTGCAAATTCAAAGAAAGCAAGAGATGGGTTTTATTTGATTTAGCACGCTTCGGTTTGGATTATTTGGAAATCGAGAAATGGTATAATCTTCTCTAATGGTGCTATTGATCCCGGAGAGGTGGTAGAAGATATAAAGCTTTTGGCTTGGAGATGGGGTATTAGTCGTCACAAGATCCCGATTTGCCTCTTTTACGAATGGTGTTGGGACCCCGGACTATGTTTGAGGTGATATTTTTTCTGTTTTGGCTTTGCTGGTGCGCGCCTGGGGTGGGTCTGCTGTGCCCCTGGGTGTTTTCTTTGCTTCCTTTATGCTGCAGTCGTGTGTGTTGGAGTGGGGCTGCTACTTTGCTTTTGTATTGGTGTTTTCCTTTATTTTTGGCTGCTATTTTGTTTGACAGCCTCTGCTCTTGTAAACATTTCTAGTACTTCTTGTACTTCCTCTTTTGAATAAAATTTTAGCCCTTTCAAAAAAAAAAAAGAACACAACAAAAATAAACTATTACTAAAATTGGTACAAGTAGTAACACATTTGAGCCTCTTAAATAGATTGATAAATGTTTGGTTTCTGACTCTTTGCATATAGAAAAAGTTTTAATTAAAAGAGGAGAATCCACTTTATATGTCCCACAAGTTTTTCCATTCATATTGGTTACTGCTAAACAACGATAAAAATTTTGTATCCATATATTCTTGCGTGACATTTTATAAACAAATTTAATTTATATTTTTAGGTTCACTTTGTAATTACTGTATGTGAATTAAAATAAAGTTCAAATACATTAATTATGAAATGAATTTAGAAATGTGAAATTTGCTTATAAAATGTTTGAAAGAGAAAGAATAATGATAAAGAAGAAAAAATACATAAGGAATGAGTAATTTTGCCCTCTCGTAGAACCAAGAGACCTCCACACCTAAATTAGTTTTTTTTTTTTTTTTTTGACAAACCACACCTAAATTAGTTAATTAACTTAAAACAAATACAATAGATTTTTTTTGGTGGGCAGGCATAGCCCCAACTTAAATACAATATATAGATAACACCAAAAACTAATCTGTAATTCACCATTATTAATATCATAACCAAAACAGGAATATTTTGTTTTAAGCCACCATCAAAGAGTGAATTCACTTATCAGGAATATGTAATAATATTTATTCCTTTTTTCTAAATAGTTGATTATTTTATTCTTTCCACCATGACCAAATACAAGTCGACAAAATAATTTGAATCTGCTCTTTGAGTAATTGTTTTTTGAATCTCGTTGAGTAATTTTGAATTTAGATGAAGTTCACAAAATTAAAATTATTATGTCGAATGTCATGATCGAAGTTCAAATTTTAATTTCTCCACTTTATGTATGTGAATTTTTAATGACTATTCATTTCGTCTACTTATCAAGAATAAAAATTTAAATAGCAAATATAATTGTATGTTTTATTTGATAAAGCACACGACATGCCTAACCACCTTAATATTTCATGCAAAATACTCCCGAAGAATCCACGATTAAAAAATTAATAAATGTTGCAAATTTTCTACACCTCCATATCCAGCTTATGTGCTCCGCATGTTTGCCTATACAGATTAGTCATATTACTAACATCAATGGAAACTTTAAATTTATATAACATCATGATGACAAAAAAAAATCATACATCTTATTAAGTTTACAAATGTTGATTACGATATAAGACCAACAATCATGCAAGCTGCATATTTGGAATTTAATATATGTTATTGTAAATATGCATCTTAAGTAGTTAATGAATTTCTCTTAAAACGAATTGTTCAGGAAAATCAAATTCAATTCTTGGTGGGAACAACGACAAAGTTAATAAAAATAGAATAAATAAAAATCAAAGCAAGTGGTGTTAACTAGTTGTTATATTTTTTAACATGACCGTGTTTTCAGCCAAATATCAAAAAACTACTCTTATTCTTATATATATTAAATAAATAATGAATATTAATAACAATATTTGTAATAGTGACGCACCATCATGAGTTTGTCTTTTTGGTTGTCGTACCAAATAGCATCCTTTGAACACATGGATATGTAAAATTAAAGAATCTTTGTGAAATTATTTTTTTACAAGATAAAGCAAATTTGATTAGATCAAAATTTCCAAATTAAAATGTATGATTACTAAATGCAAATTTGATTAGATCAAAATTTCCAAATTGAAATGTATGATTACTAAATGCATAAACCACGAACGATTAGGAGAAAAAAAATGGAAGGGTACAAAGACAATACAAACTAATTGTTTTTTTTAAAACTCGATATCCAATGTAAAGATCAATTAATTTGAACAATTTAATTAATATTACCGTCCATTTGTAGGAGCTTTATTTGAAACTCTATATGACTAGTCCTCCAAAATTGAAACCGAAGGTCAGGGTGATGTTATGTATCAAGAGGAGGAGCAAATAGCAAACGAGGAGAGATAGATATTAAGGTAAATTTGGAAGGGAACCAAGAGAAATCTATTCCGCTATACCTTTCTTTAGTTGAGCTAACTGGTCTTGTGTGTAGGATTAAATATACAATATCGACAATTTAGATCGAAGATGTCTCAAACACTAACATGAAATCAATAGATATGAGGGGTGTATATGGGCCGGTTTGAGTTGGGTTTAGGCAAAACCAAAACCCGTATCATATAGGGTACTTCGGATTGGGTTGAACAAAATAACCGCCTATTTTAATATTGGACCGGGTCGGATAAACCCACTCATTTCCGAATTGGATTGGATGAGTTGTGTAGGTTAACCAAATTTTTAATATTTTTATTTATTTTTTAATATTAAAAGACAAAATGACGAATAATCATACTTTTTTTATTAAAAAAATGATTCATCTTTTTTATTTTCTTAAAAAATAGTGTAACATATTTTCATTGTTTTTTGAGCATCATAAAATGATATATCATCACCATATTTTTTACACCGCTACTTTTAAATGACAAAAAAATTGGAAAAGTGATGACGAGATGATCAAAGAATGCTTTAAAATTGTGATGTACCGAAGAGTAATGTGTTTGCCGTTTGGAATAAACATACATACAACTTATTTTGGAAATTTGAGTATTGACTAGAAGCTTTTCTCTTTTAATGATGAAAAATATTTAATAATAATATGAAAATTATTTTAAAAAAGTTATAGCATTACCGATTCATTGGATCAGTGGTTTTTTTTTTTGTCTTGATTGGGTTTTGCCAGAAACCCAATTATTTTTATAGATTTTTCATTTTGAAATCCATACACACCCAATAACCCGACCCAATCCACTTTTTTGGGTTGGATCAGGTGGGTTTGAGTGGGTCAGCTGGGTTTGCCCAATCTATTTACACCCCTAAATATGACTACATTTAATAACTTTTATTTTTGTGAATTATTATTGATATATGTGTTAGTGTCAATGTTATATCTATGTTGTTTCACAACCCATTAGATGAAAAATTTCTACTTTTTTCCTAAAATCTTTTAAACAATTGTGCATAGAGTTGAACATTAATGTTTCATTTATTTGAGAATCTTATTATATTCTTATTTATACAATATTGTTAATATATCATTTGTAAGAATCATATATAGGGTCCGTTTGTTTTTGTTTTTTTAAAAACTGGATTTTATAGTGTTACATCTATTGGTGCGTTTGTTTTAGCTTTTAAAAAAATAGATTTTTCTTTGGGTGTGTTTGTTTCACGGATAAAAAAAAGTTTTCTGGGATTCTTAGGCTGAAAATAAATATTCCCTTGTTTGGTAAATAGGAATAACAAAAATAACTGTGGGAATAAAAAGTGCCCAGGAAACCTAAAACCCCCACATTCACCCACGTTCTTCTCAAAATTATTCCCATGAGATGAGGGTTGGAAAATTTTGTTCCCAGGAACCATGAACCCATGTTCTGTTTTGAAAACCCATTTTTACCCTTTGATTTACCCGCTCAATCTTCCCTCCAAAACAATTTCACTTTGAAACAATTACTTTATATATTCTACAAATTATTTTGTTCATCACCTACCTGCAATTCTTTCTTTGTCTGAGTTTTTTGAATATGATCTACTTCTTTTTAATTCTTCCAATTCTTCCATTCAAATTTGTATGTTGTTGTTTGCTATATTTTTTTTCCCGAGATAACAATGATCCTTTGTTTACATCCTTTCTTTTAATTTGTCCAAAATTATTATGATTGTGTCTGTTTGGAATTCGATACATATCTATATACTATGGAACTAACTCAATTAACAACTAAAAGGGATTATTTAACTAGTTGTTTTATTGAACTGGTTTTCTAGAAGTCATGTTTGATGTTCGGTACACGTCGATGTCGGACACCGACAAGACACCAATTACTTTTAAATAGTTTGTTTTTCAAATTATTATCGGTATCAAGATGTCAATATCTATGTCGGTGGCTTTTAATTTTAAAATAAGGGAAATTAATATAACGGAAATTATCTCCAGGTGTGTGCTGATAGGAGTTTTGTTTTCTGCTACTGTACTTTTCTGTGTATTTGCTTCCTTTGATATGTATGCCATGGTTGATGTAGGTACGTGGGTTTCTTTTCCCTTGTCTTTCCTTTTTTTTCAATTAGTTGCTATTTTTTAGCCTTTGTTTGTGTATCTAAATTGAGATAACTACATAGTTATATTTTTGTGCTCTATTTATTATGTTTTATATGGCACTGTATCCATCATTTTGAGATAGTATAATGATATGTGCAGCACATAGAAAACTTATTTATGATCATGACACGTTTGATAAAAGCGCGTGAAAGGAAGAAAAGGATCATAGCAATGCTTATCATATATATGGACATGCTGAATAACTTTATGTTGTTGGCCATTATGTTATGCTACCTTGCTTTGAATAAGCGCTCGAAAAAGCGAAAAAGATCATGGGATTGTTATGAAAGAAGTGTAATTAGAGAAGTTCATTTCCGTAGAATAATTTACATAAGTGATTTAGCTTGTATTGAGAATACAAGGATGGATAGGGCTGTTTTTCATAAGTTATGTGACATGTTAAAAGTTATTGGTGGATTACTTCCTACTTGACATATGTGCGTTGAGGAGTTGGTGGCCATGTTTTTACATATATTAGCACACCATGTTAAGAATAGAATGATTAGAAGACAATTTGTTAGGTCCGGTGAAACGATTAGTAGACATTTCACAAATGTATTACTATTAGTTTTGAGGTGTCACAAAGAATTGTTAAAACAACCTAAACCAATATTGGAGGGAAACACAGACGAAAGATGGAAATATTTTAAAAATTGTTTAGGAGCTCTTGATGGAACTTACATCAAGGTCAATGTGCCTGAAGCTGACAAAAGTAGATACATAACAAGGAAGGGTGAGATAGCTACAAATGTGTTAGGTGTATGTTCACCGGATTTACAATTCATATATGTTTTTCCTGGTTGGGAGGGATCGGCTGCTGACTCTAAAATTCAATCTCTAAAAAGTCTAGTGAGTCTTGATCACTCTGATTAAGTACTTTCCGCTACAACTCAAGACTTTGGTTCACTAAGTCACTAGGTATCTCATCCCTGGACTTAGAAAATTCATTGTAATGAATCATATGAAGACAAGACTAAGACTGTCTCATACTAGAAAAGGTTCATCACACACTCAAGATTGAAGAAGTCTTGAAAATTGAAGACACACAAGTTTATGAAGATCAAAGACCTTGAAGACCTGGAGATCTCAGAACAAAAGATTGCATCAACAGAGATCAATTTGAAGATTGAAGAATTTGAAGATTGAAGACTGAAGAGTGTACATTCAACAAAGTGGTTTGTGGTTGTTTTAGCCATAATTTGCCAAAGGGGGATATTGTAGTTCTTCTGAGATTGACTGCATCATAAGGCTAAAACAACTTGGTCAGAGTGACTTAACTAAAGCACCAATGCTGAAGTAATTAAGTCTAAACCATTTGTGCATATTGAAGATGTGCAGATGCAACATGTTGAACAAGATGTCCTAGACATCTTGTCACTGGGTTCAGAGCATGTTTAGGCAACATGTCGAACAAGATGTCCCAAGACATGTGGGTAGGAGATCTTGACCCAGTTCAGCTTAAAAGATAATGCTTATCCATTAAGCACGCGTGTTTGTTTAAATTTGAATAAGGCGCGAATCTTTAAGTAACAAGCTGAGATTAGGATTAATGATAAAGTTTGTTATTAATCCTATGTGTTAGATACTATCGGAATCGTATTTAATTTGTGGATAAAGATTAAATCGTTTATCTTATGGAGTTTGTTTTAAAACAAGTTTGTTTTAAAACTAATTCTTATTGTAGTGCATCTGAAAGATTGAAAGATTACTAGGATTGAGAAAAGGCATACATGCCAAAAGGTGTTTGGTGTGGTTGTAAGACTAAGTATTAATTCGGAGTAGTAGTGTTCACTTCCTGGATTGATATCCCCCAGAGTATGGTTGTTTAGCGCCGAACTGGGTTAACAAATAAATGGTGTTCTTTATTGTTTTTATTTACTTCAGTACTGCAATAAATCGTGATCCTCAGAACCAGTTGTCTAAGACATCTGGACCACATACACATTGTCCTAGACATTGTGTACGACATCTATCCTACCAGAGAACAGAATTTCAAATACAAAGAAAAAAAATCAATTTTTTTAAAGCTGGAACAAACAGACCTATAGTAGTTACACATATTTTATTTCTAACACATATATAATGTTAGTAAACTGTTAGATGTTCGTAAATTCAATTTGAATCTAAACTCAGGATGTTTTATTTAAAAAATCATTGGCTAAATGCACTTTTGGTCCCCCTATTTTGAAAATTTTGAAGTTTTGGTCCCACTATTTTAAAATTCAGCTTTTTGGTCCCCCTATTTTAAAAGTCAACATTTTTTTGACGGGAACAGAGCAACTGATGCCCGCATCTGAAATAATGATGTAAATGAAAGGCAAGATGGGTTTAGTGACGGGAACACAGAGACATTCCCCTATGCAACGACAGCTATATGAAGACGAGTCGGTGCAGGGACGACGACAGTCCCAAACTAGTCATGGTTGTTTCTGGTTTTCGATTTGAACTTGGTGGTGTGTTATTTTGAAGTGTTTAGTTAGATGGTTGTGGGTTTGGTTAATTTTTGTTGACAGTTTTGATTTTTTTGGATTTTGGTTTTTAATTAGCTTTTGTTTTGGAGATGAAGATTGAATTGGATTTAGGAGAAGCAGGGTTATGAAATGAGTTGTGGTGGTGAATTTTAGAGTTATAACATTGCGGACATTGTGGTTTTTTCAGAATTTGAATTCTAAGTTTCTGTAGATTTGTTCTTGAAGATCATGAATTTCTTGACTTAAATGAATAGTCATTAAAATGAGAGGGGGATTAAAACAAAAAAATTGACTTTTAAAATAAGGCGACCAAAAAATTGAGTTTTAAAATAGGGGGATCAAAACTTCAAAATTTTCAAAATAAGGGAATCAAAAATGCATTTAAACCAATATCATTTTATTCTTAGACTTGCACTATTCAAGTCACATGATAATTATAATTGTAGAGACCATGGAGAGGCCTTTTCATACAAAACAACAAACATTATTCAATACCACTACCACAACAACTTATTGAATGTTCGACATCACGGTAAGCAACTGTGATTTTACAAAAACTACAATTATGTAATTTTTATATAGTTACAGTTTCTTAATGTAATTTTGCCAAATACACAATGATACTAAACATAATTTTCAGCTCAACTATTTACTTCTTTTTGGTGAGTAGTTGCTTGAACCAATATGCTGACATCTTTGGGGTTCTTTTGAGAGTCTTGAAGTCAACATAAACAATACCAAACCTTGATGTGTACCCTAATCTCCATTCAAAGTTATCAAGCAAAGACCATGCATGGTATCCAATAACATTTGCTCCATCATCAATAGCTTTCTTTAGTTGAGTTAAATAGCTTTTGTAATAGTTTATTCTTGTGGTGTCATGCAATCCCTTGGCAAATGTTACATTACCCGGATCATCCATGCCTACAAAACATTAAATATATGTTAATTACATGACATCAAAGCCAAATTTCATATACTTCCTTTCAATTTATGTTTTCATCCTTAAAAGTATACACTAATGAAAAATTTCTTTTAATCATAACTTTGATTTTAATCCATGTAAAATATGCTCATATTGAGATTAATCCTTATAGGATTCATATTTATTATTTTTTATATAAACCGGACATCTTTCGCATCCTTGGCACGCAAGATTAATCTCTTGAATCCTGCGTATATAATTCATATATTTAATGACTAAAATTAATTTGGTTTACATATTAAGGAATTAAAACCAATAAGAAAGTGTAATATAATAAGGATTAAAACCAAAATATTAAAGACGAAAAGAACTTTTTTGCATGTTTGAACTGAAGGACTAAAAATATGAAATAGGAGAACTATAAAAGCAAGAACGAAAATATTTGCAAAATGATAAATATATTTAATGAAAAAAGAAATATTTATGTCATAGGTATTACCATTTTCAGATAAGATCATAGTTGGGTTTCCATAATGCTCCTTGATGTAGATTAATGTTTTGTACAAACCCCATGGTACATTGTAAAGCCAAGATGAATATGCCTACAAAGTATCACTTATAAATGATTAATTGCATGATTTTATCACTAATATTTTTATCATGATTAATTAACTTTCACTGTTTTCAAAATTACCCTTGGTCCAATAGGTACTCCATTCTTAGCATCTTCAATGTTCAACAAGAAAAATAATGTCAGTCATGAAATTTAACAAGAAAAGTACTTTTAAAATAAACCATTAATCTATACTCCAAAGTATTACATCCAATCCTATATATAAGAAAAAATTGACTTTTTAAATTTATTTATAGTAAAATTGACGTATCTAGACAATCAACTTTACAATTAATCTAAAAAATAATATTTTTTTTTTATATATAGGTTCGGATGGAATATCATCTTTTCTCCAATTTAATTCTTAAAAGTATATAAGATGTTAGGGACTAACATGACATGTTTTAAAGATTAAATCGGAGAGTGAGTGTTACACTAAAGACTGAATTAATCATTTATTTAATATTTTAAAATATGATTGAAGAAAGCATTATCTTACAAGCAAACTTTGCATTCCAATCCATTTGATAGCCAGGGACTTTCGGTTTTGATTGATGAGGATCATATACGTAGAAAGTAGTATATTGATTGATACCAACAAAATCCATGGATCCCTTCACAATTTTCACTTCTTCCTTAGTGAACTTTGGGAGTCTATTCCCAGCATTATTTTGCAAGGTTCTTGGATACTCACCATAAACAATGGGATGAATGAACCTGTAAAAATTAAACACCTTAAATGCACACTCAGAAATAAACAAGGACAAAACATGGTTACAATTATTTGCCTTATTCAAAAAAAAAAAAAAAAAAACATGGTTACAATTCTTATGGTATTGTTTTAGTAGGCGAAAAACACAAACATTCCATATAGAATTGCACTTAAGTTCCGTCCTAAACAAAATGATTAAATCAGTATTTTAGACCTAGAGATTGTATTTTAGGCCTAAATATCATTATTAAAACAATAAATTAGTCCCAAAAATTAGAAAATATGAATCAATTTAGTCCCTCCATAAATTTGTTTTAATAAATATCCATCAAAAATAATAAGAGACATTAAAATAAACGAGAATATTTAGAATTGATTGGTATTTTTCAATTTAAAGGACTAATTAAATTGTATTTTTATAATTTGAGAACTAAATTCACAGAAGTATACAATTCCAAAGACTAACATGCTCATTTGCTATAACCAAAATACTTGAACATACAATGGAAGAGTATCAATTAGCATAAACTAAATATTTACCATCCAATATGAAAGTCTCTAGCTCTTTGAGCAGCATAGTTATCAGCCTTTGATCTTGTAAGAGGCTCATACCAAACAATATCCAACAAAATTCCAATCCTACCCTTTTGCTTTTCCTAAAGAAAACCACAACCAAAACCATCACCATACCACATCAACATCAAAGAGAATCAACCACAGACGCATGATTTACGGTGAGTTTGACAAAATCACAGCTGCACAACCAAAATCACGGTTTCTCATATCAAACAATATCCAAAATTATGACAACACGTCATGATTCTGACAAACTCACCGCAAATTCAAATATATAATTAATCTTAAAAGACTTAAAATACTAAATATTACTTGGTACTTCTCTTTGTATCTTTGAACAGCATAAGCATGTGACAAAATCAAATTGTGAGCTACAATGTAAGGCTCAGTTCCTGAATTTCCAGCAGTACAATTTCCATATTCTTTTGAACATCTTCCAGGGGCAAAAAAGCCAGTATCAAAACCAAGAGCAGCAATAACTCTTGGTTCATTGAAGGTCATCCAGTTCTTAACTCTGTCTCCAAATGTCTTGAAACAGAAATCTGCGTAATCCGCAAAGTCTTTCCTGTATACAGTGTAATACACGGATTATGTATCAAAATTAAAAACGATGTAATGTAACCATGTCTTGAAAGAAATTGTGTTCAATTTTGTTTTCATAACCACTAGGGTATTTTAGTACTTACACAACATTACGGCTCAATAAGCCGTTGTACTTCAACTCAAGAGCTAAAGGAAGGTCATAATGATAGAGATTTGCATAAGGAGTAATGCCTGCAACATATAACAAAACATTAAGCCATTAAGCTAATAGCCTAATATTTATCCTCTGTAATTTTTTTCTTTTATTAGCCCCTCATTGAATATATTGGCTTAAGATTCTGTAATTTTGTCCCTTGTAATTGATGGGGAATTAACACACAATAATAATAACAGAGCAATATGCAGCGGAAATAAAATTCCCCAAACTTGTAAGAACCTTTGAGGATCAACAACAAATAATATGGCAGTCAATAGAACAAAATAAAAGCACAAAAGAACACCGCAATTTTAACGTGGAAAACCCTCAATGTGAGAGTGAAAAACCACGGGTCGTCCAGACCAAAGAAATAGTTCCACTATGATCAAATATGGGTACAATAGAGTCTCAAAGTGATGCACAAACAAGTGCTAACAACCAATTAAACGACAAAGCACTAGAGCTTACAAACCAAGAACAAGAAGTTGAAAATTCTCCCCCTAAAACCTGATGCACTGCAGACACGATTTCTCCCAAACCAGAACTGATTTCGACGATCCGAACGGTGAAACTGTAGCCCCTGGAGCTGCGAACCTGCCCTCCAAATTTGGGCAAAATCCAACGGTTAACGAATCGAGAAACTGCGTTTTAGTGAGGCTGCTGTGTGAAATACGGGATTTTCTTTCACTCTTCTTTTCTCTCTTTTGAAAGGTTGTTCTCTCACAAAATTTACTCACTTGGTAACCCTAGTATGACCACTCTCCACTTACATAAGTGAGACCTAATGGGCTATCAATCTTGGACTTTTATCCACATAGGAAGGGAGCCCAAACCCAACAGTAATGTCAGCGAATTTTTGTTTAGCCCCTCACTAAGCATGCGACATCATCATTTATGAGAAATCTTAAGGCCTCATATTCCATGAGGGGTTTAAAGGACGTAATCTTGACATTATAAAGAGGTAATCGAAAAAAAAAAATATTCTAGAAGGTAAACTAAAATTCGCTAACATTGCAAAACATAATCTTGACATTACATTTACTTCAAACATAATCTTGCCGTTAAAAAAAAAAAAAAATTTCTTTGAGAATGAGTTTATTTTAATATATATGCTGTTTCAAAAAAATAAAACTAAGTCACAAAACATTATTTATAGAGTATGTTACATAAAAAATTACCCTTTTCTAGCATGTAATCAATCAATCTGTTGTAGTATGCTACACCTTTCCAATTTACTTTGCCACTTCCATCTGCATCAACAATTTAATCGATTATAAATTGAGTTATAAATTTTCTTCATCTTGTTTTTATCAAATATGTAATATTTGAATTTACTTGGAAATATTCTGGACCATGAGATCGAGAACCGGTAAGCATCAAAATTTAGCTTTGCCATGAGATCTATATCTTCCTGCAAATAAAACACCCTTGAGCTCACATTATCTCTTAATCAAAAGTATTTATTAAAGTTACAATGATTGCGGTTAAAAAATTCCATAATTCAATTGGTAAAACTATATACAAAGTTTTTTTTTTATTCTTTACAAATAGCCTAGTTGACAATTCTAGTTTCATAAAATTGTGGTTTCATACAAGCGTCCTAAGAACAAGAATTGAACCAAATTCTTGCAGTATGTACAAATTTTTATCAACTGAACCAACGAACCTCAGCTCAAAATTAAATTAAATGCGCGTTATATAATACTTTAATCGGTAAGTTTTATATTTCCAGCCACAAATTTTAAACTTCATACTAAGGATTGCTTGTGACAAAGGTTGAGTAACTTACTTTGTAGTGATGATATTGATCAACAGAAACATCTCCTGTGCCATTATTTGCGACAATCCCTGTTATGTATCGAAGAATATTATACTATTAAATATTTCACAAAGTGATACCAAACAGTTAAATGCAGAACTAAAAAGAAGATGCAAAAACAATTAAATGATATAACACAAATCTCTTTTAGTTTAACCAAATTTTTGAATTCAAATATGAACATTAGCATGCAAAAATATTACAACTCATAAGAAGTATGCCGTTCATTTGAATTTCACCGCTTTAAGAGAATTAGTCAAAAGAAAAAGACGAAAAGGGACATATGCTTAACCAATTTTTTAATTGTATTAATTACTTTGTCAAAAAAATTTGTGTTAATTACTTGTAACAAATGATTAAGTAGTTCTTTTTAAGCAGTTGGAGTAATTAATAACAATTAACAAACAAGTCCTAGTATATATTACTATTACTACTAGTTCTCACAATAAAATTTTGTAATGCTGATATGCTATTGTGAGTTGAGTTTAGTTCTTTCGGTAAGAATATTATGGCTCCGTTTGGCAAAAATAACGGATGATTGATAAGCTAGCTGATAGGTTATAGCTTATGGCCGATGGCTGATGATTGATAACTTATAGCTTATAACAATTAACAAACAAGTACTAGTATATATTGGCCAATTCTAATATGGACCACTTATTCAAGTGGTCCATGGTGGACTAACGCTATAACGAATACGAATTTTACAAAATCGACCGTTGGATTGAAAGTTTATATCATATAGATCATCCACAGAAAAAATTAGAAAAATTGAAAATCATTTGATATGTTTTTGGGACTCATTAAGATTTACAGTATTTAATAAACCGTTAATCTTTATGGATCTCAATAACATATCAAATGATTTTCAATTTTTCTAATTTTTTTTATGGATGATCTATATGATATAAACTTTCAATCCAACGGTCGATTTTGTAAAATTCGTATTCGTTATAGTAGTATTGACCACTTGTCCACGGTGGACCACTTGATGAGGTGGTCCACCATAGCATTGGCCGTATATATTACTATTAGTTCTCACCTATGAAGCCCCGATACTTCAATAATAGCGAATTATCGTGTTCGATACGTATTTGATACCGATACTCGTCCGATACGAGAGTATCAGACAATTAAAATTATTTTTTAAAAAAATAATTACCGATACGTGTCGGATACTTCTCTGATACACGTATGGCTCTGTTTAACAAAAATAGCGGATG
Source organism: Trifolium fragiferum (assembly GCA_954870985.1). Lineage (NCBI taxonomy): Eukaryota > Viridiplantae > Streptophyta > Magnoliopsida > Fabales > Fabaceae > Trifolium > Trifolium fragiferum. The sequence goes on along the minus strand of OX940789.1, from coordinate 26,077,585 downwards.
ACTGATAAACTAGCTGATAGCTTATAGCTTATAGCCGATGACTGATGACTAATAGCTTATAACAATTAACAAACAACTGCTAATATATATTACTATTAGTTCTCACCTATGAAGCTCCGATACCTCAAAAATAGCGAAGTATCGTGTCCGATATTGATACTCATCCGATACGAGAGTATCAAACATTTAAAATTATTTTTTTTTAAAATAATTACCGATACGTGTCAGATACTTCTCCGATACACGTATCAGAGAAATATCGGGAAAATAATGTTTTTTTAGGATAGAAATGGAGGAGATGAGACTGATACAATTTGTGTTTCCTCTGAAATAGTGAATGTTAGAGTATGATGTTCTTTATGGATTGACAACCATGTGTTTTTAATTTGGATGATACCGATGATGTTTGTTTTTTGGATACTAATATTATCCTTTTTGGATAGTACTTAATCAACTTGAGATATGTAATTGTCACTTGTTTGCTCAGTTTGAGTAATTTGAATGTTAATTTATTATTATTTTCGATTTTTGTTATGTTTATATATTGTGTATTTGTATATTTAATTTTAAATTTATTTTTAAACAACGTATCGCGATCGTATCATATCGGGAATTTTAAAAAATCCTCCGTATCACTGTATCGGTATCGTATCATATCGATATCGTGTCACGTATCCAGGCTTCATATGTACTCAGACAATAAAATTTTTGTAATGTTGTTATTATAAGTTTAATTCTGTCGGTAAAAACATTGTATTATAATGTATTGGAGGGTAGGTTTGAATTTTGGAAATTTCACTTCTTTACTGAAATTTTAGTTGCTAAACTATTTAACAAACTAAAAATAATAATTTAGATATTCATATGAACTCTCATAAACTGTTTCAATCACTATCCAAAATATAAGACCTCATTGGCAAAAACACAAAATTATAAGAAAGGTAATTTTTTCAGTAAATTTGTTATTAGTGTACATTCTCATTTTAAAATTGCCCTACGAGAAAGAGATAAATAGTTGACATTTTAATTATTTTCGTTTAATTAGAAGTACTTTTGTAAAAAGTTGAATTCCCCTTAAAATTTAAAAAGAGTATTATAGATAATAAAATGTTTCAAATGTTTTTTTATAAGGGAGATTGTCAAATAATCGATTATTCCAAAAGCTTAAATTGTTATGATAGAGTCACATCAATCATTTTAATTACTTCTACCACGCCCTCTCACGCAATAGCTCACTTGGTTTTGAAGCGTGGATAATGCATAGACCCACCTACCATATGGTTAAATTATACTTTTTAATTAGAAAGTAAGGGGAACGGGGATCAACTCTAGACCACTTAGTTATAGAGGCTTTGATACCATGTCAAATAACCGATTATCCCAAAAGCTTAAGCTGTTAGAATAGAGCCGCATCAATGATGTTATATTACTTCAAACAGAGATTTTATATATATATATATATATATATATATATATATATATATATATATATAATGGATAATATTTAAAAACAAATGTCTCAATCAACGTCATATTAAGATCAGACGATCAAAAACTTAAGTTCAAATTTTTTATTTATAAAAATTAAAATTCACCTATAAAATTAATCTAGATGCTCCAATTATGTGTAATCTAACGGCACTGAATCTAAATCTATCTCATAATTGTTTTCTAAAAAAAAATAAAGTAAATGGAGATTTGTCATGTGCAAAGATGTGCACGTGATAGTTTAAGACCGTCTCTTTTTCAACAAAAAATGATTAATATTTTTTTATATTAGAGAAGTATTATGTTAATCGAGATTCGGACGCGAGTTAATTAAATATAATTAATATATTTTTTTCAAAACTAATATACCATTACTGTTTTTTTAACAAAAAAAAAAACTTATTGTAAAAATTAATATATTTTAATTAATTTTTGCTAAAAATGGTAAAAACTAATATATACTAGTAAATTTTTTTGGTACATAGATATTTGCACATCTGTTACTGTTTTTTATTTTATGTTAGGGAATTTATTTTAGGGTGGAAATGTTACAAAATCTAGCTAGTGTCTCACTTTAAGTGGAGTCTTATCTTCTTACCACTTTTTCTCAAATTGAAAACACGACAAACATGTCTAAATATCATTATCATTATGTAAAACAAGAAAGCTGAAAGTGAACTAAAAAAGAAAATAATGGTATATAATTTCTTAACCAATTAAGAGATACCAAAAAAAAGGGTAAGAAACACAAACCAGGTTTTTTGACGAAAACATCCCAAATGCTAGGACCTCGACCATCTTTGTGGGCCATACCCTCAACTTGATAAGCAGAAGTTGCAACACCAAACACAAATCCTTTAGGAAAGACTTCTCTACTCAACCCTCCAGTATCCAAATGCACCGTTTCTGGCACTGCAACTCCATTAACTGACCCAACAACAACAACTAAGAAGAACAAGAACATGAAATAGAAACATTCATGATGTTGTGAATCTAACATCACCATTTTCAAACAACACTATTTTCGGGTGTGTTTGAAAATTGTGGAGATAACGTTAGGACATGAGTGATGTGGGTTTTATAGGACATGTTTGTGTAAAATTTCAGTTTTGCCCATTAAAAGACTATATTTGCAATAAATTTTAAATGTCCCTGTCATAATCAAAGGGACCTATGCGAACATGTTGGTACCTTGAAGGCGAGTAAAATATAAGAATGAGGGTTGAATTGTGTTGATTTTTCAGATTTTTTTGCGATTGAACAAACAGGTATATGTGCATCGAATAATATAACAAAAAGATTGAGAAAAGAGAGAAGACAACACAAATTTTTATATTGGTTCTTCCCACTAACGAGTGTAGTCCAGTTCTCTTGTTCTCACGAGAGACGTTTGCTATACTTTATAAGATTCACTACAAAAAAACTGCCCTATAGTCATCGCCGGTTTTCAAGGAAAGGAAATTTTTACCTACGGCCGTCTAAAAATCGTCACTAAAGGTTGAGTTTCTTTTTAATTTAATTTATTAATTTAACAATTTTACTTCTGTGTAAAAAAAAAGGCGCAGTTTCACTTCACGCTTTTCTCTCTGTCTCCCACTGTGTCGTTCTCTTCGCTCATTCTTCTTCAATCGTTCTCTCTCACTCTTGATCGATTTCACTCATTCATCTTCCAAATCCTTCACTCGGAATCACTCATCTTTCAATTTTCCAAATCTTTCACGCTTAATTGATGAATCTCTACTCAATCGTTCAAATCCCTAAAATCGTTCAAATCGTCGAAATCGCTCGAAAATTTTCTCAAATCATTCTAGATATCCGGAGGAATAGCTCTGAATCGTTCCAAATCGGTATCTAGTTTGTGTTAATTGAATTATATATCTATTATATTGTTTACGTGATTGTATTTATGTAGTGATAGTCGAACTTTATGCTTCTAGTGTCTAATTGGATTATATCATTTGATTTGATGCATATTATTTGAAACTGTTGATTATTGCTGAATTTTTGGGTAAATTGTTAGATTCAAGTTCCTATACACAAGGTAAAAAATGCTTCTAGTGTTCTAACTGAATTATATTGACCATCTGTTCAGCTTTGTATATACTTTCAAGGTAATGTGAGCCTCCTGTCATGAAAGATAATAGTTACATGGACCATTTGGTTTCATATGAGGCAATGCGGAAGGCTGATGTTGTTGGAACTTCATTGTCTTCTTCAGATTTTCAAGATTCGTTCAACTTCAAGCTTCAGGTTCAACATTCACTGAACTTGTGTTTTTAACATATTTAGTGTTGCCATGGTATCTATTGTTTTCACTAGTCACATTTATTGTATTGGTTTTGTAGAATATGCAAGTACGTAATTATACATGTTGATTAGACTAAATGATTAAGCTGGCTTCTAATTTTATGAATCTATATATGATCCATGTGTTTATTTGGTATTGTTGTATAGGTAGATGCTAGCCTTCTTCCAATTCATTATGAATTATTTATTCCATGCCTAATGATATAGTGTATTTACTCTAATCTGCATTATCTAATTCTATGTCTTTACCATGTTGGTATGTCAAGCCTTTTATAATTGAGCTATGCTTATGAATTGAAATTTTCACAAGTATTTCAAGTTATTTAAGGTTTTCATTGTCTTACTAATGCTATTTTACAGGCATGAGTTTTATGAATTTTGGTTTATGTTGCTGTACTTTTTATTTTTTGGTTTTTTGACCAAAATGGCTATATATATGACACATCCATTTGCCTTTTCTAGTACTAAAACTATCAAAAAAATTCCTATACTCGTTTGTAGAAATCAAAGTAAGAAATATCATTTCTTAAATGTGTTTACATATCTGAACCATTCAAAACGTTTTATCTCAACCCACTAATTCAGTAGCTAGACTTCAAAACGTAGAAAGTTTACTTGGAAATCTTGTTTATGTGCTTCAAATGCGATTTTCCGAAGATCCACATATTAATGTTGTTTTACAAGCTGTAGCTCAAGAGGTATGAAATTTTATTTTCCAAATTTAGAAATGTTTTTTCAAGATGATAATAGTACACTTTTTTATTTAGGTACCCGATGTTGCAAATGGTTCTATTGGCATCAATCAACAAACAAGTGACACTAATTCACTATACTTTTAAGGTACTAAAGTAGCATAGATATAGTCATGATATACATGATTTTGTATAGTTTATCTAAGTATGTGGCAATGATGTTAGCTTATATATGGTCATGCTATACATGATTCTATTTAGTTTACTTTTGGCATTGATGTCACCACAAATTTATGGTCATCAAAAGTTTGCTCACTGCAAATTTAAGGACTACACAGTACACATAAGCAAAACTAAAAGTTTTCTGATTTCAGACTAACATAATCCTCAAAATTATCATAACTATGTGTGATAGCGCACAGACTAAAGAGAAGGGTAAACCCGCCATTTGGAGGGTTTATCAAAGGAGGAATAAAATAAATAAGTAATATAATATTATTGTGTTAGTTGAATTCAAATAGTTAGTTATTGGCTGTGTTTATATTTAAGTTTGTTGACAGTTTATTTGGAAGTTACTAGGCCAGAAGAAGTTATCTTCTGAGAGAGCAAACTGCTTTAGAATATTTTAGATTGTATTTTCCTTCGTTCATCAATGAAAATCGCAAGTTTCCTTGCAATATCATTTTCCCTATAGTTCTGTTTTTACATATTGTAACTGTTACAATTCTGGTTTTTATCAAATTGGTCCAACTTGCCGGATGCCATCGAAGAAGATGGAGGCCAAAGTGCGGCACTTGAAGAGAAGATCGCAACTTTGGAGGTTTCTTTACATGACATGCAGAATCAAAATAGGGAGAACCAGGAGAAGATCATCTCTTTATTGAATTCGAGTAAGGAGCAGGGAGAATCATCGCACAATAATAAGTCAGTTGGTAACAACAAGAAAAATTCTGACTTACATGGCGAAGCCTTGGATGAATTCCGCCTATCCGTGAAGAAGGTTGAATTACCAATGTTTAATGGTGATGATCCCGCCGGTTGGATTGCTAGGGCGGAAGTTTATTTTAATGTGCAGAATACTAGACCAGAAATCAAAGTGAATTTGGCACAATTATGTATGGACGGTCCTACAATTCCTTTTTTCAAAGGACTGTTGGAGGAGAATGAAACATTGACGTGGGAGACTTTGAAAACTGCACTTCTTGAGAGGTATGGTGGTGTAAGTTGTAAGTGCACCAGTTCATCCTCATGTTTTAATAATTGTCAAAACACATGAAAATAGAGTAGAACATATTTTGGCAACATTACAAATGACTTGACAGCGAAAAACTATTTTTAAACTTTGAAAAATTGATTTTTAGGTATTCTGTATCGATACATAATCAGTTGTATCGATACAAATGTCCTGAAATTACTTCAGACTGATTTTGTGCTTTTTGTATCAATACATACATCACTTGTATCGATACAAAACTGGTCTCTCAGAGACAGAGAGTTACTTGTGTATCGAATCATGCTTGCATGTATCGATACACACCTATATCTCTCAATAGACCAGAGAACTCATGGTGTATCGAATCATGCTTGCATGCTTCGATACATATCAGTCAAGATTTCAAGAAACTGATATATGTATCGATACACATACGTGTTTGTATCGATACATAGGTCAAATATTTCAAATTTGTACGCTGGTCAAAGGGTTTGTATCGATATAAACCATCAGTTGTATCGATACATGTCTGTTCAGTTTTGCCTAAATTTGCTCAATTCTATTTTCTCTATAAATAGCAATGTGCTTTGTTATTGTAAAAGAGAGAAAACCTGTGAGAAAGTGAAATAGCTTTGATAAACTCTTTGGGATTCAAATTTGGTGAATAATTTGGATGAAAGGGTTATTCTTCACAAGATCATCATCTTCCATCAAATTGCAATTCATTGAAGAGTGAGTATGGGATCATTCGGATAAAGGTTGTACATTTGATCGATAACGTTCGGTACGGCTTGCGGTGAATCAGAGGCGTGATCGAGTTGATTTGTGAAGAAGGTTTGGGTTTTCTTGAGGATTCAAGATTGTGCGATATCTTGAAGGATCAACAACGAAGAAGCAAGGTACTCAGCTGGACGATCGGTGCGAGGATTTGCGCACGGTTAGGATCGTTGGAATCAGAGGGAGAAGCTTCATTACTTGTTGAGGTTATTACGCATAGTTTGCATTAGATTCGATATAGGGTTATTGGAGTCTTTGTAAATTGTGCACTATAGTTCAATCGTTTTTAATCAATAAACGCTCAAATAACCCGTTTGGTTATTTGGGGGGAGACGTACCCGGCCGACCGCGAGGACGACACGAAAGCCGTTGGGAACTCCCTAATCAATCGTTTGTGTCTTTCTTCCTTAATCTTTTACTTTACGCAATCGCTTTAATTTTCGATTCAATTGAATTTTCGTGTTCGTAAGTGTGCACCAAAATTCAATTGACATATATCTTGATTGTGATTGGATTAGCTTTAAATTCTCGTAACTTGATTGGATTGAGTTATTGGATCGTTTAATTCGAATATTTTGCACACGATCGTTTCTTGTTCATTATCATCACACGTTCAAGGCTATACTACTTTTTCAGTGATCAATCGGGTGCAAAGAGACTACCGATCCGGTGGTGCGTCCGCGCGTACCTTTGAACTAAATTTTTAAAATTGACATTGTTTAAAAAGGGCCACTTATTCAACCCCCCCTTCTAAGTGGTAGCCAAGTAGTCTAACATAAGTGATGGGAATGTGTTTGAACAACTTTCTGCGCTTCAACAGGAAGGAACAATTGAAGAATACATTGAAGATTTTGAGAGGTTAGTAGCGCAACTGCCCCGACTACCCAATAACCAATATTTGGGTTATTTCGTTCACGGTTTGAAGGAAAAAATCAGAGGAAAGGTTCGCAGCATGATCGCTATGGGGCCTATGTCGAGAGCGAAGTTAATGAACGTAGCTCGAGCAGTAGAACGTGAATTGGAAGAGGGGCGTAGAGACTGGACATCGCGAAGGACACAAGGGTCATTGTTTCGACCCGTTTTCGGTAACAAGGTTGTAACACAGAACGAAGGCAGAAATGGCGATTGGGTTATGGTTCGTAATAACAAAGACAATCGTGATCGTTTTCAAGGAGGAAACATTGGAGGAAAATCACCAGGTGGTCCGCGTGGATTGTCTGGTGTCGGCCAAAACAAAACACACACTGTCGGCGTTGAAAATTGGCGTGACAGGACTGTGAGGAATCTGTCTTCACAAGAGATTGCTGATCGCCGTCAAAAAGGGCTCTGTTTTAAATGTGGAGGTCCATTTCATCCTCGCCATCAATGTCCTGATAGAAATCTGCGTGTCATGGTACTTGACGATGACTTTGAAGATGAAAACGAAATCAGAGTGTTGAATGATGAAGATGTTGAAACAGGAGCAGAAGAATTACAATTGAATGTGCTAACCTTTGAAAATATAGTGACTTTTGATAAACAAACTGAGTATTATCAAGATATGCTTCAATGCATCAGGTTGCAAGGAACGGTAGGAGCATTACCGGTGCTAATGTTGGTGGACAGCGGAGCAAACAAAAACTTCATGTCAAGACGTCTAGTTGTGGCTTTGGGTTTACGAATTACTGAGACTTCGGCTAGACATATCAGATTGGGTGATTGTTATGCGGCTCCGACGTTGGTGGAGTGCCACGGTGTTATTATTTTTGTTCAAGGGGTGAAATGGGAGATAGATGTTGTGCTCTTTGAGTTGGGCGATTATGATCTAATATTGGGGATGGCATGGCTGACACAGATTGGATGCATATACATTGATTGGGTTGAGAAAAAAAAGCGTTTCGACTACCAGGGTGAATGGATTGAGATCAGATGGGTTCGTACTAGAGAGTGCACTCCATTACAAGACTATGTTGATGATAACCATTTTGCCCAGTTGCATTGTAATATACGATCGGGTATGGTGACACCAAATCAACAATTGGAGATGAAATTAGTACTGGACAGGTTTGATAATATTTTCAAGGAACCACAAGGATTACCTCCAAAAAGACAGCAAGAACATGCTATACACTTGCTGAACGGTCAGGGCCCAATTAATGTTCGACCGTATCGCTGTCCTCACCACCATAAGACAGAAATCGAGAAACAAGTGAAAGAGTTGCTGCTGTCCGGTGTGATCAGACCTAGCCAGAGTGCTTTTTCAAGTCCGGTTATTCTCGTCAAGAAGAAGGATGACTCTTGGAGGATGTGTGTAGACTACCGTGCTTTGAATAAGGTAACTATTCTGGATAAATTCCCTATTCCAATCATTGATGAGTTATTGGATGAGCTACATGGTGCACAATATTTTTCCAAAATTGATCTTAAGTTCGGTTACCACCAAGTACGCATGAGACAAGAAGACATTCATAAAACAGCTTTCCGCACTCACGAGGGCCATTACGAATTCTTGGTGATGCCTTTTGGTCTAACGAATGCTCCATCCACTTTTCAAGCATTAATGAACAAAGTCATCAAGCCAATGTTGCAGAGGTATGTTTTAGTATTTTTTGACGACATTTTGGTGTTTAGTATGACTTGGCAAGACCACATTTTGCATGTGAATTCAGTTTTAAGTGTGTTAGCTGAGCAACAATTGGTGGCCAATAAAAATAAATGCTCATTTGGCCAAATGTCGGTTGAGTATTTGGGTCACGTGATTTCTCATGAAGGGGTATCTATGAATCCCTCAAAAATCAGCAGTGTGTTAGAATGGTCTGTGCCAAAGAATGTCAAGGGTGTGAGAGGATTTCTAGGTTTGACTGGGTACTACAGAAAGTTCATTCGTGACTATGGTAAGATTGCAAGACCGTTAACGGATTTGACTAAGAAAGAAGGTTTCAAGTGGGGAGCCAAGGAACAAGCGGCTTTTGAGGAACTTAAGTACAAGGTAACTTCAGCCCCAGTCTTAGCATTGCCTGAGTTTACCAAAGAATTCTTCATTGAGAGTGATGCGTCCGGTAATGGTTTGGGTGCAATCTTGATACAAGACAAAAGGCCTATCGCATTTTTCAGCAAGGGACTCAGTGATCGTAATTTGAACAAATCCGCATATGAAAAAGAACTAATGGCTGTGGCTCTCGCAATCCAACATTGGCGCCCATATCTAATAGGGAACAAGTTCACAATGTGCACAGATCAAAAAAGTTTGAAACAGTTAATGCAGCAACGTGTAACTACAATGGATCAACAAAATTGGGTGGCTAAGCTTTTGGGGTATCAATTTGATGTAGTCTATAAGCCTGGTCTTGAGAACAAGGGTGCTGATGCGCTGTCCCGTCAATTTGATACTTCCCCATGCAATACTATGGCTGTCCTTGTTGATTCAGATGACAGGTTAACACTTAATTCTATGATTTTTCGTCCTGAATGGTTAGATTTCAAGGTTGTCCATGAAGAAATACAACAAGATCCAACATTACAGGCCATAATTTTAGCTTTACAAAAGTGGGAAACAACAAAACTTGGGTTTGCACTTCAAAATGGGGTTCTTTTCTATCAGGACCGATTAGTTATGTTAGCTTCATCTACTTTCGTTCCTATATTTCTCAAGGAATTTCACAGCACTCCTCAAGGTGGGCATTCCGGGTTTTATCGCACTTATCGTCGTTTGGCTGCTAATTTGTATTGGACAGGTATGAAGAAGGATATCCAGAATTTTGTGCAACATTGTACTGTCTGTCAACGCAACAAGTATGCAACTTCAACACCCGGTGGTCTTCTCCAGCCACTTCCAATACCAAACCAAGTGTGGGCAGATATTTCTATGGACTTCATTACTGGCCTTCCAAAGTCCAAAGGATTTGAAGCTATTTTTGTAGTGGTAGACAGGCTGTCCAAATATGCCCATTTCATCCTTCTTAAGCGTCCCTATTCTGCAAAATCTTTGGCTGAAACTTTCATCAAAGAAGTGGTCCGACTTCATGGAATTCCAGAATCTATTGTGAGTGACAGAGACCCCATCTTTGTTAGTAACTTCTGGCAGGAACTTTTTAAACAGCAAGGTACCTACTTGAAGCTCAGCACTGCTTACCACCCTCAGACTGATGGTCAGACAGAAGTAGTTAACCGTTGCTTGGAAACTTTTCTTCGCTGCTTTATAGCTGACCAGCCTAAGACTTGGGCCATGTGGCTTCCTTGGGCAGAATATTGGTACAACACTACTTTTCATGCTTCTACAGGTACAACACCTTTTGAAGTGGTGTATGGTCGTGTCCCTCCGGTGATCACCAAGTATTTACCGAGAGAAGTTAAAGTGGAGGCTGTTCAACGAGACTTGGCTGATCGTGATGAATGCTTGCGACAACTGAAGCATCATCTATCTTGTGCACGTGATCAAATGAAGACACAGGCAAATAGACATCGTAAAGAACGCTCATTTAAAATTGGTGACTTGGTTTTCTTGAAGCTGAGACCTCATGTGCAACAATCTGTTGCGGCTAGAATCTATCCCAAGTTGTCTTCGGGGTATTTTGGTCTATTTAAAGTGATTGAACGTGTTGGGGCTGTGGCTTACAGGTTGGAGTTACCTCCTACATCTCGGATCCATCCTGTTTTCCATGTTTCCTTACTTAAGAAAGTTGTTGGTGATGCTGTTGTTCATACAACTCTCCCTGCTAGTTTGGAGGCTAATGAACACTCCGTGTGGGAACCAGCGACAGTTTTAGATAAAAGGACAGTGAGCCGACAATGGCATATCTAATTCTCAAGTTCTTATCCATTGGAAGAACAAGCCTATTGAGGAAGCTACCTGGGAAGATAAGGACTTCATCAATGCTCAATTTCCTTTCTTCAGCCTTGAGGACAAGGCTGGTTCTCTTGGCGGCGGCAATAATAGCGCACAGACTAAAGAGAAGGGTAAACCTGTCATTTGGAGGGTTTATCAAAGGAGGAATAAAATAAATAAGTAATATAATATTATTATGTTAGTTGAATTCAAATAGTTAGTAATTGGCTGTGTTTGTATTTAAGTTTGTTGCTTGTTGTTTTTATGGGATGTTGACAGTTTATTTGGAAGTTACTAGGCCAGAAGAAGTTATCTTCTGATAGAGCAAACTGCTCTAGAATATTTTAGATTGTATTTTCCTTTGTTCATCAATGAAAATCGCAAGTTTCCTTGCAATATCATTTTCCCTATAGTTCTGTTTTTACATATGTAACTGTTACAATTCTGGTTTTTGTCAATGTGGTTCATTCAACTTGCTTGTGTTGTTCTTGAAAGTTGCTCTGTAAATTGTGCATGTTTATTTTTCAGTATGTAGGTGATGCCCAACATGTTGAGGAGGTAACAATTTTATTTTGTAGTCAAACAGTTTGTTGAATATACATGCATTATTATACATTTTGCATTTAGAATTTGAAGGTTCAAGGTGCTCAACTTGATATATGGACTATGGAGAGATTGAGATTAATTGTAAGCTGAAATTCCTGTTTTTATGTATTTTTGTTTCAACAAACATTGGAAGTTTTGAATTGAAGGTTCTAATTCGATTTATGTGGTTGCTGCAATCGTGTTTGGCCGTGACTGTCAACTGCAATTTCATGGCCATGGGGCACATCACAGTCAGCTCTCACTAGATCACAATGGTGCCTTTGGTTGGGTAGGAAATCTTATCTCTATACTGTGTGCTTCTCATGAAACCTTCAAGTACATGTAAAATATATGATGCCTCTGCTATGAGTCCTGATTTGATAGTTTAAAAGCTAAGAAGATTTAGTTTTCCTGATTCGTGTTTGACTATTGCATTGCTTTCCAGATGCTAGAGGTAATGTATATGCATTTGCACAGTTGCGAGCATGAACATTGTCTACCGCTGCGTCATGTTCGAGATGAGTTTTTTTTCCCTCTTTCTCAATCTCATTTAATTTATTCATTCAAATATGATTTGGTGATGTTTTGGCTTCAATGTGTATATTGTTATTTTTATTCATTCAAATATGATTTGGAAATCTTTCATCAATTCATGACTTAGTTGGATTGTGTCTGTGTTTTTTAGATTAATCATATAGAAATTACAGACTGTAAATATGTTTTCAGTTTGTAGATTAACCCTATAAAACTTACAGACTTATATTAGGTCATAGTTGGGGAAAATTAATTCTAGTTAGGTCATTTCAAGAATTTACTATAAAAATTACATATTTAGATGTCTATGAATATATTAACTTCTGTCACATTGGACCTTGTTTTACTCGCTGCTCATATTGGCGCATCTGTTCTAGATCATGAATGGTAAAGTGTTTATTTCAATAGCACTACTGAATTGTTTTGATAATGTAGTTCTCCAAGACATCTTTATGAAACCACTAGCAAAAATTATGGTACTCAAACTGTTGCTGCAGATATATGTTATTTATTAATAGAAAATAACTTTGATATTTCATTATCAATTTTGTAAGAAATTTGTCCTAGCTTAACAATTCTAGATGTTGTATATCATTAAGACAATGTTGTTTGATTAATTCTTGTTCATATTTTGTGTTATTAAATGTTCTAAACTTGTTATTTTTTAATCAATTAAATATTTTAATCGTAATAATTTCAATAATTTATTCATTTGAATGTATAATAGTATAAAAATTAAATTATAAAATTAATGGTTACTTTTAGTGACAGCAAACACTGTGGGCAGAAGTATTTTCTTTTAAAATGCTTTCTGAGTTATACCTACAGACAAATTCGTAGCTAAAAGTCAAACACTTTTACTAACGGCCAATGCACAATGACAGACGGCCAGAAAGCCATTGCCAAACGGCGTACATAGTTTACGGATATAGAGGCCGTCGGTGAAAGTCTGACGCGGTCTATACCTACGGTTTTTGACTTTTAGTGACGAATTTTGTCCGTAGGTACAAGTCAAATTTCATGTAGTGATTACAAGAGTCCAAACACCTAAGTTCATGACTTTCTGCCCAAGTACACCTAACCAGGATTTCTTTGCTCAAACACACTAGTTCAGGACTTCCTGCCCATGTTCTCTAACTCGGGACTTCCTTGCTCCAACACATTTGCAAGAGACTTCCCTGTCTAAGTACATAGAGCTATGACTTTCACTAACTTTAATAAATTAAAAGAGTGAGAGGTGAACACCTTGATATACTATCAGAGGTGTTTACAAAACATAACACAGTTCAAGACTTTACGCTTAAGATTCTAAGATGCATCAGTTTGTAAGAATTCCTAAGTGTTGAGTTTTTTACTTTGATGGAGCATTAGCGCTTCAGAGTCTAGTAGCCTTTATTGTTCTTCTTCAACGAGAGTGCTCTGTTTATAAGCAAATGAATAGATCTATTGGAGAAGACCATTTAGAAGCTTAAAAGAGACGTTGAAACTTGTTGTTTGCTTTCTACAAATGTAGACTGACTTTTCTACAACCTAGGTAATAACCGCTCCAATGCCTTTGAAGAAAAGAATAATGTCTGCATATTCTTGGCAAAAGAAGAACTGCTCCAACTACCATGAAATAGTGACATTTGTACTTGATCCTTCCCTCTTTGTCAACTCTGGTCAGAGCCTCTAAAGACATTAAGTCTGAAGACACACACTCTAAAAGTCTCAAACTTTGAAGATGTGGCCTCCGAAGCTCTTCAGCGTCTAAAGCTTTGTAACCTTTGAAACCCTTCAGAGGTTGCCTTGTCCAAAGTTTTCTTCAGCTTCTCTTATGCACGTTCATAGTGGACTTATATTTTATCTTCTTATCCTGCACACTTGAACATACATTAGTTAGAACAATTACTCTTTTAATACTTTGTTAATTATCGCACATGCGTCTATTAACTTTGTCAATTAATAAAATCAATTTTATTCTTACATGCATCTATAGTTGTGATTGAGGTGTAAATGTTATATCGTACATTCATGTTGTTGGGAAATTCGATATCGACCAAGTAGTTTAAAAGTGTCAAATTTAAATTCATCTTGATCCACCTATTCTGATGGATTATTGATGAATGCAGGCCCGCCTGCACACATGTGCAAGGTGTGCGTCGGCCTCGGTCCTCCAAATTTTTTAAGCCTCGATTTAAAATTTTGATGTCCTATAATAGCTTCTATTACTTATTCAATATTTATTTATTCTTCTTTTCATCCATTTTTTAATTCTAATGCCTAAAAAAATGTCTTTTATTTAATGTCTTTTTTAATACAATCTTCTTCTTTTTTCCAGTTATTTAATAATAAAAATATTATGGACACGAAAGTGAGGCAAAGAAAATTACAATAAATAAGAGAATAAAAAACGTGTTATTTATGAATGAGAGGAAGACAAAGAAAATTAAATAAAAAATAAGAGAGAAAAAAATTATAACAAAGAAATACAATTGTACAGGTAAAAATAATTGGAAAAATTACTACCAAGAAAATAAACCTATAATAATTGGAAGAAATAATGGGGGAATGATTGATTAGAATTTATGATGATAAAGAGTGATTTAATTTGGTGATACAGAGAATATATGCTGCACGCTAATTTTATTTTGATAATTTTAAGATTTTGGATTAAATGTAATGAATGGATGAAATTTGATGTCAAATTAAATATGATATTTTGATGTCATTTGATCTTATCCCTATATATGTGGGACGATTCTCATGAGAATACTTTGCTATCATGAGAAATGAGAACAAATATTTGTAACAGTCAGATTCATACTAAATAAAATCAACGACTCTTATTATTTTTCCTTAAATTGACGCACACTATGCAATCATCTCCTCCATCTCACAAAGTTTCCTGCACCCCGTTTCATAACATGTTCATTAGTATTACAACTATATGTCGTTCATCAATCTGTTTTTACAACTACTAGTTTTTTTTACCAGTGCTCCCGCACTGAGGGTTTTTTTTTATGATTTTTTTTTTCTTTTCTTGCATGAGTTTATTTTTTTAATCTAAACATTAGAAAATAAATTAAAACAAAACTATGAAAATTTTCATAAGCAACATTTTTTACGTTGAATTCTAAAAGGCCGAAACAGATGTTTAGGTAATAAGATATAAAAAAGCTCATTACATAACACGAAAACTCATTTGCAAAATTTATATTCACTAAAAATTCAATTAAAAAAAATGTATAAATATTACGTGTTAATATTTTTTGTCTTTAAAAAGAATGTCATCCATAGATATCTATGAATATGTGTGTGTATCTCAATATTTGTGAATCACATGCATAGCGGATATCCGCACGCATATGGAGCGGACATAAATATTATATTAGCCTCCCTTATGAATATCCATTTACATAAATTATGAAGATATATTTATTTTTGTAGGTATTTTGAAAATTAAATGACTTAAACTCTAGGATTGAATTTGTCCTATCACTAGCAGTTAAACACATGCTCTCGCACGGATAAAAAATTTATGATAGAATAATATTATTAATCAGTGATACTAATGACTAGTTTAAATAATAATTTAACAAATAGATCAAAACAAAAATCAATATGAAAATAAGGTTGGAAATTTCAATGGACTTCTCCTCAAGAAATAGGCTTTAGGGCTTTAGATTAAATTGAAATCATGAAGCCCATTGAAAAAAGGAAACAATAGAGCTAATAACTAACAACACCCGTACTAATTGAAAATGCAATCAATTAAAGTACAAATACACAATCATGAATGATATTATAAAATATTTAATAGTAAACCAACCTCAAATAAGGTCCTTAATTAACTAAGCTCAATCAATTTTTTTGAAATACTTCGGCATATACAACATTTACAATCGAATTTTTCATTTGTCACTGTCATCGGTAATAAAAATTTTCAATCCACATCGAGTTTTAACTCGTGAAACAGCTACATATAACATTGGTTCCAAGATGACTTAGAGTAAGCCGCGTACTATTACAAAGTCCTAATGAAACATCGAAATTTCTCAATAGCATGTCAGGAACCCCGACTTTAAAAATAACTCTATGATTAGTACTCAAGAGAAGAGTAATGTCAGCATAAATTTCTCCCTAAACAAAGTACAATATATCATAGAATGAGTTCATTCATTGTGTGTTAACCTTTTTACTAAATTTGTTAACCTTCAAAGCTCATTTAGCAATATGTGATGCTGATGCATCTAAACCCTCCCAATCATCTGGACCATCTTCCGAAAGTTCTGCCACGTCAAACCCTACAGATTGATATTCAATCACCAAGTTAATTAGACTTGTGTTGCGGTACGGGTAGGAGCAGTAGGGCAAATCCATTTTATTTGTAGCATATCATAAGAAAATCATATTATAGAACTCAGGAGTCATCAAAATATAAATAAAGATTGAAGATATAAATAAAGATTCTCACATTTGGAGGTGGAAGAGATTCAAGCAACCAAGATGAGCTGCAGAGAAACAAAAACACAACATCTGAAAAGCATGCAAGTTTTTCATTTCCAAGATAAAATTGTCTAACATAAAAGTACTAAAACCATACATTGAAATGCTGAAACGCAATATATTATAGAAAATGCCAGCTTCTATTCATATAGTAATATATTCTTCTGTCAATAGTCATATAGGAAAATAATTTAGTATATAGTCTTCCTAACCAAGCGCGGTTTGGTTCGGTTTTGAGCATAAAAATAATTGGACATATATAGTTGGAACCTTCAATTAAAAATTATTTAACCATGATGAGGTCACCCATGACAAGTTTCTTGTTAAAGTGATTAGTTTATGTAAACATTTAGTTTTACTGTTAAGCCTTTAGTTAAGATGTAATAAGCTGAAGCTTAGTGAGTTAACTAGTTTCATAGCAGTAGCTGAAACTATATAAGCTTGTAATCTCCATTTTACCAAATTAATGAGAATACATTTTCTTCATTCCATTTCTCTGTTTCTCTCTCCTCTAATTGAATCCTAACTACCTCAACATGGTATCATCGCACTAAGATCCTTTCGCTTCCGCTATTCACCGTGATGCCACCGCGTGTTCAACCATCGCCACCGGTGGATCCTTCCACCGATCCGTCCAATCCTTTCTATGTCCACGCCAGTGATGGTCCTTCTTCTGTCAAGGTCACGCCGCTGCTTAATGGTTCCAATTATCATGCCTGGGCTCGATCGATGCGACGAGCGCTCGGAGCAAAGCTTAAGTTCGAGTTTCTTGACGGTTCCATTCCGGCACCGGTTGATGCTTTCGATCCTTCATACCATGATTGGAACCGCTGCAATATGCTTATCCACAGTTGGATAATGAACTCAATTGATCCTTCCATAGCTCAATCCATTGTTTTCATGGAGAATGCTTCCAACGTCTGGCTCGATCTAAAGGAGCGTTTCTCACAAGGAGATCTTGTTTGTGTTTCTGAGCTCCCGCAAGAAATCTACGCTCTCACTCAAGATTCTCGATCGGTAACAACTTTTTACTCTGATTTGAAAACTCTTTGGGAAGAATTGGAAATTTACATGCCTATTCCCAATTGTACTTGTCCTTTGCGATGTTCTTGTGCTGCTATGCGTCAAGCTAGGGAAAATCATCGTCTTCTTCATGTTATGCATTTTCTTACCGGCTTAAATGATAATTTCAATCCTGTTAAGTCACAGATTTTACTTCTTGATCCTTTACCTTCCATTACCAAGATTTTCTCCATGATTCTTCAATTTGAACACCAAAACGTATCTCCTAATCTGGATGATTCCAAAATTTTGGTTAATGCTTCTGATAGTCGTTCTCATAGTTATGGTAATGGTAAATCTAATTCCTCTGCATCTGGTTCTAATCGCAAATGCACTTATTGTCACAAATCCAACCATGTGGTTGAAAATTGTTTCAAGAAACATGGAGTTCCTCCTCACATGATGAAGCAATTTCCTAGCTATGCACATAATGCTACTGCTGAAGGGGGTGATATTGACAATTCTCGATCTTCAGCAGCATCATTTGATACTAAGGGTGTTTCCATGGCTCCTACCCTCACTCAAGATCAATATGACAAGCTTTTGACACTCATTCAGTCTTCATCAACAGGTAAACAAGGTACAGTCTTATCCCATTGTCATTTTTCTTTCACATGTCACAATATTTCCCTTGATACTTGGATCATAGATTCAGGTGCCAGTCATCACATTTGTGCCTCATTGCAATGGTTTCACTCTTACAGTGAAATCACTTCAATGATTATCAAATTACCTAATGGTAACCATGTTACCACTAAATATGCAGGCACAATTACTGTTTCCCCTTTGCTTAGTATCACAAATGTTTTATATGTTCCCTCTTTCAATGTTAATTTGATTTCTGTTTCTCAGCTCTGTCATCATGCACCTTGTTCAGTTAAGTTCACTGACACTCATTTTTACATTCAGGAGCAGAAATCCTTGAGGATGATTGGTTCGGGTGAGAGAAAGGATGGATTATACTATCTGGCTCAGACAAATAAGAAGTGTGTCCCTTCAACCCACAGCATATCTCAAGTCTCTGTTTATGGAAATACTGATATTCTCCCTAATAATGCCCCGTGGCATTTCAGGTTAGGTCACCTGTCTAGTTCTACAATAGCTTTACTAAGATCCAAATTTCCTTTTATTGTAAATGATGCTCATGCTGTTTGTGACATTTGCCATTTTTCCAAACATAGAAAATTACCTTTTGTACAAAGTTACCATAAATCAATAAAGAATTTTGATTTGATTCACTTTGACATTTGGGGCCCCATTTCTATTAAGTCCATCCATAACCATGCTTACTTTCTTACTGCTGTAGATGATTGTTCTAGGTATACCTGGATTATCTTAATGAAAAATAAATCTGAAGCTAGAAATCATGTCCAAAATTTTATCAAATTCATTGAAACTCAACATGCTTGTATAGTAAAATCCATTAGAACAGATAATGGTCCTGAATTTCTTATGCCTGACTTTTATGCTTCTAAAGGCATTCTTCATGAAACTAGATGTGTTGAATCCCCACAACAAAATGGTAGGGTAGAACGAAAACACCAACAAATCCTAAATATAGGAAGAGCTCTCCTTATTCAATCCAACTTACCCAAATATTTATGGTCTTATGATGTTCTTCATGCAGTTTTTATCATGAATAGAATCCCCACTCCCCTTTTGAAAAATCAGTCTCCCTACTCTATTTTACATAATTCTGACCCTGATTTATCTGCTCTCAAAGTTTTTGGTTCTCTTGCCTATGCCTCCACTTTACAGTGTCCTGTCCATATTGCTTCCAACCTGGTTTTTTATGAGAGAACCAAACACCTTGACATTGATTGTCATTTGGTTCGTGAGAAGGTTCTAACGGGAATACTCAAACTGCTGCCAGTTTCAACAGATAATCAGATGGCAGATTTTTTGACTAAGGCATTGGCACCACCCAAGTTTCAAGACTTCATCTCCATGCTTCACATGAATGATATTTATCATGCTAAGCTTGAGGGAGGGTGTTAAAGTGATTAGTTTATGTAAACATTTAGTTTTACTGTTAAGCCTTTAGTTAAGATGCAATAAGCTCAAGCTTAGTGAGTTAACTAGTTTCATAGTAGTAGCTGAAACTATATAAGCTTGTAATCTCCATTTTACCAAATTAATGAAAATACATTTTCTTCATTCCATTTCTCTGTTTCTCTCTCCTCTAACTGAATCCTAACTACCTCAACATTTCTCAAATTGTATGCATATGGATATTTAATGAACGAAATGTGAAAATTATTAATGTTTCAAGAAAATAAAAGAACACCATCATATCATATGGCTTATAAATGATGTTCTTTATGATTATGGCAGCAAATATAATTAATTATTCTTCAGGCAGGCCTAGACTACAGAAACAAACCAAGTTGCTGTAACACTGAAGCATATGAAAGATCTAACAGCAGATATAGATAAGAATCAAACTTACTACAGTGAATACAGTTACAGCATCATCAGCCTTAGATCCTTCAGTTGGATATGACCCACGCCATCTCTGCCAAACTCCCCTGACACTAAATTTTGGCAAAAACTCAACCTTCAACAAGACAATTGGATGCTTAGCACAAAACAATTATATATTCATAATGGACACTACATATTTTATCTGTAGCATATCATAAGAAAATCATATTATAGAACTCAGGAGTCATCAAAATATAAATAAAGATTGAAGATATAAATAAAGATTCTCACATTTGGAGGTGGAAGAGATTCAAGCAACCAAGATGAGCTGCAGAGAAACAAAAACACAACATCTGAAAAGCATGCAAGTTTTTCATTTCCAAGATAAAATTGTCTAACATAAAAGTACTAAAACCATACATTGAAATGCTGAAACGCAATATATTATAAAAAATGCCAGCTTCTATTCATATAGTAATATATTCTTCTGTCAATAGTCATATAGGAAAATAATTTAGTATATAGTCTTCCTAACCAAGCGCGGTTTGGTTCGGTTTTGAGCATAAAAATAATTGGACATATATAGTTGGAACCTTCAATTAAAAATTATTTAACCATGATGAGGTCACCCATGACAAGTTTCTTGTTAAAGTGATTAGTTTATGTAAACATTTAGTTTTACTGTTAAGCCTTTAGTTAAGATGTAATAAGCTCAAGCTTAGTGAGTTAACTAGTTTCATAGCAGTAGCTGAAACTATATAAGCTTGTAATCTCCATTTTACCAAATTAATGAGAATACATTTTCTTCATTCCATTTCTCTGTTTCTCTCTCCTCTAACTGAATCCTAACTACCTCAACATTTCTCAAATTGTATGCATATGGATATTTAATGAACGAAATGTGAAAATTATTAATGTTTCAAGAAAATAAAAGAACACCATCATATCATATGGCTTATAAATGATGTTCTTTATGATTATGGCAGCAAATATAATTAATTATTCTTCAGGCAGGCCTAGACTACAGAAACAAACCAAGTTGCTGTAACACTGAAGCATATGAAAGATCTAACAGCAGATATAGATAAGAATCAAACTTACTACAGTGAATACAGTTACAGCATCATCAGCCTTAGATCCTTCAGTTGGATATGACCCACGCCATCTCTGCCAAACTCCCCTGACACTAAATTTTGGCAAAAACTCAACCTTCAACAAGACAATTGGATGCTTAGCACAAAACAATTATATATTCATAATGGACACTACATATTTTATCTGTAGCATATCATAAGAAAATCATATTATAGAACTCAGGAGTCATCAAAATATAAATAAAGATTGAAGATATAAATAAAGATTCTCACATTTGGAGGTGGAAGAGATTCAAGCAATCAAGATGATCTGCAGAGAAACAAAAACACAACATCTAATAAACATGCAAGTTTTTCATTTTCAAGATAAAATTGTCTAACATAAAAGTACTAAAACCATACAGTGAAATGCTGAAACGCAATATATTCTAGAAAATGCCAGAGAATTTAGTATATAGTCTTCCTAACCAAGCTTCCTGATGCACATTTTATACACTGTTCCGATAGCGCATCTTCGAGATTTGTTATTAAATCATCTCCAGAATTCTCTACATCGCCCTGCATTCATGAAAACAAAAACACTATTGTAATTCTTATCAAAACTAATCTAATTGTAACCAAGAAATATCGCATCACACAACAACCTAGAAGCCAACAGCAAAACAAATCGAAGATTCGAATTATTGAAAATAAAAAGACTACATCACATGGATTAAGTAACTCATTTATCTATATCATTTTTGGAATGAAACAAACTAACATATTGCCATATAATAATTCATATTCTCCTTCATATAACACCCAACCCGTTATTTAATAAAATATTGCCTTTATAAAATATTATTTGACAATACGCAACGGAATAAAATTTAATTCACAAAAGGTTCGGCTCGAGTATTACATCATACACATAAAAGTTTACTAATAACTTAATTAGTAAAACAATTATTGTACAAAAATAAGTTTCTAGAAAAGTATATCTTTAAATACACAGAAAGTAAGAGGTAAGACTCTAAATATCTATACTATTATTATTTACCTTCCTCAAAGTAAAAAGTACACTTGGCGTTCTCACGTTACTTCCCAAGGAGCAAATTCATATGTGGCATTATTTTAATAATGTGGCGTCTATGTGGCGTCTACGTATCTTCTCTTTATGACCTAAAGGGACACGGTTCAATTCCCACTGACAACAAAATATTAATCTATCTATACTATTATTATTTGCCTTCCTCAAAGTAAAAAGTACACTTGGCGTTCTCACGTTACTTCTCAAGGAGCAAATTCATATGTGGCATTATTTTAATAATGTGGCGTCTATGTGGCGCCTACGTATCTTCTCTTTACGACCTAAAGGGACACGGTTCAATTCCCACTGACAACAAAATATTAATTTTATGATTTTTTTTTTGTCTTTCTTATTTTGCCTTGCTTTTTATTTTTTTTACCGATTATTGAATCTGTTTTGAAACAAAAAAATAATATAGATATTAAGATTGAGATGAATTCTATAGGATAAGTACCAAAAAAAGAATCTACTGTCAAACAAAAAAATAGAATTGCCTTGATTTTTTTTTTACCAACTATTCAATGTATTGCCCAAAAAAATAATAACGAACCTTACAAAATAAAAAACAAACAAAAATTAATTAAAAGATAATATATATTATAGAAAATTACATTACCCTCTCTTGAGAGGTGCTTAAATTACATTACTCTCCTCTCTTATGTTAAAATATATATTTTCCTCCCCTCTTATACAAAATATATTAGATAAAATTACTCTCCTCTCCCTCAAAAGAAATTTGAATTTCATCCCCTTCCCCTAATATTAAAACATACATTTTTCTCTTTTAATCAAACTTCATTTTAACTTTTTACACGAGCTTTATTAATTCTTTACACAATTAGAAATAAATCTCTTCCGTTAGTTCATATATCTTTGAATATTTAAATGGAACATTTAAAAAAAAAAATTAAGATGTGAGACCCAAAGTTATGTTCATTTTGTTTTGTATATTACACGTGTTTGATTTAGTTCTTCATGCTATAAGAAATTACTCTCTCACCTATTAGATCAAATATCTCTTTTCTGTTAGATTAAATCTTTTTTGATATTTTATTTGAAAATTTTGTAAAAAAAATTAAGATACAAGACCCAAGGTTATAGTTTCAATTGTTTTACTTTTTTACACGGACTTGATTTTGTTTTTCACACCACAAAAAATTACTTTCTTCTATTTGATCGAATTTATCTTAAAATATTAATTGAACTTTTTACAAGAAATTTTAATTGAACTATTTGATCAAGAAATGCCTAAAAATATTTAATTGAAGTTTTTACAAAAATAATTAATAATTGAGACCTTAGGTTATGATATCAATCGCTTTACTTTTTACTCGGACTTCATTTAGTTCTTCAAGTCGTAAGAGTGATTACCCTATTCAATTGGATCTATCTCTTTGAATAATTTACTTGAACATTTTATATAAATAAATAAGTTATGAGGCCTAAGGTTATGATCCAGTTGTTTTACTTATTACAAGAGATTGATTAGTTCTTCACACCGTAATAAATTACTCTTTTCTGTTAGAGTAAATCTCTTGAAATTTTAATTGAACTTTTTACAAGTATTATAAAAAAAAAAAAAAGCAAGACCTTATATTATAGTGTCAATTGATTTACTTTTTACACGAGCTTGAATAAGTTCTTCACACCTGTAAGAGATTATTCTCTTATGTTATATGAAATTCATTTTGATATCTTAATAAAAAAAATTTACAAAAATAATTAAAATGTGAGACCTAGGGTTATGGTTTCAACTGTTTTACTTTTTACACATGTTTGATTTAGTTCTTCACACCGTAAAAAATTACTCCCTTCTATTATATCAAATCCCTCTTGAAATTTCACTTGAACTTTTAAAAAATAAAAATTTAAGACGCAAGACCTAAGAATACAGTCTCAATTGCTTTACTTTTTACACCACACAGTCTTTATTTATTTCTTCACACCTTAAGAGATTACAATTTTCCGTTAGAATAAATTTTTCTTGATATTTTAATGGAAGTTTTAAAAAAATAATTAAGATTCGGGACCTAAGATTATGATCTCAATTACTTTACTTTTTACACGGACATTATTTAGTTTTTCACGTTGTAAGAGATTACACTCTTCCGTTAGTTCAGATCTCTCTTGAAAATTTAATTTAACATTTGACAAGAATAACCGAGATGTAAAAGATTACGAGCTTTACTTTTTACAGAGACTTAATTTAGTTCTTCACACTGTAAGAAATTACTTTCTTCTGTTAGCTAAATGTAATCCCTCTTAAAATTTTAATTGAACTCCTTACAAAAACAATTAAGAAGACTTAAGATTATGGTCTCAATTGCATGCTTTATTTTTATACACGGGCCTGAGTTTAGTTCTTTCTACCCTAAGAGATTAACCGTCATTTGTTAGATCAAACTCCTTTTAATATTTTAATTGAACATTTTAAAAAAAAAACTAAGATTCGAGGTCTAATGATATCGTCTCAATTTCTTAATTTTTTACGTGAGTTTAATTTAGTTCTACACACTTTAAGAGATTTCGCCTCTTCCGTTTGACCGGATATCTCTTTGAATATTTTAATTGAACTTTCTTACAAAAAATAATAAAGATGCCAGGTTTAAGATTTTGGTTTCAATTATGTTTTACTTTTTACACTGGCTTGATTTAGTTCTTTCTGTTAGATCAAATACATTTTGATATTTATTAGAAATTTCTTTAACCTAATAGTCAAGATACAAGGCTTGAGGTTAGATGCTCTTGAATGAGTTCTTCATCCCATAAAAGATTATCCTCTTCCATTAGAATAAAACTCTCTTAATAGATTAATTGAATTTTCTACCAAAACAAGAATAAATGAAATATATGTGCACATTAAAGTCTAAAATCATTAATTCTAACAAAAAAGTCCAAAATCAATATATTTTTATGAATGAAAGCTAACTCATATATAACACGGACAATTTTTCACTTCTAAAATATTTCAAAATATATATATATATATATATATATAGCCCGTGCTTGGCACGGGTGTCCATACTAGTACATTATACTAATGATTCCATCCCCGTGTCACATCAGAGCGGAGCTTCACCAAAGACTCAGTCACAACATAACCTGAGAACCTGAACCCCCAAAGGTTCAGCACATACACAAAACAGAGGGTTAGATAATATAACCATAAAAAGAAACTAAGTGCAAGAACACACTTGACACTTAGGACATAGTATATTCATGTCTAACAATTCAAATCATAAGCATACATTAATCTCATGTCATTCATATCACATAATCATATAATTACAACACATCACAATGATATCCTATTCTCAATCAATTGACAAGGTATACACATCATCATTAATTATTAATCATTAATCACATAATATACTTAATCACTTTATTAAGGAATATCAATCAATGCCAAGTACCAAGTATCACATTTAATCACGTATTCCTAATGCAACTAATGTCAATTACTCATGTCATGTCACCCTAGACACGACTAATGCATGTGGTACCTCATCAAGTTATTGGAAAACTTATTCCAATTATATTTTAGTCAACCGCAGCTACTAAAATATCTGCTATACTTTAAGGCTCATCTAAAGTATCTGCTCATCACAAAAGGATAATATAATTCATATATTCTAACATTTATTATTAAAGAATATATCTTCTCTATTAATTAAATCACATTAATTAATCTTCTCAATTGATCATACATTCAAGATCATCATCATCATTAATCATTCACAAATAAGATATACATACATGTCTCAATCACACGTACGTAAGCATATCATTATCATAATCACATACTTATGGTTCAATAATAACTTATTTATCATAACATATTATCTCTCAAAAGTACTCATACGTAAGTTATCATGCCATCCTATAATCAAAAGATCATAATTAAGACATGTTATAAGCATATGATTCATTTAATTCAACAACATAACTCTTCATTCTAATCAATCCATCATTCCATTGATCATATACTAATAATTCCTCATTACTAGGTTCATATTCATTCAATCATGTTACCCTATAATCAAATGATCATAATTCTAACATGTTGCAAGCATACAATCCATCAAATTATTCTTGTAAATAAAATTGAATCAGGCATCCTTCGCTCGGCGAGCTCCAGCGACGACTAGCGAGGAGTTACAGATTGTTGCTCGCCATCAGCGAACTGACAGCGAGGAACAGTTTCTACCTCTTGCTACGCCTCGCCGGGCGAGCACATGAATTTCTGGGTAGTTTCAAGAACAACGAATGCTCGCTACAGCGAGCATGGTACCTCGCTCAGCGAGCAAACCTAGAAAAGACTCCCATCTTCGGGTTTAAGCTTAAAATCACATAAAAACATCACCTTTCATCATATAAATTCTTAAAGCTATCAACTTTAAGGATACATAGGTCATATAAGCTTAGAAGTACAACTATAAACATGATTTAACACCAAAAAGGTAAGAATCATGGATTTTCATACATTATTTCAAAAGCTTCATAACAACACATAATCAATCAAAATCAAAGTCTAACACTCATAAGCATAACATTCATAACATTACATCCATAGTTTTTTCTATTAGCTCGGTGAAAAAATGGTGTACTTTATATTTACGTCTCTTCTACCGTCGAATCAAAACAAAAAACATGAAATCATCTTTTTTCTTTTTCAAATATCCAGTAGAAGAAACTTAAATAGGGGCATCTGTCATACCCCATTTTTTGACCTAAATTTTTGCATTTTTTGCTTTCATCGACCATATTTTTGTTCGTAATAATCGATACGTTTCTTAAAAAAAATCGACCGAGATGTATTTTTAAATACTCGTCATACCTCAATTTTATCTCGTCTTTTCCCTCCGCATTCGAATTGTGCTAGTTTTAATTTAATAGAACCTTTTTTATCAAATATATTTTATAATGTTTAGTTATTAATGTGTATAATTTGTTTCCTCTTTTATTTCTTCACAAAAATCAAAAAATAAGTCAATTTAGTTTTTAATTATATTATTGAAAAAATCTCAAAAATATATTAAGTATTTAATGTTTCCTTTTATAATTATTGCTATTATTGTCATATTATTATTTTCTTTCTCATTATTGTCATTTATTATCATTATTATTATTTAACTATTATTAATTATTACTATTATTAAAAAAAACAACTAAAAAAATAATAATAAGAAGAGCATCACGTGATGCATTTTCCCCCGTCCCTTTTCATTTTTTCTTCCAAAGTTATTATTATTATTAAATTATTTTCCTTTTATTATTATTATTATTATTATTAATATTATTATTATTTTTTTAAATAAAAAAAATTAGAAGAAACAGTGCACGCATCCCTTTTCTTTTCCAGTTTTTTTGGTCTTCTTTTCTCTGCAACAATCAGATCATACTCACTCTTTTCTACAAAGCAGAAGCATTCATCCAGTCCATAACAAAATTCAATGGGTAATAAAACCCTAACTCTAGGGTTATTTAATAGAACAAAAAATCAGAAAAAGGAGGCCATTTTTTTCAAGTAACAGCCGCAGCCCTTCACAACTTCAAACCCTAAAAATTTCCAATCCTCAAAGTTACCTAGAATCAACACAACTTCCGAACAAATATAACACATATCCAGAAACGGAAATCAACACAAACTCAGTCCTCTTTTATTTGCTTTTAATTTCTATTGCCTGTTCTATTTTGTTTATTTGTTTCTTTGTCATTAAATTTATTTATTCACACATCTTGTTTTCATATTATACTATGTTTAGTTTATGGCAAAAATATAAATAAATATATGAATGCCTTTTATTTATTTATTCTTCATATGCAAAAAATACAAAAAAATATGCAATATTGTTTCTTTTACTTTTAATGTAAAAAATATCAAAATATATGTCTTGTCTTTTATTTTATCACATGTTAAAATATTATTGTTGTTATTTATTTTTCCAAGTCCAAGGGAATATGTGATTGTTCGTTAACCTCTCGGCCGTTAGTTGTTGCTTTAAAATAGAAACTTGTCACTTAACACAATAAAAAGAATGAAAAAGGAGTGGTCTGACGGATGGCTTTCCGCTCCCCGGTTATTTTGGATTTCCTGCTGGATAGCTTGCAGTTTGAATAACCGTCATTCTCTAAAACTTAAAAAAATACATAAAACAAAAACAAAAAAATTAAAACTCTTTTCAAGAACAATAATCTTTTCATAATAAAACTCGACTCTCATCGAGAAACTTTTTTCAAACCTTTTTCTCAATAAATGTCTTAATATACTTAAGCATATTTAAACTCTTTTTTCGAAAAAAACTAAAAAATACAAAAACAAATTCAAACACTTTTTGCCACTTGGCTTTTCAATTTAAAACTATTTCTCAAAGAGTTTAGACGTGAGTCATCTCTAGTCGATAATTTCAATATTCCCCATAACATATGGCAGAAAAGGAAGATCAACTTTTCAGTATGTTTGTGGCGGATTAGAAGAAGTTTAAAACTTAAGATGACGACTCGTCTCTTCTCCTAAAATCAATCAACAAATCACTTTTCAATTGTTACCCCGAACTACGGGATTTTGACCCTTAACGGTACGTAGTGCAAAAGGTCTTGTGTCTTCCCAAATTAAAATTAATAAAATATTTTCTTTTTCCACTTTTTTAATAAATTAACAAAAACAATCTTCTTTTCTCATCTCCATAATCAATTTTCAAGCAAACAATTTTACAAGCAAATAATATAAGTGAGCAAACTTTTTAGCACAAAAAATTAAATATTTACAAAAGGATCCCGTAGAGTACTACGGATACTTATGGCGTTAATACCTTCCCTTCGTATAACCAACCCCCGAACCTTAAATCTAAATTTGATTGGGTTTATTCGATCTTTTTCCCTTCCCTTGGATAAATTAAAGTTCGGTGGTGAATCATATTTTTGCGAGTCAAGGCTAATCAATAGCTTGACGTCCGAAAATCACCGTGACAGAAATGGCGACTTCACTGGGGATATCCCAAGAGGGTTAATCCTAACTTGTATATATATATATATATATGTTTTTGTGCTATAACATTTTGTTTGTATTGCTTATATGTATTTGTCCATTATATACCATTTGCTTGTATATTGTTTCTTCTTATGATATCTGCTTGGGATTCTGGGTTTGACATTATGAGGGATAAGTCCTGTACCCAGACTTGAGAAGAACTAAGTTAGGTTAGGGGTTTGATTGTTAACCTTCCTGGTGGATATCTTGTAAGGTTGGCATGAAAATCCCGCCTAGAGTAGATCCTCTTGGGGGTGTTATTGTCTTGCGAGGATTTGCATTGGCAATAATGTCCTCTTGTTGGGTCAGCGACTCTAGGGATCTTTTGGACCAATTTAGCACCCTGAAACGTGTTATTAGGGACCCTTTGTTTAGAATCCCTACATGTGAGGATGGGGGGCTTAGATACTTTCAAAGTTAACTTGTACTTGAACCATCCCGGATTATACCTCTGCATAATCATGCATTCATGCATCCATGAAAATTTTTTTCCATTAATTTTCAAAGTACTTAGGAGGATGACGTTGTAAACACCCTCTAATTTGTCAAGCTTATTCTGAAAAATGTCCTTCATGGTGTTCACAATTGTCTTATTATCTTAAAGTCCTTTACAAAAAGTAAAAAATAATAAAAACTTTCGTTTGCATAGCGCATCATGCATCATTTTTTTTTTATATTCATGGTTTTAAGAGTTTGAGCCTTATGCTTTGCTCTTTCTTAAAGGTTAACCTGTCTCAAAGTGGCCCGCAGACCTCGTCCAAAGCCAACTCGTGAGTACAACACTCGGGCAAATCAGAAAAAGAAAATGAATATAGTGGAGCAAGAGAATGTTGAACTCCATGATCAGGTAACAACACTTAGGGCTGAGATTGAAAGGATGAGTGCCCAGATACCTACGTTGGTGGCTGCACAAAATCAGGCACTAACTCCACCACCGGCTAGTACTCCTCAGGCAGTTGTCATTTCTGAAATTGACACCATCCCAGTT
The DNA here is from genome assembly GCA_954870985.1 of Trifolium fragiferum. NCBI lineage: Eukaryota > Viridiplantae > Streptophyta > Magnoliopsida > Fabales > Fabaceae > Trifolium > Trifolium fragiferum. The sequence continues at coordinate 26,047,027 of OX940789.1, read as the reverse complement.
TCAACAATACCCGTCAGTGCTCCACATCATATTATGCCTGAAAGGTCCCTACTTCTGGGGTTCCAACTTCTATTTTACAGCATGCAAATGTCATTCCCCAACATGTTACAACTTCTCCTCAAGCTAATGTGTTAGTTCCCCTGTTAACAAGGACTCTTCCAACTTCTATAGTTCATAATGTTCCCTATGTGAATGAGCCAGTCTATCATGAAGAACCAGCTGAAAATGTAGGGGCATATGTCGATATGAATGATCTCCAAGCTCAGTTTGACAAGATGCAACTTGAGATTAAAGCCCACCGTGGGAAGGATTTATTTGGGAAGAGTGCCCACGACCATTGCTTAGTGCCAAATGTTAAAATCCCGCCTAAGTTTAAGGTCCCCAAATTTGAGAAATACAAAGGGAACTCTTGTCCTCAAAGCCATTTGGTGATGTACGCTAGGAAAATGTCTACTCAGACGGATAACCATCAGCTGCTCATCCACTACTTCCAAGATAGTTTGACTGGTGCTGCTCTAAAATGGTATATGGGTCTGGATAGCGCCAACATTCGAACTTTCAATGACTTGGGCGAAGCATTTATCCGCCAATACAAGTACAATTTGGATATGGCACCAAATAGGGACCAGCTCGAAGCTATGGCCCAAAAGGACAAAGAGACGTTCAGGGAGTATGCTCAAAGGTGGAGGGAGGTTGCTGCTCAGATCAACCCACCTCTAGAAGAGAGTGATATGACCAAAATCTTTTTGAAAACTCTTGATTCTTTTTACTATGAGCGAATGATTGCTGGCACGCCTAGTGACTTCACCAAGATGATAAAGGTGGATATGCGTCTTGAAGAAGGGGTCCGAGAAGGACGACTAACCAAAGAAAGTGGTTCATCTAACATTCATACAAGAAAGTTTGAGGGCAATTTTTCGAAGAAAAAAGAACAAGAGGTTGGTATGGTGGCCCAAGGGAGGCCAAGAAAAGGTAACTACCAACAACACCATGTTGCTGCTGTCAATCAAGGATTTCCACCTCGACAACAGGCCCCACCGCGTGCTAATAGCCAGAATCGCAGTCAAAGGACACCTCATTCTGACCCAATTCCAATGACTTACACAGATTTACTTCCTGCTTTGATTGAGAAGAATCTTGTTCAGACTAGGGTCCCCACTCCATTGCCAGAAAAATTGCCATGATGGCATAAACCTGACCATTTTTGTGCTTTCCATCAAGGGGCACCCGGCCATGACAATGAAGATTGTTGGGCTCTGAAATATGAAGTCTAAAGGTTAATTAGGGACAACACCCTCTCCTTCAGGGATGTGAACCCGAATGTGCAAGCTAACCCATTACCAAATCATTAGACATGAAGCACATTCTAAAGGCGGCTTGTCAACAAAGAAGTTTGTCCCTAGGATCATTAGGCCACTTCATTTCAATTTGTAATTTCTTTCTTGTCAAGTATTTGATTACTTTTAAAGTTGTACTTTTTGATTGGCATTTTAATGAAAATGAGCATGCATGCTTTTTGAATCCATCCATTCGTATTCATTCTTTTCTATTTTTTATCACTTGATTAATAAACTTGAGGGGAGAATGATGAAAACAATCAAACTTGAAATTGTTGTTATATGCTTTCATTAGTAAGATCTGGCTAACGATGTAAGGCTTTGTTTCACTTTCCTAAACACTGGAGATATAAGGAGATAATCCGTAGTCAACCCCTTCGAGCTTGAAGTTTGGTGTTCTTTCTACTTTTAAAAAAAAAAACCCTTGATATTAACCCGGGGCAGGGTAGTTTTTCAATTAATTCAATGATGTATCCCAACATAAGAGGATTAATCCATAAAAAATGGAAGAGGTCATGAGAAGACAAAACTCATCATAATCTGTGGCTATCACAAATCTCCTACAAAAAACAAAAGAGAGCCTGCCAAGTAAACAAATTTAGGCACAAAAAAAGGGGCATCCCGATGGACCACAAAGTTCAAAAGAACTGGTCCAAACAAAAATAAGGGATTAAAAAAAAAAAAAGAGCTTGTAAATGAAAAGAAGTGATTGCCACTTCAAAAATCCCATCAAAGCTTCGACCAAAGCGTCAACCTCAAATATCATTGCCAAAGATTCTCTTGTCAACCAAAGTGTGTTCGGTGAATTAATTGAATTAAGGAATGAATGACATCAAAGAAGAATGGGTGGGTTAAAACAAAACTTTGAGCCTAATAAACCTTTTTTCAAACAACCGTGAGCCAGGCCACGTTATAACCCTCAAAAGACCTAATTGAAGTTAGGTTCACTATGAAAGCATGTTCAGCAAAGTCATTGTTAAACTGACTCCACCTTTTAATTGAATAATCACTAACTTTTGCACACACTATATGTGTCTCTTGCAAATTTTTTGCATGTGCATTATATCAAAAATTACTTTTCAAATATACAACTTTTCTTGCAAACTTATACTTGACATCAAAGAAGTTCAAGCAATGATCTGATCAAGGGAAAATCGATCAACACACTCCTAACTTAGGGGCAAGATACTTCACGATCCTATCAGTCAGGGGCAAGTCCTCACATCAAGGGGCACATCCTTCAAGGATTCAAGTCAATGGCCAAATATTGTGGAATAGCCGTCGCAGTCAATGCTTTTTTTTAAAAAAAAAAAAAACCTCGCTAAGTCGAAAAACCTGAAAAGGCGGTCTAGGCAAAAATTAGGGGCACTAAAAAAGGAAATGTACTCCCGATGGACTGAAATGGCGGTCCATACAAAAGTTAGGGATTTCAAAAAGTATAAATAAAAAAAAAAAAAAAACAAAAAAAACAAAAAAAAGGCATAATGACTGCAGCATGCCAATGGAAGAACACTCTTGTTCGGTTTACAAATGGCGACTTCTTATCTCTAGTTCACTGTGATTCAAACTAATGTTGGGTCTTTCCCCAAGTAATTTCTTCATCCCAAGAAAGTTTTAAGCCTTATGATCAGACTTTTCCCGTCGGTGGCTTTTGGTCCATTTCCAGTGATATCTACACCCTCTTGAAATTTGCCGAGTATTCAGACATACTACGATGTTGGTTTATCTCCAGTTTAGTCCGTCTTGTCAAATTTCGTCAACATACATGATATTCATTCATACATACATACATTCATACATACATGACATTTATAACATACATTCATATAAACATGACATATATACTTCCATAATGCATGCATGACTGCATTTCTTGATATTCATTAATTCACTTATCTTGATTGTGTTTATCCTCGAGAATAAGGGTGGGTGTGTCATTCTCTCCAAATAGATTGTCAGCCATAAGCAGAAAGTGTATATCCTTTCTACATTCCCCACCAAGATAATCCTCGTGGAAGAAGGTTGCTTCGGTTGTTTCCCTTTCCAAGATACATGGATAGAAAGATTCTCAGTCGAGTTCATTCCTCATTGGGTATAGAGTCTTGTTTAACTATTTCTCTCCAGTTCTTTCCTGGATCGAGTTCTAATTCTGATCAGCAAGTGGCAGTCACTTCATTTGAGTAGCTTGCATACAAATAATTAAACTTTCAATTTCCCCAAGTGATGTCTCCTTTTTCATATTACCTTGATAATCGGTAACATTTGATTCATTGTCTTGATAACAGATAATTTTTTGCCTTTCACATCGCCTTGATAACCGGTGATGTTTCATCTTCTCAAATTACCTTGATAGTCGGTAATATTTAGACAATTATCTTTGATAAACAAGTAATGTCTTCATCTTGCCTTGATAATCGGCGATGTTTCATCTTCTCATATTACCTTGATAGTCGGTAATATTTAGACAATTATCTTTGATAAACAAGTAATGTCTTCATCTTGCCTTGATAACCGGCGATGTTTCATCTTCTCATATTACCTTGATAGTCGGTAATGTCCAGTTTCCTTATCTTTGATGGCCAGATAACGTCTCATCTTTCCATATTATCTTGGTAACCAGTAATATGTAGTTTCATTGTCTTTGATAAGCAGATAATGTATTATCTTTGCATATTACCTCGATAGTCGGTAATATTTAGTCATTATCTTGTATAACAGATTATGTCTCTTCCTCTCATCTTGTCTTGATAATCGGCAATATTTTGGTCTCATTATCTTTGATAGCCAGATAATGTTTCGTCTTTCACATTACCTTGATAATCGGTAATGTCTAGTTTCATTATCTTTAATAACCAGATAATGTTTTATCGCTTCATATTACCTTGATGACCGGTAATATTTGGTTTCATTGTCTTGATAACTAGTTAATGTTTCATCGCTTCATATTACCTTGATAACCGGTAATATTTGGTTTCATTATCTTCGATAAACAGATAATTTTTCATCTTTCACATTACCATGATAATCGGTAATGTATAGTTTCATTATCTTTGATAACCAGATAATGTTTCATCGCTTCACGTTACCTTGATAATCGGTAATGTCCAGTTCATTATCGTTGATAACCAGATAATGTTTCATCGCTTCATATTACCTTGATAACCGGTAATATTTGGTTTCATTATCTTCGATAAACAGATAATTTTTCATCTTTCACATACCTCGATAATCGGTAATGTCTAGTTTCGTTATCTTCGATAACTAGATAACGTCTCACCTTTCCATATTATCTTGATAGCCAGTAATATGTGATCTCACTGTCTTTGATAAGCAGATGATGTATTATCTTTTCATATTTACCTCGATGATCGGTAATATTTGGTCTCATTATCTTGGATAACAGATAATGTCATGTCTCTTTGTTGTTGCCTTGATAATCCGTAATATCTTCCCCAGTGAAACTATATCATATCCCTAGTGGAGTTGGATTCCTTTCCTTATCGAACTTGGACATCCCTTTTGTTATTTCTCTTCATCAGTCGGGTCGCTTGTGTCATTCCTCTATGAACGTCCCTGTTTTCCCCGTAATAATAATTTGTTTCTTGTGGCATCATTTCTCACAAGATTCAGAGTCTAACACTCATAAGCATAACATTCATAACATTACATCCATAGTTTTTTTTCTTTTAGCTCGGTCAAAAAATGGTGTACTTTGTATTTAAGTCTCTTTTACCGTCGAATCAAAACAAAAAACATTAAATCATCTTTTTTCTTTTTCAAATCTCCGGTAGAAGAAACTTAAATAGGGGATCTGTCATACCCCATTTGTTGACCTAAATTTTTGAATTTTTTGCATTCATCGACCATATTTTTGTCCATAATAATCGATACTTTTCTTAAAAAAAATCGACCGAGATGTATTTTTAAATACTTGTCATACCTCAATTATGTCTCATCTTTTCCCTCCGCAATCGAATTGTGCTAGTTTTAATTTAATAGAACCTTTTTTTATCAAATATATTTTATAATGTTTAGTTATTAATGTGTATAATTTGTTTCCTCTTTTATTTCTTCACAAAAATCAAAAAAATAAGTCAATTTAGTTTTTAATTATATTATTGAAAAAATCTCGAAAATATATTAAGTATTTAATGTTTCCTTTTAAAATTATTGCTATTATTATCGTATTATTATTTTCTTTCTCATTATTGTCATTTATTATCATTATTATTATTTAACTATTATTAATTATTACTATTATTAAAAAAAACAACTAAAAAAAATAATAAGAAGAGCATCACGTGATGCATTTTCCCCCCTCCCTTTTCATTTTTTCTTCCTAAGTTATTGTTATTATTAAATTATTTTCCTTTTATTATTATTATTATTATTTATTTATTTTTAAATAAAAAAAATTAGAAGAAACAGTGCACGCATCCCTTTTGTTTTCCAGTTTTTTTGGCCTTCTTTTCTCTGCAACAAGCAACAATCAGATCATACTCACTTTTTTCTACAAAGCAGAAGCATTCATCCAGTCCATAACAAAATTTCAATGGGTAATAAAACCCTAACTCTAGGGTTATTTAACAGAACAAAAAATCAGAAAAAGGAGGCCATTTTTTTCAAGTAACAGCCGCAGCCCTTCACAACTTCAAACCCTAAAAATTTCCAATCCTCAAAGTTACCTATAATCAACACAACTTCCAAACAAATATAACACAAATCCAGAAACGGAAATCAACACAAACTCAGTCACAAAAAATCAAACTCACCCACACAGCATCACACACACACACACACACACACACACACACACACACACGTTCCAAATCGCTACTCACGCACACAACACCACCACAAACGAAACAGAATAGAAGAAGAAGAGGAGAGATCGTGCAAAACCGAGAGAAGTAACAACAATTTCCGTCGCCACACTGAGCTCCGATCCGGCCGTGGGTGAGGTTTTTTTTGGATGTTTTGATTTGTGATTTGAGTTTAGAACACGATTTTACATAAGTTTGATGTTAAATTTTTTTTGAAAAGAGGAAGTTAGACTGCTCCGACGCGGTGGTGCCGCCGTCTGGGCACCACCGCGCCGGATTCTGGAGATGATGAACACGATGATAAATATATGTGAGAGGTAGAGAGGAGTCTAAGATGCAGAGAGAGATTTTGTTTTCCCAAATGATTTTTTTTGCAGAAATCTAATATATACTCTCCTTCACTTGGACAAAAAACTCAGGCCTAAACACAAAATTCTCTTCGCTCCTCTGTTTACTACACTGCACCCCTGATTCCTGCTTGCATCCCCCTCTTTTATTTGCTTTTAATTTCTATTGCTTGTTCTATTTTGTTTATTTGTTTCTTTGTCATTAAATTTATTTATTCACACATCTTGTTTTCATATTATACTCTGATTAGTTTATAGCAAAAATATAAATAAATATATGCATGCCTTTTATTTATTTATTCTTCATATGCAAAAAATACAAAAAAAATATGCAATGTTGTTTCTTTTACTTTTAATGTCAAAAATATCAAAATATATGTCTTGTCTTTTATTTTATCACATGTTAGAATATTATTGTTGTTATTTATTTTTCCAAGTCCAAGGGAATATGTGATTGTTCGTTAACCTCTCGACCGTTACTTGTTGCTTTAAAATAAAAACTTGTCACTTAACACAATAAAAAGAATGAAAAAGGAGTGGTCTAACGGATGGCTTTCCGCTCCCTGGTTATTTCGGATTTCCTGCTGGATAGCTCGCAGTTTGAATAACCGTCATTCTCTAAAACTTAAAAAAAATACATAAAACAAAAACAAAAAAATTAAAACTCTTTTCAAGAACAATAATCTTTTCATAATAAAACTCGACTCTCATCGACAAACTTTTTTCAAACCTTTTTCTCAATAAATGCCTTAATATACTTAAGCATATTTAAACTCTTTATTCAAAAAAAACAAAAAAATACAAAAACAAATTCAAACACTTTTTGCCACTTGGCTTTTCAATTTAAAACTATTTCTCAAAGAGTTTAGACTTGAGTCTTCTCTAGTTGAGAATTTCAATATTCCCCATAACATATGGCAGAAAAGGAAGATCAACTTTTCAGTATGTTTGTGGCGAATTAGAAGAAGTTTAAAACTTAAGATGACGAATCGTCTCTTCTCCTAAAATCAATCAACAAATCACTTTTCAATTGTTACCTCGAACTACGGGATTTTGATCCTTAACGGTACGTAGTGCAAAAGGCCTTGTGTCTTCCCAAATCAAAATTAATAAAATATTTTCTTTTTCCTCTTTTTTAATAAATTAACAAAAACAATCTTCTTTTCTCATCTCCATAATCAATTTTCAAGCAAACAATTTTACAAGCAAATAATATAAGTGAGCAAACTTTTTAGCACAAAAAATAAATATTTACAAAAGGATCCCGTAGAGTACTACGGATACTTAGGGCGCTAATATATTCCCGTCGTATAACCAACCCCCGAACCTTAAATCTAAATTTAATTGGGTTTATTCGATCTTTTTCCCTTCCCTTGGATAAATTAAAGCTCGGTGGTGAATCATATTTTTGCGAGTCAAGGCTAATCAATAGCTTGACGTCCGAAAATCACCGCGACAGCTATATTATCAAAACGCCATTAATTCCACTACCATTTCTATTAATAGCTAAAACCATATAACTAATATTAATTAATTCCCCAAATAAAATATAATTAGCTAATAAATCTAATTAATAAAATTGGATCGTTACAACTCTCCCGCACTTAAAAAAAATTTCGCCCTCGAAAATTGCACGACTAAAACACTCGAATAAGACCACCTCATCCAATTTTCCAACAAAATTTTCAAATTCCACAAATTATCAATTTGACAAAACTAGTTTATTCAATTAACACGATTTTCGTTTACCATTAACAGTGATTAAGGCTGATCAATTACTTAATTTGCCAATAAGTATCCGATAACCATGATGGTAGCATAAACCATCTTTACCAAACTTCAAATATGTTCTTCTATTAAGAACTTTCCATCATAAGAATCCTTCAATCTTTCATACTCCAAAAGAATCGTCATCTTCAAAGGGACATTCATAGCTTCATACTTTCCATAAATCCTTGTTCTCAATTTCGATCTCTTGATTTCTTTCTTAATCCATATACTTCATGTCTAATTCTTATCCAACCACATTCCGAATTGGCTTAAATATGCTTTTGGTCCCTGCAATTATGCCTTGTTTTGAAAAGAGCCCCTGTAAAAAAAAAAATTTGATTTTAGTCCCTGCAATATCTCAAAACTTTCAAAAGAGCCCCTGACTGGTTTTAGTGCTGACGTGGCCAATTTTTAAATATGTTTTTGGTCCCTGCAATTATGTCTTGATTTGAAAATAGCCCCTGTAAAAAAATAAAAAATTGATTTTAGTCCCTGTAAAATCATAAAATTTTGATTTTAGTCCCTGCAATATTATGAAGAAATCCAGTCAGGGGCTCTTTTGAAAGCTTTGAGATATTGCAGGGACTAAAATCAAAATTTTTTTTTTACAGGGGCTCTTTTCAAAACAAGGCATAATTGCAGGGACCAAAAGCATATTTAAGCCTTCCGAATTTCATCATCCATATCCATTTGTCAATAAGGTCATCCAAATCCTCTTAATAACTATAGAGCTACTTCCTTAATGACACAACTAATCCTTTCACATTAGTTTTCATACTTATGTCAAATTCCAACACAATCTCTAATCCCCAAATTATCACTTCACGCTCATCTTTCCCATAGTTTCAACAATACTACCATAACAAGAATAACCAATGAGACTCTATCCTTAACGACACCAATATTCCTTGCATCAAATTTCCGACATAATTATGTTATTCCCAGCTTATTGTTTACATAACTCTTGTGTCGCTTAACATAAATATCCACCTCTTTAGATTACCACCGTCGTCATATATTCATTTCCATCTCTTTTACTACTCCTTCATTGTCAAACGTCACTTCTCTTATTGAGATATTTACATCCACTATCTCTTAAGTCATCCATCAAGTTCATACACTAATACTATGTCTAACCTCCTTACACTAAACACAATCTTTTAATCCTTTCTATTTCTCATCATCTCTTCTATACTCAATCCTTATTCCGATAATCAATCACTTAAATACTTCTCAATACGTTCTTCCGATGTTTAACTTAACTATTCATATCTTTCATTTAGTGTCACTTTGCACTTATCTTTATTTCGACTTCCAATATCTCATGAGAACATTCCAAATACCCTTTTACTTTAACGATCACATCGTTTCAATTTCAACGGTAACCTATTCTTAAAATTCCCTTTTTAATTCGATAAATCCAATTCACAAATCCTACTCGAGAATTTCGTTCAACTTCGACACCAATTGTCCAGTCATTATCCAAATTAAATCACTCGATCATTGACAAATCTCTTACAAAACTCTTTCAAATATTATTCGACTCACAAATTCAACCTTAAAATCTCATAATTCAATTTTCATCTATTTGAGGTTCACCTTCTTCACTTTCACTGATTTCGCACTAGTCGATCCATTATATCCAAATCCACTTTCTAACTTTTCCAAATCTCTTCGAGATTATGGGTTGCCAACTTCGTCATACTCAACTTCACACCTCTAAGTATTAACTTTTATACCCTCCTCATACTTCCGTACGATTCACTTAACTCTCATCGTTTCGTCATAACCACCGACCTTCGTGAAACTCATTTCTCTAAGTATCATCCATTACATTAACTCTACTTGGCTAGTAACACAATCCAAAATATAAATCTTTCGAAATTCTAACAATTTCCTCATGCTACTTATTCATCTCTATTTAATCAACCAATACTCCGAACTCTTGCGATCGTCGAATACCTCCACTTTCGAACCACACAAATAACGCTTCCAAAATCATCAACACACTTTGAGATCCTCCCAATTGTTCCTTATCTTTAATCAACTCCGAAACAAACTTTTCCAACTTATAAACACTCTTCTCCGAGCATTTCTACCTATCTCACCCAACCATATCCGAGGATTATAACCTTCTCCCCCACTTATCTCAAACTCATCTACAATTATCTAGTGAAACCTTCCGATCTCCCACTATCAATTGTAGGCTCCTACGGTTCTAACTTACTTTCCTAATAAGGACATAGTATTTGACAATGTTTACACACTTGTCGTATACAAGAGGGTAAACTACTAAACACCAAATATAACACATAGGCATTTATTAGGATCAATAAATAAATAAATATAATATTGAAGTAGCATAAATGAATAAACACATAAAGCATGTACACATGATTATATAAAAGCATATTACAATATCTCACGTAAGCACATAATCAACACATGTCTTTTTCCGAATTCTAGGAGTTAAGAATCAATTAAAACAAGAAGCATAAATATTTCACAACAACAAATTCTAAGAGCTCAATAATTCATATCCACCTAAACATTTAAATAGCATGCATTTTCTAAAAATTAAGGATCACATCAAAAACAAGAAGAATGCATTTACTACGATAACAAATTCCAATCGGTTCGACAATTTACATTCATATAAGCATGTCATGCAATAACATAATCAACTTAGCATGATAATGAACATGGTAAAGTAAAACAATTAAAACACGTGTATCATATTCATCAAATTTGTCCTAGGCAAAATAGCATATCCATATATTATAACTCACAAATAATAAGTCAAGTTTCATGGCAAAGATCTAGTACATGTTATAAACAAAATATAAATCAAACATATCCTAGAATCCACTCAACTTTATTACCAATTCTACTCATCTTATTACTATAAAACTTAGTTTTATATACTCAAAAGAAAGCAATTTAAATTTCAACATCTTTCACATTATAAAGGAATTAATACTAGTTCCAAAATTATTTCATGTCATAAAGAACTACACAAATACATAATAATACACATAGACTCTATTACCATAGTTCAATTAAACCATTAATACCACTCACAATAAAGTCTCATGTTCAAGCAACTTAGAGCAAAATATCATTTATCATTAATTGACAAAAATACAATCACCTCATGTCATAATTTAAGCATGTTACATCAAACATAGAAGCACAATGATAAACACGAATTAACTTCCAAACATGTGAACTTACATAATCATCATATATTTCTCATAAAACTCATAACAATTAAAGTATTAACAAATTAGCATTATCACCATCTTAGCAAACCAATCATGAAGCAAAAATTATAAATGCCAAAGTCATTGCCAATTAAAACACAAGTTTTAAGAATCAAGTAAAACACATGCCAATAAGCAATGACAAAAAGATTCAATAAACTAATCATAAATCCGCAAAAGTGATTCCTAGTGATTAATGTGCAAGTGTAACTAAAATCACATCACAGGAAAGCACAACTGACACTATGCTCACTTAGCATGATTGCACAGACTTGCTCTGATTGACACACGACACACACAGCTCACTATGTCCGAGGACAACCGGAGCTCTGATACCAAATTATAACACCCAACCCGTTATTTAATAAAATATTGCCTTTATAAAATATTATTTGAAAATACGCAACGGAATAAAATTTAATTCACAAAAGGTTCGGCTCGAGTATTACATCATACACATAAAAGCTTACTAATAACGTAATTAGTAAAACAATTATTGTACAAAAATAAGTTTCTAGAAAATTATATCTTTAAATACACAGAAAGTAAGAGGCAAGACTCTAAATATACATTATACAAATGATCTCATCCCCGTGACACATCAGAGCAGAGCTTCACCAAAGACTCGGTCACAACATAACCTGAGAACCTGAACCTCTAAAGGTTCAGCACATACACAAAACAAAGGGTTAGATAATACAACCATAAAAAAAAACTGAGTGCAAGAACACACTTGACACTTAGGACATAGTATATTCATGTCTAACAATTCAAATCATAAGCATACATTAATCTCATGTCATTCATATCACATAATCATATAATTACAACACATCACAATGATATCCTATTCTCAATCAATTGACAAGGTATACACATCATCATTAATTATTAATCATTAATCAGATAATACACTTAATCATTTTATTAAGGAATATCAATCAATGTCAAGTACCAAGTATCACATTTAATCACGTATTCCTAATGCAACTAATGTCAATTACTCGTGTCATATCACCCTAGACACGACTAATGCATGTGGTACCTTATCAAGTTATTGGAAAACTTATTCCAATTATATTTTAGTCAACCGCAGCTACTAAAATATCTACTATACTTTAGGGTTCATCTAAAGTATCTGCTTAACATACAATATGAGTGCATGAATGTACAATTACCAAACATATTTTAGTCAACCGCAGCTACTAAAATATCTGCTATACTTTAGGGCTCATTTAAAGTATCTGCTCATCACAAAAGGATAATATAATCCATATATTCTAACATTTATTATTAAAAAATATATCTTCTCTATTAATTAAATCACATTAATTAATCTTCTCAATTGATCATACATTCAAGAGCATCATCATTAATCATTCACAAATAAGATATACATACATGTCTCAATCACACGTACGTAAGCATATCATTATCATAATCACATACTCATGGTTCAATAATAACTTATTTATCATAACATATTATATCTCAAAAGTACTCATACGTAAGTTATCATGTCATCCTATAATCACAAGATCATAATTAAGACATGTTATAAGCATATGATTCATTTAATTCAACAACATAACTCTTCATTCTAATCAATCCATCATTCCATTGATCATATACTAATAATTCCTCATTACTAGGTTCATATTCATTCAATCATGTTACCCTATAATCAAAAGATCATAATTCTAACATGTTACAAGCATACAATCCATCAAATTATTCTTGTAAATAAAATTGAATCAGGCATCCTTCGCTCGGCGAGCTCTAGCGACGACTAGCGAGGAGTTACAGATTGTTGCTCGCCATCAGCGAACTGACAGCGAGGAACAGTCGCTACCTCTCGCAACGCCTCGCCGGGCGAGCACATGAATTTATGGGTAGTTTCAAGAACAATGAATGCTCGCTACAACGAGCATGGTACCTCGCTCAGCGAGCAAATCCAGAAAAGACTCCCATCTTTGGGTTTAAGCTTAAAATCACATAAAAACATCACCTTTCATCAAATAAATTATTAAAGCTATCAACTTTAAGCATACATAGGTCATATAAGTTTAGAAGTACAACTATAAACATGATTTAACACAAAAAATGTAAGAATCATGGATTTTCATACATTATTTCAAAAGCTTCATAACAACACATAATCAATCAAAATCAAAGTTCAAGTAATTAACTTTATCATGGATTTCATATAGCAATAATAAGTAGAAGCATATTATACATGAATCATTATCAAGCTTCAATTATAAACACCTTCCCAAAAACCTTTTTCTTCCCAAAACCCAAAATGAGTGAAGAGAGTTTGGGTGTTGAGTCATATACAAACTCCCCTCTCATTGATCACCCAAAATTATATTATCTAAACATCTTACCCTAGATTGAAGCTTTACATCTCTAAGCTCTACATTTTGACTCCCTTCGTACATTTTCAAGCTTGGTTCTTCTACACTTTCTCTCTACCTCCCTTTCTCTCATATTTGTGACAAATGAAAATCACTACTCTACTCCTCATAAAAAACCATTCTTTTATCCATCCACTTAGGTTAGAGTAATTTCCTATATTACCCTTATTTTCTCTACAATTTCCACTCACAAACTCAACTTTACTTTTACCACTAGTTATTGTACTATTTACTCAATTGCCACTACTTGCTCTCCAAGATACTTATCCTTTTAACTAATGACCAAATGTCATTCTTATCTCTACACAATCCACTAACTTATATCAAATTGCTATATTATCAAAACGCCATTAATTCCACTACTCTTTCTATTAATAGCTAAAACCATATAACTAATATTAATTAATTCCCCAAATAAAATATAATTAGCTAATAACTCTAATTAATAAAATTGGATCGTTACACTTCACACATGCTAAACATAGAATACATAGATATGTATATAGATAAAGAGCCATTTTTATAGATAAGGTTTTAGTTCTTCATTACACTAACAATATAAATGCAAAACTAAACACCAAAGCATATTTAAAAATCATCAATTACCAAAATTCTAACAGAAGAAACTAATTTAGATAGAACTAATAAGCACAAACCTTCTTGTGGCAAAGCAGTAACTTCAAATCCTCTACCTTCTTAGAAGAAGCTTAATCATCATCTTCTTGTGACATAACTTCCTCTCTCACACTAACCAATTGATCATCATCCATTTGTGTAAGAGTAAGACCCTTTTTTTCCTCTAACACTTCTTTGCACAAATGTTCAATCCCATTACAACCCATCACCATATATAATCAGAATTTTCAATTCTCAGCAGTAGAATCATTTGCAAGCATAGTTCCAAAACAAAAAACAACTCAGCATATAATAAAGTTCAGAATTTCAGCCTCAAAGGGTGAAAAAAGCTGAAATTTTAATCTTTCGGCAACCTCAAAAAGAACAAAACACAAGTTGCTTAGAATGTGGTTCTGAACAGTGGCAATTCCCTTAAACACATGACTTCATTCAAAACTCCATCACATAATAAGTTGCCCCATCAGCAATCAAACATGTCATATTCACTCATTTTCAATCTTCACTTGTTTTAATTGCTTGTTCTCATCCCGAACATACTCTCGCTCGACAGAAATACCAGACATATATCCAATAACATCTACAAATGAATAATTACATATAAACTAAGAATCTAAAAATGTATAATGATCAGAAATAGAAGAAACAGCAGCAGGTGAAGCAAACCATTAAAACTATAGAAATGGATTTCTTAATATAACCACATATGTTGTAGAGGGAATGTTACTGATCTTGCAACAAATGCATCCCCAAATAAGAAACAACAGTACTTGGACATCCACCTCAGTTAATTCTTGAAAAAATGTAAAAACATAAAATAGACAGAATGTAACATCAATTACCAATCAATTAATCAAACAGCATATAGACACATATAGAGGTAATCAGAAAACTAATGGTAAAGTGCAAATTTCTCCAAAAGTTAGTTACGAACTAAAGCTAGTAAAACAAAGAAAAATAAATAAATAAATCAATCAATCAATCACAATTCAGTAATCAGTAATGTGGCCTGTTATCAATCTCGAAGCGAATCGGTGACTATGAGCGACAGATAGAGGTGAGACGCGAAAGAGAAGAGACGGTGGTGCAGGGAGGTGAGACACCGAGACGCAGGGAGACTGTTAAGAGAACCAATGGCCGCGGCGGTGTAGCGAGGCAGTTGTCTCTTTGAAAACCATTTCGTAACAATGCACAAACAACATATTGGTAAGATAATAAATGAGAGAGAAAGGATGGAGGTAATGAATGGATGATCAACCAAATTTATATGCGCGCAAAAGAAGGGTTTACCTAAGGAAGGCAATTTCAGAATCGTAAGGAAGAAGGGAAGCAATTTCTATGAGAAGAAGACCAGATTCATTGAAGACCTGAACCCTAACCTATGTGCAAACGCGGCCACGCAAAATAGGTTCTAGAGATATGGTAAAGTAGGAGCAACACGACAAAACAACCGCGTAAAACAAATAAAATAATGAATATAATTAAACGGGCGATGTGGCTCAATGAGAGCAATCTACAGTGACCAAAATGGTATCAGTGTGTGTCAAGTATTAAATTACTGAATCAATTTTAAGTATAACGATAAAAGTGTAACAAATATTAAACTACTGAATCAAGCATATATATAACTATAATTGAAAGCGAAAATTAATTTTTACCAGCCATTTTTGTTGATAAGTTGCTCCAATTTTGTGTCAAGTACTTTCATATTAAAGGAGTCCATAGGTCACAGTCATAGTCATTGACTTCTGAAGCTTCTTTTCAGGATCTTTATATTTTCTTCCCTGCTCAGGTTGCATCATATATAAATTAATTTTATAGGACTGCAACCTCATTTAATACTTAATCATTGATCTCTAATTAATTTCAATAATTTAGTAGTGACAAATACACAAACACGCAAGAAAAAGGAAAAAAATAAAAATATTGAATAGAGTAGAGAACTAAAAGGTGGCAAGTAGAGGTTTCAATATCTAAACCTGAATAGTCTCTCAAAGATTAGAAATGGCTCTAAGGTGTTCTTCCTCTATTTTCTTCTTTGATTTCCAATACGCATCAATTTCATCTTTAGTATGTGATTGGTTCCTTTTAAGTGTGGCTGAAACATTTGGTTATTTTGTTCCATTTCCAATAAGCATCAAAAGAAATACCTGGATTAAGAAAAGCATGTACCTTCCAAAGACGAACAACCCTAACCCTGATTCGAACATCTTCTTTCCCAGGCAAAATATCGGCTAGGTCTTCAATCTGAGATTCAGCTTTACCCCTCTCCATATGAACTATTTTCGGACTTCCATACGAGCAATTGATTTCGTAGATTCGAGAATGATACAATCACAAACAAACCACATATTTATAAGCATCAACACAAGAAGAGGATACAATAATTTAATCATAAAACATTGCAATTTTGAAATTCAAAAACGAAAAAAAGATTTTACGGGGGAAAATACCACCATGGATAACGCCTACACTAGCTGATCTCTTCCATATAACCTGCATACAACCTAAAATAACAGGACCAGATTCAATGAACACTTTGATACCACGTTACATTAGGAAGCCGAATCCAAGCAATTCTATGCAATACATGTGGAGAGGAGATTTTCTTTAATAAATAATAGAGAATGAAGTGAAGATGGGAGAAATAGAAAGGTGATCCGACGTGGCATAGATGGGAGAAATCTACAGTAGAGTTCTTTCTTTCTTTTTTGTCAAAAGTATTAATATATTATTTTTCTTGGAAGATTTGGGATTATGCACAAATTTGATTCCGCAAAGTAAATAAAGTAAAATATACATGACAGTCAAATATATATTATTTATTTTTTTGACAAAAGAAAAACAATATTCATTCATATACATAGAGAGTACATCGATCGAAATCAATACATTTTAAATTTCGCTAAAAACTAATAGTGATGAATCTGCGAACAATCTCACATCATCCGAGTTAATAGCATAAAACGGCTTAATGTCTAAGACAAAGCCTACAATTGATATGACATTTAGATGTCTAGAATAGTTATGCATCCAAATCTGCAACGTTGATGACGCTAAATTCATTGAATCTGCACTGAATTAGATTGAAACAAATCTGCTAATATGAACAAACAAACATCGTACTAAGACGGAAAATCAAAACAAAAATACTTCACTAAGACGGGATTAAAACAACACCGGATGAAAAAGAAGAACCTGAATGAAACTTAAAAATATGTGATACCACTTATTTAAATAAAACGAAATAAAAATTCTATATTATTTATACTCATAAAATATAAGATATGTATTAATAGATTAATTTTGAAGCTCTAAAATAATTGTTATATATTGTTAATTTTCATTAAATATTATATAAGTTTCAATAAATTAGTTATCTATACTTATAAATATAGTTCTAGTACTTTTCAATCTTTACATGAATTTTAATCTTAGATTAAAATCTCTCTTTTTGACGTTAGTTATATATAATGATAATTATTTTTTATGTATAATAATTTAAATAGAAGATGATTTTTTAATTGTTTTGTATTCTTTAAATGCTATTTAGTAAGAAAATCTATGGAGAAGAATTGCAAGAATAAATCTCCACCCTTGTTTACATCAACTACCCTCATGATTTCCATTAAAAGAGGAAATTAAAATTACATCATCCTATAAGATAATGCCATGTGTTATTCTTACATTTCTTCTCTAAAATAATTCTTACTAAATAGCAATGCTCATTTTTTTAATAGGACCAATTTTTAATATTTAAACAGGACCTTTAAATAGTTGGGGACGGTCTTGGATGCATGGCAGCATCGATTTGCTATTAGGATTAACTTCTACGCTTAGATTATTTAGTTTTAAAAAAAATTTAAAAAACAATTAGGATTAGCTTCTCATTTTGAGATTAAAAATGATTTTCTACAAAATCTTTAATAAACACTATTAAAATAATAAAATAAATTTCAAAAAAATTAATAAATTTTTCCTTTAAAAAATTACATACAAACCGACCCTATATCATTTTCCAAAATACAAAATTTAAAATAAGGAACCAAGTTGTCAAAAGAAAAAAAATAAAGAAGTGTCAATATATCTCTTTATAGGAAAAACAACATGTGCTCTAATTTGGTTAGTGCGATTTTAGTGCGATTTTCTACTGTTCATCCTAAACCCCTCCACTAAGGTTTTCTTTCTTGCCCACCCACCGCCAAACACCAACACTTTCACGATGACCACCGTCTCCACCGTTACTCCTCCTTCGGTTGTCATCCCTTGGTCCTGTCTTCAATCTCAATCCTCTCCCTCTCCTTCTTCTCCGTCCCCTAAGCCCTCTACACCTGCTCAACAAAAAACGTTCGCTCAAGCCCTAAGCAACGTTTGCGACATTCCTTTAAGCCAATTTCCCAAACCTTGCGTCAAAGGTGATTGTTGGTCTATTGCGATCCCTGAGGAAGAGTATCTCGCTGGTATTGATGCATGCAAACATAACCTCCATGGTAGAATCTTTTGGCCCAAAGGTGTTTCTCCACTTTCGTTGGATAGCTTGAGATCTAAGCTATCTGTCATCTGGAAATCTCTCAACAAATGGACGATCATCTCGCTAGGTAAGGGTTATTATGAACTATCATTTTCCACTTTGGAAGATATGAGAAGAGTTAGGTCTGTAAACTCTTGGAACTTATCCCCAGGATTGTTGAAACTTTTTGCCTGGAACCCTGATTTCAACCCTAGCATGCAACAACAATCCTCCGCCCAGGTTTGGATTCGTATCCATGGGTTATCTCAGGAATATTGGCGTCCTAAGATCCTCTTTGCTATTGCTAGTAGTGTTGGTACTCCTATATGTTTAGATTCTTACTCCAACAAACCCATGCTTGAACGATCCTTTGGTCATTATGCTCGTGTTTTAGTGGATGTGAATTTAACTCAAGAGTTGAGATTTGGTGTGTTAGTTGAAAGGAAGGGTTTTGCCTTCTTCGTGGATATTGAATATGAAAACCTCCCTGACTTTTGTTCCTTCTGTAACATCATAGGTCATCATGATGATTTTTGCAAAAAGAAACATGAAACCTTGCCTAACCCTACATCTAAAAAGCCAGGATCTGAGCCAGTCAAAACTTATGTGCCTGTCAAACACAAAGAAAAAAACATTCCCTCTGAAACTATTGCAGCTAACATTCCTTCTCCTTTGCCTTACACCCAAGTTAATCATGAACATTTACGTAGAGAAGCTGACAAAATTCTTGAGCAAGAATTAAACAACAATATAGTGCTTCATGTAATTGACACTCCAAAATCTACCTCCTCTCATGGTAGTTTGAATCAAGATCTAAACAATAACTCTGTCACTCAAGGTGAAACCTCAAACCCTCCTTCCTCTCACCACAGCCCTTCCCAAACTGTCTCTATCCCTGCTCCTTTGGTAGATGCAGCCGACAACACTCTTGATGGTGCTAGCTCTGATAGTTCAGAGTTTATTGATGCTACCCAAGTCATGGATTTTAATGCTGAAGGTCCTTCTACTCAGATTGAAGTTATTGAGGATCCTATAGTTCAATGTCCTGTGATAGTTCAACATAAAATCAACTTTCTCAGAGAATCCTGGGCTAATCTAGCTGAGCAAGAAGATTTGGCCATTCAACCTTTATCAAACTCAGGCTCCCCACCTTCTATTGAAGTTCAAGCTATCCTTAAGCCTCCTGATATCAATGATTTGGCTGAAGCTTCAATTCCTTCTCATGAAGATAATGATGGATTCAAATTGGTTACTTCTAGATCATCTAAAAGAATAGAGAAGCAGAAACTTTCACACAAGAAGAAAGCTTTGATTACCAGCAAGGTTGGTTCAGCCAAACCTTTTAAATGAAGATTCTATATTGGAATGTTAGATGTTTGGCTAATTCTCCTACAAAATTAGCTTTTCAGAATTTAGTTTTTGACAATAAACCTGTTATTTGTTTTATTGCTGAACCTTGGATTAGCAAAGATAGATTATCTGTTTCTTGGCTTAGAAGACTAGGTTTGAACTTTTTTCCTGCCAATAATAGAGGGGCTTTGTTACCTAATCTCTGGTGTCTTTGCTCTCCCCATATAAGTCCAACTCTTTTATCCTTAGATGATCAACACATCTCCATCTCTGTTGAAAATGAAGGCTCTCATTTTGGTATTGTAGTTGTTTATGCTTCCAATTGTTATATTAAAAGAAGAGAGCTTTGGTCCACCCTTACTAATATTACCTCTATGCACAATCTGCCCTGGAGCTTCATAGGTGATTTCAACACTATCTTGGGTGCACATGAACATAGGGGAAGGTGCAACCCTGCCTCTATTCCCATAGCTGATTTTCAAAGATGGACTAATTCTTTGAATCTTATTCACCTTCACACTCATGGTGCCTTCTTTACCTGGTCCAATGGAAGAAAAGGCAATCAACACACTCAAAAAAGACTTGATAGAGTAGTTTGTAACCAAGATTGGATAAGTTCTTGCCAAGCCTTCAATGTATCCACCCTTACCAAAAACAAATCTGATCACTTCCCTCTCCTTTTTGAATTCTCCAACTCAACCTCACACTGTAAATCTTCCTTCAAATTTCTCAAAATGTGGACTGTTCATAATGATTTCTCAAAGATCATCAATAATATTTGGAATACCAGGATAGCAGGTTGTCCAATGTTTGTTCTTAGTCAAAAGCTTAAACTGGTGAAAGAGAAGCTAAGAATTTGGAACTTGGAAAAAGTAGGAAATATTCAAGCCAATGTTAAAAATGCAGTCTCTCATCTAGATGGTCTTCAATCCATTATTGACTCTAATGGGGCAACAGATGACTTGTTAGAACAAGAAAAATTAGCTCAAATTAACCTTGAAAACACTCTTCACATGGAGGAACTTTTCTGGAGTGAAAAAGCTAGAGTTAAATGGCACATTGATGGCGACAGAAACACTGCTTATTTTCATAGAGTGGCCAAAATCAAATCTTCTTCAAACCACATCTCTTCCCTTATGAATGGTGATATTGCACTAAATAGTCCTGATGAAATTTCAGCACATATTGTTGATCATTTTTCCTCTTTGTTTAGTCAAACTAATACTTTTATGGATAATGGTCTTATTGATGATGTTATTCCCAACCTTATCACTGATAGGCTCAACAACATGCTCACTTTGATTCCTTCCCTTGAAGAAATCAAATCAGCAGTTTTTTCTCTAAACTCTGACAGTGCCCCAGGTCCTGATGGATTTGGTGCTTGTTTTTTTCAAACCTATTGGGACACAGTCAAACAGGATGTTTTTAATGCTGTGGTGCAATTTTTTACCACTGGTTGGCTGCTTCCCAATTATAACTCTAACATCCTTGTGCTCATTCCTAAGATATCTAATGCTAACTCTCTTAACCAATTCAGGCCTATTGCTCTTGCTAATTTCAAATTCAAAATTATTTCTAAAGTGCTTGCTGACAGGTTAGCTTCCATCATGCCTGCCATCACTTCTATTCAACAAAGAGGCTTTATTAAAGGTAGAAGTATTAAAGACTGCATTTGTCTAACCTCTGAAGCTTTAAATGTTCTTCACAAAAGAAGTGTGTTTGGTAATCTTGCTCTCAAGGTGGATATAGCCAAGGCTTTTGACACTCTTAATTGGGATTTTCTAATCAAAGTGTTGAATTGTTTTGGCTTCAATACCAAATTCTGCAATTGGATTAGGACTATCCTTCAGTCAGCTAGAATTTCCATCTCCTTCAATGGCAGTCAACATGGTTTCTTTGCTTGTTCCAGAGGAGTTCGCCAAGGGGATCCCTTATCTCCTTTATTGTTTTGCCTTGCTGAAGAAGTCATAAGCAGAAGCATTTCCAAGCTTGTCAGGGAAGGTAGTCTAAAACTTATCAAAGGCTCTAGAAGCATGGATGTTCCCTCCCATATTTTATATGCAAATGATTTCATGCTCTTTTGTAAAGCTACTAACTCCAATATTCAGGTTCTTTCTCAGCTTTTTCAGAAGTATGGTGAGACTTCAGGTCAGATAGTAAATCCTCAAAAATCATTTATCTATGCTGGCTCTCTCACTCAAGCTAGGCTTGACTATATTGCTGACACTTTAGGCTTCAAAGTTGGTACTCTTCCCTTTGACTATCTGGGTGTTCCTATATTTAAAGGAAAACCTAAGAAAATCCACCTTCAACCTATTGCAGACAAGGTCAAAAACAAATTAGCTGGGTGGAAGGCTTCTTTATTATCTATGGTAGGTAGAGTTCAACTTATAAAAAGTGTTATTCAGGGAATGTTAGTTCATAGTTTTGCTGTTTATTCTTGGCCAGTTAGCCTAATCAAAGACCTTGAAAAATGGATGAGAAATTTCATTTGGAGTGGGGATGTTACTCAAAGGAAAGTAGTCACAGTTGCTTGGCATAAAGTTTGTACCTCTTTTGATGAAGGAGGTTTAGGGATAAGGTCTCTTTCCAACCTTAATCAAGCTAACAACCTCAAACTTTGCTGGGAATTCTTACAATCCAATCTTCAATGGGCCAAGTTTTTAAGAGGAAGGGTTTTACATGGCTCTCAACCTGTTTCTTATCATGTTTATTCTTCTTTATGGAGCAACATAAAGAATAACTTCAATGAGGTTTTGGAAAAAACTGCCTGGCAGCTTGGCAATGGTGAGAATATTAGATTTTGGCTTGATTCTTGGTGTGGTGCTCCTCTTGTCCATTCTCTTAATATTCCTGTTCATCTTCACCATCTTCTTCAATCTACAGTAGACAATTTCATAGTTGATTTCAAATGGTCTATTCCATTGTGTTTGTTAATTGCTTACCCCCAGCTTCAATCTTTTTTAAACAAGGTGGTTATTCCTCTCATTCCCTATGAGGATAACTTGGTCTGGAAGTTATCTCCTGATGGTAATCTATCCCTAAAAGATGCTTACTCTCTGCATTGTCCTGCTCCTCAGAGTTTACCCTGGCCTAATCTTATTTGGCACTTGGCTATTCCCCCTTCCAAGTCTTTGCTTCTTTGGAGATGTTTTCACAATAAGCTACCAACTGATGATAATTTAATGCTCAGAGGCTGCTACTTGCCTTCTAAATGTAGTTTGTGTGGGACTCAAGGTGAATCTTCTTCCCATTTGTTCTTTGAGTGCAGTTTTGCTTTGCAAATTTGGTCTTGGATTTCATCTCTTCTCAGCTTTGATTGTCACTTCAACAGCTTTTCAGAGATTCTCAATATTTGTAATAGAAGTTGGTCTCCTCTCTGTAAGTTATCTCTTTCTGCAGCTATCATTTGTAGCTTCAACTCTATTTGGACTGCCAGGAATCATGCTAGATTTGCAGACAACAAGACCTTAGTTTCCTCAGCAATCAATTCCATAATTGCTTGTGTCTCTCTGGTGGGTAAAACTTCTAAGCTCAATGCTTTCTCTTCAATGCCTGAATTTACCATCCTTAAAGCTTTGCATGTGCCTTTAAAATTCTCTAATTCTCCTGTGGTGAAAGAAGTCATCTGGCACCCTCCTATTTTGGATTGGGTTAAATGTAATAGTGATGGAGCTGCAGCAGGAATCCCTGTTATTTCTTCCTGTGGTGGAATTTTTCGAAATTCTGAAGCTGCATTTTGTGGAGCCTTTGCAGCCAACCTAGGTTCTCAATCCTCTCTCTTTGCTGAATTAATGGCTGCTATCTTGGCTATTGAAATTGCTCAATCCAAAGGTTGGCTTTCCCTTTGGTTGGAAACAGATTCTATGTTGGTCCTTAAAGCTTTCAAAGCTCCTACTTCAGTTCCTTGGGAGTTAAGAAACAGATGGAGTAATTGTATTTTTCACACTTCTCATATGAACTTCCTTGTTTCTCATATTTATAGAGAATGCAACAAATGTGCTGATTCTTTGGCTAATATTGGGCTCTCTCTTCCTTACACTTCTACTCATCACTGGTGGACTTCTCTTCCTCCTCCTCTTGCTATAGATTTTGAGTGTAATAGGCTTGGTTGGCCTTGCTTTAGGGTTTGCTAGTTTCTTGAGGGTTTGGTTTATGCCCCCCCTCCTTTTGTTGTTGTTTCTTTCTTTGATCTATATATATTTCCTATAGGGGCTTGCTCTTTGCAAGCTTCCTTTACTTAAAAAATAAAATAAAATAAAGAAGTGTATTATATTTAACGGAAAATTCTAACATTCAAGTGGTCCATAGTGGACCATTCATGAAAAACCCTATAACAAATACGAATTTTACAAAATCTACCGTTGGATTGAAAGTTTATATCATATAGATCATCTATAGAAAATTTTAGAAAAATTGAAAATCATTTGATATGTTATTGAGATCCATCAAGATTAACGGTTTATTAAATACTGTAAATCTTGATAAATCCCAATAAAATATCAAATGATTTTCAATTTTTTAAATTTTTTTTATGGATGCTCTATATGATATAAACTTTTAATCTACTAATAAATTTTGTAAAATTTGTATTCGGTAGATCGCTTGTCCAAGTGGTCCACCGTATATTTAACATATGTTGAGTTTCAAATTTCAACTCATGGTCATGGACCACCATAAAATTATTAGGGGACTCTGTAATATGAATAAGTATTGGAGGGCAATTTCGTCATGTAACGATATTCCCAACGTTTGGACCTTTCGTCACTGAAACACCATGGTTGCAGTCGGTGGATGTTGTCGTGTTCGTCCCTTACTCCATTCAATTTTATTTTATTTTTTTTACAAAAGAGGAGCTTTTTTATTTCCTCCATAAATTTGATATTCCTATAAAAAAGGTTATTAAAAATAATAATTTTCTTTTTGACAAAAATTAAATATAATAATTAGAACTCCCATAAATATAGATCAATTGGTAGTTGTATAGCAGGACATTGATAAGCTGTGAATGTAATCACAATGGTCTCTATCCATTTGGTTTGAGGGATGGAAAGTGAGAAAAAATAAAATTACGTAAATTAATGGATGAATTTGAATTGACTTTAATCTAAATTTATTTATTGATTTGTGTAATTTTATTTCCCCTTATTTTGCATCCCTCCAACCAAACAGACTCTAAGAGTTTGGAGGCATATTCAAATGTTAATAAAGAATCTTAATAAATAAATGTAATTTTTTTAATTAAAAATAGGACTGGAGTTCGAATCTCAGATCTCTCATTTATTTATTAAAAAGATAAATTTTTAGTCATTAAACTACTTAATTGACAAAAAAACATCAAAATATAATCACCTTTTTTTTTTGTTAAAGAAAATATAATCTTCCTTATAACTAACATAAATAAGATTCATTTATATTATATATTTGCTTACTCAAAATAAAACGTATGTATGTCATTCTCATGTTTGTTCTTAATAAGAAAATTCACAAATAAATAATTTAATTCAAAGTGGCATATAGGTGTGACACTATGAATCACGGGTACTCCATTTTAGGGAGAGTACCAGTACCGGGTATGTATCGGGTACCGGTACGCGTACGGTACTCCTTGGGTACGCACCGATAGCGTACCTATTTTTTTGTTTTTTATTTTTCAACGGGTACACGTGTGGTACTTCTGTGGTACGCCCGCGGTACTTCTGTGGTACACGAATCCAAAAAAATGCATTTTTTTTTCCTTTTTTTTATTCGGTTTTTTATTTATAGAAAGATTTATGTTTATTATTTGTTTATAATATAAAAGTATCTTCATTGAAAAGGAATAAGCTCAATCTAATATTATTCATATAAATCTTTATTTGTTTTCGATAATGAGAAATATTAATAGTTATAATGAAGGAGCAACAAAAATATGCGATATTGATAGAGATAAATGAAATCTATTTGATATAGCTGGTATTCATGATGTTGTAAATTTTTCTCGCGAAGAATTTGAACTAGACGCCGCTCTTTTTAATGATGATGGAGAGGGAAACAATTTAAATCTTTTTAGCTATTTGCTTTTGAATTACTTGTGTAGTAGTTTTTATATTTAATTATTTATTTTAACAATATAGTTCCATTATTTTATTTATATAATTATATTAAAAAAAATATATGGACGTACCCGTATCCTAATTTTTCTAAAAATGTCGTACCCCGTACCAGTACCGGTACCGTACCCGCACCTAGGCAACATAGGTGTGACACCCGCCACGGTTGGAAGAGTTAACAATCATAGCTAAGTGAAATTCAAATTGGATTTTGGTCTATATATCAGAAATGCATAGTAAGCTCTCACAATTACATTCAAATAAAAAAAAAAAATTTGACACATTCTCCTTCCTTTCTTACCAATATGATATGATACATTTAATTCAATTAATTAGCACAAATTAGATAGCGATTTGGAACAATTCAAATCTATTTCGAACAATTGAGAGAAGTTCCGAGTGATTTGGAAGATTTGAACAATTATAGGGATTTGAATGATTGAGCAAAGATTTGATCCATCAAGAGTGAACAATTTAGAAAATTGAAAGATGAAATATTAAGACTGAATGATTTGGAAGATGAATAAGTGTTAAATTGATTGAGAGTTGGAGAGAACGACGAACAAGTGACAATGTAGTTAAATAAAAATTAAATATAAAAGTAAAACTCAACTTTTGGTGATGCTTATTAGACAGCCATTGGTAAAACTATTCTCTACTTTAAAAAACGACTGTGTGTATAGTGTTGGGAAAAACCGACATAGAGAAAATATAATAACACAATCAATAACACAAGAATATAACGTGGAAACTCCAAAATCGGAGAAAAATTCACGGCTGTTGTATAAACCGACAATCAAAGAATAAACACTATAAGAAAATTGTTACAACATATAGACTTCACTCTCAACCACCCCATGACCCCAGTACACCCACACTCTCCAAAGTAAATATTTGAACTACATCTCGAATACTCTAATGTGGAACTTCTCAAATATAACTTCCTTGACCTTTTTTTCCTTCATTAGCAATGTGGGACTTACATTGCAATCAACCCCAACAATCTCCACCTTGATTGTAATGGTCTTCAATCTTCATTGTCTACACCGACAATCATTGTCTTCACCGACAATCATAATTCTCATTGTCTATACCGACAAATTAAATTACCATACTCCATCATAAAAAGTACACTACACTTGGAAACCCTCCCAAGAATTTTCTTCACTCGGAACTAAACTATCCCAAGAATTTCTCTCACTTGGAACCAAGTCATCCCAAGAATTTCATCTCGAAACCTTGCTGAAAATTTATGGTGCAACTTCCATGTTGGCTTTCCCGGAAGTTCATCAGCCATCGAGATAACCGCGTACCTTGCATCAATGCCAACCAATGCCCGCACGTTATAATCACACATCTTGCATCTATGTCAATCAATGCCCATATGTCACTTGAACAACTTCAAACTACTCTGAAATAACCTTCAGGCCATTGTTAGGCTCCAACAATTCCAGTTTAGTTACATCACCTAGTAAATCTTATTTCATTAGTCAAACTAAACTCATGTTACTAACAAGTACCCACCGAAGTCTCACAACTCAACCACTGAAGTGAAAGAAATAGTCACAAGAAAGGGGGCGGTTTGAATTGTGACCCTTTTAAAAATTAATCCTGCACTCTATAAAATTGATCTCAAGTGTATACTTGGATAAACATTAGTGAATTATAGAAGAGCTTGATCTGAGAACGTTCTCTATTGTAAAACAGATTGTTCTGAGAACGTTCTCTAATGTAAATAAAGTGATTTGTGTGTTGTGTGTTTATAGTAAATTAAAGGAGAGTAAGGAAGAGAAATAACACACAAAAGTTATACTGGTTCACCCAAATCCTGGGCTAGTCCAGTCCCCACGCCTGTGAGTTTTCCACTATGATCTTTGAGATACAACCGATCTCAATTACAAATCTTCTTTGATCTAAACCAAGATCAAAACCCTTTAAGCCCTACAAGCTTAAAGATACCCCAGCCCTCCAAGCTAGTAAGGGTATTACACTCAAACAATACAGCCCTATTGACTTGAGTAGTTCTTTTACAAAGATGATGATAAAGATCTAAGCTTTTAACAAACTCACCAAGTGAGAAGCTTAGAGAAGTAAAACTCTCAATTCACTCAAATGAATTTATACTAATCCTAGTATAGAATTACAGAGCTGGAGTGAAAGAGATCAAAGAAGAGCTTTAGAGAATAGCTTGTATGATGATGACAAGTTGGTAAAAGTTGTAGTAAAAGCTCTTGCTCTTCAAGGTCACCAAGGGGCTCTATTTATAGCTGAGATATGTCATTTCTTTGCTTGGTGACAAAGTATAGCCGTTTGCAACGGAAACTAGCCGTTAAACACCTTTAATATGACAGCTCATTAAAGTTGTTGAAGAAAAGTAAATCTGCCAGAATGTTCTCCAAGATGTGCTTCTTCTTGATTCTCAAAGGAGCGTGGTAGATGAGCTGGTAGTGAGCTGTGAATGATTCAAATGAGCTTCTTCAGCAAGAAAAGCCGTTGATGATCTTTTAGGCACGTGATGCACAGCTTCCAAGGAGTTTGGATATTTAGATGTTAAGAACAACATTCTCCAAGAACATTCTGAGAACGTTCTCCAATCTAGGTTCATGATGAACTTGTTCTTCCAGCAAAAACTCTCACACATGTGAGATGCCAGCTGCTGCAGATTAGACATGCAGCTTTAAAGTACAACCAAGCACTATTCACTTGTACTTTTTGATCACAAAGTCTTTGGAGAGAGAAGGATCACATAGGAGAATGTTGCTTCTTCTTGATTCATGTGAGATTAACTTGTAGTGAGCTGTAAATGATTCCTTCTTGCTTTTTCTTCAAGGATGACCGTTATATATCATTTAAGCACGTTTGAATCAGTTGTCCATGAGTTTGAATATTTAAATGATAAGAACATCATTCTCCTAGAACGTTCTGAGAACGTTCTCCAAAATCTGGGCAGTAACCTTGGTCTTCAGGGAGCTTTGATTCTTCTCTGAATAACCAGTTGTAAAGGTAGATGGATGTAGCTGTATGTCCTTTAAGCACTATTCACCTTGTACTATCAAAGTACAACTTTCTTGGAGAAGATTAACACATGTGGTAGAATGTTCATTTAATATTCCAGAAAAGACACATGCTAACTCTTAGTTAGAAATGAGTTGTTGCAAGCCCATTAGTCTATGAAAGATCTGTCTAACACAAAATAGACAGCTTATGATCTTTGTCTTGAATTAAATCTATGAGCACATTCTTGATCCTTAACTTTGGCCAAAGAGGAAAGTCCCACTTTCACTCATATGTTCCTTGCCTTAAATGACATTAATATTGTTGTGATTCTGTGAGTGGATTCCAAGGAAAAATGTTTCTTTGTCTTGTACATAGTTGACTTAAAGAAATAAGTGCTTTTGCGTTGAAACTTGTTCTTGGTGAGAATGAAGCACGAACTGGAGAATGTTCTCAGAACATTCTTGAAACAACATTCAAGATTTTCTCAAGGAGTGAGACATTTGATCTTGATCAATCAACCTTGAAATCTTGTTGCAAAACTTCCCACAATTACTCTCTGATGTTTTGCATATATTGTTGCTTGTTCATTGAGTATCTTTAAGATTCTTTAGTGGAGGCGTGAGTATACTCATCATTGAGAATGATTAAAACTTTTATGCCTTGTGCATAACTCCTTTGAAAAACTCGTGGAACATGATTCTCAAACATTGTCATCTTGAGAGGCTTTGGTAAGATGAGTAGGTTTTGAAGATCCTCAATGAATGCATCATTCCCATTGATGTTAATTGTAGCATAGTAAATCCTTAAAGCATGTAACACAAAACTCAATGTGAGTTTTGTCACATAACATCAAATATATTCTTTGTGTAGCTTGTGATGCATGTTTCTCCATCTTGATTCTTCAACTACGATCATCAAATTCTTCCTTGAACATTTAATACTTGTTGTGAACCTTGTGGTGATGAGGAAGACAATTACCCATGAAGCTCACTTTCTTGCTTGATCCTTCAATGGATGTTCTTAAGATTCAAACAACATCCTATCAATAGATTCATGAAGCTTGTGATGCTATTGTTATGATCATCTGATGATACTCCAATTCTTTCATTGTTTGAGTATATAAAATGCACTTGTTGATATGAGTGGCCTCTAGCTTGTCCATTTTATTCGTTATCTATCATTCAACAAAAACTCAAGTGCAAACATCAGTAGATCACCATTCATAAAACTTAACAATTATTCCATAAGGTTTGCTGTCATTAAAACATTCATCAAAACAATTTTGACCTCAACAACCACATCATGAAAATCACCACTAGTAACAGATGCACAACCAATAGTAAAACCAACTATCTTTGCGTCAAACGAAATTTCTATAATTTCAT
The DNA here is from genome assembly GCA_954870985.1 of Trifolium fragiferum. Classification (NCBI taxonomy): domain Eukaryota; kingdom Viridiplantae; phylum Streptophyta; class Magnoliopsida; order Fabales; family Fabaceae; genus Trifolium; species Trifolium fragiferum. The sequence continues at coordinate 26,016,103 of OX940789.1, read as the reverse complement.
GCTCAAATCTAGTCTCATGCCCTAGATTACAAAACATAATTATATATAAGAAATTCCGCTTAAGTTCAGGAACATACCTCACATCATGTAAAAAAGAACTTCATCCATACCTTGATCCTTACAAGCTTTCTTGTCTTTATGATTAACCACTCCACCTTCAACTAGCTATAGGAATTCAAAGTTCATTCTTCAAACACATGTGATAGGAGCATCCAAAGTCTACGACTTCAAAACTCCACCGATTCCGAACTTTACACCACTAGCACACCTTCACATCCTCATGGTTCTTGTTTCAATTGTAACTCGAGTGTTATTCCACCGCCTCTCCAGACTGATGTCGAGTATTATTACCACCGCCTCTGCAGGCTGATGTTGAGTATTCTTATCACCGCCTCTCAAGGCTGACCTTGTGTAACCCTGATTGCATCAACACATCCTTGACTTGATTTTCCACAAGTCAAACATGATTCTTCAACCAATTTTCTCTAGCCTAAACTTCACAACGGAACTCCCTCCTCCCTTAATCAAACCAAGAGGCTCTGATACCAATTGTTGGGAAAAACCGGCATAGAAAAAATATAATAACACAATCAACAACACTAGAATATAACGTGAAAACTCCAAAATCGGAGAAAAAATCACGGCCGTTGCCTAAACCGACAACCAAAGAATAAATAAGAAAATTGTTAGAACATATAGACTTCACTTTCAACCACCCCATGACCCCAGTACACCCACACTCTCTCAAAAGTAAATATTTGAACTACATCTCGAATACTCTAAAACAAAAGCATAAGTGAAAAAGAAATAAAACACAAATATAAACTTAAAGTGTTTACAAGTGCTACTGCTTGGTATTTGGTGTGTTGAAACAAGGAACTTGAGGTCTCTATATATAGCATTGAGCTCCCCCACCATTCACTTATCTAAGCAATGTGGGACTTCTCAAATATAACTTCCTTGACCTTTTTTTCCTTCATTAGCAATGTGGGACTTACATTGCAATCAACCCCAACAATCTGCACCTTGATTGTAATGGTCTTCAATCTTCATTGTCTACACCGACAATCATAATTCTTATTGTCTATACCGACAAATTAAATTATCATACTCCACCATAAAAAGTACACTACACTTGGAACTAAACAAAACCAAGAATTTTCTTCACGTGAAACTAAACCATTTCAAGAATTTCTTTCACTTGGAACCAAGTCATCCCAAGAATTTCATCTCGAAACCTTGCTGAAATTTTATGGTGCCACTTCCATGTTGGCTTTCCCGGAAGTTCATCAGCCATCGAGATAACCGCGTACCTTGCATCAATGCCAACCAATGCCCGCACGCTATCATCACACATCTTGCATCTATGTCAATCTATGCCCATGTGTCACTTGAACAACTTTAAACTACTCTGAAACCACCTTCAGGCCATTGTTAGGCTCCAACAATTTCAGTTTAGTTACATCACCTAGTAAACCTTATTTCACTAGTCCAACTAATCACATGTTACTAACATCATGAAAATCACCACTAGTAACAAGCATGACCAATAGTAAAATCAACTATCTTTGCATATCAAACGAAATGTCTATAATTTCATGCTCAAATCTAGTCTCATACCCTAGATTACCAAACATAATTATAGACAACAAATTCCGCTTAAGTTCAGGAACATACCTCACATCATGTAAAAAAGAACTTCATCCATACCTTGATCCTTACAAGCTTTCCCGTCTTCAAGATGAACAACTCCACCTTCAACTAGCTTTAGGAATTCAAAGTATTCATTCTTCAAACACATGTGATAGGAGCATCCAAAGTCCGCGACTCCAAAACTCCACCGATTCCGAACTTCACACCACTAGCACCTTCACATCCTCATGATAAAGTTGTTGTTTCAGTCGTAATCCGAGTATTATTCCACCGCCTGTCCAGACCGATGTTGAGTATTCTTACCACCGCCTCTCCAGGCTGACCTTGTGTAACCCTGATTGCATCAACACATCCTTGACTTGATTTTGCACAAATCAAACATGATTCTTCCACCCATTTTCCCTAGCCTAAACTTCACAGCGGAACTTCCTCCTCCCTTAATCAAACCAAGTGGCTCTGATATCAGTTGTTGGGAAAAACCAGCATAGAGAAAATATAAGAACACAATCAACAACACAAGAATATAACGTGTAAACCCCAAAACCGGAGAAAAAAGCACGGTCATTGTCTAAACCGACAACCAGAGAATAAACACTATATGAAAATTATTACAATATATAGACTTCACTCTCCACCACCCCATGACCCAGTACACCCACACTCTCCAAAGTAAATATTTGAGCTACATCTCGAATACTCTAAAACAAGAGCATAAGAGAAAAAGAAACAAAACACAAATATAAACTTAAAGTGTTTACAAGTGCTACTGCTTGGTGTTTGGTGTATTGAAACAAGAAAATTGAAGTCTCTATATATAGCATTGAGCTCCTCCACCATTCATTTTTCTAAGCAATGTGGGACTTCTCAAATATAACTTCTTTGACCTTTTTTTTCTTTAGCAATATGGGACTTACATTGCAATCAACCCCAACATATATGGCAGTTTTCATATAGTGCAAGGAAAAGGAAATTTGAAAATGTTTTCTTGAAGTGACTAAAGTGGAAAATTGTGATTCTTTATGCTTGAATATGGAGTCACAAGAAAGTGTAAAGTCTAAGATTAAGAATAATGATTAAAGGAAGGGTGGAAGTGAAAAGAAATCCAAGATATATAAGTAACATTATTTTTTTTTTTAAAGGCCAAGATAAATAACATTATTAAATTCCGATAAGATTAAGAATAATTTTAATATTTTAATAAAATTTGACAAACATAATATTATTATCTCTTTAAACAATTTCTTAAATTTCTAGATGAGGGATCCGTTGACTCTAGGAGTAAGTCTTCATCGACTTACCCCACTTAATAACTCGATATCGGCATTATATTTCTTCAATTCGACCGTTGAATTCAAAAATCTCATTGAGTAGATCAACTCTACAAATTTTTATAAAAATTCAAAAAATGTAGTTATGTATTCGGACTATTGAAATTCAACGGTTTTGTGAAAAATTTGTCGTACGTTCAATTGGAGTTATCAGAAAAATTATTAAATGGTTTTGAATTTTTATAAAAATTTGTAGAGTTGATCTACTCAATGAGATCTTTGAATTCAACTGTCGGATTGAAGAAATATAATGCTAATATTGAATTATTAAGCGGAGTAAATTGATGAAGACTTACTCCTAGAGTCAACGGATATATAGACATACTAGAGGTGTTGGGAACAAGATTTCCTGCCCATGCAAAAAAGAGCACGATGATCACCAATTTCCTCCCACAAGCCAAGCTAGGCAATCCCGGCTTGGCAAATGCTTTTCTGAATCGCGACGTTGGCACAATTTTCTTGCCTAGCAAGCCTCCCTTATGTGCCAGGAGTTGAACGGAAAAAGGTGAGCACAACGCTTTCAATGCACTAGGTCAAGGCATGCACAAGGCAATGCCAAGACCTGCCCATGCCAAGAAGAGCACGATGATCACCAATTTCCTCCCACATGCTAAGCTAGGCAAGCCCGGCTTAGCACATGCTTTTCCGAATCAAGCCAATTTCTAGTTTTTGATTTAATTCCTTCATGATTCTTGATGATTTTGATTAGTGAAAATTAAATTTGGCTTGGATTTATGCAGGCTTTAGCATGTTAAAATGATTTTTTCCTAGCCAAGGACGCCCATGGGTGCGTCCTGAGCCTGCCTGCACGCCCCCCACACATGTCTCCCCATTATATGTTGCTTGCCTTGGCCCAGCTCATGTTAATGATGTTTTTCCTTGCCAAGGATGCCCATGGGTGCGCCCCCAGCCTGTCTGCCACCCACACATGCCTCCCTACTATATGTTGCTTGCCTTGGCCAAGAACATGATGATTTTCACCAAATCCACCCCAATTTCTAGTTTTTGATTTAATTCCGACATGATTCTTGATGATTTTGATTGATGAAATCAAAATTTTGCTTGAATTTGCAGGGTTTAGCTTGTTAGAATCATGTTTTGCCTTGCCAAGGACGCCCATGGGCGCGCCCGCGCCTACCTGCCTGCACCCAACACATGCCTCCCCCTATATAAGCTCGATATGCAATTTTCACATTTGTAGAAAAAGTGCCCTTTTTTCCCTATATCCATAAGTTTTTGAAAGGGCTTAAAAGTGGACCTAGAGGACGAATTTGTTCATAAATTATTTTATGCATGTTAAGCAACTAGAGAAGAGGCTAACCACGAAAGAATCGTGATTTTCCGATGTCGGATGAATTAATTACGAATTATTTTGTGGCAATGTCGCAAAAAACGGATAAGTAGTAAAACACCACTTAGAAATCGAATTTTTGCTTGCAAATTGTTGTGCACACCCCACACAATATATATAAGTGGACTGGAAAGTGACTTGGCATTTATTTTGAATTTTCGACCGAAATGTCGGTCGTGGACGGATAAGGGGTAAAATACCACTTACGAAATTAATTTTGACTTGGTTTTTTGTGTGCACGCCCCATACAATACATATAAGTGGACTGGAAAGTGGCTAAGAATTTCGACGAAGTTTCGATTTATTTTGAATTTTCGGCCGAAACGGATGTTTTGCCTTGCCAAGGACGCCCATGGGCGCCCCATGAGCCTATCTGCCCCCCACACATGCCAAGGAGCTTGCATTGGCCAAGGGATTAACGCGTCAAGATACGGTGTCTAGGGAAAAATTGGCCTACGCATGGAATTTTCTTGGCCTTCTTTGGACACGCTCTTGCCACGATACATGGAGGTTCCGAGATGCCTCCATGTGCTTTTCGGAGCACTTTGATTTTTTGACCCCAGCGCGCCGTGCCACGGGCTTAACGCATCAAGATACGGTGCCTTGGGCAAATTTGGCCTACACATGATATTTTCTTGGCCTTCTTTGCCCATGCTCTTGCCTCGATACATGGAGGTTTCGGGACGCCTCCGTGTGCTTTTCATAGCACTTTGATTTGTTAGAACCCCGCGCGCCGTGCCACGGGCTCAACGCGACAAGATACAGTGCCTTGGGCAAATTTGGCCTACGCATGGAATTTTCTTGACCTTCTTTGCCCATTCTCTTGCCTTGATACATGGAGGTTTCGGGATGCCTCCGTGTGCTTTTCGGAGCACTTTGATTTTTTCAACCCCGCGCACCGTGCCACGGGCTCAACGCATCAAGATACGGTGCCTTGGGCAAATTTGGCATACGCATGGAATTTTCTTGGCCTTCTTTGCCCATTCTCTTGCCTCGATACATGGAGGTTTCGGGATGCCTCCGTGTGCTTTTCGGAGCATTTTGATTTTTTCGACCCCCGCACGCCGTGCCACGGGATCAACGCGTCAAGATACGGTGCCTTGGGCAAATTTGGCCTATGCATGGAATTTTCTTGGCCTTCTTTGCACATGCTCTTGCCTCGATACATGGAGGTTTCGGGACGCCTCCG